>OU611854.1:10000000-12400000 GCA_914767755.1 Agrochola circellaris
CAAGTGTCAAGCATTTGTCAAATTATCATATAATAGGAAAATGACAGTGTGACTCTTTAAAGTTCAGCCGATCGATTCTGTAAAAATATCAGCGTGAAACTTAGGTGAAGTGAGCGTGAAGTGAGCTGTGAATAGTGTTAATCCCTATCATCCTGCCGGTCGATTTGTGACAGTGACAGCTCACTTCACGCTCACTTCACCTAACTTTCACGTTGAACTTTTTACAGAATCGACCGACAGGTACCCATTCACAGAAGTAGTACCATAGGTTTTTGTTCTTAGGTAAAATTGTACAAAATATTACCAAGATTGTATGCCATTCACAATTTTTTATTTATAATTGGTAGAAACGAGCAAAAGTAAAAAAACTTACTAATAACCGGGACCGGGACACTACCGAGAATACGTACTTCTTTCTACCTTAACCGTTTGTTTTATATTACCTATTACGACTTTCTTGTGCCACATTAATTACGGTTATACACACGTGCTAGTTGCGTGTGAATGCTCCATTATAGTACAAAAATAGTCGGGCAATCCCGAAAACTCGAAAACGATAAAATTAGGGTTGTAAAGCAAAGCTGCCGGGCATAACTCAATAATCTGTACCGTATGGTTTCCTTTCCTCAAATACCCACATTGTGGCGTGTGTCATCTGCTAAGAATAACCGATCGACCGCGTACGTGTCATAAGAAGCGATTGAAGGATTAATTCTAGTTTGTGCTCGTACGATAGCGTTAACCTGTTCATCATTATTGACATTCCTAAGTTTTGTTTGGTATTAATTAGTGTGACACCTAGTAAAGAAAAGAAAAAAAGAAAGAAATAAAACACGTTTATTTGCGGTACACATGACGCAAAGAAAGAACAAAACACGAAAATAAACAATTTGGGGGAAAATATGCGTCACATCCACGCAAAACGGCCATCGCTCAGCAAAATGCGACCCTGTGCGAGACAGAGCCCCAACGCTGGTTTTCAGCGACAGCCGGCGTTGACGTGATGACGTCAACCGGTGCAGCAAAGGAGGTTCGATCTTTAATTATTGTTTGCAATTACACCGTACCTACCCAGTACCCACACATTTTAATTATGGCAGTGTTTAGAGTGCCGGTAGCGGCATAATAGTGGCGCTGCCTTGGCCCGGCTAAAGTTCTGTAAGCATTGCATTGTCATTGTCGCTGTCTCACTCAAGATGAGAGAGCAGTGGTGGCCCTGTTAGGTCGTAGGTTTCGAACCCTGGCAGGCGCTTTAATTTGTGTAAATTATTTCAACACCACTGCTATCAAAACGGTGAAGGAAAAAAAAAATCAAATGTGAGCCGTCACGGGACGCCCGGCAGATGTTAAACATCGACATTATTTTGTAAAAGTAATATGCAGAAAAGAACAGATTGTGATAGGAACTAAATATGTCATAATGATAAAATAAAATATTACGATTTTTTTTCCAGATAACGATGACTATTATTGAATAAACATTTATGATGACTATTTATTGAATGAACACAATAGATAGAGTACTCATAGACTGTATATATATACCATCATATAGCATGGCGACGCGTCGCCACGGCATGCGTCGCCACGCCAGATATCGGTTTTACGTGCGGCTATAGATGTTTCACATCAAAAATCGTGACGAAACCGGCATGTCCTATCACCAAAAAATCGAAGACATGTGACATCTACCAACCCGCACTGGATCCACGTGGTGGGTTACGGCCCACTCCCTCACAGAGAGGAGGCTTGTGTCCCAACAGTGGGAACATTATAGGCTGATTATGACACAAGATTATGCCGGTACCGATTAATTTAAACGAAAGTTTAAATATATTTTTCTTTGTAGTAAAAAGTACACATTATATTTATTTATAATACTGCAATCTCGCTTAAAGAGAAGAAAAATACATGGGCAATAGGCGTCTGTTGAACATGTATTTTTCTGCCCATAAAAGTTACTTAATGTAAAAACAAGATTTATTTTTTGATAGCCAAAAAATAAAAACACGGTCAAGTTCGTGTCGGACCACGCACAATGAAGGGTTGGGTTCCGTAATTGGGATGAATTTATTCCAAAAACAAACTTAACGTTGTATTTGGAAAACAAGTTCTCTCAGACCACGATAGACGTCACGGTTAATTCTCGAACTGCAAATGTAAGGTTGTAAAAACAAAAAAAAACAAAATTTTTCGATTTTAGGTCTTTTTCCTTTACTTATGCTATGAGACCTTGCTTTCTGCCAAAATTCATGATTCTAGTTCAACGGGAATTACCCTGTAGGTTTTGATTTATTTGCGAGTATCAAAATATGTCGCATAAATGACGGTATTTTTTATTGCGGTGACTTAGAAGCTTGATTGTTTTAGAGCTCCAAAGGACCGTAGACCTACGTATTTATTATGAATTTCAGCTTGATACCTCCACGCGTTCCTGAGAAAAGGGGTCTTGACAGACTGACAGACAGATAGACAGACGGACAAGGTTCAAAACATCGTATATGGTTTCCGTTTGAGGAACGGATCCCTAAACACTACAAATTAAAAACTATTTACTTACAGTAAATAAATCTGTTTAAATAAAATAAACAAACTCAATTTCTTTTGATATAATTGGTATCCTAACATTGTAATGGTGGATATATTTAGATATATTGGCTCTACCTTTGTTATTAACTTTGCCCTCAACCCCTGTCTTTCGCAGAGAATCCATCGATATCTTTCGTAAGCTGTCAGTCTAAAACCAATTTAATTTCATCAAGACAAGTCGTGAACGATAAGCTAGGGTTAAAAGGTCGAGGAACTTACTGCATAAATTAGGTAGAAATTAAATAAATTGTTGTGCTTTACCTGATTATGGCGAAGAAAAAGGTATGTGTTTTTATTTATGTTTTCAGTTAAAGCATGAAAATTGAAGTTTCATGATGGATAAGAACCTCACAAGGTCATTTTTGTGGTTAAAATTTAGTCACAAAAATTGGAGAGCCTGGGAACCCGTTTGATAAACAATTTAACTAACAACTTAAATTATCCGCGAATTCAAATAGCACTGATTTAAAGCGACAATTGTTTATGTAAAGTTGTTTTGGTAAAGTAAAAATTACAAAATGCATGTCTATTAACAAGTTTGGCAATAAACTAAATAAAACTGAGTCATAACAAATATTTAAATGGGTAATTAAATAAATAATTAAGCAGTAAAATGACTGAACGGGCAGTTCGTTTGGGCAGTTAACAAATCGGAATAAGTCGGTAAGAAATCGAGTCACACTTTTCTGCTAGTATACGCACTTTACGCTATAACTATAACGCACTTTACACTTTTTATTTGTTTTGTTTCGTTTTTAATTTGGTTTTTACTTGTAGTAAAATATGTTGTGTTGTGTGTCTTTTAGTCCGTTTTCTTTTATCAGATTTTTTTTTCGCGATTTCAGGGTTGGCCCGTACTGAAAGTTGTTCATAATGATGAGTACAATGACCCCTTAAGAGGATGCAAACGAATTAAATTTCACATTGTAGAGCACCATTTGAATTATACCATTAGATGCTAAACTGTTACAGATATTGAATGGTATAAAAAAACTAAAAGGGCGTATCTCAGAGATAGCGCCTTTCGGCTTTGCAGGGCAGTATATGGATATTATGTTCAAGAGAATAGGTATTGGTTGAATTACCTATTAATTTTATCGATAAGGCCGCTTCTTGTAACTACCTATCTACTTACTTGCTTTGTTATTAATTTTGAATGTTTTCTTGTAATAAAAAATAGAGTTTGAATATTTTTTCCCTGCCTTGTATGTAAGTCACAAAATAAATTTTAATTTACTATCAAAATTACAAGTCAAAACTACTATTTTAACGATAAACTACGCCATATTTTGTGTCAAACGATAACAATGTATCAAATTAATAGTAGAACATTTATACCCAAAGTAATGAACGAAAAATAATTTACGAAATAATTCACCTATCACGCGAACGTTCGCTGTATGTTATGGGAATCCGTCTTGTATAAAACATTCATTTTGATACGTATATTTTCTTTTATCAAGAATTGTTTCGAATAGACAAATGGTATTGTTCCGGATACACGCTTATTATTTCAATGTACGCTGTATATTATTCAGTAGGTATGTAACAGAACATTTTAGTAAAAAACCTAGTAAAATGATTTATTTTACCTTCTTGTCTTATTCTATTAGGTTTACCAATGTAGCATAGTGAAATGTAGATTTTGAATAAATAATTAATGATTACAAATGGTTTCTTCGAAATCGTTTTTAACATTTTACGAAAATTTATTTGACTGTTGAAAAAAGAAAGTAATTATTCAAACTGCCTAGCCTTTTCCCAACTATGTTGGGGTCGGCTTCCAGTGTAACGGGATGCAGCTGAATACCAGTATTTTACATAGAGCGACTGCCTATCTGACCTCCACAATACTGGATTGTGGAGGTCAGATAGGCAGTCGCACTAAAAATACACAATTCAAAAATTTAATTTAATTAAAATAAGCCGTGGTACCTAAGAGATGACCAGTCCCTACTGACGGCGCCCGTTCACGAACATGATGCATGAATTAGCACCATTCAGCTCAACCATTTTGAAGGGAGCTACATGATCCAACACACGCGCCACCGTCAGTGAGACATTAGAGTGAGCATGACATACTCTCAGCCGCCAGGACACATTCAAGTCAATGAAAGACATATCCAGTACCTAAATGGTAGCTTTATAGTCGGTACATATGTAGTACTCACACATGTGTTATGCAATTATACAATGTACATGTAAAGGTCGTATTATACTCGACAGGAATCAATTTTTCAATCGTGTTTTTTAAGGATTCCTGTAACACCCGTTAGCTACATGGCTTGACGCAGAGGCAAAGAAATATGGCGCAGAGTATGTTTGATATTTAAGTCCCAGTGCTGGTATAGTTCACGTAAAAACGTTGAGTAGTCACATCATAAAACATGGCCTCACATAAAAAAATCATTTCTTAAAATACTTTACGTCACCCAAACTCACTTCCACCGAAATAACATCACATCAAGAAACGTAAGGCGTGTAACTGACAAGCTACCCTTATAGATGGTTCCAGAAACTTCGTGTCCTAAACGGCTGTGAGTAACCGACCTAAAATTGTAACAGAAAAGGTTAGGCAAATGCTAACTCCCTTTCAAGCTTTTCAAGCATTGGCAAAGTTGGCATTTTAGCACAATATTGCCACAAGCAACCTTCGCGATATTTTGAAACGGTCCCACAGAATGGACAAGAAAATATGGCGTAATAACGGATATGGGAATTCAAGGTCATGTATTGTGGTGAAATTATCTGGAGCATCACTTTTTGTGTAAACGATATTGGCGAAGATACCTCAACGTAGGTTAAATGCCGGATTTCTATATATGCTAAGGTTATTATTGTATTTATCCATCTCTTCTTTTTGTAATGCATACTACAGTAAGAGGCCAAGCTCTAGGAGAACTACAAGAAAAATCAAACTTAAACCGCCACCACTGTATTCTTTGATTTGGTATTATGCAGGGTCGTGGTGAGTACTCACATTACTAAGTTTTTATATTTTTTTATATATTTAATTCCATGTAATAGAAGGTACCTAAACCTTTTGTTGTTGGGCACAAAGGACCCCGCATAAAATGTTAGGAATAACCGTTCGGCCAATTGGGCTGAAATTTTCATATAATATAGTATGTAACATGCTGATTGAAAGTCAATATGGGCCCAAAAAAAATAATGACTTGTGGTCTAAGATCCGCAGAGGAACGACCTTCACCCATCTCTTTAATGAATGAAAAGTATTTTATATCAAATTAAGTATGTTAAAAAATATATCGTGACAGGGTTAGTTAAAAAAATCCTGGCCATTAACAAAAATGACGTATTTTTCAAAAATTGCTCTCATTCGTGTAACGATTAATTTCGTTTTAGTAACAAATGTTTCTCTAAAAAGCACTATCCATTGATATATCAATTATGGCTATTGAGTGCTAAGAACATTCCTAAACTTAGGTGGCCAAGTAGTCACCTATTTAGATCTATAACTCTGAATTGACAAACAATGGGCAAAAGTCGAGTTTGTAGCAAAGGTTCTACTTGAAAAACTCTTTCAGTTGGTGTATATCTTGCAATGTTTAAAAACAGGAATTTTTGAATTTTTAATTAAGCATAGTCTGGCCAGGATTTTTATTAATTCAAATTCAAATTCATTTATTTTGTGTACATAGGTTAGAAGATGTTAAAATATAGATATTACAGAGTCCGTCTATGTCCCGCCGATAGGCATACAAAAATTCACAATTTTCAAATAAAATTAAATCATGTCATTTATGTATTCACAATTAATTAGGTCTACAATTTATAATAATAACATGTCAATTTTCAAATCAAAATCATACAGCAAATTTACAATTAATTAGATAAGTTTACAATTTCTAATGATAACATGTCAAATTTCCAAATTAAATTAAATCCAACACTAATAAATTACATTATCCTCGTGATATATTTTCTAACATACAAAATTTGTTTTAAAATCCTTTTCATCCATTAAACAGATGAGTACAGGTCGTTCCTCTGCGGATCCTATGCTATAAGAAACGCCAGTGAGAATCAATAATTAGTAAACTTCATTTGTCAAGGAACACATAGTAATGTTTCGTTGCCATTTTTATCAATACATTTAAAAAAGGATTAAGCTTCGTGCAGACCAGCGCGACGCGACAGCGCGACGCGACACCGGCTATTGTTATACCGTCAAGTTTTCTTAGAAATTGTATTGTTCGTGTCGCGGCGCGGCGTCGCGTCGCGCTGGTCTGTACGAGCTTTTATACTTACACCTCTAATATCATATAACGTGTTCGTCAAAATATTATAATCCATTGTAATCCATGGTATGCGATTTCGCGCTCTATGACTAGAGCAATAACCGTGAATAACCTTTACGCAATTGAAGATCAAAGAGATAAAATAGATAGAATATTTCGATAGCGTTGACCAGGAAATGTAAATATATTATGTAATTTAATCATTTATTATGAAACATTTACAGGGTGCATGTCTTAATACTGTGTCATGAAATTTTAATGCATGCCTACTAACCAGTGTTTTACATGTTAGCAAATGAATAAATAAATAAAATTGTAAACAACTAACAATATCGAACACATTTCTAGAACAAAAAGTTACGAACAAAACAGTTATATGTAGTTCAAGTTATCGAATAAAATAATAGCACCAATTTAGATAACCTATCTACTTTATTACAATTCAACAGGCCAGCAGTTAATTCATAAAAGAAAGTTATTAAGTACCGGTTGTAGGAAAGAGAAATAATTCTGAAAATTTCCGAACTTTCCAACTTATTTCCTAAACACATAAGAGTGTCAGAATCCTTGTACGTAATGTGCCTGCCGAAAACTTCGATGACCTTTAACTATAGCCCTGAATAATGTAATAACTTAGCATAAACTGTCAATTTTCATTAACTGTAACATGAAACTCAGCTCAAGGAACACATACGTGGCTGTAATGGACAGTTCAACTATTCTTTTTATTCATTTTATCTGTTAAATAAAGACATGGGAAGCCATAGTTTAATATAAATGTAAAAATAGTCTTACCTTGTGTTGGTATGTGAAAAATCAATATCAATTAGTCTTCGTTGTAGTTAACTTCAACAGGAGAACCACTCACTGAATAGATATGTTCGCGTTACAAATGTACTATTTACACAAAGCACTACACTTAAGCCTTCAAGTACATCATCCAAAACTTTGGTCCTCGAACACGATACACAATACTCTTACAAAATATATTTACAATAAGTAAAGATATGAAGGGTTGATATCAGCAGTTGCTAATAAGTCACTTGTTTGGACCAAAGGGTATAGTCTAGTGCAGGAAACGAAGCGTTTACTCTAATATTTGGCTATGTTTGGAATTATTAATACACATACACGGTTCAAGCGACGAAAATAAACTTTGTACATCGAATAAATCACAAACGCATTCACTTACGACCGAGCAATCGACGTATAAGTTTAATTTTATTAGAGAAACAAAAGTTGGATGCCGTCACCGGCAATGATGGGGTAATATTCAAATATACACTCGTAACTTTAATTCAGCAAGCAAAATAAAATGTCCGTACGAAATGCGGTTCAAGTATTGCGGCAAGTAGCTGCGCGGCGTGGCCTTACGTCCGCGCGCCCTGCCGCTCAAACGCGGACTGAAAGCTTTCCCGACGTTCCTGAAGCCGGTGCACGATTGAAAAAGCACACCATATTTTCAATATTCCCATATGTGTGAAAGAGATAATGGGATATTTCTTGGTGTGGTGACGAACACCATGCTTGAGTAGCATTTATCAAAAGGAAATGTGAAGGTGTTCGTATCAAAATAAACATGCAACGTCTGTCTAGTTTTGGTAGGTCAGACGTGCAGGAAATGGTTCCAAGACAATGCTTACAGAGCTAATTCGGTCACATGATGTAATATCCTACAAGCAAAGTAATAAGAAGAGAGAGCTTTACTTTTGTGCATTATAAAATGCAAAACTGAAGTTACAACGTCATGATTACATTTAAAATAAAAGAAATAAAAAATGTAACACTTGAAAATCCTAGTTAATATTATGAATGCGAAACTAAGTTTGTTTGTTTGTTACGCTTTCACGCAAAAACGACTTAGCAGATTTAAATGAAATTTGGCACATAGGTAGACCATGACCTAGGTTAGGACATAGGGTACTTTTTATTGCCATATTCCTACGGAATTTAGACTTATGCGGGTGAAACCGCGGGGTGCAGCCGTGCTATTCTGCAAACATCTCACCGTGATAACTTGGGTGAAGTGAGCTTGATGTGAGCTGTCATTGTTCCTAAAGCTGGGGATTGACACTATGGACAGCTCACTTCATGCTCACTTCACCTCACTCTTCACGGTGAGATGTTTACAGAATGGATCGACAGCTACGAGCAGCGTACAAAACAATTTAAAACACTGAAAAAGAAACAACTTTCATGAGTGTTGTACATAGTTTAGACTATTTTAGTTTACTACTACCTACCTTACAGTACGATACGAAGCTCTAATCAATCTATCACCAGAACAATCAGCCTGATTAGCAACAATTAGTCAGGCGATAAAATACACGCGGTAAGGTACGCCACACGTTCGTGGTACCAAAATCAGTATATGCTGGCCTCTTATTCTATTGAAAGTTCGTACTATGCTAGACCAGCTCAAGGTCTAAGGTTACCTATGACGTGTGACGGACGACCTCTGTACGTAAGCATAATCAGCCTATGGTGTTCCCACTGCTGGGCCTCCTCTCTTCGAGAGAGAGAGTGGGCTGTAATCTACCACGCGGGCCCAGTGCGGGTTGGTAGATGTCACATGTCCTTGAATTTTTGGTTCTAAGACATGCCGGTTTCCTCACGATGTTTTCCTTCACCGTTTTGAGAGGAGTGGTGATGAAATTATTTACACAAAGTAAGGCGTCTGCCTGGGTTCCAACACACACGTAAGTCGGGGTCGTTACCACTGCTCAATCTACAGTAAGCTGTTAATTATAAGCATAATAATTATGAAACAAAATAAATTGTTTATTTTTCAAGTAACTAAGCACGGAAGTGATAAAGATAACTAATAGTATTAGTACCTACATTAATCTTTATAATCGCATTAAAGTACACGCTAGCCTCAATTACAAGCGAGTAAACCAATTATTTAAGTAGGACATTGCTTACATGGAAACGAACACTATAAATGGATTAAAATACTTTTGAACATAAATTCGGGAAGTGAAGGTCTTTTAATTTTCCGGAAAGTGGTAATTTAATGTATGACCTTTGAAAAGTATGAATTATGATGAAGTTATTACGCTTGGAAGAATATTGTGCGACTTCAGGGAATAGTGAAATAGAATAATAGGGATGTTGACAAAACTTTTTTTTGTCCGTCATGTAGATTATTAAAAAATATTGTACACGTATTTTTCTTTTTTTTAAGTAGTCAAAAGATTACGGCAATACATTGAGTAGGCAATGCGTTAAAATGTGGCATGTGACGTCACTGGCCGGTAGATTTTATACTGACTTGTGACGTAGCGAGCCTTCCTCCCACTCCTCAACTTTAATGCGTTTTATCTAAACCATTTTTTATTAATATGTTAAAGCAAAAAATTCGTGTCTAAATTTTTTTTATTATCTGACTGCCGGACTAAATAGTTTTTTTTTTCCCAGTCATCATCCCTATTTTCTTCGTAAAAATTACCTGAACCCTCAATCTTGGTGTGATTTCTTACAACTCGCTGTGATCCTAACTATAGCGAAACTGAGTTTATTTGTAACGCTATTCACGCTAAAACGGCTGGAACGGATTTAGATGAAATTTGATAGATAGGTAGCCTGAAATCTGGATGAGGACTACAAGAGCCTACTTTTCATCCTGGATCTCAGACGAAGTCGCGGGTCGAAAACGATAAATAGAGTACCTACCATGTCCAAATTTTATGAAAGTTGAGTTGATGGAACAACCAAATTTAGAACGTCCAAAAAAATCTCAACCCATTTTGGGACCATAGAACCTATTAAGAATAGAATAGAATTCTCTTTATTCGAGTATCCAAGACTCAAAAGCTGTTAGTAAAACTTATGACTATGTTAGTAAACACTGAATATACAAACAACACAACAAATAATGGTGGATCATTGCTGCAACAACCCATGAGTAATTGCACAGCAGCGACCCACATAAACACAGTCCAGGCGACTGGCAATCATGCTTAGGATACTGTTGGTGCTGCCCCACACCCTGCGCACCAGGGAAGCGCACCTTTTGCGCATTGTTGTGTAAAAACAATCTACATGCGCGAACATCCCCGACGCACTACAGAAGTGGGGCAGCCCCACCAGCACCCTAAACGCATTATTATACAGTGACACAGTGGGTGATTAAGATTGATGATTATTAAGGTGATGAATATGCCATAGTACCTTTGTCTATCCTTATGTTCACCAGATAAACAGAGGTCAGCTCTTCAGATTGAAAAACACAAAAATAACTGATTTATATCCAACTCCTGGTTCCGCTCCATAACCACGTGCCGGCTCTACTGGGAGCTTCACTAATTATCCTAATGCAAATTAAGATTAAAAGCTTTTAGAATACTTGTATCTCGATCTAACCTCAAGGTGATCTGATCACCCTTAAGGCCAGTGCAGACCAGCGCGACGCGACGGCGCGACGTGACTCAAACAATACGATTTCTAAGAAAACTTCACGGTATAACAATAACCGGTGTCGCGTCGCGCTAGTCTCTGTTTCGTTATTTTATGTTTTAATTACTAATTTGTTTATTCAATAATGAAATGAAATGGAATTATGTTTATTTCTGTAAGTAGATCTTTGAAGACAATTTTACCCGTAATGTTTTTTATAAATATTTTAAACCTAGATGGCACCGGCATTTCCTAGATGACTGATCCCTGAGAAGGAAAGCCGAAACAAACTTGAATTAAATAAAAATACCTTCATATAGATCGTTTTATTCAATATTTTGGATATTTGTGAAAGTGTGTGTGTTTGTTTGTCTGATGCTTAGGCCGATCGTCCACGACGTTACCCAAAAATAACTGAGATAATAATAAATGAAAGGCAATCACAAACTAGTTCATCACGCGTAAGTAAGTCGCGACGCCACTCCAGGACCTTTCGGCCCCATCGGCCATCTGTTCTGCGAGCCCATTGCCACTTAAGTTTGGCAATTTTTCGGGCTATGCGTACCGGAAGACGTCGCGTTGGAAGGCCTCCCAACAAGGTGGACCGAAGGCCGCAGCGCAGGAATCCACTTTATGCGGGAAGAACAGAACCGGTCGAATTGGCGGTGCTTGGGGGAGGCCTATGTCCAGCAGTGGACGTCTTTCGGCTGAAATGATGATGATGAAGTCGCGTCGTGACCGGACCGCGATTTAAATACTAGTTCTTGGGCATTCTGACTACTCATTGGTGATTTGAGTTTGTAAGTGGTTACCTTCTTTTGAGTACCTTGCGTCGTGGACGATGGGCTTAATTGAGTACAAAGTTTTTTTGAGCTTAATTTATTGTACTTAAGTATTTAGACAATGAATTTTATTTTAATGTTACTCGAATAAAACAAAGTAACAATGTGTAGATATTATTTTTGTCCATCTAAACCAGGATTAAAAGACACTGTGATTGACCATGTATCAATTACGTAAAACAGCTATCTAATTACGCAACACATTTTCGTTGACAATTCCGACGAATCTGTTTCAATTTGACAGGTCAACAACATTCATTGTGTTATTTACGTTGTTGAGCAGATTTTTTTTTAGAACGTACTAAGCAATGGATTAGCAATCTGTTTTAAACCAAGCAGATTCTGATTGATCGTGTATTACGTAATTAGGGTACAGGTGCACATCGCGCTCATCTATCAAACTTTTTGTTTTAGACTTCCGAAGTTTTTTATAGGTATCAAGCATTTTATAGAAGCGTGTCTTTAAAAGTAACTTTAACATCACTCCTTTATTCCCCGAGGGGTTAGGCAGAGTTGCATCTTAAGTACCCCCACATTTCGCCAGTTACGTTTAAGTTCCATATAATAGGGGGCGACCCATTGCTAACAACCGGCCACAAATCCAGACTCCAGGCTTGTACCTACTGAAAAATTCTTGATAGAAAAACCGAACAACACTGCCCGACCCGGGGATCGAACCCAGGACCTACTAAGCAGTAACACTTACGACCTAAACCTACGAGGCAGTTTAGTCCATAAAATTATATTAAAAATCGTAAAAGCCGAATAAGTTATTGGATCGGTAATTCGAACAAACAAATTGAATAAACATTTTATGTGAGAAGCTGTTCCTCAAGTCCTATAAGGCGTGTCAAAAATCTTGAAACTTTCAAGATCACAGAGTAAAACGATAAAATCCAAAAACTTCCCCGTAATAAGCAAGAAATCTGCACGTGGGATCAACTTTTTTCATTTATCTACGTAATAGCGACCACTTAAAATGAGTTTACGCAATTTGAGTTTTATGGTAATGTGAATAAAGTTTCGTTTTGTTGATTAAGTTGCTTTTGTGCCAAATATTGTATAATGTAGATAACCCAGGGCAGTGGACGGTTAACTTTGTTACGCTTTATCCCAGTGAGAACAGGACAGATTGACATGACAAAATGGGCTCCGTCGCTGGGACCTATATTAATAATTAAGGGTTCGTTGGAAATTTTATAAACTCGGTGTGTTACAACAGTATTAAAACATGAAAAAGTGATTTTTACTGCCGACGAAATTTTCTGGCTTTTTCACTTTTCTGTGGAGAAACTTTGCCGTAATATTTTTAGAAGTTCGGAGTTTACCTAATGTTTCAGTTTTCTTGGACTTTCTTGAGAACTCGGTGAAGGTCGCCGACATTGTAATATTATTAACTTAAATATTGTAGAATTTATTTTCGCAAGTAGGCGCTCGGTAATTTGGCACCCATTTTTTTTCCATGATTATTGGAAACGCCGGATCATCGGATTTCTATAGGAAATGCCAGCTAGCTAGTAAGAAATAATTTTAACACAGATTTGCAAAGTAAAAAATCTTTATTAGTTTACGTATTATTACCTACTCAAAGAATCAGACCAGAACAACAGCGATCAATGCGCACGCTCTGACAGAGCAGAACACAGAGTACAGAGTAGGGGACGAATATCTATGGCAGGAGAACTAAGTTAGAAATCGCCGGACTATTGGACGTGTCGGATTAGTGAGAGCCGGATTACCGAGCGCCTACTGTATTTATGATACGTGAAAAGTTTACGGCGAAGTTAACTCACTTATGTAGTTCTTGTGAATTCTGGTATCTATTTATATTTATTTAATGAGGTACGGTAGAAGTAGCGTTTCAGTGGGTGATTTATTTTACTTTGTCTCGCGCCTCGACGCAGAATATCCTCTTTACAAAAGTCCAAGATCGTAGGGCCCATTTTTATAACTACTACCATTATTACTTTAACTATATCATCATCTGCCTAGCCTTTCCCCAGCTATCTTGGCTCAGTCTCTTGTCAGTATCTTGTATCAGCTGCCAGTCTAACCGGATGCGGCTGAATACCTGTATTTTACATGGAGCGACTGCCTATCTGACCTCCACAACCCAGTTACTGGGTCACATGATACCTCTTGGTAAGACTGGTTGTCAGAAATTTGGCCTTCTGACTACTCGACTGTCAAAGATCCATGAACGACAGCTGGGACCAACGGCTCAACATGCTTTCCGAGACACGCAGGGGTCTTGGTCACACATTGACGAACCAACCGCGGCATGGGTAGCTTCACCTGAACAATCGACCCGTACAGCCGTTATTACTTAGCCACAAGACAGGCTTTAACTATAATTATCATCAAAGTAACATCGCTAGCAATAACCAATTTATTTGTACGAAAATGCTGCAATAATACCCCTTAAATTCGTGCTATGCATAAGCAGTACAAAATGCTCCTACCACACAACCCCTAAAGCTACATTTCATAGTGATACAATCACCACTAGTTGCACCACCAAATAAAATACAGGCAATTTAAAACTTGGAACCACGTAACATCCTCTTGGCTGTGAAACGTTTTGGCTCCGTTGCCAACATTAAAAATGTCACCTGTGGTAGGTAGGTTCACTGGAAACAAATTTACAAGTTGCTGTAAATGATACGAGTTGTGGTTGATTTGAAAATGTCCTTGAGTTTTATTGTGCTGATAAAGGCTACTTAAATGAAGTTGGCAGGAATTTAGCTTTCGTTTATGTTACCTATGAATATTTATCAGTGCTAAGTGTATTATATAGGAATGTTAATTGATAGTAATCTAGCCAAGCCAAACCAAAAACACCACTCATTGCACACTATTAAACTAAGCTTTGTCCTTGTGTACCTACTATGGCGGCCTATAATAAAGTTTGTATATAAAAACCACGCCCGTATACCCGAAAGGGGTTGGCAGAAGTGTAGATACTTACATATGTGTAGGTACAATAAACGACGTATATTTAGTAACCTAATCCGCTTAACTGTTCATAAAGAGTCATAAAGAACCCTGTAAGAAATCGATACGTGTTTCACCTCTCAACTAGGCATCATCAGGATGACGATTGCGAACCCAGACCCGACGTGTTGACACGTCAAGCGTCGAGAGCAGAGTGAAGTGAGTGCAAGGTTCTTTATGACTCTTTAAGAACAGTTAATCGGGTTAGGTTACTAAATATACGTCGCTTATTTTTTTTATTTTTATGTAGTCACTATAAAGCGCGAACTGGAGCCTCCTAAACTAGACCAAAAGCCTTAGTAAATGTTCCTTCAGGTAGGTATAATGGCATACAACTGGTCCTGAGTGTCGTACAAGTACTATGCACGGTTTCTATAAATAAAAACGAATTGTTTTGCTCACCAATGTTAGCATTTTTTATGGCCAAACTGGCCAAATAGATTCGTAAGCAAATTTTACTTTTGATAGCTAGTTCTATAGGGGAGGGTTTACTATGCAAAGCTTCATTATTTTCAAAGATAATAGAAAACAACATAATTTAAACAAACAATGCCTTAATTTAAATATAGCAGTAATTAGTTCTAAGCGTCAGTTGTAATAAGATTCTTGGTTTCGTCAGTTATAAGATAACTTGGCTGCAAATATAATATTAGAACTTTACCTATGAAATTGCCGTTCTGCAGTACTGGCCATTTCAAATCAAAATAATTTTTGTTTGGCTAAGAATTCTAATTTCAAATTAATTTTATTTTAAAAACATGTTTTTTTTTTCCAAAAGTAGTCATTTGTTTATTGATTAGTGTTACATTTTCATCGCATTTCAATCTTTTTCGTCATCATGGATACGTTAAAAATTCGAGTAATTATAGAATATGAGTACCGTCGTGGCAGCAACGCGGCACAAGCGGCACGCAACATTAACGACGTTTACGGAGCTAACACTACAAACCAACGCACCACCTGTTATTGGTTTGCTCGCTTCCGTTCTGGAAATTTCGACCTGAAAAATGAACCTCGCGGTCATCTGAAGACTTTGGTCGACAATGACGAATAAAAGGCGATTGTGGAAGCTGATGATACACAATCTACGGCTGAATTAGCAGCGGCTTTTGACGTTAGCGTCAAAACAATATTGGTCCATTTGCGTCAAATTGGCAAGGTAAAAAAGAAAAAAAGCTTGGCAAATGGGTGCCCCACGAACTCAATGATCGCCAGCGCAAAGTACGCATCGAGACATGCCTTGCACTGCTCAACAGACACACAAATGAAGGAATTTTGAACCACATTGTGACCTGCGATGAAAAATGGATTCTGTTTGATAACCGCAAGCGCTCAGCAAGTTGGTTGGATCCTGGTTCAGCACCTAAACAATGCCCTAAACGAAAACTTACCCCTAGAAAAGTGATGGTCACTGTTTGGTGGTCTAGCGCCGGTGTGATTCATCACAGCTTCTTAACAAACGGGGTGAGCATTACTGCAGATGTGTACTGTGAAGAACTGAACACAATGATGGAGAAGCTGGCACATCTCTAAACAGCATTGGTCAATCGCTCGTCTCCGCTGCTACTGCACGACAACGCGCGACCTCATACTGCAAAGCAGACGGTCTCCAAGTTGCAAGAACTGGGGTTGGAAGCTCTCCGTCATCCGCCCTACTCACCAGGCCTTGCACCTACAGACTACTACTTTTCCAGAATTTGGATAACTTCTTGGCGGGAAAAAAATTCAATACCCGAGAAGCAGTACAAAATGCCTTTGAAGAATTTGTTGCCTCCCGTCCAGCTGATTTCTTTAAGAAGGGGATCAATAAACTGCCACTGCGTTGGCAAAGATGCATTGATTGCATGGGTGATTACTTCGATTAATACAAATAAAAAATACATGAAAAAAAATCGTTTAAATTTTTTCATACAAAACGGCAATTTCATAGGTAAAGACCTATTATAATTGAAAATGTATTACAATTTGTTTTCAATAATTTATGTGTATTGGAAATAAAAATATCAAAGACCCCAGAATTTGAAATTAAAATCAATCAGAATTAATAATGACACCTTCCGATAAATAAAACTCATCTTTGATTCCAATTTTAAAGATATTAAAAGTTATCATTGGATATTATTTTAGTCCAGGTGTAAGACGTTTGATTGGTTTGTTCAAGCGAGCAACAGTTGTTATATTTTTTCATTTATTTTTATCTATACAGCTCTCTTTTTTAAAGAACATTTTTTTTTTAAAGACTTATTTAATGTTAATTGCATGGCCGTAATAATTATGTCTATTAATGAATGTAAAATAAGGTTGACTAAAACAATCAATGCAATGGTTATTAAGAGTGTAATTGTATTATTATTATTAATTATTTTTAACATAGCCAATAATATTGACTTACATGTAAATACAGTGATACAATAATGCTAATTGTAAGAACTGTTTTTTCACCTGTGACAAATAAATATAACAGGTTCGTATGATATTCATATTCATGAATATCATATAAACCTGTTATATTTATCTAAATAAACCGAACATGTGTGAACAGCTTGCTCGACTGCCCGGATTTCCAAATCTGGATTGAAGAACAAACTTAACTTTTCAATTGAAAAATAACTTTTAATAGAGTAATAAAATATACAAACTAAATGTTACTTCAAGACATGATTTTTTCATACTTTTTCTCCGCACCTAAACGGAATTTAATAACTGAGTCCTGAAAATTTTAATGGTTTTAATTTACGTACTAACAGAACCTATTTTAAGTAAATTAGCGCGTCATTGATGTAAAAATGTTAATTAAAAATAAATTATTAACAGCTGAGGTATTTTTAAACTGGAACAATATTAGATTGGGATATTTTAATATTACCACAGCGTAGGCGGCATCGAATTTATTTATAAACTGTTCTATTTAAACCATGTTATTATTATACCAACTACAAGAACCTATACACGCAAGCAGCTTATAAAATATTTTTTTTGCTATATTTAATGTCTGTCTGTCTCATCATAAAATTGAAAAATAATGTAATATCTACTTCTGTATTGAAAAGACGTAAATGTCTGATCCAATGACCAATGTACTTACGTCTTTTCAAACTGGTGCATCAATCTTTCCTTTGTCCTAGAATCATAATCTTCTTCTTTTCGTGTGGTTAGAAACTTACCTGTCGATCGATTCTGTAAAAAGATCAACATGTAACTTAGGTGAAGTGAGCGTGAAGTGAGCTGTCACTGTCACAAATCGACCGGCAGGATGCTACGGATATTAACACTATTGACAGCTCACTTCACGCTCACTTCACCTAAGTTTCACGGTGATATTTTTACAGAATCGATCGGCTGGTGTCAGAGTTTTAAAGCCATGAGCCTCTGACTTGACTTCACATGCCGTCGAGAACTATCTCTCAGGCATGCCGGTTTCCTCACGTTTTTGAAGCAAGTGATAATTACACAATACGCACATGAATCCGAAAAGTCCGAGGTGTGCGTGTCTTGGGTTCGAACTCGAGACCTATGACTTGGCAGTCTGACGGTCACATCACTAGGCTATTACTGCCCGCACTGACATCACTGAATCATAATGATATAATATATGTCGCCATCTTAGAGTGAAAACCTTCTATATGCGAAAAACTGGTGGGCAACTGGGAATATATATTATATGCTGATCGCGCGGTAAAATCTGCTAAGGCGATGCAGGATTTTGCGTGACGTCAGTATGATACGTAGGTCGCATGTAGCGATATATATGCCGCCAAAAAACTGCGTGTGTTGCGAGGTTTTTTTTTCCAAAAATGTTAGGTACATAATTAAAAGTCAAAGTTGCATTCCCAAGCTTTTCACTCTAAAGCGACGATATATTTTTATTTTATTTTATGTATTAAGCTTTATTTCATGAAAGTATCGTTCCAAGCCGTTGACGTGAAATGAATTCTCCAATTACCAAATTAATGATGTCACAACATGACGTAATTTAAACAAAATAATTTCTAACACATCCAAGCGAACATGACGAACACGTCACGCAATGTTTACGAAGCTATAATGTATAGCCACAGTGTATCAACTACTTCCCTACAGTGGTTCATCGTAGACATAACAAGAATTAAACAATTTCAGCGTCATGCAGTTCACTTTGTGTTGTCATCTGACATTAATGCTGAGCTGAGGCCCTTTTGGCATTATAATAATTTGTTTTCTGTTTTTATAGTTTTAAGGTGTATTTTTTGTAATGCCAATAAATGCATTTTTCTTTCTTTCTTTCTTTTCAATATACCTTTTCCTCCGTCTTCCGCATCCAGTCTCTCCCAGCCACCTTTTTAAGCACGTCGTCCATCTAGCTGGGGGGCGTCCAATATTACGCTTGCCGCCAAGTAATATACCTATACAAATTACTAAACAATCATAAAAATGAGACAAGAACACACTTAATAGATCCAATAGTAAGAGTAAACGAGACAGACCTATATTTTCTCCATCTCCTTGTCGTATGCAAACTTTTTGTCTGATCCCAGTTGTTAGCCAAAAACGGCTGTCACGGTACGATTTCTTTGAAAGGTATTACCCGACTACATTAGATAGTACTAGTATACAAGCAACTGTCAATGATTATCGTTATCTCATAAAGTGTAGATACGCTGAGAGCTTACCTATACAATACTCTATCGGCGGTCATCGGACATACATGTGTATTTGACAGGAGTTGAGAAATGTCATCTTAAAATATCATGACTATTTTTACCTGAACTTTTGTGGGTAACTGATGGGTACACTGTAATTTGGGACAAAACTGTGCCTCTTAACCCCTCAACACCCCGCACGATTGCCCTGTGAAAACGGTCACGTTGATCGACTGTTTGGAGTTTAATATAGGTAGACTGTGGTGAGGCTTTACTAAAATAATAAATCCAAAGGAGGCAGACCGTAAAATTGAGACTGACATAAGAATTAATAAAATTAAAAATAAATCAGAAGTTGTCTGAGAATGTAAGTGTCTATTGAAATATTATTTTCCTTTTTAGCCGTGTTTCTCTTTTGCAAACACTGTCAGTTTAATGTCTAAGCACATACTAATGCCAGAGCCACTTTTTTAGTTCATTTTCCATGTTTAGATAGGTACCCACTATTATTGTTTACGTTTACGTTTTTAGGGTTCCGTAGTAAACAAGGAACCCTTATAGCTTCGCCATGTCCGTCTGTCTGTCTGTCTGTTTGTCTGTCTGTCTGTCCCTCTGTCCGCGGCTTAGCTCAGAGACGTTTAGTACTAGAAAGCTGTAATTTAGCATATGTATACGTGTAATCATGCCAATTAAGTGGTAAAATAAAATCAAGAGAAAAAAATATATTTAGGGTACGTCCTCTACACGTAAAGTGGGTATGTTTATTTTCTCATCTACCCCATGTTGTGGAGTATCGTTAGACAGGTCGTTCAAAAATATTGTGAGTTTGTGGAAACCATTTTTGGATTCAGAGATCCGTTGGCGAAATATTAAGCTTTTACGAGTAACTGAAATTTTTGTTAGAGTCTAGTGTCCCCCCCCTGCCATCTTTATGGGCGTACTTGGATTTGTGAAAAAATTCACAGCAGTAGTATATATAACGAAATTAAAAGGAAAACTATTAGAGCTAAGTAGACTGCACTGGATAACGAGTATTAATCAACCAACTTAAATTTGCAGTTTGAAAAACATGATCTCCATTCCGTATGGGAGAACATGTTTTTCAACAACAATGTTAAGTTTGTTCTTGGGATAAATTCATCCCAAGTACGGAACCCTTCATTGTGCGTGGTCCGACACGTACTTGGCCGGTTTTTAGTTTTAGGTTTTTAATGTTTTTGTTGGCATATTGGCGTGCGCTAGCTGACATTATGGCAAATAATTATATTTAATGTTTTGTGTTGAGTAATGTAAATTATTTTGTAAAGAATCAACTTTTTTTCTAACTGAACAGACACCAGTGCTGTTGGGGATTTGTTGCACCACTCCCAGCTAAAGCAATAGGAAGTAGTGAAGGGCGGGCGTTTTTGGGGGACTGTCTTATTTAATTTTGACGTTCGTAAAGTGCTGATTGTCAGCCTAGTTTGACTTTTGAATTCATTGTTCACATAAAAATTGCAAAGACAACAGGATATTCTTTAAAAAATAAGTGCTCACAGGGGATTTCAAAAATAAATTGTCCAGTATAACTTAACCTTTGTAAACCTCACGTATATTTTCATTTATACCTCCATAAATACTTCCGAGGGCTCCGCAGACAAAATATTTACGCGCTTTTCACCTCTAGGTATATAAATATCAATTTTTGTTGAAAATAAAAGTTATTACGGTTCCTTTTATTTATTAAATACAGCTGGCTGGAAACTACGGCAAGTAGTCGTAACTTATCGAATGTAAAAGATGCATTAAACTATATTATGGAGGTAAAGTTTTGCACCGCTCTTAATACAGAACTTTTGAATTATGTTAGGAAGTTGTGGAGTTAATGGCACACGGTGTCTGAATTCTATTCTTAATTTATTATAGTTTGTTCTCAGCTCTCTGTTTTCACGTAAACTGGCGTATGTAACATAACGATTCGTATGTAAAAACAACTCGGTTGAATTGAATGGATTTATAATAATTTCATCAATTTGATCAATGCTCGTGCCTTCTCTGTATGAGAAGAGGCCTTGTCCCGGTATTATTTATATAATAATTTAACTCCTTGGCGTATTAATTAAAATTACATAGCTTTAAAAGTTAGTCTATATTGAAAAGGCTTGAAACACATAAAATATCAACAGTTTCATGTCTGTATTCAAAACTAATTAAAACTGTTTTATTGCCATTTAAATAACCAATAATTTTCTGTAATTAGAGTATTTAAAATAAAAACAAGGACGCCATACCTCACACATTTATTGTAATAACTTAAACCTTGGATCAGGCAGTTAAAGAATGGGCACGCCACAATTGTGGCGATAAGTCCCCTCTTTGAGGAGTGGCGAGAGAGGCGCCACGGCGCCCTCACCTTCCGCCTGACGCAGGTCCTCACCGGACATGTTTGTTTCGGGAGGTTCCTGTTCAGGATAAAGCGGGAGGAAACGCCCGGGTGTCACCACTGTGTGGATCGCCCGGAGGACACGGTGGAGCATACGGTGCAGGTCTGCCCAGCTTGGGCGGAGCGTTGTGTTCCACGCGCGCCTCAAAGAGATGTCAGCACCAACTGACGGGGTCCGGAAGGGCCAATGCCTGCCGGGGTTGCGGGTTTGTCCGAAAGGGATATCGCGACCCCGGCACACAGGCAACGGAAGGAACACGGGTGGGTTTTAGTCAGTAAAAGTCTGACACGCCCTCCCGCTCCGCCCAGAGCGGGAGAAGTTATTTGATAATTTCCCACCCTCAAAAAAAAAAAAAAAATAGGCAGTTAAAGAACGAAAATATTATGTAATAAAAATATGTAATATTATGTGTATATTATGTAATATTGAGTATATTATGTAATATTGTGTACTGTGTGTGTGTATATTGTGTATTATATTATGTAATTTAATCATTTGATTTGAAACATTTGCAGTGCCCTTACAGGGTGCATGTCTTAATACTGTATCATGAAATTTTAATGCATGCCTACTAACCAGTGTTGTACATGTTAGCAAATAAAAAAACAAAAGACAGGTCATGAATATTGATGATCCGTATGTAAACAGCAAAATAATGACGTTTTTTACTACAAAGGTCTAGCCCTACGAAAGACAATACGTAAATGCTTGTCCAGCGAACCATGTTTACCCCACCCCTCGGTACTCGGCACTGACAATCAATGATGAAATGCTGAACTATTTGTTCTTATTAGAAACCGGCTGTGCATTGTTGAGTAGGTGCGTAAAGGAGTCGAAAATCAAACAAGACGTTCTCAGTGCCAGACTGGTTTATTGGTTCTTCACATACGAGACAATTATTCATATTATTATTATATTATACTGTGGCGGCATCTACACCGCCACATGCGAACTACGCATCAAAGACTTGACGTCACTCAAATCCTGCATCGCGCAATTAGAGTTTACCGCGCGGTGGACATATATACAAGCTCACGACTTCAACCTCTGGGCAATTGCCCGCCAGACATGACACCCGTCTGGTCGGAGGATCCTCCCTTTTCTATGCGGGATGAGTGAACTTTACACCCTGTTCCTCATACTCCTAAAATACCAATCTACCGACAGATGAGAGGTACTCCTTGTACCTATCTGGGATGTTGCGAATGGAGAATTGGTGGCTCACATCCGCCGATACAGATGCCGATCTCAAGTTTTTTTAAGGGATCCGTCAAGGCGGGCACGGCGAAATACAAAATTTCTTACGTTTTTTGCAAATTTCAGCGCTCTTTCGTTGTATGCACATCTGCACCTGCATGAGCTCATTGATTAATGTGGATGCGGATGTCAAAATAAACGCGGAAGCTCCGCAATTGCGGATGCGAATGCAAATATCGGCAACATCCCTGGTACTTAATTACCATTTTTTTTTAACTCCTACCGCGCCTACAGTTCTGAGATTTACCAAACTCTTCTCAATAAACTCGATGGTGTCCTCTCAATAAACTTGTGACGTGTGCTTCGTTAGGAAGTTCCGAGTTTCGTCACCAAAGTTAACAACTTTCGCAGCCTGCATTTTAAGTAGGAAGGCTTAGTACCTTGATTGGTACGGCAGACATTCCTGTTAAAAGTTTGTACGTTTAATTATAAATTTAAGCTGTTCTGATAATGCTTTAGTTTATATAACATACTTACGCTTATAAATATACCTTTGACAGTGTATTAACAGCCTGTTATAAGAACTTTATTTTTACTTTAATATTCATCATTTACGTTTATGATTAAAATTAAAGACAAAATAAAGTACATAAAAAAATTAAAAAAAATATTTTATCTATATTTTTGTTTTTTTCTTCATTTAATGGTCACCATCAACGGGAACATAACCTAAACTTCAAACATCGGTCTTTATAGAGTTCTATCTTTCTACAGAATTACGAGTATATTAAAATATTTCACCCTCTTATTTAGAGTCTGTAATATCGTAAACACTTTATGTCTAAGTAGAAGTTGAAAACATTCCTGACGTCAAACTAACTAATTTAGTTGCTGAAAATGCTGTTAGGTAAGTAATACTATTAGGCGTTAGAGCATAAGGTTATAAACATCCTGATGAAATAGTCACCAACGACGTTAAGAAAAATAAAGATGGCTATTGGGAACGAAAATATCTGTCAGTGACGAAGGGTCTGCTTAGCTCGATTTCTATTGGTTTTCGCTGTCAATAAGTAACCTATCTAACAGTGAATATATTCTTATCGCATACTTACCTACGTTTTTAAACCAATATGAAAACTGTCACCCTTTGGCACCCCTGTCTATGTATTGACCAAGTCACTGGCATCTTTTTGCAGGTTTTTGCTGGAATTTAAAGACTACCAGTGATTTGGTGAACCATTTGCGCACATATTTTCTTCCGGGTATATTAATTTGCACTTTAGCTCTCACACTTTTCTGTGAAATAAAATGCGTTTAAAGTATCAAAATTCGTCACCTAGTTTAAATTCAAATTGATTGTCTACCATTATAACGTAAGTTTTCATTTAAAAACTATTTCTAATTTACTTCGCAAGTACTGTTACAGTTTTTTCTCACAACATTTTCCGAGAAAGGCCGCTTTTATTTCCAAGCGAAGCCAAAGTGACTGGCAGGTCATTAGTTACCAATATAAGATGCCAAATGAAGTAACAGAGTCGCGGTTTCAGACTAATTTTCCTTTGAAAATTGCAAACTGGATTGTTAGTAAAACCATACTGTGTCTGGTAGAGAAATAAAATTTCTGCTACGTTGTTTTTTGTAGGAATAAAAACGTGCTATTGCATCGGAAAAGCAATAAAAGTGGTGAAACCCGTTATGCTCGCTTACACACGATAGTGGCTTTTACTATTTTTTTTTTCATTTTTTTTCGCGCGTTTTTTTCCCGCGATATTTTCTTTTAGATCCATATAAATTTATATCATATTGCTAGATAAGAAAGGTACAAGTTACTAAAGTAACGTTTAAACGCTCGCCGTGACAATTTTATAATTTAATTATTTGCTTAGAATAGATTTACATTGAGACATTTGGACCGGAACAACTGTTGTTACAGTATTTAGAACCACAATTCAAAGCATCATGGTTTAAATTGCTTTGAAATAGAAGAAAAGGGTAATAAATTAAGAAATTCCTGGAGTTTGAAACATTAATCAAAATATGAATAGGTAATTAATATTTTAAGAGATATTGAATTTGAAGCAGACTTGTCCGTCCCTTTAGCCATGTTCTAAGCAGCTAAGTCTTTAAGTACACACAATCTTTTAAAGTCATACATTTACTTCACGAAAAGAAAATTAATTAGGTACCTACATCTTAAATGAGATGGTTTCCAGTCTTAGCAGATCCAGCTGAATACCAGTATTTTACATTACATAGAGTGATGTCTAGTCACTCCATGTAAAATACGGGTTTTCAGCCCATCTGGTAAGACTGAAAGCTGACTGCAACATAGTTGGGAAAAGGCTAGGGCGACTTTGAAATTAGATTTTATTTATCAATATGTACCGACCTAAGTTTTGGGGAGAAGGCAGAATAATATTAATTCTATTTCGAGAGTCAAGAGATTCCAATTGATATGGATTGACAGATTCGTGCGACAAGGTATATATGGAACACTTGACTACAGTTCAAAGACGGTCACAAATCTGTATTACCTACGACTGTTAGAAATTTTAAGGCAGATCTAATTTTGAAGTTACAGTAGAATAACCTTCGAAAAAGTTTTTTAATCTAATTTTCTATCGAACATCTCTGCAAATTGATCAGTGATTCTCATAAAGTCTTTGATCAGTGATTCTATTGTCAAAGTAAATACATGGATACCTAATTTTAAGTATTTTATATGCTTAATTAAACAAAAAATAAAGAACCATTTATGAGTGCTCATGATATCGCATATCGGATTTATCTTTAGGCTTCTAAAATCCTTAATTGTTTGACTTATTACTAATACTTAATAATTAAGTTTACTACTCATCTTTCTCTAGGTAAAATACTAGCACGAATTATCAAAAAAAATCTACCTCACTACAAAATTGACGCTTAAGCATAGAATTTTCTTTTTCATCAAAGAACATTTTCACCCCAAACAACATGCTTCCACACAGCAAAATTTGCCACTCAACCTTAATGGCATAGGCTATGAGTTCCGTAAAACCTCAAACCGAAAGATAGCCCTACATATCTTCCGTTGCGGGTGTAAAGTTGGCTTTTAACCCTTCCTAAGGAAAACGTATTTTATAAGCCTTCGGGTAAATTGTGGTTATAATACAAATAACGTTCGGCTGAAGAACCTTGTTGTTTACTTAAAATATTTGCAAGTTGAGTTGTTGAGCTATAGCGGGGTGCATTTAAAAATTTGATTTGATTTGGTATGGTCTCATGACATTCGTTGACTGTTGCTGCTGAGTATACTAGCAGTGGTTGTAGAATCGATGGTTGTGTAGGTAACTATGTATTTTTTTTTTTCTTTTAATAAGTATGTTGCTACTTACTCTAAAACTTTTAAAAATATCTGCAAAGCAGCTAAAGCTTCTTTCATTAGCAACAAGGTTAAATCAGCAGACAATAAAATAAAGACAGTTTAGAAAATTATTAACAATGAAACGAACAAGAACAAAAGACATAATACTGATTACACACTTGACACTGCCCGCGGTCTCATTAGCGATAACATCGATGTTGCTCAGGAATTTGCAACTTTCTTTACCAATATTCCAATTAAAACTACAGAAACTTTAAATTCCTCCCCCTTACTTGCTATTGATTTATTAAGAGCGAATGTTTCAGCCTTTCCCGTGGAATTTAAATTTAAACATATAAACCCTGTGGTCGTTGTAAAGACTTTTAAGCAACTTAAGATCAAAATCACCGAAGATCTGTGGGGTATGTCTACTAAAGTTTGTCAATCAATTATTGAGACAATTGCACCCTATTTAGCTTTAGTATTTAATTTGTGTGTAGATCAAGGGGTATTCCCGGATTTAATGAAGTACAGTAAAGTTATTCCACTATTCAAATCCGGGGACAGCAAAGACCTAAATAATTATAGACCCGTATCGGTTTTGCCGGTTTTCAGCAAGGTGTTTGAAAAAGTAATGTTAAATCAAATGCTCCATCATTTTAATCGTAATAATATCCTACACGATCAACAGTATGGTTTCACCAAAGGACGTTGCACAACCGACGCCGGTGTCACCTTATTAAAACACATCTTTAACGCATGGGAAGAGGCACAAGATGCAATAGGCATCTTTTGCGACCTATCCAAGGCATTTGATTGCGTGAATCACGAAACACTGCTCTTGAAACTTGAGCATTACGAACTGGGTAAACTTGCGCTTAGCTTAGTAAAATCATATTTGAATGATAGACTGCAGCAAGTTCAAATAAACGGTGTAAATTCATTGGGTTTACAAGTCAAAATGGGTGTACCACAGGGCTCGGTCAGAGCCATATATAACCTCCGCAGACGCGAATCTCTAAGGGAACTGTTTAAGAAAATTAACATCATGACGGTACCTTGTCAGTATATATATGAAAACATTATGTATGTTCGAAAAAATCGACATCTTTTTAGTAAGATAAGTGACAGGCATAATTTTAACACTAGAAATAGGAACAAATTAGATCAACCACGTTTTAGATTGTCTAAAGTGCACACTTCTTTTATGGGGTACTGTGTAAAATGTTATAATAAAATACCACTCGATATTCTTCAACTGAATGAGAAGAAATTTAAAACATGCATTAAACGCACACTATGCAGACAAGCATATTATAAGTTGGATGATTATATCGATGATAAAAATGCTTGGCTTAATGCTGGTCCTGCTCCACAGCCACTTGGGCTCACTAGTTAAAAAATTTAATGTTTGGAAGAGTTGCTTCCCCTTTTTATTTTTCTGACATTACGAACTTAATGTTTATTTTTTATTTAAACAAGTTTAATTGTTGAATGTTCCAATGGATAATGATTTTCTTTCTTTTTGGTAGTATCATTCTATTAATCTCTCAAATACATTGCATACTATAGTTTTGTATAATTTAGAAGCATTTTTAAAATTTTTGTGAATGTGAGTACCATGGAGCCGTATTTTATGTTATTAAGATGTTTGTTGACTTGAAAGAGCGCGGCAGTTGAGAGTTTGTCATGCCCACTTAAATGTCTCGCTGATGGTGGCGAGTGTGTTGGATCATTCGGTTCCCTACAAAATGGTTGAGCTGGATGGTGCTGATCCACGCGTCATGTTCGTGAACGGGCGCCGTCAGTTGTGACTGGTCATCTCTTATCTGCCAGGGCTTATTTTTAATGTTATATTTTGAATTGTTTTAATTTTTTTATTGTACATTGTTCTCACATATAGAAGCAACAAGAATAATGTACCCAGGATTGTGTAATTTTCTATATTTAAAAGAGTGTCCTTGGAGTTTCTTGCCCGTTCTTCTCCATGAAGATCTACGTTTTGGAACTGGGCAACTAGCTTCAACTTTCTGACTAACTGACCGATTATTTGACAATTCAAAAGTGCCTGTAAATGGTTTAATTGAAATAAATGCTGAGTTTGAGTTTGATATTCTTAGTCTTAGTTTTAACTTAGATTTCGTTCTTATATTTACTTAAGCAAAGATTCGTGCACCTCTCTTTCCCTTTTTAATTAGTATAGAAGTTTTAATTTTTTTCTACATAAGTTTACTTACATAGAAAATTAGGGTGTGAGCAAAGCATATTTGAGATCAGAGACGTTTTATATGTAAAGAAGAAAATCTGACATAATTATTATCTAGTATCATACAAAAATGCCAAACGAAACCTGTGTCCGGATTTAAATCCTTTGCGGCCTTTTGTCGGCTATATTAGTCAGACACAGGTTCCATGCATTTTCATTTGTTCCATCCATGCACTCGATGCTCAAAACTTTTGACGTTTAGTAAGGCCTTTCAAAGACTTCTTCAAGTAAAGTACCTAGAAACATTACAAATGTTAGTAGAAAATTGTGTAAAAACCAAGGACCGAATTAAGCCCAATTGTTCCCGTTTCATGCCACTCAAACAAAATGCCTCTCTTCGAGGGCGTAATTTGTAGGCACTTAGCTGTTCAAATTTTATTTACAATGTCAAGCCATTTAACTTAGGTACTTAACACAATTACATATACAAAAGTTTACCTTTTAGGTTTCTCCAGTATTAATGTAGACTGATTTACAAAACAAGAATGTAGAAAGGAAAATTTTGAAAAAAGCTAAGTGACTCACTTAGGCTTATAATAATATTGTTTCTTTTGTTTTTGTAACTCACTTAAAAAATAAAAGTAAAGACCATCGTCCACGACACTAAAAGTATCGTATTGTTACCTCAAATCACCAATGAGTTACGAGTAACTCGAGTCATGTACGGACCACCATTGAAATACGAGTATTTCAATGGTGGTCCGTACATGACTCGAGTTATATAACATCACGCCTATAATCCTCGAAGAGTTAGGCAGACCAGATAAGTTACCTATAGTAAAGCCACATTTCGCCAGTTGTTTTATACGTTATTATGTAATTTGTGATTGTTTGCGTTGCGTACGGACAACAATTGAAATACTAGTGCTGTTACATTCTAGCTACAGCGGGGTAATTACCTAACACACTTATACTAGCAACGCAATGAATGTTGTTGAACTGTCAAAATACTTTCATTTTGACAGTTTAACAACATTCATTGCGTTATTTACATTGTTGAGCGTTTGTCACTTTTATTTATGTACCTACTTTCAAAGCAAATAAATGATTATGATTATGAGCAGACAAATTTTTCGGACATATGGAGTAGCAATATCCTTCAAAAGCATTCACATTGTGACTGCTTTTGATAGTGCTAGTGTGTTACGCAATTAGGATGATGATTGGTGATTTGAGTTTGTAACACGTTTTATTGAGTAGCGTCGTGGATGATGGGCCTATTCTAGACATCACAAAAACACACATTTATTTTTCATATTTGTGGTAACTGAAAAGAAAATGAAAGTAACTAAATCTTAACATAGAATGTTCTTATCAATGGTAGTCAGAACCCACAGAAAGCTAGGTGCTACGATTCTTACCGATCTTCTCCGTAAGAACCAAAAAGTCATAATTATTTGAAAAACACTGTCTCATTCAGTAATATTGGTGGAATATTAAGGCGAAAGCATCAAGGTAGCCGGCGAAATTCAAATCTTACATTTTTTTGCAATTTGCACAGCACAGTTATCAGTATCAGGTTGTCTGTTGATGATGATATGATTCGCGGCCGTAACAAATATTTATTTATAGAATGATAAGTCATAAAAATCATCAATACAACTCTCTAAGTTCAAGTAATCCTATTAAATGACTGTTTTATGAAATCATGCAAAAATTTGAGGATTATGTCAACTTAAGTAGTTGTATTGCTGATTCTAATGATTATAATTCTGTAAAGCCATATTAGTTACGATCGCGAATCATATTTCAATGAAGTTACAACCTGACACTGACCTGCAAAACGCAAAAAACGAAAGAAACTTTGAATTTCGCGGGCTACCTTAGCGCATCACCTTTGAATAATCCTGTTCACATTTATAAGTGTGAATAGGTGGGGGGGGTGGGGGGGGTGTGAATACCTTATAAGGTACAGCATCGGTAACATCGTGATGTAAACAAATACTATTACAGTCACGCACTTTTAAACTACTGAACAGTAAATAAACTCAACGTTTATGTATGGCTTCATGTTCGAACTAATACGGCTTCAATGTTAAATCCCCTGACAAAAGCGATAGAGTTTGAAGGCTCAATAGAGTTCAAACAGGAAAATTCAATTTCTATTGTTAGTAGTGATTTGTGTTCGAAAAAAAAAGCTGAACTAGAGAATTCAATAGTGATTGGACGGCGCCAAACCGTGGTTGAAGTTTTTGTTACCCGAACTGCCGATAGATTGATTTTCACAGCTTTTTTCACGTAAGCGACCAGGATGCTATTCAACAACATCCATGTTTAAAGTCGTACTGTTTTCGTATCTACTGGGAAAATTACATAAAAACGTTAAAACATTGAAAATAGTAGGTGTTTTGTTCTCAGTCTACGGAATCCTTTTTTAACCGACTTCCAAAAAGGAGGAGGTTCTATGTTCGACTGTATGTTTTTTTTTATGCAACCATCAATATTTTTATCAAAAAAACTGACCCACTAAAAACCGAGAAATAACTTATATTTCGGAAGCTGGTGGCAAAATTCCGAAATTTAAGTTATTTTTCACTTTGTAGTATTTTTTTGGAAGTCGGCTGTTTACTTTTTTGTAAAAAAAATAATATTTCTCGCTTTTTAGTGGGTCAGTTTTTAATTTATCTAAGTTACAATAAGCCTAATGTCAACTGCTCATCACCTTCTACAAAATATAGCTTTTGCCGGTGCTGGGATGTTAATCGTTGAGGAGTTCTCCTGGTACTTAACCATCAGCTCCACTTCTCCATATGCATTGTGACGAGCATAAATTGCTTGGCAAATATATTAAAGTAATCGAATCGCAACCCGTGAAATACTTATTATTGAGCAGTTCCGGTGGCCATATGTGGTCTTCATCATCAGTTCCACTTCACCAAAAGGTGCTTTCCAAGAGCAGCTGCACGAGTTACTATAAAAAATACCCAAATCGCTATAGGTGTGTCTATAATATGTGAAGAGTTCCCCCGATTTCTGCAGGATACCATCATCAGATCCAGATCTAATGACAATGGGACCATCTCGGAAGTATATATATACCCTTTAAAACAAATTAGATTTTTGCAAATCCGTATATATATGATGGAGTTATGCCCGAACATACATAAAAAAAAAAAAAAAATGTAAACATCCGAATTGATAACCTCTTCCTTTTGGAAGTAGGTTAAAAATACAACCTAAGTCGGTTGTATTTTTAATCTACTTCCACACGACAAAACAAACACTAAAAGTGAAGAATAACTTTATGATTAAATAACCGTTCATTCAGGGAAATTAAAATGAATGTAATATGACCTGAGATGCAGATGCCAAGCATAATGTCCTTTAATTTCCAGCAAGGTTTGTATTCCTCTTCCCTGGAGTAGAACACCAGAGGCAAATTAAATTAAATAAACGTTTTTTATTAACAAATTTTTAAAAGTCGAGTGAGTCGTTTTGTGAGCTTGTGCAAAACTCAATAGTGGCATTATTTTTTTAAAGAACATTTAACATGAATGTGTTATTACTAATCTAGCATGGAATTCATTACCTCAAACCCCACAGCCCACTTGCCTCGCCTTGTGCATCATCATGCTGCCCAGTATCCACTCCTCCGAATGTCCTCTCTGTTACTATCTGGCAGTCCCAGATGTAGGACTTTGATAAAGGTAACGCATTGTTCATCTCCACAAACACGTTATCTGATTGAACAATTAAATTTTGCAACGTAAGAGTGACAGAGCAAGGAGCATTGTCACCCTGATTTGGCATTAAAAGTCTCCTATAGGTATGTATTTATATTTCGCCTTCTGTTTGCACTATTGTTATGGGCATCACTTAATCAGCCTGACAAAAGTGTATGATGATGAAAAATGGGAAAAAGATTATATGAGTAGTTGTTATTTTATTGCAGAATGTAGCTATCATATTGCCGAGGAGTTTGGCAAGTGGACAGCCGAGTTTTCATCAAATGCGACGTGAGCAAGAGAGGACATAACGAGCTCGTTCGACTCAATCAAATGCGGTTAATTTTATATTTTACGAATCAAACTTTTGGCTTTTAATTCCGAAAACCAGAAGTACCTACCAGTAATTCGTCAGTTTTTTTTTTTTCTCTTCATCTGGCAGATACACCTATTGATATTTGATAGAATTTTCATTAGTAAGTAGATACTGAGAGAGTAGGTATTAGGATGCTGAAAATACGATAACGATCCTCTAGATAAACAATTGGGTCAAGATAAACATCGAAAAATATTGCACACGGAGATAACAAAGAGTTCGACATCAAAATAAAAAGATTAGCTTCGTTTTTTCATAGGTTGCGTGTAAAAGAAAATCATTTAGGACAAAATTTGGTATTAAAAATAGGTACGGGGACCTAATTTTGACCAAATTAGGTCAAAATTAAAATGAGGTAGGAGAGCGAGCGCCATGCAGTTCGACATTTTGATGAGGCTGTAGAGAGACTTATGGATGGCCTTGCGCGGTCAGATAAAAACCCAAGATGTTAACTGGTTTGAATATACGAGTAACATGTATGGAGATTGAAGGTCTAAAAAAACCGGCAACGCACAATGAAGGGTTCCGTATTTGGGATGAATTTATCCCAAGCACAAACTTAACAGTGTAGTTGAAATCATGTTCACCCATACATCGTGTCGTGAATTGGACGTAGTTAAGCGGAAAGGATCCAACCCACACATAGTTAGTTTTGAGATATTCAAGTTTTAAGATCAGATCGTGTTATGTAATCGTATGACCTGCCATACATACAGGTTGGTGACGTATGGTCATAATGACATGATGCGTTGGGATTGTTTTTGTGATATTAAAGTTTTAACTACAAAGAGTGTTTTGGTATACATAACTCATTTTCGCCCATAGTGTGGGTTGGATCCTTTCCGCTTAACTACGTCCAATTCATTGATTTAATTTAAAAAAATGTATTATGTACTTAAATATCGAATTATAATATCCACTGTGGCAATACTGTCAAAATAAAAATTATTAATATTATAACAATGTTTTAAATGTATTTTCATTATGGCAACTCTATGTATTATTTTACTTTGGCAACAATCAGAAATAACTTATATGATAATATCGTTATTTCTGGGTGGGGCAAAAGTCGTCCAAAATTGTAAAATGTAGTGCAGAGTCAGTCGTCATTGGATTGTGAAATAGTACAGTTGTGCCGATTAAAAGTATTGGCAGAAAAGAGTGTTTTTTCTTGACAATCGATATACGTCACGGTCAATTCACCAACTGCAAACCTGTAAAACCTACTTAGCTGTGATAGTTTTCCTTTTAATTTCATTAGGTATTATATTACTACAACCGTGAATTTTTTCACGTATCCAAAAACAACCATTTAGCTGGCAGGGGAAGGACACTGACTCTAACAAAAATTAGCATCGCTAACGGATCCCTGAATCCAAAAATGTTTTTCACATACTAGATAGACCAGAAATCATCACACTTTACTACACGTAAAGTGTGGTTGTTTTCTGGGTAGGTAACCTAAAAAAAAATTTTTCATGATTTTATTTTACCACTTTGTCGGCGTGATGAATGCCTAATTATAGCTTTGTAGTAGTAAGAGTCTCTGAGCTAAGCCGCGGACAGACAGACAGACAGACAGACGGACATGGTGAAGCTATAAGGGTTCCTTGTTCACTACGGAACCCTAAAAATGACTATATTATTATGTCAACGCAAACCAAAATAAAAAGAAAGGTATGTATATCTACTTCCCAAGCGCCAGGCTTATGTAAAGTAAAATATTTTATGACGGACTGATAAAAATGTCATAAAGTATAATCTTTCTAAATCTAATAGATAACATACGTGTATTTAAATAAACTTCAATGAAACTGACAACAGTCCCTAGTTACAGACTGTATCGTTACAATGGCACAATGGGACGTAAAAGACAAAACATTTTTGATAACCGGAGGAGCTTCTGGCCTGGGGGCTGAGTACGCCCAGGCTTTCCTAAATGAAGGAGCAAAGGTATTAAAATTGCTTAGCATTTTCTAAAGACATCAATTAACATTTTTATATTGACGCAAGACTAAACAAAATATTCAAGTCTTCTTAAATTCTTCTTTTGCAGAATGTAGCTATCCTAGACATTGCTGAAGAAATTGGCAAGATGACAGTCGAGCGTCTGAACAAAGTTCACGGCAATAAGGCAGTGTTCATCAAATGCGACGTGAGCAAGGAAGAAGACATAACGAGCGCATTTGACTCCGTACTCACTCAGTTCAAGCAGATTGATGTCATCATCAACAATGCTGGCGTTATGCTGGACACACCTGACATGTGGAGGACAGCTTCTGATATTAATTGGGTAGGTGTACCTATTATTTAGCATACCCTAGTTTTTTCTCTCTTTGCCCTTTTCGTTGTTTTTTTTCTGAAAGCCATTTATGTTTGTGTTTATCACATAATATATTCCTCCTCATCACATGTTCAGAACAAGACAAGCGATTTCAAACTTCCTTAAGGTATTATATTATAAGTATACATTTCTTTATCCATTTTGTCACTCCACAAATCTTTCAGAGGAATGATTTGGACCTAATAGTTGGTTAGTGCTAAATTGCTTATTGTTGGTGCTAAGTAAGCTAAGATCTATAACTTAATTTCCAGCAAGGATTAGTTTCCTTAACTTTAAAAGGCGTCAAATACATGAGGAAAGACGAAGGTGGTGTCGGTGGGACGATTCTCAACATCGCTTCAACAGCAGCATTGACTAAGGCTGCAGTCCTTCCGGTTTACTGTGGTTCCAAAATAGCTGTTCTGCACTTCAGTCAATGCTTAGCGGTGAGTGATTCAAATTAAAAAGTGACATTGACTAAGTATAATCATTGAACCTATTTTAAGGGATCAAAAAAGGATCTTCGAATCTTACGTATAATGGGTCTAACTACCCTAACCATGGTTACTAAAACTTGACTGTAAATCTGTACTTAATATTTTTATATATTCGTAAAAACTCACTGATTTAGTAAAGCAATCACTAAACTCAAACCAAACTTGAGATCAAAAGTTCTTTTGCAGATGGATCCATTCTACGACACCACGGGCATCAGAGTTCTAACTTTGTGTCCAGGAGCCACTGATACACCTTTGCTGCACAATTTGGAATTGAGGTCATATGAACCAAAAATGGGAAAGGTTTTGGCTGACATGTTAGCTGCTGATGAAGTCATATTTCAAAAGTAAGTGGTCTAACGTAGGTATTTATAACAAACAGAAGTCCTTGGAGACCTCGCGGATGGGGCTGCAGTCCTCGAGTGCGGTGACCGCGTACCGGAGTAGGTACGTGGGTAGCAGGTACAAGCAGCGCCGGACCTAGTGGCGGAGCAGGGTGCTTAGAGGAAGCCTATTCGTACGGCAATGGACGATTTTCTGTTAATTTGTTGATGATGATGAAGGGAAATCCTACATCCAGGAATTTCCATTTTAAATAGGATTTCAGGGCAATAACACCAATACCAAGCGGCTGTTAAAATACTGATATTTATATAGAAGCTGCTAAAATAGCCTTAATGGAGTCTTTAGGGTTCCGTACCTCAAATGGAAAAAGCGGAACCTTTACAGGATCACTTCGTTATCCATCCGTCAGTATGTCAAGACCCATTTTCTCAGGAACGCGTGGATATTTGAAATTAATATCAAATAGTTCAAATAGTATCTCTGTTCCCTTGGACAATTTTTTTTTTTTTTTTTTAGAATCATGGAATATGGCAAAAAGCAAGGTCTCACAGCACTAGTAAAAGAAAAAGTCCGTCATTGTACGTGGTCCAACACGTAGGTACTTCGCCGGTTTTTTTTTTGTGTTAAATCAGTATATTTTGTCTGTTTCAGACCAGCGTCCGCCGTTGCAGCTGTACTTCAGATGTTAAAAACCGGACCACCTGGTTCAATTTGGTTGTCAATCGACAACAAACCAGCTAAAAATATTACATCAGTTATTGATGCAGCTTTTAAAGAATTTGAGAATCTTTTGTTACCTTAAAACAGTGTAAAATTAAGTTAATAAATATCTCCGTTTTTTTTTCATTATTTATTACTATCTTTTGCTCGCGGAAACGTCACATGTGTTAATCCAGGTTATAAACTATCTGTGTGACAAAATCCTATTAGTAAGATAATATTATTGACTGAAATACTATCGTGGATGCATGCAAACCTAGTACTTTTTGTTAGGTTAGGTACTGCTCAAAAATTTTACACAACGTGTCGTGAACAGAATACCATCTTGTATGCATGCAGCGTACTATCGACATAAAAAGTATCTTATGTTCTAACCCAGGTCACGGTCTACCCATGTGCCAAATTGCATCTTAATTTGATCAACCGTTTTAGCGTGAAAGTGTAACAAATAAACAAACTCACTTTCACATTTATAATATTAGTTAGGATTAAGCAAGTAGGTATGCGATATTTTTTTTTTGTTATTAAACTTATTTGAATTTGTTACGTATCTACATAAATATTGTTAAGTCAGGAAAAATATTGATTAGCAAATTAAACTCGGTAGATTCAAACCACAAAAGACCGTCTTTTTTTTTAGAGACTTTATGAAATGAAATGGTGATGACACGGCAAGTTGAGAAAGTTGTCAATCTGCTAGACAACTGATTTTCCCTGACCGGTTCATAAATGGTACAAAAATAAAAAATAAAAAATACGTGTGGCACTCGAGGACTGCCGCGGTAAAGCTATTGCATAGCATATATTCAAAAATAAGAAGATAATATTGTTGATTTAAAATATTTTTTTTAAAAAATACCCCTATACCCCCCCCCTAAATCGCAGAATTTACACAACCGTCAATGACGTCTGCCCTCACGCGTCTGCCCGCGTTCGGGTCGCGCACTCGGCGATCGCGCGTCATTGCCTATCCCGCCCCTCCACCCTCGTTCTGCGCGCCCGCCGTCGACTCATCGCAGGTCATTCTTATCGTTCTAACTTTTAAAATATTAGTCCAAATTACTTAGTGTAAAAGACAAATTTTATCTACATTAAATACCGAAAGCGATGAAGGTATTTATTTTGATACGAATTAACTAAATACTCTAAAATATGCAACTTAAAAAAAGTATTCAATTTAAATGTATTTATAGCTCACTATTTTGGCTATAATGGCTTCCACATAAAAGGTAGATATATGCTGTCGCGGACTTTTATTTAGAACTCTTTAAGACAAACAACCCCACAATACATTCTTTTCATGTAACTCCAGGAGGCCAATTCTCGCGTTTTCACTCGTTCAAGTCGCATTCGTATTGCCGCTCGACTTCCTATGTCGCTTATAAAATGGTGACATTATCCAGATTCCGGCCAAGTGCGTGTCGGGCCATGCACAACGAAGGGTTCCGTAGTTGGGATGAATTTATCCCAAGAACAAACTTAACATTGTAGTTGAAAAACATGTTTGGTATGGGAATACATTCCAACTGCAAATGTAAGCTTGTATGCACAATATTGAGTGATTTACCATGTTTTTTTAAGACCATAGACTTATAGGTTTTCCTGTAATCTATGAGTAAAGAACCATTCTCTGTATATTTTTCATAATTTTAGGCCTTGTAGTTTCGGAGATAAGGGGGGGGCGGGCATATTATGGGCAATATTCATCTATATTCTTATTTTTTAAAAGTTTATATAAATGCGATCTTCACAACAAGCCTTTTCATTTGATCTGTCACACGATATAGTTTACAAAACTTAATTTTTTTTCCAATTTGCCCCCGAAAAGTTACCCCCATATTCAAATTTCATTTATTTACGTTACACGTCCGTGTTTGGGTCACAAAAATTCATATGTGTACCAAATTTCAATTAAATTGGTATATTAGATTCGGAGCAAATCGGCTGTGTCAGACGGACAGACAGACACACGAGTGATCCTATAATAGTTCCGTTTTTTCCTTTTGAGGTACGGAACCCTAAAAATGTTGTCATTATACGTCGCGTGAAGTGATCCATTCCACAAAATGATGCTACGTTTTAAACGATACCGTAGATGTACTTCTTATAGTTTATTAAAAAATACTTTTAAGCGTATATCTATAAGGTTTTGAGCAACATTTTATACGTATGAATTTAATAAACATTTATGAATACCATCATCATTATTGATTTTGGTACTCCATTTTTATTTTATTATTAACATTAAAATAAGTTCTCCTACAACGGAATGCATGGCTGATGCTTAATGTGTCATGTCATTTGTCACGTCAAATTATTAAGGTCATAATTTCTGTTTATTTACATTGATTATCTCTTTATCTCTACATAAATTAAGTAATTAAATAAAAACAGGATGTCTGCCAATGATATTATAAGTGAACTGATGACTACCACAATAAGATCAAGACTTATCAAGATGGAGAAAAAGAAGAAGAAGAGGACGTATGGTTGTCGTAACAAGTGTGGTACTGCAACAACTAGACTGTCCTGCTGCTCCATCAACGCTGCTGTACCTACGTGTCCCGATTATAATACTTTATAAAGGCCCAAAAGATAGTTGGGAAATCCTAGCGAAAACAAATTTCACGTCGTCACAACACGAATTCAAAGTACCGCACAAACATCTTTCGAAATTGATGAATAATTTGGTCGAGAAGGGACATGGTCCAGCGTTTCCTAAGCTCACGGACAGCGTGCGATACAGGACGCCGACTATTCGTGTAAAATTGTGATAATTATAATGTATTGTTTACGTATAGTATTTATTTTAGATATATAAGTTTGTATTGAAAAAAAAATTATAAAAACATTAGAAATCTATATTGTTTGAAATACTTTTGAAATACTGCATCATGTTGGTGGTACAATGATAATAGGTGCGTAGGTATATCATTTAATTCTAGTGACAAAATAACCTTTACATAAATACCTTACAGACTCTGAAAATTCAGTATACACCCAATTATAAACAACAAATGCATATTATTATCACACCACACATGGAAATTTAGTTTTGGTCATTCTTTTCTGTAACATCTCCAGCCGGCCAAAATTCTGGGCAGCGCGTGAACCTAGAGGATGTCAGAATTAAAATCTCGTTCGACTGCATAGTCCTTCCTTCGGGACTGATTAGACCTTAGCTCGTTTTCTATCGATGTCTGTAGATCCAACCGGGAAATGTACAGGAGCAAGGTGGGGCACTGCGGCTCGAAAATCCTCGCTTCCAGGAGCAGTACCGCGTTTGTTGTGGCTGCGTCACGATCAAACCTACTTGCCCTCAACCAGAGTAAAACCCTCCGAGTCCATTTGACTGGTTAAGGAGTCGACAATCTTGAAAAATTATTTCAAAGTGAAACAAATGTTTCGAGCACCATTTTATACGTATCTCATAAACATTAATCAAAAAAATATTCATTATTGATTGCGTAACTCAATTTTTATTTAATCACTGGCTTCTGCCCCCGCCTTTGTCCGCGTAAAATTGGCACAAGCTGTGCCTCCCCTTACTTCGTTTTCGCTTAGCCTTCTTTCTGACTTTTTCTTTTTGCTTGGCTCCTAAGGGTCGAAGCGTGATGTTAATGATGTTCTTCCTCAAGTATTAGACTATCAAATGCAAAAAGCATATTCAAATCAGACGGGTAGTTTCAGAGATTAGCGCCTTCAAACAAAAAAAAAACAAACTCTTCAGCTTTATTAATAGTATAGAAAGATATAGATGAATATTTAAATAAACTCTCCTTTGTATTTGGTACAACGGAATGCATGGCTGATGCTGATTTGTCAATGTCAACGATTTTAGTCACGTCATAATAAAGTAATCAAATAAAACAGAATTTCTGCTAATGATTAAACTGAGTAAACTGATGAATACCGAAATAACATCAAGGCTTATCAAGATGGAGAAGAGGAAACGTGATTGTCGTAAAGACCGGACTGAATCACGGGCTCTCAGAATGGCTCCTGCGTCCTACCGTTCCAACGACGCAGCTGTATCAACGTGTTACGGCTACATTAATCAACAAAGTCTGAAAATATTGTTAATCCTTGCAAAAACCAATTTCCTCCCTGAGGGTCAAGCGGAAGAGTCTCGTCACAACACGAATTTAATTCTTTTTGGGGTGAAAGTCCTGGACAACGTCTGTCGAGATTCATGAAGACTTTGAGCAAGAGGTGTAATGATCCGGCGATTCCTAAGCTGGCTACTAAACAGCGCGCCACATATATTATGACGCCGACTAATCGTGTAAACTAGTGATTTTATATTATTTAAGTGTAGTATTTTTGATAGTTTGAGTTTCATATTGAAAAACAATTATACATGTTTGAAATCTTTATTGTTTGAAATGCTTTTGAAATTCTACATCATGTTTTTGGACCTGTGGTAATAAAATCATAATAGCTATATTATAATTCGAGTGTCACTTTTGTCACCCTTTACATAAATATATCACAGACTAATTAGACTTGGGTTTATACCACAACAACATAATTATTATCACACAATACTTAGGTTTGGTCATAGTTCCCTGTAACATCTTCATGCAACACCTGCCTGGCAAAATTATGGGCTATGGACGATAGCCTTTTGCAGCGCGGGAACCTCGAGGATGAAGGACTTAAAATTTGTAGTACAGCTCGACTTCATCCACGACAGCTTCAGCAAATCCCTTGCTGCTGCACTGATAAGACCTTGGCTCCTTCTCTCTCAATGTTTGTGGGTAACACCGGGAAATATGCATGAGGATGGTGAGCACTGTAACTCGAAATCCTCGGTTGCAGGAGTGGTACGGTATTTATTGTGGCTGCCCCGCGATCGCCTTCTCTTGCCGTCAAACAGAGTAAAGCCGTCTTCGTCCATTTGACTGGTTTTAGAAGCCTTCCGCTTCTATATCTCAGATGTGTGTCTTATTAATCGACGCCGCACAAGATCCACTGCTTGACAACTTTGACGAAGGCGTGAAGTTTTCTTCGTGTATTTTTCCTTGGTGTGGCGATCGCAGCGTTTCTGAGATGTTTATGAACTCGTGTAACACATTTTGTAAAAAAACATTTATTATTTTCTTCCGCATTGACTAATCATGAATGACACAACAACTGTTTGACGTTGGTACGAAGGTCGACATGACGTCATGAACGTATCGACTGGTCCCCACCACTCTTTGCATGTCGCATGTAAATTATGGCATGTCGCGTGCTTTCCTGCGAGAAATCGTCGAATCGACATGGCGAGAATAGCTCTACTCCATTTTCACGAGCGAAAACATGATTTTCACGAGGGAAAAGTTCGAATCGAGCGACAATAACGAATGTGAGATGCGCGAGAATTGCCTTCCAGCGGTTTAGGCAGCGCACGCAAAGATAGATCTCAGAGGGCAGGATTTTTTCCGACTTACTGGATACTTATCGTTATATTATGGCTAAATCACATAAAATCTTTATATAAATTGTAGCCTATGTGTTATTCTGATATATAAGCCACATTACTGTAAAGTTTCATTAAAATCCGTTCGGTAGTTTTTGCGTGAAAGAGTAACAAACATCCATCCATCCATCCTCACAAACTTTCGCGTCAGGTTTTTTTTTCGTTACGGAATTTCTACATTCGGTCGCCGCGCTCAGAGTCTCCGATAAAAGCTATGCAATAGCTTAATAAGCATGCAATAATAACCATGTAATATGCATGCATATTGTAATGGCATGGTAGAGTGGGTTGAATTTATCAGTGTTCAGTAGAACCACGAAAATACCTACTCGTAAGAATCTTGACTACAGTTGCAAAGATTTATATTTTTGTTATGAAATAATTTTGCCAACTGATAGTAAAACGTGATACAGTATCTTGTTTCTACAAAGATGTCATAAGAAGATTTAAATATCAGTCACTCTCCTTAGTTTTTTATCACGTGCATTGCAAAAATAAGGTCAACACTAAGGAAGGATTTTTTTGGAAAATATGATACAGTATCTTGTTTCTACAGAGATATCAAAAGAAGATTTAAATATCAGTCACTATCTTTAGTTTTTTATAACGTGCATTGCGGAAATAAGGTGAGGACTAACGAATGATTTTTTGAAAATGCATTCCTGCATAGGGATGAAACTTTGTGTGGAAGTTCTTCATTTTGGTTATGGGTAATACCATCGGTCGAACAGCTTGTCATTTTATAAATTCAAAACATCAAATCATTAGTTTGCAGAGTAGAATTTTCAAATCGTTTGAATTGGTAACTTCAGTATAAGTAACTTGCAAACAAATATGTAAATTGTCAGAGTAGTTCAGGAGTGGCGTTAAGTTCTTTAGAGTTTCTGTACTGTATTTACGGCCCGTTCACCAACCATCGTTACAGAGTATTATCAAGGATGATAAAATCATGAAATCATGTCGTTGATGAAATCATGTCAATTCTAGCGAGCCAGCTGGCACGATGCTCAGGTAATAGAAATATATTAACATGTATGATACTTATTTTATCCGTGTGGTGCCGGACGTAAAGAATATCATCCCATAGCATCCCATTTCTTTCCGTGGGTGTCGTAAAAGGCTACTAAGGGACTTACTAGAGAATGGGCAGCAGCGTTCTCAATGCATTTTAACACCATACTGCGATCGCCAACCCGCCTGCCAAGCGTGGCGATTATGGCAAACCCCATTTGGGGGAGGCCTATGTCCAGAAGTGGACGTCTTTCGGCTGAAATGATGATGCTTATTTGATTTATGTGCGTCAATTTTTTTATATGCTACCCTTATTATTATTTAAAATATTTTGTCTTGTAACCACATCGAGATAAGTATATATCCTGCTCCAAAACTGACGAAAGTTTGAGATGTTTGTATTAGGTTATAAAAAACACCCAAAGTACCGCGAAGTGTCGTCGCGCGGAGGCGCTTGGTGGCGCTCAGAGTCACGCGGAGGCGTGGCGGCTTGGTGATGACCGCGCATCGTTGGCCTGTGTCTAGCGACCGTTGAATTGTTGTTCGCCGCACTCCGTCGGTCGAACCAGATATGATAAGAATAGAGAGAGGTCTTTGCCCTGCAATGCGATAACGTGGGCTGATAATATAATAACAATAATAAAATAGCATATCCATTTGAATGTAATTAAAACCGAACTATTGTACTACAACATTTGAATAAATCGACTTGTATTTTAGTAGAACATAACGCCGTCCTTCCCGACTATTGCTCGCCTTCATTTATTGCGAGGCATTAGTAAAACATCATTTTCAAGCCACTCCTTCAACGACCTATATTGGATAATATGGTAATTTCAGTTTTAGGTTCACCGCTGTCTTGTCAGTGTGTGGCTTAGTTGCGTAGGCGATTTTGAAGAAAATGACATTTAATATAGTTTTAGGATAGCAACTACAAACACAAATTAACACACACACACACTTTGTATTATCAAAAAGATTATAATGGCTACACGTAACCAAATACAACGGCGATTCAAGACATATCATCAATCAATCTGCCTAGCCTTTTCCCAACTATGTTGGGGTCAGCTTCCAGTCTAACCGGATGCAGCTGAATACCAGTATTTTACATGGAGCAACTGCCTATATGATCTCCACAACCCAGTAACTGAGTAATACGATACTCCTTGGTAAGTAAGATTCAATTCAGATAATATGAAACATATTTATAACGAACTTACAATAAAAAAAATTAGGGAAAATATATTTTACATATAAATATAGGTACTTTTATGTTAAATCCTAAACAAAAATCATTGATCTACACTCCGTTCGCGATTTAGCTTCCCAACATGTAAACAAATAAATGTGTTTTTGTAAAAACCACTTCATCGACGCATAAAGTTCAGATTCCGAAACAACAACAAAAAATACAATTTTTTAATAGTTTAAGTCATTTTGAAATCAATTGAATTTACACTAAGTGATAATTTGCAGTGGTGTGACCGCCGGGACTACCGAGTTATAGTTCTCGAGTTCTAACCCAAGGCACGCCTCTTACTTTTCGAATTAATGTGCGTATTGTATAATTATCACTTGCTTCAAAAACGGTGAAAGAAAACATCGTGAGGAAACCCGGCATGCTTGAAAAATATATCTCGAACGCATGTGAAGCCAACTCAACAGAGGCCCATGGGCGGTTTTAAAAACTCTGACACCAGTCATGCTATTCTGTAAACATCTCACCGTGAAAACTTGGGTGAACTGAGCTGTCAATAGTGTCAATCCCTGTGAAATGACAGCTCACTCCACGCTCACTTCACCTAAGTTTTCACGGTGAGATGGTTACAGAATAGCACTGCTGGTTAGTCACTAACCTCACGAAAAGAAGAAAACACTAAAATAAATATGATATTCGTTTAAATGAAAATAACAGCAATTGGAAAAAAGGATTTTATTAGACTAACATATTAAGTGTATAACTTCGAAACATGAAAATCGGATAAGTGGATAACAAGCGCACAAATAGACAGAGTTACTTAAATACATAGTTAAAAAAGGAATATTTTACAGTCACGTAAATGGACTTGGAAAATAAAATGTGTACAAAATACTTTCTTCCATATTCCGTATGAGAAGTCTTTCAAAGAACATCTTATAAGTTCTCGATCAAGTTTCTACAAACATACTGAACATTTTCTTACTTAAAGTTCGTTGCGAATGGGCGACAAGTTTGCATCGTGTCGCTTACAAGAATTCGCGCCAATTTCTTCTAATTTATTGCCCTATAAAGTCCTTCTTTAATTTATTACATAATAACCGAGCGCGATATATTAGAAACGTAAGATTGTATATTAATAATAGACTTGTAGCAGAAAATTAAAAGATGTGGACAAAAAAATATTTAGTACATTATATATTTCTTTAGTATTATAACTATTGATTTAACAAATCCAAGATAAGAAGACGTAAACATGAAGTCATCAAAAAAACCATTTAAGATCAGGCAAGATTAGTAAATGAATAATTTGATGAAGCGTCTCAAGAAATACGTCACGGTAGGCGAGTAAACCTAACTCAAGATTAGAACCACAGATAACTTTAATGTGAAAATGTATATCTTTATCAAATCTTTCTTGCTATATGAAAAGTATGTTGTGAATCTCTATAAGATAGACTCTCGCCACAGTATAAATATGGACAGTACAGAAACTACATAGTAAACGTTCGAAACGGCACACTCACACGAACGCGCTCATTGACGAGACCCTAAGTGATTGTCGCGGTGCTGTCAGTTGCGGGTGCCATGTTGACACGAGTGGTTGCCCCGATCCTTTTAAATTTAGAGCGTAATTAGGCCCAGTTTTCAAACCGTCTATATTTATTTTGTGCTTTCGCTCTGTGAAAACCATGATGGCACACTCTAGCAAAAACACAGATTCATAGACGTAGCTGTCGAAATGCATCGCAAGGTAAAACGTTTTTGATCCCAGTGTGCGCACTGTCGAATAATGAAATATGTAGGCAAATTCAAAATCAAAACTTCACAGCACGTGTAAGAGCTCTACGGTGCTCTACGTTGGATGCCATCATGCGCGTTCGAGCCCTCACGACGGGGGATGCTGTTGCCCGGGGTGGGGTCGTCTTGGCGGTGTCTCTAGACATCGCCAATGCCTTCAATACCCTGCCCTGGAGTTGCATTAGGGAGGCACTCCGGTATCACCGGATGCCGACCTACCTCTGTCGAGTGGTCGAGGCCTATTTGACGGACAGGGCCGTCATCTACCCCGGTCACCACGGAGAGTGGAACCGGCGAGAGATGTCGTGCGGTGTCCCACAGGGATCGGTCCTGGGGCCGCATCTGTGGGACATCGGCTACGACTGGGTGCTGCGCGCCGACCTCCCTAGTGGCGTCAGCGTAGTGTGCTACGCTGACGACACGCTGGTCCTGGCGCAGGGGAGGTCGCACGAGGCGGCGGCCGAACTGGCGACACGCTGGGTTGCGATAATCGTTGATAGGATCCGGCAATTGGGACTCGAGGTGGCCTTGCACAAGTCCGAGGCCATGTGTTTTTATGGTCCTCGGAACGCGCCACTGTCGGGTTCCCGGATAACGGCAGGAGGGGTTCACATCGGTGTCGAGTCGACGATGAAGTACCTGGGACTCGTCCTCGACAGCCGGTGGAACTTCGTGGAGCACTTCCGACGTTTGGCTCCCAAACTGCAGAGGGCAGGGGCTGCTTTGAAGCGGCTTCTGCCCAATCTAGGGGGTCCAAACGCCTCCTGCCGGAGGCTCTATGCGGGGATCGTGCGGTCCATGGCCCTTTACGGGGCACCGGTGTGGGCGCGTTCATTGAGGCTGCGACCAGCCCAGCGGTTGAACGCGTCCCAAAGGGTCATGGCCATCAGGCTGGTACGAGGATACCGCACGGTCTCCCGTGAGGCGGCGAGCCTCCTTGCCGGACTACCGCCATGGGATCTGGAGGCAAAAGTCCTCGCGCACATGTGGGAGTTGCGCGAGGAGGCGAAACGCCGGGGCGTAACTCCGCTGCCGCGAGAAATCGCGGCACAGCGGACAGAGCTCCGGCGGGATCTCATGGCGGCATGGAGAGTGCGATTGTCGCAACCCAGCGCTGGGCACGCCACAATTGTGGCGATAAGTCCCCTCTTTGAGGAGTGGCTAGAGAGGCGCCACGGCGTCCTCACCTTCCGCCTGACACAGGTCCTCACCGGACATGGTTGTTTCGGGAGGTTCCTGTTCAGAATAAAGCGGGAGGAAACGCCCGGGTGTCACCACTGTGTGGATCGCCCGGAGGACAGGGTGGAGCATACGGTGGAGGTCTGCCCAGCTTGGGCGGAGCACCGCCGTGTCCTCACGGAGGCGATCGGCGGCGGCGATCTCTCGCGTCCGGCCCTGGTTCAGGCCATGGTCCGGAGCGAGAGTGCATGGGAGGCCGTCACCTCCTTCTGCGAAGCAGTAATGCTCGCGAAGGAGGAGGCGGAGCGCGCGAGGGAGAGGCAAAATGCGCCCCCTCGCGCCCCTAGTCGCCGCAGGAGACGCCCCGGGCGTCGGGAGTCGCGAGCCGACTTCCGGCCACCGTAGGCGCGGGCTTGCGGACGGTGAGCAATGGGTAGCTCGCCGTCCGATAGGGACCAGGCCCGGGTCGACGGCGCGTTGTGTTCCACGCGCGCCTCAAAGAGATGTCAGCACCAACTGACGGGGTCCGGAAGGGCCAATGCCTGCCGGGGTCGCGGGTTTGTCTGAAAGGGATATCGCGACCTCGGCACACAGGCAACGGAAGGAACACGGGTGGGTTTTAGTCAGTAAAAGTCTGACACGCCCTCCCGCTCCACCCAGAGCGGGAGAAGTTATTTGATAATTTCCCATCCTCAAAAAAAAAAAAAAGGTAAAACGTTTTTGATCCCAGTGTGCGCACTGTCGAATAATGAAATATGTAGGCAAATTCAAAATCAAAACTTCACAGCACGTGTAAGAGCAGAATTTCTTCGCTTAAACATTATGCAAAAGCGTATAAATAATAAGGAAGACAAGATCTTTCATCACTCAGTGACTATAAAATGACATCGTAATATGGACATTAAAAATTTAGACCCAGCTGGAGCAAAACTTTTCGTAAATCTCAGAGATTCGAGTTAGCCTGAAGTGACTTGGCGTTATGAACTGAGCAAGATTGAGCAACATGAATTTACAATTGGAGTTGACGTTACGAAGCAGGGAGCAGCCAACTTTATATACTTTTCATTGCATCTCATGAAATACTTTGCAACTTGAATTTTCTGGGACACCTGCAAGGTTAAAACATTGACTTTTTCTAGAGAAATCTTGTTTTGGTTATGTATGTAAAAGGCATGGAATTATAAGGAAGATGGACATAAATAAAAAAGACCATAATACTACAGGCTTTTTCTCAGAAAAAGAAGAATTGTCACATTACAGATACAAAGATGGAAAGAAAAACAGAAACACGTGCATGAAAAAAACATAAGTTAGCTCAAATACCTACAGATCATAGTATTATTTAGTCACTGGAATACGTTACTTTCCTTCATCAAATAGCCGATTTGTTTGTTACTACATCGTTGGGAAGTTACATCGGTGTCTATTTGTAGGGAAAATACAAAGCTTAAATATTGAATGGTTCTTAAACCATTTAAGTATATCATTTTTACCAATACGGTTACGTTAAAATCGACTATGTTTCACAAAGAGTCGTCAATTAAGTTTATCTAACGATTTTAATTCAATCAATTTGGTTTTTGTTGAATAGATAGGGTGGTAATTGCTTTTGATTAGACATTATTAGCGTTCTAGATTCAACTAACAGCTTAATTTAGACGCAAAACTGATCTGAGCCATAAACTCTAACGCTTTCTACGAGCCATTTAATATATACGAGTATAATCAAAATTATTATTGGATATTGTTTCACGTATGATTTAATGACGTAGTATATATTGGTGCTTTCTAATTAATATCGCATTTATTGTATAACCTAACCTCGGGAATCATTACTCGTAAACTCATTACTAACAATATTAATAAATGCTATTATATCCAATTTATCCGTGGCCAAAGCTCAGTCTTCATTAAGTACCTAATGAAAAAGAAAACGAATAAACGTTAAGATTTAATTTTGTTACTTGAATTAATCTAGAAGTAGTTCTGTTGATATTTATCATCTTCACTAAAATTAAGCTATAAAAATACCTAACATTACATCACGCCTGTAAACTCCGAAGGGTAAGGCAGAGGTGGACCTACATTTCGCCGGCTATGTTTAAGTCCTAGGGGGCGAGCCTATTGCCATCAACCGGGCACAAACCAAGACTCCGGGGTGCGAAATTCCAGATGGAAAAACCCAATAACATTTTGCCCCACCTGGGAATCGACCCTAGGACCTCATGTTCATCAGTAGCGCTTGCGAAATAGTCCCTTAAAAATTCAAACAAATAACGTGTCCCTAAAAACTCAAATTCTCAACCCGGCCATTCGACAAGGCTTCAACAAAATACGGTTACAATTTACACGCAAAAGTGGGGCAATACCGTATATGGTATTACCCTAAATAATTATGTGGACCACGAACCAGACTGGTCCTAAGGGAAATTACAGACAGACTAGGGCTTGCAGTCTTCACTCTTTGCCGCCTCAAATTGATTCTGTTATGGTGATGGTGATACCTACCTGGACACCAGGGAACAGGTTATAACAATATGATCAATATTTGAGCAGTCAGTGCCTAGTTTTAACACCTAATGCAAGTAGGGAAGCGTAATTGAAATGGCTCTTTGTTATTCTAGTAAAATTATCTGTTGATAAAATCCAGAAAGTGGTAATATCATTACGATGAATATTTCGGGAATGCCTCTGCAATGTGAGCCGTGATTGATTTAGCCTTTTGTGGACTAAGTAGATAATCTGGTGATAGAATCTAATTTGAAAATAATAGAATTTATGAAATCATGGTTTCATGAGACGACTCAACGATTTAGCCAGTGGTCGGCAAACCGCGATTCGCGAATCGCATGCGGCTCTTTGACCTATAGAATGCGGCTATGTACAAATGTCCATGAGTGCGAGTGTAAATAGAGATACACGCGGAGGTCGGGGTTATTGTCGGTCGATCGGCTGGTCGACCGACCGCAGCGGTCGAAGATGTCTTCATCATATTATTAATAGCCGATATGATGATGGTAATGAAGACTACTTTTTAGCAAGTTAATTTTGGGAAGCGTTGTGAATTAAAAGAGGATGGTAGATTTAAGGATTAAGAAAAGTGTATTGAGACAGTTTGGACACACAGAAAGCATTGGCTCTCGTAAGAAATCTTAGTCGTTATAGTATTAATATTTGGCTCTATTGATAAATGAGTTTGCCGACCACTGATGTAGATTATTCAATCAGAGTAATAAAAGCAGTAAATTTCTCATCGTCCTAAAAGTTAATTTCAAAACTTAATTACCGTAAAGAAATAATTTAAAGACTCAACGATAAAAATGTTATAACAAAATGGATTCTTTAAAAACCAATAAATGTTATAGCTTTTTCGCAATAAAACAGTAGGTGTGTTTTCACGGCGTAATAAAAAGCTAACTAGACTAGTCCATTACCAAGTGCTTAGCGACAAGCTAACGTTACGTTTAAAGCCCTTGGCATAGAATTTGTATTCACTCAAACATAGACTTTATGTGCAAACAGCTACAGGTAAAAATTGCTTGAAATATTATACTGTGTTCAAATTTCCCGGTTGACGTGTACAGGTAATGCTCAGGCGGGAATTCACAGTCGGCTTAGCACGGCATTTTTAACAAATTCTTTGAGGAAAATTATTTGTAGTTTGTCCAGAAAAAAATCCGTCTAGTTTTTAGTTTTAATGCTACTTTTTCAGCCGACAAGAATACTCTTTACAGATACAATTAAGGTTGTAATAATTACCAGCCGTAATACGTACCGAAAACTCTATACAACTATTATAAAGAAGTCTGAATTTATATGTTATACTGTAGAGGTTCATGAACGTTTACATTCTATCACCATTAAATTTTTCCTTATTTCAATTTATTTGATTTTATCAAAATAAGTTTATTGCAATTGAATATGGATATGAATTAAATTAATATTTTGTTTGAAATGAAAACTGACTAATAAATATTAGGTCCCCCCCCACCTATGAAATCAGCGTTTTGTATGGAGAATTTTAAAGAAGTTACTTTTTTCATACTAACATTTTCTTAATTTATATAACAACCATGAACACTAATGTTTTAAAACTTTTATGCCCTAATGTTTAAAAACTAAGATAACGTAATATGCCACTTAGAATAAGCGACAAAAATAAGTTTTGGCTAGGCTAAACAAATTGTGGTCATTTCTGCTAACAAAATGAGGAGTAATTTTTAAGGTATTTTTTATGTTTAGAAAACTATAAGTAATAAGGTTTTTTTACAATTGGTAGTTGTCTATGATGGTCATTATTCGATATAATACCAAGCAATTGATGAATATTTTAAATCATAGAAGCAACAAGGTTCTCTATTTGTGAGAAAAAAACGCCAATTTCATTGGTGGGGGGGGACCAAATATTATCATTTTGGAGAAATACGTGATGTTCTCATGGTTGGCTCACGTCTGAATGTTTCGTTTTATTTATCATTCTCGAAATTCACATCAATGGTTCACCAAAGACAATTCGAAGAATAAATTCTTAGAAACATTTTTTTGATGAATTCAGGATTCAAATTTGAAAGCAGCAAATAATATTATTGAAATAATATAACCTGCTTTTGAATTTTACTTAGGTATATTTTTTATTTGTTCAAAAATCATTTACGTATTTAATTTTATAATCTTTTTCTATTGAATACAACCCAGCGACGGACTTAATTCTGGTAGAAGATTGTTTATATTTCGTAGTTTCTCTATTTTAAATGAGACTTTTTCACGAATATTTTGATAGGTATGTATGTAAGTATTTATAATTGTATATAAAACTTAATACTGTCTGTACACGAGATGACTGCCTCGCCATCATTATTTTTGAAACAAAACAGATTTCTACGATAAAATCTACGTGAAAAAATAAATCTATTACGTGACAACGATCGCGAATCGAAAACCTTTCATTAAAAATAGATGAGTCTAATCTATCAGTTAAATGATAGTGTAAAAAATTCATCACGATACAAAGCCGAGAAAAGTGAGGTTTTCAAACTTATTGGATTTACGAAGCTTTCAGTTTGACAGCGGTGACTTTGAAATGGATACAACGGCGCTTGGATTAAGTCGGTTTAACTATTTGGTTTTGGTGTAACAATATTAAGTAAAATTCAATGTCTGTTTTTGTATTCAATGCAACATAATTTATTCTAACTCTATTTTAATATTATTTGGTCTTGATGCCGATGAAAAGAATATTTTTAATGGATACATAAATAGAGGTATGTGGAACAAGGTGTAATGTTCACTCATCTTCTATAGAAAAGGGAGGATCCGACAAGAAGGGTGTTGTGTCTGATAGGCTACTGCCCGACGATTAATGTCGGGACGTTGTATATATGCCAGTCGCACGGGAAACCTTGCTTGCGCGATGCAGGATTTTACGTGACGTCAGTGTGATGCGTAATTCGCATATGGTGATGTAGATGCCGCCACACTCACATGTTGGCACCTAATGGCTTTATGTTAGATCTAGAGTTGAATGTATTGTAGACCAAATAGTTTCAAGTAGTTCAATGCCTAATTATTTTAGCCAATACATAGGTACGTTCATTAAACCGGCAAGTAACTATTCCACTGCTGATCCTCTTATACAGAGTAGGAATAGAATATATAGGTATCGCACTCCAAAAAATATGATGGAGAAGTCAATAAAGGTGCAATTCCGAAGCCGACTGCATGCGGCAGCAGCAAGCGACGTAGTGCCGCGACACTCTGGTTTCTATTGTATTTCTAAGAAATCGAATTTAATTTCTATGAAGTCGCCTGCCATTGCCGCCTGCGGTTGGCTGTTACGGAATGGTACGTTACCTCAGGGGTCGTCCATAAATCACGAGAGGCTCGAAGGGCGGTGGGGATTCGAAAAAAATCACGAAATATCGCAAGGGTGAGGTTTCGTGAAATATTTTTCTTTCTTTCTATTTAAAGAGAAAATATTCTGTAATTTTTAGATACTTTGCACCAAAAAATTACACCTGGCTTTGGGTAGGTGGGGAGGGGTTAGTGTAAAACCTCACCACGTATCAGGTGGGAGGGGGGTTAAAAGTTGCTAAAAAACATATCGTGATTAATGGACGACCCCTTAATGATCTCACATAATAAGGTATGATCGAGATTGTCGAGATTGAAAATAATCTGAATCAAGGGATATTCATGAACATTCAATACGAACATAGTTAATTTATTTATCAGCCCATGAATACTAATTATAATTTGTATTCATGGGCTGATTTATTATTGTGATTATATGACTGTGTAGCGTGCTTGATTGCATTCGAAAAACAAATGGATTTTCAAAACAATTATTATTTGTCACCGCCGTTACCATAGCAACACGATCAACAATATCACACTCGACTTGCGTCTCGCAATTAGTGATGGTTCACTGAACGTTAATTAAACGTAATGGCTTGATATTTAATCTGTGTAGGCTAAATTGCTCGTTTTATCGAAGATAAACATTGTTTAGGCTGTCAAGGGCGATCGATTTTTTGGCAATACACACTTGAATACTCATCATACATTTTTATATCGACAATGTTTTATCAACCGACTTGACATCACTTCAAAATTCGAATTTTGTTGAAGTTCGAATTCGGTCATGTCTATTTTTTTTAAACAAATGAGTGCGCTTTTAAACTGAGTCTGTCACTTCAGTCACAGTATTATGTCTCGGCAGGTACCTTGAAATAATTACCTACGCCCGTTCGTTAGATAAACCTTACGCGTCCGTGCGTAACTGCCGCGCATTCGACACTATGTAGTACTGATATACACTGAGTTTCGAAGCGTTGTTTCGGCCGTTTTCTATGAAGACATAATACTGTTACTTATTTATACTGTGCCTCAGTTAAGGTCTGAAGCTAATAACATTCCATTTAGTTAAAAGGGCAAGCATAAGTCTAAGAATGTTATCATTATCTAATATTGCAAAGCAAGATCTTCATATTCTCATAGCTAAGTTTACCTCAGATTAAAACACCATACTGACTAGTGATTTTTTTTATCAGAACTAATTTTCGTCGCCTTAGAGTGAATAGCTCGAGGATGCAACTTTGACTTTTTATTTTATTACATTTTAAGAAAATAAAACCTCGCAACGCACGCCCTAGTTTTGTAGCGGCTATCTATCGCCACATGCGACCTACACATCATTACTGACGTCACGCAAAATCCTGCATCGCGTAAGCAGATTTTACCGCGCGCTCAGCATAATATATAACTTCCCAGGTTGCCCACCAGTTTTTCGCGTATATGAGGTCTTCACTCTAAGACGACGTTTTGCAGGTTCTATTAACTATGTTATCGTGAATTAAATTTTATGGGCTATAGGTACACATTAAGATAAAGACCGAAACATATCCAAGAAAAAAGTGCGTGCTAAGTAACGTTAATTTATCTCGGTCTATGAAATTTTTAGTTCTCCCTTATATTTGGGTCGAGTAGGTGTTAAAGTTTTGTATGGGACAGTTGATATTTTTTTCGCGATTACGATATACATAGTATAAATAAATAACATTTTCAATCAAATGAGTAGATGGTTTCGCTGATTTATATTTGGGTCGAGTAGGTGTTGAAGTTTTGTATGAGACAGTTGATATTAGTTCGCGATTGCGAAAATATAAATAATGTAAAATTTTCAATCAAATGAGTAGATTGTTTCGCTTATTTATATTTGGGTCGAGTAGGTGTTAAAGTTTTGTATGGGACAGTTGATATTTTTTTCGCGATTGCGATAATATCAATAAATCAAATTTTCAATCAAATGAGTAGATTGTTTCACTGATTTATATTTGGATCGAGTAGGTGTTAAAGTTTTGTATGGGACGGTTGATAATTTTTTCGCGATTAAGATGTGGTATAAATAAATCATTTACTAAATCAAATGAGTAGATTGTTTCGCTGATTTATCTAGTTAATATCTAGTTAACAGCAACGGCTTACAAACATTTTTTTGGAGTTTTAGCTAGCTAAAGCTTTACTTTTTTTTTTTTATACACAACGAAATATTCAAGTCCATAACCATTATGGTTCCTCCACTTTGAATATTAAAAACTTTTCCAAAATATCTTGAAACCAGTCCACATAATTGCTGTGGACTGAATTTTCCTAGATATTTTCAGTCTACAGCAGCAAGAACTTGAAAAAGAGGTAAAGGGCAACAAAGCGGCACAATATTATGAAATATTCCTAGCCTGTGGCTTGCCCGTATAAACCAACCATTGGCACCGAAGAATGGGCCCACAGGGCCCCACTAATCCTGTCTCGCCGAGACCTCGCGTGACCACTGGACTACGGATCTCTAATAACGTGGAATACAGGCTAAAATAAAGAAGGTAAATTTTTCAGCAGTCTCTCTATAAACTGGTGAGATTATTTTCATAAACTCGTCTCTCGTTTATAATTTAATTTTGTTTGTGAGCGAGTTAATTTACTCTCAAATGATAGCTATTGTGATAACTTTAAACTAAGGGCAATATCCATTCAAATAACGTTACGTTCGATTTAACATTATGTAAATTAATTTAAACAAAATTTCAGAATCGGCGGTTAAATTATAAACAAGTCATTGGCCAATAGGCGGCATGAAACTCTGACACCAGGTTAATCACCATACGAAAAAAAAGAATTGTTTTTAAACACAATGGTTTTGCGATATAGACTATAGGAAAACACACTGATATAATGTTTTGAACGTTTTCAAGATTAAATTAATGTTGTACCGGTCTGACATAAAAATAAAAACGAATTTATCAGATCCATCATGCTGCCTTTTCTGCACATTCAGACAAATAATAGGTACACTACAATAATACGCAATACCATTAATGTAGCATACGTTTTTGGCTGACATGGATGGATGGATCTCTGTAATGATAAATAATGGAAAAACGGTTGGAAATACGAACAGTTCTACGCGACATTTAAACACCCAGTCAAATAACTCTGTAGTTATTCGTTAGGGGGCATGGTAGTTATTTTGTGAGTCGGAGTTCACAAAATAGGCAAACAATTACGAGCATTAGTAGCACTTTCTAGGCTTCAAATACAAAAAAAATACCATAGAGCCGATCGCGGACCTAAATTTAATTTCTAAAATGTCTATATCGTTCTATGAAAATAATCTAAACAAAAAATTCAAAGTTATCGTTAATCTACTGTAAAAATTGTTTTGACTACACGTGCGATATTATTTCAAAATATTATTAAGTGTTGATGTGTCGATAAAGCACTTTACATAATTTTGTACCTATACACAAACTAAAAAATAAATTGGCAAAGCAAAAATAAAAGCCACATTTTACATTCAAAACTAAATCGGACAAAGGCGATTACAATTTAAGCTGCTCAGCATAAGCTGCGTAAACATATACAACATTTCCAGAATCACATTCAAAGTCAGCTTAAATTAATGCACCGTATAAAGTCAAAATGTTAGTTTTATCGCCAAATATAAACCTTAGAGACATCACCTCATAAACACTTGTTTTTACTCAACAATATTTAATTTCACGCTTCAGACGTAAACAATAAGCGTTGACTATGCTAAAATTGAATAAAATATCAAAAGTTTTTTATGAAAATAACCAAATTAAATTTCGATCCAGACGCTCCAGAATTTATTTTTATTAAAAATTGCTGTCAGCTTCATGCATGAAATTCATAATTGCGAATTTTTATTGAAAATAATCATTTTAAAACGAGGTTTTATACTCGACTAGCTGTTGCCCGCGACTTCGTCTGCGATCCAGAATGAAAAGTAGAAAAACCTATGTCCTTCTCCAGGTCATGGACTACTTATGTAACAAATTTCATCCAAATCCGTTCACCCGTTTTAGCGTGAATTGGCAATACTATAAATATGAATTTGTTTTAATCAAATATTAAATCCAATGTAGGTATGCCAGACAACAACCAGTAGTTGATTATATTTAGTTAAAATTATTATTTTTATACGAAAACCTGTACATGTCAGTACATATGGTATATTCACTTTGGTGTCATTTATATCCCAACAAAAATGTTAATATTGAGAATAGATAGACAATACGTAATATACCTACTATTATTAATATAGTTGAGGGTGTTGTTGGGGCTGCCGCGCTGGTGCAATGCGTCAGCCATGTTCTCGGACGCACACGTTGACCGCTTTTACTCCGCAAGCTATGCGCCACGACGCTCGGCAGGTTGCGCGCCAGCACCAACAGCATCCTGGATGTTATTGCGGACATGCTAGACACGTGTCACAACCAGCAGCGGCTAGTACCCACATTAGGGAATAAGTAATTATAATGTTTTTTAACTACTAACACTAGTTTCACTGTACTAACATTCTATCGATTTCTAATCTGAATTAAAAAGTTTTTTATTTTTTTATCACTCTGCAAAGGCACTGAAAGCACTAACTACTACTTTAACAAATATTTATATTAACAGTTTAGTTAATAGTTATTTATGCAACTGTTGTATAATAAGGGGTTTTAAAACACGAATGTGGGTTTCACGTGAGTGAAAATTACGTACAGTTGCATACAAGCCGTCTTTATGTACACCCATGATATGAATCCTCTATAAAAGGTTCTGAAACCTTGAACAGTGTAGTAAGAACTCTATGTAAATTCATGGAAATATTAATTGCAGAGTATCTAAGACAAACAAACTATGTATAGGTAACAATTGAATTATTTATTGTAATAATTATTTACATTTCTTAAATTACGGCGCTGTGATAATGTTCTTTTTTTTGAAATTCATAAAGTTATCACGCATTGAGTAGTGAGAATGTGGCTTTTTGATGAGTAAGGAAGGGATCGAAAAACCAAAGGAGTTGCATAATGAAATTTAGTACAACATTATAACACTCGTTTGGATTATATTACGGTTACTATGACACTGGTTGTTTTAATGTTGGCAATAAGCTAACTGTTTCAGAAACTTTTTAGACGATTTATAGCATGGGTGTAGGTAAAATAAATTAGAGTTCAGTCTACAAACGGGACTCGAAAATCTACCGGTTACGTACCTGTAAAATAAGCGTAAATAAAGAGGTCACACAAGTTCCGTGTCATATCATCCATATTAACGATATTTCGTTTTCCTATACTTACGCCGATATCATGAATTATTCATGTACAGCTCGGGTGACGCTTATCGATGTAGTCGGGTCGAATGTAAAGTGATTTCCGAGAGTGCAAGACTTGTCATCGGGTTTCAGAGTTCGAAGGACGTAGTTGACTGTACGGGTTTATTTGTAGTTTGGTAAGTAAATATGAAGTAGGTATATAATTAGATTGATTTGGCTCTTGTGATACAGGAACTCCTAGTACAAGAGCCAGTACTACAGAAATGTTTTTCTTAAGGTGAAAATAAATAGATTTTTATTATTAAATTGATAAAAAAGTTTTTAGAGTTAAACTTATGTTAGACTTAAATCAGCGTTTAGGTGACTAAGGTTTGGTTGAGTGCTTGTTAAGAAGAGATCCTGAATCCTATTACTAAATCTCTGCTGCCCGTCTGTCTGTCAGCGGACTGTATTTTATGCACCGTAATAGGTAGACAGTTGATATTTTCTCATCGGTATCGTTCCGAAAGTTAGCTACCAATATATTATTATTACCTTTAAATATGTATAAAAGACGATATACTATCCATGCGGAACCTGTCATAACCCTATTTACTTATAAAACACAGCCATAAATACCATATCAAACACAAAATCATTGACGCGAATTCATCGCGTGTTTTGACGGCAATGCGGTCCAGATTTCCTGAAATACTCGAAATATCTCGTGATCTAGCCTCGTCGGTTATGCTGGTTACTAGTTAGGCTTTAGTACATTCGCGGGAAAGTCCGAAAGGGATACCGTGGCCCCTGGCAACGTACAGGCAACTGAAGGAACACGGGTGGGTTTTAGTCAGTAAGAGTCTGACACACCCTCCCGCTCCACCCAGAGCGGAGAAGTTATTTGATAATTTCAAACCGAAAAAAGAAAAAGAAATGGCTTTAGTACATTCACGGCTGAAAATGAGAATCCTAATTATCGTCGCGTGTAATGTACTGTAGATTTTGAGAGCAATAAGTTTGAATGTAACAAGGGTTATAATGCCTTTTGGAGATTTATTTTTGATTGGTTTTGTGGAAGGACTGTTTAATTGGTTGGTGTGCTAAATGCATGGTATTTTGTTATAGGCAGACCTGTAATACGGGATATAAACTGATTGATTTTACATTTTTGGACTTCATCATATAGTGTAGTTTGATATTTCCAGAACTGAATGCAGCTACTATCACAAACCAACAGAAAAATAAGTATTGTCTTTGAAGTAGGGGTACCTACCAAAAGTCTAAAAGTAAACAATATAAAAAATGTGTTGGATGCTGAAAATATTTACACGTAGGTCCCTACGATAGAAAGCATATTTTACAAAATATACCACAAAATATGGGCGACATTTTCCGCCCAGATTTAGTCACGGAAAATACTAGTAATTTTGTGTGGAAAACACGTCTCCCATAGGATATAAAATATAAGTTTTACGGTATACATAATTCTGTTTCAACTTTCTGAAACTTTAAAATTCATACATGAAGAAATGGTGTTAGTATAACACTATTTTAAGTTTGCATTAAAACTGTTTCTAAACTTTATTTTTGCAGAAGGCAATTAAGAACTTCTACGTTGCTGAAGTTAACATAGCCTGCACTACTTATTCAGATTTCCTTGAAATATTATTATTCAGAGTAATATTTTTAAATAAAGAAAGTAGGTAAGTACAATTCTACAGCAAAAAATACTATTACCTCAGCCTCATTTATCGTTGTTAAAGCTCAAAACATTAAACCTTATATTAAGACATTCTGTTCCAGTAAACTACAGAAGAAAACATAATTATTTTTGTAATAAAATTACCTAACAAATGCTTTCAAAGAACTGTTAAAGTTAAAATTGCGCGGCGACGCTTTGAACTCGTTTAGGTACGAACACTATTAGGGATCTACCAAAAACAATTAGGTACAATTTGTTTACAAAACCTTTAAATGCTTTTTGCTAGACTAAATACTTAAAAGAGCCTACTTAATTTGTCTCCATCGCTTCATATTTATCAATGTTCCTACCTAACTCTATTATGGAGGGAAGTATAATATTTCTGAGTAAAGCAGACAAAATAAAAATGGGAGCGTCAAAGAAAACACGAATCACGATCCCATTAAACGAACAATTCGTTTAGTCACTTCGGAATAATTAATTATCAGGGAGGTTATTGAATATTTTTGTCACTTAGCTTTTTTTTACAAGCATTCTAGTCAATCTTTTATTCATGACCTTGTTGTATTTTTTAACCAGCCTTCTCCTCTTAAAGCTTCTATTTTTTATTATTCTAGGTCTTTGATTATTTATGTGTCTAGATAGAGTGTCACGCTGCAAAAGAACTATGTAAAACAAACAGCCCAACTTTTTATGCTGATGTGCGCGACAGCTACTTTTTACGCGCTACGTCACTGTGCGTGCATTTAGCGGCCAACTGTTGGACAGAATTTTTAACCCCCGACGCAAAGAGGAGGGTGTTATACATTAGACCGCTATGTGTGTGTGTCTGTGTGTCTGTCTGTGGCACCGTAGCTCTGAAATGGGTGAACCGATTTGAATGCGGTTTTTTTTATTTTAAAGCAGGTTTTCTAACGATGGTTCTTAGATATGTGTTATCAAAATCGGTTCAGCCGTTTGAAGATTATCAGCTCTTTTCTAGTTGATGAATGGATGTGAGCATCTTCCACATGTCTGATCGATTTGAAATTTGGTATTCCGCTACTTCAATGATATTAGAAAAACATAGTAACCTTGAACTGATGCTGAAGCATCACCTGTAATTTGCAGGATACCCAACTCCCTTACCAACTTACAGCACAGGTATCGTGTTTGGGATCATTGGAATGGTCTCATTCATCTCAAATGAATAGGTTTTAAATAGATGATCGACAGGGTCTAGTGAAGGAGTAGGAAAGTGAAATGAGGAAATGTTTGTGTCGGGGTTTTTTTTAAATTTTAATAAAATTTCACTTGTTCTCGACGAGTTTGCAGCTTTGAGTGTCTATCTTGACATAAATTATTTATATCTTTGCTGTAGGTACACCAAGAAAATTTTTGTTCCTTTAGCAAAAATAAATAATATTATTTTCTCATCAAAAAATAAGAAGCTTAAATATATTAGCTTTTTCAAATTGTAATCGGCCTTATTTCTTCATCATTTTATCACTCAGTATTCAATTTTTTGTCACCACTACGCCCCTTTTAGTATTTTTTCTGCGTGTATGTCATGTTTATTTTCATAAAAACCACCTAAGGAAAATAAATATGCTAGCTTTTTATAGCTGTAATCAATTCTTTCATATTATTATCACTCAATATTAAATTCTCTGTCACTTCTCTACGACCAATTTTAGTATTTTTCTCCGTGGATGGCATTTTTATTTTCATAAAAACCGGATCATTTCGAACCAAAAACATTCGCCGGAAAAACATTCATCTTTTTTTATTAACTTGTGTGACAAAGTACCTACCAGGATAAAAAGACTATTCAAGTTCCTCATAACAAAAACAATAACCCACTCAATCCTTTACAAAAAGGCTCAGTTCAATAGAAAACACAATATTTGTTACACAAACGTCAAATAGTCTCGGGATTGTAAACATTGGAGTGACATAGGTCAATGTAATCCAATCGATGCACGTTGTCGACATTGCTAGGGGAATGCCAACATAAGTCCCAGTCTACGTGGGTATGCATGTAACGAAATGATGTCATGTGAGGGTGTACACTGAACTGTTAAATTTATCTACTGCTCTAGACTTATGGCAGCCTGGTACTTTTTCGCTGAGAACGTTCAGGCCCTTTGTACACGGCACTTTACGGTACGGCGTGTTATCCGCGCCATAGATAGAGGTAACCGTGTGACCTTGTATATAACACGGTTCTATGGTATACTGCGACGGCGCCGTGCCGTAGTGCCACCGTGTCGTCAAAAAACTTCCATAGTGATCCATACAACACTGGTGACCGTGCCTACACATTTTTTTTTTGACCATGAAAACACATGCCTCGGACTTGTACAGGGCCACCTCGAGTCCCAATTGCCGGATCCTGGCAACGATTGTCGCAACCCCGCGTGTCGCTAGTTCGGCCGCCGCCTCGTGCGACCTCCCCTGCGCCAGGACCAACGTGTCGTCAGCGTAGCAGGTCACGCTGACGCCGCTAGGGAGGTCGGCGCGCAGGACCCAGTCGTATCCGATATCCCACAGATGCGGCCCCAGGACCGATCCCTGTGGGACACCGCATGACATCACCGTGCCTACCTACACATGGCGGATAAACCGTCGTTTTTCACGGCAAGAAAAACGTGTGTTAAAAGAGCCTAATAGGGGTTAATACACTCGAGAGCAATGAATCCGGGTCACTTAAAGAATGTTAAAAATCTCGGAAACTAAAAATGATAGGTTAATGCAATAAATTGTATTTAATAGACAATGTAATACTCCTTAAATGAAAGTAAAAAAAATATGAGTCACCATACATTTTATTAACACAAAATTACATAAAGAAAAAAACTGCTGATCTCTCCTTAAAACAAAAATAGGAAACATGAAATTTTTGAACTTTATTACGATTTTCTTGAATTTTAATACTTCGTATTGCCTCCTCGTGCTTCCATTACTGCGTTTACGCGGTTTGGCATGCTGTACACCAAGTTCCTTATACGATTTTGGGGAATATTCTCCCATTCCTCTGTGAGAGCAATTTTGAGCTCACGAAGCGTGATTGGGGGAGGGTTTCGTTGTTTTACGCATCTGCCTAGCTCGTCCCAAGCATGCTTGATCGGGTTGATATCCGGGCTGCGCGCTGGCCACTCCATACGAGTAATGTTCATCTCTTGAAGGTAGTCATTCACAATCCTACCTGTATGAGGTCGGGCATTGTCATGCATAAATATAGCATCCTCACCTAAATTGACCATAAATGGACCAACGTGATCATTGAGGATTTCTTCCACATATCTTACGCTAGTTAAAGAGCCGTTTTCTATGATCACCAGCTCTGTGCGACTTTCAGAAGAAATTCCGGCCCACATAAGTACAGACCCACCACCGTAGGCTACTTTTTCTTCGATGCATGCTTGCTTGAATCTTTCCCCTGGTCTTCGATACACTCTGTGTCTTCCATCGTGCTTGTAGAGCATAAATTTTGATTCGTCGGAGAACATAACTTTTGACCAATCTTCAATACTCCAATTTACGTGGCTCTGGGCATATCTTAGTCTTGAAATACGATGCCCACGCTCCAGTTTAGGGCCGTTTGCAGGTCTAAGGGGTTTTAAGTTAGATTCAGCAAGCCGACGTCTTACTGTCCATGCACTTGGGTTACTTCCTCCGAGGCGTCGAAACTGATTTGCGAGTTCAGTTCCTGTGAGAAAGCGATTTCGAAGCATGGTGTTCACCAAGTATCGGTCTTCTCGTGCTGTGGTACACCTGGTTCTGCCCGTTCCTGGTCTGCGTAGGTTAGAACCAGTTTCTTCGTAACGTCGGAGAACTCTTTGTACTGTTGACAGCGACACACCGACAGTCCTGGCTGTATCGCGCTGACTCCGGCCGGTTTCCAGCATTGTAAGTATTCTGGTGCATTCTTCAGGCGTAAGCGACATAATTTCAGCTTGAATAATGAATATAGAGCACTATCAACATGGTTTATGTACCCACATAAATGACAGATTACAAACAAAAGCAAAACCAAATGCTGTAAATTCGTAGTTCCATCTTCGAAAGTGGCCCTTTTTCAAATTTGATTTTTTTATGATATAACTTTACAATAACTAAGAAGTTTTAATACCTTCATTTAAGGAGTATTACATTGTCTATTAAATACAATTTATTGCATTAACCTAGCATTTTTAGTTTCCGAGATTTTTAGGATTCTTTAAGTGACCCGGATTCATTGCTCTCGAGTGTAGTTAGCGATAGGTAATGTAGGTAGAACTTACACATTCCGCCTGCCATGCCACTATTTGTTAATCAATATTCTATATAAATATACTCAAACTCAAAGCATTTATTTCAATTAAACCATTTACAGGCACTTTTCAACTGTCAAGGAATCGGTCAGTCAAAAATATGAAGCTAGTTGCCCATTCCAAAGTGTAGTAGGTACCTATGGAGAAGAACGGGCAAGAAACTCCACGGACACTCTTTTAAATAAAATACATTGTTACAAAGTATTGGTTACATCATTCATGTTGAAATTATACATGTGAGAACAATGTAGAAAAACGTGCACGTTAGAAGCGTCCGTAATAAAAAGATAACACAAAGAACAATTCAAAAATTAAAATCAGCCATGGCCGCTAAGAGTTGACCAGTCCCAACTGACGGCGCCCGTTCACGAACATGACGCATGGATCAGCACCATTCAGCTCAACCATTTTGGTATATAAAACGAAGTCAGGTTAGTAACACCATTTATAACTTAAGAACGGAACTTTTATTATCTTTGATATGTTGGCTTTGTCTCCGCCCCGAATAGCAGAATAAATATTAAAACATCGGAAAACTTAACGATTTAAAAAAAATAATTAGATGTAGGTAGATACGGCGTAGATAAGTACTTAGTGCTACCCGTGCGAAGCCGGGCCGGGTAAAGCTAGTTATTATTAAAGAAAACAATATCGCTATCAATATTAATGTGTTTCGACGTACTTACATACATTTCTAAAATGACTTTATTCATTCAGACAATAATGAGATGCGTGCCTATAAATAGTAATTATTTAATAATAATTAATTGTCTACCCGTAGATAATACGTGTACCTACTGACGCCTACAGAAAGCCGTTAAGAATAACGAAGGCATTAAAGATATTCTCATATAACGTTTTATATTTATGATATCATGAAACGTTTTAATAACTTCAATATCAGTTACACTTCCTACACATAACGATTATGATCTTTTTTCTACATGACAAAGGTTTTTGTTTCTCGCTTAACCTAGTTGAATCTCCTAAATCTGTTAACTGAATTTACTTAAATACATGTCAGCCTCGCTGGTCTAGTGGTTGCTGAGCATAAGGTCCTGGGCTCGATTCACAGTAGCATGACGTTTTCTATATCTACGAAAGAATAGACACAGCTCTTTCTATAGAAAGTGACATTTCGTTTCTCAATTTTTAACATCGCACAGTAGAAATCCTTCTATAATCTGTTGTTTGTCTTCAATTTCTAACGATCTTTGTCTAAGTCCTTTTAGAAGTAGACTATTTCAGAAGAAAGTTTACTTTTAAAAGAGTAACCGTGGAGTTCCTTGCCGGCTCTTCTCCATAGGAAACGACCAATTGGAACCGTGCACCTAGCTTCTGACGTTTCATAAGTGCCCTTGTAGGTTTATGTGAAATAAAAATATTTTGAATTGAATTGAATTTGAAAGTTTTCTATCCCAAACTGTCAATATCACACTGACAACTGACAGTTGGCTAGGTAGTGGAAACAATTTGTGGCCACTCGACGGCCACAAAGTATAAACGGTTATCTACAAAATCATGATTTTACAGGAGAACGTTTTGAACGCAAAACTGTGATAAGAAGAACAAAGCTATCTTCTCCTATTTTACATCATTTAGGTAATAGGGCATCACAAAGGAAATGGTTAAGATAAATATTACTGTAATATTTTTTTGTTCCAAAATACAGTTCTTCGATACTTTGAGAAAAATTGTTGTAGTTGTCTTTATACACGTGATATCAGTAAAAATTGAGAAACAAACAGGAAAAAGAAGTCCTATGACAAAACAAACAATTCCGAGTCGAATTGTGTAAAAGGGTGAATTTCGTAAAAAGTGCAGTTGACTTTTTCTACTTTGCTGCCGGTGTCCTATCTACACGGAACGTCATTTTTGTCTACTCTTCCGTCGACAAAACGGTGCTCATGCTAAGCCTGCAGCACGCTTAGCAGCCACAATAGAAACGGGTTTTGTCGACGGAAGAATAGACAAAATGACAGATAAACAATCACAATCTGTTATTTTGTCTATTCTTCCATCGACAAAACCCGTAGAAAACGCGTTTCTATGATTGTCGTGACACGCGTGCTGGTCGGGCAAAGTCTTATTGGGTTATTCTATCAGGAATTTCTTAGTAGCGGCCGGAGTCTAGATTTCTGGCAATAGGCTCGCTCTCATTACATGGGATTTAAACATAACTGGCGAAATGTGGGTGTTCTAAGGTACACTGCCTGCTAGCCCTTCGGGGAATTACAGGCGTGAAATTATGTTATCTGTGAATTTACTTTAAAAAGATTACATTCAGATGAATATTTAGGTGATACTGATTTAATATAATAATAATTAAGGGGTTCAAACGTCAAAAATGTACGGATAAACAGTCGCTCATAATTACTTAACTTTAAGCAACGTTTATAAATAAACTCCTATGTTTGCAACAAGTCTGCTTTGGTAACATCACAGCAAGAACCTTAATTTTCGTAAGTCTTATTTTTGACGATACGATGACGTTGTTGCGAGCTACACTTACTTATATGTAGGTTGATTCAACCTTCAGAGTGCGCAGTAAGTCAGTATAATTATTTCCAGGTTATGGAAAATGAAAATCAGCTTTTTATTGTAATAAAATAATCTTAAAAAATCTCGAATTGAACGAATTCAGAGAACGCTATAAAAAGCTGTCAAGTGCGATTCGGACTCGCACCCGAAGGATTCCGTACCACCGTGCAATATTTAACAATACCAATTTTATTATTTTATTTATTTAATAATAGTTTTATGTATAGCGGCCATAGTAAAGCAGCCATAGTGTGGCTACACTCTATGTACGTTTCTAGTGACTAACTTTTACGGCTCAAAAGACACAGCCCTGTGACAGACGGACGGACAGCGCAGCCTTAGTTATAGGGTCCTGTTGGCACCCTATGGGTATAGATCCTCAAAATATGCCATTCTCTAAAGTTATTTTCCACGTCACTGGCTGTAAAAGCAAACAAAAGCAAGTGCATATACAATGTAATAAGCGTTCAATTTTATATGAAACGTGCCTCAACATATCATGATCGCATAAAATAGTTTGCGAATGCAATTTTTATCAAATTGCTTTTCAGTCTAACGACTAGACTGCGTTGGTTCAAGGGTTTAGTATCAAATTAAATAGAAAGGGGATAAATTTGACGCATCAATTTTGCTTTTATCGTTTTCTTTCTTAATAAGATATAAAAGATTAGAATTGCCAGATAAGCTTAATTTAATAATTTAGACCCTTTATTTACAATCAGCGATATAAATAGGAATACGTTTATGACAGCAAAATAAATAGTGAATGTTCTCTAAATAACCACCTAGATAATTAAAAATACTGAATATATAAGAATAAGATACATAAAAAAAAAGACTGCCTCGTTGGTCTAGTAGTCGCCAGCACTACTGCTGTCCACGAGGTCCTGGGTTCGATTCCCGGGTTGGGCAGTGTTATTGGGTTTTTCTATCTGAAATTTTCAATTCAAATACTTACTCTACTCGTACAAAAAATAACCTCAACGTAGATAACATAAATATGAATATTTTAAAGAAACGTTTTGAATGCATATTCAGATTTTTCATGGTTGGAACTAAAAAAAAATACGTTCAAATACCGTACGTTGAAAAATAAATGAAAGATTTACCTTTGTTATTTATTCATACGTGATTCATCTAAACATATTTTAAATTATAGTCTCTTTTCATGTTTGTCTGTCTGACCGCGTTATTCTTCTAAACCACGCAACAGATTTTGATGAGGTTTTCACCATCGTTTAGGGAATTTCTTCCGGAAGGTTTATGTGTATATTAAGTTAGTATTAAAGTTACGTATAACTAAGAAATCTCGATGTATTGTCAAGTTGTAAAAACCGTGCGAAGCAGAAGCGGGTCGCTAGTGCCTATATAAACATCAGTTTAACCACGTAGGAGCTTTCTGCAATGCTAAAACGAAAAACTTTACGTAGGTCCCAGAGCAAAACTATTTCATGAAAATATTGATGAAAACTGTGCTGTACTGAGCATTTTGCGAGCACATTTTAGATTTACACGTTTTAGTGGTTCATCGCTTGCAATATGGGGAAAAAATGTCGGACGCCAAAACACTATTAATTTCTATTTATTTTTTTCAGGAAAATAATCGTTTGCTCTTGTAGTAAATCTTTTTTTTTATGTCAATATCCTCGGGGACTCTCATCGTCTGCAAAAAGCGGAGGATTATGTCTAACGTAACTAATAAGTCATAAAAATGTCTCAATTTTCATAATAATTTTGGCTTCGCACCGCGCTGGAAACATAACGATAAACACGTGTTATTAATCATTGTTACCACATGTCCAACGATATTTTTCTGCCCCATTAATTACTGTCTAGACCAGTCTAGTATTAATACTATGTTTGTGGTTTGAGTTTGTTCTGGGTTAAGCATACGTACCTACCTAAAATCTAAGTTATTTCTCCCTTTGATGGCTTACTTTTTGCTTTCCGTAATAATGTTGTGTTTACATCGTAAGCCGAAGAAGCTGAAAGATAAGGTAATAACTTAGGACTCCAAATCCAGTCTTAGTCGGATTTGCGGTACTAAGTTCGGTATGAGGCTTAAATATCCTTATATTCTGAGTAGGTTTTCTATCGAAAGCTCTTTCTGTTCTAGAGAAGTAGAATTATTTATCTTGGGAAACTACATTAATGTCTACTTTGTCTATGATAAATGATATTTATTTTGTAAATTGGTTAAAAAGAACACTTTCATACGTATTTTTTTTTATTAAAACTCGATGAGGTCGTTGTTTAAGTAGAAGCACCGCCACAAACTCAGAGGTCAAAGTCACTTTTAAATTTGATATAATTACGGTGTAATGGTCAGGTCATATGAAAACCATATAGGTTAATGTCTGAGGAAGTCTTTTGAGAAAAGCACCACAGGTCTCAGTAAAGCTGGCCATATTATATTTCAATTCAAGTACGTGCATTTTGTCTTGATTGTTCTTGAAACACCTAGTTGACGTTGAAAAAACTGCTCTGAACTCTGAACTCTATGACGAGCATATTTTATTTCAAGACTGAATAAGAGTCATTTTAACCCTACTCTGTAGTAATATTGGAGATATTTACATAATAATGTTTATTATAGAATCGTCCTGAAATAATCTCGTTCAGCACTGCTATTTGTAGGCTTAGCGTGGCGGTCATTCACCGTCTGCTATAATTAATAAAATCGATTGTCTCTACAGCTGCGGTCGAGTAGCATCGCTGCCATTCCATAGATTTATCGGATTATTGGCTTAACAGATTGTTCGCATCGAGTTGCAGAGTAATTGAGATGCTCGTTGAGATGATGATCGGTCAATTTATTTAAGATGCGTTTCAACGGATTTATATAAACGTTTGAGATAATATTATACTTAGATAAATCAGAAGATAGTGTTGACTTAATGGTGCGTTTTTTAAATTTTACTTTATAAAAAAGGAAAAAAAATAGGTTTGTTTATGCCATTACGTGCCACATAAAAAGTAAAAATAACCAGTAAAAAAGGTGGGGACAATTATGGGGAATCAGTTTTGGGTTTTAAGCTTCAAACAGACATTATCATATTTTAATAAAATCTGCAGAGTACTGAAAATATAGTCAAGGGTCCTATGCCTATGACCTATTTTTCACTTGACCTAAATTACCGCTCATAGTAGGTATAACCGAATTTGACCCTGAACCATATTGAAGGATAATTAGCAAAGCCATTAGAATAATGCCTGGGTCAAAATCAATCTGTAGGCTTTTTGTTTAACAGGTATTTAACATGGAGCGACTGTCTATCTGACCTCCGTATCCCAGTAACTGGGTAATACGATACTATGTAAGACTGGTTGTCAGACTTTGAAGCTTCTGACGAACCGTAACGACTGTCAAAGATCCACGAATGACAGCTGGGACCAACGTCTTAACGTGCTTTACGAGGCACGGTGGAGTCTCGATTTGTACAGATGGTTACCCATACATGAACCAAACCCGGCAAGCGTAGCTTAACCTGATGTATCAACCCGTACGGCTATTATTACTTAGCCACGAGCTAGTTAAAACTCTAAATAGTGCAGTTTTTATAAAAATCCTGCGTCTATTTTCCCGTTCATATTTTTCCCACATTTACACCTTCACAAGGCACTTATATTTACATAATCGCTTGTTCGAGCGCGCTATAAATATTTGAATGTCATGCAAATAGGAAAATTTCACTTCTTGGCCCAACAAAAATAATTCTGTTGTGGATCGTCCCCGACACTTGTCCTCGTTGTCAGACGGCCCCACTCAAGCTTCAAGTAGTAGCTGAACTCGATGTTAAAAATAAAAGAGAAAAGTAATATTTTTGGAGAAGATATTTTTTTCCACTTTTGCAAATTTTCTTATGATAATTTTAATGATGATGGCATTGAGACGACATCTTGTAATCGAATGCTAAAAATGTAAAAAAACATTGCTTAGCAATGACTACGTTCCTTGTAAGTATATTGTTTATTTTGGAAGTACTAAAATATACTGGTAAAGTAGTTCTCATTTTTAACCATTTCAATTATTCACAACGACACAAGCTATTTTTTACTTTGCACCGCTGAAATTCAAACCGACTTTCCCAGAACCCAAACGTTTTTAAACAATTGAAGACCGTATACCTACATACGTAAAAACCATTACGACGCGTGTTTCTCTTGTATTCAGTCCGTTTTAAATTGGTTTCATTCCAAAAGAAGAAATAAATAAAAATGGAATGAAACCTTGTTAATGATCAGGGTGAAACCACACTCACTGTGTGATATTTTCCTTTACCCGCCACTCAAAACGCGTAGGGCGTTTTAAGTTTGAAAGCAAATGTCATACAGGTATCATTGAAAGATGCGTCGCTCAACAAAGCCCAAGCTTTTCAAAAACTCTGTTTGCCATATTAACAGGTTTTTTACTAGCCAACGCTCTCCCTCATCTGGGCTAAGGCCTCTCTCCTCTCCTTCCATCTTTCGCGAGCCTGCGCGTCCGCGCTTCCAGTTTTGACGGAACCTATCCAGCTCGTCCCCCATCACGTGGTCAGTCGGGACCCCGCCTCACTGTGTCATAGCACCAGTTTTGTGCTATTTCGGCTCTCAGTTTGTCAGGCATGTCCTGCCCAGTCCCATTTAATTAATATGTTTGACGAACTTAATAATAGTCAGATAGGAAACGCCACCCTCATCTAGTTTAAAAATAATATGTTTGACGTGTAAAAGTGTTTTGTACAAACTATTTAGAGAAAAAAAAAAAAAAAAAAAAAAAATTGGGCAGCCTTTTGAGTCACGTCAACTGTCTTTATTTCGGGGCGCAGTTTTGTGTTTCGAACAAAACCGTTAATTTATCGCCTAGTATACTGTTCCTCATTGCCCGTTGGCAGACCTTGAGTTTGAACTTCTGGATGTTAGTCAAAGACCAACACGTACCTAATTGAAAAGATCTAGGTCCAAAGTTGAAATGACATTCCGTAGAGCCAGCACCAATTCCGCTTCGTCAAATGAAATCTGACGTCATCTCGCAAAATCGTCGATAGTCGTACATCGAAATTATGATGTTTGCTAGGCATGTTTGTTTTGCGAGGGCTTTGTGTCAACAAAGATGATTCATTATGTACGCGCACGCTCATTACGTTGTGACGTTTCAAGCGATGCTAAAGCTTAGCTCACATTACAGCCCATCATAATTACTATAATTTTAGAGAAAAAAAACCCAACTGGAAAGACTGCAACTAAAAAAATCATAGCAAGCTCATGTTCGTTCGTGTTAAGAAGTCTGAAGCAGTTCGTGGTAGTTATTTTAATTCAATCTCTGATTTGATGCCATCAAATATCCCAGATTACTTGAAAAGTTTTTCAATTCTATTTTGTGTATTTAGTGTGTTATATTTTTTGCAATTGTCTCATTAAGCCCTTTATTCTGATACATAGTCATGCTACAATTTTAATTTTTTATACGTTGCTTACTGGCGGTTAATATGTCCTGCTCGATTTTATAAAAACAAAACCTAGCCTAGAAGTAAGTATGTGAGCACCATGTATCTATCACATAATTAATTTATCTGTCATTGCATAATTTTTCATTCTTTTTACCTATCGTGGTATAGTAATCTTATTCTAGAAGCATCGTCTTCACATATAATTATATAATTAATGTATACAAATATTGTAAAAACATATTAAAAGAGTAACGGTGGAGTTTCTTGCCCATTCTTCTCCATACGAGAACTACCTTTTGGAAGGGGGTGACTAGAATCAATTCTATTTTGTGTAAAATTGACGTTCAAAAGTGCCTCTTATGTGCCTAATTGAAATCAATTGTTTGACTTTGACTTTTCCTCCATCACGTGACCTAGACGAGTAAATAGACATATGGATAGATGGAGAGCGAGTATCTACCTCTTACTTATAATAATAAATAATAATATAATTGATTACAGCCGCAACGGGCCACAGTACCTTTCAATACAAACAAGCACGGTGCGGCCCGCCTGTAGAGTGCGATGGTTCCCACAAGGTGCGGCCCGCTCAAATGTACGTCAGCCTTAACAATCCATAGTCAGTCGAAACGATAATAATGATTGATTTTATGCTGAACGAGCAAAAACTTTGACAAATATTTACATTTGTGAAATAGTTTTAACAGTTAATGCAGTTCGTTGTGATCGATGAGTTTGTACGTAAATTATTATTTCTTTTGCATTGTGTTTGCATTTTCATGCTTCAGTGATGTCTTGTAAATACATATAAAGGGTTATTGGTAATATGTCAGCAATCTATTAAGGGATTGTGCATGTCAACCATTTTCGAGTAATTTGACATTTTATAGTTTAAAATTAATTTTAAAAATGTCAAATGTCAAATTACTCGTAAATGGTTGACATTTGATTAGGGGCCATAAGGGGGGTCATTTGGTTGCAAATGACCTCTCCTACATCCCCATAATGAATTGCCGACGTATTACCAATAAGCCTGTATTTTATTTTTGTCAGTAATGTGCACAATTACTGTTTATTAATCGACTGGGCATGTCCTAAACAGATGTTGATAAACATCATCTATTTAATAAACATTCCACCACATTCTATAACCGTTCCAATGTAGTTAAGAGCTTTAAATGTACTACAAAATGTTGCAGTTAAAAAGATACCCCTTACTTAGCACTGTAAATTCAATCCAAAAAGTATTTCCTAGAAAATACAGCACAAATCTGAAAATACTAAATGTCCTGCAAAGATTTATATACAAGCACAGACAAACAAAATTTGTCGTAAAACTTTTACGGGATCATCAAACTCTTATGCCAATAACTTAAGAGGGAACGGTCAATAAAATGAGATTGGTTCGCAAGATTGTGAGAATGAATTCAAATAGGAATGAAGGAAGTGCACTTTATCTCTTCTATTCATCGTAGTTAAAGAAAGGAAAGTTGATTTTTATTTAAGTTATCGGATTGTAGACAGACTATGGCTTCGCAATTGATTTCAACATTAACTTTTATTTTATTAGAAGTTTTCAAAGTGACTGATGCACGTATCGATGAAAAATGGTTAGTGTGACTTAATGATAATACCAACTCCAGTCGGAAAGCCTTTTCAGAACTCATCATTTCGTATCATTTAACTAAGGTCAGACTCGTGGTTCATGATTCGAAAATCGAATTAATGCGTGCTACACACTTGTTCGCGTCGGCATGATTCGGTTCAGTTCGGCACTGCAGGGTGACAAAATATGTATTAATTCCTTTTCCCGCCCGGCTGCGCCGAATCTCGCCGACCCGAACCCACCCGAAGTACGCAGCACGCTGCGAAAAATAACCAGAATGTTTGAAAAAGTATTGCGTTTCGCAGCGGTAGGTAAGTATACTACGCGAGAACACTGTGAAAAGCTTCCTTTGAATCACATGAGAACTTAATTTTTATTCTATGCGTACAACATAGGGTAGTTTATATATATATCGGATCTTTCATGAGTTGTGCGGGGTCTAAGATTGAGTATGGTGTCCGGTACGGACCATGGAGTACAGTGATCGTTGAGACGTGGTTGCAACACATAATGACCTAGGAACTGCTCAGTGTTTCCTTTTAACTTCAGAGTATTAATTAGTACACTAGTGTTAGTAATTGATTATGTAACGATAAAATTTAAAGGATCTATTTCTCACATTTATCCGTATCCCAATTCTGCGCTCACGACTCTAAATATGACACTATGTATGTCACTAAGAGTATGTCTGATCACGATCCTATGTACCTGGATCCGACATATAGATCTTTAGAAGCGAGTTGTTTCCATTTATAGTATCTGTTCCAAAAGTATCTGAGTAACACATTCATGTAACTATATTAAGAAGGTTTCAACTTTATATCTCTACACTTTTTTCTACAATTACTTTTTTAATAATATTCATAAATGGTAATTGAAAAATCACTGTCGAAAATAACTCATCTGTCAAATGAAAAACGTCTTGAAGGTGATTTAAAATTAGAATTCTAAGTATCCAAATAATCAAATCAAAGAACTCAATAAATGTCATCCACAGGTACTTACGTTTTGGGCACGCCACAATTGTGGCGATAAGTCCCCTCTTTGAGGACTGGCTAGAGAGGCGCCACGGCGTCCTCACCTTCCGCCTGACACAGGTCCTCACCGGACATGGTTGTTTCGGGAGGTTCCTGTTCAGGATAAAGCGGGAGGAAACGCCCGGGTGTCACCACTGTGTGGATCGCCCGGAGGACACGGTGGAGCATACGGTGGAGGTCTGCCCAGCTTGGGCGGAGCACCGCCGTGTCCTCACGGAGGCGATCGGCGGCGGCGATCTCTCGCGTCCGGCCCTGGTTCAGGCCATGGTCCGGAGCGAGAGTGCATGGGAGGTCGTCACCTCCTTCTGCGAAGCAGTAATGCTCGCGAAGGAGGAGGCGGAGCGCGCGAGGGAGAGGCAAAATGCGCGCCTTCGTGCCCCTAGTCGCCGCAGGAGACGCCCCGGGCGTCGGGAGTCGCGAGCCGACTTCCGGCCACCGTAGGCGCGGGCTTGCGGACGGTGAGCAATGGGTAGCTCGCCGTCCGATAGGGACCAGGCCCGGGTCGACGGCGCGTTGTGTTCCACGCGCGCCTCAAAGAGATGTCAGCACCAACTCATGTCAGGTCCGGAAGGGCCAATGCCTGCCGGGGTTGCGGGTTTGTCTGAAAGGGATATCGCGACCTCGGCACACAGGCAACGGAAGGAACACGGGTGGGTTTTAGTCAGTAAAAGTCTGACACGCCCTCCCGCTCCACCCAAAACGGGAGAAGTAAATTGATAATTACCCAACCCAAAAAAAAAAAAAAAAGTTACCTTCGTTTTGTGATCCATTTGTTTACATTTTCCTCCGATTCTTTTGAAACAGACGAATTTTTCATAAAATGTTCTAGTTTTGGTTCCTATGTTCAAAATTCTAAAAGCAAAAGAGAATAATATTATCTAACCTACTTATACCTTTTCGATAACTCTGACCAAGACCTTTACAAATCAAACATTGGTTCTACGTACAACGACGTGAATAATTTATGCTTCCTGTGAATACTTCACGAGACATTGTTAAGTAACTGAAATAGAAAATATTATTGAAGAGCGTGTTGCGTCACGTGTTCTATGAACGACTGGTATCTTCGTTCTAGTTTTTCTTATCACACGTTACCAGCGGTTATTTTATAATAAGGCCAGTTTTTCTTTTCCGAAACGAAGTTAGTATCTTGTTAGTACAAATTAATACTCGGACTGAATATGCACTTAATTATGAAGATTGATCTAGAAAGAAAGAAAAAGTATTTATTGAGACAAGCACAGGAGATCTTAAATTAAACTAAAAACAATAAATACATTGAAACATAAATAGATAAAAAAAACATTTAAAAAAATAATGATGATGATCTGTAGTCATATCTCTTCTCAACGTGTATTTAAAGAGGATCCTTAAAGGCAGCCCGCGAAATTCACAATTACTGTTTTATAGCATTATTCTGTTAGAGTAAAAGTGTTATGATTCTATTTTTAAATTTCGTTATTGTGTTTATAAAGTATGTCAATATAAACTCGTCTTGAAGTTCGAATATTACGATATGAGAGTAGATAAATACATATTTGTTATGGTCGCGAACCATATTTTGGTCAAGATACAGCCTGCACTGTCAGGCACTGTCACTGTCTTGCAATTTACAAAAAACATAAGAAAATTTGAATTTCGCGGGCTACCTTTGCAGATCCACCTTAAGCGCTTTGGTGAACCGATTACGATATAACATACGATTTGAAACTTGTTTACCGATTAGCGATTCTATCAGGTTTTTATTAGTGAGAATTATCATGGATTTCGGAAAGGAATCATTGAGAATAGTTGCAATATTTGAAAAATCTTTTTACACTTTAGGTGCGAACAATTCAGGTTGGCTGGTAGCCACCAGGTATAAGGGTTGCCTACAATCGAGTTGAATGACGTGCAATTGGAGAAACCTATGTCCAGCACTATAGTATCGGCTTTGGTTGGAAGCACCATCAAATTCCTACTTGGATATCAGCTTTAGCTGCATACTTTGCACATCCTTGTCACCTTGATGTCACGTAAAGCTTGAAGTGTAATCCTAGCCGATGAATCCGTAAGTGACACTGATTGCTTCGGAGGGTAGCAATCAAGATTAGTTTGTTGCACTTTATAGTAGGATGGATAAATATCCTTAACTCCTTCCCGAATGGCAGTGTCTCGCAATGTAATGTCACTCCTAAGTCACTGATGAAGGTCGATGAAGATGATGATAATTCAGCCTAGGTTTAGACTTTGTGCTAATAAGTACTGAAATGCTGTACCCATTGAAACTCGTTACTGTATGACAAAGTATTTTCATCCGTGTATAAATTTAATCGATTACATGACAACTTAATGCTCAGGTCGTTAAATTAATTAATTAAATTACTTCCAGTTCTGAATACTTAATTACTAAAAGTGGTGTGTTTTACCTCTTTCAGTTAAGTTAATTGAAATTTTGTAGGTGTGCTAATTTGTTTGGAGCATAGTGTACTCGTATGTTCTGTTATTTATGTATTTGTTTATTCGTGCCTAGGACTGGTAAGTTAGTAGTGGCTATATATCTTACTTATCCTACGAATATTATTTTATATTATCCTACTAATATTATAAATGTGTAAGTTTGGATGTTTGTGACTCAATCACGCAAAAACGGCTGAACGAATTTAGATGACATTTGGCACACAGATAGTTTATAGCCTGGATTAACATATAGGATACTTTTTATCCCGGTATAAACATACTACACGTTTCCGTGGGATAATTTCCGACCCCCACGCGGGCGTAATCGCGGGCGAAAGATAGTGGAAAAAAAAAATGGTGATTTATCAATGCTTAGCAGAATGTCATGTTTGCTATGAAAGCATTTGAAAAATAAAGATTATTTTGTGTAAATGAGCTAAGCATAATAAGGTGTACAAAGTAAAGAGTATCCTATTCTATTCTAGCATAATGTTTCTGTTTACCATTTACATAATTATTAGCCCCCTTATTTCAAAACGGCTTATTATGGAAAATATTAAGGTTTTAGTATACTAAAACATTATCGCACCATTTCAAGAACATTATTCGTATTTAAAAGCGTTATGAAAAACTGACATCTTTCAAAGATCATTGTGAGTTGTATATTGATAATGTAGTTACGTATGTTGAAATATGAATTATTTCGGACATTTAGAGGTATACACGCTACATGCTGGTGGTCAGGATACCCGTTGAAGTCGTGGTTGCTGGCTTTGCTGTGTGACTCGCCTCACGAAAGCTTGCGGGAGTGATGATGATGATGACGTCACGCAAGTAGTTGCACGAAGGCTGCGTTGACGTTCATACTCGGGGTCACCAATTCAGTGGTATGAGGAACAGGGTGTAAAGTTCACCCATCCACCATCGAAATGGGGGATCCTCCGACCAGTCGGGTGTCGTGTCTGGCGGGCTACTGCCCGACGATCTGCGTAGTCGTCTCTGCACCCTAGAAGGGGGCGCGAGGAATCGATTTTGGAGCTTTATTGGCCCCTTGCCCGAGGAGTTCCTCTCTCGGCCCATCAAAACGGGGGCCCGTCGTTGGGTTCCCCTCCTCCTGGGAGGGGGTGGGAGTGCTTTATTGCACACCTATTCGCAAAAAGGGGGGGGGGCTGCCTCCCCTCAGCGCTTTGGGGTGTGTTAATGGGGTGTATCTGAAGAAGCGCCCTAAGTGCTTCACGACGCCCGTGCGACCAGGCCCCTGCTGGGTGAGATCCCTAGTTCCCTAGGGAAGGCCCAGCAAAGGCCGATCAAGCAACGAGGTCGTCGGTTTCGGTTGACGCTCCCCACAGTGGGAGTCTTCCCCACCCCTCGCATCGTGAACCAGATCTAGCCGGTAACGCTGCAGGGCGCGGAGCGTTGTAGTGTGTGTCGAGCGACTTGAGTTGTGTGTGCGAGTGTGGTACTTTTTTGAGTTTTTCTGCGAGTGTGGAGTCATGTGTGTGTGGGCCGCGCGCTTGGCGCCTATATTAACCTAGGTTGCTTTGCGCGCGGCGGGTGTCGTGTAGCGATTGTGGAGTTCTTTTTATCATGGGTAAGCCACGTGTAGGCTGAGGGTGACTTACTCAGAAGGGTCAATCCGGTGGTTGCGCTACGTCTGTGATGATGTCACGCGGGAAGCGCTTGTAGTCTGGTGGGCGCGCGTGCCATGGTGCTTTGTCTCTGATGTGTTGAAATTCAGAGACGTCGGCACCCGCGAACATCCTCCGCGTCAGGCTGCCCGACGATGATGATGCCACCGTAGGCGCGGGCTTGCGGACGGTGAGCAATGGGTAGCTCGCCGTCCGATAGGGACCAGGCCCGGGTCGACGGCGCGTTGTGTTCCACGCGCGCCTCAAAGAGATGTCAGCACCAACTGACGGGGTCCGGAAGGGCCAATGCCTGCCGGGGTTGCGGGTTTGTCCGAAAGGGATATCGCGACCTCGACACACAGGCAACGGAAGGAACACGGATGGGTTTTAGTCAGTAAAAGTCTGACACGCCCTCCCGCTCCGCCCAGAGCGGGAGAAGTTATTTGATAATTTCCCACCCTCAAAAAAAAAAAAAAAAAGGCTGCCCGACGATTGATGTCGAATTGTCTTATATATGTCGTTCGCACGGTAAACTCTAATTGCGGGATGGTGGATTTGTGTGACGTCATATTTTTGATGCGTAGTTCGTATGTGGTGGTGTAACCGCTACAGAGATAATAATAAAAATATTTTCTTTCCTTCTAAAAATTTTCCAGAAAATTCTTGACGCCTCCTCCAGAATGCGATGTTCATCCAAATATCTTCATTCATCCGTGTTCGCTCACAACGATGGCTGACGACCGTCAATTTTTAATTGGAGACATTTCCTTTCAGCCGGTTTTTAGGTCACGTGCCGTATCATGGAGGCCCCTAAAATATGTATCGTGGAACTTTCATACGACCTCCCATACGTATTGTGGAAGACGTTACTATTGGATACTGTATTGAAAACTTATGTTTTGTACGTCTCTGAAGTTCAAGGTTTTGTTTGGACATGTTTTCTGCTTTTTTAAAGATTTTTGTTACAAAATCTGTTTGGTTATATGTATTTCAAAAGCTATAATTAGATTTTTAACATGTCACAATTATCTCCTCTATTTTTATAATACTAAAGATTGTTTCACAAAATATTAAGTAAAATATTTTATTGCAAACATACTTGACGCAATTAATTTCAATAAAACGATTTAATTAAAAAGGATTAAGCATTTTAAAACTATTTGAAATGAGAATAGACCTAAATCTCAAACCAGCACATAATGCAGAGCAAAAATAAAATAACATGCACATAATGTACATACTTGGCAGCAATAAAACGGCATACCACAACCAGTAAAAATACTCGGTTCTTTATTTTTTTCTTTTTATTGCAACAAGAGAAAGAAATTTAATGCGAATACCTCTGAAAGAATTGGGTCAATCGTACGTTGAAATGCAAATATATTTTATTTGTTGAATAATTTCATATTCTTAAGACACGCTATGTATTTGAGGATATTTTGTTACAACATTACGGAGTTAAAGAAGAAATTATTCAGTTATATCACGAATACCTATGCAAGCGAAGTATGCTAAGCTTTTTTATTTATATAATTTTGCAAGGAAACCATGTGGATAGACAGCTGTAATATGCCTAGTAGTACCTACTGGTCTACAAGTACCTACACATGTATATGACATATCAGAAATTAACTGAACCCTGTGAAAAGGGTTACCATGATGTTGAAGTAAAGATAATGGCTTAAGAGCTCTTCTCATGACAGTCAATTAATTTTCATGATACGTACTACATAGTTATACCCACATATAGTTTGTAGGAATTCAGTACTTGTTAAAATAATTATCAGTCTGAATTATGTTGCCTAATGCTAACTATCCAGTGAAAGTTAGTTTGATTGTTTGTTTATTTGTTTGGTACGCTTTCACACTAAAACGGCTAAACGGATTTGGATGAAATTTGGCACATTGGTAGACCATGACCTGGGTTAGGACATAGAATACGTTTTATTCCGATATTCTTACGGGATCGAGACTTATGCGGGTGAAACCGCGGGGCGCAGCTAGTAGCAAATAATTACTAAAGAAAAATTTGATAATTGAAGTAAGTAAGTAAGTAAGTCGTTTATTTTGCAAATATGGGTACAGTAAAAGATGATAATTTTTAAACAGATAGGTTCAGCCATATCTTACCGACAGGCATGCAAAACTTAAATAAGAGTTTCACGCTAAAACAACAACAAAATGAAGTTACGCATAAGCACAATACCGTTGCTTGTGCCAAAGCTTTAAAAGCCTTTATTATCCCAAACCTCCCGAAAAGGGACGAAAAAAATAAACCCAAGGGTTGTGATCTATGTGGTTAAGTTAAATATTTTCATGAAAGGTCAAGAACTTTCCTGAAAACATGTTTTCACATATATTTTAAAAGAAATTCTAAAAAGTTCTTAGACCTAAGTTGAACGAGCAAAAGTATTGCAAAACTTTCACAAATAACTATAAAAAAAAAAAAAATTGAAGCACGTTATTCCCCTACAATTGAACTTTTCACAAAGATTCTTGCCGCACATTTTAACAATAATTCTCAAGCCAGAATGTTAGCTTTAAATTCCACTTTGTTGGAACTCGTATGTAATATACAGTGTGCAGTTACAATACAATAGTAGCTAAAATAGCTGCAATACAATCAAATATTCTCTACCACCGGCTTGTGGGTACAATTCATTTTTGCAACTACTGGTTTTATATTTTATTCGAGGAATGGGAAATCTAAAGAGTATTAGACGTAGTACTATGCAGGTCTAAGTTTAACTTAGTATTATGTGTTCTGTTTATGAAATTTTTTGTTACCGACTGTTACATTTTTATGAGCGTTAGAACCGAGTTTACAACATAGAAAACTCTGCCTCTACTGCAACTTAAGTATTTTCTCAATATTTAACTTAAAACTTTAAATAAAACGATACTTTTTCTAACGATAAAAAAGCTGTCATCAATCTTGTTACATCATAAACGTTTACGTGAGGAATTTTAAACAAGCAAATAAATGTGTGGTGCGTGTCGTAGCACTATCGTAGCTCGTAGCGCTACGCCGTAGCGCATGATAACATTAACAAACATAAATCGTAGCACATTTATAAACACGCACTGAAATCACTTCACATGATTAGTGGGTACATATTGTGTCGAGTTGATTCTGAGACGAGAGGAAAATCTACCTGCAAATATCTTTATAAATTATAGCCTATGTTACTCAGTAATAATATAGCATTCTACTGGTGAAATAATTTTTTTAATCGGTCTAGCAGTTTTTGAGTTTATTCATTAGAAACAAAAACACATTTTTTTTCTCTTTATAATGTATTTTGTATTCTGTTTTCATTATGAATTAACAAAATAAGGAGATTTAAAAATATATTCTCACGACTAGTAAATAATACATTGTCGTTTAATCCCATTCTTCAGCCGCAAATGGGCTCGAACGATACCACCACTCAATATTGACACTCCGAAGCCCTCACTTTGTACAAAGTAATTACTAACAGTATTTACTCGGTTCATGTTTTAATCGAACGAAGGCACTATAGGAAATATAAAACTACGTCTACTAGGAAATACAAACTATTTATGAACATTGCCACGATAAAGATCAAATAAGACATTCTGTAATGGAAAACAAACATTTATATCGGTTTAGAGAATTTATTTCGCATATAACTTAGATACTAGTTCACTTAAAATGAGATATAAAGTGCTTACAACTAAGTACTTATGATCATATTTGCCTCTGGGGTGTTGGTCACGTTACAGGGTACAGTACGACACAACTTAGATGTAACATCGGCAAAATTCGTAAAACCGATCACCATCCGAACTGAGTGCGCCTTCAAAATCACCAATATTTATTACTGCTTTAGGTGAAAATTATCTTTACGCAAACGCATGTGAAGTCATATAACCAAATACATTCGTAAAATTGAAATGAATGAATGCAAATTTTCGAATTTATGCTAGATCTAAGTTGTGCCGTACTGTACATACATGTTTCTTAAGTTTTGTTTTAAATATGTTTATACTATTATACTTCTTTAAATCCTCCGGTAAATTAATTATTTATACTATTATTAAAAAACAAAACAATTTAACAGAGCTTTGCTCAATCCAATATTATAATGTAAACACAATCCTTGACAACGTATTTTCTCGTTGTCTCGCCTTTCGTCAATTTAAATTCTGCTTGCCGACGACGCCTCATTCGCATAATATTAAAATTACCAACTCAACCCTTCCTCAAACACACACGACTAAGAATGTCTCTTCAAATATCTCAAAGGATTGCTCATTCCTTATCCATGTTTTCTTCGCCTCGTAAATCGTAATAATATTATTTAATCCGAATCGCAAAAAAGCCAAATTCGAGTATAAGCAGATGTTAATAATAGAATGTTTATGTTATGAGTATTTGAGTGGTTTTTTTAAGGGACATCACAAACTAGCCAACTAGCTTTCGGATCAAGCGGTTAGTGGTGGCCACCAAGTTGCGCTACTATCTAACGAGCTGCGTCATTTGCAACCTCGATATATAATAGACCTCGTTCATTAAATTGCTTTTCAATTTTTGACATCAATTCCTAGTTAATTGAAACTTCACTAAGGTTGAAACTTTGAGGACAATTAGGAGCTCATAGCTAAGTAATAACTTCCGCACGGGTCAATCCATCAGGTTATGCTACGCTTGCTTCATTCCGAGACCTCCGTGCCTCGGAAAGCCGTTGGTCCCGGCTGTCATTCGTGGATCTTTGAGAGGCGTTACGGGTCGTTAGAAACCCGAAACTCTAACAACCAGTCTGACCAAGGGGTATGGTACTAACCAGTTACTGGGTTGTGGAGGTTAAATAAGCAATCGTCCATGAAAAATACTGGTATTCAGCTGCGTCAGGTTAGATTGGAAGCCAACCCCAATATAGTTGGGTAAAGGCTAGACAGATGGAAATCTGTTATTTGAAATTGGCTTCCCGTAATGGCGTATATGAAAGGTTAGCCTCTAGATTATAGCAGGTGGGTTGATCTTCACCTTTACATTCGTGTTATTATTGCAATATGAGAAAAATACATAAATATTCAAACATTATAATAATAACATCTTCAAACATTTTATAATAGTAAACTGTTGTTTGTTTCTAAAACAATTCCAATCAACTAGAACGGGTAAAGGACCCATCACCCAGTCACTGGGTTGTGGAGGTCAGATAGGCAGTCGCTCCATGTAAAATACTGGTATTCAGCTGCATCCGCTTAGACTGGAAGCCTACCCCAACATAGCTGGGAAAAGGCTAGGCAGATTGATTTTAGAAAGGGAAAAAGATAAATAGAAATGGCCTTTAAAATTTCAATTATAATATAAATTTATTAATGAGGAAATCAACGTACTGAATACAGGATATGGCTGGTTCCAGCAAAGAAGCAATTCTATAAGTACCTTTCACATGTCTGTTCTAGTGAAGTAAAATTGTAACTTATTAAGTTGTCATAATGTTTAAAATATAACATAATAAAATGCATAGGTACTTCCAGTAATGGGCGGTGTTTCCGTCACGACACAAGATGGAGCGCAAAACAAAACAGGTAGGTGACTCCGCACAACCAAGTATGTTGAATTGAAAGGCTGAAAAATCTACATTGTCACGTTAACTGAACATGAGAATTTTATATAGCTCGGAAAAAAGTATCGATAAGTATATAAAAAAGCACAATAAGGTTTTGTTTCATGTGCATTCTAATATGTAATCCTCTATTTGTCACTGACGAAACCAACCACCGATATCAGTCGTTTGTATGTGATTAATTCCAATTTGGTTCAGCAACTTGATCTACTGACCGATTAGATTACAGAGGTTACGTTGAATCTGTATCAAAGTCGAAGATATTAATTTGATCTTTAACTTAATTTGTTTTGTTTTACTTAGGACTAGAAGTGTGTACTGTAAAATCACAACGCATTTGTCTTGAAGTCCACTACGTTGTTTGTACCTTTTGTAAATTGGCCTTTTTAAACTTCATTATCCTATCACAAAATAAAAGTGTTCTTTCATTGGCCACAATTGAATGTTATTTTAAAAGGAAGTGTCCTCTAAGATTTTCTTTAAAAGAACCGTCACAAAATAACATAAGAAACCGTCGACAACTTCAAGATGAAAAATGTCGCAATTTTCCTGAACTGGGCGACACATCAAAGCTGTTAACAGGCTTTAGATGTCAAGAGTTACACTTGACGCTCGGAGACTGTGGCACTTATCATTGGTGCTGGTTCATCAATTTCTTAGGAATCAATCATTTTTCGAGTATTTTTCCAGAAGTGATGAAAAGTATAATTTTAGGTTGGTAGTTTATTATGGATCCAGAAAAACCGCTATGTACGTTTGATGGTTGGGATAAAATAAATATCGTAGTTGGCAGATGGAATCCAAATTCGTAATGTGAAAATGTGTGTAGTTTATTTGAGATTATTATTGAGAGTGGCAAAATGTGCTAGATTAGTACACTCGGATAAATGTTTCCGAGCAAGGATGTTTTCATCCCAGTAATCGTTGAAAATCCCAGCTTTCGCCAGAATAAGATAATTAAACGAAGCCTGTCAAGATAAATGTAGGAAGTACCGTTAGCTAATCTTGATTTAGACTTATAATTTCCCACTGAATAGAATCGCTGAATCATTTCCAACATCATTCGTTTTATTTCTAACCATAAAGCGGTGCGGTGTTATTCCAAAAATGTTTAATTTTACTGGTAATAAATGAACCTCTTTTAATGTTCAATCTAAAGGATATTTAGTCACGTTTTATGGACTAAAACATTTAATTAAAGAAGTAAGTACCTATCTTCATTAAAACCGCAATATTTTAATGAAATAAAACCGTGGATGGATCTCGTTTAGACTACGTTCATTATAAATATACTAACGAAGAATGAAATCTGAAACGAATAACTATGTTTTATTAAATTTTAAATGCGGGTAAAATAATACTTGTACGTTTGCCTTTTAAACCATTTACACATCCTATATTATTAAACTAGCAATATTTGTATATATATATTTTTAATGACGTTCTCGAAAACAGCTCTAACGATTTTGATGAAAGTTGCAATATAAGGGTTTACGGGGGCGAAAACTCGATCTAACTAGGTCTCATATTTGGGAAAATTAGTTTTTTCCGTATTTTCACTCGAGCAGAGCGCGGTCGCCCAAAGTTTAAAACAAGAAATGACACCTTAGAATAATGTCATGGCAGCATGGAATTAGTAAGTACGCAACTATTATGGCAGCATGGAATTAGTAAATACCTACTATCATGGCAGCATGGAATTAATATGAACTATCTGATACTATTCCTATACTATTAAATGAGTATTCTCTATTTTCACCCGACCGCAGCTCGGTCGACCAGGTACCAACATATAGAATGAACAAAATGGTTAAGGAAATTAACATTCTCATACAATAATAGTAACTTCTAGCGTGTTTTAAACTAATAAAAAATGCATTACGTTAGTAATATTGTAGTACATTTTATTTGCAGCTGCAAAGAAAGTAGAATAAGAGAAATTACAAAAATAGCTTTGGTAAATAATGAGTTGACATTACAATTATATTTTTTGCACTACTTACTTCTAAAACAGCGCTGAAATAAACAGTTAGTTGTTTTCTGCTATTTCATTTGCATACAACATATATTTCTTTAACTAAAAATATTTAAAATATTTCTTTGCGAAGAAAAGATTAAAAAAGAAAGTGGCCGTCATCAATTATCCGTACATTCAAAGCACAACTGTCAACTTGTGACAGTTGTATGAAATAGCTATAACGCGGCAAATTGATGTAGGGTGCCAATTTACTTAAAAATTAATTTCCCAATTTTTCACAATCTTTCAATATTTATACCATGTTTCTTGCAAATAAATTACTTTAAGAAAATATAAGAATATACTAATCACGAAAAAAAAATCAGCTGTTCCAAACATTTATGTTTGCATAGCTCGTTATAATGTAGGGAACAGCTCATTCTTTTTCCGCGATTTCAGGGTTGGTCCCATAGTGAAAGTTGTTCATAATGATGAGTACAATAACCCCTTAAGAGGATGCAAACAAATTAAATTTCACATTGTATAATAGGGATCCGAACACCGTCAAATCCGAACAAAATAACATCGTAAAGCTTAAAAGGCATCGTAGGCATTGTAAAGAACTTAAAACATTTGTAGTAGGAATACAACATGGTAGTGTCGAGACTGTAAATTAGTCAGCTAGACACCACTATCTTGCGGATATCCGTTGTCTATAAATTAAGGAACGCTTGTGTAAAGTTTGTGCGGAGCTACGAATTTGAGTGTGCACTGTTTTTAAAATATTTACAATAGTTCACTAGTTTTCCGCGTTAGAATTTTGATCGATACAGTAGTCTTTAAGATTGAAAAGCAACTATCTTTTCTTATTCTAGTCAGTTAGCAACCTACTGTGACAACGGAAGGTTACCTACGCTACAAAAATCAATAATGACAATGAAATAGACGCATGAAGAATCAAACTCTCGGCTTTAGTTAATTCAGCAATTGCCTAAACTTAAAATCTTTCACACGAGGAGCCACCTTAAACGTCCTGTAAATTTTTAAGGGTTTTACTACAAATTCCAGGATCAGGCCTACAAAATCAGCTTATTTACTACTAAATATTGGTAGTACCCGCGTGAGACATGGCTCCTCAATATATACATACACAAATTTTCGCTTCAACGAATTCACAAAAAGTTCGAAAGAATGGCGAAGGTTTGTGGGGCATAAAAATTGCGATATCTTTTATGTATAAGGTACAATAGACGATCATTGACCAAACCTCTGCATGGAGGTGACATTAGTATGATGAAGGGTAAATTTGTAAGACAACTATTCGGATGAATTAATATCTATCTGACAAAGAAAGTTAATAAACCGTCTTTAATGTATTTTGGATATATCTTTGCGATTTACGGCAGTAATGAGGGTAAATTAAGAACACGTAACAGTAACATCGTCATCATTTAGCTGAATGACACTCGGAACCGACTTGGGACAGCTGGTCAATCAGTCAACTCAGCCTAGCGCAGTCCACAGTTGGACGTAGGCGTTTCCCAGGCGGAGCCACAATAGTTTGTCCTCAGCCTTCCGCATCCAATCTGTGCCAGCCACTTTCTTAAGGTCATCGGTCCATCTAACTGGAGAGCGCCCACGCTACGCCAGCAGCTGGTGATAGGCGACAATCTGGCAATTTTACACGATTCTTTAGTAGTTTTCTGATTTATTAAATAGCACCTGTCGTGACAATGTGACAATTTTTTTTTAATATAAATTTGTAGCATTTTTAGTTATATTGAATAGGTTCCTGGACATAAGGCCTCCCCCAAGTATCGCCACAACGACCGGTCCTGCGCTTTTCGAATTCGGGAGATTACCACAACCTTTGCAAAAAAAAATGTGTCAATTCTTAATTTGAATCTACTATAAGATATACACCTAAACTGTACTTTAGCATTACTAATAAATTCCAAATTTCATTGCAAAAAGCGTAAGAAATTTTTAATTTCGTACAGCAATGAAGGAATCACCTTAAGTTATACAAAGATATATAAAGTAGTGTTTGCAAATTCAATTTCTCAATTCAAACACCAAATGTACTTCGTTACGTTCTAAGAAAATGAGCCCAAGCTATGGATCTGTCCTGTTTAATCTTGGTAGACGACAAAAATATGGCTCATTCTATTTATTATTATCTCTCATAATGTCTTCTTACGTTACAGTAACATAGTGTTGCCTGACTATAATAGCTCATTAGATATTCAAGTCCCTTCGGCTAACACTAAGTTAGTATTGTAGATATCATTTACTGGATTCTTGGCACGTACTACAAAGGATCGTAACTTGGGCCCACATAAATAGTTAGGTCAGAACTAATCAGCTTTCATTAGGCAGATGGTCTTGTAGATAAATAGGACAGGTCAAGTTATTGGTATTTATTTGATTAACAGGTTCAATTTTTATTAATTGATTATTACTATGCATGCACAAGATTTAAGCTTTGTGCAGACTAGCGCGACGCGACAGCGCGACGCGACACCGGTTATTGTTATAACGTGATGTTTTCTTAGAAATCGTATTGTTTGAGTCGCGTCACGCCGTCGCGTCGCGCTGGTCTGCACGGGCCTTAAAGGCCCGTTAAGTTTTTACTAAGTATATTGTAAATAATTTGTGTGCAATGTTCAACATATTGTCGTTTTTTCACATTTTATATTCTTTAAAAAAAAATCTATCCTTAATCGTGGTGAATGCATATTGCCATGGGGCAACCGCGTACCATATTGTTTAAACCGAAATTGTTTAAACAATTGCAAGGAATCTTTTACAATATTTGACACACTAAGTACTAATTAAATGAACTATTAACTAACTATACAAATATAAGAAGGGGGTGGGCGGGGGGACAATCATAGGGCATCAAAAAATTCGTGGAAAAGTGCCCAAAAGGCTGGCAGCATTGCCACGTTGTATGGCAATGCTGATTCTCTGGCCGTGGTTGTAATATAAAAGGAATTCATTTGAATTTATTGATCGTTACTATGCATACACAAGATTCAAGTTTTTGCTTAGTATGTTTTGTAAATCATTTGTGTGCAATGTTCTACATGTCGTTTATTTCATACATTTTTTTTCTTTTTTTATGTCTTTATCAATCCTAAATCGTGTTTGTAATTTAAAAGGAATAATGATTAAATGTCTTGCAGATATGACGGACGGTTACAATACCGGATTTTTTGAAAAAGGTAATGTAATTTTTCTTTGTTCTCCTGTCATAAATCCACCATTGTTGTCCTATATTTATTTAGGAGATTTATGATGTCAAATTACGAATGAAATGTCACCGGAACTTTCCTCATTTATTTGCATTCATAACAGCTACCAGTCTAAAATGGCTGTTATATTTTTCCAAACCGAAAATGTGATTATTACTTTTTTAATAAAAAAGCACTTAGGTATGGATTTCACAGTGTAACAATCTATTGATAGGCCAATAAATAAAAATACCTCTATCGTATTTAAAAACGAAAATAAAAGTTACACTTCAAGGTTGGATTTGAGTCCGGCATAAAATAACTTAATTGTAGGTACGCAAGCCTGAGCGAAATCGACGACAACCTTTCATGTAAAATGTTACGCTTCGCTGGAACGATAGCATCTAGTTCACAAGGTGTTTATTTGAACTCAAAGAAGCATTCACGAGGATAAGCGTCACCTTGCAAACTTATAAGTTATAAGACCGTATCGCGATCAACGATCCGATTGCTTAGTGTGTAATTTATGGCATTATTTTCAAACAGTTAGCAACTCACACTTTATATTCGATCTAAAAGCTCATTTTCAAAAGACTGGCGTATGGTTTGACCAAATTAATAAGCGAGATACAGGGGTAGTCACTTAGTTCCAAAGTTAAGTCTTGTAATATTTACGTGATGATGATTAAACTACTTAAAACAAGACAGGCAATGTGCACAAAAAAAATAAACAGATAAATTAATCTTCTCTATTCCTCTGCTAAGCTCTTGCATTAGGAGTACCAATTCTTTCTTTCTTCGGACCGTTTGTCTCAACTTCTTTCTTGAGTGAGTCCATTCAGCTACAGGAGTTGCCTTGCACTAAGTTTACCGCACTATTCGTGGACTCAAGAAGACATTTGCCCTAACAACTGCCTCATCAGTTTAAAAATCAAGCTGCTCCTGTCAAGCCTCCTCCACCACATTTTCCACACATACTTCTTACATCAACGTCTATGCAGTCTGAGTCGCAATACAGCCGATCACGCAAGAGTTCTTTCACCTTTGACCCGACAAACAAATCCAATCCAAGTCATTATACTGTAGCCTATTTTAGTAGGCTGTGGTTGAATGCACTTTGCGCCATTACAGGCTCGCTTGCATGCCATTCAGTTCCTTGAGTTTCGTTTATGCAATCTTTTATTATAGTTTATAAGAGGTTTTTTGTGGTTTGTGTGTGTTGATTATACGAATTGTTTGGTTTCGTGATTTTTCTTTAATTCCGTGGTAGTTAAAAATATTGTGGTATTTTTGGGGGGAGAATGGGAAGTGAGTTTTTACAAATATAAGAAGTAATACTCCACAACTACCACCACCACCTCTACCGCTTTAATATCGTTAAACACTTTGGTTAACTTAATATACGTAATACACTCAATCTGCCTAGCCTTTTCCCAACTATATTGGGGTCGGCTTCCAGTCTAACCGGATGCAGCTGAATACCAGTATTTTACATGGAGCAACTGCCTATCTGACCTCCACAACCCAGTAACTGGGTAATACGATACCCCTTGGTAAGACTGGTTATCAGACTTTCGGGCTTCTGACGACCCGTTACGACTGTCAAAGATCCACGAATGACAACCGGATCCAATGGCTTAACGTCCTTTCCGAGGCACGGAGGAGTCTCGGTATGTAAAGATGGTCATCCATCTACGGACCAACCCCAGCAGGCGTAGCTTAACATATCGACCCGTGCATGATAGATCGACCCGTGCGGCTATTATTACTTAGCCACGAGCTCTTCTCCTTAAAGTATTAAATAAATAAATATATGTATACCTATTCAAGTTCAAACACCCAGCAAATGTTCAACACTTCATGTAAGTATAAAAAACCTTTTATCCTTCCACAAACAACTCCTCAATGACCTCATATAATTGCTTTATATTATAGAGCTTCATAAACCACCCAACGATTAGGTCACACGACACACTGGCTACATTTCCAATTAAAGGCGACGTCACTATAATGACGTCACAGTTATTAACATGATTAAATCTAACAAGGCGGGCTCAACCCATTAACGTGGCCTTTCCGAACAAATTTACCTACGAAATTCTTAGGCGTTCACCAGAATTACTGACTGAAAACGTTTTGGAAAATTGTCAAAGCGGGATCTTTTTGTATTATAGAACTTATTTGGAATATAGACCACTCTTATTATTACAACATCACCTTACTTTTTTACTAAAAGCCTTTGAAAAATAAAGAGGTTGAAAAAAAATGTGAGTTGTTTATCCTGAAAGTACTTCTGGCGCTTTCGATTAGACTCTGATGGGTTGGACCAAGGCGATCCAAACCCAGTGGTTCAAATCACTAAATAATAAGAAAGAAAAAATACTAAGACTACGGTAAACCGCGAGTTTCACAGGTAGGCATCAATCTAAATCGATGCGACTGATTCTTTCTGCTCGAAATTAATGACTGTGTTTAAATCGACCAGCCTGTTCGCAGCCTTATAATCGAAACGACCGATAGTTTGTAGACCAATTTTCTTGCGTTTGTGGTGTGAAGTTTCACCTTTGAAGTTTAGAACACTGTTATTAAGTTTCAAGGACCTATAATATTACTTGAAGTATCTAGTAACTTTCAATATTCTTGATACAATACTGATCGATATGACGTTCCAATAGATTTTTTATTCGAAACTTTGTATTAAGATATTAACTACTGTCAGAATCCGAACTAATATTTTATATGCGAAAATGAGTTTGTTTGTTTGTTTATTTGTTACGATTTCGCGTTAAAATGGCTAAACGAATTTGGATGAAATTTGGCACATGGATTGACCTAGGTTAGGACTTAGGATATAGCACTTTTTATCCCGATATTCCCATGGGATCGAGACTTATGCGGGTGAAACGGCGAGGCACTGCTAGTAATAAATAATATGCTGGAGATATGAATGACTTAAGAAACGCCTATGTCAGTGATTGTGTACAATAGGCTAATTTGATTGACTTGTGTCTTAATAGACTGACGAATAACTATAGCGAACCTTCTAACTTCTAAGGATGAAGAGAAATAATTTATTGATGAGGTTAATTGAGGAGAAGTGATGAATATTGCACGATTCATTTTGAAATCCCTCTTAATTATAAACGCAAAAGTTTGTGAGGATGGATAAATGAATGGATGTTTGTTACTCTTTCACGCAAAAACTATTGAATGGATTTGGATGAAATTTAGCACACAGATAGTTTATAACTTGAATTAACACATAGAATATTCTTTTTATTCCAATATTTTGACGGAATCGAGATTTATGTGTGTGAAACCGCAGGTGCTGCTAGTTCATCTATATCCCAACTAAAAGCTACTGATTGCCGACTGCACCACAAAAGCTTCGATGAAACTTATCAGTAGGCGCTCATTGTTTTGTTTAATAATCCTGGCCGGGACTTGTCTTTGAGAACTTGTTCAATTGCCTCGCTTAAGTTTTGAGTTCGCCTATTGTCTGAAACATTGAAACTTGTGTCGCCTCGCCGTTGTCTAAGTGTAGAACAAGTTTAACACGATAAAATCAATGGTCCGATTGTTCGGCGCCGGTTAAACTATACATCTGTTACTTGTAGAATAAACGAAGCAGAAAGTTTAACGCAGAGGAGTTACTCAAGCGTTTACACGATGCCTGCACGAGGCTAGTTTCTTGCCTGTGAGATAAGTAGCATAAAACAAATGATTTGCATTGTCTAAACACTGTTCAGACGGGACTACTTCTATAGTTTCTTCAATTTATGGTATGCCACAGGCTATTAAAGCGCTCCGTGTTAATAAGCATGGTAATTACGTAACACACTAACTAATACGATGCCTTTCATTTTGAAAATTTGACAACATTCATTGCGTTATTTACGTTGTCGAGCAGATGAATTTTTTAAACATTTTAAGCAATGGATTTGGAACTTGTGAAAGAAAGTCAATCTGTCTAGCCTTTTCCCAACTATATTGGGGTCGGCTTCCAGTCTAACCAGATGCAGCTGAATACCATTATTTTATATAGAGCGACTGCCTATCTGACTTCCACAACCCAATAACTGGGTAATACGATACCCGTTGGTATGACTGGTTGTCAGACTTTCGGGCTTCTGACGACCCGTAACAACTGTCAAAGATCCACGAATGACAGCCGGGACCAACGGCTTAACGTGTTTTCCAAGGCACGGAGGAGTGGTATGTAAAGATGGTCACCCATCCACGGACCAACCTCGACAAACGTAGCTTAACCTGATGGATCGACCCGTGCGGCTGTTATTACTTAGCCACAAGCTCCCTGTGAAAGAAAGTGTGTTACATAATTGGGGTGCATGCTTTAAGCGCAGGCCACTCTGGGAAGAAAGTTAAGTTCGTCTAGTTTCGCTGATGTAGCTACCATGCTCATGCTCGTGTGCTCATACTTCAGTTCATAGTTCGCGGTATAAACCGAACTATGCAAGAAAGAAAGAAAGAAAGAAAAATAAGTTTATTTGTCACAGAAACACGTGCATAAAAAAAAAAAGATGATAAACTCGAGTAAAAATAAGCAAAAGAAACAGAATAGATTTAAATACAATAACGAGCACAAAACAGGAATAGTCGGCAGCTGCTGGCACGTCATGACTGTGACAAGAAGGCTTCCACTCAGCATGATGCTGTGCTATGGAGACCCACAGCACAGCGCTGATTTTCAGTGGTCACCCGAAAGAAAAACACGGGGTAGCAATATGAGTGAAGTTAAACGAACTAAGCTACTTTCCTACTGTGGCCTGCGCTTTACTGCTCTATGCAGCTAACTTCACATCAGGCTCAAGTGACTAGAAAATTCTAAAACGACTTTTATTGTTTTTAAAGCAAATCATCGCGGCCACATCATTCGAATTTCAAAGTTCATCTAATTTCACAGCTCCGAACTTCTATTCTCCCTTTCTGATTTCCCCTGTTAAACAAAGAAACCAATATTTTTAATGAAGCTTAGTCGGTAGCCAACAGAATTTGCGCTAATGTTTAAAACTAACAAAACTCGCATAAAGTTTTCTTCAGAAGATTGGATTATCTACTCATTGCTAATTTATTAGTTCGAAGGAAATCTAATTAAAACGTAGACTTTGTGATGTGGTTTAAGGGATTTACTTTTCTTAGACTGTTTAACTTTGATAATTACACTTTAGCATGAAATTACATCCTTAATAATTATAACCTGTTAGCCTTTTCATTTCATGATTATTCGCCTGGCACCTCAAAAAAATTACGTTTAAAAATAACGTTTTTAGGGATCTCGCGCACCACACGGCCACGATCACGACCAGTGGTGTACCACTAGTAGGCCGTGCGGCCACGTGCGCGATTCGTATGGGTGTCTCTAGTTTACTTGGTCGGTGCCGACTACATGTCGTGATCCTGGCAGTCTAGTGCGCGAAATCCTTTACTTAGCTCACACATTGTTTCAATATCGAAAAAAATTATATTAAGACGAAAGCGTCAGAGTAGCCGCGTAATTCAATTTTTTTTACGTTTTTTGCAATTTACTGGTCAGTATCGGGTTGCATGTTGATCTAAATATGATTCGCGGCCGTATCAATTTTTTTTTTTTTTTTTTTTCATGAAATCATGATATTTTAGGATTATTCTATGTTAAGGAGTTGTATTGCTGATTCTAATGATTATAATTCAGTAAGGCCATATGTGTTACGGTCGATTTTAATCAAGATAGGTCCCTGGTAACCTGTCACTGACCTGCAAATTTCAAAAACGTAAGAAAATTTGAATTGCGCGGACTACTTTAGCGCGTCCCCCTTAAAGAAGAAAAGAAAAGTATAAATTTAGATAAAAGATCGATTATCGCCAAAATTCTCCCGAAACCAAATACCCATTCGATATAATAATGTCATGTCAAAGCTCTCAAAGTAGCATTTGCCACGTGTCGTGCAACATCCTACCTGAAATATTGTAAGGCTATTCAAGCAAACTTTGACCTTTACTTGTAGGTATTTAATAAAAGCAAAGCAAATGTACCTTTAAATAAATCGTTTAAAGTAAAATTCTAATGGCATGCACATTCGTGCATTCATTTCATTCATTCTGAACGTGAACTATTAACATGAGGGGGGGAGTATTCACATAATTATCCATCAAGATAAAACCAAACGTAGGTGGTTTTCTAATGACGTAAAAATACCTCATCCCCTATCTTTTGTAAATAAATTCGCTTCCATTTTGGATGTTTGAAAAGAGCAAACAGTTTAAGTTGGATAAAAGACGTTTCATTAAATCTAGTATAACATCTTTTCCTCAAAATTACTAGTGGATTTTTTTTTTCATTGGAGTGTGAACTGAAAATTTTCAAGAGAATCTTGAACTTTTTCTGTGATTACTGCGCTTTGCCAAGAATTAAGCACTGACCCTAAAGTTAGTATCTTTCAATCTTCATGGAATCCCCAAGGTTATATCTTATTACTTGGAAAATTATTTTATTTTACGTAAAATATGTCATAATTATGTATAACATAATAACAGAACAAAATTACTTAAATATAACATTTATGTCATTTTGTTTTGTTATTATGTTGATTTATAATGATGTTTTGTGTCTTAAGAGTAAAAATTTGAGTTTTCATAGACTGTTTAACTATTAAGTAAAAATACAATGAGAATAAAATAATAATGTTTTTTATTTAATATACAGGCAACTTTCCCTCAACATTATTTACATAGACTTATTTTTATTATGTGCTTCAGGAAATATTCATTCATCTTCTCAAACCAGACGTAAGGTTGCGGAATCACAGACCGCCCGCGATTGTTTATGTTCGGCGCAAGGGTGCGATTCTGCGACCACTGGAAGGTTAAAATTAAATCAAATCAAAAAGCCATAAATCATCCAGAATTAACAATCTCTTCACTTCCACCAACGAATTAAGGGACTGATTACACACGATTAAATCATTGTAATTTAATTCGTACTGAAACAAAGCAGGGGAACGGTTACACAATTTACCTTCGTTATACAAACCGACAGATTATGATGTCAAACGTTCCTTGGTATTAATTAAATTAATCACTCATGGGTTGAGGATTTTAGGCCTCTGTATTACATTTATTACGTTTGTGATTATGTCTACCTTAATCCTTTATGGGATGGTGGTGGAATCAATATTTTGAACCTAAAATCTCCTTACCTGAATTTCTACTATTAGCTGACGCTAGAAACGACCAAAGCAATTACGCACGAGTATTATTGCTATAAATTAGATCTGTGACAAGATTTTAGCAGTATATAAAGTTGCTGCTTGACACTCCCTTTATAGCTCCACTAACTCCAGCAATCATTTCAGCAAAAAATAATAAAAAAGCACATTTTAAAGAATTATTTCTGGTAATAGCAACTCCAAAGATATGGGTGCCTGCCAAGTAATGTGTGGTGGTGGTTTTTCAATTTAAGTATAATCTAATATTTAAAGACTGTTAGTTTCTAAATTATGCTGACATCTTGATTGCAAATAAATTAACAAAAACCAGAAAAACTATAGTTTAATCACTTTCTAATTATATCTTTAAATTCATTGAGTTACGGTGCAGAAAACATGGCGCAAACCTGAACCTGATGACACCGACCACTTTCATTAAGAAGCCTTTAAACACTGTAATGGAAAAATAACTTGCCAGTATAATTAAGGCTGAGTAAAACAAACAAAAAAAATTGTCACTAGTTAGGACCTAGTAATGAATGTCATTACTTCGTGCATAAATAGGTTTTTACGGTCCAGTTAGTGTTTTTTATGGTGCAAACTTAACGACCAGCATTAACGGTATTGCATTTTGTAATTAATATAGTAATAGGCTTACTAGCCGGGTGTAAATTGTAACTATTAAACCAAGTATCAAGTAAAAAGCAGTAAAGTTAACTTTAAAAAAGGTTTTTTTTATTCAATCAATCAATCAATCAATATTTATTCGTGAACACAGGTATTACAATAAAGGTCTTATGTATACATTTTAGTCGAGCTCTATGTCCTACCAATGAAATTGGTGTACAAATATATTAGGTTTTTAGTAATAAGTCTGAATCTATACAATACAAAGTCACGAATGATCGAGTAAATAATGTCAATTAATCAGTTATAATTTTATTTTTGCAAGTTTTTTTTTTTGTTTTGTTTTTATTAAATCTGCCATCTTTCCCCCTGCAAGGCAAACGTCTCCTTTTCCCTTAAATTACCTATTATCTATTGAAAAATAATACAACAACAAAAAAATACATAAAGCGGAACCTGAAAAAAACTATCCACACAAAACCAGTCCGACATTATCTTCTTACAAATTACTCCAAAAAATCCCTGCCGTAACTTACAAAGTGACAACTTAAACAGCCCATAAATCCATAAAAATAATCTCTACTTGTCTCAAACAAGATAACTCAGTACGCATTTTTGTATGGAAATTTAAATGAAAATCATATTCTCCTGCAAGCTTGCTTTGTTCGTGTAGAACCGAACGTGTCGTTTCAATGGCTTCAGGGATCGGCCATGTTGAAATATGGGCTATGAATAATGCCTCGTCAAAGGTAAAGGCTATAAAGCTATGTGTACTTAGGCCTATGTGTCTGTGTGATATCGAACTTTGTCTAAACTATATTTTATACAACCGTATCTCATGGCTATTGATTAGAACTTCAATTGTTTATCTAAATTAATTAATTAATAATATTATAAAAAGAAAAGATTTGATATTTTGTATGTTTGTTACGCTTTCACGCTAAAACGACTAAACGGATTTGGATGAAATTTGGCACATAGGTAGATCATGACCCGGGTCAGAACCTAATATACTTTTATCCCGATATTACCATGGGATCGAGACTTATGCGGCTGAAACCGCGGGGCACAGCTAGTCTTACATCAATTGATTACAACGCCACAAGTGGTTTATAACATTTTAAAATACCTACTTGAAAATCATTATCTTCATAGAATCTGCATTAAATCATCGATAGCTTTGAATAAAAAACTGACTTCCACTGATAACTGAACTTTCATAATTTACGTTTGTAATCACATTTAGTACAATTGGGTATTAGTTATCGGCATATAGAATGAAAAGTATTCTGACCTAAATACGAAGCTACCTTAACGCAGTGAGTAGGTATCCTATGGTGATCAATGCCTGCTCTCAAATTCCCTTCGGTAGGAAGTGTTGTAAGTGTGATGAAGAGACTTTGCCTTGTAGTGGACAAGGCAAAGTCTCTTCATCACACTTACAACATAAAAAGAAACAGTTTCTCGGTTTTTTCCTTTCTCAGGCAGGTAGCACACCTTCGCCGCGAAACCATAGCAGCGAAACTGCAGTATTTCAATTCAACAGACTCGCGTCATGTTTCGCTATTCGAATATTAATTTTATTTTTATTATTTCATTTATCTTTTAAAGATTATTTTCTTTAAAATGTTGTGAATGAGAGAACGTTGTAGACATAACAGACTGTAGATCTGTGGACCATTTAATATTTTGCTAAGTACCTGGTACTTGTTGATGGGCCTACACTGTCCTCTCATACCTTTTAACACTGTAATTTGGAAACATTGTAAAAACCATTTACTTTTAAAAGAGTAACCGTGGAGTTTCTTGCCGGCTCTTCTCCATAGGAAACAACCAATTGGTACCGTGCACCTAGCTTCTGACGTTTCATAAGTGCCCTTGTAGGTTTATGTGAAATAAAATATTTTGAATTTTGAATTTTGTATCGGATTCGACTAGCGGAACACTGGGATTTTTCCAAGCGAGTCAGTACACTGGGATTTTTCAAAGGTTGAGCGGAAAAGAAAATTAAAAGGTGATTCGTGACATTTCCGCAGGTGTATGAGGGCCTCAGCACACCTCCGCCGCACTGTGGATCGAAGAAAGGCTCCCGAAGACTTTGCAGCTTAATTTATAAAGGTGTCGGTTTTTTGCTTGAAATATCTTCTAATAGCAAATATGTCATAGGATGCAATCTGGTAGTCAAATTGGCAACTTATCTTTTTTTGCAAAAAATGTGTATGGAGCTTATATTTATATCTCCGGAACGGAGAGAATGACCGTTATATCCTTGCACACGGTGATGTAACTATTTATTTATGTTTTTTTGACACATTTCATATAACGAGAATAAGTGCGTTTTTTTTTTTAAACCCCACCTAATCTGATTAAATCAAGTATGTCAAAAAATCATAAATAAATAGTTACATCACCGTGCGTATATAACGGCTATTCTCTTCGTTTCGGAGGTATAAGCATTAGCTTCATACATTTTTTTTGCAATAAAAATATAAGTTGGCAATTTGCATAATATTGGCTACCTATTAGAAGCCATTTCAAGCAAAAAATCGACACTTTAAAATTTAAGCTCCAATGTCTTCGAGAGCCTTTTTTTGATCCACAGTGCGCCGCGAAACCTTAACAGACTCAGTCAGGCGGGCAGCACCCGCAACACCCGCGGAAAATGTCACGAATCACCTTTCAATTTTCTTTTCCGTTATACCTAGGAAAAATCCTAGTAAGATTAACGTTTAACGCTGTCATCCTTCAAAATCCTCGTGACCGTGAGAATATTCGCCATGGTTTCATAAAACAATAATGTTTGTTATCACACTGGCGCCCGGGTCGGCAATAAATCCTTCCCTCGCTGTGTTTCACGTCAAATATTCAAAACAATACGTTACTAATCCCCGACTTTCCGGTAAAAAGCGGCCAGATATATTATTCATGTTACCGTCTTTGTTTATTTTATTGTGGAATTATATGGATGTGTTAGAACGTCATAATAATGTTATCAATTTATTGTGCATAGATTTCTTCGGAACAAAATCATTAAATTCTACCCACCCCCATGGGAAGAAGGCTTTTGTTTATGTAAAATAATTAATTCAGTCATTATGCTCTAAAATTGAGATTTGTCTGGAACGAATTTTCTGGCAAAGAAGATGTAGAAAAGAGTGGAGGATGAAGATAGCTCATGGGGACTAATAAAATAACGCTTTAAGGCTTGTGCACACCAGCGCGACGCGACGGCGCGACGCGCCTCCAACAATACAATTTCTAAGAAAACTTCACGGTATAACAATAACCGGTGTCGCGTCACGTTGTCGCGTCGCGCTAGTCCGAACAAAGCTTTATGTGAATAGTAGAACGAAAAAGAAAATAATTAAATATACTCTTTTACTCTGAAGACAACACCATCATCATGAGAGTATACCTAGAAGGGTAAGCCATTTAAAGAAAAAATACGGATACAAATCGAGACTCTGCTAGTGAAATATTCATAGTGGTACGTAGGTTCCTAGATAGGTACTTACCGTGTAACATGAAAATCAGAAAAGTATTCAATTAGGAAGCCAAGATCAATAAAAAAGTGTAATTGGTTTACCTTTTTTTTTTTTTTTTGAGGTTGCGAAATTATCAAATAACTTCTCCTGCTCTGGACGGAGCGGGAGGGCGTGTCAGACTTTTACTGACTAAAACCCACCCGTGTTCCTTCCGTTGCCTGTGTGCCGGGGTCGCGATATCCCTTTCGGACAAACCCGCAACCCCGGCAGGCATTGGCCCTTCCGGACCCCGTCAGTTGGTGCTGACATCTCTTTGAGGCGCGCGTGGAACACAACGCGCCGTCGACCCGGGCCTGGTCCCTATCAGACGGCGAGCTACCCATTGCTCAACGTCCGCAAGCCCGCGCCTACGGTGGCCGGAAGTCGGCTCTCGACTCCCGACACCCGGGGCGTCTCCTGCGGCGGCTAGGGGCGCGAGGGCGCGAATCTTGCCTCTCCCTCGCGCGCTCCGCCTCCTCCTTCGCGAGCATTACTGCTTCGCAGAAGGAGGTGACGGCCTCCCATGCACTCTCGCTCCGGACGATGGCCTGAACCAGGGCCGGACGCGAGAGATCGCCGCCGCCGATCGCCTCCGTGAGGACACGGCGGTGCTCCGCCCAAGCTGGGCAGACCTCCACCGTATGCTGCACCGTGTCCTCCGGGCGATCCACACAGTGGTGACACCCGGGCGTTTCCTCCCGTTTAATCCTGAACAGGAACCTCCCGAAACAACCATGTCCGGTGAGGACCTGCGTCAGGCGGAAGGTGAGGACGCCGTGGCGCCTTTCTAGCCACTCCTCAAAGAGGGGACTTATCGCCACAATTGGTTTACCTAACATCACGTGCCAATAGTCGTGAATTCCGTACTTACCTATTTATTAAGAAAATCGTAATCAGTTTTAGTATTTACCTAACTTCCCAGGGTCATTGGCTATCCCAGACGACTCACCCACTCTAAAAATTCTTTCATTAAGAGGAATGCACTTAGCTGCACTCACACTGAAAGCATCTAGCTTTGAAAATACTAATATGTCAGGTTTATTTTTCTTTTTATATTTCCTAACGGTTCAAGCAGTTTTCGCTTACGGTAGCAAGCTTTTACCTTAACCCACTTCAAAATATTCGTATCATTAGAATAACCTAAGTTAATTCTACCATTCCTTGGAAATTGATCTTCTTTATTTTCTTGAACTATTCTCAAGAAGCGAATCAATTAACGTCTGGGCACCCCCGAACCATCACGACTACTAATACAAATTACGAGTAGGTACTTATGTAATCCTACAAAATTGATGCTAATCCCTCTTTATCATCACAATATCAGCGCTTATTTCATAGTTACGAAATTATCAAATATTAAACAAACTACAACAGCAGCAGTCTAGATTATAATTTTAATTAGTAATTAGTATAACTTTAGTCCTAAGTTTCGAGCGTTTACATTAGGTACTTACAAAGCTTCTAATATATTTAAGAAACCAATTATTATTTTATAAAAATCTGATCAGTGCAACAAACTTAGGGCCCTATGCTCAGCTAGAGCACTAGGTCAAAAAGGCATTCAAAAACTATAATCAATTTTATTAACGGCTATTTGACACTTCCCGTGACCCAAGGGCTGGTTTTTACCTTGGGCAGAGACTAAGCATTGCCATACAACGTGGCAATGCGGCCAGGCTCTTGGGTAAATTACCAGTCGACAGCGATGCGGATGAATTTTTCGATGCTATATTTTAGTTTGTAAATAGTTTTAATTAAGTTAGTATATAATTTTGCTACTTTTATGAATTAATTAGTTATAAGTTTTTTTTACCCACTTCTAAATAGTTTAAAACTTGAAGAATTTTAAAATTTTGAACAAAACACATTTTATTTCATCAATTTAAAACATTTTAATCGCTTCAGCAATTCGAACACTACATTTTACGCGTACTTGCTAGCAGTAAATATTTCTAACATTCTTAGACTACGTAAACGCAATTTGAAAATAGAGGGACATTTCTTAACTCTATTTCCACGGTTTGTCGCGTTTTTCAGGCACTCCGACCTGTCAAGGTGATAATGTATGTGGTACAACTGAAATTCCGCTTGTCAACAGCACACAACACATGACGAAAATACGACTAGGAGTGCTTTAAAGGCTTTGTATTTTAAACTGTGTTTCTTGCTCACAATGTGATTAATTTTGAATAGGATTTATTTACAAGAGTTCTTTTTCAAGAATTCTTTCTCTTGTATCTTTTAATTGAAATAGAACGATAAAGCAACAATATTGACTGACATAGAATAAACTTAGTGACTACTGAACCAATACGTTTATTTTTACGGAAATGTCATATACAATGTGAAATTTATAACGAGCTATGCGAACATAAATGTATGGAACAGCTGATTTTTTTTTCGCGATTTCAGGGTCGGTTCTATAGTGAAAGTTGGTCATAATGATAAGTACGAATTAAATTTGACATTGTATACTTCTATACTAATATTATAAAGAGGTAAAGTTTGTTTGTTATTTTGTAAGTTTGTATGTAGGCGTAATCTCCGGAAAAACCAGTCGAATTTGAAAATTTTATTTGCCCAATTCTTAAGGAAGGTTATAGGCTCGCGGACGAAGTCACGGGCTGAAGCTAATTCTGAATAATTAGACACTTAAAACACCCGGAAGAAGTGGGCACAGTTAGATTCAAAATGATTACGTCATAGCACTTTTCTCTATAAGGTCAAAATTATTGCTAGTAGTCATTCATGCAAAGGCAGCTTGTGTTCTTGGACACTCTTCAAAATTAGATAGTACCATGCTATTCTCTATTCATGGGTGCTACGCTTGTTCGGGTCGGCATGATTCCGCATAGACGGGTAAAATTAAATATAATAAGTAAATATATATGTCATAACCGTCTCTGTGGTCTAGTCGTTAGACCACCTGTTTTAAACCCAGAGATACCGGGTTCTATTCCCAGTACAAGCAAAATTGTCTGCTTGGTTTGGTTGATGGTAGGGCTTGTTCTAAGTCCGCTTGGCTCACTACCACCATATCTTAGTCTATCGCCATTACAACAATATTAACAGCATTGTTGTGTTCCAGCAGTAAGAGGTAAGATAACCAGGTCCTCTGTGGTTGAGGATTCCGGGTGAAGCTCGCTTCCACCTTCGGCCTGATCATCACCTCTAGGTGAGATGCAGGCCAAGAGCTTCGAGATAAAATTTATATTTATATATATAAAATACAAAAGTATAAAATATATATATACACACAAAAGCTTTCCCTTAGACACGGTAAAAACATTTATTTAGAAAAGCAGCAACCTCCTTTATTTCTATTTCAAAACACAAAAAAATAAAAAAGCAAGCCTTATTACATCTACCTTATCTTTAAACTGTATTATCCATCCGTTGTATTTTATAAGTACGTTGTAAAAATGAAACGTGTCCCGGCACCGTAGGTACTTCCTCCGTTGACACATAGCGTTTACCGGAGGAGAATCCGCTTTGTATATTTTTAAAGAAACATATTATGAAGTGCTAGTGTTATTATAAAATTAAGTATGATGCTGATATCGTTAGAACCACGCTATTCTGTAAACATCTCACCGTGAAAACTTGGGTGAAGTGAGCTGTCAATAGTGTCAATCCCTGTGGAATGACAGCTCACTCCACGCTCGCTTCACCTAAGTTTTCACGGTGAGATGGTTACAGAATAGCACTGGAATGCTCTTTTGTTTCATTGTAGGTTTATACTTACTAACTGTTATAAAAGAACTGTATGTTTTTCCGAAAGAGTATCAATTTAGCTTTAACAACAGCCCATGATTCAATACTTAGCTTTCTGAAGTTGTCCCTTTCCACCAAATTGAAATTAAATGCATCATAATCAAATCAACACCATCATGGACAACCTCGTTTGTCACAATTGTTCCGTACCAAATTACAAAAGGATAATTTCGGGTGTAGAAAAAGGTAGAAGCGGACTTACTTTTCACCGTAACAAGACCCAGATCGTTTCATAATCCTTACCGTTCACAATTAAACAAATCCTCTTGTTGACACCGTGATTTAGGGAGTACAAGTGGTAAAGAACTCACATTCATACTTGTTTAGACGAAAAACCAAAATAACTGTCGTAATAGTCACTTAAACCTTGCAAAGGCGAAGAAGCTTTAAGATAACGAACCCAGTGGAGATCTAAAGGAACGCTTGGGGCTACCCGTGTCGCAACTTAAGGGTTCACAGCCGATTCACAAGACAAGTTGAGACATAGAGTTGTTTAGTGAATAAATAGTACGTCTTATTTTTCGCTACTTTGACTTTGGTCGAATTATTGAGCTGAAGAACACGACCTTAAAAAGGGTCGTCGGATATAAGTTAGTCAAAAAGATATTAAAATATGGTACTCTTAATGTCTTTTTAAGTTTGGGGCAAAATCTCGTGGACAGTTGAAAGGCTTTCCCGTTGTTGTGAATATAATGTAGTGTGAATAGAAATTATTACAGAAGTATATCTAAACTGTGTAGTTTTTGATGTGTAACTTCTTTCCTCTCGCGTTCCTGCAATCTGTGGGAGTGATTTCGTGAAAAGGGACGGAAGTGTGTAACAGGAAGCCGGGGAAGCGCGCACTATTTGATTTGACCAATGAGCGCGCGCTGTGCTAGAGTTGGCCGACCGATCGACGAAATGAACGATGACGATGCACTACGATGGACGAAAAATCATTTCAAATACGAGTAATACCTGAATATTTTTTTCAGGATATAATGTTAATGTCACTCTTTCCCTTAGTTGTAACGCTGCATTGTGTTTTAGTTAAGTGTATTTTGTACAATTGAAGGTAATATTTTTTTTTTTTTTTTTTTTAATATTGTTTATTACAAATGTGTGATGTCAGATGTTACACATATACGACTACTATACATATTTTGTTTTTAATACTGAAGCATTAGCTTTCTTTCAGTACGAAAACTTAAAAGGTCAAGCATGTGGGCAAGTTACGTGTTTTGGATCGGTACCTGATTCAAAATAAAATCTTTACTGCCATTTAACTTCCGAACAATACCTACAGCATCCCGATAGCCATCAATAATTACCGTATAACCGACCCGACCTAAATAATCGAGAACGCTACATACAATAATGTAGTGCAGCGCTGGGATTTTATTTACCGGCACAATTCAATTCTTTGACACTGTGTTATTTTCTGTAGCTATATTTGTACTCTATATAAAAAAAATATTGTGTTGAAATGATTTTATTTTCTGTAAATAGGTTTGTACAAAAACTTTTATAAGCCAATAATATTTACAAAACTAGATGAGTTCTGTGTTTCCTATCTGACTACTCTGAGAAGAAAGGCCGAAACAAACTCAGAGGTCAGTCTCTTTTAAAGTCCAGACATAATCATGGTCAGATCATGTGAACACTATGTAGATCGGTGTCTGAAATGGTCTTTTTAGGAAAGAACCACACAGATTGAGTGGACGTGTCCAGTCACTGCACGCATTTGTCAGCAATCGTGCAGCTCAACTCAGAACTTAAGGAGCTCAACGATTCGACGAACAATACCAAAGAAAGGACATTTAGGTAGGCCGCACAAATTTACACAAACTGCCAGACCATGACTAAAACTGGGTAAGCGGTTGGATGTACTGGCGGTTTTGCTGTATAAAATCGACAGACTGCTCAACAATTAAATCCGTTTCTTATTCAACCTCTGAAAATATGACCATGTGTCTAGCTATAGGTCTAAGCTCAAATGAATGTCCATTCGCCAAAGGAGAAGTTTGTGCGCTTTGACCACGCTTTTCTCCCTTCTCAACTCTCCCACTCCTCCTTCTTATCTTGTGTCTCACTTCAAATATCTATGTTCTTCACATACTAAGAATCTGCGTTCTTCTAGCAATCTTCTCCTACTCTGTCATTCTCATACTTCTGATTTTGTTTATTCTTCCTTTCATATTCAGTCCATTCTTCTTTGGAATGCGCTTCCTCTTGATATCAGAACGGCCACCAGTCGGTATGAATTTAGGCGGAAATTGCGGAGTTATTTTCAAAATAAATACAGTAGAGTCATCTCAACACCTCTCTCCCTTGAATTCGTATATATGTATATATTATGTATATATATATATAATATAGCAAATATGGATGTATGTGTATGTAGTTTATAAGATATTTATGTTCTGTTGTACCTATTTTAGTTATAATGTATTATAATTTTTTTTTTTTTTTTCTTTGTTCCTCTCACCTGCCATCTAATCTCTTCACTACCCTTGCTTGACTGGTAGAGAATGCCTAAGGCATTAAATCCACCGTTGTACCTTTTTGAGTGTGAAAAGTTTAAATAAATAAATAAAACTAACAGAAAAGCAAGAAAGAAAAAAACACATAAAACCAACAAAAACAGTGTTCGGATAATAACGCCAATCAAACTGTCTCTGTTTGAAGCCGAGATGAAAATACACGACATTATTTAGTTTAGATAATTATTGTATCTACCCAATAGAAAACGTATTGTTCAAACTTATATAATTATTGCTTTGCGGTAGGTCGCTTGTGGTATGTTTAGTCTTACCACAAACGACTGAATACCTACTTGTAACTACTCACCTGCATATTATAATGGATTTGCGGTGTCTAAACTACAAGTGAAAGTTGAGCATATTGCTTGAAACGTTACTGGGACCTATAACAAGCAATGTTAAAGGCTCGTACAGACCAGCGCGACGCAGCGGCGCGACGCGACTCGAACAATACAATTTTTAAGAAAACTTTACGGTATAACAAAAACCGGTGTCGCGTCGCGCTAGTCTGCACGAAGCTTAATGCCTGGGCATGTCAAAGTACGAACTATAGTGGATTGATGTGCTAGAGAAAACATCAGTCGCCAATACAGTGTTGACTGTCAAAACTTACTGCAGTATTCTGATCGATCAATTCTCCCAGTAGCCTCTCCTAATATTAGGTCTTCTCATACAAAATTAACCTGGTTTTATCTCAGACACCAACAAAGAGTGAGGAGCGCATAGCACACGAACAAAGGACCACAGCCGGTATTGTTCGAGGATGAATGAGGTTGCGAGATATGATGCACCTCTTTTTTAACTTGATGTTTTTGATTATTTAGTTACTTTTGTTTGTGGCAATTGAACTGGTTAATAATAATATGATTGTTTTTAGCTGACCTTTCTACTTATGTATCGATAAAAGACACAAACATACATAAACTCACGCCTTTTCCCATAGGGGGAGCCAGAAATCATAGAACGCAACCTGCTACGATAGAACAACTTTCTACTCACTGAGAAAGTCACGGAAAATTATGAAAGTAAACTAAAATCAGTCTTCAGAATCTCAAGATTAGCCACACAAGCTATTTATCGTAAGTATAAAGTGCAAAAGTTGTTATATACGTAAGTTATATAGTTACAACCTTCTCCATTACTTATATACCTATTAGAATGCTTGAAATATGTGCTTAAAAGTTCATTAGTTAATTAACTCTACACATGAACCTGATTAGCGACCCAATTATGCAAAATCCTTTGCTGCGGTTATGGCCGCTGATTTATATCGATATTGGATATATCGTAATGTGAATTTCGTTTAAAAATGTAAGTTGAAGTTTCGAACCAAGCTTGAATTCTCTGAAATCATTTTAGATGGTTTTGCATTTACCACCAAAATAGACATATAACTATCATTCAAATAATTGATTTATCTCTCTACATCTCTGTAGGTTACCAACGGCTCATAATCCCTTAAAAAACCCAACCTCTTGAAAATAAAAACTCTAAAGAAAGTCGCTACTACAGACAGGTTCTAGGAAAACAATTCCATAATCGTTCCCTTTTTCAGCACGGAAAACTAAAAAACTAAAATTAAACAATTTGCTCAGTAACAGATTAAGAATGTATATTCCTCAGGAAATCTTAGCAATTTCCAGAGCTAGTGTTAATTTCATTCTCCACTGAACTTAAAGTTTTTATCGTTAACTCTCCGGGAGTATAATTGTAGAAACTTTTAATTTTCTCGCTTCAGAACTAGTTATGTTTTAATTATTCTCTGAAGCGTGTGACAAGGAAATCAGAAGTCTGTAACATGCATAGTACGTGTATAATTACTTTGCATTTGAGTTTACTTTTTGGTAACAAACTTATGGAGCTGTGTTGGTTAAAACCACGATTTGGTTTAGCTAGAATGATAGAAATTCTGAATACAATCGAGTTTGTAACCGATTAATTAGAAAAAATTATGGAGTTCATTTTAGGAGCAATTCTTCACATCTATGTACTGTCCGAGAGCAGTGGTAGCCCCGTGAGAGTAGCGGTAGCCTTCTGGTTACAACCTACAACTCGTAGGGCGGGGCTTACGAGTTGTTAGTCATGGTGGGTTCGAACACAGGTAGGTGCTTTACTTTATGTAAATAATTCTAACATGTTACATCTACCAACCCGCACTGGGCCCGCGTAGTAGATTACAGCCCACTCCCTCTCGAAGAGAAGACGCCTGTGTCCCAGCAGTGGGAACATTAAAGGTTGATTATGCTATGTACTAACCAGTTTAAACAGTAGGAAGCGATGAAAGGCACGCATTTAGAATGCTGTCTATTGTTATTTTGACCTATGAATCTTGCTGAATTTCAGCCGAAATTAATAAATAAGTCTTCATTTTGATTATCATTAACCGACCTCCAGTCTATCATAATTAAGCAGTTTTTCATCTTTGGTAAATAGCTATCTAACACAACAGAGTGAGGCCTTACGTAACAATAATACAACATAACATGAAATAAAACGGGCTATCTAGCAACAGATTAAGATAATCCCTAGTTAATCAGCCCGCAGTTTACCCGAGACCACAACCGGGCCGAGTCGATAATCAGTAACACAAACTAACTACTAAATAGTTACTAATTAACCCCTGACCTGATACAACTGAATCAATAGATCGATGTAGGAAATTCCCCAAAGGAGGCTTTATACTTAACACTGAGCGAGAATGGATTAGACGGTAAGGAGATACATTGTCTAGTTCCTTCACTGAATTTAGAACTGTAAATACAATGATCTTTATGCAATCAAAGCAAACGAAAAACAAATTTTATTACTTCAAAATATGATATTGGAGTGTTATATGATAATTTTATTAACTTGCTAAAAAGGTAAGCGCCATGAATACATTATTTAATTTGGCATTTTCAAAAAACTGACCAAAAAAGGACTGACTTTTTGGGGTCTCAAAAGAGTTTCAGATATACATATTTCAATACAAATGGAACTGGATACGTGATTTGAATTACAGATGTTTACACCGGACACAGGTATGTTCCTATTTTAACGACAAAATACGTAAACTACGTGAACACATTCACACACGTTCTGAGAAAAAACAAAAATGTCGACTTTGCCAATTGCAAAAGTCAGCTTTGCGAAACGGGTAACTGCTTGTACCTACCTACCAATTGGATTTGCAAATCCTTCACTTTTTGTACGAACGCGTGTGAGTGATCGTAGCTACTAGAAAAGTTCCGGTTCATATCGTATACTATTAAATGAGCAATATTTGTATATATATGTATTTGTAACCACGTTCTCGGCATCGGCACTAACCATTTCGATAAAAGTTGCAATATAGAGGTTTACGGGAGCGAAAAATAGATGTAACTAGGTCTCCTTTCTGGGAAAATTCGTTTTCTCCGTATTTTCAAACAAAGTAGATAGCATGTGAGTAATAATCATGCTTAGAAAATGTACTGCAGGCGTTGTTTAGGCGTCGGTGGTTCGCGCCCTGGCATGACCACGAAATCGCGAAAAAAAAATCTGCTGTTCCCTACATTATAACGAGCTATGCGAACATAAATGTATGGAACAGCAGATATTTTTTTTGCGATGTCATGTTCTGGCCTGGGCGCGAACCACAGACGCCTAAACAACGCCTGCAGTACATTTTCTAAACATGATTATTACTCACATGCTATCTACTTTGTAAAATTCACCAATATTAGATTTGGAGTAAACCTGTCATCATAAATCTCACAATGTTATCTTGGTTTAGTTTTGTCAATTAGTTAAAATTGTAAAACGATAATTCGTTCCTTTCTCACAGCACTCCATAGCCATAAATCTAACATTTCAACAATCTCTCATGTCGTTTTTATTAACTTTAGTTTTTGGAAATACTTTGGCAAGAGGCGGGCATGCATTTTTTGCCGCTGAACGTGGTCACGGAGCGAGGGCGGTAGGTATAGAGCCCTAGGCTCAAAAGCGAAGGGTTTGGAATTTAGATATTCCATGTTTGAGAAGCGACCGATACAGTCGCAAGAGTTTCTATTTTTGGCACGTGAACCATACGGTCGCGAAACGAACTATTAGTTGACACGGGGGTGATTCCCGATTGCCCGAGACTCGTGAACTCGTGAATGACTCTTGACCTCTTGTCACATTAACGTAAATTACAATTTTTCATCTTACTGGTGCGTGTTACTTTTGCCTACACAACTATTTTCCCTGACAACCTGATACCTGACAATGAAAAGTCATAGAAAACCGCTCAAGCCATTTCCCATTACGACGTATATAATTAAATTACGTCTGACAGATGATAGATGGAGGAAGCTTTTGTGTTGTATTCGCTTAAAATTACATCCTGCGCTTACCAAGCGCTGTTTGGAATGTAATAAAAATCTGTTTGCACATATGTTAATCCCTTTGCGGCTTTGTTTTGTTGCTGCCTATTCATTTATGTCATGGCATGTCATCACAGATTCAAAAGGCATTTGGACAAACTAGTCCTCCGTTTTAGACTGTTCATAACTCAGAGGCAGCTATCAAGTAAATCTTCAGCAGTAGTATGTAGAGGCTTAATTTCCGTGCCGCCTAAGCTGAGCCGTTTCGACCGTCTCTTCATTAAGGCCTCCCAGCGTCTCGGATTGCAGCCCATTGTGGCTGCTTTGATTTAATATTTAGGTATGACTGCCCGCTAAATCACCTGGGAGATTTAATTTGACGACAGAAGATATTATAATGTAGCCATTATTGTCGGCTTTGTAAGGATTTAATAGAACATCAAGGAGTTTGCTTATAATCAAACCATTTCATGTTCTGTGTTCTTGATAGTGCTTAAAGTTAAATAATGATTAACAGACATTAATCACTATTTCATTTTAGCAAACGTGTCTCAACTTTAAGCAACGGTTATAATAAGAAATAATTTATAACAAAAAATATCACAATAATCATCACGTTTAGTTGAAAGGTCGGTGATCACAGTTTTTTTTTAAGAATCAGAATAAGATTAGAAGGACAATATTTACCTTACTGCCATCTCTTAACACTTCGTCACTTTTTACGACACCAAAAAGTAGCGTATTAACTAGTTGTTTATTCAACTATAAGGCACGGCTTGCCCGCGGTGATTGCCCATCGGCAAAAATTACGAACTTCCCGGAAACTTTCTTCCCCTATTTAACCACGAATTTTCAAAATTCCTACTTTAGTGATATATGGAACTTTTTGCAAAATTGTATGCTTCTAGATCCAATCATCATCAGATTTTTATTAAGTAGAATATAAGTAATAGTAAGTAGAACATTACTATGTAGCTGAAACACCCATAACATAAATGATTACCACCCAATGCTGCAAACATAATCAAGAATTCAGCTCTAACGAAATCTAAGACCCTTACATCCATATACCACAATTTAATTCCTCTCTCCTCGTGCATTCCCGGGAGCTCGCATTCACTGTTGTTGCACAAATTGAACTGTAATTAACGTAATTGAGATCTCCACAACGAGCGTCTAACCTCGACTCAGTTCTTGTAACTGGCAGAAATAGGGATCTAGCGAATTCAGGGAAATAGGTGAAGAATACAGTGCAATGTTAGTGTAAATAATTCTCCATGGAGAAAATTGTGGAGTTAACAGAGGTAATGTACAATTTTCGCACGTCTTGCCGAATTCAATCCACATTGAAGGGTCGCTTCGTAAATAAAAGGTAAATTTTTCTTTCTTTTTTAAACAAAATATTTTCATAAATCAACCCGAGAGTGTTTTGCAGTGGAGAGTACAAAGTTAAAATCACGTACTTCGCTTGCCGTTTCTGCGTTTAAATGCTGAGCGAATCTGACAACTGACGTTACAAACGTGTTCACTCATTACAAGAAAAGGCTGGCATCACATTTGAATATCTGAACAATAGTGTAATTTACGCTGATTAACGTCACATCACGTGAATACTGCGAATAGTCAGATTTACTTAGTAGGTAACTGCTTAGCTGTATAGGTAAGTGGTATACAATTACATTTGGTCTCGAAACATCTAGCGAAAGGCTTTGTAAATTTTGATACCTCGTCAAAGATAAACAGATAAAAGAACAACAGCTATTCTTACCAACGTTTATTAACATGGGCTTATTCAAAATCCGTCACACAGGAAATTCAAGCAACCTTAACAAAAATCTTAACTTCGAAAGCCCATTACTAATTCTTAAGTGTCGTGTCGCATCAAATTCAGATAATACAACATTAAAGGTAAGAGGAAACTCAACCCTTTGAAGGAAGAGAAAACCACACTCCCCACGGCAGCCGTAAACAAATAAATTGAGATTTTACCCCCATTTGATATATTAGATGTTTTATAGACATGCGACTTACGACAGTTCAAACTGTTATCCGATATTTAGGGCCGGTTCACGAGTATATAAATGGTTATAAGAACGAAATAAAGTTTTCCGACTTTTGCTTTCTAGACTATGTTCCAGACATATGCCCAAAACTAAAACTAAAACTAAAATAATAAAAAGGATTTTGGTAAAGGGTTAAACCCTAAAGTTTCACTCCTCACATAAATGGTAGAGTGCTTAGGCTGTTAATGATAAACTTCCAAAATAAAATATTCCCTACAATACGAATACCTAACTGAAATTATAATCCGGCTTTTATTATCCGGTATCTTTTCCCATTATTGTTCTCTGCCTACACACGAGAAACAAAAAGGTTAAGTCGGTTTCAAATACATTATTATCTTGCCTCCTTTTCAAATTGTTATTTTCATTCATAGTGTTATTCTACACTCATACCATAAAGAGAAAAGATTTGTATTTTTGTTTGTAATTAATAAACTTAAAAACTACAGCACCAATTTTAGAAATTCTTTCACGTGTAGAATGTTATATTATCACTGAGTATTATAAATTATAATTGGACGTAGTTAAGCAGAAAGGATCCAACCCACACTATGGGCGAAAATGAGTTATGTATACCAAAACACTCTTTGTAGTCAAAACTTTAATATCACAAAAACAATCCCAACGCATCATGTCATTGTGACCATACGTTACCAACCCGTATGTATGGCAGGTCATACAATCACATAACACGATCTGATCTTAAAACTTGAATATCTCAAAACTAACTCTGTGTGGGTTGGATCCTTTCTGTTTAACTACGTCCAATTTATAACGCCGAATTTCCCCCTGCCACTTCACGATGAGGCTCCGATGATTGACAAATTGACAGAGTGATCATCAAGCTTGTCTGTAACACTAACGAGAACTTTTGATGTCCACTCAAATCGGTTTAGATGAATTCAATTTCTAAGTATAGTCTGCCATTTGTTGTCCCATGGAGAATGTACCACAGCCTTAAATATGATCACACCTTTCTGATACATGCTGTACAAACAATAATGTCCCTACAAAGATTTTAGCGTTATATTTTAGAAGTATGAGGAACAGGGTGTAAAGTTCACTCATCCTCTATTGAAAAGGGAAGATCCATCGACCAGACGGGTGTTGCGTCTGGCGGGCAATTTACCAATGGTTGAAGTCGGGAGCTTGTCTAGCTGTCGATCGCGCGGTAAACTCTAAATTGCGCGATGCAGGATTTGTGTGACGTCAGGATGTTGTGTGACGTTAGGTCTTTTGATGCGTAGTTCGCATGTGACGATGTTGATGCCGCCACAATATCAAAACACGATCGTCGTTTTCAAACCAATTAAACTTTAGTTAAAAAATACACATGCGGCAAATTAGTAAGTAATTTCAAGTAATATGATATCGATAAAAATAAAACGCTTCATAAAAGAACAAAGCTTTTCGTGTCTTCGTTAAGTGGAGGATATAATTGACTTTATTAACATTACAAAAGATTCCAAAAATCCGTTGTAATTGCTATTTGAAAAACCGTAAGGTTTCACAAAAGCCCTTGAATATTACCGGGAAAATCATGTTTACACCAATTACTTGAATTAAGGCATTAGCCTTAATTCAAGTAATTGGTGTAAACATGATTTATGAAAACCGAATAGGCACACATATTTACCTACATGCATATTATTGACTAACTTCTGCCCGCAATTTCGTCCGCATGATATTTCTTGTTCCCCGACCCACCGCGTCGCATCGCATCACCCGCCCTCGCTATTACTTTTCTTTCTTTTTACTCGGCTCCTAAGGGTCGTAGCATGATTTTAAATAGCCTACAACCTTCCTCAAGAATTTGGTTATCAAATGCAAAAACAATTTTTCAAATTGTAGTCCCACAAATAACGCGTTCAAACAAATAAACAAAACAATTTCTTTAACTTTATTATTAGCATCGATTCTAACAAAACCAGATTACAAGTTTGATATAATACCACAATTCTACCCACATAAAGACGTTATCGTCAACACAGATGTTGGAAAACAATTCGTAATTCGAGAACACAATACGTTTTCGGCATACAATAGAGCTAGCACAATAGTAATTGGAAAATAGTTAACATTCCCAATGGGCTGCTATACAATTGACTATGAATTTACCACTCTGTTTATTTATTTTTAGGGCAGATTTTAGACATTTCAATCACGATTTTCAGGAAAAAAATGCTAAATTTTTCCGATAGCAAATTTGAAGAAGCTTACGTTTTTATGAATAAAAAGCTGTATATAGTTGATTACTAGCTGTGCCCGGTGCTTTCACCCGCTTATGTCTCAATCCCGTGAGAATATCGGGATAAAAAGTCATGGTGGTTACCCAAGTGTCAAATTCCTCCGAAATCCGTTGATCCGTTTTAGCGGGAAAGCGTAACAAACATACGAACTAGTGTTGTAACACATCGTCGCGTCCGCCTCCGCGAGTGCGGAACTTCCGAAAGAAATCGTACCTCCGCTTCCGTCTCCGTCAACTTAACGCGCGAGGAGCGACGCTTGGGGTCGCGCCGCCGCGACACGGTTGACTCTTGCACACGAAATGGTCAGAATTGCGTTAATAGTTCATAGTCAACTTAACTGGTAATAAACTATGATGTACCTTTTTTTGATACAGACTTTTTGAATACGATTAGGTAGATTTTATTTCTTTAAAAACATTTTCCTCTTTTTGAGTCAGTTGAGTAATGAATGATTATTGATCTTTTTCCCACCACCGCTTCTGCCTCCGTTAACCTCCGCATCCGACTCTGCTTCCGCTAAAAAGACCTCCGTTACAACTCTAATACAAACATACAAAAAATCAATATTATTAGTTTAGGTATCCCGATAAAAGGTGTTTGAAGGAAGAAGACTTACTATGAATAAGGGAACTTAAAATATAATAATTATATTTTTTAACTTAAATTGACCGCCTATAAATATCCATAAAATAACCACCTATATAGGTAGAAACTCAGCTCATAATACAAATTGGAAGATTGCTCCGACTTCAATTTTTCTATAGGAATCCAAGCTCCTCCGATATTGGCTCATTGGAATTCAAATCTCGCGTCCGCTGGAATCGCTTGTCAGGTAATTTAGTAACTTTCCTGAAATACGGAGTCTTGGGTTTTTTCAAGAGTATAATTTTTTTTGTGTATTTGATTACTGTCGATATTAAATTTAACTATTGTACTATTTGTGATACCTGTGGTTTTTGTCATAAATATCTTTCGCTTCTGCAAAGATCAAAAAATTGCTTACCTACGCAAATTATCTAAACAAATATTGTAAAGAGAATGGATTTGATTTTTTGTTTGTTTTTTTTTTTTGTTTTTTTGTTTGTAATGAATAAACTCAAAAACTAGTGGACCGAGTTAAAAAATTCTTTCACCAGTAGAATGCTATATTATCACTAGGCTATAATTTATAAAGATACTACGCGGGCGATGCCACTGGCGAAAATCTAGTAATACTATATAATAGGTAGGACCCTACTTTGTAACAGTAATTAGTTACCTAGGTACTTCCTATTTTCCAAAAAGTAATTTAGTTTTATTTTCCTGATTTTCTTCAGTTATTTGACGTTAATATACTTAATTCTTTTGTAGAATCGTACCCCAAATAACAAAATAAACCTTTTTCTTCAAGGAATTTCCCCATAAAAATAGTCCAGTAATTGGCAGAGTACCGGAAATTCTCAGCATACCGTCACATTTTAATCAGAAATATTTCCATCGAATACTTATCGTGTTTTATGTTGGCCTTAGAAACACGGAAACAACAGTTTTGTTCAATAATAATAGCCTTGATTAGAATTTAAATAGGGCTGAAAATTTTCAATAATAATATCCTATTATGGCTTGAAATTATGTAAAGCGAATAAATTTCCGGGGGTTGAATTTATTGAATGGAACTCTGTCAATATTTCAAACTCTGAATAATTGATTTAGTATGTTTCCAGCAATTTATTATCCTATTAAGTTTATGCAAATAATTTATTATAATTTTTTGATCCGTTTATATATAACTAGCTTCCGCCCGCAGTTTCGCCCGCGTGGAGGTCGGAAATTATCCCACGGGAACGTACTCGGTATAAGAATCCTATATGTTAATCTAGGTTATAAACTATCTATGTACCAAATGTCATCCAAATGTGTTCAGCCGTTTTTGCGTGATTGAGTAACAAACATACAAACTTTTACATTTATATAGTAGGATGTTGGTAGAGCAAAAACACTTTTGTTGTTTTGTTTTATAATCTTCTATCTGATTATAAAACAAAACAACAAAAGTGTTTTTTAATTTGTGAGACTTCAAAGATTAATTTGGTCGCAAGTAGAGCCGCACATAATTCCAATCGCGGGATACTAACTTCCTTTTCAACTGGAGCAACCTTGGTTTTGGCTGTCACTAGATTAACACGAACTTGGCCAAATTCATCTTTAACCTTTATATACACGACACCTGCGTAGGCTGCTTGAGATGCATCGGCGAAGGTATGTAGCTCTAGTTTATCACTTTGATACGATTGTACCCATCTTGGTATGACAATATTTTTAGTATCGTTAAGACTTTCACGGAATGAATACCACTCCGTGAATAATTCAGGTGTTAGATTCTCATCCCAAGACAATTTAGCCTTCCACAATTTTTGAATGAATATTTTTGCTGACACAATCACAGGTGAAATCCAATTTGCTGACACAATCATAAAGTCGGGCAATATCTGAAAGGACTTTACGTTTGGTAACAGTCTCTTTTAATTCAGGTAATTGCAAAGTATACTCAAAATTGTCTGTGGTTTTGTTCCAGCAAATGCCCAATACTTTAATCATGTTATTAATTTTAAAAACCAACGCTTGATCTGCTCTTTTACTCTCTTCCTGTACATGGTTCATAAGTTTGTCACTGTTGCTGCACCATTTCTGCAAACGAAATCCTCCCGAATTCATCAATTTATTCATTTCTTCAAAGATCTGTATTGCTTCGTCTTCCGTCTCGCATCCGGTGAGCAGATCATCAACGTAATAGTCTCGAAGGGTAATTTTTGCAGCGCGAGGATAGTTTAATTCTTCGTCTCTAGCCAGCTGTTGTACAGCTTTTACAGCTAGGTAAGGGGCGCAGGCTGTCCCAAAAGTTAGTCTTAATAGTTTGTAATGTTCTATAGGTTTATTAGGATCTGATCGCCAAAGAATTCGCTGAAAATCAGCATCTTCCTCATACACACAAACTTGTCTATACATCTGAACTAAATCCGCTAGTATACAGAAGGGGTGACGTCTCCACCTCATCAAAATATGACGTAAATCTTGCTGTATCTTAGGACCGACAAGTAAACAGTCGTTCAATGAGACATTATTGACACCCTTGCAAGACGCATCAAAGACTACGCGAACTTTGGTGGTCTCTTTATCCTCTCGCACCACAGGATGATGGGGTAGATAAACAGCCTTTGTATTATTTATTTCGTCAGTATCTGTGATTTGTACCATGTGGTTTTGTTCTCTATACCCGTCGATAACTTTTTTGTACTCTTCATACAACAATGGTTTTTTAAGCAACTTCTTCTCCAAAAGTTGAAATCTGCGTGAAGCTATCTCCTTTGATTTTCCTACAACACATTTTGGATTATCTCCTTCAAATGGCAATTTAACTACATATCGACCTTCATCGTCCCTTACAGTAGTAGCTTCAAATATTTGTTCGCATTTAATTTCTTTCTTCGTAAATATCTTCGTAATTGCATCTGGTTCTCTTTCTATTTCCCAAAATTGTTTTAGTCTTCACTTACTCGTATGTGACAGTTGATAATCTGGGAGTTCACAGAAGCTGATTCAGGTCTTACTCGACCTGACAAAATCCATCCAAATCGTGTCTCTTGTGCTATTGGACCTTTCCCTGATGGATGTCTCATAAATCCTTCTAGAATTATTTCTTCATATACTCCAACCCCCAAAATCATGTCGATTTTAGCAGGTGATCCATAATTTGGATCAGCCAAGTTTACTTTCTCCATATCTAGCCAGTCTGTTATTGTTGTTCGACAAGTAGGAAGAAATGATGTCAGTTTTCTCAGTACATATGCATCGACTTTTATCGAATACTTTACATTTTCATTTTGAATTGACTCCACAGTAAGGGACACCATGTTCTTTGATCTGGCTAGACTATCTCCAATTCCAGAGACTAGACCATTTATGCACACTCTCTTCAAACCTAATGATTGTGCAGTGGCCTCGGTAATAAACGAACCTTCTGAGCATGGGTCGATTAGAACTCGCACAACTTGTGAGTAACCATTTGTTGAATGTGCTTTGACTACAGCCGTAGCCAATAGCATCTGTCTCTCAACTTTTTCTGTAATCAAATGGGCTACGACTTTTTTCTCAGTCTCTTTGCTCGGTTCTGGGTTCGTTGTATCGGTTATCTCGATGCTGGAAGATGAATTTTCAGCTGCATCGGTTCTCTCAAAATGTAGCAGTGTGTGATGACGCCTGCCACAGCGACGGCAGCATGCAGATGATCGGCAATCTTTCACTGAATGTGTGGGTGCAAAACAATTGAAGCACAGTCTCTTTGATTGAATAAACTCTGATCTCTCTTGAGGAGACTGCTGTCCGAATTGCTTGCATTGATAAAGCAAGTGCTGACCTTCACAACTCGTACAGTTTGGAATTGATTTTTTATCATCTTGCGTGGTAGTGTGAAAAACTTTAGGTTTAGTTGTGTTGGGGTGCGTGTTGTGAGACTTGATTGTAGGTTTGTCGCCACTTATCATCTCTAATGTTCGGAATCTGGTTTCTAAAAACTTGACGAGTTGTTCCCAAGATGGCAATTCATCCGGATCTAATTGACTAACTTGGATTTCCCATAATTTACGTGACTCTAAATCAAGCCGTGATAAAACCAAGTAGTTTATGAAGACTTCACATGAACTGGAACTGGTACTAATTCCGATATTTTCCAATGATTTTAGAGACGATGATGTAGTGTCTAGAAGTTGTTTGATTGAACTCGCTGAATCAGTGGCATTACGTTGTAAAAACAAGCGCTTCATATCTCGTTACAAATGTAACGTTTATTATTATAACGGCGAGTAAGTTGTTTAAAAGCTTCTTCGTAATTTGAGTCTGTGGTTGTGAAGTTTTGGAGAAGGGACTCTGGTTCACCCGTCAGACTACTCTTCAAATAGTGTAATTTTTGCACGCCACTCAAAGTTGCATTCTGATGGATCAATGACATGAACATATCATAAAAGGTTTGCCATTCTTCATATAATCCAGAAAATTTCGGTAGTTGAATCTGTGGCAATTTAACTTTGGTACTTGATAGACTCGATTCACCAGATCTGTTGATTTGAGACGAACCAGTTTTCACACCATAAGTCATGAGATCCTCTTTCATCCTTGTCTTATAGTCAGTATAAATCTCTTCAAATTGAAAATAAACATCTTCCGTGAAATAGGCTACTTTCGGTTTATCTTCTCTTTTAACACTTCCGACTATTTCACTATGGACGTTCGCAAAACCTTCAAATAATTTTTCTAAGTTTTCTAGTCTTGCTTCGATATAAGATACTTTAAGTCTTTCTTTAGGCGTTTTTTTATAATTTGAATAGGCCTTGTTCATATGCTCGTACATATCCTCTTGCTTCAAAAACAACTTCTCCATTTTTTTTTTTTTTTTTCAAAAAATTTCTAAGTGTTTTTTCCACGAAATTTTTCTAAGTCCCTTTTAACTCGATTTATTCTAAGTGTTTTGCCACGAGATTTTTCTAAGTCCTAAACACATTACAAATTCTTCTAAGTTAATGTTCACGCACGATATTTTTACAAGTCCCAGTTCTGCACTTCACCTTAGTCACTTTTTAGTTCACTTTACTCACGCACTTCCCTGGTTTCGGCACCAGATGTCAGCACTGTACACGAATTAAAACTCCAAACTGTTGTTAAACTGAAATCTTTTATTACAAATATTATTGACTACATACACTATTAGCGGTAACGAAACCATAGCTCGCATTTAAACAGAGCAACGCCATCTAGAGAGCTATGGTGTACTAAAAAAAACAAATATCGTAGTGTATTTCCTTTTGAGGTAGGTTACGATTAGACAGATTAATAAATTGCGATATCATTTATTCAGTTCGTAATTATATCGCGCAGTAACGGAGTAGACGGTGTTTTGGATGTTATAGCAATACATTCGGTAACCGAGTACTGGATGCTGATTATTCTTGTTGCTTCTATTGTTTTTGCATTTTGCTTGGCCTGAATGTATATAGGATGAGTTTTTATTTATCTCTATGACAGCTTGTTATCCGTTAGGGATAGGAAGATTTGTTCTTAGAAATCCATCTAGAGTTTTTGAAACGCAATAAAACTACATTCAAGGATTTTTGAAAATATGTTTTATTCGGTCCAAAATCGGAGAAAACGTGTCTATACGACTTTTTATTCGTTATAAAAAGTAGGTAAGATTTTCGTAAAAAACAAATATGATTTTCTGTTTTCGGACCGATAAATATATTTTCAAAAACTTTAAAAATGCAGTTTTAATGCGTTTCAAAATCTTGATGGATTTCTAAGAACAAATCTTCATAATATATTTAGCGGTCAGTATAGCTGCTATAGAGATTCCTCAAAAACTCACCTGTATAGTTACTCAATAATGCTTATCTATATTTATTTGACCTAGATATATTTGATAGGTGTATAGGACATTTGATTACTAAAAATAATAAATTCGTGCAAATTAATTCATTTTTACTTAAAACTCATATTTTTGTTTTATTATTAATACGATTTTATTTCTAGATTTAAGAACTCAAGAGTCAAAGCTATGTTAGAGATATGCAATGATGGATACCAACCAAACGTAGTTAAAAATAAAGAAAACCAGCCACCGCGTCATCAACGTCGTCAATCTTCCACCGAGGTATGCAAGAAAACTTCGTCAGGCAGCAATAAATATATCGCAAAACATATACCACAAAAAAATATGGTGAACTCATTATATGCAGTTGATTATTCAATAACGTCAAGCATTTTTCATAAATTGAATGAAACGAAAACTTCTCTCGATATGGGTCTAGATTTCTCCGAACTGGTTTCTACTCTTAGTGCAGATCGACTTCCTAACTTAAGCAAAGAAATTTTAATGTCTTTAACTTGTGACGAAATTATGCCACCTATGTCGTCATCACCGCTTTTTTTTTTTTTTTTTTTTTGGATGCGAAATTATCAAATAACTTCTCCCGCTCTGGGTGGAGCGGGAGGGCGTGTCAGACTTTTACTGACTAAAACCCACCCGTGTTCCTTCCGATGCCTGTGTGCCGAGGTCGCGATATCCCTTTCAGACAAACCCGCAACCCCGGCAGGCATTGGCCCTTCCGGACCCCGTCAGTTGGTGCTGACATCTCTTTGAGGCGCGCGTGGAACACAACGCGCCGTCGACCCGGGCCTGGTCCCTATCGGACGGCGAGCTACCCATTGCTCACCGTCCGCAAGCCCGCGCCTACGGTGGCCGGAAGTCGGCTCTCGACTCCCGACGCCCGGGGCGTCTCCTGCGGCGACTAGGGGCGCGAGGGGGCGCATTTTGCCTCTCCCTCGCGCGCTCCGCCTCCTCCTTCGCGAGCATTACTGCTTCGCAGAAGGAGGTGACGGCCTCCCATGCACTCTCGCTCCGGACCATGGCCTGAACCAGGGCCGGACGCGAGAGATCGCCGCCGCCGATCGCCTCCGTGAGGACACGGCGGTGCTCCGCCCAAGCTGGGCAGACCTCCACCGTATGCTCCACCGTGTCCTCCGGGCGATCCACACAGTGGTGACACCCGGGCGTTTCCTCCCGCTTTATTCTGAACAGGAACCTCCCGAAACAACCATGTCCGGTGAGGACCTGTGTCAGGCGGAAGGTGAGGACGCCGTGGCGCCTCTCTAGCCACTCCTCAAAGAGGGGACTTATCGCCACAATTGTGGCGTGCCCAGCGCTGGGTTGCGACAATCGCACTCTCCATGCCGCCATGAGATCCCGCCGGAGCTCTGTCCGCTGTGCCGCGATTTCTCGCGGCAGCGGAGTTACGCCCCGGCGTTTCGCCTCCTCGCGATGTCGTCATCACCGCTGCCTTCACGTATTTCTTCGGAATTGTGTGATAGATCTTGTATAAATGATAACCATACCGAAATAGTGTCGCCAATACGGTCAAACCACTCACCATCAGTTAGTACAGATCGACTACCTATCTTAAGCAAAGAAAGTTCTTTAACTTGTAACGAAATTATGCCACTATGTCGTCGTCGTCACCGTTGCCTTCACGTATTTCTTTGGAATTGTGTGATCCAAAATATAATATAAAAATTGCTAATTAAGCCAGAGTGGACGTTAAATCTATGGAGCCTAAAGATTTTTTAAATTTCCAAAACTATATATCAGATAGACGTATACAAACATCATCAACGAGAGTATATTTAAAAGATATAATAGAAGTACGTTTCCAAAGAAAAAATTACGACATCTTATATAAAACGGAAGTAGATGATCCTGATTATAAAGTTTTACGATTTATGACCGATAGATATTTAAAACACACGGATGTTTTAAAACCAGAGTTTAAAAGTGTACCAAAAGGTATCGACAAGACAAGAAAAGACGCCTTCATTAACGCGTTAAAAGATATTAGCGTACCGCACAAAATGCAATTCTGGTACGATATGCCTGAATGTGTGGAACGCGTGAGCACGGCTAAAGGAAACAGATCTAATTTGTAATATTGGATCTTGAAGACTGATTTTATATTCCAAATCTGTTGACTGTTTTTATATTAATAATTTTATCTATAGTACAAGAAGATTTATAATGTTGATTTGGTTCCTAAATAGCTAAATATATAATATTTAGGTACCTGGTTTACAAGCTGGTAAACACAATAATAAGTCATTATTGATCTCATTAGAGAATAAGTTTATATTTTAGTTTAGTTTGTATTTTATATTTTTGTTAGAAAACAAAAAAACTTTGCTTATGTACCGAACTTTGTATGTTTTTTTTTAAATGCGATTATAATTGATAAAACGACTAGCGGCACTGTTTGATGGTGCTTGTGACACCTTACATACAATGCCGCTAGTTTAAGTCATTTTTTTTATAATTTTTATATTAGTTATTCTTTTAGAGTTGATTTCTGTTTTTATGTACCACAAACGTTTGTGAGCACTTTTTAAATTTAATAATTATTTAAATTACCTTACTTATTTTATTATACATGCAAGAAAAAAAAAAATGTTTTATTTTAATTACCTAACTGTCACACTTTACACGCACACAAATTAAAAAGCACAAAAAGCTAGCCCAAAATCTAACACATAATCGTCCATTTGACTTTAGAACAATATGAGTTAGCCAGTGATTCCTACACTAAAAGACAGTTCTTGTGCACTTAATATTAAGAAACTGTATTTAAGATCATAAATCTGTTTAATATTAGTATCTCTAAACAATAACATAGACAGTTAAAGTCTAATAACGTTTTTTCACAAGTACAGTTCATTGAGTTTCAATTAATTTACAATTTAAAAAGAAGGTTAAGTGCTTTAACTGTTATTTAGCTTTGAAAATGCATTAAACTGTGACTCAAAGTAAATGTATGGCGGTTACAATTCCATTACAACTCTATAAGACGGCTGTATGTCAGCCAGCCGTTTTTTTGTATTGTAAAATGTCCCATCATGAAATACATATACATGACAAAAACACGAAACCTTAATTTGAATCAATATTATTTCACTTATTACTCATTTAAACCCATAGAATGAAAGCTTAACAGCTATCAAGTATTTTGGTCTAATAAACAAAGCTGTATGTTTAATCAATTTCTAGGGACATTATTTCCCACCTTTTAGACCATAGCTCAAAATCAGGTTTATTCACATAACGGCCTTTTAGTAAACGGACGGCAGTTTACCTATTATATATATCGCAGGCAGCTTGTATAATTCGTCCTTATACAAACGGCGCCGTCCGTTTACAAACGCTCGCAGTCATGCAAAATGTTGAAGGCAAAATGTAAATTGTCTAGTCACTATACAATATGCCACAACATTTGATGGACAATTCAAACATCGTTTACAAAATGCCACAGAAAATTGAAGTATTTAGTTCTATTTCTTACTACGCGCGTTGCTGCTAGTCAAAACAAGAAAAATAGAGTAGTGGTTTTGTGACTTAGAAAAATATTTAAAACAGTCCAAATTCTACATGTGCAAACTACTTTCATGTTATAATTTACTCTTAGTTTAAATCTTCATAGGTACCTGACCGTTGTGCTGACATCTCTATGAGGCGCGCGTGGAACACAACGTGCCGTCGACCCGGGCCTGGTTCTTATCGGCCGGCGAGCTACCCATTGCTCACCGTCCGCAAGCCCGCGCCTACGGTGGCCGGGAATCGGCCTGCGATTCCCGACGCCCAGGGCGTCTCTTGCATCGGCTAGGGGAGTGAGGGCGCGACATTTGCCCCTCCCTCACGCGTTACGTCTCCTCCTTCGCGAGCATTACTGCTTCGCAGAAGGAGGTGAATGATGGTCACCCTGAAATAACAATCAATGTCCAAATTAAAACAATTGAACGAGTTGCCAATTTGCCTTCGGCTTTTTGCATAACTGCGAGCGTTTGTAAACGGACGGCGCCGTTTGTATAATGACGAATCATACTATCTGCCTGTCACAAAATATAATTATTTCAATACCAGACATTAACAGACACCCAAAACATTTACGTCCAGTCTTCATCAAAAAAGGACGTACCCGAATCGATATATTTAACCTGACCTACTTACTGACTTGATATCGATATTCAAGTATTTCGGTCAAACAATATCGCATTATTTATTCATCCATTTTGATCTGTTTTCTTTACTGCAAGAGTGACAAGATAATGTAATGAGTTTCGTGGAATCAAAAGTAAAAATCGAAAGAAGATTCAGGATTGGACAAACTTCCCAACACGAAATAAGTTTAGTTAGGCATCACGGGTATTCAGGACCCACTGTTAAGCTTACGGTGGCAGGTTAAATGCTGAATAATTCAATATTGAATCGACGCTTGACCAGTCAGGCCCAATGAAGTACCGCGCAATATTCTATATAAGCATCATTGTGTGAGGACGTGCGGTCGTGGGATCGGCTGCACTTGGTAATGAGGCCCGCTAGGCATGGCGGGGTGATAACAGCCGTCGGAGTAGCACGAGTATGTACGAGTATCTGCCGCGTCTCCGACTCAGGTAGGAACTGTATAGAGTCTTAGTCGGTAAGAGTCCGTCATAACCGTTCTCCCTAGATGGAGGGCTCTTCGTGAGACTTGCCCCACAGTGAAGAAAACAATTATATACCTAGTGGCTAATATAATTAGTATCACGTTTTGCCACGTTAGTGCGTGCTAAGCCTGCTTCTGTTGAAATAGATTTCAACCCGAATATGAACCTGAATATGAATGCATATGTGTTTTCAATGGAGCAGGCGGCAACTTGTGGTGATTTAAGAGAGAACGCTATTGTCATACCAAAATGGAGAATTAATTTGTGAAAATGTTGGTACTTCTGTTTTGTTCCGATATTCAATAGGGTTTAGGAATAAAAAAATAACATAACGTAATATCACGCCTGTATTTCCAGGAGTTAGGCAGAGGTGTACCTATAAGTACACCAAAAAAAATTTCGTCGTAATAAATTATAGATTGGGACAACCGCTATTAAACAAACCACTCCTCATCAGCTGGACCTGGCTTGTTTGCCTACCCATAACATAAAAAAACCGGCCAAGTGCGTGTCGGACCACGCACAAAGAAGGGTTCCGTAGTTGTAATGAATTTATCCCAAAAACAAACTTTTAACTTTGTAGTTGAAAAACATGTTCTTCCAACATCAATATCTACATTGATATACGTCACGGTCAATTCTCTACAACTGCAAATTAACGATTTTCGGACTTTTTCCTTTACTTGTGCTATAAGACCTTGCTTCCTGCCAAATTTCATGATTCTAGGTCAACAGGAAGTACCCTGTAGGTTTTGATTTATTTGCGAGTATAAAAAAATGTCACATTACTCGTATATGGCCGTATTTTTTATTGCTTGACTTAGAAACTTGATTTTTATAGCTCCAAGGCACCATAGATCTACATAAATGATTTGATATTAATTTCAACTTGATACCTCCACTCGTTCCTGAGTAAATGGGTCTTGACAGACTGACGGACTGACAACGAAATGATCCTAAAAGGGTTCCGGTTATTGCTTTTGAGGTACGGAACCCTAACAACAGCAAAATCCCGATAAGACTTATTCGTAAGGAAACATTCTAACAGTTCCAATAACTTTTACCATGTGGTGTGAATGAATATCGAATGTAAGAAAGACTCCAGAATTAAATAAAATTCTTTCATTGATTCCAGTCACGTTTTATCTAATCTTAGAAGCAATACTTCTCCTTTTGTAACCTTTGCCAGTAAATATCGTCTAATTTGTATAAAAAGGCTTTTAGTACGCTGCTTACCTTTTTATCGAGAGCTCGGTAGAGAATTTTATCTTATTTATAGAATTATTTATTGATTTTGTTCGGTAATGAGGTAAATAAATATTTATGTGAAATGGTAGATAAACATATAAACCTCTTAAAGTTGATTTTCTTTCCACCTTCATAGATCATATAATATTTGGTCTTATTAGAAATCATGACTGAGTTTCAGTCTGTAATAACAGCCTCAAATGTTCATCGAAGAAATACGAAAACCCCTTAAAAGCCAGCCTAAAGAAACCCCAAACCCCAAAGCCTTAAAAAACCCCTTTTGAAGCCTTTATTTTTTCCATATCTTACATAGTAGATGACACTTTAAATAATAAAATATAAATGGTATGTGGTTTAGTAGTTTGCTTACATCAAGTTATTAGTATTATAAGTTTGAAGTTTCTAGATTTGGGTTTTAGATATGGACCCTATCATGGGTTAGGTATGGGCGTTATTTCACGTCACTAGTTACAATAACTGGCTACGAGGCATGTAGCCGAGTAGCTAGTTTCGAGTCAAACTGTAAACACGTTATTTTGTAAGTAGTTACATTTTCGATGCAGTCAGGCATAAGCCTGAATGAAGTATGAAGGGAAGTTTATCTTTGTTAGTATTACGTTAATGATATAACTACATATGTAGCTACAAAACTTTATTCGTTCCGAAAACTTAAAGCTTGTGATATAAAACGTATTACGTAGGTAATCATTTATATTTTCGTTTCGCAAATAACTGTAATAGTTCTATAGAATCACCATGTTTAATTACCGAATAGAATTAGAAAAAAGAACTAGTTACTAAAATCACGTGTTTCCAAAACAGGTGACGCCTTCGAAGTCACTAGTTACGTTACGTTTCGCGAAAATCACGTAACCACCCACCCCTATCATAGGTTAAGGCTTCCTCTAGTATTTTCAATTTAATTCGGTCTTTTCCTATTTCCATCCTTTGCCTGCTATTTGGGTGATGTCGTCGATCCATCGCTTGTTAGTTCTACCAGCTTTCCTCTTTCCTGCTGGTCCTTTCCATTTTGTGGTTTTTAAGGTCAATCTATTGTCTGTCAGACGGGCAAAATGTCTGATGTCCTGCACATAGCCACTTAATTTTTAGCGCATGTTTTATCGCATCAGTTACCTTCGTCTTGTTTCTTATAGGTTTTTATATAGGTAGCAGATGCGTTAAAACATGCACTCCTATACTTTAACGAGGGTAAATAGATCCAAAATAGAATACAGGTAGTTTTTTCATCATTTAAAATAGGGTTAAGTTGGACGGCTTTTTATTTTATTTAAGTTTTTGGGTTCACACAGAGTTTCAGGGATACATGAAAATAAAATATTTTATAACTTCTGTACCCTTTTGTCAGTAGATATATTTTATTCTGGTAGAATCTAAGATGTCCTAAAATAATGGCTTAGTTTATTCAGATAACTTCGACGCAAAACTTCTGTTTCGTTGCTCTCAGTTTGTTCAAAAGTCTTAAGAAAGCAGGAGTAGGTAAGAAATTGTTGAAAACTTTTATAATATTCCGCTGAAGTCGCGCTATAGTAGCAAAGGTAAATAAATCCGTGTTATTATTAGATGAATTAATTCCGTGTTATTATTATTTGTGTGTTTGTATTTTCCGGTCGTTGCAAATCTATACTAATAATAAAGCTGAAGAGTTTGTTTATTTGAACGCGCTCATCTCTGAAACTAACATTTAAAAAAAATGCATTTTCTTGCCAAATTTTCGAGCAAAATTAAAAAAAGTCAGAAAGATTGCTAATCTAAAACGAAGTAATTGCGCGAGAGGGCGATGCTATGCGATGCGGTGGGTCAGGGGCCAAAATTTCCCGCGAACAAAGTTGCGGGCGCAATGCGGGTTGTGGGGTTAGTTGCGGGTTTATTTATTTATTAAAGTATAGGAGTAGGTACCTTATTTATTACTAAAGAGTGGAATTCCTTGTTTTTTGTGAATATAAAACAAATTTTCTTTCTTTCATTTGTATTGTCAGAATCTTTGTTTTTAGATAGATATAATCTGGGAGTATTTAAAACTTCATTTGGAGAAATAACAGCTAAATATACCAAATCATACAAAACAAGTAGGCGTTTTTTTTTTTCGAATATTAAATCATGATCTCAGGAATCAGGAGGGTTACGTACCCCAACACACCCAATTATAAATCAATACAGATTTATGAAAACCCTGCATCCAACACCGAAACTCATTTATTACATAAAATATTTATTGGGTTTCCTCGTGAGTTAATACGTAGGTACGTATCAAAACTTCGATGACTCTCAGTTTCCCATTCACCTACATTTACTCAATTTCTTAGCAACTTTTTAAAACTTTTGAAACAAAGTTTGTCTCGATTTGTCCTAGTTTTTCGGTTTAGCACCCAGGAAATTCTATATACTTTAAAGAAATACATTTTCTAGAATTGAAAATGTTTTTTTTTGCAATCAGACTCAGCATTCGGGAGTTAAGAACTTAGGTACTTTGATAAATGCAAAGTTTTTATTTAAGTATATTATTAATTTTAACCACGACTTTGTAGTTAAAACAAATATACTCGTACAGATTTTACAAAAGGTAAATTTTGAATGAACCAAATGACTATAATCTTCAAAATAATTGCATCGACCAAAAGCAATACAAAAAGCCAGTAAAAAAACTTCATAAATCCCAACCGTCAAAACTGACCAAAGTTATTTTTCCAAAGGAATTGACGCTGTTTTACTCCAAGTGTTGTGCGTGACCTAGTTATAACGGCGTAAGGACTGATACAAACGAATAACATTCAAACAACACCACAGCCACAAAGCAGTGGTTTGTTTCTGGTGAACCACACAAAACGTCAATCGGTGGATCTATACCTCGTATCTGGTTAGTCATTTGTGGTAGCTTTAGACTAAGACATGGTAAACCGCCTAGCTAGGGCATCGCCGTCTACTGTTTACATGACATGTCATATATGACTTAGGAATATAGAGTAATGGTCGTCCTCCCATTCCTAGTAACAATATAATATGCAAACATTACAAAAGCCAATTATAAAAAAAGAGTACTTAACCGTGGAAATTCTTGCCGGCTCTTCTACATGTTGGAAACGACCAGTTGTAACCGTGCACCTAGCTTCTTACGTTTCAAAAGTGCCCAGCTATCTAATTACGCAACACATTTTCGTTGACAATTCCGACTAATCAGTTTCAATTTGACAGGTCAACAACATCCATTGTGTTATTTACGTTGTTGAGCAGATTTTTTTTTCGGACGTACGAAGCAATGGATGGCCATCTAGATAGAGTCAGCCCAGAATTTGGCTACGAGTTTGGCACCTTCAGTACCGTCCTTCAGTTCCTTTAACATGCAGGCAACACGCTGGACACGATATTAAGAGTGCCCCATTTTTATATACTGTCATCTTACATACACATAGTCCACATGTTGCAACAGCTGAGAGAATGGATGTAGAACTTCAAAGAATAAAAACTTTCAAAGTTGCAACTTACAGCTTTTGTGAAGCTGTAGTGTGGCTCGGAAATGATGTGTCTGAACATGCCTTAAGGCACTACATTATTCAACAAAGCGCCGCTTGGTGCTACACACTTGTTAGTAAAATATTCTGATAAACTGATAACTTTGATACAGACCTAGAATGTGATATTCTTTTGTTTTAGTTGTTTTGTCAACGTTAGCATAGTAGGATAAAAATGGGTGTCGTGTAAAAGTACCATGGGTATTAATCACAGTATTAATCAACACCCAGTTTTTGATTATTATTTTTTGTCTGTTTTCGTCGCCTTAAGTACTGCTAAATTAGAGTTCTACAAGTTCTCAACTTCAAACTCTCAATTTAAAAACAAGTTGTAAGGCAAGACAATTTAGATGTTTGTAAATAAATGATAATGTAATTATACAAATCGTATTAATGTACTTACCTACTAATATGGAACGCCTTATAGATACCAGCTTTAGAATTCATTAATATAATTAACAATATTTCAGAGAACCGAGGTAACCGACATAGCCCGAAGAATTGCCAAACTTAAGTGGCAATGGGCAGGGCACATTGCTGGCAACTCGCAACTGATTGCCGATGGGTGCCTGAAAGGTTCTGGAATGGTGACCGCGTCCACAAGGCGGAATCGTTGACCTGGTGGAAGCCGCAGGAATCCACTGGATGCGAGAAGCACAGAACCGGAGGAAGTGACCGTGCTTGGCCTATGTCCAGCAGTGGACATCTTTCGGCTGAAATGATGATTGATGATGACGAAGGCATTAGCTATTTCAAGTTAGAACTTATGTAAAAGTTGTTGACACTCATGTTTACTTTACCGCCTGGCCACGGGACATTCGCTACAGCGAATATTCGCGCGTTGCGGTCGGCGAAGCGTCTGGCAACTAAAACAAATGTATAGAAATTTACTCGGCATGCCACACGTAGCGGCGAACGGCGCGGCGGGGCGACCGGCGAAATTCGCCGAGCGAATCGCACGAACGTCTGACGGCGCAGCGGGCGACGGAAACAAATGTATGAATCAGTGCGGCGCATGCCACGGTGTCGAGCGACAGACGCGGCGAATAGTGCAGAAACCAAACTTAGTTGTATTCGCCGCGAATGAATGAATACTGTTTTTTTTTTGCCGAAATTGGTAGGCCAGCTGTCCTACCTGCTTTGACCTTCCTCTCCAGGTATGGTTGAATATTCATAGCAATAAAACAATAGTTTCGCCACTCATTCGGGTATAATCGAAAAAAAGATCCGGATATAAGTAGTATGTATTCTAAATATTATGTCTTGAACCAAAACTACTACTAATCTCCAAGTAATATCGAGATAACTTTTAAAGACATTTCGCTCTCGTCTATACGGCGAACGCTACTGCACTTGGCGTGCAAACTTTGCCACAAAGATTGCCGCCCCGCAAGACCCCGTCCCCGTGGCCAGGCGATTAATTCCCTGGAAGGATATTAATAAGTTCAAAGTGATAGCAGGTATAATATGAACAGACTGCCGCTTTGATCCTACAAAGCATTGTTAATAAAAGCTCTTTTTTTAACCACATCGGGAAAGATCTTGGCCTTCATCTCACCTGATAGTAAGTGATGATCAGGCCGAAGGTGGAAGCGAGCTATACCCGGAATGCTCAACCACAGAGGAACTGGCAACAACTGGAAAACATGTTTCAGACAGGTTATCGATTCGCTTTGGTCGTGGTAATTTAAAAAATGTACGAGTTTCGAACGGAAAAAGTTTTCGTTTCAACAAATAAAATGTTTTGATAAATGGTTGAACTATACGCGATAGATTTTACCCGTGGGTGCAACTGTCGCCATATTTTAGCTGCAACGCTCTGTATGTATCGAGATGCAGGTCAGAAAATGAATAAACCATAAGAATCTGTTTGAAAATAATTTTCCAACACGAGGGTATAATAATATATTGTGCAACTTCATAATAAAACAAACACGGTCTAGCTACAGAAGACCGCACGTCAGTTTTAACTAAACCAGTAAAAGCTGGCCTCTTATTTTATTGAAACTCTGTACTAAGTTAGGCCAGCTCATGGCCAAAGCATTACCACTTTCATGCATACGTATACCTACTTCGTAGGTATGTCATCATCATCATCATTTCAGCCGAAAGACAGCCACTGCTATATATAGGCTACCCCAAGCACCGCCACTTCGACCGGTTCTGTACTTCCCGCATCCAGCAGATTCCTGCGGCCTTCACAAGGTCATCGGTCCGCCTTGTGGGAGGCCTTCCAACGCTACGTCATCCGGTACGCGGTCGTCACTCCAGAACCTTTCAGCCCCATCGGCCATCTGTTCTGCGAGCAATGTGCCCTGCCCATAAATTTTCGGGATATGTCGGTTACCTTGGTTCTCCTGCGGATATGTTAATTTCTAATTCAATCACGTAGGGAAACTCCAAGCAGAGCCCTATCCTTGCCTTTTGGGTGAATTTTAACCTTCTAATAAGGACCACGAATAGAGAATGATCATATCTTTTTTCGGATTGAAAAGTAGTTTTTTTTTTTTTTTTAATTTAGCATTGACAGTTCTTTTTTTTTTATTGATTGTTTTTTCTGATTTGACTGCACCATAAATATTTTTTTACAAATACAAAAAGCCATCCACCCACAATTGAAATGCTAAGAATGTCAAAACAATGACCTAATAAAATAACCAACCTCATATAGTCTGGGGAATCGACGAAGCCGCGTCTATATGCTTTACATCAGCCGCTAACCAGACAGGTAACATGCTAAGCTTATATCCGCCAAATTAGACCGGGACGAAATTGGGTTAGGCGGCGATTACTGTTCATTGTTGCTTTTGAACGGGAGTTCAGTGGGTTAATTGACAGTACTGCAATCAGTTTGGGTAGGCATACTGCCAAAATTATTGAAAGAGCTTTTTGAGAAACCTACGGTAAGAGAAGAACCTACATCATCATCATCAGCCTACAGAAATCTACTGCTGGACATAGGCCTCTTAAATTGCACGCCATTCAGCTCGATTCTCACAACTCTCATCCAGCTGCTACCAGCCACCCTGCGAAGATCGTCACTCCAACTAGCCTTAGGGCGTCCTTACGTTTGCCGATTCGCGGTCTCCACTCAAGAACCCCTCTACCCCAACGGTCATCGGTTCTACGGCTTATATACCCCCCCCCCCCCCGGCCTTAATAACCTACTACTACTATTCTTATTGTTCACACGAAGCAGCACTGCTGTCTGATTTGAAGAGTACGGGTGCCGTTCAAGTTACAAGACAAAAATCAACTATTTGTGGGGGACAAAGTAACATTAATAGTGGACGTCTGATGCGAAGAGTCTGTTCAGATTTATGGCCCAAATGTAATCCATAGCAGAGTGTATTTTGAGAATAAAAAATAAAAAATCAAATAGTGGACGTTGCCACATACTGTAGCGATCTCTAATCCGTAGCAATCACAAATAAGAACAATCGTGCTGCTTCGTTCATTCTATTAAAATTCTTGAGGTACACATGATCCCAATTTTCGTAAGCAAATAACATAGGCTTGCAATTTTATAAAAAGAACTAGGTGAACCCACTCTTTTTGTCTATATAAGTCGAGGACCTCTCCAGAAGATTGATAGCGTAAGTATCCATCTTACTTTATGTTCGTGGCATTAACCTGCGAAGTAAATGTCAAGTGACGGTCATCGGTGACATTCGTCTTGTATCAATTTGTTCGTGGGACATGACGGATTGAGGATCTTCGATAGCACGGAAAGGGCCTTTGCCCTTTTGCGGTTTTCAATCCTAATAGGGTACTTCCTAATATGAGAAAGGAGAAAACACATGTCCCTCTGGATACGGTAATGTTCACGATTTCAGGTTACACAGTAAGATTAGAAAAGAGAAGTATGATCAAAATTACAACGGTTTTATTCATCCTTTTTAGGGTTCCGTACTTCAAAACGAAAATACGGATCCCCCCTATAGGATCACTTCGTTGTAAGTCCGTCAGTCTGTCAAGACACTTTTTCTCAGGAATGCGTGGACATATCAAGTTGAAATTAATATCAAATATTTAGATCTATGGTCTCTCAGGGCTCTAAAAAATTCAAGCTTCTAAGTCAACGCAATAAAAAAATACGGCCGTTTATGCGACATATCTTGATACTCGCCAATAAATGAAAACCTACAGGGTACTTCCCAGGTACTTGGCAGCATGGAATTAGTAAGTACCTTCTTAGTAATTCCATGCTGCCATGATAGTAGGTACTTACTAATTTCATGCTGCCATGTAACTGCTAAAAGCCCTGCCGCCGGGCAAGCCGCGACGCGCCCGGCCCTACCGCACAAAGAATCGCAAAGGAAATGATGGCGCAAAAGCCGGGGATACGTGCCGCGCGGCAAAAGCCGGCGGCCGTGCCGCCGGCATAGTGTGTAGGAGCCATAAGGTTTCAATAAATTGACATTATTCATGTTCTATAAACTTTGGACGACCGAGCTCTGCTCCGGTAAAAATACGGAAAAAACAACTTTTTCCAGATAAGAGACCTAGCCAAATCGATTTTTCGCCCCCGTAAATCCTGCAATTTTCATCGAAATTGTAAGAGCCGTTTTCGAGAATGTGATTACAAATATATACAACTGCTTATTTAATAGTATAGGATAAAGAGAAAAGATTTGTATTTTTGTTTTGTAATTAATAAACGCAAAACTACTGGACCGATTAAAAAAAATCTTTCACTAGTAGAATACTATTTATTATCAGTAACATAGGCAACACGCTATAATTTATAAAGATATCCCGCGGGCGAAGCCACTGGCGGAAGCTATTTTATCATATATTATTATTACATCATCCTTGTGGTACAACCCAATTTATTTGGTCTTACATTATCTCAGTATTCATTTCCTTCCTTCCCATTTCATCTTTCACGCAATCCATCCTTCTTTTCTTCGTATATTTATACGCAGACCCAAAATGGCAACATCTTTCAACCCTACAACCACTTCAATCAAATACCTTGCCGTAGAAAATGAAAAGTTCATATTTTTTTCACACAAGGACCCCTGGCCACGAGAGGTTTACAAGCGCCTCGGTAAACAGATCCCATTCAAGAGTGTTCAGTTACCCCAGTGATATTTCAACCCTCGGGCTGAACTGAATACAGTCACTTGAACGAATAATACTGCGGCCTATTTGTGTTGATGATAGTGAATGACCGTCTGAATAAAGATCTCTGGAAATGGCTTCTTATACATGACAATAATAATTCGATTTTGATGTGAAAACGGCTTTTCACTCGTTATAATGAATGGTAGTAAGTTCAATATTTTTGACTGAGAAAAACATGTAAGATTTCAATATGACTAATAAACTACTAAATTTGAGCTTTTTAAAGATAGGTAATGTCTGTACCAATTTTTGGATGATCAATGTTTATGTCAAAAACTCATTTGAATTACCCGGAAAAATCTTACATTTATGTAGGCATGTATTTTCCAACGTTGTAATGAGTTAAAAAAACAGTCATGAAATGTTTTTAATAATAAGAGGAAATTGTATAATTTTCCTGAACTCATGAATGTTTTAAATGTTGGAAAATCCTTGCCTACAGGATCTACATAATTTTGTACCAGAAAAAAGAGTGTTAAAACGCTATATTTTTACGAGTCCTATTTTAGAACTTGATAAACCTTGGGATAAGCATGGGCTCTTTAACATCTTAGTTATTTGAAGAACCTTTTACATAGAGTTCCTATTTCCTCCATTGTGGCATGTAACAATGAAAGTAGCAACGAAGGTACTTCAAGCTCTATACATATATTGGTAATATATTTTCCACTTACATTCTTCTCTTACATTCGAAAACTACTCCTTTGACCCATATAACATATTGTTATTTGATCAAAAATCGATCATGACCTTAATCCGAAATATTAATAAAACTAAATGCACCACTTATTTGCACAGGGGTGACGACGATAAGTTAGCAATTAAGTAAATAATTCAAGTTATAACATACACTTTTTACGCACTTATTACCGTAGGTACAGTGTAAATTATTAGCAGCCAACAACTAATATGTTTCCAAAACTACTTTAAAATAACTTTCTACTAAACAGCCTCAAACTTTGAACTTTTCATTATTCCAATCTGATCTTTACGATAAGCGCAGAAGGGTTATATCAGCGTGCAAGGTAAGTGCAGATAAGCTCTTTAGTTTTGAAGTAAGTAATCATTACGCCTATTTAGATGTAATTAGTTTTGCTTGCCTCTTTGAGGTTTCGCTCGAATGTTTATGAAAAGTTTGCCAATTAACTACGAATATTAATGTTTTCAGTAGAAAATAAGCAATATTCTGAGAATTTTCTAGTGTAGTAATCTCTGTTTATGAAATGAAACCCAGAGTTATTTAAATACAATAAATATTCGCAAAAATATTTTCTGTTCTATCCTATCAATCATATTTTTTTAAGGAAAATAATGATGTATTCAAATAACAGTAAGCCTATTCTTAAAATGTTTTTTCAACAAAGGTTTTTATGATATACTGACGGTTTCACTCACAACGAAGAGGATCTCCTTAATCTAAATAAAGGACTTCAATCAATCAATCAATCAATCAATATTTATTCGTGAACACAGGTATTACAATAAAGGTCTTATGTATACATTTTAGTCGAGCTCTATGTCCTACCAATGAAATTGGTGTACAAATATATTAAGTTTTTATTAATAAGTCTGAATCTATACAATACAGTCACGAATGATCGAGTAAATAATGTCAATTAATCAGTTATAATTTTATTTTTGCATGCATGTCAATGGTAAATTATATTAAAGAGCTAGTAATGTCATATTTCATCATATTATAAATAATGTCAATTATATGTATTATTATTAATAAATAATTAATCAATTATAATTTATTTTTACATGCATGTCAATGGTAAATTATATTAAAAGGCTGGTATAATGTCATATTTTATCATTTAAAAATTCTTCGATAGAGTAATACGTCTTATCTATTAGAAATAAATACAATTTACTTTTGAATTTGCGGACATTATCTTCACTCCTTATACATTTTGGTAACTTATTATAGACCTTTGGAGCCATTACGAAAATACTGTTTCTGTATAGTGCAGTACTAGATCCGACTGTTTGTAACCGATCACAACGGCGCTGACTAGTTACTCGAGCAAATTTATATAAATTATTCTTGACGAACATAGACGTTTCGTAGATGTACAATGACGGCATGGTTAATAATTTAGTATTTTTAAAAAACGGCTTGCAGCTATCTGTTGCCTTCAAATTATATATAGCTCTTATGCACCTTTTTTGGGACTTAAATACCATATCCTTACCCGTGGCATTGCCCCAAAATATAATTCCATATCTCAATGTTGAGGCTACTAGACCATGATACGCCGTTAAGACTGTTGCTCGATTGGCCGTTTTACTCAACATGTGCAAAGCATAGGAATGTTGGTTTAGCTTACTGCATACTTTGTCAATATGTGAATTCCATTTTAAAGTGTTTTCTATGTTTAGTCCAAGAAATTTAGCCACATTTGTTTCATTAATAATTTTGTCCTTGTATTTAATATTTAAGTCCAGATTGAGATTTACTCTTTGTTGAAATTTCATTAATAGTGTTTTGTCAAGATTTATAACTAAATTATTATTTTGCAGCCAATTCACAACTGATAGTAAGGTAGAATTAATCTCAGCCTCTAATGTGCTTACGTCATCACCATTGAAAAGTAAAGTGCTGTCATCTGCAAACATTGTCATAGGATATGATGATACTGTTGGAAAGTCGTTAATATAAACAATAAATAGGAGCGGTCCGAGTACACTACCTTGGGGTACTCCATAATTTACCGTTCTCTGGCTAGATTTATATGTTATTTCGTTTTTTTTAGAAATTCTACTAATTTTCGTCATTTGTTGCCTATCACAAAGATAAGATTCCATTAAATTTGATATATTTCCCCTTATTCCATATGCATTAAGTTTACTTATCAGTATTCTATGGTCTACGCGATCAAAAGCTTTTGACATGTCCATATAAAGCGCCAGAGTTGGTAGTCTCTTATCCACTCTGCCGCTAACCATATGTAAGAAATCGTAGATGGCCATGTCAATAGATCTCTTTTTTCTAAAACCTTTCTGGTTATCAACAAATAGGCAATTTTTCTCAAAGTATGAAGCAAGTTGATAATGTATTGCTTTCTCGAATATTTTTGAAAAAATCGGGACTAACGCTATAGGTCTGTAGCAGGAAATATCTTCTCTGTTGTCTTTCTTGAAGAGAGGTTTAATAATCGTTATTTTCAATTCTTCTGGAAAGTAACCATGGCATATGCACATATTGATAAGATGACTCAACACAGGAGCAATTATTGTGGATACCCGTTTAACAATGCTTGTACTTATATCGTCATACCCAGTGCTAGACGTATTCTTTAGCGACATAATAATTTGGTGAATTTCTAGTGGTATTGTAGGCGACATAAACATAGAAGCTACTGATCTACTGCTCATTTTATGTTTATTTTTATTAATGTCTGAATTAGTAACTAGTTTCACTTGATCTACAAAGTAATCATTAAAAGCTTGTGCTATTTCAAGAGGATCAGTTAAGATTTTGTCATTTGAATTGATTTTTATTATAGTTTCGTCTGGCAAATTATGTCTATTCTTATGTTTGTTTATTACTTTCCATGTTGCTTTACATAGATTCTGAGCTGATTGTATGAGACGATTATTATGGGCTTTCTGTGTGAGATTTATAACTTTCTTAAGCCGATTTGAAAGCTTTTTAAAGTTTGTTTTATTTTGCTTATTTGATAATGACCGGTATTTCCACAGCAATTCTCTTTTTCTCTTACTGCAAATCCTAATGCCACGACTAATCCATTTTGCTTTTTCTTTAGTCGATATCCGTACTTTTATATTTGGAAAGCATAAATAATAAAGCAACTTAAACAGGTCATAGAATAGTTTGAATGCCTTAGCGGGATCCGTTTCATCGTATACGTCAGCAAAAGTGATAGCTTTGATGTTGTCTATGAATTTCTGAACATTTTCTTTTGAGTAGTCTCGTTTAGTTGAGAACCAGTAATTTAATATGCATGTTTGTCTAACTGGACATCGTAAGAGTTGTGCCGTATGGTCGGATACCGCCAGCTCTAAGACTTCTCCTTTTGATCCTCGCACATTGTGAATTATGTTATCTATGCAAGTCCCGCTGCCTAATCTTGTTGGGACTTTAATTTCAAATTTGAGATTGTAACCCGATGTTAGATATTTGAATTGCTCTAAACATGTAGTCTTTTTTAATAGATCAATGTTGAAATCACCGCATAGAATAAGTTTTTTGTTAGTGTGTAATGAGAAAGACTTTAAAAGAATATTTAGGTTATTGAAAAATATCTCAAGTTTACTTTTTATGTTAAGTGGGCTCCTATACACACATAACACAATGATGTTGTGGTCAGTTAGTTCTATTGCACAACATTCAATTATATTAGAAACACAGTACTTCTCCACTGACTCCAAGTTTCTATACTTAATTCCATTTCGTATCATTATGCATGTACCACCATGTCGGGATTTCCGAGTGAAATATGTAGCAAGTGTAAAATTAGGAATATGTAACAAGTTAACATCGGACAATATCATATTGTGCTCCGAAAAACACAGCACATCAATAATTTTTCCTGAATTAAACAGTTCATTAAGTGCGACAGTAAACATATGAGATTTGTTCAAAAGACCATTTATATTTTGATGTAGAATATTAATATTTTTATACACGAAAAAAGTTTTCATTGTCACAAAATTCTCCATCTGCAGAATATTCACATTGGGTCGATGATATCTCTGCTATGGTTAGCAATAAATTTTGAAAGATGTTACGCATACCATTGTCATTAATTTTTCTATTTACTTTAGAGAACATTGTAAAGTCATAAAAAAGATTTAAATTAGAATCAAATGCAGTTGCGTAGTTATATGTTTGTAAGTCTAAATGTAATAAATTATTAAACGTCTCTATACGCCAATTAAACATTGTCGAATAATTACTTAATTTAAAAGTAGGAGCACATATGATTATATTCGTATTCTGTATTGTCATTAATGTCTCCCTTAGTTTTATAATGATATTAACATAATTTTCAGTGTGTAAAAAGTCCTACGTACCTAGATATTTTATTTGATATCCCAAGATAATTTATTGTCTACTTGTGTGCCTATTTCGTCAAGATCCATTGAGCCGGGTATGCGAGATTTAGTCACACATTTATTTTATTTTTGTTCTGCAAGTTAAAAACTGACCAAGTGCATGTCGGACCACGCACAATGAAGGGTTCCGTAGTTGGGATGAATTTATCCCAAAAACAAACTTAACATTGTAGTTGAAAAACTTGTTCTCCCATAGATCCATATACTTCACGGTCAATTCTCAAACTGCAATGTAAGTTTTTAATCACAAAAAATAAATAATTTGTGTGATAGCACTATAAATTAACTATTTTCGGGCTTTTTCCTTTACATGTGCTGTGAGACCTTGCTTCCTGCCAAATTTAGTATAGTAGGTACTATCATGTCAGCATGGAATTAGTATGTGCCTACTATCATGTCAACATGGAATTAGTATGTGCCTACTATCATGTCAGCATGGAATTAGTATGTGCCTACTATCATGTCAGCATGGAATTAGTATGAACTATCCTGTACTATTAAATGAGCATTCTCTATTTTCTATTTTCACCAGAGCAGAGCTTGGGCGCCCAGGTACTAATATATATTAGTGTAGATAAATGAACTACTTGCATACAGATTGATGTTAAATACAGACAATAAAATAAGTCAAAACCAAGCTCAAGCTGGTTTTGACTTACCCTTCATCTCAAAGCTTGCAAGATTTGGAAGAAGTATCGTTACCGAATTTTATCGCTGTTTATACATACCTAAATTGATAGGTAGGTACTGATCAGCATTTTAATAAAAAAGAAGACAATAATATGTCATATATAATTCTACTTCTTGTTTATCTTGACTCTCTATACATACAACTTTATATACATGCATTTACCTACCTACTTAGCGCCTGAGCCGTTCGACTTAGAACAATGATCATCCCCTGAGGACTATTAGGTCCTCGATATCGATATGTTATAATACCTAACTAAACTAATAACCTGAGAGAATAAACAGATACCTACATCGGCCAGCACAATATGTTGCAATCTCTAGTGAATAATTAATTAACTATTATGTTCGATACTTAGCACCCTTGAAGTATTATAGTGGAAGCCATTGCTATGATGTTAAGAGGCCGTAGTATTAAAACCTAGAAGACTGGAACTAAGCTCTTGGTTGTGCGGTTACAGTCAAGGGATTGATACCTAATGTATCAGATATTATATGGCTTTTTATGATGTTATTATTTATATAGAATCCGCATAATTATATACGTGCTACCGTTTGTTATGTGCGCAGTAGACACTGGACGTAAAGAAAAGGAATATGTACTGCAGCTTTCAATAGGTTAATTTTCGTTTTTACGAAATAGATGAATTTACTAAGTAGGTGCAATACATGGGAAATGTACTAATCAGTGCGAAATGTTGTGTTTTCTATACTTTTCCACGAAAATTTGACGAAAATGATTTTTTAAACGCAACGATCTCGTGACATAGGTAATTGAAGAAGCATTTCTCGCGCGCGTAGCCACCGCCCGCGTCAAAGTCATATACTTTATTTTGATCTTTATTCCCCCCCCCCCTACCCTATTAATTCTGCATTAAGATACCACAGGATGAAGTCTTAGATGGATACGTTCATTTCCATAGGCAGCTACTAAATGTAGCTCAGCAAGAAACTCCTGTGGCCGTAATATAAATTTTAGTACCAACAAAATATAGCTACCCTAGATTTGCAAATGCAACTATACAAAGCATCTACAGCCCATTTAACAGTGTAGAATCTGAAAGATATTTTAGTATCTACAATATTGTCATAAATGACTGGAGCAGACGGCCAGATGCAGGAAAACATAGAAGTAACCACAATGGTAGCTTTTAACAAAAAAAAAACAATAGATATTTAAATTTTAAGCAAATAAATACGTGATTTTAAATTTTGAGTATTTTTTCTGCGAATAAAACCCAAATTTTTCATTTTTTGTTTGCGAAATATACCTACGTAACCCTAATATATTCAATGGAAACACATTTTAACTTATAAACACGCAAAAGTGTGAAAAAGAATGAAAACCACAGAATGAACAATTCAATGTTTCACTAACCATCTTATTAAAAAACTAATTTTATTTTCACCAAAAACCGAATGACATCTCATTATTTTAAAACGATGATTGCCCGTGGTTTCTTCTATGACTTTTGGCTGGCACAAGCTGATACTAAGCCATTGATTAGCGCGTGGCTGTAGTAATTAAAGACTCCTTTTGATCATTAGAAATCGCATGCGATCATTTACCTAATGAATTTGGGTCCAATTGGTGAAGAGAAACAAAAGATAGTATAAACTCTTGATCGAAGAGTAAGCTTAACATAAGCATAATCAGTCTATAATGTTCCTCTTCTCTGTGTGAGGCGCACGCTTGGGAGGGTCGCGCTGCATTGCCAAAATCCTCTTACATCACTTTCGTACATTTTTAGGGTTCCGTGCCCGAAGGTTGCCAAACGAAACCCTATTACTAAACCTCCGCTATCCTTCTAACTATCTGTTTGCGGACTGTATCTCATGAACAGTAAGGGCCCTCGCCCACGGCGACTTTTTGTAGCGATGCAGTAGCGATGCTGTCGCGTGTCCGCATCGATACAGTCGCGAAGCGGTCGCTAGCTGTGTGCCCTCGCCCACGGGCCCAGATTCAGTCGCGATACAAACGCGATACTGTCGCGCTTCTGTCGAACGACTCCATTTTGCATGTGACAGACAACAGCACTCTCGACCTGTCTGTGTTGCACTGATGCTCGGTTCTCCACTCACGCGCCACCCTACCTCCGTTCTCTCCCCGATGTCGTCCGACACGGTCGCGCGTTTGCATCGATACAGTCGCGATGCTGTAGCGCGTTGCAAATGCGACTAACACGCGTTAATAGCGATGCTGTTGCGCGTTTACGAAACGCGCGACAGCATCGCTACAAAAAGTCGCCGTGGGCGAGGGCCTTAATAGGTAGACAGTTGAATTTTCAGACACAGTTAAAAAATATGTAGTGTTTCGTAGTCCTTCGTGTGCAATTCCAACTCGCACGTGGCCCGTTGTTTATGAACCTTTGCACAGTACAGTCGGGCCGCACTGCGCTTTTTTGTATCGAAATGCGTTGCGCTGCGGCCCGATGCGGCTCCACCGGCGAAGAGTACAAAGAACAAAATTGATTAGCGAGCAGGCAGCTGCCAGCCATTTTGTAGCGCTTCGTATCTCATGCAAAAAAGGATTTTCGATCCCATCAACCGTACCTAACAAAGGTCCCTTCCAAATTAGGCCACGTTCAATGTCAATCAATTACCATAATACGTACCAGTGTGGTTCCCAAGTCAATACAAATAGTAAACACGAAGTTTTTGGTACTCTGATCTTCTACGTTCCCTAAATAAACGCTCATAAACAAAGTCAACTTAATAATATTTGGAAAAGGGTAATTCCTACGGGTATTGGGTATTACGAAAGTGCTTACGCCACGCACAAACTTTGACCTTACGTATCAGTAACTTCGAATAGTTTGGAAAGCCAGGTGAACTTTGCTGAACTTTCGTTTAAGAAGCCCGGGTATTCTGCTAAGGTAACTTTCCTAATCTTGGTCTGGGATTAGTTACGAATTGGCGTGGTTGGTTAGTATAGAAAGATAAGTGAGACTTTGCCTAAGTGCTGAAGTTTGATTCGTCACTTGAAAGGCAATGATGAAGTAGGTAAGCTACAAAAAGTACAGCATTCTATAATAGCACAATTATCATTTTTAAGTATAGGTCTCATAGGTCTCGAATTCGAATCCAAGGCACGCACCTCTGACTTTTCGGATTCATGTGCGTATTGTATAATTATAAAACAAAAACGGTGAAGGTAAACATCGTGAGGAAACCGGCATGCCTGAGAGATATTTCTCGACGGCATGTGAAGCCAAGTCAGAGGCCCATGGGCGGCTTTATAACTCTGACACCAGGTTAGTCACTAACCACACGAAAAGAAGAAGATGACGTATAGGTATTAAAGTGTTACAGACTTCAACATGAGGCCCAAAATATTACTTGTTTTTAAGATTAAATTCATGCACCTCATAAGTATGCCACGTCAATATCTCTGTGGCGGCATCTAAATAGCCACATGCGAACTGCACATCACACTGAAATCACGCAAAATTCTTCATCGCACGAGCAGAATTTACCGTGTGACTAGCATATATACAACGTCCCGACTTCGTCCAATAGTCGGGCAGTAGCCCACCAGACACAAAACCCGTCTGGTCGGTGGATCCTCCCTTTTCTATAGAGCATGAGTGGACTTTACACCTATTCCTTATATCTCTGTATATATCTATTTTTGTTTATCAGCTACGAACACAGCGGACACGAAAAAACAACATGCAAAAACGCTAAATAATTTATTGGCTTCGATACCTGACATGTAAAACGTTTGAACGACCGTTTACACACACAAAAGCTTTGTCAACAATCCGTGACGATGTGATATTTGTCTGTCCGCACAAATTTGTACAGCGCCCTTCATAAGGCCCGGCCTTGTATGAATAGAAATATTTTTTCCGGAAGTCTCAAAATTCCCGTTTTGATTTTACAGCGTTGAGGACTTTGTGAAAGAGTATTTTTGAAATGAATAATAATTGAAATATAATATTTTTCAAAGAATTATGCAAAAGCGGCATATATCGGGTGTAAAAAGACACTTTCCGAAGCCGAAAGCCACATATTCTACCCATTATTTGCATCATTTTTTTCCACTAGACCATACCTGGGAATCCACTGGTTCTGGAGATATTGAAGGTCAAAGTCGCATTTTTTTTTTTTACTTTTTCACGAAAATGAATTCTATGCGATAATACAAAACTTTTTTCCAAACAAACATTACCTGAATTTTAGATTTATCTTAACAGATTACGCATTTGAAGTTACAAAAACGCAATGAACAACAAGTACCTACCTACGTAGCGTAGGGGCGGAGCTTAACTAACACTGAATCCGTTAATTCAAGCGTGGGTTCGCGTTACATTGCGCGCAATATAAACTTGTTTTTTTTTTATTAAAAAAAAAAAAAATACGGTTCCCAGCAATAATTTTTGCGCAAAGCTACTTAGCTATACGTACAGTATCCGTAGTTTACGGCTTTGTGATGTGTCTTTTTACACCCTGTATAATATATTTAAATTTGTAATCACATTCTCGAAAACGGCTCTAACGATTTCGATAAAAGTTACAATACAGGAGTTTTCGGGAGCAAAAAATCGATCTAGCTAGGTCTCATATCTGGGAAAATTCTTTTCTGCGTATTTTCACCCGAGCAGAGTTCGGTTCCCCAAAGTTTAGAACAAGATGGCTACCTTAGAATCATTGACATTTGACAATTGACAATAATTGACAGACATAGCAGCATGGAATGAGTAAGCACCTACTATTATGGCAAAATGGAATTAGTAAGTACCTACCTACTATCACACGGCAGCATGGAATTAGTATGTAGGTACACATGGAATTAGTATGAACTATCCTATACTATTAAATAAGCATTCTCTATTTTCATCGGAGCAGAGCTTGGTCGCCCAAGTACTATAATGACAAATAAAGGAAAATGTGGTAGGTTCAATAGTACATAAGCAAATTTCTGCTTTTAGAACGCCTATAAAAAACATTTCGCAGACTTCTATAAATCGTCCTCGCCCGAGTGTAATACTCTTAGGTACTCTTACTTATATCTGCAAAGATTTGTCAAAAAAAGTTAAGGTGAATTATGTCTCAATGAAGATGCCATTAATAAAAATGTAGAGGTCCTTTTATAGAAACACTTAGAGGGCTTAATGGCTTTTGGGTGAAAAACTGACGGAAGCCACCCGAAAGGGTCAAAGGGAAGTTTCGTTAATTTTATCAGCGAACGCGATGTCGATAGACAATTTATTTTTAAGCTATTGTACGGTTAAAAGCTACCTAAGCTAATTCATACACAGGTGTGTATTTCACCTTTGTACAATTTGTCCTTTTTTTACTTCATAACAAGAACAAGCTTATGTGTTTTTTTATTTTTTACTAGCTTCCGCCCGCGACTTCGTCCGCGTGGAATAGTTACTTTGAGCTAACGCTAACTTTAACCCGCGACTTTGTTTATATAGGTGAGTAAGTACTGGGTCTTATAATCTTATATCATGTAGATTGTAGGTTATTCTCAAAAAAACTAAACTAATGTTATTTTAAAGTACTTCTGCGTACACTATATTTTTAGTTTTGTTTTCTTCCGCCAGAAGTAGATATTGATTTTCACCAGAACCAGATCTCGATAGGGCAACATATAGTTGCCCGTGCGAAAAACACTCTTGGCGTAAATCTATTATGATGTAAAGGGCAATTTTGTTTTAAATTAATTACTTGTGATGAATAACGTATTTATTTGAATAAGGATTATTAATGTTTATAAAAAACACCTTCGCAAATAATGCATTATTTAAGAAGAAATTTGGTTAGCATAAAAAACGTTATAGTGAGCTAACCTTAAAAGATAGACATATGCTGTCGCGGACTTTTTTTTAGAACTTTTAAAGGGAAACAATTCTATCGTACATGATTTTTGAGAAACTTTAACCGTTTACGCAGCGCACGCAGCGGAAGCTCTCAATAGGAAAAATAATCCCCCGATTTTGAAACATTCTTCATTGGTGCTCCGCTCCTATTAGTCTTAGCGTGATGATATATAGCCTATAGCTTTCCTCAATAAATGGGCTATCTAACACTAAAATATTTTTTCAAATCGGACCAGTAGTTCCTGAGATTAGCGCGTTCAAACAAACAAACAAACAAACAAACTCTTCAGCTTTATAATATTAGTTTAGATTAGTTTAGATTTGTTGATAATTCCAAGATGGTGTCCAGGGTCTGATGATGGAGCAGGAAAGTAGCCATAGGAACTCCTCAATCAATCAAGATAACAAAATCGTGTTTGGACTCATTGTTTATGTATTGACAAGTGCTATTAGACTAGATGGTGTCCAGGATGTGATGTTGGTAGCCGGAAGTTGTCCATAGGAACTCCTCAAATAAACTAGATAGCCCAGATGTGTTTGGGCTCGTTAATTTTTGTCGTGACAAAAACTATAGCCTAAGGTGTAGGTGTCCAGGGTCTGATCATAGAAGCGGAATGTGGCCGCAAAAACTCCTCGACGCGCGACGTTGCAAGATAGCCCTGTAGTGTTGGGCTTGTTGGATTTGTGAAGGTGATAGAACAGATATTTAAACAAATTCTAATACCTAAAAGTACAAAAAAAAACAAGCTTTTAATGAACTAAAAAGTACTAAATAAAACTTACGTAAGCATAGAACTTTAATATTTTCTTAAAAGCTTGAGGCTTATCTTTAAGTGTAAGGAGGACATTTAATTTAACGCCTCAAGCTTTTAAGAAAATATTAAAAGTTCTATAAGGAAGTTTCGATGACACTAAGGAGCTCATTTTCCAACATTTCATACACCACAAAGGTTTTGGAATAGGTTTAAAATCATTTATTACCCGACTGCCTCAGAAAGAGGGTAATGTTTTTCGAGAGTATGTATGTATATTTCTTTGACACACTCTGTAGCCTACACCGCCTGCTGGGCTTTATTTAACATTATGATGTGTCGTTAGATTCGGCTTAATTGCGGGAGTAACAAAGGGTAATTATATTTTTTATCTATTGCATCTGCAAACTCAAAAAAGAGAGGGGAAGTTTTTTCAATAAATTACAACAATATTGGTTTCAAATAAAAGCTAGTAATGAGTTAATTCCATATATGTATATATATATTATTAAAACTAAAAAGCTTGAAATAAAGCAAGTTATTTAAAAAAAACCCGACTGCAAACACAAGCCAAGTAATATTTGCCGGAAATACGTTACTGAGTTGACTAATCGGGATGCCAGCGCCTCTACAACATATCGCTCGGACCTATATTAAAAAGTACTCTTTGGCTCGTACCGACCGGAGCTAAGGAGGAGTTCATCGGTGGCGGTCAAGCAGTGAAGACGTTTAGGAACGGTCGTGCATTCCCAATAGTTGTGTCGTGTACCTACAGTGTATGAATTGCTAGTGTGATTAATTTGATAGTGAATTATAATTTGATCTGAACTGTAAACGGTTTTCCTATTGCGCAATAAACAACACTACTCACAGTACGCCCACAGCATTTAAAATATGGCTGACAATAACGAAAGAGACCCTTCTCCGTTATATATATATATATATGAATATATGAATATGCAGGCAGGCATATTATAAGTTGGGGGATTACATCTCTGATAAAAATGCTTGGCTCAATGCTGGTCCTGCTCCACAACCACAACTAATTGATTAACATCTGAAAATACTGTTGGAGCTGCTGAAGATTTTAAGACCATCTTTGCATTGTATAAAGTCAATCTCCTTTGTATTATATAATTCCAGAGCACAGGTGTGAGTACTATGTACTAAAGAGCTACCATTTACCGGGTAATAATTTTTTTTATTGACTTGAATGTGCCCTGGCGGCTGTGAGTATATCATGCTCACTCAAATGTCTCGCTGATGGTGGCGCGTGTGTTGGATCATTTAACTCCCTTCCTTAAATGGTTGAGCTGAATGGTGCTGATCCATACGTCATGTTCGTGAACGGGCGCCGTCAGTTGGGACTGGTCAACTCTTAGCGGCCATGGCTGATTTTTAATTTTTGAATTGTTCTTTGTTTTTATCTTTGTATTACGGACGCTTCTAACGTGCACGTCTTTCTACATTGTTCTCACATGTATAATTTCAACATGAATGATGTAACCAATACTTTGTAACAATTTATTTTATTTAAAAGAGTGTCCGTGGAGTTTCTTGCCCGTTCTTCTCCATAGGTACCTACTACGCTTTGGAATGGGCAACTAGCTTCACATTTTTGACTGACCGATTCCTTGACAATTCAAAAGTGCCTGTAATGGTTTAATTGAAATAAATGATTTGAGTTTGAGTTTGAGTTTGAATAAAACTAAAAAGCATGAAATAAAGTAAATGATTTAAAAAAAACTAAACAATTGACTGCAAAAACACATAACTGAAAATGAAAACAAGCATATCTATAGAATTTTGATCTATGAAACCAATAACCTGAAATATGGTGTAACTTTTGTTTGAGAAACTATCTATAGTACACCCACATTTCACCAGTTATGTTTAAGTAAGCATGTAACATGTATATTAATTAAATACACTCGGTTCCAAAAATAACGGGTCAGTCACAAAAATTGAAATACCTCCAGAACTGTAAAAGTTAGATCAATGAAATAAAAAACAGAATAAAGATTTTTTAGTTGCGCTTCTAATAGCATATTATTTAAACTGGTTGATGAAAAAAACTTCATTAGAAAAACAAAATTTAAAAAAATTACTATTATAAAAAACAATATTTTTGTTTCATGTCATTATGGATGCTTTCCATTTCTATTCTGTCACAAAAAAAAATATCGTGAACGTCTTCCACGTGCATAATTATCATTCTGTGAGGTGAAGCATGGTAGTCACGCTACAGGAATGTACCAGAATCCTAACTTTTTTGGAACTTGGGCGGAGCCAGCGTGAAACAGCCAGAAACATTGGTGTATCTTTGTCGACTGTTCAGCGGGTAGTCCAGCGGTACCAAGAGACCGGATCACACCTTAGAAGACCAGGAAATGGCAGACCAAGATGCACAACGGCCAGGGAAGACAGACAACTGGTGGCTACAATGCTCCGAAATCGTTTTCAAACTGCTGTTGGTCTAAAAACTCACTTTATTCGCTTTGGAGGTGGCAATTTAAGCGCTCAAACAGTAAGAAGACGTCTTGCTGAAGCAAATTTGAAACCATTGAGGCCCGCAAATGGCCCTAAACTGGAACGGGGACATCGAATTGCAAGACAGAGATACGTGCGCGAGCACCTAAACTGGACACTAGACGATTGGTCTAGGATGAGTATTGTTGAGTTGATGAGTAATGTTCACGGACGAGTCTAAATTCATGCTTTATAAGCATGATGGTAGGCAGTTGGTGTACAGAAGACCAGGGGAGCGCTTCCATTAAGCGTGTGTGGAGGAAAAAGTGGCGTACGGTGGAGGCTCCGTACAAGTTTGGGCTGAGATTTCTGCTGAGGCCCGCACCGAGCTGGTACTCATTCAAAATGGAACTCTAAATGCAGAGAGGTACGTGGAAGAGATCCTCAATGAACATGTAGGTCCTTTCATGGCCAGGATGGACCGGCATGGCATATTAATGCATGATAATGCGCGTCCCCATACCGCCAGAATTGTACCTTGAAGAGGTCGGTATCGAACGCATGCAGTGGCCAGCGCGAAGCCCGGACTTAAACCTCATCGAGCACGCCTGGGACGAGCTTCAGAGATGCGTGAAAGGTCGAAACCCCCCACCAATTACGCTTCCCGAGCTCAAACAAGCACTGGTGGAGGAATGGGAAGGTATTCCTCAGCACCGGCTCCGAAATTTGGTGTACAGCATGCCTAATCGCCTGGAAGCTGTCAGAAGAGCTCGTGGAGGCAATACAAAGTATTAAATGAAGAAAGTGATGAAAAACAGCAAAAAAACAATCATTAAAAAAAATTTATCTTAAGAAAAATATGACTACTTTAGTTTTTTTTTAATTTAGAGATTAATATTGTGGGTGCAACTAAGTTTTATTTTATTTTTTATCTGTATAATTAAATTCTCAATTGAACAGTCTTCGTTTCATTAGGATGGCATACGTAGTTCGGGAGATATTCGGGTTTATGTGACTGACCCGTTATTTTTGGAACCGAGTGTAGATAAAACAAAAATAAGTACAGCAATAAAAAAAACAAGTGTGTTCTATACTTAAGGGCAAGTTCAAAATTATTGAATAATGAGCATAACAGACTCACCTAACCGCTGTTTCTTTATTATCTGTGACATAATGTGATTTTTTACAGCGACATCTGTATGAATTATTCTTACACTATTGGCACTATCTTCTATTTGTTACCCCTGCATCAAATACTATTTGAACCAATTTGTAGATGGCGCTCATACGAAGGCTTCGTAGCAAATAAAGCGACATCTAGTTTAAAAAAAAAACATTTTGCTAACTGAATACTTGTTTGCGTAGATAGATGGCATTTAGATAATATTTATTTTTGTTGGTTCATGATTTCTTATAAACGCTTAAGTTTAACAACTTGCTTATAACTAAGCAATACATATTTGTTTTCAATGCTTTGGATGGTCAGGAAGCATCTTTTGACCAACACTACATACTTATCTGACAGTGGAAATGAGACGACAGATTTTTGGTTATTATCCCTTTCACTAATGCCTTTGATGCTAACTATTTTGTCGTTTTTTTTTGTAGGTAAATGTTACTATTGTGTTAATAACTATTAGCCAATCAGCAAGGTGGCGCTGAGTCTGACTGCCAAGAGAGCACTGGATGTATAATTAAGTATCGCCATCGCCATTTAAATGCAAAACATAGGGATTTTTGTACCGTGTGTTGACATTGGAGCTCGTGGCTAAGTAATAAGAGCCGCATGGTTCGATCCATTAGGTTAAGCTACGCTTGCCGGGGTTGGTTTGTGGATGGGTGACCATCTTAACATACTCGGACTTCTCCGTGCCTCGAAAAGCACGTTAAGGCGTTGGTCCCGGCTGTCATTCGTGGATCTTTGACAATCGTTAGGGGAATAGGGGTCGTCAGAAACCTGAAAGTCTGACAACCAGTCTTACCAAGGGTATCGTATTACCCAGTTAAGCACTAGAAAGTGGTGAAGGGTGGGGGTTTTTGGGGGACTGTCTTATGTAGTTTTGACGTTCGAAAAGTGCTGATTCTCAGCCCAGTTTGAATAAAACTTTTTTTTGTGTGTTACTGGATTGTGAAGGACAGAGTCGCTCCATTTTAATACGGTATTCAACTGCATCCGGTTAGACTGGAAGCCGACCCCAACATAGTTGGAAAAAGGCTAGGCAGATTGATTGATTGTGTTGACATTGTAGTGTTGTGCCAAATTATCAATATGTTATAGGTAGAATTGTATATTTTTGATATGATGCGTATTCTGGTTATGGGTAAAAGGTAACAAAGGAATAAAAGATATAATGTCGTTTTTATGGAATTTATTTCATCTTCAATTTCAAACTACACCTTCAATATTACAGTTGATTATAACTACTATAAGCTATAATTTTTACCTAACTCCGTTTCGGGACCTACTTCGCTCATGAAAAAAATTTTGACACGTTTTCAAAACTTCCAAATATTAGAATTTCATCCGATACCTTAAGCCTACCTTCCATTACGCGTTTACTACATAATCATACTTCGTACAAAGTACATGAGACGGATAATTAAGAAATTATGTTTTCTACAAAATGTAGATGTTAAAAATCGTCAGTGACGATGATTCTGGACCCAAATGATTCCCCTTCTCATGTAATAAGTACCACTGCTTAATAATTAAACGGTATATTAATTTCTATATTAAAATTAGTTGCACGCTTGCAAAAGCTGCTTTGCGGTGGTTAAGTAAATACAATTATAAATGTCACATACATTCGAAAAATTCGTTCATTCCCATACATATCTACGTTAATATTATTCTAATGATCACTAAATTAATTAACAAAATAAATCTGTTAAAACGTAATTTATTTTTAAGTCTCAAACAACGTTTCTTTCAAAAAATCAGGTACAAATCAATCAAAATTAACACTAGGGTAACTGAACCATCCAGAGGAAGTATTTCATGAGATCTTGTTGTACATTATTAGTCGAATGTGAACATAATTAAGCATGAATATGCGTTACACAATAAATACGATGAACTTAATTTATAATACACAACATTTTTTTGGCTTTTATTGTATTAAACACAAAATCACAGAAGAATCTATTAAATATAGCTGCTACACCTTTCATTGAGTATATCACTGGCCGTCAATCAAAGTCGTTGTAAAAGTACCAAGTGATATAATACTATGAAGAGGAACTAAAACTATCCATTATTGAGGGCCCCATAGTCCATCCCGTTACTCTACTTAAATTCTAATATAACAAAAAATATAAATAAGTCATCATGTGAAAGTTACATAACATGTGCAATCTTCATCTATGATCTTATATTATTCTGTTATGTGCCATTATTATCATGATTAGCTTAAGACTTCACTATAGTATGAAAGCTATATCAAAATTTATTTCTATTTAATATCGTTTCATGTTGGCCAATGGTTTGTGCCTCAAGTGTATTTGCTTCTTTTATTTCTAGAACATGTTTAATCGCCTGACGACTATTATTCATGAACACACTGTGCAAGCAAGATATTTCGACAATTATTCAAAGTATATTTTAAATTAGCACACACACTTGAGGTTCCGATATAAATAAGTAGTACTAAATCTACTATGTTTGACATACAGTGTATAAAAGTTCCAACTGACATCAAGTCTACTCCGTACAGTTTTGTACTAAATCGATATTATTTTCGTGTCTATTCGGCCCACGTGCTTATGACTCATGCTATTACAATCTCTACTAAACTCAACCTTGTGTCTATAACATCAAGGTTCTATTTTATACATGTACTCATCAATGTGACAACTGTACCTACCTATTTCATGTTTGTTACATAAATATTCCACGGTTTGCAATCTGATTTGTTTTTAACCTTGCTGAATTCATTTTATAGTTTGCGTAAGCAGTTTACGCGCTTTTAATATAAAGTTGAATGTTTTCATAGTGAGTCACTTATTGTTAAAACGAATTTATATTCAGACTTGATTCTTCACACCTGTATCTACGTGATTTGTGTATCATGGATCTAAATAATGACTGCAATAAAGCATTTTTCTATTACAGTAATAAAATTAAGTATCTTCATAATACGACAGTCATTGTGTTCGAAAATAAAGAAATTTTCCTCTACTTTCAAACTTACGTAATTACGTAGTTTGCGGTAGCATTCTAAACTTTACGGTTCAAGACAACAACAATATTTAGTTCAAAGTCTACCTTAAGCTTGACGTCTTTATCCATGACGAGACCAACAGCAGATAGGTAATTACGTTACTAATCTATTGCTTAGGCCATGCTATTGCAAATTAAAACAGAGGTCATTATTGTTTTGATGATTCATCGCAAATTGTTTGCAAAACGAATTATCACACAGTATAACTACCTAATATCATCGTTTGCGTCAATATCAAACAAACGTACAATATACATACAGTTAACACTGATTAATAAAAGATATATGGTATCAATTCGTAAGATAAACGATGAATGAGTAATACGAAGCAAGACAACATAAGTACCTATTTCGTTACACACAGTATACATTTAAATGTGAAAATGATTATATGCGAATAAATAATATATAACATATTTTATATATGTGGCTGCGATATTCTGGACTAGCATAATTACACTGCTATCTGAGCGTATACAAATAAATGTAAGCCAGTTCGTTAGCAAAAATCATTGAATTCTAACTCTTTGGTATTATTCACTGGGTTCCTAAAGCTAGACAAATACGATTATTAACTCCTTCACTTGTGCTTTCTCCAGCAATCTAAACAAAAAAAAAAATCACACCTTGGATTTCCGATCGCTGTTTATGTACACCTTTCCGAACTTCGAACCGACCGATCGACTGATCGAGGTTCACTCAAAATTAAAACCCATCTTTCCTGATGGGATGTTCATAGTAGGACGGCTGGCAGAGGTGTGGACAGTGCCATGTGTTCCGCACCTCGAACTGGAAGCCTCTGGGCAGTGACGTAGTGCCGCATCAGAGCTGGCACAGTCGGGAACGCTGTCGCAGCACCACCCAAAGTGTAGCCTTCTGTAGCACGGCAAATACGCATGTGCATAAAACCACGTGTAGATCTGCAAAACAAGGAAAAAAACCGAGATTAGCAAAGATGTGTTAGAAATATTCCAAAGACGTAGGTTACTGAAGTTGATAATAAACAACATGACTAATATGATGCTCTAAGTGATAGTGAATACTCACTTCAGACTTAGCGAATAGTCGTGTTTGGCCGATTCGCTGTTTCTAACCAAAAAAGCGCCCTCATCCGCATCCCTTAGCAGACTCTCAGCTTCAACACGCGATAAGGTCCCGTGGTACCACCTGTAAGCAATAGAAGATAAATTAATTAGTATCTCCAATTTAATTTTTGTCTCGCTGTCAAGTATTCAAGATGCATGTATGATAATATATGGTATTAAGAAGAAATCAACTCACCCTTGTCGGTCAAGTGGGAGAGAGGCGTCAACCAAATCTCGAGGCGGAGCTATAGGTCCCAAATTCAAACGCAGTCCCTTAGAACTGCCAGAACCACCGCTACCGCTGTCAAAATTCAACTTCAAATTCGGTTTGTGTGTGTTTCCTGAAAATAAGAAATAAGATTGAATAAGGAAATGCGTCAAGTGAGTAAACTTTTGTTCTTAGCATTGATTGAATCTAAGACGCCACCACTTATTACGTCAAACCACACGCAATTCTCCTCGAAACGAACTCCTAACTCAACTGAACGGTTACAAATTGCTCCCAACATGTACAGGAAAAAGTTCCCTCAAAAAGCACTCAAGCAAATTAAATATTGGTTGGGCGTTGGACCAGAGAATTTCGTGTGGAGCAATCCGGAGTCATACGTCTTAATCGGCATAATGCGGTGGCGGTCGCTTCGAGTTAGAAAGAACCAACAATTTGAGTCGACAGACCCTTCTACTATACTTCTTTCTGACAAGATTGACATGTAAATCTTTTTGACGTGATGGAATTATTAAAGAGCATTGGAAAGTTCTTAAGTGACTCGATATTTTGTTTTTATTAGCTAATGGAAACATTTTAAAGATTATAAAAAATACCAACCTTGATTTAAGTCTTGCACGCTTTGGCTGGAAGAGGCATTTGAGATAGCCCCTCCAAAGTCGTTATTCAGTTGTAGTGACTGCCCGCGTAACTTTCGGCGCAATTTGGGCATGTCAAATGGCAAGGATCGCATGTCGGCTTCGGCTTCAGCCCGTCGTCTTCTCAACTTGGGCATGTCGAAAGGAAGATCAGATAGATCAACATCTTCATCTTTACGTTCCTCTTCAGTATTACTGTTTTTGAAATTAATGAAAGCGTTTCGTGAGTCTACGCCTTCCCTCGAGTGGATTGAAATACCACTGTCAGAGCCTTGAATTTCAGAATCACCAGTTGTTGAGTGTCTAAATGTAAGGTTCAAAAGATTCCTGTTTTGTAACGCACGTCGTTTAGGTTTGGCAACAATTTCAACAGTCGTTTGCATAGTATTGCCAGTTTCAAAGTCTTCAGGAGATACTTTCTGAGAGTTGTTGTTTTTGTTGTTGTCAGATGTTTCTGATGCTTGTTCTTGTGAAGATTTATCAGAAATGGGGCTTAGAATATGCAACTTAGCTGGATGATGCCCAAACCCCGACAGCTGCATATGATGATGTGACTTTGTGAAGGGCACATTTCCTGAATCAGAGCTGTGTGAACTTAGCGAAGACGAATGACGACTTTCTGAACTACTACTACTCCTGTCTCCTTCACTATTACTACTTCGCAGTGACTCCATGCTGCCTCCGCTGCTGCTTGTGGCCATACTTTCTGTACTAGAGTACTTGCGACGCGGACGAATTACTCCAGGCCTTCCTTTGAACTCCATTATAGGGCCGACCCCCTTAGGCCCCGTGTACCGATTCATTTCAGGTGTGTCAGAATCGGAAGTGGGCCGACCCTTAATCTCTAAAAAAATACCGTCTTTTGATTGCCCTCCTTCATCATCACCATCGCGAGATTCGCGACTCGAATCTCTCAGACGTTGTCCAAGATCTAGTTCAGTAGATACCGAACCTTTCACGTCAGCCATGCTAGCATCGCTACTCGTAGGTGTATCCCGAGCGCGCAGTGACTTCACCGGCAACCTTAAGTCTTTAAGACGAGGGTGTGCAGGTTGTGACTGAGGTAAATTCGGAGCGCTTTTAATACTATTCATGGCAGAGCCGTCTTTCTGTTGAAATTTTGTTGGCAGGGGTGCTGTAGATGGCGGCGATGGTGTGTAACCGCGGAGTGGAAGTTGTGAAGTTGATGCTGTTCGTCCGTCTTCCTCAATATGAACCTTTTCTAATTCCTCTGACAAGGCACAAGCGTTGTTCTCATTCTCCCTTTTTTGACGAATTGTGGGGATTTTGGAACGTCTAACACTGTCCGTCTTCATAGTCACCTTGCGGCGACCTTTGTAGTCTGGTTCGCTACGCTCAACGGCTTCAAAAGCGGATGACGCGGAAGAAATAACTTTTCGGTCCTCAGCTTGCAAAAGAGCAGGGTGGTTGCTGACTCTGTCGAAGTCATCCAAGTCATCATCCGATCGTGCAATTTTGCAGTCGAACGCTGTTTCGTAGATCTGTCTGGTGGTCATCTCTTGCGGCCAGCGGGGCAGTGGCGCCGGCACGTAAAAGACGCTGCGAGAAGGCTGACGCTCCTCTACATCTTCGGACGCGGCGCACACGCAGCCGGCCGCGTCGCGCCCGCGACGCCTCGGCGGCATCCACGCGCTCTCGCCAGACGAAGATGATGAGCGCTCTAGCTCACGGAAACCATCTTCAGCAACTGAGAATCTTTTGGGTAGATTTGGTCTGGGAGCAACGTGAGGTGCGTCTAGACTGGCTGACTTCCTGTACCGGGGGCCACGAGACGATGATGTAGAGATGGTAGGAGCCGACGGTGTTTGCTGCTGTTGGGGAGTTTTGAACAAATCACCGTAGTAGTAAGGACTTGGGTTTCTCCGTGGCGCGTTAGCGTATCGTGGGTCGGAGCGACCACTGTCTGGGGAATGTAGAGAAGGGGCTGTAGCGAATGGATCAAATTCCCCGAATTCGTCTTCCTCGCCTTCCGAAGATGTCGAGCGATCCTCTGATGATGATTCTAAAACGAAACAAAAATAATATATGAAATCTTTTACATACTTGTGAGTACAATTTGAGGAGAATGAGTGCGCATTCAAGTGCCATTGGAGTAGCTTTAGAAGATAAACTGAAGTCGGTAACGAGCCAGACGCGGATTTACAATTTTTCCCGTATTTCTGATGTGGCTCAGCTTGTCTCAAGTGACGTCGTTTAAACCCCAACGTCCGGATTGTGAATCCACATCCCCTCAAGAATGCAACCAATTGTTAAGAATTGAAAAGCATTTTTTCAAGAACGTGGAAAAGTTTATAAAATATTTTTTTTATCCAAAAGTATGTTCATAAATTCATTGATGCTGGTATACAGACTTCGTAAAGAATGCTTTTGTCGAATTTCTATGGTTATAAATTAGACATCGTTTCCAGTAGTTGTTATTTGCCCTCGAAGGGGTGAAGTGAAAGGACAAAGGGTGCCGCATTTGATAAACGCTTTGGAGATATTTGGAATATTCATTTAACTGTTTTGCATTGTCGTTATTTATAGTTAAAGTACTTACTGCAAAATTCGATATTTAATATGCTTTGAAGATTCAAAATTTCTTATGTTTTCTCGTTGATTACTTCGCACGTTGTTATAGCTATCATGATAAGAAATTATTACTACACTAGGTAGTTATCATTATTTACATTTTGCAGAAACAATTTTATTATTAACTATGGGTACATACTGAGATTTACGCCGCAGTTGAAACAACGCTCATTGACATTACTCCCTCGTTTTTAAACTTATTCATTTCCATTTCAATCGGATCTGAAGGACTATTACCTTAGTTAATGAATACGTTAATCCCCTCATACACGTGCCTACACGCACAGCTAATGTTATTTCAAAGGCACGACGAAATACCCTAACGAGTATTCCTTGCTTCGGGTAACAAAGGACTCCTTCTGAATGCATCATGAACATAAAAGTCTGGATTTTAAAAGCCACGACGATAAGCAAGAACTAACGAATCGTAGGCAGTCGTAGTATGCCATTTTATAATAAACTTTTTTTAATGCGCTCCCTAGAACAAGGTCTGCGCCTCTTTTGTTTTAATACCGTATTTTCCGTTGCCTCATTTAGATTATTCTGTAGACTCTACAGAATAATGTTTAACAAACTACAAAGAACAATGCTCTACAGTGTAGAGCATTGTTCTTTGTAGTTTGTTAAACTTTTATTGTGATACCGAGTTTAATATTTTTTTTAAGTTTTTAAAATCTTGCTGTCGTCAAATTATACTTTAAGGCATTTGCCGTCTTTCGAATGTGTCCTAAACAAAACTTCATCCCCATAATTTTTTATTTAACACTCTTTTTATTGAAACACATTGTCATAAACACAATTGCGAGCGAAATTGCCGACATCAAATATAAGAGAAGTCCCAATACGTTCAACACGTTACGTCGATTGAACAAAACGGCGTCAAAAACTGTGCAAATTGTCTATTAGCGACGTGGAGAGTGCAGATGGGAGGGTAAGTGACGTCATTACGTGACGTAATTACTTTTCCGCGTGGATGACCAGGCTGCGTAACTCGAAATTTGTTAAATTGCCGCGATTAACGTGTTAAATGTCTTTCTGAAGCGCGTTGGCAGTGAAAGGTTAAAGGTAATCGACTCGTACGTATAGCACTTAAAGATTTTCATTGGAATCTAAACTCTATTCACACCAAACCTTTAGTGACCGAAGAGAGTCTCAAACTGAATTTGGGTTATAAAACCAAAATCATCCACAGTAAACGCTACGATGAAAAAAAAACTAATATATCCATGAACAAACCAACTTACAATAAAACCTTCAGTTATTATAAAATCCCGGACATTTTTTCAGCCGTGTCTAGACGGACGGACAAACGACAAAAGGGCTGATTAAAACTTGCTATTGTTGCTTCAATACTAGCTGGTATTAGCGAATGAAAGTCCCTGGATGATAATAAAAAAAACTGCAGTCGTGTAATTAATGCTTGGTACTTGTATTTTCCGATAATGTAGACGTACTTTGATGCAAAGGCTTAGTCGCACGCAAAGGCATTGTATTACAAAAAGACGGAATGTTTCGTTACGTAAGTGAAGAGAAATAGGACAGAGGTTTTTAATGCTTTACAAGATATTACGGAACATCAAATCCATGTAATTGTAGATACAACATTCTAACATTTATCATCACCAACCAAAATTACTTTATAGCTTTTATTTAAATGGTGATTATAGCGGTATTTTACCAATAAATTCTGGAAAGTATCCAACCGGTCGGCTATTTATTATACGCGAGTATCACATACCAACACTTGTACCAGATTAAATTGACCTAATTACGAAGATTGTTGAACAAAGATGCGATCCAAGGAGATGGTTTCTTTTTTTTTGTAAAGGTAGGAGTGTATATTTCTAACCACAGTGAAAACAATGGCCTAACTAGGCTCTGCCACGATTGTTGCACTGGAAGAATGGACCCTTTGTCCCGACCGTCCTAGACGAGGATGTTCTTAAAAAAGTAAGAGCTTCCATGTAAACCGGGAAAATGAAGCACGAAGTATTGTTGTTTTTAGGAAACCGTCTTGCTATTTACCGTCATGTTTAAATTTTTGAGTAGTTTCTTTTTGCTAACCAAGTTTATTTTTACTCTGAAAATTACATTCTTGATGCTCTCCGAACAAGAATCTCGCCTTGAATTCTAAATATTGTAGTCTAAAATATGTGGAAATCAGTTTATTGGATTGCATAAAAATTGCTGTAAGCAAACATGCTGATTTGAATGTAATCCGAATTGTGTTGTGTTATTTCAAGGATGTTTTGCCAATCAATTGGTAACATTGAAATGCCAATTTGTTTCATACCGCTACATTGTTAAGAGTTGCTGAAATAAACGGAAGTAAAGCTTCATGTTTCTTTTTAATGTCGGTAGTTTCGTTTTCCTAACACTTTTTTATTTAGAAACGTTTTTAATGTTCATTTGTTACAGGATTTCGATACAATTTTTATCAAAATTTACTTCAAAGAATAACAGCAATCTATTCCAGCTAATCTAATCAACTACCCCGTTTAAGTTTTTGATACAAACATTGTAGGTACGAACTCAACAGGCATGAATTGGCATATTTTATACTTTATGTGATTCATCCTACGAGTATGTTATCTTTCGGCTTGTCATTGTTTCACCTACTCTCTTGTTTTGGTCATTACAGATTTTCTTTGTAAAAACAAAAAAATTCAACTTACCAGATTCGTAGTATGGTTGAGATCTGTGTCTGGTCTGTCTCTCGTGCCTCAATGGCGCTGATGGTGCCGGTTCTGGCGGAGATTCCACTGAGCCTTCAGGGGCACTCTCAGGGCTTCGCCTCGACACACTAGGAGCCGACAAGTCAAAGTCGGTCCTCCTTGCGGACTCGTAATCCGCTCGACGTCTTGCTGACCCCGCGTCAAACTCCGCTCGTCTCCCTGAATCCCCGTCGAATTCCCGTCCGTAGTGTCTACGACTCTCGTACTCGTAAGGTTTTCGACACGAGTCAAAGTCGTAGTTTGTTCGGCGGGATTCGTAGCGCCATCTGGTGGCTTCGGGGGAGCGGCGCTGCTCTCGGGAGCGCCGGCTGCGTTGTGGGGAGCGGCGGGCTGTGTCGCGAGGTGTGCAGTATGCTTCTATGAATTCGACCTGGAACAATAAGGAATAGTATGAATAAACAATTCCATTTTCAATCAATTTTGATGGTGTGGGGCTTGAAACCCTCAGCTGTGAATTTCTCCAAATTGCTCCATTAATAAGTAAAACGGGAATTTATCGAACAATTAACCCTACAAAAGCCGGCATCGAGCATGTAGGACAAGGGGCATCGCATACCAACCGACTATTAGTCGGAAAGAAGCCCTTCATCATGAAGGTCGATTATGTGGCAGAGTAAAGTGGTAATAAAATGCAGCGGTCACATATTCAGCGACCGTAACGGCCGGTTAGACGTCCTCTCCCCTCAACGGGGCGTCATTACCACGACCCGTTTCTGTTTATGGGGACGGATATAAAGAATATTATGAGATATTGTGTGCATCGACGATACTATGAGGTGATAACATTTCGGGGGACGCTGCCAAATTTAGTTCGAAGACAAATTTTTATAGCGCATTGCTGGGATGTTTGTCGCTTTCATTTCATCCAGCCATATTTGTAAGGGTAGCAAAAAATTGCATGTTGCACGTAACGTATAAAATGAATACGACAGACAATTCTAGAATAAAACGTACATTGCAGATTCTATATCTTTTACATATTATTATATAAATACACGTATGGCGCATAAGTTTCATAAATCTATACAAAACCACCTCATACAAAAGACTCGCAATTAAAAATTCATATAGGTACCAAAAATAATGGGAGAACAATTCAGACGGGATTGCATGTTTTTATTTTTCGAATCTGTTTATAAGATGATATCTGTTTAACCCGGGGGTGGTTTCAGGCCATTAGAGACAGTGATGAGTCCCGCTTCCGCGCCTCCGGACATGAAGGGTCTCTCCTACTTCTCATTAAGGGTTAAATTAGTAGCAGCTCAGATGGATTCCGCCTGAACCGTAAGTTGTTTACGTAAACAGTTCACCGTACGCACGTCGTACTTTGCGTAATCACTGTTTACGCAACACTTTTATGGCATTTGCAACGCTTTAAACCATGCAAATGTAGGTATAACGCAACACAGTACTATAGTAATACGTGTTTATTAAATGGAATTCTGTCCGAAAGTTGGACGTAAGTACGTCAAAAAGAACAAAAGGGTGATCCGTTTTGCCCGAGGGGCAGTTCTCTTTTAAACTTTGGCTATAGAAGGGTAGGCTCGGTTCATCTGGCGCATTGTTTAACGATTCCTTGCTATGCATGAAAATTTATTTACATAATTAAACGTCGGCCGTGCCACCCTCCAGTTTTGATTTGCGATGTCTACAGAGATTTCTACGCTCTTTATTTGCATATTTTGATGCTTAATTAAAGTCTGCCATCAATTTCATGTAGCATGGGTACCTATTTGTACTTTATAATGATAAGAATTGAAATTTTCCTTAGTATGGTGATCTTTACCTGCTCTGTTGCCAAAATAGATCTTATCAAAGCATATCTACTATCTAATCTGCATATCATTTGCGAAGATAATTCAAGAAGCATTAGATTAAAAGTATACCTATACAGTATTATCAAATATTATATAAATGCTCTGTAAATTATCCATTAGAACGTATTCCTAATCTAAAAATTTAAAACATGTTCAACAAAACTATTACGTCCCCTCAACATTTTATTTACAGATTCAAATCAATACCGCCATTCAAGCGGAAGGGTTAACTCTGAAAGGGATCAAATTGAATTCTGCTCAAGCACACATGCTCGCGTCTGGCCATTCATCAATTGTATCGTATAATGGGGGTAGAGTAGTCAACAGCTCACTTCCTGCTCTCGTATTACATATAGGTAGGTACAACAGTAGCAGTGACTGTACTATTACCATTATAATCACCTTCCTGCTACAATAAGGTCCAGATTCTGTAACAGTATGCACGGACCAAAGCAGTAAAGGGAGTTATATTATTACCGTGATCATTACTATAGTCACTAAACAACAATTAGGTATATCGAAAGAGAAGAAAACCCTAAGCAGACATCCAGTCGCAACAGCGATTTACTTTTTGATTCACCGGATAATAAAAACAAATCGTACATTTGAATTAAATAAACTGGCAACAGGTTTAGCTAATCCCAACTCAAAGAGAAAATGCAAATTAGGGAACGGCAATGTCTTTTACTCAAAGCTAATAGTAATCTAAGGAAGGAAGTCAAAATAAGATAAACAATACTGGCCTTGATTGAGATCAAATCGCGACTCGGACAAAGAACAAACAAGGAAATAGATGAACATTCTACATTTAACACGATCGATCACTGAGGAGACTAAATGTATATCATTAACATTTTATGACTAGACATAAAATTATTTCTCGGAAACATTGGGTAAGCCTTATGGAATCCAGGATCTAAAATAAATGCGTATATATTTTCAAAGCACGCGTGAACTGACGTCCTTAGTTGTGACTCATTGCGACCTTAAAAGTTCTTTTGCCATGTGATAAAAATCTCCTACAGACTTTTTTATATCTGACCGAGATGTTTCAGAATGTGTTGGCAACGTCGGGGATTCCTTCTTGTTTGAATTTGCCTACGTAATGTATAATTTGTCTTGGACAATCGCGTTAATAATAAACAAGCTCTAGATACCGGCGAAGTCGTCCATATAAACGATTCCGGGTTCACCCAGTATGAGTAATACAAACAGTATGAAGGATGTGGGACAAGACGGAGCTTTCAGACGGCCAGATGAGTCACCGGCCCGGCCCGATGTATTAATATCGGAGACACGCCTCCTGGGATCCCGAACTAAAATAGCGCGGTGTCGCGTGACTTCAATATGGTAATGCGCCATCACAGCTATAAATTTTTTTCGTGGATTTTTTCCGCACCCACTAATATTTTTAGAACGTGAATCAATCGATTATTAAATAAGGATTTTTAAAGCAAACAACTGCCTACATAGTAATAAAAACAAATAATTCTTATGGATATACGGATGATTGATGTTATAAAGTAGGTCTATATGGTTTCTGGAAGCATTATTTTTAGTAATATATTTGACAATCCTATGACTCCATAACTTGTAAGAATTCAAACATTCTTGAAGTTAAAACATTGTTCAGACAAAACGACTACTCGTTTTTCTCACATCCTTGCAGGCAAGGATTAAAGAGGTAGTGACTAATTAGCGAAGCTTTTAGCATCTGCGTCTGAAGACAAACGTGAGTCACCATCGCAATTGCCAGTTTTGTTTACAATAACAAATGATGACGACCAACAACTTACTATCGAAGTAAAAATCTCCACACACAACAATTTTAATAAATTATCTTCTTGTTGCGATGGAACGTGCTGATATAAAATTGAGGATTTATCTAAAAGTCCCTGGTATTTGCCCTTTGCTTTGCGCAGATGTATAAACAGAACCGATTGCATTGCAATATAAAACAGAACAACATAAGAATTCGTTAGGTGGAATTGCATTTGCCGGCCGGCAATTGGCACGGTCATGCCTAGGCTGCCGCCAGCTACTGTCTGGTCACGTTCAGCAAACCAGAGACCGCAAACAGGTCCCATACAACTGAATTAAACAGATTGTCTTTTATTTTTTTCACTTTCATGGGCTTTGACGACGCATTTCAATTTGATATTGGCGCAAAGCCCTGCGTCTGTGACATGTCTAGTCAACGAGTCATAATATTAATGTTTACTTTGGCACCAATGAAAAATGGAGAAAGATATAAAATGAAGTTTCCAAATTGGATTTGCTCTTCTGTTTTCAAATATTGTATGTTGTGTCGAGTATTTCGGGTGCATATTTGACTAGACTGAGCACACAATTGTCAGAAACGACAAAACAAGCGGAGGAAATAAGCTTAATTACTAAGTTGCGAGTCCGAGTCACCCAAAGGGCCGAGGGTCTCTTTAAGTAGACCCTTACGAATGTTTCAATGAAGGGAGCAATTATGGAAGAAATTTTCAACACCTCTTCTAAAAGGTCGTCGCACCCTGAGCATTCTTGAAAATCAGCTGTGCAAATAATGATGTGGAACTAACGCTGATATTATGAAAATCTGATTAGACTTTTGAATGAACGCTTTTGTATATATTCCATTCCTCACTGCTTCAATGGCTTTGCAGGACACAATGACCGTGACAAGTTTTTGTTGAACTAAAAAACTTGGTTGAATAGTCCTTTATGGTCGTCATTGTGAGTACAAAAAAGGACACAGATCAGATTTGCTTCTTTTGTAAACGGTGTTCATCTGTCACAGCCTAAGCTTTTGTAAGGCGAGAAAATTTTAATATGGCCCTTAACAATGTTCCTGCAAACCGGATGGAGTGGCGATCTGGCGATAAATCTTTTGTAATTGACAATACTGCTCATTGGAACAATAGGACTTGACTAAAACATAGCTTTGATAAATGAAGTTTGGGAACCATTTAGTTGAGTGCTAGATTCGTTACTTGTCAACAATGGAGGACCATTTATCCTTTGTGTATTGTCCTTTTAATCTCATCCTGACTCAATGTTTCCGAGTTCGTAGAAGTTTTATGGTATTTTATTAGGATTTTATTTTCGCATTTGAAAAGAGAAAAGATTGTGCCTCTCGTATCGAGGAGCAAACTTTGCTCTCTGAACTTGTAACTGAGTTAAGTCAACCCCCGGGATCGCCTGGAGGCTCCTAATCAATATTTACTTACTACTGTCTCGATTTTAGTTTATTTCTCCTTGAACACTTGTACCAATTATGTGTTTATATTGGAATCTTTTAGTTATAAAGTTTATTGGATGTACGACATCTCATGCGTACATCATTAGCATATTATGCTTGGCTTCTCATATTTAATTCAAATCTTGCTATTGTAACTATATCAAACATGCAAACATTAATGGTATGGTGTGTGTGGTGTGTTCATCTTACTCCAAACATTAGATAACATGAAGTACAAAATGAATGAATAGAAGGAGCAACTCACCACATGCACCACCAAGATCCACTGCGCGATCTGGCGCATTTTTGAAATCAACTTCTTATTCGACGGCATTGTCAAAACATAAATCCAACTTATCACTAACAAATCCAAGAGTAAGTATGTAAGGAATCCACAAATAGCACAGAACGATCACCAACTTTATCGACCGTTTCACTACCGACACGCACACACACAGGTTACAAAACTAGACCTACACTTTCACACAAACTTGTTCTTGTTCAACGTACACGAAATGTTTGTTACACCAGTAGCTTATCTCGCCAATTATGTTTACAGTCTAGGCGCTTGGCAGTAAACCCTGCAATATAACGCCTAGGACGGTTCGGTTACTTGACGAGTCCAACTGTAGACTGACAACACTACTCAAACGCTATACGCGAATGTGTAAAACGGTGACTCATCGCCCCGCATACTGTTTACCGAGGCTTGAGTCATCGCGGTCCGAAAAGCAACGGCAGCGATGAAGCGCTGTAGTAAAAGAACGATAGCGAACACGCTAGTAAACCGGCCGGAATTGTAAAGCGCTACAATGCTTTGTTGTAGATAACCGACTCCATTAATACCTCCATTCCGCACGTGTACCTGATTATAGAAGACAATTATGAACTTTAACATTCACTGCATAGAGCACAAAATATTTTGAAGCCGGTTGAGTAACGAAACGTAAACTTTCGCGTTTAGATTTCGATTCGACTTGAGTTATGTTAGATTACGCTCGACTAGGTCGAATGCCGTTTTGAGGTCGTTTACGCGATAGACATGTTGAGCTACCTAAGTAACAATGACAATAGCGAACTGTATAGTGATCAATGTTGTCTTTGGAATGCCGGGCTCTGGTACCCAGCACGTAATTAAAATAGATACGAACTAGATTAGAAATAGTTGAAAGCGCTTTCGAAACTAGTGTACGTACTGTGGTACCGCTAACACAAACAGCAATGCCAACAATAAATCAAGTTAAGTGACCAATGGTTCATAACGTCTGCCCGTTAAACGACAGAGCAGTATGTAGCGAGCAAGTGATAATAAAACTGGTGGAAAAATAGAAACGGTTTGAGACCTCTCGGGCTAAGTTTGGCCATTTGGCATTTCTGCGGCGACCTTTTATGGACATCGTGTTTTTGCGTAACTTGATGTGAAACGCTAATTATAAACAAATATGCCGAGTTAATCTATGCTTTTAAATTTTGAATACAGAGCCAATGACATGGTTGTTTTGGATCAAGTAGAGTCATCTAATTAAGCATGGCCGTACCGAATAGTAGAACAATAGGCTGCTAGTTGTTGATTCTCACTTTGTTACTTAAAGCCAAGGATATACCATTGTTTCTGGTTCACACCTTTCACAAAAATTCTTTATCTCGGTTATCCGACCTTAGCGCCTTTGTGTTTCCAACAATAATATGGGCTATAGTGTTTCCTTTATGATTCCAAACCAGAATTTCCTGTTAATATGAGTGGGCAACACGCAAAGAGGACATATAATTAAATGAACTAAATATAGCGTTTTGTATCTTGGTTTTTCTTCTAGAAGTTATATAGTATTTATACATTTAAAGTGATATCTAGCTAGAGGATATCGCATTCCATCATTTCCATAGAAAAGAAAGAACTTTTAATTATGCCGATGATACTGATGAAGTATCTATCTACATTCTGAAAGTTCTCAAATCAGTATTCAGTTTTAGGAATAGGACAGGAGGAGGTTTTTGTCAAGAGGACAGTTGATGAATTTTTCATCAACTGTTACTTTGTAACCGACGATAGTTTTAAGCCAACACCATTTTTAAATCAGAAACATATCGTTTAATATTCATTACTGTTTCATTAAAGACATAAAAGTTCCAAAACTTTACAAAGAGAAAAATAGACCTAACATTTCCATGAACATTTGTCAATCGAGACTAGTAGAGACAAATTCTATCATTGTTTTGTAGTAGGACAATAGCATCTGTAATTGTCATTCCGTATTCAAATATAGAATTTAAATTGATGTTCATTTGTTTAAATAACTTTTAATTGACGTCAAACTTATGTAACATCATCCAATTTTACATCGGTGTGTCATACATAGGCGTAACATTTGTTATCGACAGACAGTTTTATCTTACACTTAATTTGTGATGATGTTTACATTATTACATTTCCATTAACTAACCAATCTTATGTAATAATGATATTTGATTGTTCCGCCAAACAAATTACCTTTAATTACGAATTCTTTCAACCTCAATGCTTCATGATGTAAATTTAGATAATGATGTGTAGCAGTTGATTCTTCCTAAAATTGGTCTTTCTACCTTGCTCTTTTGTACACCAAAAATATCTGATAAACCTCTCTGTTTCAAATTCTGGCACATTCTAACTTCCCTTTTAATTTTACTAACACCTTATCCAACACCGATATCGTTTTTATCATTCGTTACTTAGGGACCATTTTCTTCAACAAGTTTCTAATGGGAAATACTGTTGAGTTAGTGTTATGCATTAGCTTTTCTTGTTATGTCAAAATAACCTTCATTCATATTTTTCGATAGAACCTCGTTCTCAATCAACAAACATTAATAAAGATTGTACGTCACTATCATCATAAAAACTTACAAGTATGGGATTACCATTGACCACTAGTTTGTTTGTGTATTTGCCCACACACAAAAATTCTAAACACTATTATGAGAATGATAATATCAAACAGAGTCGTCATCCTGATGTCATGTTCAATGAAATTTATCGAACCGTTAGGGATGAGCAACAGTGTAAAATGCGTAGGCGTCGGAAATAAATGGTGGAGCAATTTATATCAAAGTTCCTATTATAATGTTATGTGGGAATACAATTAGGTTGGTATAGCAGTAAACGGTATAAATATTGTATGCCTGTCTAAATTCACGTCATGATTCATCGTCATTGTCGACATATAGTCTAGTCATACGCGCCTGAACGTCTGTTTTCTCGCCAATATATACTATGTCCTATATGTACCTACTACGGCTTAACTTATGCTTTTTATATACTTTATGATACGACGTCAGTCAAAAAAATTACGGGTGGTCCGAAAAGCCAGATTTTTCGTTCATGTTCGAAATTCAATACTAAAAAATTGTCACGGTGGGACTGTTATGAAAACTATTATTTGTCCTCTATAAAGAAGCGGTGTGGTCAATATTCAAATAATCAGTAGTGGTTGTTAGAAATTGAACAGCTTTCACCATAACAGCTGCTCCTATTAAGGATCTTTCTTGTTGCGTGCGTGCTGCGTGTGCGACTTTAGAGTAGACCTAAATGAGTCATCCATTACAAAGGTTTCCTTTATCTGCTTTCATCAATTGAATTTTGATTAAGTGGTAGACAGCCCTGATTCTAAAGAGTCCACCCACTCGCAATTCAGTAAGTGTGAAGAAAAATAAAATAGCAAACAACAGATTGTGACTATATGAAAAAAAGCTCTGTCTTCCTGTTCAGTGCAACCATATATTTTATTATACGTTTTTTGTTTGATAATCATTTTTCTTTTTTGTAATAAAAATTAGACAGTAAATAATTGTTTCGATGAAGTGTGTTTTGATGAAGTTATTAAGAAGAATTTCACTGCAGTAATGGAAACAATGGTACCAACTACACTACTACCTTAAAGATAGTGGTAGCCGTTTCAAAGTCTGTTCCACAAAACACTTGTCTTGTCTTACCGCAACATTTGTAACAATCAAGTGAAGAAATAGGATTCTACTATACGTTAAGTAACTATTTATTTTGTTCTTGTTGTCCTAACGGTTTCTTGCCCGATTGCTACTTTTTAATCTTGTTTTTTTTAGGGTTTAATTAAAGTCTATAGTTAAGTCTAACACAAATCTTAAACATTTATTAAATAATTTTTTTAGTTACTTGGTTTGCCTAAGTAAGATCGAAAATTGTAAGGAACTTAGATATTTTGGAAATATAGGTATAGAAATTTTAACCTATTGCATTGGTTTCGCATTAAAACAGGCACATAACGTTATCTAGCACCTAGGAGGCTCTAAATTTTTGAAGAAAACGAAAAAAACTAAAAAACCAATTGCCCGGAAACAAAACTGAATCAAATGTAATATGCAACAAATTGGCAGTCAAAGCCAGGCAATAGTACAAGCGAGCGGTGATGATCTAAGCCTGAATAAGGTGAATGCACTCGTTATTCGATGTCGAGCGACCTCTTGGCTCTTATCGATGACTTCACCACTCACTACTGAATGACAGTTGTTAAGTAACAAAACTTAGTTTATTCACGAGCTATTCGTAGTTTATACTGTTTTCATGGTAATCTGAGCTTATACGTAGATTAACAGCCATTTGTCGTGCATGTTTGATTATTGAAAGAAATAGGTATGTGTGTTGAGGGATTTTTGACGGTTTAGGTAAATTCAAGACTCATAGCTGTTTATGGTGAATTTTAAGTTATGTTTGTACCTTCAGAAGGTCGGAAAGAGACAATTTCTGTGCACAAATAGTTCATTAAGAGCTCTAATCGTCTGGCAAAGGATGGCGTTCTTTGTGACGATCTATAAGAAGGACAGTATTCAACTGATGATATGTATGTGCTGATAAAATGACTCATTGGATAATCTGTGTCGTGGATGCCAATGCATGCTCGAAACACATGAACAAACATTAGTCTTGGAACTAATATCTTGAGGCCATACAAATGTTTTCCTCATGCAGAAATCCATACGGCGACCCTGAGCTCAGAACTACGTCAATGTGTCATTTAGGTCATCAGAGCATTGAAGATAATATTTTTATTATTATGATAAATTGATAAACGCAAATCGGAATATCTGAGAGTCATGATAATGTTTCATCCGATGCGTAAAACAGACTTAAAGCTGTAGATACAAATTCGTCACAATGCCATTTATATTGCCAGAGAAATTAATCGTTACACATAAAATGCAGAAACATGCACACTCGGAAATGCAAAATGTTTATTCCGATGCGGAAATTTGATGCACAGCGCTATAATGACGCGCATCGTAATCGTTGCTTCTAAGGTCATTACACAAAACTCCTATTCTTCGATAATAATATAAAAAAGAGAACATCTTCTTTTCTTCTCTGGCAGTCTAACCTTTAGCTTTGACAGACAACAAAAGATTTGAAAATTCAAATGTTGGTGAAAACATACTCTTGATTAACTATTTCGGTAATCTCTTTCTACATACCAACATTAGTCATGCATTACATTTGACTGTATTTACTGTCGTTATCAGTGAGTCACTCCGGTGGTTCCCAACCTTTAGCTGGGTCACATATGGCACAGCAACCACTCACGTGGACTTAATGAGTCATTTCGTAGCAGGTGTTGTATTTGACGCTGTCAGTGTCACATACGATGAGTGACAAGCGAATTTGATTAACAGTTTTGTATTGGACGTTAAAAGTGTCTGTTATTTTTTTTTCTTTTTTACAGCCAGTATTTATTTTTATTTTTTCTGTTTTAATTTTTGGCGTAATTCAATGTTTCTTAACATTGGTGCCAAAGGTTTACACAGCAGCTGATGCATTTTTAATTTTATTTAGTCTTGTGAAAAGATTTTTTTTAGTTTTGGTAAAGTAAAAAACAACACTGTTATAGCACAGATTGTTATTTCATACTAGCTGCGCCGCGCGGTTTCACCCGCATAAGTATCGATCCCGTGGGAAGATCGGGATAAAAAGTATCCTATGTCCTAACCTACCGTTTTAGCATGAAAGCGTAACAAACAATTAAAAAAACTCACTTTCGCATTTATGATATTAGTTAGGATTGAAGTAGGTAGTAGTTTGTTACAGCTTTGACCAGACACAAGCTATGGAACTGTGGCTTACTCTTGACTATTAAGTATTTTTGTTTCATCTATTTACTGTGATAAAAATAAAAAGTATTCGCCTCTAAAATGCTTATTGTTTTGACGTCAATATCAGTCAGTGATGCCGAACTGTGACGAACGTTAAGGGTAATGTCCCATATTGTGCTCCTAAATGTCAATTAAATTACGATAATTACTTAAAGTAATTCGTTTCAACTTCCTGTATTTTGTAGTCAAGCAATACATAGGTTTTCGGTTTTCCTGCATTACATACAATGTGGAAATGAAATATCAGCTTCATTAATTCGAGAATATTCGACAACAAATTCAAAATTCAGAAGTCATTTATTCAAACTAGGCTGAGAATCAGCACTTTTGGAACGTCAAAATTACATAAGACAGTCCCCCAAAACGCCCACCCTTCACCACTTCCTAGTGCTTTGAAGCTGTTAGTTAGCTGGGAAGAAGAAGTGGCGCAATAAACTCCCTCGCAGTGAACAAGCGAACACATTTAATGCAAGTACCTAAATTCAGAAATAAAGAAGAGGAGAAGTCAGAACGTACATGGCAATAATGACGGTACTTTATTTAAATGTAAACATTAAATAATTTACAATATTTATTAAAATTAAAAAAAACCGTTGCAAGAATTCAAACTAACCACAATTAAAACAAAATAAATCTTTATGATCCCCAAACCGCCCTAACTTAAAGCTTAGAACACACAGGATGCAGGACCCGACAATGCCTTACTGCGCCATGCGTTAGGGGTAGCGTGACTCGGACCGCAGCTTTCTGTGAAATTATTGCGTCAATAGGAACAGATAGATTGGTATGTCAATGAGTAATAGAATGTACATGGCAATGATGACGGTACTTTATTTAAATGTAAACATTAAATAAATTACAATATTTATTAAAATTTTAAAACCGTTGCAAGAATTCAAATTAACTACTATACTTACATAAAAACCGATTTAAAACATAGTCAATATTTATGATCCCCAAACCGCCCTAACTTAAAACTTAGAACACACAGGATGTAGGGCCCGACCATGTTAGGGGCAGCGTGACTCTCCCCTTAAATGACCAGAACGCAGTTTTCTGTGAAATTATTGCGTCAATCGGAACAGATGGATTGGTATGTCAATGAGTAATAAACAGATCATTACAACGTATTGTAGGATGACTCAAAACATGAGTTATGGTCATCACACTCATTATTAATCAACATAATTAGCAATAGCACCTAAGCTTTTGAAAAAAAAAATGCGGTTAATGAAATTGTAGCTTTATTTTGTACTAGCTTTCGTGGCTTCGCCCACGTGGAGTTCGGAAATTTATTATCCCACGAGAACGTACTACCGGGATAAAAGTATCCTATGTGTTAATTTAGGTTATAAACTATATGTGTGGCAAAGGACAATGACAAGAATAGGCTCGAATCATGTAGCGTCCGACAGACTTTCTGTAATAATGATAATTCATAACAGAAAATAGTAACAATTATACAATTTATATAAAATCTGTAGAAGTACACCGCTGAAAACTCATTTTAAAAAGTTATTCAACTAATTGTCAATTTAACAACACATTTCCCAGCTACAATTTCAAGAAGAAATGTTGCCAATACCAAAATAAAATAATATCGATACGAAATTGCATATGCAAATCGATTACAATAATATAAATATGAATAAAGATAAAGTCCTGCCTCTTTTGTGACGTTTTAACTGTCAAGTTAGCGTTAGCGTCAACGTACAGGCAAGTGAAGGAACACGGGTGGGTTTTAGTCAGTAAGAGTCTGACACGCCCTCCCGCTCCGCCTAGAGCGGGAGAAGTCATTTGATGAAAAAAACGTCATTTATCATTTTAGTTTTTTTTTATTGGAACGAAGTTCCTTATCGCGCGTTGTGAAAGGGGGCTAGACGGAAAAAAATCTTACGAAAAGTTGTCACGACACTTTTTGCTATAGTAAGCTATTGTAAGCTGTGCGGCGGGCGTGCGCATGTTTCTCTGTCTGTCTCTCTCTCTCTCTTATAGAAAGCAAGCCAGATATTTTCATTTCTATTTCGCATTGAACAGTGTGGTGTCGCGACGATTATTTTTGTTGAGTGTATACAGGTTTTTTGTACATAATAAATAATAAAAAGGAACTTCGTTCCATCCGGGTGTCCCTTGACACCTCTCAATTTTTTATTTATCCTTGAATGTCGCATGATACCCCATAGGTGCATAAGAAAAAACGCACATAAGGTGGATAAGTATGAGATCTAACCCGCGTGACTCACCGTCGTCGATTCGGTGGGGTTTGACGGTTTTGGCAAACTGTCTCCGGTTCGGAGACAAAGAGCCTGTGTGTTCTTTTAATAATAAATACCGTTTAGTTATATTTATGAATAATATTATAAAGTGATGTAATAATTTTATTAAAAATAATCCGATGATCGATATTGTTTAGAATACATAGTTTATTCCTAATACCTTATAATGTTATTATAGTAGTGGCAACACTTGATGTAAAACAACTTGTGTTTTGTCTGTGGTCCTTGTCATTGTCAAAAAGTTTGACTTCACTTCATCGGCGTGTTGTTGTGTTTTTTTTTCATATATTCTAATCTAAGTATGTTTTATGTATATTTTTAATATAAAAACATTTATATACGACAATAATCTGCTAAAAGTCATTCATTTAATTAATCTCTTAATAGTTTATTTCATGTTATCGTTAAAATCAGAAGTATTAAGTGGTCAACTTTAAAGCACTATAACTTTTTTTGGTGTACTTCCAATATAAATCTAATTATATTATCAAATTCTAAAATTATTTTCCCTTTTTATGAAATATAGTTCATCTCTGTCGGTTCTGGCCGAGTCTTGTAGGAAACTTTGGCATTCTCCTTTCATCCAAATCCGTTCAACCGTTTTTGCGTGATTGAGTAACAAACATCCAAACATACAAACTTTCACATTTATAATATTAGGAGGATATAATATAATATAATATATTAGTATATATCAACCTTGGCCAACAGAAGGAACAAACAAATAAACGAATTATCAAAGAATCAAGAAACAGAAAGAAGAAGAGTTTTCTCAGATGAAGGAAGAATGAGCATAATCGCTTGCTTAGGAACTCTGTTAGCGTTGGTATTGTCTAGGTATGTACCATCGAAGAAGTTCATATCTAACCACCGTAAGGACTATTCTTGCTTGCAGCGTTCGTCGGCTATAGAACCGGGCCGGTAACAGATGTGGTCATCGTGTTCACGGGATTTTGTTTTCAAACTGGTTAGATATGAACTTCTTTGATGGTACGCTTGTCGGTATTAGTTCTTATCACACCGTTATCTAAACAGTAGTTATCTAGATAAGAATATTTAGACGGTCAGACAGACTGTAGTCCATAATTGATTAATTGATTTAATTAATATCTACAACAATTATTTTAAATAAAGTTTTACTATCTCAATTCCAACGATTCCTGAAACTGTTTGAGTGGCTAATGCAAAGTTCAGTTTTAGTTCTATTTCGAACTAGCTTATGCTCACGGCTTCGCCCGAGTGGATGTTGGAAAATATCCCACGGGAACGTACTTCCGGGATTAAAAATACCATATGTATATTATCCAGGTCATAAACTGTCTGTGTAAAATTTTCATCCAAATCCGTTCAGTCAGCTTTCCGTCAATCCAGGACATACATCCAGACAAACGAACAAAAATCCTTCGTTTCTATTTTATTACTAGCTGTTCCCCGCAACTTCGTCTTAGATCCAGGTTGAAAACTAGCTTATGTCCTTCTTCACCAAATTTCACCCAAATCTGTTCAGCCACTTCAGCGTGAAAGCGAAAAAAAACTCACTTACGCATTTATAATATTGATTAGGATATATCAATTTTCAAACAGACAATTTTCTTAGCACTAAACATTTCTTGCATAAGCAGACTATTGTCTAGAAGACCAAAAAAAAAAAAAACAAAAAAAAAAACCGAATACAGAGAGCACAAACACCAAAGTATACCAGAAAAAAAAACATTGTGGTGTCAACGCACCTACTAGTAATTCCTTAGTTTTCCTTATAAAACACTACTTACTAATACAACCCAAATACATAACTCAATCATCATAACATTACTCATAAATGAACAGCAAAACTTCAAAGTACAGAAAAACAAAGTTTACTCTTATTCATGTAAAAACTATTCACAAGTTAACATTGTTTTATTGAAAACCCTGTTACTCACGGCAAAATGTGACGTCAAAAGAGGGGCCGTTCAGTTTAAAACGCGTCGAGGTAGGTACTGTCTGACGTTGGAACACACGTCACTATGAGGTCAGGCGCATCGGGGAAGCTGATGAACATATATCTACTTTTTTGGTATAATAGTTATGGTACAATCTATTTATGGATACTTTGTTCATATGACTGCATGAGGAAATACTGAGTGTTAGCTTATATGTAGCATCTTGACAAAGGCTGATCACAAGTAGTGCAAGAATTAAGTTCAAGAAGGTCAATTATAATACAATCCTGTTTCTGTCCCACTGCAGGGCAAACACCTATAAAGAGAAGGCACGAACATTTATCACCACGCTTGCTCAAGACGGGTTGTCGATTTCAGACTTATATTAACTATAAGTCCAGGTTTCGTCACGGATCAGATCAAGTACAAGCACTTATTTAGTTGCGGTGTAATAAAAACTTAAAGCATTTATTTTCATTAAACCATTATTATCTTTTGAATTGTAAAGGAGTTAGTTAATTAGAAGCCAGTTGCCCATTCCAAATTGTAGATTCATATGCAGAGGAATGTGCAAGAAACTTCATGGATAGCCTTAGTAAGTTTGAAGCTGATATTAAAAGAGGATTATAATAAAAATAATAATAAAAATCATGTGTAATTCAGACTAAGACGTAGAAGAGATATTTTATTATGAATCTAAAATCCACATAATCTTAAAATGTCTGTTAAGCCTTACATAATGTTGCAACAATTTACCTGATTTAATCAGGAAAAAGAGTCGTCGATGATATCCCAAAACATACAGCATTTAAAGCTTGCATACCAGGCCGTAATTGTGATATTCAATTCAAAATAACTGATCTGTGTAATATTCCTGGAACTTGATACTGAATCCCCCAGTTCTGATAATACTGGTATTCATTACAACAATATTGATTGTGAAGTTTCTACGTAACTGAATGTAATATTCCCCTTGTATAATTCTGCGTAGAGTTATAAAGCCTCCTTTATGAAGTATTTTCACGGAATATTTTATTTAATAGACCTCAATAAGCTCATTGGTTCAATAAACCTACATACGGAAGACTTTGTAGTTGATGTCCATGTTGTTTCTGTCAAAGATTTCATCATTCCCTTTTACTATGTGGTAAACGTTAAAACAGATCAAGACCCCAGCCCCGGATCAAGGAGGGGCAAAGTACTAGACAAGTCACCATCCAGCACACCGCAACTCTGCAATAAATGAGATGCGCAGCACATATAATCTTTCTATTTCTTTCTTGTTTACCCCCCTGTTAGATTGGCGAATTATCGATCGATAAAATTTGATTAATTATGTATTTTCATTTCGAGAAAATTTGAATATCGCGGATGCTCTAAGATAGAGCATGCCCCATAAAGGATTGGCGGGGGGCGGCAGACGGCAGTTATTGCCCCGCTTTAAAAAACTTCTAGATCCGAGACTGCAAGACCCAACACTATAGCAAACTTAAGCACCTTAATCGGTTTCCTAACGGGTTTTTAGTTAATTCTTTGAAGTTCGAAGTAAATCGCCAACCAGTCCGAAGGTAAGTCTCCAGCCCTGTATTCTCCTATTCTGTGTCATACCAGACGTATCAATGTATCCACGCTGGGAATGCCCATTCTCTGTCATTCCCGAGTCATGTTTCTTCTTTAGTCATAGACATTCCCGAGATGAATGTAATGATGATGATTCATCAAGCAGAGATTATTGACACACATATCAAGCATCCAAGTTCATGCAGTCATTCATTATTTATAAAATATTATCTTAGCCAAGATTGATGGCGTTGAATTTAATTGTTTAAGATGAAACAATTGAGTTAACGTCACTTGGCTTAATAAATAAGAATGATTGAGTAATCAAAAGAGGAGCTCGTGGCTAAGTTATAACAGCCGCATGGGTCGATCCATCAGGATAAGCTATGCTAGGTCCGTGGATCCATCTTTAAATACCGAAACTGCTCCGTGCCAGCAAGCACGTTAAGCCGTTGGTCCCAGCTGTCATTCGTGGATCTTTGACAGTCGGTACGAGTCGTCATAAGCCCGGAATTCTGACACCAGTGTTACCTAGGGGTATCGTATTACCCAGTTACTGGGTTGTGGAGGCCAGATAGACAGTAGCTCCATGTAAAATTCTGGTATTCAGCTGCATCCGGTTAGACTGGAAGCCGACTCCAACATAGTTGGGAAAAGGCTAGGCAGATTGATTTTTTGATTGAGTAATCAAAACTTTAGAAGGATTGCCATAACCTTTAACGTTACTTTAAATATTACATAACATAACACGCCTGTGACCCCCGAAGGGTTAGGCAGGTACACCTCCCCTAGTACCTACACCCACTACCACTACCACTACTACCTACTACTACTACTACTACTACTTACTCCTACCAACACCCGTACCGTACCATACTTTAAATATTACCAACAATTATTGGAGTTCAAGTACAAAATATTAGTTTTCATAGCTTAGTAAAATTAATCCTTTGTAAGCTGACAGGGGAAATTGTCGCCAAGAATTATTTTATAGCACTAGTGATGTACCATCGAAGAACTTCATATCTATACACCGTAAGGATTATTTCTGCTTGCAGCGCTCGGTGGCTATAGAACCAGGGCGGTAACAGATGTGGTCATCGTGTTCACGGGATTTTGTTTTCAAACTGCTTAGATATGAAGTTCTTCGATAGTACCTATTTCACAAAGTTGCGATTTTAAACCTAAAACTTGGAGAAACGGAGTAAAGATAATAATAAGGTTCCATGGACAATCGCCGAGATGATGACCTTTTTTTGCAAGTCATCTTATATATGTAAACATTGAAATTATCCCACTTTCGAATGACGTTGCACAGACATGTATAGAGATATGTTTTCAGATACAGAAATAAATACATACCTATAGGCTGAGCAATAGCATCAATTTTTTCTTTCCGCAAATAAAAAACATGATGCACAATTCTTAAAATACCCACGTCAAACGCCAATAACACAAAAAATATAAAAGCTATTAGAACAAGACGCGTCATGGGTCTCGAATTAAAGTAATGAAAGAGATGATCTCATGGGTAGGTGGATAAAAATAACCTTACTTCGGGCTATGGGAATAACCATAACTACCTACCTGCCTCATCATTTGGACTTTGCCAAAGACATATCCTGGCAGGCATGGACTTTACTTTGTAAAATTTACTTCAACAACTTTTTGAGAGTAGTGGACTCTCAAAGCGGTGAAGTAAAACATAGTTAAAACACTGTTGTCTTAGAATCAAAACTTCGAAGATATTTGTGTCATTTACTAACCCGCAATGGGCCCGCGTGATGGATTTCGGCCCACCAGCTCTCATAGAGAGTCCCCCTGTGTCCCAGCAGTGAGAACATTATAGGCTGATTATACAAAGATGTAGCCTAAATTCTTGATGGGAACCTTTCAGTTAATTAGACTTTGATTAATTCGCTAATTATACTATACCAGAAAACTAATCTTTAATCAAATTAAAACATCGTTTAATTGATAGCTGTACAGATAAAAATAAATAACATTGACCTAAAAATAATTTGCAACAGTACCGGTTTTTGGAAAAGAATTCTTGGTATGTGGACTTGTGGAGTGCTAAAATGAAAGTTCAACAGCGAAAGTCAAAGAAACTGCGATTACCAAACCAGACGAATTGGCAGACGTCAAGCGTAGTGAATATGGCATTCTTATTGCGTGCCCATTAATTGTCCTAACTAAAGAATCTCTTTATAAATTGCATTCCAAACATTAACAATACATGAATGATGATGTTAGACTGCCAAACATTGTTAGTTCTAGGTCGTCATTAATTAAAACCAGAGCAAAATAGATAAGGCCAATGATATCAAAAGGACGGAAACGCCCCGCGGGGGCACGACTCTAAATGGAAGAATACCACGAATCGACACTACGTACGTGACGACGTGTGTAATACTGAGCTACATACATAGAATATTTATGTATGTCTCTCACTGCGCCGTAATAACTGCAGGCCAAAGACACTTAGTCATCAACCAACCAGACGTGTTTAGAAATCAACGCTTGTTATGAAATATAAGTATTAATAATTAGAGTTCGTACTCTGATATAACAATAGGTAGTAGTCAAAACAATGACACTCCCCCGGTGCAAATGGTTACACATTGCACTGACATGCACGGGGATGGGAAGATTGACTCATTACATCGTTGGTCATTATGCAGGGCAGATGCCGAAGTACTAATAGTTAAATAACATGAGCCTGTATATCTGCTACTGCAGGTAAAACGCCTCTTCTCGTAGGGAGAAGAAGTCTTCATAATGCCCAGTGTTTTTGGAACAAAGTTCCTTAACGCGGCTTGCGATAGGAGTTGACTGGTAGAAATCGTCACGTAAGGGAACATCATTATGTAAGCCCTCCATGTGACTTTCTCTCTCTCTGTGTCTCTTTCTATTATATACAATGTGTGTGTGCGTGCAAGTATCACGTAAAGGCGACTCTTGTCGAACAATTTCTATGAAACTTCACGGAAATTGTTGTACCGATGTCGCGGCTCGCCGTCGCGTCGCTCCTGTCTGCACCTCGTTCCTGACGGGGTCTCCCGATCGTACACGTTTTTTATTTTATTTTAAGATTAACGCTTTGGACTAAATAAATAAATTTAAAAACTTTATTATTTTGATTAAATTGTTATACTAAAAAATACCAACCCACGATCTCTCAATAATTTAGTTAATTACGTGAAACAAGTCCAATATACGTGAATCATAAACGAATGAATAGTAGAATTGATCCAAAACCATTATAATTAAATCGGAAAATGGGCGATTTGACGCGGGAGTTATGTTTGGCTATAACTGGGAACTAGGAAATTGAAAAACTAACATTTGTTAAATGTTGAATACACAATCTAATCCAAAGGTACTAACGTGTTTTGTATTTTTAATAGCACATAACCTTGATATAGCTGCGATGTATGTATTTTAATGCGTGGTATTAATAAATAGTTAACACAGTGACCTCCCGTTGATTGGGTTTTAATTATATGATCGGGTACGGAAAGTAATCTAGTTCGAGTTGGTTCCTCATACCAATCTACATTATTATTTGAAGTTAAAATTATTGTAACTTTGTGATGGACCCAATTTTTTCATCTCGGAAGTAACGTTAAATATTTAAAACTTTCCTGAAGTTTCCCTTCCCTGCTTTTCAAACGACATTATCTAAAGTTCAAAAGTGCTGTTCCACTTTCAGTATCCATTCAACCTACTTGATAATAATTTAAACAAAAAATCTTTACACTACCAAATAAACAAAATGGAAGAGTATGTTTGCAATGTCAAAATAACAGCTTTTAACTAAATGTATATGACAGTATATACGGTACTTATAAAAAAAAAACAATGATTAAAATGTTTGTCTGTCTGTCTGTCTGTTTGTTCCGGCTAATCTCTAAAACGGCTGGACAGATTTTGACAGGACTTTTGGCAGATAGCTGATGTAATAAGAAATAACTTACGCTACTTTTATTTTAGAAAAAGATTGAGGGCCCACGCGGGCGAAGCTCCGTGCAGTACTGCTAGTCGTAGATAATTTGGATTCAATTAAATGCCTGGCAAGTTACCAGGAGCTTATACGGAGTTGATAAAACAAGCCATTAGTTTCATGAAAATTTTACAGCTATACCATTTTTTTTTTCTCTTTGGAGTACCCAAACCAAGAGGTATAGCTGTAAAATTTTAAGCCAGCCAGTTTTTTATTCAAAATTCAAAAGTCATTTATTCAAACTAGGCTGATAATCAGCACTTTTCGAACGTCAAAATTACATAAGACAGTCCCCCAAAACGCCCACCCTTCACCACTTCCTAGTGCGTTAGCTGGGAAGAAGAAGTGGCGCAATAAACTCCCCAGCAGCACAGCTGTCTGTTCAGTTAGATTATTGTAAGCCAGTAGTTCAGTTAGTTATTATGGGTATAATAACCAACTGAACTACTGGCTTACTCCTCCTATTGGCGTCTCAGCTCTCAGGGATGTTAATGACTGACTCACGAGTGTAACTCTTGACTCATCAAGGAATCGACAGCCGGCAAGTCAATTGCATGTTTTATTAATTGGCCATCTGAATCACTTTGCCATACCGTTTGTAACTTGCATGTAATTATCAATGAGTGAGTGCGTGATTGAAATTCTATAGGAATAATTATCGTAGTGACTTGTGAGTCAAGGAAGCCTAACATACTAATGAAGGATATTAGAATATGTTCTAAGAATATTGTATAGGAATTGGACATTATACCGGTAATTAATTGTTGTGTGGTCTTGATTACTAATAAGATTATGATTTCATTGTCCGTGTTTTAACTAAGGGATTCATGGTGAAGTTAGAGAAGTTACTTGAACATTTATAGTCTGAGATAATTAACCATGTTGGCTTCTATTTTTAACCCCCGACGTAAAAAGAGGGGTGTTATAAGTTTGACCGCTGTGTCTGTCTGTGACATCCACCGTAGCTCTTAAACAGGTGAACCGATTTTGAATGCGGTTTTTTTATTTGAAAGCAGGTTTTCTAGCGATAGTTCTGAGTCATGTTTTATCAAAATCGGTTCAGTTGTTTAAAGATTATCAGCTCTTTTCTAGTTGATGAATGGATGTGAGCGTCTTACACAGGTCTGTTCGATTTGAAATTTGGTATTCTGTTACTTCAACGGTATTAGAAGAACATATTAACATGAAACTGATGCTGCAGCATCACCTGTGATTTGCAGGATACCCAACTCCCTTACCAACTTACAGCACAGGTATCGTGTTTTGGGCTCATTGGAATTGTCTAAATGAATAGATGATGAATAGGATCTGGTGATGGAGTAGGAAAGAGAAATGAGGAAATGTTTGTGTCAGGTCAATGTTTCTGATACTACTATACTACTACGAGTATGATACTATATTTCCTAGCCGACCACAACAATTATTATTGTTACACTTATTGGACAATGTCGGACCGATTATGTAGGTCTAATTATTTTATATTCAACAGTATATGTATATAGGTATAAACTTATAAACCAAAGTAAAAAGCATAGGTAGTTTCAGCATTCTTCGTAATTACCACAATTTTATACAGTACCTACCCAGTTAATCAAACATGGCTGACTAATACGAAGCAATTTATTCAAATTTTTAACATACAAATTACGGTCACTTGTCACTAAGGTTGCCAACCCTATAATATAGTATCCTGCTATAATACTATATTTCTAGTAGGCGAAACTACTACATTTTTGATTCAATTCAAAATGGCGAGTTGATCGGAATAGAACTAGTATTGATTTCATAAAAGCTGTAAAAATAATTACGAGACATGATAATATTTCATTCATAGTAGCAAACAATATGCATTTAAAGAATAAAAATGTTTTTGAAATATACCTACTCTACAATTAATTTTTTATATTTTCGCCATCTACATTGTTAAAAATATTATATTTGACATAAAAAAAGTTGGCAACCCTACTTGTCACACATACCTACCTCATTACTTAAATACACATTGTTTGTTCTCAACTTAAACTGTTGACTCATCAACTTAAAAAGGATAACTACGTTCTTGTCGAGTGAGCAAGTAGACTGACCGACTAACACTTCAAAGTCGCTATCCCAAAACTTAAGACAAATAGTTTCAGTTACAAAGTTTTAATTCCATTGCTTGGCCATTTTCTCACTTTCGGGATGTCAAAAAACGATTGCTAACAAAAGAAGCAGTGGATTTAAAAAAAGAATACGTGTCGTTTCATACGTTCGTAGTAGAATAACAACGGAGAGTTGAATGACTTAATGAGTCACTCTTTCACAACGCTACGTTCTTGAAAAGGTCATCGCGAAGTTTGTTCATTGATTTTTTATTTCTCACGATTGTGTGGGTGTCCGTGTCAGTGTGTACTTGTGGGTGAAATTTATTTAAAGCTCATGAGCATGACTAAGACGGTACACTTTCGTTTGATATAAAGTTACGACTTTTTTCATTTACCTCTTTGATATTTTAATATCTGAATACAATATGGTAAAGTCCCGAAATGCAAAAATGAAGCACGTTGACGTAAATTTTCACAGAATAACTTATTTAACTTTTTCCTTATTAAGAACCAGAATTATGAATTAAAATACTCAATTAAAAAAAGTGATAAATTCAATATTTTTCGACTCGCCGTACACAGCATGAACTTCAACATGGATTCTGTTAAGTACATGATTCTTGCACATTTTTCGTCTTCCACCTTTTCCAGATCTCCGCTACCTTCCAACTTGATGTGAGAAATTATAGCATTCGGATGCTTCAATGGGACCGAGCATACAAACTCAAGCTTGGTCTTATATTAAAGATTCTGTACGGCTATTATCTTTCCCAAAGCCGCCTCTCACCGTCAGCTGATTTTTCTGATACCTAGAAGTTCTTGAAGGTGGTTTCATACTTTAAATGCATTAAAGTGACCTCCACGAGTAGTAATACTTGAAGGAAAGTCCGTCCGCCCTCTAGGCAGTTTTGGCTAGAGGTCTTAAATTATGGGAAATATCCGGCCAACAATCTCCTAGATTGACCTGCAAGATAATATTAAGAAATCGGTATAATGATCGATTCTGCTGGGGAGTTTGTTGCGCCACTTCTTCTTCCCAGCTAAAGCACTAGGAAGTGGTGTAGGGTAGGCGTTTTGGGAGTGGGGCGTAATCCACCACGTGGGCCCAGTGCGGGTAGGTAGATGTCACATGTCTTCGAATTTTTAGTTCTAGGACATGCCGGTTTCCTCACGATGTTTTCCTTCAGCGTTTTGAGAACAGTGGTGAAGAAATAATTTACACAAAGTAAAGTGCCTGTCGAGGACCTACGACCAACGAGTCGTTACTCCCGGCTGTTACCACTGGGCTTTTATAATACACACGTATAGTTATTTTACAAAAAAATTGTTTTTTTTTCTACCGGTATGTTTTTTCCATCTGCAAGTGTATTACGAAAGTAGATGCCATGGAAACTTGGCAACATTGACAACAACAGAAAAAAAATCTGGTGCCTGCTCATACAGTGCTGCGCGCTGGTTTCGATCGCTGGACTAGAATGCTACTGGAATAATGTGAACTCGCACTGGAATGTACTCATTGCAGTGCAGTAACTGGAATCACAGTCTACTCTTTCATTTCAGTGCCACTTGCATAGTGTAGACGGCCAATCCAGTGCTGGATTAAACGTTGAACAGTGAACACGCATTGTTGTTTTTTGTCTGACTGACTGAATTACTGGAATTATGTAGATGATTATGATCTAATCTAGCACTGGACTAAATTGTCCTTGGATTGACCTTTTAACAATGTAATTTGAAAACATTGTAAAAACCATTTACTTTTAAAAGGACCTTGGAGTTTCTTGCCGGGTCTTCTCCATAGGAAACGATCAATTGGAACCGTGCACTAGCTTCTGTCGTTTCATAAGTGCCCATGTAGGTTTATGTTTTCTTTTTTTTTTTTAATCTTTCGCTGGGTTACTGGACTGGAATACTGTGAACGCATTATGCTGTTCAGGTGGAACCACATATTTTCTCAAAGGTGCTGACTCTTTGACTCAACTTTTGACAAGTCATCAAATTATGCGGTTAAGTTAGTCAAGACATCATATTCAAAGCTAGTTAGGATATATTAAATATACATGCTATTTACCTTTTCATAATTTCAGGGCAACGACCCCAATGACGACATAAATACACTGTCATGACCACCTACGGACATTTTAAAAGGATGGAAGTTCATATCTAACCAGTTTCAAAACAAAATTCCGTGAACACGATGACCACATCTGTTACCGGCCCGATGCTATACCCGCCGAGCGTTGCAAGCAAGAATAGTCTTTACGGTGGTTGGATATGAACTTCTTCGATCGTACCTACAGCCTACCGTTGCCTTACTTGAAAGCAATATTATAATTTTTTAATGCACGATTATTCATACATGTGATTTTCATATACGATGCGATATTTGTGTAGGTTACTGTATGATTCCCAGCTAAGGCCTCGGCTGGGGCAAACTGGCTGCGAAAGACGTAGAATCGGGTATTGTGTAGCAACCTGAGACAGACCCATATCCAGCAGTGGACTGCAATTGGCAAAATTGGGTAAACTGCGTGTCTTCAAGGTGCTGATATACTTGAGCATTCACTTGTAACAGAACATCGAGCATTCGCATTTTTAAATTTGTCGAACTGAACCACAAGTAGAGCCAAACATCACTACGAACATTTTCACGATCATTCTAGGGAACGCTCTAGTCAATGCTCATGAATTCTTGGCCTTTGCAAGACACACTGGTATGAATTAATAAAGATACTTTCAATATTAATATTTCAATTATCAATTTCTCTAAATCTCAGTAGATACGACGCCGTACCAAATAAAACAAGTAAAGAAAAATAAAACTTCAAACTAAAATATGGTTGACTATTCGCCTTCAGCTTACGAACGAAACGGTCTTTCAGGTTAGATAATATTAGGTACTGTAGAATTTGCTGACTTAGCAGAGTAAATTTAGTAAAACCCCATTCAAGGCCTACCATTTGCGGGTAGCTCGCCGTCCGATAAGGACCAGGCCCGGCTCGACGGCGCGTTGTGTTCCACGCGCGCCTCAAAAAAAAAATAGCACAACTAACGGGGTCCGCTAGGACCGATGCCTGCCGGGGTCGCGGGAAAGTCCGAAAGGGATACCGTGGCCCCTTGGCAACGCACAGGCAACTGAAGGACCACGGGTGGGTTTTAGTCAGTAAGAGTCAAATAACTTCTCCCGCTCCGCCCAGAGCGGGAGAAGTTATTTGATAATTTAACACAAAAAAAAAGGGCTACCATTTGCCAACCCTATTCTTATTTTAATCGCAAAGCACACAATCTTTATAAATGTATAACACCTAAAATGGAAGGTGACCTAAAGAGTTCAATGTCAAACAAAAATATCAGACGCACAATATTTTGGTCTGAAAAAAAAAATGGCGGAGAAAGTATGAGTTTTTTAAAATAAGATTTTATGTCGGCTATTAACATTTATGGGCATGCCCCACTCGATGAGATCACTTCAATAAGTGGGGTTGGATTTGGTACTCACTTTGGTACCTTTACTACGATGTAAATTGAAGTACAGGATTATACAATACGTACATAAGTAAGTACACGTTTTATGAATACATTATATAAAGCTCTCTGCGTTTTAATTAGTAAGGTTAATCCTGTGGGGTAATCTTAGTAAATTGTTTTAGGGTAATGTAAGAGATGTATCAGAGTAATTACATCTTGAGCGGGTACTAAAACTGGGGCTAAATCTGAGGCGCAGCAAGTGGCGCCGTCAAGTTTTGTTACAAAGTTAATAGGAACCACTGAAGAGGTCGGATAAGAGTGACGCTGACTGGTGACTGTCACTTTAGCAGAGCGTCGCATTGATGATTGCGTGGTAGCTGTCTTCTGATAACAGATGATGTCAGGCGAGCCGCTGTCGGACCACGTCCAGGATGAACTGCTATATTCGAGCACAATCCTGATGATATTGAAGAAGCTACTGAACCACTAATACGATGACCACTTCTGGTAGAGGTTATCCTACGCCGTTATACTTTAAAAGACAGTCAGTAATCTACCAAGCATTAATTCCTTGTAAATAATCTAGGAGTTTAATTCTATAGAGTTTTAACTCAACGGCTTTTGCTCAATTTTGGATTTTGGTGTAATCTATCTCGTATATTTTCGTACACAAGTTCCTTCATAAGTCTGAATGAAAGATATTCAATAAGTTATGCTATTTTATCTTAATTTTTTTACACCACGTACCATAAAGGCTTTTACAAACAGACGCGACACGCGACGCGACACAAAGACACCGCACGTCGCGCGCCGAGCGGTGTCTTTGAGTCGCGTCGCGTGTCGCGCTTGTTTGTAGGAGCCTTAAATTGAGCAGAGTCTTTGCAAGAGAAATTCTCCTTATTTTTAGTATACTTAATGTATCTTCTAATCTATTATCAAATACTCTAGATCCAATCATCAGATCCAGACCTGATGACAATGGGACCATCTCGGAAGTAAACCTTGTCAAACAAAAAAAGAATTTTGCTAATCCGTCTATATGTGACGGAGTTATGCCCGAAAATACATAAAAAAAAAAATATATATAAACAACCGAATTGATAACCTCCTCCTTTTGGAAGTCGGTTAATAATAAAAACTGTAACGGTGGATAGGACTATCTGCCTTAGATACTCAGTTGGGCGATTAAACGTTATCACACATAAAACAACAATTTCGCATAGCCTGCGAATAAACGCCCTTATTTGGTAATCACGTGATTATTGCGTCAAAATATTAATGATAGTAGTTTCTTCGTTGACAGCTGTAGAAACTTTGAAAGTAGGTTTTATCAATTTGATAAATCAATAACAATGATTCAAGAACATTGATAAACGCCCGCAGGGATGCGTCACGGGACGATGCGACATTTTGTTATCAATAAATTTAGATATAGGTATATTTTTTTCAGATCAGAGTGATTGGTTGATATCTACAACGTTTTCGTTAGATAAGATACAATGTTCTGAACAAGGGTTCGGTGCACGTGTACTTGAATATTTGGGATAATGAAAGGCGATTAGGTACTAAGTACTTATACATTCATATCTATTATAGTATTTGTGTGTATTATTCCTTGATAAATAATAAGAAAACCAGATAATAATATCCTATTAGGTTCTTATTTAGCTTTTGTTATTGTGAATTATTTTTAAGCAGCCATTGTAATTGTAAAAATTCTCATTCACAATGGAAAAAGAAGTACCTAAATGGTTGCACGAGACCAGGTGGCTTATTGGTGATTCGCCCGAATTTACTCGCCCGGAATGAGCAAATTGACATTTTTAAATAATATTACTTTTTCTTGAGGCGATTCGCACGAAGTTCATTTATTTGTAGGCGAATCAATTTCTGGAGTTTTCGATTCGCCTACAAATAAACGCTAATGAACTTTTATATACTCTTAGATGTCTCCTTATAACGGCGAAATCTCCACGGATAATCTATTTGGATTTTTTCCAATAAATTTACCGTGGAAAAAGATACGAAATCAATATTAAAATGATTCACCATACTATTGCTATCTTTTACAGCCATCGATATGAGAAATCGATCACAGCCTATTTACCCAAAGAGTTCTTTATCTAATTTTGTTTGCATTTTTAGAGATAACATGATACCTATGCACTGTTATCAAATTATTATCTTTCAGTCTTGCAGATAGCCATTATATAGATGTTTGGATATGTCGTGGGAATTTCCAAGATGATTTAATTTATCAAGCTACCAGCAACAAAGTTTGGCTGGTAGAAAAAGCCACAATTCAAGTATTCATTAAGATCTGGTTGTGTAGGTACCACCATATGTGTTTAGAGCGAGGGAAGAGAGAATGCACCTGTGTCTGCGCACACACTTGTGCACTATAATATCTCCCGCGCCGATGGCTAGTCATGTCCAGATGGGACATTTTCAGCAGGTGGAACGAATAGGTTGGGAAAGGAAGCACTGTCTCGCCACAGCTTTAGCCGTTCCTTAGACCGTTCACCAGTGAGTGGGAGGACACACTTCAAGAAGCTGTTGCAACTTTTCAGCCTTTGTGGCGCGAGTTTGTTAGCGTGCAAAGGGTGTCATGAGTCGGAAACAATCTTAGGTCTTTCACTTGAACTAGCCACCGCTTTGCGAACTTCTTGTGGCGCTATTCCAGCTAGTGGATACAGCATTTGCAGCGGGGTCGGTTTGAGGCAACCAGTGATGAGACGTTTCATTCAGAGCTGGATCCACTAACTTTGCATCAGTTGAACGGCTCCACACGAATAATATAATAGGTATTATTAGTTATCATTGCCTTTTTTTCAACCCAAACAAATAAACTATCATCAATGATTATATTATCCGAGTTCTAACGATTCATCAATCTACATGTGAGAGGTGCGGATTCTGCGGGGTCGCGGGAAAGTCCGAAAGAGATACTGTGGCCCCTGGCAACGTACAGGCAACTGAAGGCACACGGGTGGGTTTTAGTCAGTAAGAGTATGACACTCCTTCCCGCTCCGCCCCGAGCGGGAGAAGTTACTTGACAATTTGTCACCCAAAAAAAAAAAAAACGATGAGCGGGTAGATGAATCGACATTGTTTTCCATTTTTATTTCTGTACCTACTAACATAGTATTTAAGTATTTAAAACTTCACTAACAAATGCTCAGCCTAAATCACTGGGTCTAGAAGCACGAAATTTTGCACAAGTTTTCAGCATCTAACGAAGGTGAAGTACTGAGGAAGTATTTTTGATGGAAGGATGAACGTTTATATGGTAAGTTCGTCATTTTTGCTGTTGCGATAAAACATCGGGCTCAAGGCTTGTTTGGCTATAAATTTGCTTTGAAGTAAATAAATAAAAAGGTATACTAACGACATAAGCCTTTATTTAAGCGTAGCTGTGTCACATAAAACCTTTTAAGAGTTATAATAGTGATAACTACCACTTATGTATAACAATTTCACCTGAAGAGTGATAAAGTTAAGTAACATTATTATCGTCACATGTTCACTTAAAAAGCTATGATTTAATCGGATGTGAATCATTATTCGCACTTAGTCCTTGATAGCTCATTGTTCCCTGAACACTCGCTTGTATTCTGTAATTTAATTGGTCTCATTTCCTACAATTGTTACATCATAACTACAAAGAAATAAATCAATACACGACTTTTGCTTTTTGAAGAGATTAAATCTGAAGAACTACTAGTAGGTACATGTTCAGATTTAGGCTTTTCAAAAAGCAAAAGTCGTCTTTTGTCGTATGTAACGCATACAAAGAAAAAAAAGACAGAAGAATTGTTTATGCTGCACAAAATAAACGCACATTACAAAAATAAAATTACATAAAATACTAATTGACAATTTAGCACTCAACACACACACTCATATATACACACACACACAAACATACACATAACCCACATACACACAATCGCATCCATGCACGCACATTACTTAACAATTACGGCATTTTCTTACTCACAAATAAGGCAAAAAGCTTTTGCCTCTTAAAATTACAGATGGTGCTTTACAGTTTCTTATGCGGGATCAACTGACTTGCTTACCTATCCCACAAAACTTCACGAAAGCTTGTTACTTCACTAATTACTGGTACGGTTCACAAGAGATGAGTGAGAGATTATTCTTTCAAGCGCTACTGTGCAAAGCAGGTTTTTGGCCATTGTGAAGCAAAATACTTAAGCCTCTGCTGTCCCTTTTAATAAACGGAAATAGGGATTTCGTCAAGAAGATCAGCAGTAGAAGTATTATACATAGCATAATCAGCCCTTAATGTTCCCACTGCTGGGACACAGGCCTTCTCTTTCAGTGAAAAAGAGATGAATCAATCCACCATACGGGCCGAGTGCGGGTTGGTAAGCATGTTACAAGTCTTCGATTTTTTAGTTCTAGGACATGCCAGTTTCTACACGATGTTTTCCTTCACCGTTTTGAGAGCAGTGGTGATGATACACACAGATAATTTACACAAAGTAAAGTGTCTGTTTGGGTCCGAACCCACGACCTACTACTACTCGTAAGTCGCGGCCGTTACCAGTGAGCCACCACTGCTCGCTTTATATCAGTATTATACATAATTTGCAATCTATTGATATGGTTTGGTTCCGATGGTAATATTCTCTGCTGTGTATATGTGTCCTATGCGGTATCTAAGGCTGGTTGATGTAAAAAAAAATAACTTAATAATGTAAAGAAAAATTGTCTGAGTAGTGGAGCCGCACAGAGATGCGAATGCAGTATGACGCAGGGCGGACAATAGTGACAGATCCATATGATTTTTTTTCATTTTTTTTTTTGTAACTTCGTCGGCTTTGCTCTTGGATTTCCATCTCACCTGATGGTAAGAGATGATCAGACTGAAGGTGGAAGCTAGCTTCACCCAGAATCCTCAACCACAGAGGAACTGGCTATCTTAACCTCTATCTCCTCTAACTACCTCTAAATGCCGAAACACAACAATGCTGTTAACGTTGTTGTAAGGGGATAAACTTAGATAAGATGGTGGTAGCTAGTCAGGCGGACTTAAAACAAGCCCTACCACCAACCAAACCGAGCAGAAAAATTTCTGCCGCTGCGCGCTGGGAATCTAACCCGGAACCTCTGGGTCTGAAACAGGTGGTCTTACCACTAGACCAGAGAAGCGGTTAAAAAAATCTAGTGCAAAAATGGAGCCAGCTATGTGTAATTACTAATCTCTTTGGACGAGGCTGCCGTATAATTAAGATAGATACCTACTAACAGGTAAGTTCGTTAAATCATTAAGTAATGAACTTACTTTAGGTGCGGAGATCTCGTGGAAGGAACTGGGGCGAGGAGCTGGCCCTGCTGCTACACAATCCACTGGCACGCTGTAATCAGCGCAAAGAGCAGCCTGAAACAAAGGAAATTAGATTTTAGAAAAACACAACAGAGTCTGTTTTCAACTGCAGCAAAGAAAATGCTGGAAGGAATAATTTTGTATTTTTAGTTGGTACTCGTATTAAGTATAAGGCCTTATCTTCATAACGTCAATGGCAAAACTGACTCATAAATAAAGAGCTTATTGTAATCAGTCTGATATCGTCTCATAGTAACAGATCATATATATAGTCATACGCTATGAAACTTTTGATTTTTAATGTAAAGTCGTCCGAACACTAAACTGCTGTTCCATCCTTGTGCTTCATGATATATTATTAGCATTGAAAATGATTTTTCGATCGCTTCAGTTGGAAATCCGCCGTTTAAAAAAAAGTGCGATCGTTGGCTACCGTCCTCAATTATTAATATAGAGAAATGAAAATTATATCTAAAGATGCGTTACCGAAAGAGCTACATTATTGCGAAAAAATTGTAACATGTTTTTTTTATTTTTAATGCCAAGTTTTTGCCGTTTCTTTAGGATTTTTTTTCAAAGAATCTTCAACAATGAAAATAGATATCCAAAAAAATTTAAAATTATCCTGGAAAATTTAAAGGGCTTCAAAATGAATCCAATCTGGTTTCGATTGGGTTATAATTAAGGGTAGATGCTTACCCCTTTCGGAGGCACCTTTTTGGCAATTTCACACATTTCGTTCAGAATTAGGCCATTTGTCATATTATATATGTTTTTTTTAAGTGCCTTAATGAAATAAAGTAATTTTCAATGCGCCGGAAGGACCATTCTGTGGATTACTTAAAGAAAGATAGAAAATGACTTTCATCGGAATAATAATAAATAGAACGTGGTGGACGTTGTTAGCGTGATGTGTGAGTGCAAAGGTTTTTTTAAACAACTATGTTAGTTGGTCCGGAGGAAGGTGATGGCATTCGTGATACAGGGTAATCCTAGTACGAGTGCCAAAGCACTCCTTTGACACCTAAGTGCACATTGTATAAGACCTAATTTGTTTTAAGGAGATTCACTGTACCCATTCTTCAAGTAATAAAAACTTTTTCTTTTTTCTTATTTTTCTTTTGCGTGACTCTATTTAGCCTGATATTCATCAAGGACTAACTTATCAGAAGATTAATCTAGATAAATTGTAATCGTTGCTGTTTCCATAGAGGACTTTGGACTTTGATACCAGAAAAGGAATTAACCCGGATACTCTATTCTCTTTGATAATAGGTATCACTTAAGATACTATTGCTCTCGAATATTTTGAAGGATTTTTTTTAAATAATATGATTCACACCGCAGTTAACGAACGTCATTATCGAACGATAATGTTAAAATTGATGGCCTGAGTCGTGGTATTCGATTGGCATTCAATATATATGGCGTACGATCGGGTATCGTAGAAATAGCAAATGGAAATTTTATTTTTATAGACCTATTTCTCACCGTCCATTTTTAAATTATTTATTATAAAAATAAAAATATTTATATTATTACATGATTGGTAATTTATGTTTTTTTAATGTGTCTAGCATGTTATTAATATCTACAATAAATAGGAACATAATTTCTTTAACAAAGCATGAATAATGTGTTATTGTTACAATTATTTACAATATTATCTTAAAATAGTAACGTCATCGTGGCGTTAAAGATATTTCAATGAAAAAAACATACTATGTTTACTTTTTGTTTAATTTAAAAAAAAACAACTTTATCAAGTAATGTCTTATTTGATAGCCCATGACATGAGACAAGTTTCCTATAATTTACGACCTTTGTCCACTGAAATTAATAAACTGTGCAATAGATAAGCGTTATCAGCTCAAAGTAACACATTATCTTTATTATTTTGACCATGTTCACAAGACAATATATTTATCCGCGGAAACGTTATCACCTTATTACATAGTTATCTCACTGTATTATGTATGCATGTAATAATTCAGATTTATATATAATCTAGATGGATGAGTGCACGTGCACTTAAGTGATTAATCATTTATGATAATTATAGCATAAATAAAGGTAAAACTGGTCAAGGGGTAAGCCAACAACACTCGATCATCATTGACCAATATCGTGATCAAATCTACATAATATATAATATCGATAATCTTTCCTTAATACGCATTTGACAGTTGAATATCAGGATTATGTTACGAAGTTAGCCGGCTTTATTCTCAGAAATCTTATTTCTTAGGCCCTTCTCCTTTATTTTTGGTATGGGTGGGAAATTATCAAATAACTTCTCTCGCTCTGGGCTGAGCGGGAGGGCTCTTACTGACTAAAACCCACCCGTGTTCCTTCAGTGTTGCCTGTACGTTGCCAGGGGTCACGGTATCCCTTTCGGATTTTCCCGCGTCCCCGACTGGCATCGGTCCTAGCGGACCCCGTCAGTTGGTGCTGACTTCTCTTTAAGGCGCGCGTGGAAGACAACGTGCCGTCGACCCGGGCCTAGTCCTTATCGGACGGCAAGCTATTTCTTAGGCCCTAAAACCAATACATATCATAGAATACTTTCAATCACCTTCTGCAAAAAGTGCCAAGATACCTCATTCTATCAAAGCGACGCTATGTCCAGTTCTACCTCTCTTTTCTAAAGTAGCCAATGCCCAAAGGTCGGCAAAGTTATGTAAAGCTGCCCCAAACATAAATTCAAATTATTCTATTGAACCCATACGAACATTAATTGGTTCCTAAATGCAATACCACTGAACCAACAAAAGAATTCCACATGTTAGAGGCTAATAGGATCCTTAAATTTGTTAAAACGTCCATTAAGATTTAATGCCCATTGTTACGGGCGGCCAGAGACCGTCCGCTAAAGAAAATTCATTATCGAGTGAAAACGTAAAACAAACAAATCGGCCAAACTAAATATCGCCCGGAACCAATAAAAGCGAAGAGGGGACATAAAAGGACCTCACCCTCATTTGCAAGGAGTCGAAATTAATTGGGCGCAATTATCTTTTTGTTTTGCCCCGAAATGAAACCGTCTGTGGCGATTAATTATAACATTGCAAAATGCTGCCAAGTTTAGCAGTTAAAGTATTTCTTCATAATACAATACATTTGTAAAGCTTTCGCGCTTCGAAGTTTCATTAAACAGTACCGATTTATACTTTCCAGAATTTCTTCGAATAGTTCGCAGTACGGAATTTGGTTTGTTATTTAATGTACCGCACCAAGTGAAATTGAATTTCAATTAATTAAGAATAATAAAACTGACTTTTAGTTAATTTTCTTTACGAAAATAGACTTTTAATTCTTCGCTCTTCTTCAGATCCCAAGTAAATATTGGCTAAGCACTTAATGGAATCGAAAACTTTTAGATTCTACTAACACTTATGAAGTATTTCAATCCAAAAACTGTTCTTAAAATATTCGTAAGATAATGATATATTGTAAGGGTGTGTGCACATCAAAGGCGGGCGCGTATACTGTTTTTAGAGGTATGAGGAACAGGGTGTAAAGTCCACTCATTCTCTATTGAAAAGGGAGGATCCACTCCGACCAGTCAGATGTCGCGTCTGGCGGGCAACTGCCCAACGATTGATGTCGGATAGTCTTATACATGTCGTTCGCGCGGTAAACTCTAATTGCGCGATGCAGGATTTGTGACGTCAGGTCTTTAATGCATAGTTCGCATGTAGCGAAGTAGATGCCGCCAAAAAAAGTTTGCCTTTTGAAAATATCGTCGGCTGTTGAGGTGAGAGAGCTCGCGAGCGGTTCGTTCGTAAATGTATACACGCCCTTAGGCTGTCGACGACATTATGGAGAAGCGCATAGTTATGTTATTGAGTTATGCAGACTGGATGACGGAGATATTAAACGTCTGGCTATCCCGCCTGATATGTCGATACTTTGGAAATACAAGTTCAGAGTCTGGAAATTTCAAAAACAATGGCGGAGGATTGGAAATTAAATTAATGTTCATTTTTACGCCCGTACAGAGCAAAAATAACTTTACGAGTCATCGTGTAAACAACGCAATTCTGTTATTTTCCTATCTAGTTAAACTGTGAGTAATCAAACCCAACTTTCCTCGTATTTTCCTTAAAACTTGGCGGGTAGGAGTAAAAGTTGAAGTTGAAGCAAAAATCAGTGAGAGGTCCCCTCAAATCAGATTATTATGAGTCACGATCACGAGTCAGTAGAGCGGATAGATAAAATTATCAACGACAAAGGGAGGAACATTGCCCCAGCTAATAGCTAATTATTTTATCAACTGTCCACAGTGCCGTGACGCGTTCAATTGAAAGGGAAGTTACTTTTAAGTACAGGGGAAATTTAAATGAACTTCTGGTAGGTACAGTATAACACAACTGAGATATAGCATAAATTTAAAAAATTGCATTCATTCATTTCAATTTAACGAATGAATTTAGTTATATGACTGTAAAAGTTATTGCTTTTGCGTAAAGATCATTTTCACCTAAAGCTTAGTGATTTTGAAGATAGAATAAAGATTGGTGATTTTGAAGGCGCACTCAGTTCGGATAGTGATCGGTTTTACGAATTTTGCCGATGCTACATCTAAGTTGTGTCGTACTGTATTTTAGTAAAGAAAGAGTGTGAGTCATGCTTCGTAATAGTTATTTATTATATTCTTTGCATATGGCCCTAGGGTAACAAACTGGTAAGTACTTATAATTGAAAAAAATCTTAAATATTATTTTGGTAAAATATTATTAGCCTACTGTTGTCAGGTAAAACAACCTACAAACGAGATATTAACGGGTAAACTTTATTTGAAGGAAGTTTTAAAGAATGACTAAGCTATTACTTACAATATTTAAAAAAAAAACACCAGTGGCGTTGTGATCACCGCCGGCTAGCAGAATATAAAAACCGAGCTTCAAAATACTACATCCCATAACATCCCCTAGGTCCTATAATTGACTATTATAGGATTATATCAGGCGAATGGACAGCGCCACCTATACTTATGCACGCATGCACTAATATGATCTAACTGCGCCAGCCCGGTTAGACGGTCCATCAGTCGGTTTAAACCCAATAATTACCGGTAATTCTAAAGGGAAGCACTAGTCTTCTCTGTTTTTATCGCACGACCAGTTTTCAAATGTTATGTTTTGGCAAAATGCCGTGGAAACAGTGCGAAGAAAAAAAAAACGAGTCAATACATAGTTTAATGGTTTAATGTCCTTTCAAAGGCCTTGACACAATAATTGAATATCTGTTGCAGATGTCATAACTACAGTTTTTTTTTTTTGGTCCGTTTGTTTATTGACTAACCTAGTGTCAGAGTTTTCATATCGCCCATGGGCTTCTGACTTGGCTTCATGCAGTCGAGAAATATCTCTCAGGCATGCCGGTTTCCTCACGATGTTTTCCTTCACCGGTACAAAACGAAAGCCTTAACAGAATTCAGGCATATAATATAAATATTTCCCAGTACCTGCTCCCATATATCAGGGACGGCTGGTCGATGTTGGCGGTTTCAAAACCTGTGGTTAGGGGTGTCTGAGCGAAACGAGATTTCTAACCACGGCCTGTTTTTGAAACATGTAGGCCCATACTTATAAATACAGATTTTAGTATATAGCAAGGATATAATGAAACAAGATATCTTACTAAATGAGTAATATCCTAAGAATGCGAGCCTTGTACGGAAATTTCTTATTGCAATAAATATTGTCCAACAGCGAACGCTGCAATGTTTAACTTGTTGGTGAAAGTCCTCGAAACCTGTTCACCAACCTTTAATAATTGAAAGGCATTCGAAAATGTGGAGAGAATATTTGAGTCAAATCGGTAGTCGAAAATGTAAACGTGTTTATTTATACATGACATAAAGGTAAGTTGTAGTACATCATTATCTCATTAAACAACAAAATGAGAAAAAAAAAGTGTGAGATGGACGAAAAGAAAAAAAAGAGATGGAAAATATGAAAAGTCGATTACAAATTTTATTTAGTACTAAGTATATTTTGATATAAATTATATCTGTGCTAAAATATTGTTCTACCAGAAACCCAAACTCTCTTCTAATACACTTTTGTTAAGTTTCAATTTATTGTACTGGTAACACCGAAGGGTTCGATAAGTCAAAATGGCGCAGCAACGGCTTTCAGGGCCGGGCGTGGTAGGACGTGGCTAGTGGCTGTGTCGGTTAAAAATATAGATTGGCATGAAATAAATGGAGTAAATTAAGGTAACCTATTAGTTTTATTGTAAATAAATAGTAATATTATGTGGAGAATATGATATTTGATGGTGTAGAATATTGAATTTGATGTTGGCAAAGAAATATAAATGAATGACAAAATCTTGGTCAACATCTTGGTGTTTCTTTTTTTTTTTCATTATCCCTGAATATTGAAAATATGTAGTTTTATTAGAGTTTTCGGCTCGTCAGAAGCTTGAAAGTCTGACAACCAGTCTTACCAAGGGGTATACCCAGTTACTGGGTTGTGGAGGTCAGATAGGCAGTCAGTCCATGTAAAATACTGGTATTCAGCTGCATCTGGTTAGACTGGAAGCCGACCACAATATAGTTGTGAAAAGGCTAGGCAGATTGATTGATGTAGTTTTATTAGACAGTTATAGATTATGATGTGGCGGTCGTCTTTAAGATCCATTTGGGGATTAGTATCTATTTTGAGGTTAAACATATTCGGAATTAATTTGTTGTTTTAAAGCAAGGGTGGTTTTTATTATACTATCTAAAACGTACTCGATTAAAACATACATAGTAACATATTATAATCACAGAACACACCCACAGGCTTTCATCCCCATTAACATAATATAACGAACAATAAACCTTCGAGCTACTCAATACCATCACAATCCTAGCACCCTGATTTATTAACCTCTAAATTCGTAGGTTTAATGGTGCAAAATGAACGATAAAGATTAGCCCTCATGAATATTAACAACGTCAAGTTTCGGATCTGAAACGAATCTACATTGATAATGGAGGGTCATCGTATAAACTTGGAACAGTTGGACTCAAATTCAGGATGAATTTCAATGATAAAAGCTGGGCAGCGTTGAGCGAACAAAGTGAAGCAGATAATATTATTTCTGTGAACCATTGGGATATGATTTGCAATGGTTTGGGTTTTGTGGAAATAACCTTTCATACTCGTAATTATGACTGTCTGTACTTTAAATTAGACGTAACTAGTACATAAAAAAATTGATAAAATGTCGACAATGGAGACAAAAATCAAAATATGGCAATCAATGGAAACCAACTTAAACAATGCAAGCGGATTTTTAAAATATTATTGTCAAAGATTTTCTTAGGCACCTACCAATTCAACATGCAAAGCTTTGCTAGATTGCGAATTCGGTAGCTTCAATAAACAATCCTGCCTGAATAATCTGGCATAGTTCACCAGGTGCATAATGCATGCTAGTGCTTATATCATGCATAAGCGTAGCCACCGTTATCCGAGATACGCCGTAAGTCATGCTCAGGGCATTGGTAACAAAGGATTTGTCTACCAACACGGCACCTGTGCTTGATATTGATCTCTGCTTAGGCCACATCAAATAGGTGGGATCTATCACCCGGATATATCCTATTGTATCAATGGACGCCAATCTGATTGGGACTGGTAATTCAATTATTATCATTCAATTGTGTGATCCTGCGTGTAAACGATGGTACTTATGTAGTTGTAAATTTGGTATTCCGTACCTATGCAGAATTTTATTTTCTTTATTCGAGACTTCTCTTTTCTGCTAGAACTTTACAACTTGCTGCTTGTAAACTTAAAAATAAAGTATTATTGAAATTTCAATCAATCTGACTCATGTGATATCAAAATAGATAATACAAAAAAGGAAATACCCATACTTTCACTGAAACACCTGTTGATAAAAACAAAAGCTTTGAGTACTATAATAAGCAATACTCTCATTTTGTATCTAACAGCGGTTAGGGAGACACCCAAACTAACACACATAGTACAGCTATACCTAAAATCTAATATCTATGTGAACATAGCTGAAATACTAAACTGTCTGAATTAACTACAAAATGTTAAAATCAATATTTTTGATGACACATCCGATACCAAAGCAGATAACATAAAAAAGGAAAAACCCATAGGTACTCAAACTGTAACACTTGATGATAAAACAGTTGATAATCAAAAAGCTGCAGAAAAATCAACAACAATATCATTTGATAACACGATATGGCCATCTTACAACGGTTAGGTAGAAAGAAAATACCAACAAACCTGTTGTTTCATCTGACACCCAAACTAACACAGACGACACAGCAACCACACACAGTACAGCTATACCTAGAATCTCATACGTGCTCGGACATAGTTGAAATACTAGACGGTCTGAAATTTAATTAACTACCCCAAGCGGTAAAACCCTCCTGGTTGACTGTCATGGTTTAGATAACAGTAGAGATAGGTTTTGACCACATGAAGATGATCGCAATTTCATTGATCGACACTTTGATGTTGATGGTTGTAGAGATCCGGAATTTACGGAATAAACAGGTACGGGTGAATTTTGTGATGTAAGAAGTTCAATTATACACGGTGATATAAATTATATTACTACACAGTAAGTGTATCCAATACGAAGTGTAAAATGTTGCTGATTTTATAAAACAGTTTTGATTTAATAAGAAGTGAATTAACAAAAACAGAGAAGTAGTAGGTAAAGAATGGATAACAAACTCAGACCAAATAAAAAACCTAGACAGAGCGCTGTCAACAGTGACGTGAGGCCGGATTCGTAATCAAGCGTGCACTTAGTGAGGTGTAGTTTGATTGTAAAAGGATTTAAAAGTGTGCGTGTGAGCGTGTATGCACAGAGCGGAGGTGTAGTTTTGGCATGCTTCACTGTATTGTTCGCAGCGCTATATCTTGGTTTTTTATTTCGTCTGACATAACAAATAACAAACCGACTCCTGAAAAAATCAAGCGTATTTTGATGGTAAAAAACAAAGTTGTAAACAATTTTCTGTGTAATACAAATGTTATTATTCTTATCTCACAAATCCCCCATTCAATGAAGTTACTTAACTTACTCAATAAATACAATATGAACTAACGTCGGACGGAAGCTTAATATGAAAGTTTAACTAGCTCGGCAGGACGTCGATTTACTATCTACGTAATACTATGTATATTGGTAACTGTGAATCGATTAATACCACATGTTACGTGTAGTCTGTAGGTAGTTAGCAGGAACTCCGAAAGGGAGGTTCCGCTAGGAGTTATATTATCTTCCAGTCTCTAGCTAGACGTTAGCTTCGTATATACTCGTACTTTAGAAATGTTCGTTGAATTTCTTAAATGGGCCAAATTTACACTGAAAGTACTATTAAGTGTTACTTTAGTTTTTTTATTTCTCTATTGTATTGTATATGTCTATTTAAGTTTACGTATTGTTTTTGTATTTTTTTATTCAGGAACCATTTTAAGCTTTGATATGTAAGTTCCTTTTCTATTCTGGTTTAAATTCAATAGAAGCAATCTACAAAGAAAGAAAATCTCTAATATGTTATAACCAAAATCCGTCTCCATTTTAACTCTACACAATATTTTCTCTATATTAAATCAAATACGTATCTAAAAGGAGACTGTATTTTAACCGAGCAATACCGATATAAAATTTTATGTTCGATATTAAACGAAATAAAGTCTGCCATAAAATGTTTAGGTAAAATGTTTGGGATACACAAATCATGACTTTTATTATTACCTTGCAGAAAACGAATAATATAGGCATATGTGTCCTGGTAGGAAAATATAATACGATTGAGATAATAACGTTCAATCAACTACTTTCAGCAATAGGCCGCGTCCTATGTCGTCGCGCGAATACGCGATCGGTCGCGTGTATGTGTCACTTTTTACTTTTTGTTCGGAAAACCAGAAAGCACTCTGTGTTGGCGCGACCATGCGTTCAGGTTCACCGAACAAAAAGTTCGAACGATCGTGTATTCGTTCAGGTTCCCCGAACAAAAAGTTCGAACGATCGTGTATTCGTTCAGGTTCACCGAACAAAAAGTTCGAACGATCGTGTATTCGCGCGACGATGTCTTTTAAATAGGACTCCGACATAGACTTGATTTAAAAGCCGGACAAAGGCAATTCCGTTTGTCTGCGATAAAGATAAAACTTAGGTGGAGTCCCTAACTATGCATTCACAAGCAGGTGCATTAAAAATTGCACCTTGAATATACTTATTATCATATAATTTATTATCTTCTCAAAATAATTAATTCCATCCTCGTGATGTAGGTATTTATCCACCAGCTGCTTATTTAATAACATGTTATACGTCAATAAAAGGAAACAAGTTATTAAATTATTGTAACGAGTAATGAAATAGGTAGTACCTATGTGCTTTGCACATGACTAGCTGCCAGGGCTCGGAAACGTTGTTTAAAATAACGTTTTTAAAACGTTTCTAACAGTTCTCGTTCTTCTTTGTACAACATTTTGTTCGGAACGAAAACGGAATGTGAACATTTTCAAAAACCGGTTTATTCCGCAGGACGCAGGGTTGTGTTGCGAGTTTCCAATCGATCAACCCAGAAATGGTTAAAAATATTTTATTAACCGAGAACGATTTAAGTTTTGTTCTTCTTCATAAACGTTTTAATAACATTCCGTTCGAATGTAGGTAGCCGAAACAACGGTCTTTAGGTTTTTAAGACGAAAACGTTTCGAAATATATACAGTTATCTGAACCCTGCTAGCAGCACACATCCTTCTCTCGCAGGAACTATATTTTATTTTAGCTTTAGAGCAGTTTTTTTTTAGGTTTCCAAGAAGTATAATTACAACCTTTTTATCGTATTATTAACAAAAAAAGTGATATTTACTTTTTTTAAACTCGTCGGTGAATCGTCCCCTTTACAGGTCTGCATCATTGTATAACATATATGCGACGATCCTTCAAAGTACATGCAAATGCATATAGATACATAATACACTGTCCAAACTAAATCACCGAACAATACAGGTTGCAACCATTGTGAATTACTGAAGCGATAAGATTATAACTGATACATCACTATCAAGCAGAGGTCACAACATTAGATTATGGATGTGTAAACCATCTTATAAATATTGATAAATTAATGCTTATTCATTCAAATGGCTTACTTATTTTGCGAATTGTATTTTGTTATAAGCACCTGTTAACTTTGATGAGTCACATTTAAGGAGTGTACCCATTCGTATCGTCATTTTTAATAAGTTACTGTAAAATACCAGATTTTATAATATTATATGTATATAATACGGAATTCCAATCATTTTACTAATATTCACAGCAATATGAATCACTGCTAAATCCGCGGATTAATTTATTTTTTCCGCAAAAAATACCTAGTTGGAATTATAAAAGGCTAAACTTGAATCAAATTTCTCTTACATTAAAACCATGACGTAAACGAAACACATCGAAAATACAACAGCTGTGTTGGCCAGACAATTGCTTTTAACGAAAACCATTTAACCCTTCAGCGACAAACCAGCAAACCCACCCTACAAGTATGAAATCCCACAGAACTGGATCTAAATTATCTACGAGTGCACTATCTGAAACCGCAAACCACAAAACAAGGATGCCTCATTTAATTACATGTTTTGTACCACCAATACCTTCAAAATCATGATTTAATAATGCCACAAATGGATTAAGCCTGTATACGGTATCACAAATGTATAGACAGGCGTTAATAATGAAATTGTTCTATCGATCTGTTAATTGTTTGGTCTGTAAATAATCGTTAGTAAAATTAGCATTGCTGTAATGGTAGTTGTTGATACTGATTTGTTTGATGACACTCCTAATAGGATTGCGCGATGTATCGGAGTCTGATTTTATGTTTGGACTGGACTCAATTGTGAATACAGTGTGGATGGAAATGGTTGAGGAATTTGTTGTGTCTGTAATTATTCGATTTAGAACCGGATAGAATAATTAATATTTAAAAACAAACCAGTGAACGGAAAAGTACCTAAAGCTAAATGCTCATAGCAAAAACATTCAGACCACATTAGATCACGTTAGGTACAGGGTGTTAGGTAATACTTTGAAAATTGCGCGACTCATAATGCTAAGCATTAGAGAGTGCTTTGCGATCGAAATATTTGTTTTGCCTCCTTTCTGCAACTCTTTTTATTGTTACACCCCTGCTAGTACACAGAACCTAGTTAATTTATATACCATTGTATAGATATTTGATTTAATGCAGCAGAAACGAATAAAAAACATCAAAATAGTTTTAAAAAAATCCCGTCATTCAAGTATGAAACATGAAAACTACAATGTGCTTGCGAAAAAATATTTTATTTTATTTTTATATGTAGATTCGTTTCAGCCATAGGAGGAACCCTATTGAAAACAGCTTTTTTATTCAAAGTAGTTTAATTATAATTAATAAAAAACTAACTAATATAATAACTATTCTTTAAATATTTCCAACTTCGACGCTCTTCCGTTGCCTAGCAACCACTAAGGAAACCTAAATAGTCTTTGAAAGTACGTAAAGATTGCGAGGTAAGAAATTTTACCCATTTTGATGGGTAATATTTTTGAATGAGCGTTATGTGGCGTGTACTTTTGGATCTTCCAAATATTTATTATTTATTATTGGATTAAAACGAACAAATTGTTATTGCACATAACTCGTGATTAATTCCGATATCGTAATTTTGATAGTAAGTAATGACGTTAATCAAAATCGTATCATTTGATAGATTAAAGATAATCTAAAATGATTTTTCATTCCTAAACAAATATAAATGCTAAGCAATATTGGATCACAAAGCATGAATATGTACGAATACTGGTTATCCCTTACGGAGTAAAAGTTAAATGAACCCTGAACTGAATGAAACCACGTTTCGATGCGTCTTTTTTCTTTACCCTCTGCATGACCTGAAAGCAATTACGGTTGAAGCTTTAGTATACAATCCTAAAATCAAATAAACATCAGTATGATTCTATTAAACCTACAAAGATCTTTTTTTTCTAATACCATATCGTCGGTCGGAGTCATTACTGGAACATCTCCAAAATTTTGTGTTTTGGACTTTGGACTAAGTATGCAGCAGAATGATAATAAATCAAATGCTTTATCATTCTGCATACTTAGTCTAAAACACAAAATTTTAGAGATGTTCCAGTAATGACTCCGACCGACGATATAGTATTCTACTCTTTCTGAGTGAGTAGAAACTATTTAAGTATCTAAATGGAGTATATGAATATCATAGCTTGATTCCAAGTGCAGTGGTGGCTCACTTATTAGCCACGAATTACGAGTTGTAGGTCGTTAATTGGAACCCAAGCAGTCACTTTATTTTGTGTATTTAATTTCATCACCACTGCTCTTAAAACGGTGAAGGAAAACATCTTGAGGGAACCGGCATGTCCTAGAATAAAAAAAACGAAGACATGTGACATCCACCAACCCGGACTAGGCCCGCGATTATGGCCGACTCCCTCTCATAGAGAGGAGGTCTATGTCCCAGTAGTGGAGGAAACATTATAGGCTGATTATGTATGTTTGTATGATTCACAGTGAACTAAACTGTTGAAGAAAGATGAATAATTTATGAAGAAAAATAAAACATGACTAACATCGTATCGTTATTTAAACAACGTTTAACGATAACTAATTCAATAACATCGCCAAATCCTAAAAACGACATCCGGAAAAATAGCACAAACATCTATGAGAAAAAAACTCATGTTTTATTCATGTCCATACTCACACAAATATAGGAAAAAGGAGTCATGTCCAAAGGGTAACAAGTTGAAACAACTTTAATTTCCGGTAAATTAACATTTCGACAATGTTCGGAGACAGGAAGCGAGACGTGCCCTTTGAATTAATGCGAGCCCTTTAGCGATGGAATGTTTAAACCTTTTTCGGTTGTTGCTGATTTTGCCGCCGTGCCGTGCCGTGTGTGATAGCGACTGTTTCTTTGGTGCTAACTTCCTGAGAGTCAAGTTTGCCTCTTGGCTACTCTTGTCTCATAGGTACCAATTTTGTCTTAAACTATGTATTGTTGTCTTATACCACTGTTTTATTTGCGTATGTCTCTACTTATATCACTGTTATCCTATTCTAAGTATTGTATCCTATTCTGATACTATTTTTTTCATAAACTACTGTAACTTTTCTTTTTATATTCGACCTAATCACTGGATGTTTCTTCTTCGTATATTTATCAGTCGAGGATAAAAGAACCTACGTCAATACCGAATTTCCGCATCTTCTTGAGTCATTTTCGACAAGCATGTGCTAAAACAAGATAAGATTTATCAATTATATGAACAAAATCCTTCAGATATTCTCGATAATTTCATCAATAAAATATTAATCTTTCTATAAAATTGTGTATTCTATTTTTATTTAATTGGTTTCTCAAGGTAACGCTGCATAATGTCATTTAGATTAAGATTATTTTCTAAGGCTGATTGTGTGATATTCCGCTTATCTACCGGAATCTTTTACGTAGCTAAAATGGTCTTGGTAACAGCGACTGATAAATTCGATAATCACTTTTGTTTCGATGAAAATTGACCTTGAGATTAAATTTTGTTAAATTATTCTATCTACACATAAAGGATTCAAACGTTAATCGAAACCGACAATCTCGTTCAACCCTTTAACTATTCCGAATCATTCCACTGCATTTAAAACAAAAGAAGGAAGCCTACAAACTATCAATCCTTGTCAGTCTTTCATTTGCAGGATATCTAAACATAGTCTCAGTTAATCGCACCGCAGCGAAGCATTCTCAACCGACGATGTCCAGCCCCCTTCGCCACATTGACCACATTCAATCGCTAGTACCCTTCACCCCCGACCTCAGACATCGAGAACCCTTTGGGGAATTCCGAACATCCTAGGATGGTTTTTTAATTCCGCCTGTGTATTGCAGATGCACAATGTAGTGAGGAGATAAGAATGAACTCTTTTGTTGCATTCCCTTGCTACTTGATGGGTCTGTGCGTTATGTAGTGCGCTTTCATTGTCGAGAGGGAGTGATCTGTCAATATGTGATAGTGTTTTGTGAGTTGTGAAAAATGTTTAGGAGGTTTAGTAAATAGAAACTGTCTATAAAGCTTAGTGTTATTCTTACTCAATCTAATACCGGACCTATTCGGATCAATACCATGGAACGCAAGAAAAAATGGAGGGTTCAGTAAACACAATCATTCAAGCTGAAATAAACTCTAATATAAGGCGCCTGTATTTTCTTTCTCTAAATATGATTGGATTGATAGGGTTCACGAGCAAAATGTCCAATAAAATAATCTACGATCATTGTTCAGAAGTCTAGACCTAACTTTTGGAGCAGACTCCGCGGATTTCAAGTTAATTCCGGATGGAAATCTTGGACCTTGCCGGACTTCGAATACTTTGGATTCCCTCAAGATTTGCTTCGGGATTGAGCAGAATATTGGAATGAATACTGAATATTTTCGACGAGGTTTGCGTATCGTCGATAAATAGACTTGGAAATTATAAGAAGCTGATAAAATGATATAATACTCTTGTAAGAAAAATTGTTTTCAAATAAGAAGAAGAATAAATAGGATCTTGACCCATTATATTTTGAGAAAGGAACCTCTGACTGTCGCGATTTTTTATCGGATTAAATTGTGATATTATAAGACTGATCACCAAAAACAATTAAACAAGATTATCTAAATCGTCCGACTGATAACCAGGGTATGTTATCTGCAGCTATAAGCATAACTCAATTTATGATTTAGGTATTTATTGACATCGTAGGCATTAACACTAAGTGGGTAGTCTTTGAGCCAACAGATTAGTCTTGGTAAATGATTTACAAATAATTTGTCTATACAAAAAGATACGTGTTTGGTGTTACAAACATACTTGAAAATATTTGTACAATGAACAAGAAGTATTTATTCTCTGTTTAAGAAGAGGTATTATATATCAATATGACCTCTTCAATAATGGCAATTTCAGACAATTAAGAACAGAAGGCCAATTCTCATAAGATACTCGTACTCGTAAAAATACGTTCAAATTCAAGTCGCAATCTGTCAAACTTGTCAAAAATCTTGGTAAATTGATTGTATTTTTGACAGATTGCGAATGTTATTAGAATGCGAACGTTCTTCAAAATTACGGAAATTGCCCCTCAGGTTTCGATACGACATTTATTATTCACATATAAATAAAATATTACATTCAAAATCTGTCACACCGGACGGAAGGTAACTTCCAAAATGCAGCTTTTCTCATTATCATTTAAATGTAGCGATTGAATGTAAATAATAAGTGTGAATTCAACGAGCTGATTTTATTTTCGCCATGTCCTTTCAATCACGGGACTCATACATAAAGCATTCTAGCATTTTATTTTTGTTTGTGCTAATGCATTTTACAGTGCGTATCTCGAATTATTTTAGACACCCTTGATGGGTATGTGAACTGAATAAGGTCTATTTGCCTTAATTATATTTGAGTTTGTGGTGTTTGTGTATGAAGAGATCCGTAGAAGAACCAAGGTAACCGACTTAGCCCGAAGAATTGCCAAACTTAAGTGGCAATGGGCAGGGCACATTGCTCGTAGAATAGATAGCCGATGGGGCCGAAAGGTTCTGGAGTGGCGACCGCGTACCGGAAGACGAAGCGTTGGAACGCCTCTCACAAGATGGACCGATAAACTTTTGAAGGAAGGAATCCGCTGGATGCGGGAAGCACAGAATCGGTCGAAGAGGCGGTGCTTGGGGGAGGCCTATGTTCAGCGGTGGACGTCTTTTGGCTGAAATGATGATGATGATATTTGAAGTTAGTTTTTTAATGCAAACGGGCGTTGTAGCACAACTTGGGAGAGACGTTTCTCAAGTTATGCTACAGCACCCGTTTCCATTGTCATATCTGTTGTCAACAGAGGACTGCGATAGTCTGATTTCATCGATTTATTCATGCTTACAGGATACGGGACGAGCACGATATTATTTATTAAGAAACAAATAATTTTCTTTTATAATTACGTAGCGGCATCTACATCGCCACATGCGAACTACGCATCAAAGACCTGACGTCACACCAATCCTGCATCGCGCAATTAGAGTTTACCGCGCGATCGACATATACACAAGCTCCCGACTTCAACCATTGGGCAGTTGCCCGCCAGACACAACACCCGTCTGGTCGGACGATCCTCCCTTTTCTATAGAGTATGGGTGAACTTTACACCCTGTTCCTTATACCTCTAAAATTATGCCGCGATTCGGTGTGACCTGTCTTTATTTCTCAATATTTTAAGGTAGGCACCAATTTAACGGGAAAACACACCTACCACCAACATAAAGAATAACAAAAAGAACTAAGTATAAGTGGCATCAAGGCGTAATATATCACCACCATTTACTCCAGTTTACCCCAACACTTAGCCGAAGGAAAAAAATCTCGCGATAAAACTGTGATAAATTATCTCTATGATAGCATCGACTTAAAGTATGGTGGCTTTATATTTCCCATAAACATTCGGCGGGGGCTGCCATAAGTGTGTATGAATAGTGTTTTCTGAAGTTGTTTTCTCTTCTACTCTTACACACGTTGTTTACATCTCTTTAACTCCTTTCCTATCGCAGGTATGCTGGAAGAGATTTTTTTAGAAATAAGCATCACCTTTGTACGTATTTTTCTGTTCCTTTCTTCTTGTCAGTCAGTCGATTTACATATGGGCTTTGGTCTCAAGATGAAACAGTACCCCGTTCCATGCATTTCACCTTAGTTTCTTCAATGAACATTGAAGAAATTAAGGTGAAATGAATAGAACGAGGTGCTGTGGCATCTTGAGACCAAAGCCAATAAGTAAATCATGACTCAATAGCGACCCGCCCCTGCTTTGCTCGGGTGCTATGTTGACATGACAAAGCATATAGATTTCAGTGCTATATCTTTAGTCCCGCACACAAAGAGAACAGCTGATTATGCTTCTGCAACACATAAACTTTACGTAATAAATGCTTTAGAGTTTAGATGATGGTGAAAACCGCATTATTTAGTTTTAAAGATCAAAGTGATCACACAGAGACAGAAAAGCGACTTTATTTTATACTATATATATATACTAGCTGATCCAACAGACCGTCCAATTTTCAATAATTCATAAAATAATCCCATAGAAAAATTGATGGTCAGTTTAACCAGAATTTAAAAATTTCTCAGGATACTATTCCAATTTTTCTTTACTCATAAACCTAATTCGGACTACTGTGAACATTTTAAAACAAAAAATAGCCAAATCGGTCGAGCCGTTCTCAAGTGATGCGCTTACGAAAGAACAGCATTTCATTTTTATTTATACATATTGATTGATAATGACAGTGACAGGATTACTGACGTAAAAAAGAAAATGGCGGCATGAAACTTTCAGTCAACATGAACAGACCATTAGAAGCTAACTTTACTAAGCATAATAAATAAGATTACCTGCATAAAATATGGAAGTTTATACGTAAACCTGATTTTCTACGACAAAAATAATGAATTTCGTTGACCGATAATCTCTTACTTCGTCCTAGTACTTTATTGGCTTTTCGCCAGAGTCACTTTGCATAATGGAACTGGTCACGCGTTAATTAGTAAGTGCAGCATCAGCTTTTTCATCTACAACGCGAGTTTCTTTTAAAAACATTTTACGAATATTACACGAAGCATTTATTTTTATGGTTCGTGATTATGTTAAAATATTAAAATAAATATGTTGATGCCGACTCTTATGGCTTCTGAGAGAGATTTGTGTGAGCCTACCTAATCTACGATATTAAAAATAGATTCTACAAAAAAACGAACGCTTTTTGTCATAATTTGTTTGGATCTAGGTTTACTGATTTTTATAATTAAGAAGTGCAAAAAGTCATAGATTCTTCGGTTCCGGTGTTTTTTTTTTCCAGAGTATTCGATTAGGTTAACCGACCGTTGTAAAATATAATTATTTCTTTTCACGTGTAAAAGTAAAAATTTACAAAAATATTATTACATTTACATTAAATTCTTTCTAAAAAAGTGACCTCAGTCATAGCATTGTGCAGAACTTTCCAATCACACTCTATAAGTAACACTTTCACCAAAAATCTCTAAATTAAACTTTCCCTTCCCGTACTTATCTACTTCCATAGCACCCCTACCCATTCCATCCAAGTACTCATGTTGCATGCATTCATCAACTCGTAGGGCTATCGGCGCAAGCACTGATTTATAAAACGTCAGAAAAACCTCAACGCCCATTTGTATGAAGTTATAAATGGAGGTAAATAACGCCTGTTATGATATACGCGGTCATCCGTGTGGGGTAGATAATAAATAGATAGTAATGTATAATAATATGTTGGCTGATAGGTATACGAATATAAGGATGTGAAAGAAGAAGAAAAAATTAAAATACGTTTATTTGCGGTACATGTGCATGTGGTTATTGTGATATCTACTTGAATTGATAAATAGCGATCACATGTTCGGATATATCGTCATTTTTATTTTCCATGCAACTCTGGTAAAAATTCAATTAAATTTTCAATTTAATAGACATAATATATTTTTATATGAAACGGCTGTGATAAAATTTCAAGTTTTTCATTTGATTTTGTATGAGCTTGTTACCCGACTGCCAAAGAAGAGTTATGTTAATCGCGCGTATCTTGTATGTATGTATATTTGTAAATTTCATTATTACCTCTTCCAAACGGTTGAATGAATTTAGACAGTTAAGGTATCGTTATATTCGTCTTAAAACCCCAAGTGTCCTTAGATAGGTGTTTGAAAAAAAACAAAATGGTGGATTTTTGGCGCGAAATAGTAATAAGTTAATAAAAAAAATTACCAAACCTATCGAGTAGGGTATCAAAATAAAGGAAATTAAAAGGGGATTACAACCATATATAAAAGTTATAAGTTTAAATTTAATTAGGTAAAATAAATTGGTTTAAAAAAGAAATTGCGTAAAAGTGGCCCATGTTTGCTTCGGGCCAGTTTTGTTCATAAGTGTGCCTGAAGACTAAAAAGTCTAAAATAAAATAAATAATTAAAAAATCAAAAACCCGACTGCAACATCAAATAATCAGTCGGGATTTTGATATATTTTATTTATATCTTATATTAACTTTAATTTATTCTTTTAATTTATTAATTAAACCGGACAGACGCTTCCCTATGTGTTTATTATTTTAGCGTATGACACTCGAGGGTTGCAGCTGAAAATCAACATCAGGTGGTACACTTTGTGTTGTCATCTAACATCTAACATTATGCTGAGCTGAGGCCCTTTTGGCATTATAATCATTGTTTTCTGTTTTATAGCTATAAAGTGTATTTTTCTGTTGTGCCAATAAACGCATTTTTCTTTCTTTCTTAAATTATCACCATCACCACGATCACCATGATCACCATCTTACTTGGCAGGCAGAATATTGAATTTAGTATAATTCGTAATTCTGTTTCTCTACAATCTATTTTAAGACAATTAAGTATAGTCAACTGGGATTCCTCATTTTCCCGATTTTTCTTTAGGTACATAAATTGATTTGAATTAAGAATGAATCGACCTCGTAAATAGATTCCCCTTTGTGCAAGATACACATGCAATAAAAACTTCACACGCCTGCTTTTATTCAATATGTATTAAAGGAGCGAGTAACAAAAAGAAAAATATAACTTCCCTTTTCGCTTTAGAAAACATCACCTGCGTACGCTTACTTTTTTTTTATTAACCCTGCACATGATGTACCTTTTGCGAACACCCTCTGTTACGCAGCAGACTGTTAACCCTTCGCTGTTTGTCAGCAAACGTGTGTGTAGCGTCGGTGCTTAAAATTAGGGACGTTCAAGGGTTTTATTGTAAACATGGGCTAAACATGTTTTTATTGAAGAGCTTCGCTGAGTAACGTAGATAGGTATTTGTTTGTTTATCGATTTCGGAAGGCGAAATATTTATGGTAATGAGCCCCATTCCGGGGTTGGGAACGATTGTGTGAATATTTCGGGTGCCAAATATACGAATACACCGCAATTGATTTTCGTTTAGTTTATAAATTTGAATAGAACTAATTATTATAACGTGTTCATTTTGATATCCCATAACTCTAGGGTATTAATGAGGCCATGTCAAAGAATCAACTGGCACATTTTTTTCGTTTTCTTTTCGACAAACTCACGATTATTTATGAAAAACACCCTTACGTGAAATATGATAACGTCTCATTTTCTTAGCTTTAAATATGATCGATAGTGGTTTGAATGAAAATGATTTACTCGTACTTATTTTCGTTTAATTTAAATCTGATTCAATAGACCTAATTATTACAACGTGTTCCTTTTGATATGCTATAACTCTAGGGTATTAATGAGACCATGTCAAAGAATCAACTGGCTTTTTTTTTTTCGTTTGCTTTTCGATACAGTCACGATTATTTATGGAAAACTTCCTTACGTGAAATATGACAACGTCGCATTTTCTTAGCTTTAAATATGAATGATATTGGTTTGTATGAAAATAATTTACTCGTATCAATGAAACTCAGATACTCACATCGAGAGTCTAGGGTTATGTTATTTTCGAAACTATGTGTTTTTGGAACACTTTTTCTAGGACTTATTACGTACGACGTATTATTTTTACTTAGAGTTCAGAAACATCAAAAAGAACACGTTGTATACTTACGTAATTTGAATAATTGATGGGTGACCATCTTTACATACCGAGACTCCTCCGTGCCTCGGAAAGCACGTTAAGCTGTTGATCCCGGCTGTCATTCGTGGATCTATGACAGTCGTTACGGGTCGTCAGAAGCCCGAAAGTCTGACAACCAGTCTTACCAAGGGGTATCGTATTACCCAGTTACTGGGTTGTGGAGGTTAAATAGGCAGTCGTTCCATGTAAAATACTGGTATTTAGCTGCATCCGGTTAGACTGGAAGCCGACCCCAACATAATTGAGAAAAGGCTAGGCAGATTGTTGATTGCTTACGTAAATATCCAATATAGGTACATTTACTTGGCATGAAGCTTTCTAATTCATAATTTTAAGCTAAATTAATCCCTGTCAAGTAAGGCAGCCTCTACCTAAACGTTCAATGCCCCGAGGCCATTATTCAGGTACAATTAATTTACGTGATTTACGATCTACGTGGCCGAATTTATTCATATTCATTTGTTTTCTATTACAAACATTATTTCGAAGTTCTATCAAAAATATACGTGCGAAATTGGTAGGTACTTTAAGAGCTATTTATAAGTTTCAAGTGTAGCTGTCACTGTTAATGATTTATAGTCAAAGAGTAAACAAACAATATTACAACAGTAATAATAATATACAGTACTAATGTTGTTTATTATGTTATGCTACTAATTTACAAATAAAATTAAAATAACATTAAGTAATTCAACATTACAATCGGAGCTAAGTATATTGTGCCAATTTTGTAGAGTCGTAGATTATTGCGCCGGGAAAACAACGGGTTTGCCAACAAAGAAGCCGGGTGTTTGAGCACACTTTGACAAACACTACGTCATCACCAACAGTCACATCTGCGGTGCTTACTCTTTGACTACGTTTTTGATGAATGTGACTGAAGTGTTTTGTGTCATATTCACAGATTCCGTTCTCCGAAAACTCATTTCGAAAAGTTTTCGAACGCTAAGTAGCTCGAACTTCTGAATTGTTCCGAATCGAGTGTTCTGAATTTGGTTTTCTATGCGAACAATGCGAGCTGATGTTTGAAGTTTGAAGTTATTCCCTTCAAAATGACTTGAGTACCTATTTACAAGTTATGCAAAGAATTTAATAAATTCTTCAGTCAATATTTGTTTTTCTTTGGTAACTAACGGCTGCTGAGAATATAAATATACACGTTCAAACATTAGTTCTGGATAATTGTTGAAACTCCACTTTAAAACTGAATCTTGAGATCGTATGTTGAAACAGCTGTAAGTTTATGTATTGTGTTAGAATCAAATTAAGAAGTAAACTGAATAATTATTATATTATTATGAATGACCAAACATATTAAATGTGTTACTCAACGTAAGAAAAACAATTAACAAAGAAAATTATCATTGCTATCATTGAATTGCTATTGTGAAAAAGGCATAAACACTTTCAGTAATAAACAAATTCTTTCAATACATAAAAATTTAACTTTCTCTAATAACAAAACATATCATTCATCCGTGCATCCATCCATATCCCAAAATAATAGTTCCGAACCACTTATAAACAACAAATAACAGTTAACTCAAAATAACAGTTCCCTAAAATAACAGTTCCTATTCATCTGATCTAACCCGTTTACCTGAATAAAGTTTCCGTGTTTCAAGCGTTCCTAGTGAACTCCTGACTGAGTTAAATAATAGCCTAGTTACTAATTGAGTCTGTCTAGACACTACTCAACAGATAATCGCATTACATCTGCCTGTCAGTGCTATAGTGTTGTACTGATTAATGCAATTATTTACGAGTTTCCATTGTTGATCTAGGATACTGGAAGAATAATTGAAAAGTGCATGTTAAAAAGGTTCGAAACGGTGTATACTATAGAACAAAATACTCGTAAAGGTGTTACTTGAAGTAAACAACTTCAAGTAAATCGAAATTTAGATTTAGATGTAGTGCTTTTTTCAGATACTTTTCACAACGCATACACGAGTATTGAAGATTTTTGCATTGTTACGAAATAATATTTTTCTATTGGATTATTTTTGGAAGGTCACATTTTCCTGTGAAATCAGTTTACATTTTGCACAGGAAGTGACACCGACACTATTATAGCTGTTTACAAGTGACTTCCTTCCTAAACACGACTATGTAGGATCAATACCGTACCTAAATCTAAATATATCTCGCATAGTCATCGACTGAATTATTGTATCCTCTTACATGCAGGGTCAATGATAGCTCAACAATGTCCATTACGAACACGAGCCTCCCTAATATCGGTTCAAGAGGGCTGTTGCAATATACACCACACTTACCTAGCTAAAGGATTTGTGAAGATATTCCGTTATAATAGAAATCGGGAATTCTATTCGAAATTCAAAAAGTATTCGGACGGTTAAGTATTTAAAAGTTACGGGAACGTCCAGTTTAACAGTTTTAAATATCAGTACGTCAATATAAATACTGCAGTAATAATCGCAGTTCTTCAGTTAACAAAGTAATACTTTATAGTTCACACTTCAATAATAAAATATCGTGCTTGATAATAAAAATCAAAAATACCTACATAAATACGATTCTATTATAGGTTTACTTCGGATGACTAAGTCTAGATGAAGTGGTCATAACGACGGCTATTATATTTTATGTGCAGATAAAATATAGCTTTCAGTCATCCATCAGTCATGATTTTGGAATCTGCAAGGGATTGACGTGCTGTGACGCACGAAAATTTGTACGATTTTACCTCCTACTTATAAGTGACTGATATAGACTGATTTCACTAAAAACCCTGCTATGACCAATTCACCAATAATTTTGACTAAAGTGAAACCACACATAACCACCATACCTAAACTATTATTTTGCATTATGGATCAACTAGCTTCTGCCCGTTTGTAGATAATGTTCCCACAATGGCTGTTATCTGTGGCAGGCCCAGTGCGGGTTGTTCGATGTCACATGTTTTCGAATTTTTGGTTCTAGAACATGCCGGTTTCCTCACGATGTTTTCCTTCCCCGTTTTAAGAGCACTGGTGATGAAATTATTTACACAAAGTAAAGCCCCTGCCTAGGTTCGAACCCAGGACCTACAACTCGTTAGTCGGGGCCGTTACCAATGGGCCACCACTCATGTACCAGTCCATCAACATATTATTAGTAATCACTGTAGATTATTAAAATGAAATGAATCATTTCATTTTACCGTATTATTATTTTATATTATAATTATTATTATTTTATAGTTATTATAATATTGTGTTGTTATTCTTGTATTTTGATATTGTGCATACTAACATAGTTATAAGTTTCTGTTGTTACTAACCATTATGGATCAAAGTTGTCTAATATAATAATAAATGAATTGAATAATAATAATTAAAAGGGGGGAGGCTAATAACTATTTCGCGAAAAGCTGTTTTGACTTTCTGTACCTGAAAGGCCGAATTTTCCCATGTACAGGATTATCGGTAATATGTCGGAAATCCATTAAGGGGATGTATGAAAGGTCATTTGCAACCAAGTGACCCCTATGACCTCTATACAAATGTCAACCATTTTCGAGTAATTTGAAATTTAATATTTAAAAAAGGAATTAAACAAAAGTATAAAATGTCAAATTACTCGAAAATGGTTGTCATTTGCATATGAGTAATAAGGGGTCATTTGGTTGTAAATTATCTCTCCTACATTTCTTAATAGATTGCCAATAAAGCTGTATAAAGTTTTATATAACTAGTCTGTTTACAACATCAAAATATTGATCACGTCTGAAACCACCCACGCTATGTAAAATGATGTACCTACCTACTTAATAAATTATTATACTTAGTAGAAAGTTGCTTAAACTCCCATTAAAGCTCGCGGGAGTACGGTTTACTCATCTCCGAATTATTCGAATGAATGATTTTATTAGTGCCAATAAAACTGGCGGACTCGAGTACTGTTGGGCTTTCAAGTAGAGGGAGGATGTCGCAAGCGTATACAGATTCATATATTTCCCGTTTGCCTGTAATTTAGAACGATATTCAGACTCAGGCGTGATTTAAAACTAATTTTGTGTTAAGTCTGTTGGTTTAATCATGATTCATATCAAAAATGCTTCTAAAATACAGCGGGATTATTGCGTAACACACTTACAGTAGCAATGGGTTTCATTTTGACAGTTCAACAACATTCATTGCGTTATTTACGTTGTTGGGCAGACAAGTTTTTCGAATATATGAAGCAATGTATTAGCAATATTGTTCAAAATTATTACTCTTTTATACTCACTGATAGAGTCCTGTTTTAATATAATTTATCTATTTTCTTGTGGATATCAACAAAAGCATAACAGAAGTGTGAACCAGTAACCAAGATCTCGTTTCTAGAAGGACCATAATTGTAATTTGTATTTGGTTTATATTTTATCTCTAGCTTCAATAAGTTTAGAATTTTTATAAATAAAAATGAATCGCTAAATGTGTTGCTAAGCGCAAAACTCGAAAACGGCTCCAATTTAGCAATGGTTTTTAAAAATTTCCTTTCATTTCGAGGAAGGTTGTAATGAAGAAAAAATTCGGAAAAATTGCCCGGAATAACTTACCCACTTTTCTTTTTCCATTAAAAACTGTTCTAAAACCAAAACAAACAAAAGACGTCTGTCGGGTCAGCTAGGTAGGTAGGTAGGTAGGTATGTAAGTAGGTAGGTATGTAGGTAGGTATTTAGGTAGGTAGGTGGTAGGTAGGTAGGTAGGTATATATACCTACCTACCACACACACACCTAGTGGTAGTGGTGTGGAAGGTGTGCCGTAGATAAGTACTTAGTGCTACCGGCGAAGCCGGGCCGGGCAGCTTAATAAAACCATGTGCGGAATAATCTTAAACCTATGTAGTTAGTTCCTACGACAAAGAAGTTTTCAAAATACAGATTATGAAAAAAATCCCTACAGTGCGTTCATTACAACTTGACACGTGACCTGATTGGTAGCGCTGAACTTTGCAGTCATGTGATTGGTAGCACTGTTCTGTCAGTCGCCATTTTGAATTCTATTAGTATTGAAACTATGACTGCAAAATTCAGTGCTAACAATCGCGTCACAAACAGCAAGTTCTAATGAACGCACTGTAGTCCACATTCGGTAGAAAATATCAAAATTTTAGCAGTAAATATTATTCGATGTATTCCAATTGGTTTCACATTACCAACACTATTGAGTTCTTGAGTATGACAGTTGATTGAACGGTACAGTATGCAAAACAAATACGTATAATTTATTAACACCGAATATTTGTTAATATAATTGTATCGGAATATTTGTTTAAGTAAAACGTAAATTGAAATATGCTATTTGTAAACAAACAATTTCATGAAATTCCAAATACTAATTTATGTGTGATCGCATTTGAAAACAGAACCAGTGAGCGATAAATAATTGAATTTCCAGTAACAATAATTGAATTGGACTTCCAACTAAAATTCTCTCGGCGAGACCAGTAAATAAATACAATCCAACACCAAATGGCAAAATAATCAATCGAATTCAATTACTACTCACCTCGCACTATGTATTAAGATCTGCCGATTGAACGAACAGAGCCGGATTAGGTGGGAAAAATTCCATTTTCAATTAACGCTCGCTTGTTACCAAGGGCTAACATAGAAGGGAATTGGTGAAATTGCCCAGCTCGGCTGCGACACGACTGCTAAATTGCTGGAAACTGTTTGCTCGAAAATATATTTTATTTTCGTGTTGTATTCCAGCCCGTCGTGTTAACTAGTGCAGACACTGCCTTTTTGGTACATGGCGTCGGGTTGCCTTAATTCCAGGCTTTTTGCCCAGCAATTGATTGTTTGGCTTTTGAGGGGCGAAGGGAAACAGAAAAACAGAAGGTTTTCGAATGCAAAGGGATAAATAATGTACCTTCTGTGTTTGTTGACTTTCCTCGGTTGCATTTCTTACAATTTTATAGGTATGGGTAATGTAAAACATTGTTCAACATAATTACTTTCAAGTATAACTCACAACAATCTTGTACATTTCAAAGTTTTGCTTACACGCAAGAAAATTTCCAAGTTTACAAACTCATAATTACTTTTTATTGCTGTTACGCGCAGTTTACTTTCCACCACATAACAGCGAAGAAGAAATTAAAAAGCCTCACTTGTGACTTTTATTGCTATAAAAAACTAAACAAATAAAAGTGGAAAATGCTCACCACTTCGCTCCCAAAAATAATCACTCAACTTCACAGTGTTAAAAAAGGACATAGAAAGAGCATTATCTCCATAGTAGCTAAGTAAAAAGCTCGTATCGAAATCGTCCGGGAACCGTCACGTGGAGAATTGGCACTATGAGTATGTTTCCCTCGCTTGGGAGCTAGGGTTGCGAAAAAAAAAGTTTTGAAATGTCAATGTCATTCAACACCAGATGTTTTTTGTTTGGCAAACTGACGCTTTGCAATTTGGCCAGGAAAGTCGATGTTTTTCGATTAAGTCTGCTGAAAACCCATGTTATTTGTTTATTCAAATATTGTTTTGGTGTAGTCAGTTAGAAATAATAGATATATTATGTGAATGATGTATGAAACTTATGCCTATTAAAAGTGTTGGGAGGTTTATGTGTGCCGAAACCACATGACACAAAACACCAATTTTGGTCATTTAAATGACATCATATTTTAGTTATTTAGTGGCTGTCATAAAATTCTAAGAATTGGCATGGTGCTAACTAACTGACTGACTAAATTATGCCGGATATGTGTTAAGTGAGTTCGAGGAACTAAAAGCAGCATATCATTAAAGCTTTACGTCTAATTTTATACGTCATCGGCTAGGACAGCTAGTTTAGAATTTTTAGGCGGAAGTTATGAATTTAGTTAAGGAAATCGTTGATTACTAATCAGCGTTCAGGCGTACTTGATCCTTAATAGGATTAATACATACGTATATTATAACTGGCCGCTCTATTTACTTTACATAATCAAATGACTAAAACTGCACTATAAGCAAACAAAACTGTGCGTATTATACGCCCAATTTCGCTTCTAAACGAAGAAGGAATTATTTATTTTTTCTATGATTCGGTCGCCGCTGTCGTGACGATTAGATACTTTGATATAACATCAAATATTATAACCGGAAAACTAAAAACTAAAAACCGAACGTCTCGTAGTCGTAACCCTAAAGGAAGGGTACCAGTATAATCGTTTTCCTGCATACCTCTTTTGTACACGGTACTCTTAAATATGGCTGCACCAGACGCAAAAAGTTTCAATTGCTTTAACGGCCACTTGCATATAATTGTCCCTGGAACGACACTATACAATGTGAAGCACGAATCTATTGTAAACTTAGGAGTCTTTATAAGGTTGGTTTGTAAACAACTAAGCGATTGGTTTTGAATAGGCATTTGAAACTAAGTGGTATTTTTTTACTTGTTAGTGGAAAAAAAAACACTACTTGAAAACTTAAATGTTTGTAAATATTTACTTCTCACAGTATAAAAGCAGTAATAGCCTAGTGGTGTGACCGTAAGATTGCCAAGTCATAGGACTAGAGTTCGAACCCAAGGCATGGATCTCTGACTTTTCGAATAAATGTGCGTATTGTATACGTTTCACTTGCTTCAAAAACGGTGAAGGAAATCATCGTGGCTGAAACAAAGTCCATCAAAATTCAATCGACAATAAACAAACCATCAACCATTGTTTACGTTATCCATCACTGCTGTCAAAACATAGTGTCATAGACAAGTTTTTATTTTCATAGCAGAATTTTAACTAGGTACCTAGTAATTCCAGAGCTGAGGTGAAATTTTTAGTTGGTACGAATATCTTAACATTGTTTATTCGGATTCATGTGCGTATTGTATAATCATCACTTGCTTCCAAAACGGTGAAGGAAAACATCGTGAGGAAACCAGCATGCCTGAGAGATATTTCTCGACGGCATGTGTAGCCAAGTCAGAGGCCTATCGGCGGCTTTAAAACTCTGACACCAGGTGAGTCACTAACCACACCAAAGACCATTTCAGACACTGATCCACATGGTCCTCATATGACTTGACCAAGATTATGTCTGGACTTTAAAAGAGACTACGACCTCTGAGTTTGTTTCGGCCTTTCTTCTCAGAGTAGTCAGATAGGAAACACCGACCTCATCTAGCTTATTTTTAATAATTTTTTATATGACGTGTAAAAGTGATTCCGATATCCTATTTACAGAATAAACAATTTCATTTCATTTCATTTCATTTCACACGAAAAGAAGAAGAAGATGATGTGTTTGACTATTATTCTTGCATTTTGTACCGTAGAAGTTACAGTTAGCCTATCATGCAGACAGTTTCAAACACGTTCTTTTTCATTTTTAATTTATCCGGCAGATGGTGCTTTTCCAGACATTTTGAAACAAGCCCTCATAGGTTTGTTTTTAAATAACAACATTCGCAAAATCAGTATTCACACGATGGAACCAAATAAAAATTAAATTAAATAGGGGTTTTAACATTCCCTATTCTCTGCTGAACCCTAAAAGTAAATGATAATTTAGATGCGCCGCAGCGTTGATAGTAGAAAATTAAAAGAAAATGACAAGCATTTAGTGACGAGCATTTAGCTTGAGCTTTAGCAAAGTTTTATTTAACAGGTACTGATGACACACATTATAGACGATAAAATGCAGTTCTGAAATGTGTTGTCGGCTTTCACGGGGTTAATTTTGTCGGACAAACATTTTTATTAGTTTTTTGGGATTTTATGGTGTGGCAATGTTCAGCGCAATTATTGACGCGACGGGTAGTAGGAACATATATGTAGTTTGTGTAACCAAAAACGTTTCTGGAAGTCTGAGTCTTGAAATGTATAAATAGGTATTAAATACTTGCTACTTTAGAGGTATTCATTCATTCACTCTTATCCTATATGTACTATTAAATGAGCAATATTTGTATATATATGTATATGTTTGTAATCACGTTTTCGAAAACGGCTCTAACGATTTCGATGAAAGTTGCAGTATAGGGGTGAATGGGGGCGAAAAATCGATCTAGCTAGGTCTCATATCTGGGAAAATTCGTTTTCTGCGTATTTTCACCCGAGCAGAGCTCGGTCACCCAAAGTTTAGAAAAAGATGGCTATCTTAGAATAATTGAAATTTGAAAATTGACAATAATTGACAGCATGAAATTAGTAAGTACCTACTATCATGGCAGCATGGAATTAATAAGTACCTACTATCACGGCAGCATGGAATTAGTATATAGGTAAACATGGAATTAGTATGAACTATCCTATACTATTAAATGAGCATTCTCTATTTTCAACAGAGCAGAGCTCGGTCGCCCAAGTACTATTTTAAAAGTGAATATGCTGTATGTCTCGTGTATTTAAAGTACTGACAGTTAAACTAATTAATGCAAATAAGCACGTGATACCTAAATTACTTAGGTCATTCTATCGATGACAGTTTATGCATATAGGAAACATGTGCATTCATATTCAAATCAAGCAATTGTTTGTGGGTAGCATTTAAATTCAAGTTATTATCATGTGACTTAATAAAAAATTTAATTAAAGGAGATATTAATTACGAACGGACAAATAATTGCGGATTTCACCGCTTTCAAGAGCTGTCAGTGTCAAAATTGTTATGGAATAATTGACACTGACAGCTCTTGAAAGCGGTTTAGAAGTTCTGATCGCATTCAGTTTCATTGATGAAATTCGACCTTAGCTATCATGAAACCAGTACTTCCTAGATTAACTTCGTTAACATAGACATCAGGGCAACGAGAACAGCTTTTTAACCAACGAAAAAAAGGAGAAGATTCTCAAGTCAGCGCGTATATTTTTGTAACAAACCCTGGTCTGTAAAATAGCACACAACATCTTGTAAGTACCCCTACTATACCTACAGCTGTACCTAACTACCAATATCATGACCAAATTCAACAAACTAAGAGAACTCTACTAACAATCCCGAAATACACACACATTCATACATTACATCATACATCTCTTTGAGGCGCGCGTGGAACACAACGCGCCGTCGACCCGGGCCTGGTCCCTATCGGACGGCGAGCTACCCATTGCTCACCGTCCGCAAGCCCGCGCCTACGGTGTCCGGAAGTCGGCTCGCGACTCCCGACGCCCGGGGCGTCTCCTGCGGCGACTAGGGGCGCGAGGGCGCGAATATTGCCTCTCCCTCGCGCGCTCCGCCTCCTCCTTCGCGAGCATTACTGCTTCGCAGAACTCTCGCTCCGGGATTGTTAGTAGAGAACTTTACTAACAATCCCGAAATACCAAGAAAATGCCTATTTTCCATGAAATTATAGGCAGTAAACCAACCACTTACTACGACCCAATAACAATAATCGTTCCATAAGTCCTCGTTAAAATGCGGCCTCACGAAATCGTAGCAAAACGCTTATTCTTGTTGACAAAACAAACATGAAAAAATCCACCAAGGATTTTCATCCGAACTTGGTTCGTCCCCAATCAAGGACAACTTGTTTGTCTGACAAACAAAATATCCTTTTGGGCGAAAAATAGTACCTTCGTTGCTACGGTAGGTGCCTACAGGGTGTTTTGTACGTGTAATTCTATTAAAAATCATGGTTCACTGGTAATATTGGATAAAACTGAATTAGGATTTTTTTTACTAAGTTACCCCTTTAATCCGATTGACTTGCCACGCTTCCAGGAATGTATCCGTCAGGTTAAACGTTTCTAATACAATTAATGTTTTATATTTAATTGCTTACACTTCCGCAACTCGTGCTGGGAGAATTTTTAACAGTAGCAGTAGACATATCCGTTGCTCTAAAAAAATACAAGAATCTAGAGACATCCTGTATGTACCTACTTGAAGTATTACGTCACAATATATGAATAGTGTCGTAAAGTCGGCAGCATAATATGTTATACTCACGTGGAATCTATAGATGTACCTACTTACTTTTACGCTTCTGCTTGCTTACTTTATACCAACGTTTACATTGGATATGCAAAGAACTCGATATTATAATTTATGTATTATGTAAATAAGATGTAAAAGAGAAGATATTATTTTGTATTCTCAGCTGAAAAATTCAGAATATTTTAGCTGACAATACAAAAAGTTCTTAGTAAAAATAAATGCCAAAGATCGTTAAATGTTATTAATTATAATCATTTATTTGCACATACCTACCATCTTTTCTATACCGACATAATTCGTTAAATAAACAAAATAACACTTTCTCGGCTAATACAATAAGATACGCCTTTGTTTACAAGACGCTTGCCAAAATTGTTTACTTAGTAAATTGGTTTATGTACTACACCGAATCCAATCAATGTGAACAAAGTCATAACCGAATATTATACCTACGAATCTACGTTACTATAGTAATAACAGTCGTAAAATATGTATAACGTAGATATCTGAGTTAGTACAAATTTATGAGAAAACGAACGACGAACAAACATTGCCCACACGTACAAACAATTCAGTAAAATGACTCATCTGACATTGTTTATTCAAAGTGGGTAAACACATCATTATAAGGGTTTTTATCTCCATGTTTAATCTCACCTTTATGTAATGTTTTACCTCGCAAACGTATTATCAAATAAGTTTATATTCATAAAAACTTACTCAGAACGTTGATTTGTCTGCGAAGCGTTATTAAAATGTCTATAAAATATAAATCCTCAGACGCGAATAAAGATATTTTCCACTTCACCATCTCTTCTGTGAACCTCGTATTTTTTTAATTTACCTTCTCAAAGTGTAGGTACTGGAAGGAATAAAACAGTTTTATTCTAAAAGAACATAAAGGCTCACATCCACAGTTAAGTGTTTTCAACCATCCAGACGCACTCGGTAGAAAATTGATATAAACTTGTTGTGGGGCCCCGCTACGTTTGCTCAGGTGACGACGCTGACTTATTTGTTTTATCGTGAACAAACGAAATTCATAGCAAAAGGTTAAATCACAAAGTCTATATTCCATTGTGTCGGTGAATAATAGAAGCCAGAAAAATGCACCCTGCACACGGTTCGCATAAGTCTTGAGTATAAATGTTGTTCGCGAGAAAACAAGTAGTGTGAAATAGCCTTCGCGATGGAGACGGCGGCGGCGGCGTACATGTTTTAAATATTTGAGTATGTTATGCTTTAGGAATATTTATTCAGTATGACGCCACTATAACAGTACCCACTTGGCGTATAAAATGGAATTTATATAGTCTGAACTGACCAATAGATTTAACAGAAAATGTGAGAGGGAAAATAAAATCAAGTAGGTACATAAATGTTTACAGATCAGAGTAACACATGTCTTATGTGTGAATCACTATTGTCCTTCTACAAAATTGCTTCAAGCAAGATGTTTTGTCGTATGACGTGTGTGTATTTTATTGCTTCAAATGCAACAAGTGTGGAAAGTGACAATTTCCTCACCCATTTTCTCGGAGCGCCTCTAAATACCCAATTTCCCTCCGTCGATTCTTACATCGAGCGAGAAAACTAGTGACTGTGATTTTCTCGATATTTCCTCTCGCACATAGATGAAAAAAGGATATAAAAGGGCTAATGAAAAAAGCCTACGACAAATGGTTCCCATTCAATTACCTAATAAAACCACAACGTATTCGATGAATACGGAGATCAAAATTCTGTACGCGTGAACAGATATGTCGACATAACGAAGACAAATCAATGTCTCGCTGACCTGACTCGGCTCGGATGGACACCCTTCTAAGACATAAGACAGAAGGCCATTAAGTCGAGATAGTGGTATTTATCTTATCTGTCCCCTGTCTACCTTCCGAAGTGACGCGGACACTTCGATTAAAGGCAAAGCACTGTAAATAAACTTTGTAGCGAAAATTTAAAGGAAAAAAGAGCGGTTTACAATGAATGAAATTGAAAGTGGTTGGTGGTACAAAAAGAAAAGCGATGTTGCTTTGTGAAGGCGCGGACGTCAAAAAGGATTGTGTGTTTACAACAGTTGAGTAAATACAGTCTGCGTTGATTTTCGCTACGTTTTACGTACATATTTACTTTTTTACAATACCCGTTTTAAATGAATGAGTGGGTTTCTAAAATTTTATGAATTTTGCTTCGTGTATGCTCGAAAAGTCAAAACTATGTTGTTTCCTGGGAAAAATCTAATAAATTGGTAGATTTCAAAGACCGGAAAAACGCGAAAGAAGCCGATAATAGCCGGGTCGTTTTATTTTGATTTAGCACCCAACCTGCATTGAAAAGGCTTGGTTTTTCTGGGTAAATAAATACGAAAAAAAAATAGAAATCACACAATTCGTATAGTTAAGTTTATAAGGAAAACTGAAATACAGTGTTAAAACAGAAAAAATGTTTTAAATACTTAATTACGAGTACTTAAATCTTAAAACAACTATGCGTCACTCGAGCATGCAAAACGCGACTTGCGGAATTCTTTTATTTTAAATCATGGCGAATTTTGTACTGTACACTTTGTCCACATACCTAGGTACCTCATTAACATGCAAATTATTCCGTGCCTGAGCACGCAATGTATAAACCTTTCCTGTTTTAACGGTAGAGAAACAGTATATTAAGAAAGTTTTTTATAACCTGTTTTGTTCGGAAAAGTCGTTTAGAAAGAAAAAAGCTAGAATATAAACTTTTATTTCATTTTTATATATATTTTTTTACAGCCTTACGTTGTCGGTTAGTCAGTCATTTTAATTAAATAAATGATTTTATTATATTTTCTCTATTCCAGAAAAGCATTGGTAGATTGAAAACGGAACACGGAAGGAAAAAGCTTCGCAGATATAATATCTAGTTGCACAAAACAAAAATACCTGCCTTATTTTTATTTTTTTCTAGTTGAACCAACAGACCTTTGAGACCGTTGTCCTATCCAAACAATAGTTCATATAAAAATCGCCGTAGAAAAAAAAAACTTTCAGATTTTCACAATTTTCCGGGAAACTTTTCGAATTTTTCTTTTCCTAAAAACTTATTCGGAATATTACGAACATTTTAAAACAAAAAATTACCAAATCGGTCTAGCCGTTCTCAAGTGATGCTCTTACCAATGCGTCAACAGTATGTCATTTTTATTTGTATAGAAGATTATTACTAACAGCTGCGCGCGGCTTCGCCCGCGTGGACTTTTGATGATTTTGTTTTTTTTTTTCTACACTAAAAGTAGCCTAAGTTACACCTTGTAACATCAGCTATCTGCTAGTAAAAAAAAAAATACTTCCATATGCATTTAGTAAATAGCTGATATTACGATAGAGTAAAACAGACTTTTAAATTTTATTTATTTATTATATATATTATATGTCGCACCTTTAAAATAAAACCGTTACTAAACGAAATTATAAAATTTTACAAGAAGAGCCAATATTAGAAAAAATATTGACTCACTATTGATATTATTGAATATTGGCCAATTGGTTGAATATTATTGAATTGGAAAATTTCGTTTAGTAACAGTTTTAAGCTTGGTGCAGACCGTCAAATTTTCTTAGAAATTGTATTGTTCGAGTCACGTCGCGGCATCGCGTCGCGCTGATCTGCACGAAGCTTTACTTTAAAGGTGCGATATTTGGAGTTTATATTGGAAATCAAGACTTGCGTCGCGTCTAAACGATAAACTGAAGAGTAACAACTACTTCGGGCTATATTGCTAAACATAATTTATTTCAGGCGTGCGTGCTTCAGTTGCGTGCCTGAAGTAGCGAGCCTCCTAATATATGTAAATAGCCTGGGCTATTTATTGAAGTATACGTCAGTTTTATATATTTAGGTATACAATTGGCGAAATTGCAAAACGTAATATTAATTTTGTGAATAAGTAATTTTCTGCGGGCAGTTCTTAATTTAAAAAAAATTCATGTTTAGATTATCGGTTACTTTGATCACATTGCCAGTCGGGAACCGGATAACCTTGAAAAGCTGGTGGTGATGGGCAAAGTAGATGGTAAGCGACCTCACGGCTGATCGCCTTACCGCTGGTCAGACCAAGTAACCGCCCTCACTGGACTCAACAGAGAGCTGTTGGAACCGCCCTGAGAGAAGCGGAGAACCGAACGAAGTGGATAAACATCATCCATAAAGCCACGAAGGCCTTTCAGAGACACGACCTTCAGTAATAAAGGACGCGATCAAGAAGAAAAGTGTAGATTATATCTGGGTAATGCCCATTACCCGTACGGACGTAATAACTTGATGTAAAAGGGTCTAAGTATCGATCAAGAGAATTACTTATAAGTTCGTTTTCGTACAGAAAATAAATATTACACCTACTTTCCAAACACAACTATCTTATTATAGGCACTACGGGTGGACAAACCCCCAACGACCCTTAATAGCCCATGAAAAGTAGGTTTACCTATACGAAAGTGTTAAAGTTATCACAAAAGTAGTTTATGTACTAAACCAAAGATTTTGCGCCATTTTTAGGATTCCATATCCGAAGGATGCCAAACGGAACCCTGTTACTAAACCTCTGCTGTTCGTCCGTCTGTCTGTCAGCGGGTTGTATCTCAGAAATCGTTATCGTCGCAGATTGTGTTTCTATTGCCGTTTTTTCCATATCCGAAGGATGCCAAACGGAACTCTGTTACTAAACCTCCGCTGTTCGTCCGTCTGTCTTTCAGCGGGCTGTATCTCAGAAATCGTTACCGTCGCAGATTGTGTTTCTATTGCCGTTTTAACAACAAAAAATAATAAAAATAAAATAAAGTTAAAAATTAAAGGGGGTCCACTTTATTTTTACAAGACATACAAGAAACTTGTTTTTTTGCCGTTTTTTGCGCAATATTGGACGGTGATGCGTACTCTGCGCGAGTCCGACTCGCACTTGGCCGCTTTTTATTTAAACCATAAGCCGTATAAATCAAGTGAAGAGCCATAAACTCGAGCCATATAATTTTTATATCCACGATGTGGAAATAGACGTGATATACACACAAACGTACACACCAATATATACGTGTATTTATTTTGAATCATATCGATTACCTGTATGAGGTCACAACGGAATATGACCTATATTCCAGTTGTTTTAAATATTAATTTCCGGTAAATTCTTTTGTTCTTCCAGTTATAATAGAAGTAAATCCTTATGCTTTTACAGACCTTTCGATAACTCTTGAGGAGCAATTCCCGTATTTTAAAGAACATTCACATTCTAATCTTATAAAGAGTAACCGTGGAGTTTCTTGCCGGCTCTTCTCCATAGGAAACGACCAATTGGAACCGTGCACCTAGCTTCTGACGTTTCATAAGTGCCCTTGTAGGTTTATGTGAAATATAATATTTTGATGTTTTTTTTTTATTAAATCGCAATCTCATTCTGTCAAAAAAAACAACTCCGTAGGATAAGAGGAAGTGGGTTTACATCAGCTTGCAAAATTACCCATACATACTAACTTACAAGACAAGACACCAGGGTAGTCACTAACCACACGAAAAACAAAGAAGACTTACTAACAAGGTAAGTTAAATAAAAGCTTCTAATAATCTTATACATTTGTATATATATATTTGCAATCACATTTTGGAAAACGGCTCTAACGATTTCGATGAAAATTGCAATATGGTTGTTTACAGGGGCGAATCGATCTAGCTACGTCTCATATCTGGGAAAATTGGTTTTCTCCGTATTTACACACGAGCAGAGCTCGGTCGCCCAAAGTTTAGAACAAGATGGCTGCCTTAGAATAATGACATAGCAGCATGGAATTTATAAGTACCTACTATCATGGCAGCAATTAGTATCAACTTCCCTATACCTAATATTAAATGAGCATTCTCTATTTTCACCAGAGCAGAGCTTGGTCGCCCAGGTTACTTACTACCTACTAACAAACAAGGTAAGTTAATTGAAAGCTTGTAAAAATACTTCTAATTTACTTCCATTTTGACATTGAATGTCGCTACGATGCGACTATTAAGAAAGAATGAATTTGGACAAAGTTTGTAAAACATAAAATACAAATAACAAAATGAAAAGTGAAAATAATGTCTTATTTTATTAACGAGAATTGATCTATTGACTTCACAATTAAAACTGAATTTGCCACGTCATCTTGTCATAAATGTGTTGCGATGAATCTGTGTCGATGAATCAATCAAGGCTATAAAACCCCAGATACAGATGACAATAACAATCTTTAGTCACAAAGAAGTGACTACAAAAGAAACTATTTCCTGCCGTGACTAATCTTTAAGTCCTACCCCAACCAAATCACGCAATATAAAAATAGGTACTTTTTATAATAACTGTAACAATCTAAAACCTCTATCTGTGAGTCATATGAAAAGTTCAAGGTTTTACATAACAAAAACTTGTAAAGTAGCTGTGAAATTAGTACGTTTTGTAGCATTCATCATTGTGTTATCAGTGTGTGAACCTTTTCACAGCTGGAATACACCAAATGGATTGGACGTACGGACGTCAAGTTGGTCTTAGCTAAGTCTGTTTATTTTTGCTTTTTAAAATAAAACAAGTAGTTCATTTCCAGTATTTATTGGTTTAAAGTGTTACATGTACAGTCATAAACAAAATAGTATGTTATATAGTGAAACAGTTGTTTATAGAGGCAAGAAAAGTGCAAAATAATAAACTTAAAACGAAAGTGCAAAAAAGTACCTACTACTACAAAAAGTTAAAATTACAATCCTTTATTTACAAATACTGAAAAAACCCGAGTATCGGAGTGCATCCGGTGTGTGTGTTGTGTTAAAAGCAGTGCAGCGCTATATGGTGTTGTCACCCTACTATACTTCCCATACTTTAACCCACCATAAACACAATTTGTTGGTACAGCGCCATCTATTGACGCTCCGAGGTATCAAATCAGCAAGATCGACCGCTAATAGGTGCGCAGCTAATTACTAAGCAGCAACATGCCCGCAGCGAAGTGTGGTGGTTGCGCAAAATTTATATCACCACTAGAGGCCGCTAGGTGTTCCACTTGCAACGCTCTTTTTCATCGGGCTTGCGCTTCCTTACCACCGTCGGGTTTTATTATTCCCACCTGGGTCTGCCCTAATTGTAAAAATACTTCGGTTAAGGGCAAGGCCGCTGCTGCACCAGCGGAGGTAAGTGCGACAGAAGAGTCTATGGATACCAGCGGATTGAGCTGCAGCACACTGGGTGACAATCAAGATATTGCCCCGGGTTTGTCCAACATCCTACGTAGTTTTAAAGAGGAGTTGCGAGTTGAGCTGTGCCAAATGTTTAAGGAAGAGTTGCGGGCAGAATTGCAGGCGATGCAGAAACAATTCAAATGCGAATTTCAGAGTCTTCGTACAGATCTGGCTCAGCTCCAGGCGGACAGAGACCATATGAGAGGGACAATTGAGCAGTACGGTAAGCGAATGGATGGCATGGATAGCAGAATGGATAGTCTGGAGCAAAGAATGACTGCCACTAATGTTTCGGGAGCGACTGAGGAAATTGCTCAATTGAAGCGAGAATTAAATGACCGGGACCAACAACTATTATCCAACGATTTGGAAATCTCAAATTTGCCGGAGTTGGTCTCAGAAAACCTCACGCATACAGTGAAGCTAATAGCTACAAAGTTAGGCGTAAAAATTGATGATCGTGATATAGTAAGCGTGGACCGCATGGGCGGCAGGCAAGTGAATGCTGCGAGCGCTGCGGGCCCAGTGGAGACCCGCCCGCGTACCGTGGTCGTGCGCCTCGTGCGCCGCGACCTGCGTGACGAGCTGATGCGCGCCGCGCGTGTGCGGCGCGGGGCTAACACCGCGGATCTCGATATGTCCGGTCCATCAACTAGGTACTATTTAAATGAACGTCTAACTAAAGCGAACCGTCTGTTATTTCGACGAGCACGGGAGGCGGGCCAACGTCTCGGGTGGCAATTTGTGTGGACGAAGCATGGCCGTACTCTTGCACGACGTAAGCCCGGCGACAAAGCGAAGCGCATCCGCAATGAGACGGATCTACTGGAAGTCTTCGGACCAGACGGTGCAAAGCTCCCTCAGAACTAGCTATGTTAATATTAAGTTTAGGTTCGTTCTTAAGTTTTTGAGTCAGTTATTTTTTGTTTTAAAAGATTATATTTTCGGCACTGCACGTCTTGGCTGTGGGAGGAGCAGGTGTGCATTTGTTGTGGTTATAGCGTACGGATATCATCATCAGTATAAGATTAATAATTCATTTTTATTATCAACTCACTATTGTATTACGTCTTTTTCGTCACTGTACCCGTTTTTTGCCCATTTCATTACTTGTGCTTACTATTATTATTATTTTATTATTTATAGCTCGTATGTTTCGTTACAAGGCGTATTGTCTCGCTCAACCCTAGTTTTGAATGTTTATATCTATATTTCATGCACAAATGCCGCGCAATAAACATATTAAATTTGGCCTTCTGAACGCAGGCTCATTGTCAACAAATCATGATGAGTTTATCATTGCTATGAACAATCACTCCGTCGATGTCATGGCAATTAATGAGACGTGGCTGAGGGAGGGGGAGGAGGGCCGGGCGCCAGTGGTACCTGGATATCAACTGCGCCATAGACCACGCCCGGAGACAATCCGTGGGGGGCGCGGGGGAGGGGTCGCGTTTTATATAAAAACCGGAACCAGCGCTCGAACCAGAGCTCACCCGCATCACCCGCAGGTCGAGCAAATGTGGCTTAATATAACAGCTAAGAATAAAAAATTGCTTATAGGAACTGCATACCGGCCCCCTTGGTTAGATTTAGATATCTACCTAGATGCGATCACGGACAGTATCTGTGCATTGGCTCCGTACGACAATATTATTTTGTTGGGCGATCTCAATGTTAATATGCTTGACATAAACAATTCTAAAACAAAAAAGCTCACGGAATTTCTAAACTACTGCAACATGGATCAAATTGTTCTCAGCCCTACGCACTTCGTAGGAGACAGTGCTACGCTGATCGATGTGATCTGTACGGATGCACGGTATCGGGACGTTGTTGTGGACCATATACCGGAACTAGGTCATCACTCGTTCGTATCATGTGAAATTGTTTTTAAAAAAGAGAAACCGTTGCGTAAAAAGGTAACATATCGCCCGTTTCGAGACATATCAGCTGATGATTTCCGGAGAGATCTGGAAGCGATCCCGTGGGACTCAATCTGCGACCTACAGGATGTAAATGACATGGTGAATTCCTTCAACTCACATGTAATTAGGCTTTTCGATGCCCACGCACCAATAAAAACTAGAACTTTTAAAACTCAGCCGACGCCTTGGATAACAGACATTATTAAATTAATGTTTAAGTTGAGAAACGATGCTCGCTATCGATATCGTCAAACCAAACTGGAAGCACACAAACACTACTACATAGACCTTAAGCACCAAGCAATAGTTGGTTTATTAAATGAAAAAAAAGCGTTCTTTACTAAATATATAAATGACAACATTTGTGACTCAAAATCATTATGGCACAACATAAAAAGGCACGTGCTTCCAGTGTGTAAGGACGACGATGTGCTTTTAGAGCAGTTTAACGACCCAGACGGGATCAATTCAGCGTTCCTAGATGTGCCGGGTGACCCTACTGCGAACACTTGCCAACAGGCCTTCTTTGAATCAAATCGGTACGGGACCGCAAGTTTCACAATGACGCCAACAGACCCGAAAACAGTTTTAAATATTTTAAAAAAAATATCAACAAATGCGCAGGGGATTGACGGTATATCGATGGAAATGTTAAGTCTCACACTCCCGCAAACATTAACTGCAATAACGGAGATAGTGAATAGATCCATTACCTCTAATGTATTTCCTGATCTGTGGCGTAATGCAATTGTGCGGCCAATTCCAAAAAATAATAACCCTCAAAGCTACAAAGATCTTCGTCCCATAAGCATACTGCCATGTTTGTCCAAGGTTTTGGAAAGAGTGGTGTATCTGCAGGTTTCCGATTTTCTCGAAGCGAATGCTATGTTGCCTGAACTGCAGTCGGGTTTCAGAAAGGGTCGCGGAACCACAACTGCCTTGGCAGACGTCTTGGGTAATATCCTTGAAGCCCGGGACCGTGGGGAGGGATCTATTCTGGTGCTGCTCGACTATTCGCGGGCCTTCGACTCAATTAATCTTTCCTTATTGTTGTCCAAACTGGCGTACTACGGATTTGATAACCAGTCAACAAGTTGGTTTGAGAGTTACCTAACTGGCAGAACGCAGCGAGTGGAAATGCGCATGAAAGACGGTTCCACGGTATCTTCCGCCCCACAATTAATAACAAGGGGCGTTCCTCAGGGATCGCTGCTCGGCCCGCTTCTCTATATACTGTATAGTGCTGACATAACTACGTGCATTAAGAACTGCAAATATCATGTGTACGCGGATGACACTCAGTTGTATGTCTCGTTTACCGCCAGTAACACAGCATCCGCTGTACGTACCCTAAATGAGGAACTTGATAGAATTGCTTCGTGGTCTATCGGCAACTCACTAGTACTGAACCCTCAAAAAACTAAGTTTATGGTCATGGGGAGCAGAAACCAAATAAAATCAATTCTGTCAACGAAACCAGATGTTAAAATCATGGGGGAAAGTATACAAAGAGTAGAAGTCGCACGTAACCTGGGTCTCATTACCGATCCAGAACTTCGGTTTGAAGAGCACATTAATGACGTAGTAAAAAACTGCTTCTATAGATTAAAGGTTCTGTATAGGGTGAGGGACTTCCTTAGTATTGTAATGAGGAAGAGATTGGTGGATAGCATAGTACTATCTAAACTTAACTATTGTGATGCTGTATACGGGCCGTGTCTCCTTTCCCGTACAGAACGTCTAATACAGCGCGTACAGAACGCGTGCGCTCGTTTTTGCTTTGGCATACCCCGGAGGCATCATATAACACCGTATTTAAATGAACACAGTATATTAAAAATGGTTGCACGACGGAAACTACATTTAGCCGTTTTAATGTTCGGTGTCATAAAAACACACAAACCGGAATACCTGTTTAAAAAAATTTGCTGGAGGCACGAGCACTACAGCTACTCTGCTCGTTCCACGTCCAACCCGATCTCGATGCCTCGACATAGGACCACAGCCTTCAGAGGATGTTTCAAGTATGCCGCTTCTCGCTGCTGGAATGATTTGCCACCTCCCATAAGATCCCTGAAAACAAAACAAAATTTTAAGTTACATCTAAAAAAATACTTACTGGAAAAACAAAAGTATGAGCAGCAAATATTTTATAAATAAACACTCACGTAAGGTTTATCATCTATGGGCAAGGTGTATCATCGTCTCAGCGGCTCGAGGCGGCGATATTGATGCGTCGGGTGCGTCTCGTCATCCTCCCTCATGCCGATAGCGATGTATATGAACTTAAACGTACTTAACGCGTCACGTTTTGTTCAAGCGTCAACTAAACACCCAGTACTTTATACAGTTATTATTGTGAGCGCGTGCGTAGGCGACGCGAAGGTGATGGTGGGAGCGAGACAAAACACTTAATATTTTTTTGTAGGTATTGGTATAATGGTGTTTTAGGTGGGTACTTGTTTTATGCACGCACGGTGATGCCTGCGGATAATTATTTATTTATGTTTTTTAATCACTTTAAATATTCACACTATTGGTTGTATATTGACTATTTTATGTACTATTTGTTTTATTGTATATTTATGTAAATTTCACTAAACCTGACTTGGTCTCCGTACGTTTCTTTCGGGTGACCACTGAAAATCAGCGCTGTGCTGTGGGTCTCCATAGCATAGCATCATGCTGAGTGGAAGCCTTCTTGTCACAGTCATGACGTGCCAGCAGCTGCCGACTTTTTCTGTTTTGTGCTCGTTATTGTATTTAAATCTACTCTGTTTCATTTTCCGTATTATTTACTCGAGTTTATCATCTTTTTTTTTTATGCACGTGTTTCTGTGACAAATAAATTTATTTTTCTTTCTTTCTTTCTTTCTTTCAAATGTGCTAAAATATCGATTTAAAACATAACTTTACGTCTTTTTTACCCGAAGAGTTAGACAGAGTTGTACTATCGAAAAATTTAATATCTAAGCAGTTTGAAATCGAAATCCCGTGAACACGATGACCACATTTGTTATCGGTCCGATTCTATAGCGGCCGAGCACTGCAAGCAAGAATAGTCATTACGGTGGTTAGTTATGAACTTCTTTGATGGTACCTATAGTAGGTACACCCACATTTCGCCAGTTATGTTTTTAAGTCCTACGTAATAGGGGGCGAGCCTTTTGCCATCAACCGGTCACAAATCCAGGCTGCAGGCTGCTTCTGAGAAATTCCTGATGGATTTTCCTAATAACACTTTGATCGACTTTGGAATCGAAACCAGGACCTCATGCTCAACAGTATCGTTTGCGACCACTAGACCACCGAAGCGATCGATTTTATAATCGTGGAGTATCAACAGCATGATGTAGTTAACTCATATTACTGCTAGCTAGTTCATTTGCTGAGGGCCTACAGTCTACACAAAGTTACATTCAATTAGCGATAATGATGATGGAAACGTCAAAAATGTATCGGAGTGACATAAGCTACCGAAAAGGATTTGTCAATTCTGTTGAAAGCTATTCTAGAAATACGAAACGCTTTGAAAGCGATTGTACTTTTCTAGGCCCTCAGGGGACATATTATGAAGACTTAATACTATCATTTTTCCAGTGTAAGAGAGAGCGGAGCTATGCATAACCTATAGCACCATCTCTTATTCGCCACGTTACCATGATGGCATTAATACTTCATATTATCCATTCAATAAAAATCGCTTGATTCATAACATCATAAATCAATCAAGAGATTCTAGATTCTATATCTCTACACCTGTATGTGTTATCTTCAAACGACTTTGGGAATATCCATTTCCTGATTGTTACCTATTAGTCATGTCAATTAACCGATTAATCTTTAAATCTTACCCACATTACATTAACTTTTAACCTACCCCAACTGAGTCACTTTGATAAAAATAATGTTCAAATATAAACAAAACAACAGTAGCAATCTAAAACTTGTATCTATGATTCACACAACAGTTCAAGGTTCACAAAAACTACTATACAATAGCAGTGAAATTTGTATATTTTCTAATATTAGTCACGAGCAATTACCCCGCCTTGCTATATGAGAACGTGAACCATAGAACAAAATGCCCCAATTCCAGTATGAGTCACTCTACGAACGGCCTTCACTGTTATAAACGGTGCCTTGTATTTTGCATAATATCGATCGTTCAAGGAAAGCGTTATTAATAAGAGTTATTTTTATTCTGATGTTTGATTTCTTTTTTCCTTATCGTGATGACGAAATGTCTTTAGGGCAATTGACATAATGTCGGGTTTGTTCTGGAGGTGAAAAGAAAGGGAAATTACGTCTGGTTTAGTGCCAGTATTCTTACTCATTGCCGCATTGCCTATGCTTGTCTCATATGATTCTAAATAGGCTCTACAGTACACGTCATGCGTAAGTTGGTAACTACCTTCACTGTATTTCCCTACACGGCGTAACTTGCGCATTTAGTTAAGGCGACACTAAGCGACTTTTAATGATTTTATACTGAAGATTACGTCTAAATGAGTAGTGTTAATGATTTGGAAAAAATATATGTTAAATAAGAACATTTTCTTAATAATTGAACCTTTACATATTTTAGATTATGTTTATATTATAAAGTGTAAAGTTATGTCTAACGCGGATAAAAAACTGAGAATAACGCAAAAATTATCAAGCGTATTTTTCTGAAACTTTCACCATTTCAAAATGATTTAATTATTTATCTTTTAGTATAGGTAAATGTTTTATCAGAATACCTTTTGATTAATTGTATAATAAATTAATAATGCGTATAATTTGGTTCAGCGCTCCTTGATAGGCGAGTCCTATTACTGGCTGGAAGTACGACGCGTTGTGTGAGCTCAGCACAGAACTCGCAAGCTAACCACTCAAGGCCATTGGCATATATCGGCGTCTTAAAGGTATGTACGCACGTGTTTGCCTTTCCTCACTGAGTTTTGCCGTAAAATTATAAGTTCGAGAGGACCGTTTCAAAATTGTTAAGGAAAAGATATTGAAATACCAATCCGATTATGCAGACCATATGAGTCTTTCATTTAATAATTACTTTGTACATACATTTTTTCTTTGATCTACCTTAGCCATGCCACATAACTAATACCTACTAAAAAAAAATATAAATTATATTCAAGTCACTGTTATGGCGACATTTTATGATAGTTTTCATGAAAAAGTTTTTATGCCAACTTTTTTACTCAATCAAGTTAAAAAAAGCATGCCACCTGGCTGTTTTGAACCCTCCAGTCAAAGTTTTAATAAAGGAACAAAAATAGATGACGAGTCATATTTCTTTTGGAAATCGCGGGTACTTCTTGCCTTACCGGCAAACTTATAAATAGTCAAACTCAGCGCTTCTTATAACTAATTTTACTCATCAAGTTTTCTTAGCAAAACTTTTCGCAGAAGCCCTTTGGTTTTGCGAGACTACAAAGTGTATGGTTAGCAACAACAAATTAACTACTTAATTTTACTTGCGTACTTTCAATATAATTTCCATACACTTACATTTTTAATTGAACGACATCGGCAGGTACATAACACGTGATATTTGAATTTAAAACTAGTTTCTGCTATATTAAGGTCGTCGTAATTGACCTTTGATGTCATTTGCTTTAATGGTATCTTAGTAAAATTGGTAGTCGTAATCTTTTAAAATTGGTAGGATTTGGAATACCAATGCTAAAACCTAAGTTAACAAAACAATTATTAGGTAAGGTTAGGTGTTAACAAATTCATGTAAATCTGAATGCTATGTAATTCAAGAAGAGCGATAGAAAATTGAGTCTTTGCGATCAGAACTTATTTTTGCCATCGTCTTAAATACCTACATTTCTGATTTTCGGATCAATTTTTCCAGATTCATTTAAGCGTTGACATTTAAACCTTTCTGGGACAAAAAAAACCCGATAAATATGCCAACGATAATTATATTATAACTAAGTATCTATCTTAACATAATTCTTTGCTAACCATACACCATACAACGCCATACAAAATTCCCACGATAATGGGCTATGATTCAAAAATTTACATATAACGAGAATCATTGCAGAAAAATCTCCGGTCGTCCGCTTTCTGTGCGTCATGACGGTTCCTGGTACAAATGTTACTTCGAAATGGTCTAAGAACACGTGAGTATATGTTATAACTTAAGATGATTAATGTTAACCAAGTTATTTTTTTTCACATTGTGATGTCCGTTTGTGTTTCCTGGCTTTACTCAAAAGGATTGGTAATGTCTAAAGGATTGAGTGCAAAAAATATTTGTCATTAGTTGTCATCCAGTAGCGGTGCTTGGGGGAGGCCTATGTTCAGCAGTGGACGTCTTCTGGCTGAAATCATGATGATGATGAGTCGTCATCCTTTTTTGACTTGCACCATATTTTTTGTGTTGATACGTCAAACTTTGCTAATCAATTGAAATCAATAGTTTACTAATCTAATCATGTTCTATTTGGTCTGAGTTTTATTGTATATCACGTCATTCATTTCAGCTTGGTATTTAGGCAATATTTCGACATTTACATGATTGTAAAATTCCATTACATTGACCGATGAGCAACGATTTGGTATAGGTACTAACAATACTAACATAATTTAGGTAACATTTTAACTAACTCACTAACACTTTATGATTTTATGTTTTTGTGATATTTTTATTATATTATGTAAACTTTACGGAGTTTCTCTGAAATAAATAAATAATAATAATTAATACAATAATATTCCTCTCCGATCAATGCCATTGAATTATTATTTATTGTGTGATCGAGGCTCTACTCTACCCAGCAGTAGAGGTAAATGGTCATAGTTTTGAAAAACGTTCAAAACATTAATATTTTCGGTGGATACATTTCCCTATAGATTTTTTTCTTATGAATAACTTCACTTACACCAAAAGGAAAACAATCCGTAAAGATTACCACAACACAAAAAAACGGAAAATATTCTCCATTACGAAACGCATATTCTCTACGCTGCTTATTCTCTAGAGCTGAAATAAATTTGGTAAAAAATACACATTTATCATCCTTCTTGTACCGGGTTGATCTCTTGCAGGGATCAACGAGATTTATGACGTAAAATGACGTTCCTGATCGCTGTAGGAACGCATATTTACGTTCCCTTTTGTCTAGGTTTTTTTTTGCTTATTATAGAGTATGTGTTTTTATTGCTTCGCAGATAAGGAGATTGGTCTATTTATCATGCATGCCAGTGTTTTTAGAAATCATAATTTAAGGATATTGCATAAGGTTAATTGTTGCACCATATAAATTGTTAGACCGCGAGGATTAGGTACAGTCATTCCAGTAGTATTGTAGGAAATAGAATTAGGTTGTGACTAAACTTATCTAGTTTTTCATATTGTTGTGGTAGCATACATTACAATAGCGGTTTATACCTACTTTATTGTGTCAATATTTTGAAATACAATAGACGACGTATATGTAGTAACCTTATCCGCTTAACTGTTCTTAAAGAGTCATAAAGAACCATGTAAGAAATCGACGCGTGTTTGTGAACACACTACACTGCTTTCGACGGTTGACGTGGCAACACGTCGTGTCCGGGTTTGCAACAAATCAATCGTCATCCTGAGGATGCCTCGTTGAGAGGTGAAACACGTGTCGATTTCTTACAGGGTTCTTTATGACTCTTTAAGAACAGTAAAGCGGATTAGGTTACTAAATATACGTCGTCCATTGTATTTTATAATGGATTTCCGCAAAATCACGCCAATCAACAACTAATATTTTGATTAAGTAGTGATGCACATATTCCTATTCAAGGTAAAATGTAACGCCGTGTGTTCTCATGATGTACACCGTTTCAGCCAATGCAATGCATGTTCATCCAACAAAAAACCAAGCGACTTTAAACCTTACCCCTTACGTCATGAGAACAACAATTCAGATCCTCTGATCTGATCTTTCTGCTTTAAGGCGTGTGCACATTAAAGCAGACCGCACCGCAACGCAGAAATCATTCTATATTACTTTCATAGGTTTTGTATGAACCATCGATCACTACATTTTGTCATGGTGAACAATAAAGAGTACCCCATCAAAAACATAACATGTAGAAAAATGCAAGTCTCGCAACGCAGTTCCTCTACCGCAAAACGTCGTGAGGTCTAATGTAAAACTAGTCAATTTATTCAGTACCTATATATGAGAGCATCTATTCAACAACTTCGTCATAAATTGTTACAAAAACATTTTAAATTGACCGTATCAAAATTAGACACCTTTATTTCTATAATAGATAGAATGACTTGGTCATCGCACGGCAACACAAGAATAATCTACTATTTTAAATAGTCCTATTTAAATAAAGCGCCCATAGCGCTAATATTAGGTAGATTTTGTTGTATATAGATTCTATTGCTATGTGCAATTGCCGCGTGTAGATATTCTATTCCATGTATTCTACAGGCGCGAGGCGGGCCGCACCAGCCTTTTTTGTATTGAAAATTGATGCGTTGCGTCCGATTGCTGTAATATGCTCTTGCCTTTATTGGAACGTTTACAACATCACAGTTTAAAAATACCCAGTGGCTCACGAGTAAACTCTGACCCTCGTTCACAATATTGTTCAACACCAGTAAGGCTTCGTATGCGTGTAACTTCATTGTTTCCGCACGTGACACTAAGAGCCTTGTATGCAAAGATTATCAGTTGTCACGAATTCATGATACACGCGAATTACGGACCTTGAGATAGATTGATTGTGCTTTTGGCGTTTTGAGATGTACTATCAAAGAATTTCATATCTAGGCAGTTTGAAAACAAGATCCCGTGATCACAGATGTCTGACCCTTTTTCGACCACTAGGAATGGAAAAAAAGAAACAAAGATAAGAAAGTTTTTAATATTAATGTTTTTATACTTTGGGACTCATCAAAAATCTGATGCTGTGATGCTATTATTGGTTGATGAGATTTCTATAGCGGGAAACCGCTGCAAGCAGAAATAGTCCTTATGATGTACAGATTTGAAATTCTTTGATAGTACATTACCTATGTCGTGTGTAATATTCTGAAATCAATCAATCGTATAGTTATTTAGGTCAATTGTTTCTGAAAGCAAAGCACTACACTTTCAAAAGTGTTTCGATCTTTCAAAGGAAACCAATCAGCGTTGGGGTTTTGAACTTTGACCTAATCCTGGATTAGCCTTTTATCCTTTCAGCCTTTAAATACGGAAATATTAGTCTGTAAGGGAATTTTCGCTCATTTTTTAGCAATGTACCTACGTATGTTTTAGTTCTGTTAATACTGTGTTCAATAAATGACCAACTCGTTCGACATAATACATGTTTTACCATCGACTTGAAAAGAAGAAAAAATGCTTTTCAGATTACATAAAATCTAACGTTATTCTTAGTACCTGGTCGACCGAACTCTGCTCAGGTGAAAATAGAGAATGCTTATTTAATATTGTAGGATAGTTCATACTAATTCTATGTATAGTACATACTATATCCATGCTGCCATTTAATGACATTCTAAGGTAGCCATCTTGTTCTAAACTTTGGGCGATCGAGCTCTGCTCCGGTGAAAATATGCAAAAAACGAATTTTCCCAGACCTAGCTAGATAGATTTTTCACCCCCGTAAATCCCTATATTGCAACCTTAATCGAAATCGTTAGAGCCGTTTTCGAGATCGTGATTAAAAATATATATACAAATATTGCTCATTTAATAGTATAGGATTTATGTTTCCCTAGGGCTCTGTTTATCTTTTATGTGTGTCTTCTGACTTTCCTTCAATTTTAATTATTTCGAACAGACATTAAAACAATTTTATGGCTGGACTGGCGTCCAAGAAACTTCGCAAAAGTACTGACGGTACTCAGATTGCTAAAAATATGCAAATCACGTACGTAAAGTTAGTCAAGTGTGCCTTTTAGGTCACAAAACCCAGGAGGATGGAAAAACTTTATCTTCTAAGATATTCAGACTCAAGGTTCACCGGTCATCTAGGTAGGTCATTACTTCAGTCTGGAAAGCCTTTTGCATAATGCCCACTGAACTAGTAAAAAACATCTGTGGCGATTCGGATGATAACTTTCGGTATAAGCACTTCTGCATATTTTCAGGAAATCAATTGTATTTTCATAGAATCCTGTTATCTTCAGGTATAGATAGGTTATAAATATAATCAGATTATTTAACAATGACTAAATGGGTATAGGTACAAGTTTGTATTTTAAATAAACGAGGAATGTGGTTTTTTGTCTGATAGAAAGTCAGCCCCTGGCTTTAGGTGGCTAGAAGAAAATTATTATATTGTAATTATTGTATTCTTATAAACCAATAATTATTCGAGTAATAAGCCAAACGGTCTTTTATTTAATTTAGCTATACCGTCCCGGTACAGCAGAATCGCGGAGTGTCTACAGTACCTATCCAAATCACTTTATGAGATAAAATTTAAACACACCAAACTGTGGTGGAGAACCCACAATATTTTTGGGGGGGGTACCATCTTTACTGTATATGGCGTAAATTGCAAGTTTATCTACCTTACTTTATGTAAAAGAAAAACTGGTTGGTTTATCTTTTACCAACCCACACCCACTTTAAAAATACAACCCATTCAAAATCAATCTGCCTAGCCTTTTCCCAACTACGTTGGAGTCGGCTTCCAGTCTAACCGGATGCAGCTGGATACCAGTATTTTACATGGAGCGACTGCCTAGCTGACCTTCACAACCCAGTAACTGGGTAATACGATACCCCTTGGTAAGACTGGTTGTCAGACTTTCAGGCTTCTGACGACCCGTAACGACTGTCAAAGATCCACGAATGACAGCCGGGACCAACGGCTTAACGTGCTATCCGAGGCACGGAGGAGTCTCGGTATGTAAAGATGGTCACCCATCCACAGACCAACCCTGGCAAGCGTAGCTTTACCTGATGGATCAACCCGTGTGGCAGTTATTACTTAGCCACGAGCTCCTCCAAAAATACAACCCATTACACAAACCTAACTACTTATTTTTCACAGAGCTACCCCATGCTACTCCCTCAGGGAGCCTTTCACCTTAATGACCGGGCCGGATCAATCTGCTCCCATCTGAACACGAGAGCTTGCGTGTTTCGACACACAACTCATCCAAGAAGCCAGGCTATCTGAATAATGGCCTTCGAGACACGCGACGTAAAGTAGAAGTGGTTAAGTGAAACTGATTTTGATTAAGATACCTACTGAAGAACTTGAGATGGATAGAATAAGAAATGAGTATGTAAGAGTTTGGAAGTGGTGAAAGATGATATGGCTAGAAAGAGATGACGGCTAATAGAGATATGCAAGAAGCATATATGCTGCGCCGACCCCAAAGAACTTGGGAAAAGGGCAGAAGGATAATAATTACAGTTGAGTTAAGCTGTTGATTATTAGGAGTGTAACATCGAAGAAGTTCATATCTAACCACCGTAAGGGCTATTCTTGCATGCAGCGCTCGGCGGCTATAGCACCGGGCCGGTAACAGATGTGGTCATCGTGTTCACGGGATTTTGTTTTGAAACTGGTTAGATATGAACTTCTTTGATGGTACTCCTGTCCAGTTGTCTCTCTGTGTGGGTTTTTTATTGCAGAGTAGCAAAAAAGCAGGCGGCCCCCGTGAATTGGACGTCATCATCTGCAATTTATAATTCCTATCTTATTTAAATTATTATATGTTGTGTAATTTAATTAATTTCTTAAAATGAATGTTGTTCATTTTTGGTTTGTGTGTTATGTAATTATCAAATAATTTTCAATTTATTTTGAAAACATAAATATAAATATAATATATATTTTTTAATAGGGAATTTTTCCGTTTGACAGCGATGCGGACAAATTTTTTGATGCCCAATGATGATGATTTTTGATGTCCTTCCCTTTTTTATACCATTCTGCCTCAATCACCACTTTTGTCTCAATTCAGATACAAATTATTGTTAATGAATAAACGACAAATGACTAATGAGTATGTGAAATATAAAAAGGAAAATAATTTAAATTTATTTCCTATCCTATTCAGTTCTATTTTAAGCTTATTCATCATTGTTTTGAATACCATTGTGAAATATTGTGGGACTTTTATAATTGTGTAATACAAGAGGAATTTATCCTTAATGAATTCCCATAACATGTGGACGATAAAAAAACAAATAATGCTCGCGGTATGTTTTCCTATAATTGCAGAAATAAACTGTAAAACTACAATAATACACAAATAAATAAATAACAAGTTTGGGTATGCTAAGGATATTAGACCTACCTTAATATTGTTGTAATTGTTTGAAACTTACCACTTGAGTCAATAATTAAACACAGGGCACGGATTTATTCAAGGGCTAGTTTAAGAATGACGACCATAATAAACTCTTTGTTATTGTCTAGCCGATAAGTTAGATGGTGTAAAAACAAAAATTAAAGGTAGAAATTGATTAACAACTATTGTTTTGTATAAACAAAAGGTTGTTAATAACTTTTAACCCAAATGAGCTATGCTCACCAAAAAAATGGCACCAAAAATATAATTAAAACTCAAACATTCGAGTTTCAAATTTTTATGTAGCCAGCCAGTCATTTGTTACGCTTAATGTAGAACTTTTCCATTTTTTTTTTTAAGTGCGTTGCAAGTTCGAATTTTGCATACAAATAGCGCATCGGCCCAGTAATCACAATTAAAATGGCGGCCAAGATGAGAATGCTACGTGGAACATTACCATCGCGAACGTTTAAGTACCGGCTGAATTGAAACCGTTTATGGGTGGAAAAATTAAAACGAGATTTGAATTTCGTATTCTGTGTACGCTTGCCTGGGTCATAAATGGTAATGCTTTTAGCTGGACTGTAGAATTGTTCATAAATATTTTAGCCAGACGATTTAATATGAAAATGAACTGTAAAGTGACCATAATATTGACGACTGACGGTTATATAGATTGAGTTTTAGGATTTACCTACCTAAAAATACACTTCCATTTTTTCACGTGAAAATTAAAATTGTTTTTCTTTTGCTACAACATACTATAAGTGAAAGGCCAATTGAAAACTGAAAAACATTCACAACTCGTTCAGTCATAACGAACGTTTTCAATTAAATCCTAACCTACAAGCCATACAAAAAAAAAGGAATTTCAATACACACAGCCTAGAAAAAACGTCAAGAGGTTTTTTGCGCTCCATTACAGCCGGTTCGGATTACGACCGACGACGTGGAAAATCTCTATATCGTTAATTGAATACGAACCGTTCCGTGGACAACAGACGGAAGAAAAAATGCATAAGCCTTACATATTATAAGTCTGCTGAACACGGGTATTATTTAGTCTTGTCCACGTATTGGTGCACTGGAACTCAATTAAAATTGTTTATGCTGTGGTATGCGAGGTTTATTTATAGGTGATGAATTTGATGGACATTTCGTAAACGAATTTAAAAGTGTTCGTCTAGTGACTAATCATGATCCATAGACGTGAAAAAAATTGAAATTCACAACATATTAAGAGGAATCATAGACTCAATAAATAAGAGGAAAATACTCTTGAAAACCGCAGACAAAGAATGTGTAAACATTTTTTTTAGCATCAAATAATTGAGTCATCGCAAATATTTGGATTGTCTGAATTCCAATATTTATTTAGAACAGAGCGTCCGAATTAGCACGGAAAACACTCGCGCCCACTTATTTCGCGAAACGTGTGCTACCACTTTTTTTAATGTAATATCAACACATTTTTACATGTGCCTGCCTCGTTGGTCTAGTGGTGGCAAGCGCTACTGCTGAGCATGAGGTCTTAGGTTCGATTCCCAGGTCGAGCAAAGTGTTATTGGGTTTTTCTATCTGGAATTTCTCAGTAGCAGCCCGGAGTCTGGATTTGTGCCTGGTTGATGGCAATTGGCACACCCCCTGTGACATGGGACTGAAACATAACTGGAAAAATGTGGGTGTTCTATAAGGTGCACCTCTCTGCCCAACCCTTTGGGGAATTAAGTCGTAATGTTATGTTGTGTTTTACATGAGTTTGAAAAAAAAAAATACCAACATAGTAACAATTTTACTTAGGTATTAAGTACCTACTTCATTTAATGACGTCAATGTCATATAAGACGCGCAGTAGTTTTGTATTGGATAGGTAAGTTTAATGTACCTAGCCATGAATATAATTATCATATAGGTACAGGTGTTACCATACAGAAAATTTATTAAATTGTGTATACTGACCGTTAATTTGAACGCCCATGGTTTTCCACACCACATTTCAATACACAAAACTTCACTCACCCCTCCTACTCCTTCAATAATAACTTTTAATTTTGTATCTTTTTCTTTATTTTATTTTTGTTTACTGTGTTCTCCGACCAAAAGTTAAAATACGAGTAATATTGTTAATATTATCTTTAAGATTTTATACTGAAACACTGTAGTTAATTGACTCAGCCGTGACTTTGCGGACATCCATTATAAAATACAATAGACGAAGTATATTTAGTAACATAATCCGCTTAATTATGTTACTAAATATGTTCTTAAAGAGTCATAAAAAACGCTGTAAGAAATCGTGTTGCTACATTGAGCACCGAACACAGTGCGTTCGGCGCTTGATGTGGCAACACGTCGTACGCAGGACGTATCCGGGTTTGTTACAAGTCAATCTTCATCCTGAATCCCAAACAAGTGTCGATTTCTTACAAGGTTCTTTAAGAACAGTTAAAAGGATTAAGTCACTAAATACACATCGCCTATTGTATTTTTTTTTCTCAAACATTGTTTTTTTTGAGGAGGTAGGTTATCTGTGTGACAGGTTCTTCTAGTGCAGTCTCCCACAAAGGATTTTTCAAATATTTTAATCTTCATATTTTAAGGCGCCTTTGTGGAAGAGAAATAAAATGTTTATTTATTATTTCCTGGACGACTCATTAACCACAGTACAAGAAGACCTTTCTTACTAGCTTCGATACAATCTATTGAAGTCTACATACGAAGAAAAATCTTAAATAAACAACTATTCCCAAATTAATTTAGATAAAGACAAGAAAACAATTATGTTATTTGAATCTTGCTGAGTCTGTTACTCTATTAGACTCTATTGATTTGTTATGAACAAGCTTCGCCACCCTAAATACTACATCACAACGAAAACTACAAGAAATCTATCACCGAACAGCTAACCACTTAATTCTCTTCTAAAATACGATCGCGTGAGAAACAAACATTCGTTCTGTACAATATCCTTGCACTTGCACCGTAAGGGGCCGGTCAGAAACTGCAAGTTAATCGCCATATATTACAACGATACATCATTAGGAGGACCCTTGAGTAAGTTGTAAGAGGAAATAAATAAACTAGCCTGTCGGTAAATTAGACGCCATATTGCTACAGAATCTGGCGGCGTTAATCATTTTTGGCAGCAGCAAATGTATCTATGGGTTGGTTTATTTTTGGTTCCGACGAACAAATATTGTACATACTTTTAAAGAATTCAGCTGGCAAAGGTTAAAATGGAAATTCACACCAAAAATAGTACTAATTTAACACAATGACGCACACCTACGGAAGAAAAAGCCCAAAAAAAAAACAATTTAAAATCCCAACAGCATGTAATCGCTATTTTCCACGAAAGACAGTAAATTATTTTTCTGTTTCGTCTTTAAATCCCATTTACATACAATGATGTCCATTGGAGTTGACTACGGCATTTACATAATTAATACTGCGCATAATCACATTCCATGTCAATAGTGTTCGCACGATGCGCGCATGCTTACGTCATGGGGGAGTCACGTGACCGCCTGAAGAGTTTTCCAGGCGACTGGTGAGTCATACTAGCCATGGTTTGTGGTACAAGTTACAAGAAGTCTACTACCAAAAATGTATGAACCTGGAGTGTCGGTAAAGTCGGAGGGACACGTACACCCTAGTTGGCCAACACACTATCAATCACAATCTGAATGATTTTGAAGGATATTGCTAATCCAGTGCTTCATACGTTCGGAAAATGTATGTGCTCAATTAACAGATGCCATTAATGTTGTTGTAACTGTCAAAATGAAAGCCATTGCTACTGTGTGTTACGCATTTACCCCGCATATCTGAGTATTTAATATGCCTTAAATAAGATTTTTTGACATTTTAAACTATCTGTAAACTACCTGTTGACTAAGCCTATAAAATCCATTGATATTATTGCATCCGATAACAACAAACAATCTGACAAATGTCAAGAAGGTAAAGTTGGTTTTTGATATTTTGGTCCACCAACCATGACAGCCAAGATTTACTGATCATATACTTGATATTGTTTAAAATTCCAGGATGTGGTCAAAAAAGTGTGTTTGTGTCAGCTCCGACGTGGAGTTTACTCCTTAATACGATTGTCTTTGAAAATGCAATAGGCAAAGAGGGCAAACAAAAACATTTCTGCAAAAAAAACCTAATCTTAATCTCAAAAACGCTTCCTTTTTAAATAGTCTATTCAAACGAAGAACCCGCTTCCGCTTATAAATCACGCCTCATCTCAGCCTTGAACTCTGTGTATGGAAATTTTATACGTCGTTCGTACTCCGTCGCACCCAGAGGCATTGTAGTCTAAAATAGACTCGACACTACAAGTCATTTGACGAATATATGTGCTATAATAGTATTCCTCTTGTTATATTCTATTTTAGACTTAGGGAACAGAGCTTATGTGCTAGGTAATAGAACCGAGCTTTAGCGTTGAGCGCTTATGTGCTAGTTCGTAGGTAATGTGTTTGACTGTGTGTCCTTTGGGATTTGAAGGTTGAAATAGTATCATTATTTTTAGTTTATTTTGTGTTTCACGAACTGTGTCCAAATAAACGATTTCTTTCTTTCTTTTATTTAGTAGCTTATTACAGACCATATAGTTAGGTGAAAATGTATTGCAGAAAACTCCTATTTCCGAATAGGTGCCTTTACAAATCTTTCGCCAATTATGGCACAAATCAGGTTTTTAGGCTCAATGTAGAGGATATTTTCTTAGATGAACAGTATAACGTTTGGCATAACATATCGAACTTACGCCTGACTTACTTATCGCGCTATCTCAATCGGAGTAAGTTTTGAGAAAATTTACTTTTTGTACATTTTAATTTAAGGAAACAACAATGTGGTTTTTTAATGTTTTAAGTCACATAGCGCTATTTGGCTTATACCATTAGAGAAATGTGACCCCAATAAACGTCACGAAATGACTCATTTCCGAGCTGGCAACACTAGATACAATTACTTTTATATCTTAATTAACAGGATATATTATACTATACACATAACAAGTAATAAAGATACGAAAAATATAACTCACGTTATCCATAAAACGTAATAACGCAGACATGTCACACAAATGTAATAACGATAATATAATTAACAGCAATGTCGTTAATATTCGAATGACGTCATTTTCACACCGCATTGTTCTACTGAGGTAAGGACATAATTCATTGCCGCGACAAGGATACGACACCACAAAAGGATCCACGATCCAACGAACATTTTAATCTATCCGCAGCTCGTAATGTCTATATGTACTTAACTAAATTACTTGCATAAATCATATTTAAACGTGACGAACGCCGGCGCCTACAAACCCCACAACATGTAACACACGCAATTACTAACTCTAACACGGTGGGATTAGTTCCAAAATCGGTCCAACACCCCGAAAGCTGCCGGAAAATTCGGAGCGATATTAAAAATGTTATTTATGACTTGCGATATAGAGATCAATTTCGTATTTTCGGTTTAGCCGCTGTAGGAAAACGTTATCTAACCGAGGATTTTTTTGCGAAAATTATTTTCGTTCTCGTGACCGCGTCGCTGTGTCCGTACGTTCAGAGTAAGCAGTTTTTGCAGCTGTTTTCAGCTGCAGGATTAAAGTGATAAGTAGTATGTAGTATTTACATACGTATAGTAATTAACATGTAACATTTCAAAGCCGTTTAAAATGTTTCTACTTCGTGGTGCGATTTCCTTGCCAAATATTTACATTTTCGTAGACTTTGCTTCTCGAGTGGAATGAGGAGTTGGAATTGTTTAGGTTTTGGAATTTGAAACATTTACCGTGTATTCTCTATTGATAATATCGAGTTTATTTCTTCTACTTTTCGCACAAATATCCTACACAGTAATAAATAGAGAGATTAGAATCTCTTTCAATGCAAATATTCCCACTCTTTGTTTTTGACAGAGCAACGTTTTCGTACATCACTACCGAATCAATGTGAGGTGGTTTTTTGATTTATAAAACTAGATAACTACTTCAGATAATCAATTATCACGATATTTCCCCTATTCTTATTCATATTTCATCAAAGGAGACACTTCTAGGTTCTATGCTTATTGAAATATTTACACATTTAAGAACCAATAAAAAAAATCGAGCATTACTTAATTGTAATTCCCCATTTCACACTGAAACATTTATGACACCTCAAACATTTAAGTACCCATGAAATCGCGATAAAACAGTTTTATTCTTACGAGACTCGGCGGTACAATCTGCTTCTTCCCACCGGGAACTTGGTGGTACACTCGGTCGATGATTTATTCTGTCCCTTATCTGTGGTACATGTGCGTACTCCATTAAGATTAGGTATTCATGTTGCACACCTGATACTTTGAAAGCGTTTGACAATGTGGTAATGTTGGGTCTTTGTGTGCGTGCTTGTAGACAGAAGATGGAATTTCATCGTTTGGATGTTTGTAGATGTAGTTAGATTGAATAACGGAGGGCAGAAGTATAGACATATCTTTGGGTTACTAAGTGATAAATATAAATATATATAAAAAATTATAGTTAACTTTTGTTTATGAAATTAAACTCATGCAAAGTTTTTACAACTTAATGAGAGTTGCCGAGAATAGAGTTGAATGTCGTGCAATTGGTGAAGCCTATGTCCAGCAGTGGACTGCTTTATGCCGATGATTATGAAGATGATGATGAAGAAAGTCTTTAAAACATAACGAAATGCCCTTTGTACACGGCACGATTTATTTACGGTACGGCGTATAAACCGCGGCTTAGAAAAAACATGTCCGTCAACAAACTTCCACAGTGATCCATACAATACTGACGACCGTGCCTACACAAGGCGTATAAACTACGCCGTAGAAAAAAAGTGTCTGTCAACAAGCCTGCATAGTGATCCATATAACACTGACGACCGTGCCTACACAAGGCGTATAAACTACGCCGTAGAAAAAAAGTGTCTGTCAACAAGCTTGCATAGTGATCCATACAACACTGACGACCGTGCCTACACAAGGCGTATAAACTAGGCCTTAGAAAAAAAGTGTCTCTCAACAAGCCTGCATAGTGATCTATACAATACTGACGACCGTGCCTATACAAGGCGTATAAACTACGCCGTAGAAAAAAAGTGTCTGGCAACAAGCTTCCATAGTGATCCATACAGCACTGACGACCTTGCCTACACACGACGTATAAACCATTGTTTTTCACGGCAAGAAAAATGTTTGCGCACGGTGCCGTGTGCAAGACTGGGAGGAAAGCATTATCAAACACGGAGATAAATCCTTACTCTCTTCATTCCGAAATATGATAATTGCTACAAAAAGATAGAAATAAACGTGTATAGATATGTACCTGTACCAATCTTAAACTCAACGAGACACAAAGTTTTATGCAACACACGTCTCACTCGTATTCGATACTGCAGAATAATTAACACAGATTTGTGCTAAAGTTTGCTACTCCATGTTAAGGGGGATGCAGGGGGACATATCGACAGGTACTTGCTAAGTGATTAGTGTCTGCAGTTGAAGTCTATTTGTATGTATGTTTGACCACCAGAAAATTTTCAAAACTTTTTTTATTACCTACTTTATTTATATGGCCAACTTGACATGAATAGATAATTAACGTAACCTACAATACAATGGACGACATATGTGACCTAATCCGCTTAACTGTTCTTAAAGAGTCGTAAAGAACTTTGTAAGAAGCTCGAAGACTCGAGCAGAGCTCTGCTCTCGACGCTTGACGTGTCCACACGTCGGGTCCAGGTTCGCAACAAGTCAGTCGTCATCCTGAGGATGCCTCGTTGAGAGGTGAAACACGTGTCGATTTCTTACAGAGTCACGCCTGAGTCAAGTAACTAACGTAACCTAGTAAAAGCTAAACACTTGATTAAACACTCGTTATAAATGAAAGTCGCTTTTTGCGTCTGTACTGTAACTACCTAACGGATTTTGATGCGGTTTTTATCATAATTTAAAGATTTTTTTCCTGAAGGTTTATCGTGATTTTGACATTATAGTTATGATTTTGACATTGTTATTATTGATGATGATTTTGACATTATTATTAATGATGATTTTGACATTATAATTGTGATTTTGACATTATTATTGATGGTTTTGACATTGCTAGTAATTATGACCAAAATTTGCCCAATATTATTATTATGTACTAACACTAGTGTTTAAGATGTGTATGTAACTAACTAACATATTGGATTGTATGATCTGTAAATAAATAAATTTGATTTGATTGATTATGTATATAATACATTAATATTCTCATAGATATAGCACAGAAATCTTAATGTTTTGTCAAATCGTCTCATGTAGGCGGAGCGCGCGAGGGAGAGGCAAGATTCGCGCCCTCGCGCCTCTAGTCGCCGCAGGAGACGCCCCGGGCGTCGGGAGTCGAGAGCCGACTTCCGGCCACCGTAGGCGCGGGCTTGCGGACGGTGAGCAATGGGTAGCTCGCCGTCCGATAGGGACCAGGCCCGGGTCAACGGCGCGTTGTGTTCCACGCGCGCCTCAAAGAGATGTCAGCACCAACTGACGGGGTCCGGAAGGGCCAATGCCTGCCGGGGTTGCGGGTTTGTCCGAAAGGGATATCGCGACCCCGGCACACAGGCAACGGAAGGAACACGGGTGGGTTTTAGTCAAGTCGTCTCATGTATTACCAATTTCGCCTTTTATAAAACAGTATTACCTGATTACGTCTGACGCCTTTCTTTTGATGTTATGTGCGAAGCAGGGGAGAATTGCTAGTTAGTAATAAGTTTTTATTGTACATGTAAAACCACATTCATATGGAGATAATTAACCTAAATGTAAGTTTTGATTTGTAAATAAATAGGGACGTTGACATTTTTTTTTGTCCGTCAAGTAGTATATTAAAAAATATTGGACACGTATTTTTTCTTTTTTTACGTAATCAAAAGATTACGGCAATACATCGAGTTAAAATAAGGCATGACGGCACTCCCCGGTAGATTTTATACTGACTTGTGACGTAGAGAGCCCCCACTCCCCAACTTTAATGCGTTGTATCTAAACGATTTTTTATCAATATGCTAAAAATACATAATAATATTTTTTTTTATTATCTGACTGACGAACTAAGTAGATTTTTTTTTCCCAGTCGACCTCCCTATTACCGAAGTAATAATTTTTGCTGTACTTGTGGTGTTACATGGTGTTTATTAAACATGTTCATTTTACTGCAGTAAGAAAGTACAGAATGATTATTATATCACTATTTTATCACAACGTTTAATAATACACTCTCATGTAGTCTATCAACATTATCTGCAGCTGCATGGTTTTAATATCGGCTTTCACCCCAAATCCTTGGACTGTGTCCAAGAGCTTATTATTTTGTCTGCAGTCTCACAATGTTAATTAACTATTTACACCCTACTTATCATGAGATATGTTTGCTTCTTCCTCTGTTTTAAAATTCCACTGGATTGTAACCGGTACACTTTTGTTTTTCAATATGGCAACGAAATTGACACGTGTAATCATAAAACTAAACCATTGTTGGTCATACCCAATTCTGCGCTTTTCAATCAAACTAAATCAATCCTAGGCGCGTTAGTCTCATTGTTACGACAAGTACCAGATTTTTGTGCTGACGACGTTTTACCCGTGGCTTCAGACCAGTGTTTCCACTTTTAGAGATTTCTCCCTTTTTTCGGGTAAAATTACCAATATTATGCATGGCTTAGGGATATTTTATTTTGACAGGAGTTTTGGGGTAAAACTAAACTTAAGTTGGTAACCCTATTGTTTATAGTAGCTACCAGCCAATGCATTACTTTACTCCACCGCACACTACAATCTACGAGATTCCTTCAAGCTCGTAATAAATGTAATCCGTCTAATTTAAGTTTATCATGTTATTTGTGCTATTACCGTGGCTATAGACGACATCGGAACGAAGTCGCATTATACCTAGAGTTGATTTGTCTTTCATTCTACATCGCGAACAGGTCGCTGAACAATAGCGATCAAATATTTTTAAGTGTTCAGGGCCATGTTAAATGCACCGAAAAAGTGTAAAAGTAATGCTTCGGCTTCTGATCTTGTAAAATGAATGTTTTAGAGGTATTTTATGTCATTAAATATTTGGAATGATGTGTTATTATTTTTATAATCATGCTCCCTAAACCAAGGAATTTTGAATGTTTTTTAGGATAGTTTACGGATTATTTATTAAGAAACTGGGGAAAAATCAAAAACGTAAGTTCAACACAGCTTCAGACGCAGCGATAATTTAAAAAGAAAGTTTAAATAAAGACTGATTTTGATAAAAAAGTTTTCGAATTACGAAAAACATCTAAATCAAAGTAAATCTAAGTGATAAGTCTCAATCTAACTAGTAATAAATAGGAAGACATGTCAATCGTAAGTACTTAGTTTCTTTCTCTCAATCCAATAGTAAACTTCGGAAAGTTTCGTCGAAACCTATCCGTTTCTAAGTTACTCCCTAAATAAGGGTCTATCCGGACTCCCTTCCTCGCCTGACATCTGTAAAGGGTTTTCAATGTCGACAAAGTTGAACAGCCCTCAGAATAAATAACTAGCAGTAGGTAAGAGGTAGTAATAGAGAGATTTTATCTGTGTTTTCGTAATTTGTTTTATGTTGTGACAATTTAATAATAGCGTTAGTAATACTGTGAATGTTTTGATAATTATTTTGAACATGCTATGTTTTTCTTTGTTTTCACACAAAAAAAACTTTTGAAGTATCAAGTTATTTTTCAATTTATTGGAATATGGGCAAAACGGATCCCAGTATGTTTTTAAGATTACACAGTTAAAAGAGAAATGCTTTCACTCAATTTCTAGCCTCCTCTTCTTCACCATAAACTCAAAAAATTAAACGAAAATCAATTTAGAATAGATGTCCACATTCAATAACAAAATAATCTCGCTGAAACATTGTAATACTACGGTGCTACAGATTTATGAAGTACGGAGCGCTACGAGCTACGTGCTACGACCGCTACGCCGGTCGACGTGCTCTGCGGTGTGACGTCATGCGCTGATTTACAGCCTACGATGCTACGAGGGTTTATCGACCTCGCGTTTTATATGAAATATTTTGTTGAAAAAAGACAAAATAAAAGTTGTGTTTTTAATTGCTTAGGCCTTGTTGTACAAAAATACAAAACTGTTTAAATTTGCGTGTACCTGTATTAAAAAATCAATCTAATTTACTCATTTAGTATTTGTATAATAGTGTTTGCTATCGTTAACTTGAATTAGGAACTTGACAATAAACTTAAATAAAATTTACATAAATATGGAAATTGTAATTCCAAAAGATTTAACTAATATCCCTTTTTTTTTTCTCTAATCAGTACAAAATATATTTTAATTACACTCAAAATACTGCAAGCATCCGTCACCCCCACTTGTTTGCACACGTCGGTACATCTCGTACACACATACCTACAGTTCTGCTTATACTACATAATGTATCAACATTGCGTGAAGCCTGTCATTAACACGCCGTGACGTGTGCAAACAAACGTGAACAGCTTACTGATGGATTATTGTTAAATTAGTGAAAATCTAGAAAATGTATTCCTTTATTTATTGATTTTATAAGCTAATGATTGAAATGGATATTGAATGAAGTAAAAAAGTCTGCCCAAGGAGTTTTTGGTTGAAACATTTTTGACTGTTCGTAGGAAGACAGTTTTTCGTAAAAGTTAAAAAAATTGTGTTGTTCAATTGAAGGAATATAGAAGAATGGTCAGTACTATCGGAGCTCCAAAGCACTCCTAGATACGCGCAAGAAAGTTTGCGAACAATGAAAAAGCTTGATACCGATATAACTCTTAAAAACTAACATATATGACTAAAACCAAAGTAGATTGAAATTTCAAAAGAGTCGTATTTAATAGCTCAAAAACATGAGTCAGAAGTAAGTTAGACTGCTATAAACTTACGGGCATGCACTTTTTGTTACCGAAACATTTTTAATAGGTATCTCTGATATACGAGACGACATAGAATTTTTATGCGTGTACAAATTGCCCACTAAAAATATCCCAAAACGATAAAGCCTGCACAATTTAAAACCGGTGCACAACATCGTTTAAAACTTTCCATTATAAACGAACGATATAAATTATTTCATACATTCAACAATATGAGATTACCTTACCGTTATTAGTCTAATAAATTTTATTTATGGCCTAACAAAAGAATATGAGGCCACGTATCCACTTCGGCCATTTTGGTCACATTATGTCCGCGCGACAGTCTGACCTCATATGTCCCAACCAATAGATATATCGTTACAGTGTTTGAACTCAGCCTAACAAAAAATTACTCGACATTTTTTGTGTTGAACGAACCGTAAAAGTTTCGCAATCAAGGGTGGAAAAACAAGCGTTGCCGATGGATATTTTTGGGTCTTGAAAGTTGGGAAACGTTTTATTTTTAGAGCCAAGTGATGTTTTTACGGGAGCTTGAGCACGCAAAAGAAACAACAAAAGTGTTGCAAATTTCTATTCATATGCCAATAAATTATTCAAACAATCCCTTTTTAACATATAAAAAAAAATCAAAAGCAAAGGTCATTTATTCAAACTAGGCTGAGAATCAGCACATTTTGAACGTCAAAATTACATGAGACAGTCCGACAAAACGCCCGCATTTCACCACTTCGTAGTGCTTTAGCTGGGAAGAAGAAGTGGCGCAACAAACTCCCCAGCAGCAAGATACCTATACAAACTACATTAAAAAGACTAAATTTTCATAGATTTGTACTCCACGCAAAATTCTTTGAGGTACCTATCAGTTCCCCAAATCTGACCACTACCAATTCAGGGCTAAAGAGTTCCTTCATTATTAACCAGATATTACACAGACAATGGATAAAGCCGTTGGCATCAAAATTATTTCAGAATATCTTTGTATGTTTTGGCTAACGGCCTTCAAAACAGAACCCCATACTGCCAAAACAGACTTTAAAAAAATACAGGTAGCCACTAAGAAAAATCACAGCCTCATTGACAAAGGCCGTCCATCTTAAGGCGGCATTAAACAAAGAGTAGGGGGACCATAATGTGATTTAGGCCCGAGGACAGACTCGCCACGTTAATCTTTACGTCCTCTCCCTAGGGTGTCATTCCAGCAGCCACGGACAGGACGTGACTTCTTCGCGTCTTAAAATATTGGCGAATTGATTTCTTGATAGTTCTGAGGTTTATTGTGTTCGGCGGACTTTGTATTTGTGTTTGAAGTCTGATACCTACTTTGATAGTTGCTTAGAGAATTTAAGCAGACCCTACTTACTCCCGTAAAGTAAATACGTAAATTCGCAAAAGTGTAAGGCTTATTTCACCCAAAAAAAATATAGTACTTAAAATCGATATAAGCAGAAAAATTCTATTTTATTCTACAAAAATCATAAAAAATGTCTCTAGTGGAAAATAACAAAACGTGCAGTTGTGCCCTTGTTCCACCGATGGTGCGATATTATCAGACAAAATGGACTCGCTCTTGGACTGTATAATATAGTTTTTAAGCACTTCGAACAATTCTATCTAGTCAGTCATCCCATAAAATGTACGAAACTCTAAGATTTATTTAAAGTTTTTGCACCGTCTAAAAGGCACTTAATCTTAGCCGATAAAGAGATAGCCTTTTCTTTCCAGACTTTTCACTAAGAAATTCACATTAAACGAACCTTTTCTCCCCGATCTATTTCCATAAACCTTATGACCTCGCACTCATTATTTAAGAAGCCTGAAAGAGAACCGGTGCCTAACGACAAAGGCCCAAATCTCTAATATCTCGTTTATAATTTAAACCCGTCCCTTCCTAAATTAATTACTGTGACAAGAGTTATCGATATCTATCCCTCTCTGTCACTCTCATCTTACAGATTAAAATGTATATTTAATAAAATATTCCCTCGTAATAAGGTCACAGGTTAATAGGGTAAAGGCCTCGGAACCAAAACTCACATACAAGCAAACGAAAGCGCGCGCGTAAGCAAACTGTGTTATACCTACTATGTCTATAAATTGGCTACAATGTTCGGAAAATGGTGTAGCAATTTCATCACAGTGCCTCAGCTGGAAAACGACTACACTGTAGTAAATAATTTATGACCTTTTCTAAAGTTTCACTCGCTTTGTTCAGTAAGTGAGGTTTATGATTAAGCTGTGGACACAGTAATGTTGTAAGCGGATATCTGTCATTTGTTTACCGCTGACGAGTGATGGGCAGTGGCTATTCGATACCCCAATTAATTGGATCTGACCGTCCCTTCTTAGTCTCCCAAAATAACGATCAATCTGTCAACCAGGCTAACTTTAGAATTCTGCGGGTCGCCTAATTCCTAATTGGGTTGTGGAAATCAAATAGCAGTCGCTCCACTTCAAAATATTAACATTGGACAAATCCTGATCAGACTACAAGCTTACTGCAATTTACTTGCAAATATCTAGCACAATGAGTACGTTACTAGCCGTTGCTTACGTAATTCTTTCATTAAGTGATGTGAAACTCTCATCCTCAATAACTATATATTCTTAATTCTTCACACGTATCACTAACATGATTAAACTTCATAATCACATTTTAAGTCCTCAAACTAAAATAGTCTGCAACACGAATACAAATTCAATTAACAATTGCAGTCGTTTTCAACGAAAACTAAACGAGCAAGTCCCAAGTCCTGTGGTAACTAAGTTTCACCTGGGTGACGGCGACGATGGAAAAAACGAATAATTACTTACCGCAGAGAGCCAATTGAATACACCCACCTGAAAAAAACAGACGTTTTCATGAATATTCTGAAGAGCTCTTAGTAGAAGTTTATTGAAAAGAAACGGGGAGTCGTTAAAATATTTTAAAGGTTGTGCTACATTTTCGGCGTCTTGGTAAGTTTTGTGGTCAGGTGATTTTATTTTCTTTTTGTATTTTTTTACAAACACTTTCTTTCTCACGTCAATCATATTTTAAAAATGAGATGAGGTCGGCGTTTCCTATCTGACTACTCTGAGAAGAAAGGCCGAAACAAACTCAGAGGTGTTAAAGTCCAGAGATAATTTTGGTCAGATCATGTGAAGTCCATGTAGATTGGTGTCTGAAATGGTATTTCTAGGAAAGAACCACACAGATTGAGTAGACCAGGCCAGTCAGTGCACGCATTTGTCTGTAATCGTGCAGCTCAACTCAGACCTTACGGAGCTCAACGATTCAACGAACAATACTAAAGAAAGAAGTGGATAGTAGAATATTTATTTAAGGTGCTTAGGGCATTTTATAATATTGTAAATGTTATTAGAATTAAATTCTTAATGTAAACCCTAAACGATAATTAATTTAAGTTTAACAATTAATACTACGCGACTTCAGCTCTTATTTGTTCCATTAACATGAAAATGACAAAGCCTTCAAGTAACTTTTTGTTTTAAAAATTCTTAATATATTTTACATTAATTTTACACAATATTTATCATCGTTAGAATTTCCTCGGTAAAACTATTCTATGTAATACAACGATCAGTTGCAAGCTGTGTTATTGTACCCAGTGAGGTAACAAAAACTTTCTTCAAAATAAAACCTGCCTTTTACGTCTATTTTCTTTGCTTGGGAACAATGTAACCCATCCCTAACTGGAATGAAAGCTTACGCTATCGGAACCGTCTGCTCAAAAGAAAGAAGGCTTCGATTAAATAAATATCAAGTTAAGTACATGCAAATGTCGAGGAAGTAATTTAAAAGTATTTTAGATGAGTAGGTACCTGCACTGCACGAGAGTAAAGCCGATAGAATTGCCTTAATGTTTTTGCTAACATTTTTAAAGTGCTGTATTTTCTTCGGATAGAATCCGTCAGAACTAATAAACCACTTTGAAACTGTCTACTTGGGAGGGAAAGTCCAAGAATAGCTCTTAAAATCATCTGAATTTAATAAATTAACTTTAATGTTGGCGCACATTAATCTACATATTTCAAAACCTTAGCTCTGGCTGGAGTTTCCATTTTCATTTGCTTAAAATATATTTATTCTAGAAAGTTCCGTGTGGTGCCGGACGTAAAGAATAGTACCATCCCATTTCTTCCCGTGGGTATCGTAAAAGGCGACTAAGGGACTTAGTAGAGAATGGACAGCAGCGTTCTTTATGCATTTTAGCACCATACTGCGATCGCCAACCCACCTGCCAAGCGTGGCGATTATGGCAAACCTAGGCCTAAGACCTATGTCCAGCAGTGGACGTCTTTCGGCTGAAATGATGATGATGGTGATGATTCTAGAAAGTACAGTCTGTTTTACTCTGTATTTACTCAGTATACCAATAATTTAATCATAAATACGGGAAGGTCGATCTCTCATCCTTCACACATTTATTAATTAACGCTTCCTCAAGATTATTGCGTCTATTAATACATAGGTATAACAAAATCAACCGGATTACCTAGCTATATCCATACATTGCCTTTATCTTTCCACTTCGCCAACTATTTGTACTGCCCGCCCAATATTTGGGGACCTAATGACGTCATAATAGAATTGAGCGATTAATTATAATTGTTATCACCGAAGACAGAATGACTTGCAAGAAATTTCAATCTTAACCCTCGCTAGGCTAAGATTGACATATCTTGCAATCTTGAAGGTTGAAATGCTTTTATGGTTGAAGCTGAATGGTTTAGGGTTGAAAAGGGTTCAAAGTAAGAATTTCATAAATTTTTGGGACATTTCAACGGGTTGTTGATGGTACCTACTTAGTCTACCTACTTTGTTATGTAATGTTGCCCACAATTTATAGAGTATAAACGTTGTTGAAAGTTAAGTAATGATTAGCGAGTTTAAACATACATTTTTGACGTTTGACCGACACTTCACTTTAAGCAATCAATGTGCCTAGCCTTTTCCCAACTATGATGGGGTCGGCTTCCAGTTTAACCGGATGCAGCTGAATACAAGTATTTTACATGGCGCGACTGCCTATCTGACCACCACAACCCAGTAACTAGGTAATACTGGTTGTCATCATCTCGGTATGTAAAGATGGTCACCCATCCACGGACCGACCCCGGCAAGTGTAGCTTAACCTGGTGGTTGGATCCGTGCGGCTGTTATTACTTAGCCACGAGCTCCCCTTCACCACTATACACTTAACTTTAAGCAACATTTATAAATAAACCCCTTAATGTTTAAACGTTATAAATAGTAGTTGTAACATTGTGCTTTCACTTACATGAAAACAGAACAGAATTAGAATCGTTACTATATTATTACTAATATTTATTATTTGTACTTAAGCAAAAATTTAACATACATTATCATATGCCTAGGTTGTTCCCAACAAGATCGGCATGCAATCTAACCGGATACAGCTGAATAGGAATACCAATAAAATAAAACCCACAACCTAGTTACTGGGATTACCCGGTAACTGGGCTTCCAGATCTAGAAATTACAGCCGGGACCAATGGATAACCTTGCTTACCGAGGCCCCCGAGCCTCCTGGTTAAATGTTAGCATACCTACCTAAAATTGTTTTATTTTTGCTACAACGGTTTCGACAAAGATTGACAACGATAATTTCGATAGATATACAACGTGCAAACGAAATTCATAGTCGACAACATTTTTGGGCCACTGAACATAACTTTATTTACCCTTTTTCCCAGAAAAGAGAAAATATCCTTTTTACAGCAAAAATCTTTGACCCAATGCGAACTTTATCGCGACCATACAATTCACATACACAAAATATCTAAGAGGAAAAACTTGGTTCGGTATAAAGGATCATTCACATCTGTTGCTAAGGGCTGTTCATACAAATGTCTGTTGAATCCCAAAGTATTTTCTGATATAAGTAGATATTGATACGTGTAAAGATTAAAATTTCTGACAGTCATGCTTATTTGTGGGTAGTTTTGAAGTATGTGGATAGTTTGTATTGTGAGATTGATTGCGTGTTCGATAATGTGTGGCGGTGTTATTTGCTGTAGAGTGGTTGAAAGTGGAATATTAGATGGGAACGCCCTATAAAATGTACTCAATTATGATGTATCAATGGATTGTGAGACGCTGCATGAATTCAAGTATAATTTCACTTTAAAAATGGGTACCTACTCAAAAAGCAGTTATGTTATAAAATTCTGGAATTCTAACTTATTTTGCACATTCGCTAACTTAATTGAGAACTTTATTTTAAGCTATCATTAAAACGTATAAGATTAATCATTCAAATTTTTGAATCATTAAAAATTCAATTTTTGTCACTGGGTAACCCCAGTGACAACAAAAAAAACTGACTGAATGAACTGCGTCGTAAAATGTCCAATAGTTCCCTGCATGAATGACTAATATCATCCCACCCTAACGAGCAGCGCCATCTGTCGGTAATTACGCTATACGTGCTTTGAGAGAGAAAAAATGGCGTCTAATTGTTTTTATAGCAATACTCAATGGGGACCCGCCATCAAAACAGAGGTTATGTGGTGTTCTATGCGAGTAATGATAATTTAATAGGCGGTTTTACACCACGTGGTACGTTTGAAAAGCCAAAACACGAACCTTTTTTTGGAGTATGTAAATTTGATTCGATTTTTTTGCTAAAAAAAATACAGTAGGTTAAATTAGGATAAGGTTGAAAACATACTTTATTTTAAATTCCTGTGATTAAATAGACTGTTAATATTTATAATTTTTATTTATATGGACTAGAAGTAGAAAACAGAAAAGAAATAATAATTTTGAATCTCTTCTTTAAATTCCACCAAAGTTGTCTATTGGTGAGAGTTTTATTTTCCCTGTTCCTTATTCAACTTTAAACCAACAAAATCACAAGTTGTTCTCAAATTAAACACCACAAACCGAACCATACACTAGTCCCACACTACATTAACATCTGAAAGAGCATAATCCAGCTGTATCCAGGCTACAATTTTATATCTTTATGACGCCACACACAATGGCTGAAGTCATTGACAACAAAGAGCCAGATTTACCCAAAACTGTCCTTTTTCTCCACCGTATAATATGCGCATTTTTATAAGCATAGCTAGTGTTGTGCAGTCACACTAGTGGCGGTAAAAAGTAACAGGGTTCCGGGGTAAAGTTTCTTATGAAGTGAAGATAAAAGATAAATAGAAGTTATTATACAATGGCGTACCTGGTTAGACTGGAAGCCGATCCCAACATAGTTGGGAAAATTGGCTATGATGATACAATGGCGAAACTATTAATGAAACGACTACATTGAAATCTCCGGTATGTAACGGTATTAGTTTTAAAGTATTTTTTTTAAATAGCTTTTTAACTATAGATCAATAAAAAGATTCAGGATTCGAGCCAAAGTAAGGTTTTATAGTATACTAGCTTCCGCCAGCGGTTTCACCAGCGTGATATCTTTGTAAGTCAGTGATAATATAGCATTCTACTGGTGAAAGATTTTTTAAATCGGTGCAGTCGTTTTTGAGTTTATTTGAACAAAAATTGAAATATTTTATCTTTAGAATATTAGTGTAGACAACAGAACCATCAAAAAGTAGCTCAATGTTCTCCTAAAACCAGAGCACCCCACATAAAGATTTGATTTAAAAAAATCAATTCCTAGAAATTCAAAAGATTCCCGAATGCTCTACAAATATTCGGGCAGTTTTAATATTACCAGCGTACCTAAAACTTTTTCTAGACAACTATACGAGAAAGTAATATCCGAATTTCGTACCGATAAAAAGCAAAATCTTCATCTTTCATTCACTACCCTACTTTATCCATCGGTGGGCGAAAACGGTTTTTTCTAAATCCGGATTATATTCTCATCTCGAGCGAAATGTATTCTATATTTATCGTCGCTGACCGGACGTTTTTAACAATGACCGCTGCTTACTTTATTCAAGAAGGAAGATTTTGCGGAATGCCTTTATATAATGAGGTTATTTCAGAAATGTAATTTTTCACGTGGATGACCGAGATAAGGTGAATTAAAATATACATTATGTACCATCACGGACACCGGAACAGTTTTCGACCTTATTACTGAGGATATAAGGTCGAAAAGTTGTCAAGCGCCAGTGTCCGCGATGGGCCTCATAGGAAGGTCGATTAAGTAATTTATTTGGATGAATATAAGGGTCACATTTGCTCTTGTTACCTATGTTAGGATAATAGGAAGAAGGGTACCACAGAATTTTCTCGAAAGAGATTGAGTTAGACTCGCTATGTATAATTTTGTTATTACTTTCATTAAGGGTACACTAGTCGACGGCTCGAAGACGTTGATGGGCAGAACTAATATGCGTGCTAATTAGTCTAATTGAAGGGTACAGGGGCAAAACAGGGATGGGCACGCCACAATTGTGGCGATAAGTCCCCTCTTTGAGGAGTGGCTAGAGAGGCGCCACGGCGTCCTCACCTTCCGCCTGACACAGGTCCTCACCGGACATGGTTGTTTCGGGAGGTTCCTGTTCAGGATAAAGCGGGAGGAAACGCCCGGGTGTCACCACTGTGTGGATCGCCCGGAGGACACGGTGGAGCATACGGTGAAGGTCTGCCCAGCTTGGGCGGAGCACCGCCGTGTCCTCACGGAGGCGATCGGCGGCGGCGATCTCTCGCGTCCGGCCCTGGTTCAGGCCATGGTCCGGAGCGAGAGTGCATGGGAGGCCGTCACCTCCTTCTGCGAAGCAGTAATGCTCGCGAAGGAGGAGGCGGAGTGCGCGAGGGAGAGGCAAAATGCGCCCCCTCGCGCCCCTAGTCGCCGCAGGAGACGCCCCGGGCGTCGGGAGTCGCGAGCCGACTTCCGGCCACCGTAGGCGCGGGCTTGCGGACGGTGAGCAATGGGTAGCTCGCCGTCCGATAGGGACCAGGCCCGGGTCGACGGCGCGTTGTGTTCCACGCGCGCCTCAAAGAGATGTCAGCACCAACTGACGGGGTCCGGAAGGGCCAATGCCTGCCGGGGTTGCGGGTTTGTCTGAAAGGGATATCGCGACCTCGGCACACAGGCAACGGAAGGAACACGGGTGGGTTTTAGTCAGTAAAAGTCTGACACGCCCTCCCGCTCCACCCAGAGCGGGAGAAGTTATTTGATAATTTCCCACCCAAAAAAAAAAAAAAAAAAAGGGGCAAAACAGGGAACGTCACTAAAACAAGATTCTGTGTAATCAACATTTTAATGCGTCAAAGTTAAAACTTTTGCACCTGTACAGGGTTTTGAAATATTGAATTTATGAAGGACTGTGATTTTTTTTACGCTTTTTAATTATGCTACATAAAAATACGCACGAAAACCTAAGCATTGTCATACTTAACTTATATTTGTATTTTTTGTGACATTCCATGTTTTGCCCCTATACCCTTCAATTATTGATTTATTTATTTATTCATTTATTTATTTATTGAAATAGACAATGATTTATAACGAAAACGAGCGCGTACAATTTCATGAACAGACCTTTTGGCGTATAGACATTATGAATGTATTTACTGAAAATAAAATGAATCTGAACTGTACGGTTTCTATTTTGCCATTTTCTTGCTATATAAGTTATTTATTTACGCTCAAACACGAGTTAAAATTAGTATTGAAATATGGAAGTTTCGACGCTCATAACTTCCAAACCAATTTTTTTTTCCAATTCTGCTTCCACACAGGGTTAGATAATGACAAGACAAGTAGATATTTTTTTTTGTTTTGAACGTACACCGTCAAACAGATGAGTAATCATCATACTACGTTTTGTATGGAAGAATGACTGACTAGAGTATCCTTAAGTAGCTGCGATTAATTTAATTAAAAGAATATGCGATATGATCTCATAAAATGTTTGATTTGTCCGTTTTAGAAAAAGCGAATGCTCGTTACCGGCAGCATAACTAACTTATACCACATGTAGCTACAGACGTACACGCCTACATTCAGCTTTAAGCAAACAATCACACAGAGTGGTCCAACACTACCCACAACTTCATTCTTTACGAAAACATCAAACAAACCCTTCACGTGTAAGCAAAGACGAATCTAATATGGACAAACAAAATAACGTTTGATTACAAATTAAATAAACAATGGGAGCAAACGAATCGTTCGCCGGAAACGCACAGCGCCGCCGGAAGTGGTGGCCGTCGCGCTATCAGGTGTCGTTCACGCGGCTTTATATTTCCGGTTGGCCGTCATCCGACCTTCGGGAATGGATACTCGGATCGATAGTTTCTACCAGATTTAAGAAAAGTGAGGGTATTCTAAAATTGTAACAAGACTCCATTGGAGTTAAAATTGTGACTTTGGAAGCCTAAATAAAAATTAAAAATCGTCAAATTGATAAGCTCTTGCTTCGGTTTTGAAGAATTCGGTAAATAAAGAGAAACTACACTTTATGGTTTTACACGTAACTAAAAATCAATGACGTAACGATACGCGTAAAAATATAACTAGAACAATTTTCCAACATACATAAGCCCAAATATTGCCAACATTGTTTTCCAGTTCGGCAAGTAAATTACCACACTTACGGCAACACAGACTATTCAGAAACATTATAAGACACAAGAGCTACCACCAAACAGCGGGGAATATATAATAAATAAAAAAATAATAAGAAAACTTTCCCCATCATAGCCGAGAGAACTCACGTTGAGAGAAGGCAATTCACCAATTTCATGCAATCTTCAATCACATAGTAAAATCAACCTTCATTACTAAAAGATAAAGTGTATTTTCAAACGCATGATAGAGGTAATTTTGTCACCCCGTAGGTAAATCATTGAATGCATTAGTGGTGTTGCTACACATGCCCAACTGGTCGAGGAACTTTAGCCTAAAGTTATAAATATGTATGTGTACTTGTGTCTTCAAGTGGGCTTTATAAGTATTTTTACCACTCTAAAGTCGATAATTAAAATGACATCTTCTCACACAATTATTTCATTTTTCATCTTCGCGGCGTCACTCAAGATATTCCTTTAAAATAATTAAATATCCCCAATGTCATCAAGCTACACCTGTTCAGAGAATAGTCTTAACTTCTAAATAGTATTCTATATTTATCTATTATCTACGCTTGTTTTTGCGTCATAAGCATTTATGTACTTTCCGTTTTAAAGAATAGTTAGATAGCGATAAACTTAAGATAAAAACCTCCTTCATAAAACAAATAAAAACCTGCAGACGCCAGCATAATTCAGCTATCATCATAAACCCCAAGTTGTGACTTGGGGTTTATGACGATGCACAGGTGTCGCCTCACTAAGGCACCTTTAACATTCACTTGCAGAGAACATTGCCGCAAGTTTTAGGCACAGCAATCACTCAATGCGTAATCTCTCAGGATTTCCTCCGCACCCTTGCAATAGTGTGAGCTGTGCCTTTTTTTGTTTTTAAAAAAGTCTGCATCTTAGAGATAAGGGCGCTCCCCTTTATGACGTCATACGCATTAAAATCTACCAATGGTGACGCGATATCTAAAACAAACAGTGGATTTGCATTGTATTCGATTTGAATAAAGTTGATGGAAATTTCTTTGACATTTACATGGCAGTGATGGCGGTGACAATACCTATAATATAATTAGAAAATCCGCAATCTGATTAGAACTTTCGATATGTAGTAAACAAATGATGAGCTATAGACTGGGTTAGTGTATATCCTTTAACGAGCATTTTTGTCTTAATTTTTCAGTTAACTTAAAGTTTCAGTTTCGGGCTCCTGCTAGACTCCCTCGTGCTCCTATTACTCCTTTAGACCCTCCGCTCCGCAGAACAATACTTGGTGCAAACTCTGTCGTTCCTCGTCTTTGCAAATTGTTAAATAGCGTCAGCGATCTTGTTGACATGCATTTAGACTCATATGCCAAGTTTCACAGAACAATTACTAATAATGTTTAATATCCTATTCTTTTTTTTTCTATTTTTTGTGTCTCTGTTTGTTTGGTTCTATTGAATTTTACTTTTGCTTTTAATATGAGTTTTATATTCCATCACGTAATGTTAATTCAAACTTGTTAATTTTAGTTATTATATTAATTTTATAGTTTAGTGCTTGTGGCACAACACACACCTGTCAGAAATTGTTACGCTAACCTTAGCTTATGGTATATGTCGTGGATTGATGGCGCCACGGTGCAACAGGCAGCGCCATCTATTATTTAGTTTTGTAGTTTACAATAATATCGTTACCGGAAACGCAAGCGCGCCCTACCGCTTGGACACGATCGTCGGTAGAGGGGATGCAGCGGAGACTGGTGAGCGGACGTACTGTTGCGACAGTCGAGCTCCGGCAGTCTTGGCAGACGCTACGTACCAATGCACGTGTTTGTTTCTTGTTTGTGTAATAAAGTTATTTGAATTAAATTAACTTTCGTTCGAGTACCCACGACAGTGCCCACATCTTAAGGTCTCTGCACACAGCGGGCGCGGCGCGGCGGGACGGGACGGCGACGCGACACTGAGCAGTTGTAATGTACTAGATATTACGGACGACGCCACACAGAGCCGTCCCGCTCGACGCGACGGTAACCGTCGCGCCACGCCGCCGCCGCGCCGAGCGGGAATACAAGTCAGAAGCGGCGGGGACGGGCGCGGCGGGACGCGAGCGCAGCGCCCTCAGGACGCCGACGCTTTGTGTTGTTTGGTTTACGTATGTAGTAGTCACACTGCCGGCGGGGCGTGAACACGTCGCGTCGGACGGTACGGAGCGTGAATGTGATTTTGTATCGTTTTACAAAAATGGATGTCGAAAAATTAGTCGAATGTGTTCGTGCTCACGTATGTTTGTAAGATTTGGGCCATAGAAAGTATAAAAACACTGTTCTTAAAAATGAACTTCGGCGTGAATGGGCGCGGCGGGACGGAACGTGATCGCGCCCGCAGTGTGACCGATGCCGCCGCGCCAGCGCAGCGTCGCCGCCCCGCCACGCCGCGCCCCGCCACGCCACGCCGGCTGTGTGCAGAGACCTTTATAAAAAACTATGTCGATTGTGAAGAAGACCCGATGCTTCGCATCTCGGCCACTAAAGATGCGACATCAGAACTGGGATTCACTCGAGCTGAAGAAAACGCGGAAAATGGAGCAATGACGTCACGGTGCGATGAGAATTTACTTCGTGTGCTTCACGTGTGGGAAAATATGACACATCGCGACCCGGTGCATGGGCATGCAGTGGCAGCCAATCGGATGGAGGAGCACGTGCTGCAGACAGTGAACGGCGAGTGGAAGTTTGCCCTCAGGCACGTTAGAACAAAAAGGTGATCTGTATTGTTTTGTTTACGATTCTGGTGCTGAATGCTCGTTAGTTAAGGACATTTGTGCTGCCAAATTAAGTGGCAAACGAGTTAATAACATTGTTACGTTGACGGGTATTGGTCAAACACGTGTATTCAGCACACGACAATTAATCTTATGTAACGTAACGATTAGCGAACACCAACTAGATCGGTTTTGTGTTTTCTTTGTTTTAATTTTGTGATGTGCTTCCCGACACTTATTTGCAAAGTAATATTTGATAGGACAAAGGCAGATATAAAAAATAAAAAAAATCTGTTGCCTATTTCGTGTAATTAGAAATCAAAAAGCGAAATCGGAGTTAGTTGGATCGGAATTTCAGAGGTCTGTTTAATGTAGCTGAAGTTTTTAAAGGTGATCGGTATACGTTAAAGTTAAAAGCAATAATAATGGTAATTCTAACCGTATTTACAATACTTACTAAGTCACGGTAAGTTAAAAAAAAAGATGCCAGTAGGTCATGTACCAGTTGAAGTAGATGGTGATCACAGGGGTGATGAGCAAGCCTAATTATGGGAACCACGCGAGTAGGGTTCTCTATCGGCCGTATTGTGTGTGACCGTACCAGTAGAGACTGGCGGAGGTCGGGGTCTAGAGAGACCATAGTTGGTCCATGTACTGGATGTGTGAGAGCAATGCCATTGCTGGTTGGCTGGAGAGCCATGGCGTTAGAGTGGTTTACTCGTGTGTGGGTTTCCAAGTGTCTAAAGATCTTAGTGAAAAAGATGATTGTGTGGAAAACGATGGTACATGGCTCTGGTTGATGATTTTTGCTATATTGAATGAAAGTTTGTTTAGTTCATTGAGAAGTAGAAGTATTCTTTTGTTTAAACAAAGTGTTGAGGATTAAAGTTTCCTAATCTTAAAATTTAGAACCCGTAAATGGTCAGAATTGGCCGAGTCGATCAGGCACTGTTGTTGAGTTTTGGTTAAAGGTTAACACATGAGTTTAGGGAATTTTGTGAGAGTAAAAACATTAAGCTTAATTTAATAACTACGGGATCATCGCGAGCTAATGGTCAAGTTAGCGCACAATGAGCACTTTAAAATCTATGCTTACCGCGGTTGAAGTGAACGAAGATAGGTCGTGGCAGGATGCCTTAGGAGATGTGCAGCTGGCACTAAACTATAGAGTCAATAGGGTAACAAAAGCAAGTCCACTCGAATTAATAGTCGGTAAAGTAGCTTGCCCCCTTAGTCTTAGTCTCTTTGCTTACGACGATGATACTGACGCAGATATCGAACAAGTTAGGGAAACCTCAGCCCGGTTAATCGAAAAGTCGGCTCTATGACAAAAAACGGTTTGATAGCAATAAAGCGCGACTGGATAGGTTTTCGGTGAGTGAGTTAGTGTTGCTTCAAAACGAAGAACACAACCAGACTAAATTAGACCCCAAATATAAGGGACCATTCAGAGTTGTAGAATTATTACCGATCGCTACACATTGAGAGCATTAAGTTTTAAGCGAACTTACAAGTACGCACATGATAGATTAAGATTATTGATGTGTTAGACGGGGACGGATACCTACTTAAGGCGCTTGACTCTAAACGAACTTACAAATACCCCCATGACCGTGTGAGGAAGATCCCCGATCACCAAGTTCCTCGAGAATTAGACGTCATAGTTGATGACAGTGGTAGTGAGACCAAATCTGATTAAGAATGGCTTGTATACTCAAACTCAAAACTTTGGACCGCACCTCATGAGTAACATGTGGCGATGGGTCTACAAGGAATCGTTGGTGCGATTTCTGTCTGTGTTGGTGCACAGAGCGCTTCATGTGTTGTAGCACATATTGCGCTAGATTTTTGAGAATCGTTGGTGCAATTTCTGTCTGTGTTGGTGCACAGAGCGCTTCATGTGTTGTAGCACATATTGCGCTAGATTTTTGAGAATCGTTGGTGCGATTCTTGTCTGTGTTGGTGCACAGAGCCCCTCATGTGTTGTAGCATATGTGGCGGCAGATAAGTAAAGAATCGTTGGAGCGATTCTGGCCTGTGTTGGTGCACAGATTAGAAAAAAAAATGTTTCATGAGTTGAATATGCATTGCTTATGAATTACGGTAAAGAGTAACAGAATTACTGTGTTGTAACTTGTTGATCGGACCTTTTCAAATGAATGATGATGTGCAGAGAGCACTGTGTAAGAAGCCTTAATAACAGGGCATTGTTAATCATGAAAGTTAATTGTTGCTATTGGCAGGATAGCCGAGCTAGATTACTCTCTTAGTACATTTTGTCCACAGGTACTACACCCGAGGACGGGTGCTAGTCAGAAATGGCCGTGTCGTGGATTGATGGCGCCACGGTGCAACAGGCAGCGCCATCTATTATTTAGTTTTGTAGTTTACAATAATATCGTTACCGGAAACGCAAGCGCGCCCTACCGCTTGGACACGATCGTCGGTAGAGGGGATGCAGCGGAGACTGGTGAGCGGACGTACTGTTGCGACAGTCGAGCTCCGGCAGTCTTGGCAGACGCTACGTACCAATGCACGTGTTTGTTTCTTGTTTGTGTAATAAAGTTATTTGAATTAAATTAACTTTCGTTCGAGTACCCACGACAGTGCCCACATCTTATAAAAAACTATGTCGGATTGTGAAGAAGACCCGATGCTTCGCATCTCGGCCACTAAAGATGCGACATATATATAACTTCAGCTATTTACAGTGTAAACAATTGTTGGTTGGCCAATAGAGAAAAAAAAACAAAAAAAAATTGGAGGATTAACACAAATGTTACTAACGTGCATACAATTGGCCTTGAACAGGTGTCTGAAGCGTTCACCGTAATAATTACTCAAGCAAAACAATATATGAAGGTAATTCTCGTATACCAGAATGTGCATAAATTATATAAAAAAGTTAGAAACTAGAAAAAATAAAGAAAAAGAACTAACGAAGTATTTACTTACACAGAACCAAAGCAATTACTGCGAACATTAAAAACCGCAACTCAAAAGACCAAAAATACAAATGACGGCATCATAGAGGAACGACAACAAACAAACAAACATCCCACCAAAATTAAGTCCGATTACATCACAGAGAGGGAAACTAAAATGGTCGCAAAACAACCGCAAAGAAACAAAGAAAATTATAGTCTTCAACGTTTACTATCGACACTCCGTCAAAGCCATAATATTCCCCACTATTGAGGAGTAAAAATGTCCTCCACAACCCCTACAGTCGCGTTGGCATTTTGTTTTTGACACTTCACTTTAATCACTGTGTGAAAACATAAACAGTGGTTTTCATTTCGAAAAGAGCAGAGTTCCCTACGCAACCGAAGTGCGTGCAGTATATGAAAACGCAACCCTTTGTGTGTATGAGCGGAGAAAATTGCTTTCCTTGCTTTTGAACGTCTTATCGCATTGTAGAAAAACAATACGCTCTCCTATGTGAAATAATCTTTCACATAGGAGAGCGTAATGTTTTATGTAACTATTGTTAGAACTAAACATACTTTTGTCAAAGTATTTTCGTCCCAGTCCAGTCCAGTCATAGTACCTAAAATATTCAGGAGATGCACTTTTCGGCAGTGCTCTTCCTTTGAAAAATAAATAAAAGGCTCGCCGAAAGTTCTATAAATATTTCCATCAGACCACTGAGCGAGCCTTCTCATTTTAGATTCATTAAAGATAGCTTATGTCTTCAGTGACCAAATTGAATTCGAATGATAAAAATGTCTGCAAAAAAGGGATAAAATGATTACCTAGTTTATTGGTTTCATAAAAATATTTCCATTCACTCACCGAACAACATTTGCTTTACGTTTAACTTTTCAATTATGAGCTTTTATTTTGATAAGATAAGTCTACTGACATTGTTATATTGTCGAATGCTCGCCATCAACTCAAATGAGTCGATAAATAAATAAACTTCAACTGACCGGACAGCATATTTTATACATTTGACAGAAACAAATGGGGCTGTTACTCATCCCACACGTCCTGTTGATACGAGACACCTATTCGATTACGTTTCACAAAACAATCGCACCCATTCACAAGCATAAACGATATAAATCATCAAAAACGACAACACAGCATCGATTTATTAGCGATTTCCGAATATCAAGAGCGAACATTAAAACGGATGCATTCGATTATCAGTTTTCGAATGGAATAATCGATGTCGTGATTCAATAACGCAAATGAGCGAAATGAATACGTTCGGTGAGCCTTTGTTGTGTCCACGTACACTGTGATTGTGTTGTTTTACGATTTCCGTGTGCGTCAAGGGCGCTGATTGGCGCTTTAACGAAGCGCATATATTTAACGGTTAACTGCGTCAAATTTGCAACATTTGTAATAGGGGAGTTATTCACGAGCCCCCTGACAACACTAAACAAGAAACGCTTTATTAGTTCTACAGTTAATATTACTCCAGCCCTTACTGGCTAAGTAAAAATGAGCTAAAAAGCTGTTTTCTCAGGAAACGTCTAACATCAATCTATATTCTCTACAACCCTCGTCAGGTTAAGGGAAACGCGAACAAAAAGTTGACGGTAACAAATAACTGTAAAAAGTGCCGAGTTGAAGCATGGTTATCGATAAAATCGACTTACAGGCAATCTAACTTACCTTTAAGTCCTGAAGAAACTTCAATATTTTACTATTTTGTAATACAAAAGAAATCGATTTTCAAAGAATGCTTCGATTAGGTTGAGTAGGAACTTCTGCCATAATTACCAGCTATACGACATTGACGTTATAAATATTTATTTTAGCTGAAAGCAATATGTTACTTTAGTACAAGAGAAACGGTTAGTAATTACAAAATGATTGATTAGATTAAAAGCGTCATCGTTTAGGATCAAAATCATGAAAGAGCGCTTTTCTTTCGTCCCATATCAAAAGTCTAAGATAACACGTAACCTGACGTTGAAAAGTAATAACTTCAGATCTTGCGTATTTCAATTCAATACTCTGCAAGGAGACTTCGAGTAATACGTTATGTTCAATATTCATTTCATTCCTAGCATATCAACTACGATGCACAATAAGACCCGTAACAGTAATGTTACTGAACGATATTACCTTATAAAATAGTGGTACATTTTCTAAGAACATTCTGTCCTATATTTTTTGTTATCGGGTTGTATTCAAATAGCCATCCTGATTGTCACCGTCGCCGATGATGGACATCTGCAAAACCACAGGCATTCAATTGCAATGCCTATGGTTTTGCAGATGCCATCCAGAGCCAAAGGCGAAATGAGTCATATTCCTGTAAACATATCGGCGCCTCTACCTTCAATTTGGAACATAGCTACGCTTCTCAGCACTAGATATAAGTATGGTGGTTGTAGGTACCTTCCCGTAAGAGCTCCTTCACAAAGCTTAGCAAGCTCTTCTTCTACGAATACTTATCTTCAAATATTTAATACGCAGATATAATTATGCCAGTGACCTTGAGTGGTGAGCTTACGTGTTCTGTACTGAGCTCACGCAACGCGTCGTATGTCCAGTCAGTAATAGGACTCGCCCATCAAAGAGCGCTGACCCAAATTAGACTCATTATTAATTTATTATACATAAAACAAAAGGTGTTTTAATAGAACACGTATACTAAAAGACCAATAATTAAATTATCTTTAAAATGGTGAAAGTTTCAGAAAAATATGCTTGATAGATTTTGCGTGATTCTCAGTTTTTTATCCGCGTTAGACAAATTAATTTCACTATGTAATATAAACATAGTTTAAAATATTCATATATTAAGTTATTAAAAAAATGCTTTAATTTATCATATATTTTTCCCAAATCATTAACACTACTCGTTTACACGTGATCTTCAGTATAAAATCATTAAAAGTCTGTTATCGTCGCCTTAAGAAGGGCACAGGTTGCAATAACATTCTCGGTCCAATAGCCTTCATTTAAGGCCGATCATAACCGACCGCACCCGACTTACGCAAAGTGAAGTCATCTTAAAACGTTCAAATTAATAATTCCAACACATACTTCCGTCCCTCTTACACGGGGGATCTTTACAAGATAAACAGCCATTAGTTAATCCGGGGGCGGTCCCGCAGTAACTCAGCCGGGCAATATTGCTTATAGACCAACCACTTTAATGAAATAAAATTTGCATATTATCAAGATTTATGTTAGCCGTACCAGGAGGCCATCGAAAAACAATGATGCTTCGGATAATTTTGAATGAGAGTTGTTTGTTACTCTGTTAAATTTATTAGCTGCCTGCTTTTCTGTTAAAACTTGCTTTTAACTTTTTTCATTATGTTGAGTGGCGTTTGAGAAGAAGTGTGCGTGGGTGCAGGCAGGTGCAAATGTAAGGGGGCTACAGAAAATGATATCATTAACGTAACTTATGGTACTCACTTTTATTCTCACTCCTCATTTAGACTCAGTACAGTCTGAGATGCAAATCTTGTCCTGTCTGGGTCGTTTTGTGCATTTATTTTTAAAACAGTTGCAGTTTCTGAGGATGAGTTAATATCCACTCGACTATTCTTTTACAAAACCGTTTTAGTGTAATTATTTCACAATCCCGGTGAACATAAAAAGTGGATAAAAAATGTCCGGCAGTGACTTCCTGCTTTAGTAAATTGTCTCACAATAAAATTAACCAATACTACTCACAGATAACAATAAGGATTAAGAATGTAAATAATCTTGGACGCAGACTTTCTAAACAAATGGACAAAACAAAGGACTGAAGTCTCGACGGTATTCATTGCGCGTTGTCCTCATTAGTGATGGGTTCCACTAACTAGTTTAGATATTAGTGGAATAGTGATGGTCCTTAAAAGGGGTAAATTACTGAAATACTGGCAACCAATGCATGAATTCAAATGAAGAATTCAAAAGAAGAATAGAATCGTAGCACGTAGTTCTGATGTTTCTATTTCCAGACCCTTCACTATAACTTGTCTCTTGCCGTAATGTTAGCACCATTGCTTGTCAAGCTTAGTTTCAATACTAATCGAGTTTAAAATGGCGACTGACAGATCAGTGATCCAATCACGTCACGGGACACGTTATGGAGGATCCGCAGTACAAACATTACAGAGGAAAAAGTTTAAATTAAGAAAGAATGTAATTTCAAAATAAAGTAACGTTTAAAAAGCTCTCATTAGATTCAACAAGTCAAGAATATAAAACGAATAAGTCAAAGTAGCACAATCTAAAATCGTGAAGATTCATGAATAGAGAAAGAATTTAGCGCAGCGATAGTGATCTATATGAAGTGGTGCAAACTTCCTTCATTTTTATTATGATCTTCATTTTAGCTCAACGGTTTGGATTGTAAAAACTATCCGAATGAAGAATTTCTTACGAGATTTTATTCGAGATTGAAACTGAAATTGCTTTTGAAAGGATAGTTTTAGTATTCGAACGTCGTCACCCACTGGGCTGAATTAACTTAGTAACATAGAATCTATAAGAAGAAGTTCGATCATCTTAAACTAGTTCATAAACACGTACTACAGATTTTAGGTCTAGCAATTTTATCAATCATACAATAATATCTATCTATATAAATTATTATGCAAGCAGAGCTTGTTTTGTCAGCGGTGACAAGACGAGTACTGAATGCCGAGTTTCTGATTCCATTTGATAGAACTATTGTGTTGCCCCCACTCCCCAACTTTAATGCATTTTATCTAATACATTTTTCATTAATATGATAAAGCAAAAAATACGTGTCTAATATTTTTTTTTATTATCTGACTGACGGACTAAACAGTTTTTTTTTCCTAGTCAACATCCCTATTCTATGACGGAAACCACATGAAGCTACATAGCCTAAATAATTGGCAGTCACAATTTCATGGACGGCGACTTCAAACAATGTGCTTGAAACTGGATCAATTTGCATTCTATGCAACTTGTAAGTCTATTACTGTCGATCTCATTTGCCCGGTCTAGTCTTCGCGGAATGGAATTGAGCCAATCTTATTCTTAGGGTTAGCTTCAGCACAGCGGGGGAGAGAACCGGGCTTAAAATGTGAAGGGCGCTAAAGTCACATGAAAGATAGGTGCATTGGAATTCATTAGAGATCGTTTTGTGCGTAATATTATAATTAATAATGGTTTAAATAGGTAAATCTAAACTAATATTGTAAAGAGAAAAGTTTTGATTTTTTAATGTTAGTTTGTAATTAATAAACTCAAAAACTACTGGACCGATTTAAAATATTCTTTCACCAGTAGAATGCTATATTATCACTGAGTAACATAGGCTATAATTTATAAAGATATCACGCGGGCGAAGCCGCTGGCGGAAACTATTATCTTATAACAGGACATAAATCTTGTTGGCTTAGACTTTTTCAAGAACTTAGAGTTTTAAAAAGACGATAAAGGGTCTCTTATCCGAAGAATTTTACCTAGTAACCGATTTTAGACACCAATTAAAATACTGTTTTAAAAAATAAAATAAAAAATAAAACTCCTTAAACGTTTGATGTTTTATATAAATACCCAACTTTTTTTAAACCATTACATTTTCTACGAAACGCTGCCTTTTTAGACGTTATTCAAAAGCTTTATTCTCGTACATTTTGTACTTTGCAGAATATTAATTTCTTTGAGGTTAAGGGCCTTCATAATTCATTAAGCTAAATGGCTCTACCCTGGGAAAGTGGGTTTAAGGCCTAATCGCATTAAAGTTCGTGGCCAGTTCAAATTCAAATATATTGAGACAGGATAAGTTTCTACAATTTATTACTTTAAACTTGCTCTTTGAAATTTATTATTGTTTAGTCGTAGTAATACAGGTATGTATTAGGCTTTTGTATTTACTGCCTTTGTTCAGTGAATTATTTGGAAATAGGCTAGGAATATTTAATAATTATCTCTGATTTTTTATTTGCTAGTCTAAAATAGTACATGGGCGACCGACCTCTGCTGTGGTGAAAATAGAGAATGCTTATTGAATAGTATAGGATAGTTCATACTAATTCAATGTCTACCTACATACTAATTCCATGCTGCCGTGATAGTAGGTACTTACTAATTCGATGCTGCCGTTATAGTAGGTACTTACTAATTCCATGCTGCCATGTCTGTCATTTATTGTCAATTGTTAAATGTCAATTATTCTAAGGTAGCCATCTTGTTCTAAACATTGGGCGATAAATACGGAGAAAACTAATTTTCCCGGATATGAGACCTAGCTAGATCGATTTTTCGCCCCCGAAACCTCATATTGCCTATATTGCAACTTTCATCGAAATCGTTAGAGCCGTTTTCGAGAACGTGATTACAAATATATATAAAAATATTGCTCGTTTAATATTATAGGATTTGGTGTTGACATAAAAATAACCTGGAAACAATCCAATTACCCAGTGACTCTCACCAAGGACCACTAAATCATTCTCTGCAGGAGAACCTTCACTGTTGTCGTGTTGTCTCTGTTATATTAATTATTTCTCAGGTTATTTTAAAATAAAGGTCAATCGCAGCTGTCATTTTGGTTAAAAAAATCAGACTTTATACCTATTTACTGTGTGTGGAAGGACTGAAAGTTGACTTCGATACAGTTAGGAATATACGCGCCACTGCACAAGACAATAACAGTAATGTTTTGCAATATGACGAATGAATCTACTCGTTTTAAAACAACACCGACAGAAGAACATATAGGCACCTTTCATTGAGAAAGCATCAGTAAGAAATATCAACCGTTCCTTTGGTTTTTCTTCATTTACGTGAAAAAATACATCAGTACATGTATATTAGGTGCTAGTTGCTGCTCGCGGCTTCACCCGCGTGGACCCTAATTCTTTTTCTAAAATAAAAGTAGCCTACGTTGTTACTCCTTACAACATCCGCTATCTGCTAGTGAAAGTACCGTTAAAATCAGTCCAACCGTTACGGAGATTAGCCGGAACAAACAGACAGAAAAAAAAGAATCTTCTTTTGTTCTAAGTACCGTATATACTTTCATATGCATTTAGTAAAAAGCTGTTATTTTGACATTACAAACATACTTTAATTTTATTTATTAGTCCAAATGTATTGTATCAGTACCACCAGACGACAGCACCATTCAACACACTCTACAATTATAAACCCCTAAAGCAACGGTGCCAATGCCTCTAAAAGGTGCCGATCTAGCTCAATTGTGCGGAAAATCGAAAATTATGAGCGATTCGGCACGGGGAGCGTCCGAAACAGAGCTCCAACGAATTTACGGCTGCAGGCTTCGGAATATGAATATGAATGACAGTTAGACGATTAATTCATTGAATTGTTCGAAATTTGAATTAATTTGTACATTATGGTGTAAAAATTTGTCTTGATTTAGACTCTATTCATTTTTACGCTTTTGTGGTGAGCGAAATGTGACCTTTTGTGACGTTAATAAAGGATTTCATTAGGTTACACAAAAACTACATCAATAGGGATGTTGAATACAAATTTATTTTTGTCCGTCAGGTAGATTATTAAAAAATATTGGACACGTATTTTTTATTTTGTACGTAGTCAAGATATATTTGAGTTAAAATATGGCATGACGTCACTCCCCGGTAGATTTTATACTGACTTGTGACGTAGTGAACCCCACTACCCAAACTTAATGCGTGTTATCTAAACCATTTTTTATTAATTATGATAAAGCAAAACATACGTTTCTAATCTTTTTTTATTATCTGACTGACGGGCAATTTTTTTTCCAGCCGGCACCCCTATTAACCATGAAAATTATGGTATTACATACGTAAAGCTTTAAATTAGTTTGCGACCTTGGCGATTAAGAGCACAGAAGTCAAAAATATATTTACACTATAGAGAAATACTTAGCTTGAGTTACAACTTACCATAGTTGTAACTACATAGAGCAAGCTAAGCATTTGTCTATACAGTTGGTATATTTTACCAAAGCTTTGTGCAGACTAGCGCGACGCGACACCGGTTATTTTAGATATCGTAGAAATTGTATTATTCGAGTCGCGCTAGTCTGCACGAGACTTAAAGTAGATATATTTTACCTACATGTCTTTTACTAGTCTAACGAGAATATTACGCTGTGACACGTAGGAGCCTACCTATTAATTGAGACATCCCATTAAATCAACATAAAACCTACTTTTACATTATTTAACATCCCCATATTCATCATCATTACTGCAGCCTTAATAGCATATATTTCGGCAATCCCCACACCAAACGGAAAGACAACAACACATTTGAGCGCGACGAAAATTTCTAAGCCCCACATTCTCAGCTTAGCTTTGAACTCATACAAACACTTAATTGGACGATTACACTATTGTTCTACCCCCTCGTCTTCAAGGGGATATAATTCATAGAAGATCCCCCGTTATCTCACGGCGAGATCGGCTTTCATTGAGAATTTAATTTCATTTTCACCCTCTCGGTACTGGTCTTTAAGAAAGGAATGACCGACTGACGTAAGCCTTGAAGGGGATGATGTGAAATTCAAGAGGGTAGTAACGTCTTTTTTGGATTTTTTTGTTGTCAGTTATTTTTTGCGGATCAGGATAATTTGGAATAAAGGACCCGGTTTAATGGGCGCACCCTTTTTATGACGGTTATGAATTTCGAAATGAAGTCGCTTTCGATCAAAAATAAATGAGTCCTCCGATTTAGAATTGGGTAAGTATGAATCCTCGAGTTTTGGTTATACTTGAAGTAATTATGTTATTTCCTCTTTGGTTGCAGAAAAATAATACATTTTTCATAATGTGTATGAATCAATCAATCTACCTAGCCTTTTTCCCAACTATGTTGTGGTCGGCTTCCAGTCTAACCGGATGCAGCTGAATACTAGTATTTTACATGGAGCGACTGCCTATCTGACCTCCACAACCCAGTTACTGGGTGATACGATACCCCTTGGTAAGACTGTGACTTGTGTATAAAAATTGTGTTAAATTTAAAAAAAAAACATTTTCCTTATTAATATGAGAAATATAATTATAGTTTGTTCAGCTGGTTATTGTTGTTTAATTAATCATCTGTACAAATACTTATTACATGCATATTCAATATTTACATCTTCAAGATCGCAAAAGTATAATAGGTATAGGTATTCAAACTATTCTACAACGTAGAAAAATACACGCTGATATTATTAGGTGAAAGCTAGGAAAATACCTGTATTTTAAATGCCTTTTACGAGCAATTCCTAGAGCACTTTAGCCACTAGTCCTGGTCATGTTTTTTCGCATAATATCTCGAGTTTTACCCCTATTTAAATACGATCGTCGCGCGAATACACGATCATTCGAACTTTTTGCTCGGTGAATCTGAACGCGTGGTCGCGTTGACAGAAGGCGCTTTTCGATTTTGAAAAAGTGACGTAAGCACGACCGATCGCGTATTCGCGCGATGATCGCTTTTAAATAGAATGCGGCCTTAGTGTGCGCTTAACAGCATATCGCTTAACGATATTATATCTTTTGCCAACCTCGACTGTTCGAAATATCTAAGAAAGCAACATAAATGTGGTAATGGTTATTATTGTTTGGCTAAATAAGTTTTATAATGTCAATAAGGTCGCAACACCGGCATTATCCAATCCAATCGTTTGAAGATAATTTAGCTTATGACTTTACACAACATGTGAGTGAGAATTTTCCGTGTAGGGGCTGTATCTTGTATTAAGGGTGAAAAAAATTAAAAATTCAATCCGCCTAGCCTTTTCCCAACTATGTTGGGGTCGGCTTCCAGTCTATTCAGATGCAGCTGAGCTGAATACCAGTGAGAGAGAGACTACCTATCTGACCTCAACAACCCAGTAACTGGATAATACGAAACCCCTTGGTAAGACTGGTTGTCAGACTTTCGGGCTTCTGACGACCCGTAACGACTGTCAAAGATCCACGAATGACAGCCGGGACCAACGCAACGGCTTATCGTGCTTTCCGAGTCCCTGAAGAGTCTCAGTAATTAAAGTGTACATTTTTAACATCAATACAAAAAAAAAAAACTTTCTCACGTCAATCAGACAAATTAAATGAAACGCACATTTTGTTTACCCAACATCAAAAAAAAAAAAAAAAACCACCTAACCCATAACCACCTTCCGTGAACCAACCTACTTATAAATTAGGTGAGTAATTAAAATTGTTTCCTAAACGTGTCTATCCTCACTTTAAGTGCGCCAGAATATTAAATTTAAAGAGGCAAAGTCAGTCTGACTTTCATGGTCTCATACTTTATGTATGAAAACGTCGGTGGGTTAAATTGAACTCGCTTCATGCTAAATTCATCTGGAATTCATACCTTTCGGGAGCATAATACCATTACTACGGAAGAATGTTTTATTCTAAATGACATTGCAGCATTGTTTTGAACTCTTAACCTCTTTGGGTTGGCAGTGGAGCCTGTTGTTTGTCTTTATGCCTTTAGGTTATGGTAGTTGTGTGTTCTTGAAAAGTTCATAATTATTTAAGAAAATTATTCTAAATATTACCTTTCTTGTTTAATGAAACTAAAAAACTATATGGCTTTAATGTCATTTTAGTCGTAAGACATTTAACAACAATAAAGGAGTTAGTGAAAAAAACAAAATTGTGTTGACATGGCCAACTCGTGGGTTCCAACCCAGTCAGGCACTTTACTTTGTCTAATAATTTCATCACCACTGCTTTCAAAACGGTGAAGGAAAACATCGTGAGGAATCTGGCAGGTCCTAGAACCAAAAATTCGAACACATGTGGCACTGGGCCCGCGTGGTAGATTACAGCCCACTCCTTCTCGAAGAGAGGAGGTCTGTGTCCCAGCATTGGGAACATTATTGGCTGATAAGATTATGATAGCCAACTAATTTGAGGCATGAAGATGTATGATTTAGCCATGAATAGTTTTACATAAACAATTTTTTTCATAGGTATTTTTTTTTAAATTACCAGAAACAACCAAGTCATTCAAGAATAAACAACTTAACTCTTTGCAGAATATAAAAATAAAACACTTGTTGATAGTAAAATAGAAACTCAGGAGTTACTTCGTCTGAACGAGACTGTTAACTTCATTCACTGAGTGCTAACTTTCATGAATTCCTTATCAAGATCTACGAAGCACGTCACAAATAAAAATGAATCAGTGAAAGCCCATAACTTCTAGGAAACAGAATGCATACATTCACCCTAAGAAGACTTCATGTTTAAAATATTCCGCATCTCCACCCAAAGCACCACAGATTTCAACTTTAAAAGAAGTAAATGACCTTTATTTAAATTTTATCGTCGAATCTTCCATTTTAGCGGTTTAAATGAAAAGGGAAGACAATAGTAATGGTCTTATTCAACGAGTATGGTCCCTTTATTAAACGTCTCGTGGTTATTTCGGGAAATTTCCAAACATAAAAAGATAATGAGCCTATTTCATTTCTTTAATTTTCATAACAATTGGCTCCCTTCATGGAGTGCTAAAAAAGAAAAGAGTTTTTAGCTTTAGACCTTTTTCGAGATGGAATGAACTTTTTGGCTTTTTATTCATGACAGGGGTCAGCACTTCAACTGTTTCGTCTATTTTAGGCTCATTGCTGTATTTGCATTTATGTTGGTTTCTGTTTTATCTGGCAGGGTTTGCGGTAGAAAAAATCTAGAACTTTTTACCGATTAACCTTTTCGCCCTACCCTTTTCTGATCTAACTTTTATCTGAACCCTATTTATGCAAAATGTTGATTGATATAAATGTGAAGAGAGCTGAATATTTTGGGGGAGGTACTTTTACCCATTTTAACATAATACCAATTTCGTTGAATGTGACCTACGAAATTTTATCTAGACAGAGTTGAACGAAAATGCTTGATTCGCGATAACGCAACACATTGTCGTTTTTTTTCTATTCTTAAGAGCGTTTATCCTAAAAGTTGGCAACGTCGCAAATAGCTGTCAAATACCTGTTTCGATTAATTTGGCAATATTACTGTATGGAAATATGAAATGTGGCTAGCTAGGGAACTACAATATTTATTATGAAATGCAATAATTCATATCGTAACACCGAATATTTCGTTTTAGATGTAAAAAAAGTATTTAGAAACTTTCCAAATGCCTTTTTTACACCTAAAACGTTTACAACATATTCAACGTTATAATTGCAATTCATTATTAATATTCTAGTTCGTTAGTTAGCCAGATTTCTTATTTCCATACAGTAATATTACCAAATTAATCAAAACAGTGAAATATTTGACGCGACGTTGCCTACTTTCAGAATAAACACTCTTTAAAGACCCTTAAGCTTTTCTCAAACTCTAAACACCCCAACAATGTAAGGGCAAGTTACTACTACCTCATCCGCAGAATCAACCCTGAAAGTCAATTACTTAGTCGCAGTCCTAGGCAAATTCAGTCAGTGCGTGACTTGCATCTCTGTGTTTATCCTTATTAGGTTTGGGATCACCCTTGCAAATGCCCACCGGGATACGAATACGTAGTTTAAAATTCGAATTCTGTAGGTTTTTTTTTAAAAGTTTGGTTTCTTTATTCGAATTTAAAGTGCAAGACAGGCTGCAAACTTTTTGATGTCTGTGAAAATAAATATAAGTAGCTACTGGGTATACTGTACACGTTTAGAACACTTAAACCAGGAATTAAGTGTTTTCATTTTGGTTCTGTGTTTTCATGGTTCTGTCTTTAATAATAAAACGTCACAAGAAATATAGTAGTACCCAAAAACTTAACTGGTGACCGGTAGCAAAATAATAAAAGCGAATGTGGAATTCAAAACACAAAATTATCTCCCTTACGTTTCTATAATATTTCAAAAGGCGGGTCCTGTAGGTGACAAACAACGTTATGCAAAAAAGGAACAGCTGACTGGGCGCCATTTTTCATAGCCTAAAAGCCTACAAAGAGTGCACGTTGCTCTCACAAATAAAAGAACACCCCTTTAATCGTCAAACGGTATAAGTCGTAAAACCATAGCGTAAAATATTATGCTCTTTTTAATGAATTCGTCAGTTTTGGAACACATAATTTTGTGGCATTCGTGGTATATATGCTTTCCACACAAAACGAAACGTATTGAAATTAAAAGTTCAGTGAAGTAAAAGATTTTTCGCGGTCGAAAATCTTTGGTCAAGAAAGAATGAGGGCTAGACGCAATTTTTTTTGTATCTTCTAACCCAGACCATTTATTTTTAAATGTCGCAGCATCATGCTGAGATTGGAGCCTTTTGGCCTCGTACAGGACTTTCTGCTTTTATTTTACTTTGTTTTTTATTTTTTTATTTAGGTTTAGTATGTTTTTAGTTTAATTTGTGATTTCCTGTGCGAGTCTCAATAAATACTTTTTCTTCTTCTTCTTCTTCAAACCTGTAAAACGAGAGTATTGATATTGCTTTTGTTAATAAAACCGTTTAGTTAAATACTTTGTGTCTGTTCGCATTGCAAGACCAACGCAGCGACCCTGATTGATACAAACACTATATACTGGAGGCAATATATCCTGAACATAGATCAACAAGGACACTCCCACTGTATCGTTGATTACATCGAGTCCCAATACCCACTGAGCTTCACCAATCTTCGCGATACTAATCCGATCGAACGAACAATGTGATCGTATTGCTCCAAGCGAACATCGCACGTTATTGCCTCTAAATCTTTCAGTCACCGGGATACATAGGGCCCGAGGACCCGCTAGTGTTGGGAAAAGTTGGTTGGGACTTTTGGCCGATACTAAGGTCGCGGTCAAGGCCGAAAGTATATGAAAGTTGGAATAAAGATGTGGTGCTAAAAATAATGTCAGTACCTAAATGTTAGATTTGAACGATAAGATTTATGAGTAGTTAAGTAGGTATTTTCGTAACTTTTTCTGACTTTGGCGTTAATAGACGTTACGAAATGCATTTTCGACAAAATGGAGGTACCCCATTCTGAAATTTTATTTTCAACGATATCTTTATGAGGTTTATTAGTAATGGATTAAATTGTTAATTCGCCCCTTAATTTAAAATGTTCAATTTTCACTTTTATATGAATCAAATCAAAAACCATTTAAATACGTTTCGGCCTCGCAATTCAGTTTCGGCTCCTAACACGTTAGCCGAAACCAACCCTCTTTCTCGGTCTCCATTCAAGGTGTTTGCGAACCCCCCTATAGCCCGCGGCTATTGCACTAGGCCTTTAGTGTTACTTTAGCAATCGATGGGGGTTACCTTTTCTGGTTGTTCGGTTCGCTTGGTTCTGTAAATATTGACCGTATCCGAGCTTTAGCGGATACTTTTATTGCGTGTTAACAAATAGAGGATTGTTTGTTTTATATCTACGTGCTTTAATATATCGGTACGAGGCTTTCGGATAAAGGTTTTTTTCGCTGTACAGGATACATAAAAAAGTATTTTATTGGTAAAAACGTGCATGGAAAACTGTATTTAATATTCAGAAGCCATTTATAGTCATGCTATACGTTGGAAAAATAGAAGCAATTAATTTCAATAGAAGTTTCTTTTGTCTGGGGGATACAATTAATGGGAAAGTTATTATAAAACCTAAAATTAGTTATCAAAAGTCTAACTACATGAATTTAAAATTATAATAACTTCACCAAATTTAGAATAACAAATAAATCGAAATTACGTTCATATTTCTCTTCCAATCCTAATGGCTTGTACCGATAAATAAAAAACCTCTTTCCAATAAAGAAAACCCATATTCAATCTAAAAAAATAAAATGTAGAAAATGCAAAACATTCCACACTTTCATATGAGCTCGTAAAATCGTATTCATATTTATGGTACCTACGATATACGCAGTTAAGGCTCATGCACACACAATATAGATTTTTTGCATTCGTACAATTGACTACTCGTGTTCGGTTTTTAAACTGAGCTTTCGATTATTTTTTGTTTTTTTATTCTGGCTTTTTGTTGATGAAAATATGCGTCGTGCATGAGTAAATTTTACAGATATTGTTTTGTTTTTAGTTGTAGAAGCTGTGTTAAATATTGCTGTAATTAAGCTTATACACGTTAGTCGATAGTAGGTATGCATAGTTTCAAAAGAAACCAAATATATAAAAGGACCTACTTGTAGTATATAAAGGAGAAAAACTAAGTTTTTCAGCACTGCCTAAGTGCAAGAAATATTTCGCTAGTTAGTATTACTTTCACGTACGTCTGATATTCACGTACTCAGTACATTCGAGTACTTTATCGACTGTAGAACTGCAAAAAGAAAAGTTTTTCAGATATAAAGTAGGTCACTTAGAGGATGTGTTCATTGGTTACTGTTTGTGTGAGTTTGATACTATTATATTCCTCCGCTTTTAAATAAATGAAATTCACACATAATTTATGTAGGTAACGGTATTTTTTTTAATGTGCCTAAACAAAATCCGACTACTTCTACGTGTACTATGATCGAGATCAGATTAGTTTTGGGCATTCATCAATTTTTAACAGGGTCCCGGTTCGGAAATATCCTCAACCAAACCCACAGCAATTTCATAGCTATCATGAAAGACCTTTACTCCTTTTCAAATCACTTCTAAAAATAATAAAATCTATATATTCGTTACCATTAACAGTAGTAGTTACTGGAGTTAATATGCCTCTAAACCACGAACTGCAAAGAAACCCAAGTTATTCCGTTATAACTTACTTGCAGTACATTTAGTAGCCTAAATACATAATAATATTAACCACGAATTAGTTCATATTCAGCCTATGAAAGTTTTATGAACCGGTAGCATAGACAGAACCTCTACCTTTGACCTACTTAACTCTATGACCCATTCTAGTAGGCCAGATGTAACATTATCGAATTATTTCCGTTATTCAACTTGCTCTGAATTGAGTGAACCTCTGTCCTTTCAGCGTTCGTTAATTTAAATTGAAAGTAAGGTTTTAACAATGTCTTATCGAACAAAGACATTGTTTGCATAAGGTAAATTGAATAGAACCTGAATTGACATTTCAAAAATCCTGCCACTTTCTCCTTGGTCACTTACTTATACATTTAGATTTCACTGTAAAAAAATCGAACTAGAATATTCAAAAAACCTATTCCCAAAGCAAATAAACGTAGCTGGTTAGGACCCTTAAAAATGCGACTTAAAATACATTTTTACAACGTCTCAATTATTCCAAATCATACAACATTACATCCTGCTATCGATCGAGTGCGCCCCTTGATTCCTTTCTAATATATTCTCAATTTTTATAATTCTCATCAGAAAGTCATCGGTTCGTCCAACCGTAGCAACGACCCAGGTGTCCCGGAATCCGTCAGTATGGGGCCAAAAATAAAATTTTCTACCCGCACTCATTCCAATCACAATCCGAATTTGTCATATTGGATTTTGGAAGCGGACTCCCGTCATACGTCTCCCCTTGCTGTCACGACGCGAAAATGAAAACATGTATCATTTTTGCAACATCCCTACAAAATCCGACCATAATAACATGAGGACAAGGATTAAATTAGCGCTGTCACGCAAATGGAAATAGAGAATTGTCAAAATTTTTTTTAAAAAAAAATGTCTTGTAATGAAATTTGTTTTTCGTAATACGTCGCACAAACTTTGTAGACACTTTTTTGGTTTTTCTGTATCGAATAAACTTTATCACTTCGGTTTGGGAATGAACGAAGCTCGTGTTTCATTTCGGCAAATAAAATAGAATGCTGACTTTGCTGTTACTTTTCACTATGGATTCAATCTTTGGCGAAGGGTGACACACATTCGTATCGTTTTTTACCTCGACAATCTTTAAAGAATTGAATGAATAAAAAGAAAAACAAGGCAACAAACTGTTCTGCTGATACAATATTTCAGTAAACATATCGTTTAACTGTAGGTGAAACTTTTCCGAACTACTTGATTACGGATTCGCATGATGAATCGGCTCACCAACTGTGACAACTAATCTGAGCAGAAACTCGTAAGTTCAAATAGGATTTATTAATACTCCCAACCTTAGTCGCCTTAACCGTTACCCTGTCTATTTATAGTCGCAAGAAGCGTCGATGTCAAATTAAGCACGTGGTAGAACCCTAAAGCTGACGTAAGCAACATGCCACAAAGCCTTCGGTGACGATGACACCAAGAAATTCACCCTAAATAAAATACCTTGTTTCTTTTTTTATTTTCAATACAAATTCAACCTTCAAAGTTTTCTAAAAGGGAAAGTTCATATTAGCTTTAAAATAGAATTAAGTTATTTATGGTTGTGACCTGTGAAATTGCTCAAGTAGTTTTCTTTCTGATAAACACATTATTACAAAATTTAAGATTTAACATACATATTTTAATAGACCAAAGAATCAAATACAATGGGTATTTCATTCTACAGGAAAAGCAGGCAGATTTCTTATATCCCCTGTATATAATTTAAAAAAGAGGCATTTTATTTTCATTCCGGAAAAAGCTTTAACATAATATTCACAAAGACAAAACCCAACATACATACATGAACACATAACCGTGCTCATAAAAATTATATGCTGAATGACTTTATACGTTCATAATTTCTATTTTCAATCTTTGCCTTGTCCCAACTATATTAGGGTCGGCTTTCAGTCTAACCCGTTGCAACTGACTACCAGTATTTTACATGGAGTGATTGCCTATCTGACCTCCACAACCCGGTAACTGGATAATACGATACCCCTTGATAAGACTGGCTGTCAGACTTTTGGGCTTCTGACGACCCGTAACGACTGCCAAAGATCCACGAAAGACAGCTAGGACCAACGGCTTAAGGAGGAGTGTCGATATGCAGAGACCCACAAACCATCCCCGGCAAGCGTAGCTTAACCTTATGGATCGACCCGTGCGGCTGTAATTACTTAACCACGTTCATAATTTCTATATTTAGCCTAAATCACTTCAAAGGCCCTTTGTAAGGGTATCCTCGTACCCACATAAGTTTGTACCATCACAGTCGATTTGTTATTCCTACTCCGTCATCAACAAATGTTGTTGAAACAGCCTCAGTAAAACGCGATGGCCTGTAAAAATAAAATCGGATTTTATACCTTTTTACCCAAACTTCGATTTTATACGACACTTTGTATTAAGCCTTTGTGTGATGTATAATACGAAAGGTATCGCTGAAGCATTGTGGAAATCAACTGAAATACGGTATGCTTGAATTTGCGTAAGTATCGACTAGATACAGCGTAAATATTCAAAGGAAAAACTAGGTTTAGTTACAGTAACAGTGGCTATATTAATTTATTGTGAATAGGTGATATTTTTTTATGATAAACCTTCAAACCCTGCTATCTAATTGCGTAACATATTTTCGTAAATAATTACGACTAACAGATTGCTAATCCATTGCTTCGTCAGTTCAACAAACAAGAAATCTGCGCAACAACGTAAATAACGCAATTAATGTTATTGCGTTATTTACGTTTTTGAGCAGATTTCTTTTTCGAACTGACGAAGCAATGCATTAGCAATTTGTTTCAAAACGATTCAGATTGTGATTGATCGTATATTACGCAATTAAAGTGCTGGCTTTGTTGTAACAAAAGGCCCACAATTCTGTTTTAGCAAATTCCTCTGAAAGTAGGTACTATTATTATTATTCACCTCTATATTCACCTCAGTCCAACTGCCTAGCTTTTTCCCAACTATGTTGTATGTGGGTCGGCATCCTGTCTAACCGGACGCAGCTGAATACCAGTATTTTATATGGAGCGACAGCCTATCTGATCTCCAGAATCCAGTTACTAGGTAATACGATACCTCTTGGTAAGACTGGGTGCAGACTTTCGGGTTTCTGACAACTGTCAAAGATCTACGCATGACAGCCGGGACCAACGGCTTAACGTGCTTTTCGAAGCACGGAGGCATTACGTTATGTAATGAATGGTCACCCATTCAAGAACCGACCGCGGCAAGCGTAGCTTAACCTTCGGTCGTTCCATGAGGCTGTTATCACTTAGCCACGAGCCCCTCTAATATAATAATAAAGTTGGCAGAATCATTGCAGCGCTGATTGGCTGGATTTGTTTTCTCCTCTACCTATCGTTATTTCTCCTGACAAAATTTATTCGGTTTATATGTATGTATGTATTTATGTATTAGTATGTATTAATTTTCAAGTTAACTATCCCTTATGTTGCACCTGCCATGTTTTGTCTCTGCATCAAATTCAAATTCAAATTCAAAAGTCATTTATTCAAACTAGGCTGAGAATCAGCACTTTTCGAACGTCAAAAATTACATAAGACAGTCCCCCAAAAACGCCCACCCTTCACCACTTCCTAGTGCTTAAGCTGGGAAGAAGAAGTGGCGCAACAAACTCCCCAGCAGCACAGCTGTCTGTTCAGTTAGAAAAACTTGATTCTATATAATAATGCTTTAATGCAAAAATAATTTACATAAGCACAAATTGCAATCAACTCATAAAATAAAAACATTTTAATGAGTAGATTATGTCAACAATAAATGGAAACAAAATTTAAAATAAATTGACTTACAGTCAAATAAAATAATCCAAACAATTATATGAGCTCATATAGTATGATGTAGTCTTTGATTCTAAAAACACTTGTTTGTTGCTTGGGGTACATTGGAGTAGCTTAATTAGTCCCAAGCCTTTTTGTCGTCTAAGTAATCTTTAACTTTATAGAAACCTTTTTGACATAGTTTCTGTTTAATAAATGATTTAAATTTATTGAGGCTCAGTTCTTTGACATGGCTTGGGAGTTTGTTGTAAAAACGTACACTTTGGCACTTAAATGAATTACTAATTTTTTGGAGCCTAGTCCTCGGCACAAGAAATAAATCTTTGTTTCTAGTATTTAAGCTATGAATGTCGCTGTGTTTAGAATATAGATTTATATTCTTTTTTACATGAATCAGGTTCTCATATACATATTGAGACGCGACCGTCATTATGTTTATTTCCTTAAATTTATCCCTCAGTGAATGCCTACAACTTAGGTTATAAATTGCTCGAATGGCACGTTTCTGCAGCACAAATATAGCCTGAAAGTCGGCCGCATTTCCCCACAACAAAATGCCATACGACATTACACTATGGAAATAACTAAAGTATACTAATCGAGCTGTTTCTACATCAGTCAAATGACGGATTTTATACACCGCGTAGGCTGCAGAGCTTAGCCGCTTCGACAATTTGGTTATATGAGGTCCCCACTGAAGCTTCGAATCCAAAGTAATACCTAAGAACACAGTGGTGTCCACAAGATCCAATTCTGTCCCATTTACTAGTACATTGGTTTTCACCTGCTTAACGTTAGGTGTCAGAAATCTAATACATTTAGTCTTTTTCTCGTTCAAAAGTAAATTATTAACACTAAACCAATGCACAATTTTAGAGAGAGCATTATTTACATCGTCAATAACGGTCTGTTTTCGCTTAAGCTTAAATATAAGTGATGTGTCATCTGCAAATAACACTATTTCATGACTGTTCTTTATAAGGCAAGGTAGGTCATTAATATATACGAGAAATAAAAAAGGGCCAAGAATTGAGCCCTGCGGAACTCCCATAGTGACAAGCGAACCTGGGGATCGCTTGCCGTTAACGTCTACTCTTTGGATCCTATTATCCAAATAAGAAATAAGAAGATCCAAGGCAGTGTTTGTAACACCATAGTGATGCAATTTCCTGACCAATGTATCATGTGAAACACAATCGAAAGCCTTAGATAAGTCACAAAAAATACCTAGGGCATCATGTGACCTCTCCCAGGCCTCAAAAATATGTGAAAGAAGCTCAACACCAGCGTCGGAAGTCGAGCGACCCCTTGTGAAACCGAATTGCTTACTGTTTAATAACTTATTTTTATTAAAATGTCTTTGCAATTGATCTAGCATCAATTTTTCGAATATTTTACTAAAGGTGGGAAGCACAGAAATAGGTCGAAAGTTCGTGGGGTCTGATGTGCTGCCCGATTTAAACAAAGGTATTATTTTACTACTCTTCATTAAGTCAGGAATTACACCACAGTCAATGCATTTATTAAAAATAATTGCTAATTCAGGCGCTACAGTGTTGATTATGCATTTTGCAACCTCTACGGAATTTCCCCATAAATCAGCAGTTTTTTTTAACATTGAGTGTATTGAAAGTTTTAATAATATCTCGAGCACTAACATAGTCGAAATTAAACTCATGGTCACAAATATCAACATTTTCTTTCAAAAGGAATTCAGCAACAGTGGGTGAAGAATTTAAAGATTTAGTGGTTGAGACTGGAATATCTGCAAAGAAATTTTCAAAAACTGTGGCTACTTCTAAATCTTTTTTAATAACTGTATTATTAATATTAAGGCTGTAGTCACTACTACGCTTTCTGTCTCTTCCAGTCTCATTGTTTATAATTTCCCAAGTAGTTTTTATTTTATTTTGACTGTTTTTAATTTTTGAGCTTAAATATCGACACTTAGCTTCGCTACAAACTTGTTTAAATAATTTGGAATAGTTCTTAACATACTGACAAAATTCTTTACTTTTATTATAATTTCTTTCGTCATACAGTTCAAAGAGTTTGATTCTACTCTTAAATATCCCTTTAGTTGCCCATTCACTGAAAGTTGCAGAACCACTAACTGAGATCTGCTTTGGTTTAAATGTTGAGTTAAATTCTGTACAGTACATGGCAAAAAAGGAATTGTACAGTTCATTAGGATCATCACAATAAGGCAAGTAGGGTAATTTACTATTAAGTTTGTTTTTAAAACTCTCCAAGCGACCTGCAGTTTTTGGCACTACAGTGATATATCTCTTAGCCACTTTTTTATCTGGTTTATTAAATGTAATCAGCTGTCCACAGTGGTCAGAATCTAGTTGACTTATAATTTTTTTATTAATAGGTAATATGTCAGTAAATATATTATCTAAACATGTACCTGATGTGGCGGTTATTCTAGTAGGCTCCAAAAATAAATGATTAAGGTTATATGACTGAAATAAATTTTTAATTTTTAAGCTCATCGATGAGTCCTCTAATAAATTAACATTAAAATCACCACAAACAATTATACTTTTCCCTAATTTACCAAGCTTTTGTAACACATCATCCATGATACTCTCAAAGCAATCATAAATCGATGACGGAGGCCGGTACACGCTCAATACAACTAGCCGCTCCAACTCCACACAAGCTATTTCTATAGTCCGCTCAACAGATAGGCTTACAATATCCTTACGTTCTTTGAATTTAAATTGTTTAGTTAACAGTATTAATGAGCCACCATGTATTGCATTTTCTCTGCTGAATGAACTACCAACCTGGTGATTACTGAAATTAAACATGAACTGATGGCTTTTTAACCATCACCCTAAGGTTGACTGGTAGAAAATGCCTCAGGCATTAAGTCCGCCTTTGTACAGTATTTTTACTTGTGCATGAAGTTTTAATAAATAAATAAATAATAAAATATAATATTCACCTCAATATCTTAACTTATCTGCATTCTGCAGTCTTTGTCTTAACAAGACAAACGCCAACGTAATAATGCAGTGACAGGTTGCCTGCACATGTCTCTAAATAATTAATTTTCTCCAGAATATTGTACTTTGTAACCAACGAGATAAGATTATGTAACAAAGTATGTTATTCCAGGAAAATAGGTCAGGACGGAAATGAAACCTTTCCAAGAAGTGAATAAAATTTCATGTGTAGCAAAAAAGATTACATTGTCATTTTAGTAGGTGCTGGCAGAAACTTTAATTTCAGGGCAAATTTCGAGAAACAATGTACTAATAATAAATAATATAGCATAATCAGCATATAATGTTCCCACTGCTGGGAAACAACCCTCTCTCTTTTGAGAGGGAGTGGGCTGTAATCCACCACGCGGGCCCAGTGCGGGTTGGTAGATGTCACATGTCTTCGAATTTTTGGTTCTAGGACATGCCGGTTTCCTCATGATGTTTTCCTTGCCGTTTGAGAGCAGTTACTGCTCTCGAAAAGACACATCTATTTTTTTTTCCAGATTTGAGTTATATATAATGCCGGAATCAGAAAAAAAACAGGCGCCTGTATTTTTACATCAATCTGGAAAAAAAATTGATGCGTCTTTTTTTCTATCGGGGGCAGAGTAGCGATGAAATAAATTACACAAAGTAACGCGCCTGACTGAGTTTGAACTCACGACGAAAAACTCGTAACTCGAGGGAGTTACTATAGGGCCACCACTGATCTCTTGATACTAATTTGGGTTAAATTTTAGAAACGAGCCGCTTCGCGAGGAAGAATGTGAGGTTATTTGGGCGTTCTAGAGGGTCTCCTGAACCCTCTACAATTTATTTTTGTTTCCCCTTCGAACCTTACCTGTCCAAGTCGGGATGCCCCAAGTCCCGCAGTCGCTTCGCTCGCTCTTGCATCCGTAAATAAGTAAAAAAAAAAAAACTTATAAAAATCTACTTTTCTTTTTTTACACATCTCCAGCAAAAAAATTTGGATGGTTTAGGAGACCCTCTAGAACCCCTAAATAACATCACATTATTTCAAGCGAAGCCGCACGTTTCTAAACCCAACCCCTAATTTGTACTAAAAACTAATAGGAAATGCAAATATCAGGGAACTTTTAAACTTTAGAGGTTATAATCATAGTATCTTATGCATATTCAGAAGCGCTATCCTTTGTAACCCAATAATATTGTTTTAACAAGAATAGGTATTAAGCTAACAATAATAAATCAAATATGACCTCTGTCCCTAATAAACGTAACAAAATTGATACTTACCGCTATGAATATAGTTTTACGCATTGAAAGGGTCCGAATGATCCAGCATTTTGTTGTGGGCTTTATCAAAATAGCAGGAGGGCATTTTAAACCCAATCAACGGAAATCAAAACGCGGAAAATGGGAGGGGACTCTAACGGAGGGTTAAATTCGTGTTATCGATTTGTTTTTATGACTTTCGCTGACATTCTGATTCTATAATCGAGAAGCCGCGAATCCGATTGAACCTGTTTGGAATCGATTTGCTTCGATATAGGTGAAAACAGCAATGAGGGCTTAACTGTATCCTATAGTGATATGTAAGGCCGTGCACACTTTGGACGCGTTTTCGTACGAATTTTACTCGTGCGAACACATGCGAACACGCACGAACGATCCCGAACTTCCAAGTACTAAGGGAGCGCGCAGACTGAGTGCGAGTAAGTCGTACGTATACGTACGTATAGTTCCGACGTACGAAAACAATCCGAACTTGATGGGATTTTTCGTGCGTTTATATCACCGGAACTCCATCTATTTGACGGAGAAAAACGTATTCAGTGTGCGCACGCATTCAATTCGTACGACCACGATACGTTTACGTACGATACAAATTCGTCGGACATGAATTTGTATAGGTTTGTTTGTTTTTAAGTATATTGTTACTAACAAAAATATGGACCTGGTCTGAAATAAATGTTTATTATTATTATAGGACGTAAACGTGCGCCCGGCCTAAAAGACATTGTAGGCGTTCACAATTTCTTATTCATAGTAGCTATTACGTTTTAACCAAAATAACAAGATTTTTACAGAAGAAAAGCAAAAAATGTCACATAACTCTCTGAGTATACTCGTAAGAAAACATTGTATTTTTCACTTACAAAGAATAAATCTTTATTTTCTCAGGCTTATTTACGTTTTAACAAGAAATTGTACTTACCCAATAACTCTACAGTTCTAGGCTCTCAAAACTTTGACAATTTAAGGCAAGTTCCGTTCCGACTAGTTCCCATTCATGGTACTCTTTATAAAGCGTCCTACCCACGATTCTCATAAGCGGGTAAGTAAGTGGAGTTGCCAGTCGTCAAAACAACTTAAGAAGCACTGTCCCCAATTCTCATTATTACGGTATTTTTTCGAATGCTCACCCCAGACACATTCCTTTCGTGAGGGGAGATATAGAAGATAACAGGAGCATTATCGAAATACCAATGTCCTTGTATTAATGCGGAAAAACTGAGAGTTAAATAGCGATTTATTATAAGGGTAAGAATAAAGAAGAATGTTTGGACTATTTTCAATATACGTTGTAGACTGTGCCTTAAAACATATCTGATTAGATTGATGGTACTCACTATTGTATTGATTGAAATTAATCTGAAGATGAAGAAGTGAAAGTAGTTGTAAAGCTGTTTCACGGTGTTGTGTTGCAAGTGTGTGGAGTCCTTGTGTCAATAGCATATTGTTCATAATAATATTTTCAACATGTAACAGGCAAACTTATCAAGGCTTCCAGAACACTTATTAAATTATCATCTAATCTAGCAACAATTCAATAAACTGCGGAGTGCTTGCTAAAATACCTATACTGACAACATTCTTGAGATATGAAGAAACAAAAATACCTATATTTTGCTTGCTACTATTCAGTTCACTTTCTTAAGATTCGTCACAAAATAGCGAATGTTAAGGGTACGCTAGTCGGTCATTCTTCCATACAAACGATGGTGATTACTCGTCTGTTTGACGGTGTACGTCCAAAACCAAAAATTAAACTAAATAATGGTTTGTCTTGTCATTATCTAGCCCTGTATGGGAGGGGAATTGGAAAAAAAAAAATGGTTTGGAAGTTATGAGCGTCGAAACTTCCATATTTCAACACTAATTTTAACTCGTGTTTGGGCGTAAATAAATAACTTATGTAGTAAGGAAAAAAGGCAAAATAGAAACCGTACAGGGGTAGATAATTTATTCAGTAGTACAAATAATTTTATTTTGAGTAAATACATTCAGTAGTTTTTTCATAATATCTATACACCCAAAGGTCTGTTCATGAAATTTTACGCACTCGTTTTCGTTATAAATCATTGTCTATTTCACTAAATAAATGAGTAAATATATTAATAAATCAATAATTAGACTAATTAGTAGAGATGCGCGGAAAGTTCGGCCGAATATTCGTATTCGTTACATTCGGCATATTTTCATATGTTCGTATTCGGCCGAATATTCAGATATTTAAATTATTATTAATATTTAAAAAAAGAACATTTTATTAAACAGTAACGTTAACTAATTACTAAATAAGTGTGTGGTTTATTCCGAAAGTTGTACATAGATTTTTTGTCAATTAAAGAAACACTACTTTTTGTACCAATTATTTATTGACAGAATAAAAAAGATTAACTTTAACAATCAATTTTAATAAAATTTTAATCAAATAAACTTCTGCTTCTTCTTTTACAAATGATAAATTAAACTAAATTAAATTTCTATGAAATTAACAATAATCTTCAAAAACGTTCATCGACGATTAATAATAAACTTCAAAGTATGCAGTTCCGAGATAATTTTTAAACAATATTTTGCGAGAACTGCAATATGTAACCGAAAGAGCGATGCATCGACTGAGCGAGCCGTGCTAGCGCGAGGGGCCGCGGGTTGCGCGCGGGGCAGAGAGGGGGCGGTGGCAAACGCCGCCCGGCTCTTGCAGAGCGCCGTACCGTACAAACCTGTTTACCGCGCAGAATTGAACCGAATGATTCGGTCGAATATTCGTTTCGGTACATTTTGGACCGAATATTCGGTCGTACATTCGTATTCGGTAGAACCTACATTCGGCGCATCTCTACAAATTAGCATGCATATTAGTTACGCCCACCAACGGGATCGAGCCGTCGTCTAGTGTACCCTTAAGAACGAGATTATAGCACAAACTCAGGACACATCAAGTAGGTACAGAATGTTTGTATGTCAGACGCTTTTTGCTTAGAACGTCTAACTGGGGCACACTAATGATATTTGAAGCATCGTACCTACATAGCTTATGTAGTAAAGCATCAGTAGGTAGTAAGGTTTTCCTGGTAGATATCTTTGTTAGATGAGTCATGTTTTCGCGAAATGAAAAGGTAGTGATGCTCCACTTGCAAATAATTATTGCATGAATAAAAAGTATGTACCGAATTTTTCTTTACTGTCTACATCGGAAACTTTACAGCAACAATTTGTAAACAGTAATGATCAAATCTGCATGCCACAACTCCATACCAACCAAGACCAAGATCAAGACTACTCATGTACTAATCCAATATTATTATAATCCATTTTCCTACCGTCAATTCAAGAACATCCTAATTACTTTTATAATCCCGCAAATTACCCTAAAACTTGAATAACTACCTCTTAACAGTCGTAACAATTACAGCAGTTCATAACATTTTTACACTTCATTACGCAGTTACAACTTCTTAATATCCTAATTACGAACTATTTAATCACAGGAGTGGGGTCGTTACTCCAAAATCACGTTCCGAAAAGTTATGACCACGTCAAATAAACATTTGGCAAATTCCTCGTAAAAATCGAGGTATGGGTTATTGGTGTTTAGCCTCGTACGCCAGCCATTACAGGCGTATACGCCGCCCTTACAACGATATTTCCTATATTTTCTTTATTGAAATTCTGCACGGTCGCGGAGTTTCCGATCAAACAAGAGAAGGATACTTTTTGCAGCAAGCTTGGACTTTATCTTTGTTGGTTAAAGGTTGATTATGGTCTGGCTGGTAGAAGCATTGGCTTGTCAAGATTTTGTTAAAGTATAGTTCTTTTGTTTTATCTGACGGGTGATCTCTGATAGCGATTCGGTTTGTTAAATAATAATAAACAAATTGGACCGTATACTTTAGTTAGAGATCGATTTATTTGCTTGTTATATTCACATGAAGCAGTGTGTTCTTGTCTAGAGAATAAACATGTAGGGTATCATTGCATAAATCAATCGATATAAACCTAAACTTGTTGCCCCCTTTAAAAAAGTTTGCATTTCAAGTAGTCGGTTCTAAATCTATTTGCAAACTTTTCTCAAGATAGCCCAATTCTACACAAATCCAGCCAACATCTAACAAAGGTTGACAAATAACATAGTACAACAATTTCAAGGTACTCCCAAGAGGTCGAATGAAACACCCTTCCTTTATGGACCGATATTGAAATTCTGTGGCAAGATGTGACTTACATCGTCACTAAGGCGAGGAGCAAAAGGGGACGATCCCACTATTACTGAAAAATGTGAAAGTATAGAGAAGCTAAAATATTGGGATTTCATGGAAGAGTCAGCTTTAGACGAGTTAGTGTTTTGAGGACAAGGATTTACTCGGAGATTGTGGAATTAACTAGAACTAACATAACATAACATCAATCAAATCAAATCAAATCAAATCATTTATTTGCAATGAATGTAGGTTACATTTAAATACAGGTGGAATAGGAAGGAGTGAGCCATGTACATTCTGCCTGGAAATAGGCACGCAAAAATTATAAAAATTGTTACAAATTAAGATGTCACAGTTAATTATTGCAATTATACATATACATTAAATAATATTGAAAAATGTCAAATTAAAATGTTACTTTAGAATAAAATTAAAAATTAATGTATTAATGTTCAAGATAATAATAATTATATTTATTTTACACGATGCTGATTAAAAAGTTTTGTCCATTAAAAAATCATTTATCGAATAATAACATTTTGCTGTTAAGAAGGCTACTAATTTCTTTTTAAAAATTTTAATTGTATCGTTTTTCATTACATCTGGCAATTTATTGTATATTGTAGGACCCATACAAATAACACTTTTCTTCATTAATGCTGTGTTACAGGACTCGATTTGTAATAAATTTTTGTATTGATTTCTGACAGGTCGTTTTCTAGTTTCTGTCATCGTCGGAAAAAGGTTTTTATTGGTCTTTACAAACATGGCCATTTCCAGAATATACAATGACGGAAATGTGAGCACTTTTAGGGACTTAAACTTTGGTTCGCAACTGTCAGTGGTCTTCAAACCACACATCGCTCTAATGCAACGTTTTTGCGCCTTGAACATGTACTCCCTTGAGCTGCAATTGCCCCAGAAGATAATACCAAATCTTAGAACTGATGCAACCAGACCATGATAAGCTACTAATGTAGTTTGAATGTCAACTTTCTTGGACAACTTTGAAAGGACATATGCCGCTGTATTCATCCTTTTGCAAATTTCCTCTGCTTGTGGTTGCCAATTTAGTTGCCTGTCAATGTAAATCCCTAAAAATTTTGCTACTTTAACTTGGTCAATTTTTTGTTTATTGTAGTGTACCGATACTTCTTTTAAATTTGTGCGTTGATGGAAGTGCATTATGTTAGTTTTTGCTAAGTTTATCATCAAGTTGTTTTTGTCAAGCCAATGTACGATGTCTTCCAGGGTTTTATTTATGTCCTGTTCATAGCTATTTGGATGTTTACATTTTACTACCGCGGTGCTGTCATCGGCAAATAACACCATTGGATTATCAACATGTCGTGGCAAATCGTTGATATAAGTTAAGAAAAGGGGTGGCCCAAGGACGCTGCCCTGTGGTACACCATATTTTATTATTCGTTCTTCGGATCGGTATTTTCTTTCACTCTTCGTCTTAGGGCAAATTCTATTTATTTCTGTATACTGTTTACGATTACTGAGGTATGATTTAATAAGTTTGAGTACATTTCCCCTTATTCCATAAGCTTCTAACTTGTTTAGTAGAATGTCGTGGTCGACGCAATCAAAAGCTTTGGACATATCTGTGAAAATTGCGCAAACAGGTACTTTGTTATCAACGTTTCTTATGATAGTATTAAGTAGATCGAAAATAGCTGTATTAATGCTTTTGTTTTTCCGAAAACCTTTTTGTTCATTACACAAAATTTCATATTTAGATAAGAAATTGTTAAGTAATTCGTAGATTAATTTCTCCACTACTTTTGACAGTACCGGAATTAACGCTACTGGTCTGTAATTAACAATTTCTTCCTTTTTATTTTTCTTATAAAGTGGTTTAACTATAACAGTTTTTAAGCTATCAGGGAACACCCCAGAATTAATGCTGAGATTAATAATATGGCCTAGATGTACAGCTATATTGTTCGCCACAAATTTAACAACTTTCGTTGCTATACCATCATACCCAACGCTGTTTTTGTTTTTTAAAGATTTAATTGCTCTAATTACATCTTGGGGTAAAACTGGGGCCATGAACATTGAGTTTGGATTTTTCGGAATATTACTAGTTTCGTACGACACTTGGGGTGACTGTTGAATCTGGTCAACGAAGTAGTTATTAAAGATATTAGCAATTTTTTGAGGATCTGTTATTTTTTTATCATGTTGTGTAATTTGGGAAATTGGGTCGTAAGTGTGTGTTTTGTTATGTATGACTTGCCAAGATGCTTTTGACTTATTATCTGAAGTTCGTATGAAATGGTTATTCTGTGATTTTTGAGTTAATTTGATAATTTTTCGATATTTTTTGGAGTAGTTTTTAAATTTATTTTTATTTTCATTAGTTGGCCTGAGTCTGTATCGCCATAATAGGTGACGTTGCTTTTTACTGCACACACGTATTCCTCGAGAGACCCATTTAACTTTTTTGTATGGTTGTATAGTAACAAATTTATAGGGAAAGCAAAGGTCATACAGTAAACGGAAATCTTCCAAGAAAATATCATATGCTACATTTACATTCTCAGTATTGTATATTTCTGAGAACGACATGCAGCTAAGATAATTATTAAATTTAACAAGGTTTTCTAACGACAAATCTCGTTTCTTGATTCGCCAAAATTTTAATCTACATGTTTTATTTACTTTAATTTGCAGAGTTTGTGCCGTGTGATCTGAAAGAGCTAATTCGATAACTTCACATTTACATTTTTGCCGAGAATTGTGAGCAAAGTTATCAATGCAGCTATTACTGCACAGTCTAGTTGGTTGCCTTAGTTCCAGCTTAAGATTGCAGCCCAAAAGAAAATATTCAAAGTCTAGAGACATTCTATTCTTTTTTAAGGTATCAATGTTGAAGTCCCCGCACAGAACAACTGTTTTACTAGAGTTAATACAAAAAGTTTTCATAACAATTTCAAGTTTTTCATAGAACATATTTAGGTTGTTAGTTTTCGGTGGCCTGTATATACAGATAACGACTAATTTTTCCCGGACTAGTTCAATACCGCAGCATTCAAAAGTGTTTGTTATTGAATGGCGTGAGATCTCTGTTAGTTCCTTATACTCTAGGCCTATTTTAACTAGAACGCAAGATCCTCCGCGCTTCTTTTCTCGCCTTGCATAACACGCCGCTAATTTATAATTTGGAATATTTAATGCCTTTTCAGAGCCCCGCATAATGAAGTGTTCAGTTATGCAGACCACATCTATGCCTTTTTGTTCCTTAGATAGTTCCTGAAGGTGAACTGTGAGCAGGTCAACCTTATTTAAAAGACCAGCAATGTTTTGATGCAAGATATTTATGCTGTTAAAGGCGAAAAAAACTATTTGAGTAGGACGACTCATTTGTCTCATTAATATTACTAGGTGGGTCTTTAGATCGATTTACATTTGAATTAGTGTAGTCATCAGAAATTTCATCTCTTAAAAGTCTTAAATTAGTATTTACTGCCTCTATGTCTAGGATGAAGTCTTGCAAATCCGAGATAATCTGCATAAAGCCTTTGCTATTTAGGTGTCCATGTCGCTGATTATATGTATCCCATGTGTATGGAAGATTTAAATTTGAGTCCAAGATGAACGCGTAATTGTATGTCTCAACATTCATATAAATTAAATTATTAAAAGTATCTACTCGACTGTTAAACATAATATTGGTATTATCCATGTACTTAAATGTAGGCAGACATATTACAAAGTTAGTATGATTTAATGTTATTAACAAATCACGAATACAGGTTACAAGTTCTATATAATTATGGGTTTTCCTGAAGTCCTCTTCGCCAATAAAAATAATGCAATAATCGGCATGGGTGAAGTTTTGAATTTTACGTTCGATATTGTTAAGCAAATATTTTATTCCACATTTAGGAGTACGATAGTGACATATACTATAGTTCTTTAAGTGAGTTCTCTCACTCATTGTATGTATTCTGTTCGATGTTTCACTGCTTAGAACACATATGTTACCTTTTACAAGTGGGGGCGAAGAATGTGGTGCATTTATGTTACTACTATTCAGTGGGGCGATGACGTCTTGGGAATTCCTAGAATCAATATCATCTTGCTGTGCGCTGTGTGTAATTTTCATACCTTCTGATGGCACCGTCTGTGTTTCTTGTGTACGAACAGGTGCTTTCTTCTTCGGTGTTTGGGCTTTGGTCTTAAGGGGACTACACGCTATTACTTTGTACATTTTATTTTTTTCTATTAAATCTGCATTCGTTTTCTTCAAGTTACTATTTTCTAATGATAATGATTCTATCTCCTTGTGTGCGCTTTGTAGTTGAGTTCTAAGCTCTTCTAACTCTTTCTTAAAGATGTTTATTTGGTTTTCATCTTCATCTTCAGACATACCTGGCAACGAATTAGAGGTACAATCCAACGTCTGCGAGATTATATCATTGGTATCAGGTTCCGACCGGGTACGTGTTCTTCGGAAAGTGATATTTTCTAAGAAATTCATATTGTAAATTCAAAATAGATTTCCAAAAATAATGTACAAAGAGTATCACTTTCTGGGATCCGAATCCCTATGTTCGTTCGAAGTCTTCAAAAAGTAATAACTTTCTACCAAATACTGAAATATTTTTTGCACCGGTATCCCCGTCGTTAGCTTTGCGCCGCTGGTGCCAAGTAGCGGTACTATCTTGGTTAGTCTATTCGCCACTTGGTGACGTACCGGCGCTAGTTGTCGAACATTGATCACAGCTCAAAGGTCAATTTTAAAAGTTTTTTTTTTTTTCTTAACGATGTTTAAATTATTGTATTTCGTAATTATTTCACTATTTTGATGATAGAACTGCACTTATGTTCACTATTTGATATTTATCAGAGTAAGGTCGTGGTGAATTGTTATTATTATCACTGGTTTACTGTTTGTGAAGCATTTTAAACTGGAACATAATCTGGACTTAAGTTGGTTATACACTTGTCATTGATAGTCACAAATAATATCACTTGCAGATTGTTGTTATTGCACTGACTTCCACTACTTTTTGGTCAATTTAGAAGCTTTATTCTTAAATTATATTTTTTTAAATACGTAGGACATTTAAAGTAAACAGTTGCCGGTGTTGCCAACCAACAAAATTCCGTCACCATTCCATCACGCCTGTTATCCCGGAAGAGTTAGGCAGAAGAAAAAAGAAAAGAAGAAATAAAGTATTTATTGAGACTCGCACAGGAGATCACAAATTAAACTAAAACACACTCATGGAAACATAAATAAAAAAAAGAGACAAAGTAAAATTAAAATAAAAGCAAAAAGTCTTGTACGAGGCCAAAAGGCTCCTATCTCAGCATGATGCTGCGACATTTAAAAATAAATGTCGCAGCGCTGGTATTCTGATAGGGCTCGCAGTGATATCACGGACAGATAAAGAAATAAATATTATGTAAAATAAAATAAAATAGACGTGTGAAATATATTTACAAATAAAATATTATTATATAAAATAAAATATTATAATATTATTATTATAAATGTATTCCGCGTATCAGCACCCGACGTAACATCAGTTACGTGTACCTACAGTACACCCACATTTCGCCAGTTATGTTTAAGACCCATGTAATTTGAACTAAAACAAATTAAATGGGAGGCTAGATAAGTAATTTAGCACTAGGTTTCTAAGACTCTTTTGTTAGGAAAATGTCGTCTATTTTCTTTGATAAAAATGATCATGAGAATAAACTATAAAGAAGATTAATGTGCCAATCAAATGAAACTGTGAATGACAGCAAAAGTTACTAGTAAGTTACTCAACTCAAACTTAGTTGCGTAGATCTTTTTGTTAGAAAGTCTTATGCTGAATATTGAAAGCCGATATGTCATAAAGTAGGTTGACAGAAGATGGAAGGATAAAGAATTTCATTGGAAAACTTCGAGGAAACGCGAGCCAAAGTCATTTGTTGACAAAGTTTAGTCAAGCGAAAATTTACCCTATGCTTTGAAGATTTGTAAATTTTTATATTGGAACTCTTTGCCCTAGTTTTTTTTTTGTAGGCAATATATTAATATATTCGCAAAATAAAACTACCTAAATAGAACAGGTAACTAATTTCCGAACGAAATTGGGGGCGGATTGAGTTCAGATTAAAGGGTAAGTGCAATTCTATGTCTAACAGTAAACTCTTGAGAATGGAACTTTGTGCTTTGTTGAAATGTATATTTTACTTGTTTTGAACAATTCTTTTTTCTTTAAGATTTTTTAATTCTTTTATATATTCTACCTAAATAAATACAATAGTCTTATTTAAAGAAGGTCTACAAGCCCTCGTTAAGATACTACTTTATTTTGTAACCGAGATATTGCCTTATTTTCTTAGAAAAACTGTATAGGCATGAAAATAAAAACGGAAAATTCAAGGAATTTCGTCCGTTCCAGACTTTAAGCAATTTATGTTTAGAAGATTTAACAAGAAATATTCCCTGGAGCAATTAGAGCTAACGATTGTTGTCAGTTAAAATTGATGCCTCCCGAAATGTTTCGCATATTAAAGTAGCACTTAAATCTGTTTAATTAGGATTTCAGGGTATTACTTTAGTTAAAAGGCCCTATTGTTTAAAGGAACAGGACATCAAGTGATGGATAACTACAAAACATTGATGAAGGTTTATACTTAAGGGGTATCATATTACCCAATAACTGGACTGGACTGGTTGTGGAGGTCAGATAATGGGATTTCCATGTAAAATACCGGTATTCAGCTGTATCTGGTTAGATTGGAAGCCGACCAACATAGATGGGAAAAGCCTAGGTAGATGATGATTTTTGAAACTTTAATTTCTATAAGACCAAAGTATAATACCAGTTCAAATGCTTAAACAAAAGTTGGTCCTTTGAATTGTATTATTTTGTACATTGCCTTAACTTAAGTTTTTTTTTGGACCATACTGGACTTTATTTTTCTGTAAATCCACCTGTGGCTGTTTAGTTGAACCTACCATTTTATAGCTAAACAAAGCTGATTATACTGTTGAACGTCAAATATTCCACTTAGTTAACAACATGGCTATACAACAGTCAATTGACGATTCTGTTCAAAGCGATCGCAAATTATAGGTACCGATAAGGTTCATTGACCTATCGAGAAAAGCTTTGAAGTGCAAAGGTGCGGCGGCTAGGCTTTGTGAAGGACCTACCTCGACACAAGTGAGGTGGCCCTAAGTGTACTAGAGTCTGGCCCTGTCAGGTAAGTTCAAACGATTGACTACGTCATTATCATGTCAATTTTAGCGTTTAATGGTTATGTGTATGAGAAGTACCAAGTATAAATTATACTACTTTAATAACAATATTTTATTATACTGTATAAAAAATGCATGTGTCCCAGCAGTGGGAGCATTATAGGCTGATTATGTTATAAAACATATTGTGATGAAATTATTTCCAGTAGAAAAACTACATCGGAATGTATCCAAACAAGGTATTATTCTTACTACTGCCTAACGTTTGGTGTAACAACAACAGATCACTCGTACCTACTGTAACTTAACAATAATAACAACCTTTTTGTCAATCAATGTTAATAAACTTTAAATTACGTATTAAAATTCCTCTGAGTAATGGATGTGCAAAAGCTTTTACCTACCCATTATCACAGAATATGATAAATTGCGAGGACATGAAATATTAATGTGGGTAGTTATATTAAAACTCTTTATTGGCGCCCAGCGTGGGACACGAATATATGAAAATTCCCAAACCGATTACATATACAAGCTTACAATTTATGACGAAAACTCTTCAACAAACCCTTTCAAAACGTGTGAAATTAAAAATAATAATTTCGCACACATTATAAATTCGGGTAAATTCGGGTATCTTCGTGCAGTGACGTATTTTCTACGCACATCCACGAGCATTAATTTTATTAACTACGAGGCTGGTTTAATGAAAGTCTAACGAAGGCATTCATATTCCGAACTTTGGTGATAAATATAACTTTTATGAGTAATAACGTTAAGTAATAAGTTGACGAATATTCTGAAGATATTTTATGTAAATAAAATCGCAGGTGTTAGATCACAATATATTTAAACATTTAAGGTCTTTTGAATAAAATAAGTTTGTTTTCCAAATAAACTCTATTACTTCTTCCTATCTTTAAATTAAGTGCTACATCAAACGTCACTTTCAACAAAGGCTTCGAAACAGAAATGGTCTCCTTTACAGAACAATGAAACCTTTCCATTTTACGAGAATCTCGTAAAAGACAGCCTTTACGTTGACATATTCGAAAAAAAAGTTACTGAACTGTGATTGACGGGAACGTGTGAGAGTTACGTCAGAGAGGAAAATTCTGGTTTCAAATTAGACCCTTTCGTGAACATAAAGCATGTATACATTTTGTTTAAGTAGCAAGATAAGGGTAAGTACTTACCATTGTTGTAGGTGTAATGTAAAGATTATGGGATAATAAAAGTAGAGTACGGTGGTAGCAGACGTTATGTTAAAGTGGATAGACGACATGAAGAGTACTCAACGATGCACGTTTTATCTTGTTAGTACCTACCTCACACTATTAAACCCCGATAATGTTTTTGAAATACTGAATTTCACTCATTCATTTAAATATAATAAATAAAGTTGATTACTTAGGTGCTTACTTCTTGTCAAGTACCCATGAGTGTCTTGGTGGGGTTTGCTTAACTAAAGTAAATGGTATTTATTTTCCTTTCTGCTCACAAAGTTACAATCTTTTCCAGTATTAAAATGTAAATTATTATGTACCTCAATCTGTAGATATTAAAAAATATTTTCCAACAATTTCAACAGCAAACCCAACTCAGCCTTAACAATTTTATTACTGGTGAGCTAGGTTTTCCAATTTCAAACTAAATTAATTTGCGAGCCGTCCCAATTCCATCGTAAAATTTAAAATTAAAACTAACGGTTTTCGAAACGTGCCCGACGGGAATAAAATGTCACGAATAGAACATGCTCTAATTTTGAATATCGAATTTATTTTGGACCATAATTAAACACAATAAAATAGTAACGAAGTCAAAACTGTACATTGAATATTTTTGATAAAAAGTTATTGCTACGTACTCGTGGGCAAATGACCAGTTTGCCGGAAGTAAAAATTGTTAATCCATGTCTACTTATCAGATTGAGATATTCTCGCTGATAGGAATCAAGACTCTTTGTTAGGAGTGGGCCGTAAGCCGTAATCCACCACAAGACCCTAATGCGGTGTGGTAGATGTCACCATGGCTTCTAATATAGGTTCTGTACTTCTGGCCAAGCCAAATACACCCAAAACTAAGACCAAATTTTGCCGCGGTACATGTTTCGAATTGGTTTCAAGACTAACAGATCCGTTTCGCTTAGAACCTCGAATTCGTGGAACGTTTTAATTAAAGCGCTAAATGTAGTTCCAAATTAAATATGTGTACATGAATAATTTAGACGATTCTGCCAAATGTTTGCGCGATACTTCGCTATTCCTGCAAAACTGAATTGCATTTTCACACGAATATCTAGAAAATATTTTACTGAACATTTTGAAATGTTCTCGTGTAACATGTGTTCGCAATTAGTACATTAATTATTATGATACTCGTTCAATTTCAATTTTATATTATGTAATAAAAATTAATAAGTTTTGTTGAGCTCCTTAAGTTCTGAGTTGAGCTACACGATTATTGACAAATGCTTGCACTGACTGGACAAGTCCACTCAAATCTGTGCGGTTCTTTAAAAGACACTGACCTCGGAGTTTGTTTCGGCCTTTCTTCTCAGAGTAGTCAGATAAGAAACACCGAACTCATATAGCTTATTTTTAATATTTTTTAATATAACATGTAAAAGTAATTCCTACTAACAGAATTAAAAAAATAATTTCATTTTATTTCAGTTTGTACACCAATGTATTCCTAATTTCTTAAAAACACTACACCTATACTCCATTTGAAATAAGATTAGACATTTATCTAAATAAACCTTTTTTTGCAGTTTGTTCAACCGATTTTGACTTCTATTGCGTTGATGGCATGACAAATGACAGCTGCAGTAAGCAGTTGGTATTTTTACCACTTTTTTGTTTTTAATGCCATCCTTATGCCTACCGGTACCTATAGAAATCAAAATCGGTTGAACGGACTGTAAAAAAGGTTTATTTCAATGTCTAATCTTATTTCAAATGGAGTACAGTTACTTACAAGTTTCAATGTCAGAATACTTAGACTTATTATGACAACAGACTAAATGTACCTAACCCTACGGGTAATACTAGCGTGATGTTATGTAATCATAATGTCATCTCTCTCATCCATCAACTTACTGTAATTTACTTTATCGAAAGAGTCCTGTACCGTGCTCTATGAGGCTGGAATTGATTTGAAAGTATACACTCGTTTTAAAACCCAGACATTATACAGGGTGGCAGGGACATCGACGCGAAGCCGGTTATCATGGATTCAGTACATGTACTGACGTCATGGTAACCGGCTTCGCGTCGATGTCCCTGACACCCTGTATATTATTATTTGAGTACTAATGGTAAATATGTAAATTTCCTAATACCTATAACTTACGTCTAAACGATGCGACTTCAGTTTACTTAGTTTCCCGTAACAAGTTTTCATACAACTAGCAATAATTTAAACTTTAATTACAGTTGGCTTTGTTCATACCAAAAACAGGACGAAAATAGCTGTCTAATCTAATATTAAAGGTTTTAATAACTTCGTAGAACAGAGAATTTACGGCAAGTTAAAGCTACATAGTTTTACGATGTGCAAGAGCCAAGTTTAATTACATGACTATTTTAGCGCTATGAAGGTTCCTTCAGGGTCCATGAAATAAAATAAAAAACCACTAACCAAAACTTTAATTTTAATTTTATTGCTTTGGGGAATTGAATAATTCAACTATGCTATATCATAACATAACATCACGCCTTGTTCCCCAAAGGGTTCGGTAGAGGTGTCCCTATAGTACACTCACATTTCACCAGTTACGTTTAAGCCCTATGTAATAGGGGGCGAGCCTATTGCCATCAACCGGGCACAAATCCAGACTCCGGGTTGCTACTGAGAAATTCCAGATAGAAAAACCGAATAACACTACCCGACCTGATAATCGAACCCAGATAATTAATTGACTCAGGCGTGACTTCGCGGAAATTCATTATAAAATACAATAGACGACGTATATTTAGTAACCGAATCCGCTTAACTGTTCTTAAGGAGTCATAAAGAACTGTAAGAAATCGACACGTGTTTCACCTCTCAACGAGGCATTTTCAGGATGACGATTGACTTATTTCGAACACGGACACGAAGTGTTGCCACGTCAAGCGCCGAACGCAGTGTTGGTGCTTGACGATTAGGTTACTAAATGTACGTCGTATTTCCTATTGTATTTTTTCATCGAACCCAGGTTCTCAGGCTCAGCAGTAACGTTTGCGATCACTAGAGCTACGAGGCAGTGCGATATCATTGCAACCAAATTATTGAGCCATAAGTAAGTAAAATGTATTTTTTTAGAAATAACTTTCTCAAAATCACAAGTCCAATTCCGAAAAGGAAAACCCTTCCGTCATCAATAACCCTCTTTCATTACAAAACAAATCTCAAAGTGTACCAACAGCTCTAAACTTTTTGATTCCGAAAAACTGTCCCAAAAATTCATTAGGTATCGCTGTCAAGTTAAGTAATTAAAGAGCATTGGAATTCTTAATCCCCCCTGTTACCTTATCCAAGTATTCTCCAAGTCGGATTTGATTATAAGAGAAAAGTTATTAATCCAAGTTTTAAATCGCTGACGATGATATAAACGGGTCAATGAATTTTGCAGTTCAGTGAGCTAAGCTGGGCAAATTAGTTTGTAAGCATAAATAATAATATGGCCGACCTATTCCTGGTAGATTATTCTCTATAAAGGTATGATTCCGAACCCCGCTGCACTGCTGCGACAGCACAGCTGCGCGGCAGTGTCACCCTGCCGCCACGTCAGACTAGAAGACTAGAAGTGCGGCGTTCATCACAGCGATAACACGTGAACATTGACAAGTAAATTCGCAACAGAACAGTGACACACCACGAATAGTAGGTGCTCTGAATCAGCGGCGAGGACAGTGGCAGGGAGCACTGCCGCGGCAACTACGCCGCGCCAGCACTGCTGCGTGCAGCAGGGTACAGAATCATACCTTTAGCCAGTCCTTTCGTTCCCGTGGGTGGAGGAATTACTGCAGTTGACAGCAGCTTTCACCTGTCTGCTGATACAACACGTAGATACTCTGTAAGCGTATTACTACCCTGTAAAGATCATAATCCGACATAATATCGCATCAAACTTTTTGATTATGGGAAAAGCTCTAACCATTATATTCGGTGGGAATCACACGTTCTCCATATTAAGCATTATATTTGATGGCTCTCGTAATAACATGTGTCTGTAAGGTAGCTAAAGATATGTGATACATTATCTACCATCGATAGTCAATAGGTAGATAGCAATCATCCCTTACTGATAACATCAAAGACGTCAAGCCGTACATGAAGCATGTCATGAAACTCAATATCCTGTGTTTACTAACAGGTCGACCCGTATTGATTTGCCTACACATGTTGGTACGTACACTGTGCTCTCTAAAGACGAATCAGTCTACCTTTCTGTAATTTGGAGGCTTATTGGTTGATTCGCATGAATTTACTTTTCCTAAAACCGGCGAATGAGGCGATTAGGACGAACTTAATTCATTTGTGGGCGAATCGACAGCTCCAGAACCTTCAGTAAAGTCTTTTATACTTTTTTCTTAACTTATGTGCCAATAACCTAATACGTATTTCTGGGCTAATCGATTCGCCCACAAATAAGTTAACTACGTGCGAATAGCCTCAAAAAACGTTATATTATTTAAAAGTGTCGATTTGCCCGTTTCGGGAGAGTAAATTCGTGCGAATCAACCAATAAGCGAATTTGGGTTGTAAGTAGATACCTATAACTATTTGGAACGGGGAATGTATATGCGGTGATATATTCAGACAGACGCTCTGACCTAATTTATGTAATTATTTCGGGCGTACCTATGAACAACGTGCTACTACTTACAATAGTGACATTAATTGAACACACGGGTAGGGCTAGTGGCTTGTAATCGTAAAAAATATAATAATATAAAATATTCGAAAACTGAAATATTTAAGTTTTCAAACGCTCGCCGACATAGGGATCTCTCCTTCAATTCACCTACTCTTTGCTCGTTATTCGTTTTAATTTCATTGATGCGATGTTATGATCTGTGAAATAACCGCAAACCTCTGCGCTACAATTCTTTAGCTCCAAGATGCTATTTTAGGAAATTGAAAATAAACCAATAAATATTAAAATATCTTCATAAAACGAAAACGCGAAACCGTATACGTGTGTTAAATTTAATACGTTAAAGGGTATTCTAGTCTATTCTATTCTATTCAGCTGTAGGATAGTTAAAATCTCTTCTCATCAAGTCTCCTTCAATACTGAAAAAGTAAATATCGATAAATTATCTTTAAAGATTATTTTTAATGACAAATACATATTTCATCTTTTCACAGGAACAAACTTTCTCACTACATACACAAGTACACAACAAATTTCACATATACAAGCTGAAAATATGTCTTTACAAATTCACAAACTTCCTTAACAAAACTTCGATAGCCTAAGATGCAATCGCAAGGCAACCATTTTACAGTCGCCGCAACAAGAAGCGACTATTCGCTAACTAGTCCCGGTCATGCTCGTGACTCCAGCAAAGTTGGATCTTCTAAAATTACCATCGAGACCCGGCAAACTTTCTCGTCCGAAGCATAACGAACCTTCACGGACGGTCGTGTTATGAACAACAGAGTAAAACTGAGTTATTGTTTATGGTCTTGATGAAGTGGTTTTGGTTTATATGTGGTGTTTGACTAATCCATAGAGCGTCTGACTCGGGTCGATCAACGAATTTCGCAAAATTACGTCCATAAGTTAAATAAAGTCATTTATTTATTTATTTATTAAGCAAGGCACACCAACGATATATTTACAAGAGTAGTCACAATAGCATCACGAGTCTTCAGTTCTGTGTAAATACATCACTTAAAGGCATGCACAACATTCACAATAAAAAGTTAACAATTCATTACATTATAATAATATTAGAAAACATAAAATATAATTAAACTAGATAATTCAAATGACATTAAATTAAATTAAATTATTATTATAAATTTAAGTATTAAACAATAAAAATAAAAATAAATGTATATATTAAAATTATATTAAAACATACATAAATTCACTGGTTAAGTCGAGGATTATAATAATAGGCAGCTGATTAGAGGACAATTTTGCAGATTTTAGTTCTAAATATTGGCAGACTATCAAAAAAAATGTCGATATTGCGTTAAGTCATGCTTAATGTGTTAACGAAACTGAAGTTCGATAAGTAGCTTACAGGCTTTCTTCTCTTCGAAAGCCTATTCAATTTAGCCCGTAACCAAATGTAGGCAATTTTATTGGCTTTTCGTGTTTCGGTTATCCAATCACAATAACTAACAACAATTTAACAACTGAGTTACAATATATATTACTCATGACGTGAATTTCTTGGTCCAGGCTTTCAGAAACCCAATCCTACTATCCTACTTATAATAGAAATGTGAAAGATTGTATGTTTGTTACTCAATCACCCAAAAATGGCTGTACAAATTTGGATAAAGTTTGGCACACAGATAGTTTATACCTATATTAACCCGGATTAATCATAATCATAATCATAATCATCATTTATTGCATTCAATGTAGTGTACAAGATGTTACAATAATATTTGTTTCATACATTGACCCTGTCAGGGCACAGCAATATATACATATGTTTTGGCATGCTACAGTACATAATAAATGTAAATGAATGAAAGAAATGACAACATTAACATATAGGATACTTTTTATCCCAGTAGTACGTTCCTGTGGGATAATTTCCGACCTCCACGCGGGCGAAGCCGCGGGCGAAAGCTATTATTAATAACTACAAAAATATGGCTAGCCTATAAATCTAATAAATATTTAAGTATATAAACCTCTCTCATTACTGAAAATCCAAGATAGCTCCCAGCAATTTATAACAGACACAAATACAACAACATATTTTGAAACGCAATACCCTTCAATTTAGATGTTTAACCATATTGAGCTATCAACAGCGTGCACATGGTCAATTTATATCATGGTCATAAAATTGACAATATAGAACCAACACGTGCTATCAATAACGATCAATTAGACTTGCATGCAGAGTCCACTTACAATAAAGTCTCGAGCAGATAGGTGCGACGCGACGATGCGATGCGAATCAGACTGAATAATTTCCATGAAGTTTTCATAGAAATTGTTCTACTAGAGTCGCGTCGTGCCTGTCGGCATGAGGTACTATATAATACGTACGTTACTCACGGACAAAACGTACATAGTCACTAACTAACTACTTACTTAGTAGTATCAGACTCCAAAGTATTTTCAGCCACCTATTTATTTTCCTAGACTCTCAGACCGAATAAAAAACCAAGACATAGCCTTGCGAACAATACAGTGAAGCATGCCAAAACTACACCTCCGCTCTGTGCACACACGCTCACACGCACTCTTTAACAACCATTTACAATCAAACTACACCTTACTAAGCGCACACATGTTTACGACACCTGCCTCACGTCACTGTTGACAGCGAGAGGGTTGAAAAATTAGCCCTTTGATAGTCTAGGCTCAGACCAAATAAAACATCGAGACATAGCTAACTAAAACAATAGATATTTCTAATGACCACGTCGTCTAAAGCCGTAATTAGTTCCCTAACTGTATAAGTTAGTTTGTTTATGCAAAATCGGGAAATGGCCGTTGAAACCATAAGTTGGTAAGTGGAGAAAGTTATTTCAACTACTTGGAAGGAAGGCATAGAAAACAGCTGTTGTTTGTCTACAATATACAATTAAATACATGGCACGGTTGGTTGATTCGATTATTTATCATGATAGGAAACAATAGTGATCGATTCTAAAGTACAGTGCAGGAACGAAAAGGTGGAGCAGTTATGAAAAACATAGAATATTGGTATTTGAAAAAGTGGAAAAGAAAATGACAATGGAAAAGGTAAAAAGTGCCGGCTGTACGAAGAAACCGTGTTCGTTAATTCTTTGGGGTATCAAGGTAGGTTTTTTATCTCTAAAATCAAGACTAAAACATTATTCTCAACTAAAATTCTACATACAAATATCACAAACGTCTCACAATCAGAATGCCTTTGTACCTCTGACCAAAACCGTATTCTGCGGTTTTCACCAAGGAACGAAAACATTCGGTAAACTTTCGCATGCAAACCGCGCAAACGAACCGAGAGTCCTCACCCTATTGAAGTTTATTTCCTACATTTTACACAGTTTGTAGAAATAAAATGTAAAACCACATGTTCTTAGCTTGGCTTACCAAAAATGTTGCGGAGTTATTTTATGCTTTACCTGAAACAGAGGAAAGTATTTTAGGTCACAACATGTCGTAAACGTGAATATAAATATGATGACCCGAATTTCCGGAGAGCAGTTTTTGAACGTGTTCATAGTAAAATAATTTAAGACTTTGCCAAATCGGTACACAATTTGAAAATCATTAAGTACTTAGTATCCCAAACAAACAATTCCTGAATAAAACGAAAAGTCTTTACAGAAAAAGGCAAGCACTTTACAACAAAGCCACAACTCATTGCGTTTGTAAGATTTCACGGTCAAAACAATCTAAAACAATAGCTTTAAACAAATGGGAAGACGACCTTCAGTGGAAATTAGAACTGGCATTCATGGAAACCCTTAAAACGCGATCCGGGATTGTTCCCGGGGGAAATTATGGACTTAGCACCTGACAAGGCTCAAATTTTAATGTAGCCGCCGCGCCGTAGCCCCTTGTAGCCGCGAATAAATTAACGAGTTTTTGTTGATTTGCTTCGCGTTTTTTGACAGGCGTTTTTGTAAACAGACGTGTGATGTAGATTTTGCCAAAATAAACGGTGTATCTGAATACGCATTATATTCTGAGGTGAACATTGTTTGGCTGCTCCAACTTTGGAACCTTCGCTCCGAGTCCCACGAGGCTTTTCTTACCAGAATGTTTAAGTTACATAACTTACAAACGCTAAACAAAGGCATAAACATGTTTATGTTGCCTACAGCCGTCTTAATATTAGAATGCCTTTAGTTAATAATTTTGATCCTGTTTAATACTAAAACTTTTTCACTTAGGCATCTTTGCTAGGCTAGTTTCAAGTGGCACTTAGAACCAACTGATTATTACCCAAGCAGGTACAGTCCCAAAGTAAAATGGTTTAATTTTGCCTAACTTGCTCGAAAAGATACTTAGAATTCCCAATCCTCCAGAAACCCTAAAACGCTCTTCATATGCATGCAAAGTAGGTATATAAGAGGTTATATATAGGCCTAGAGTGCCTCCTTGAGTACATAAACAGACTTACAAGATTTTGTAATGAAAGGCTTATACACGTCCCAACTTAACCTCAGTGGTTTCTTAAGGAGTGAATGTGGCAATATTAAAGTTTCACCGCAAACGGACCCTTATCTCGTCCGCCGGCGCCTAACGTTGTTACAAATTACGTTTGGACGTGTTACCAAGACTATCTGGATAAGTGGTTGTTGAGCTTGTTAATGTATCGTTTATACAGTCTTTATTATTTGAATGAGATTTAGGAATAGATACAAGTTGCAGTTAAATATTTAAAATACCTAGATATCGTCACGTCGTTGCATCGCAGTACATTTCCAAAAACGCTTGAAACACTCTTAAAAACAAAATAAATAACAGTAAAAATTCAAGACAGCTAGCTAAGCTCAAAATAAGAATACAAAGCAGAAAGTTAGCAAGACGTAAGTAAAACAATAATTGTTTTATTACACAGTCTTGCTTACAAAGAACGTAAAACGCTTGTTCAACAGCGCCTGCACACTTATGTGCGGCAATAAAGCGCATATCTTGTAACGGCCCACATTTTTTCGACAAGCGCTTTGTTTCTGTAATGTGTTCTGTCTGTTAGATGTTGTCAATTCTAATGTCGTGTTTACAGAAATGTAGTTAGTCAGAAACAATGCACAAAATATCTCACCGTAATTGCATCTGAATAATCATTCCCATTAGTCATTCCTTTTCTTTGGAACTTATTTGGAAACTTTGCCTAAAATAGGTAGAGAGAAATTACAGCTTAGAATCTGCTTTGTATCTGCTTCATGATACCATAGTAAGCATCTTGAAGAAAAAGGATCAATTAAGCCGTGTATTTAAGAATAGTTCCCTGAAAACGTACAAATCTCTTCCACAGCCTCCGTCTACATCATTAACCCAGCTAACCTCCGAACTCTTATCTTGTGGACGTTAACGTTACAAATGACGTCACGTCCCGGATACAAGTTCACACAACTATCTGCATATTTACTAGGGACGTTAAAATACGTACAGCCGATCAGTTATTATTTGCACCATAAATAACACTTTTTTTTTTCCAAATACCTGCGTCAGCAAAGTTATGAAAATGTCAGTCAGAAAAAATGTATTCGAAAATTACTTAAAAACCTTTTCGTTCCACGACTGCACATATTATTATAACATGCTCGTTAGTCGGGGTCTTTGCATGAAAACTGTAAGTAACTTCGTTAATGCCTGTCTCTTCAACTTTTTCGTATTCCTGATGCGTTTCCCTTTAGCAAAGTTTCATGGTTGCTGGGATCGGCTAGATACAGTTAATTTATTATCGGTGAGCGTGGTAGTCAAGTTTCTCGTGTCATATTCGTCGTTCAGCTATTTTACAAAACGGACCTGTTTTGTAAAACAGCTCATTCGACAATACGTCTGCGACTAACATACTGCGTCGTATCTTTTTTATTTACCTACTAATACATTATAAGAATACTTTTTTATTGTATATTCTTCTTCTACCTAGCCTTTTCCCGACTATGTTTGTGGCGGACTTCCAGTCTTACCAGATCCAGTTGAATACCAATATTTTACATGGAGCAACTGCCTTTGTGACCTCCGCAACACAGTTACTGGGTAACACTATACTATACCCCTAGGAAAAACTGGTAGAATGTATTTTTATTGTATGTTCACTATTTAAATTACAAATAGAAAGCATTTTAAAGAACATAAATGTAATATTTAGTTTTACATCTAATTTTTGACAACTTATGCTCATCTTGTGACAATTGTTCACGAAATTTATTTTCTTCGAAGTCTCTTACACATTTTACTACCTATTTGATTAATTAAATTAAGTGCTAATGACAGTGTAAGCAACCACAAACCATTTGTAAGATTCCTAAACAGAAACAACTGTACATTATTTAAATTCTTTGTTTATACAAGTCCGTTTAATTGAATTGTCTTGGAAGATACATGGCTTACCAAAATTTTAACTGTTTACTATTTATTAACAAAAGATTGAAAGCTTTCGTATGTAAATTGGTTTATTACAAGGCTTTTATAGAAGAAGATTTTTATTGCAATAAAAATCTTCAAAGATTTTTTCCAAAAACATTTCGGTCAACGTTTATGAAGGATTCCGTAGACGATGTTTTCAAGAAAAAAGTAGAAATGTGTTTGCTTGCCTTGAGCACCAATGCTTGATGCAAAAAACTTTCAAATAACATACCTACACAACACGTGGACCACAGATATTTTACACATATTCATTTAAATAGCCTTTTGATGTGAAACATCTTACGTAAAACCAATTTCTGGCGTGGCGACGCATGCCGTGGCGACGCGTCGCCACGCTGTATGATGGTATATATATACAGTCTATAAGCAGTAGTGTGTACGGTGTGGCGACGCGTCGCCATGCGCAATAATAATGAAAATAAATGTTTATTCAATAAATAGTCATCGTTATCTGGAAAAAAAATCGTAATATTTTATTTTATCATTATGGCATATTTAGTTCCTATCACAATCTGTTCTTTTCTGCATACTTCTTTTACAAAATAATGTCGATGTTTCACATCTGCCAGGCGTCCCGTGACGGCTCACATTTTTTATATTGTGTTTTTGGTAGTTTCTTCTAGCTTAGATACTTAAGGCCTTACAGTTTTGCAACGTATGAACATAGTGAAGCTAAAAGATTCAATGCTACACTACTGAACCCCAAAAAACGGTGATATTTATTGATTAAAGGAAGTCGTAGGTGTCCAATATATTATCAGTGTGTCGACACAATTTGCATAAGTAGTCACCATTACGGTCTAGCTGCCTTATACCGTCATTTATCAAGAAAACGGCATCTTGGAAGTCAGAGGACGGTTTGAATTCCAAACTCTTGAATAATGTGTTTTTATTCCTCAATTTTACGTAATTGCACCTACCACTGTTTGTCTCTCCATCACCCAAAGGTTGACTGGTAGAAAATGCCTATGGCATTAAGTCCGCCTCTGTACATTTTTGTGCTTGAAGTATTAAATAAATAAATGTTGGTGTTATCATTCCAACGAAGGGAGGGTCTTGGGGTTTTGTTTGACAGTTAAATGCTTGCTAACTTGGACAAAGGTTTAAAAATAGCTATTATTCATACTGTCCGTATTACTTATTCTTTTATCAGTGTTTTGAAATGTTTTAACATGATAGTCAGGTTTAAAGTGTTCGAGTCTTTGGCCAATAGTGGTTCGAAAATCATACTATTACAGACTTTTCAAGGTTATAATGGAATTTTTTATAATAGGTATATCTGCGCATAGAATTCAATTTCATTTCATGTTTTTTTGTAAAATCCCCTAATGACTGGCTTATTCCTCAAGAACTACGCCACTTAAAGCCGCGTAGTTACTGGCTACGAACTGCGTAGTTACTGGCTACGAACTGCGTAGTTACTGGCTACGAACTGCGTAGCTACTGGCTACGAACTGCGTAGTAGTCTACTACTCGCCGTAGCCACGTTGATACGCGTAGTCGCCACGTGAATCGTAGGTAGGTACTAAGTTACGCAATACGACGTATTTATAAAAACTTCGATGCATCAAGATTCGATCTAAAACATTACTAATTTATTGCATTCAAAATACATTAGGCAGGTATGCAGAATGGTTATAACGGACTTGTATTTTCGAAAAAAACACGCCGAAATTCTAACCGTATACTATCTTAATCGGCTTCCTAATGATTAATATCACTTAATTTACAAAAATATGGACTATTGGTTCTGTAGGCATGAATAAATGCTTAATTATCTATAATATTTGACATCAACCTCATTGGACTTAACAGGACTTAACATCACCTAGACAATATTTTCAATAATGGTGACAATTTATGAGAACTTATTTTATTTGCTGGAGTTATTTTGTGGCGTCATAAAATGTTTTGAACTTAAACGTATTGTTTATCATCATTTCAACCGCAAGACGTCCACTGCTGGACAAAGTCCTCCCCCAAGCACCGCCATTTCGACCGATTCTGTGCTTCTCGCATCCAGCGGTTTCCTGCGGCCTTCACAAGGTCCATCTTGTCAAGGCTACGTAATGTTAACACAACGATAAACGAATTGGGCTCTACCCTTTATTTCTCTTCTTGTTATTTAAGGCAGCCCAAGCAACAATGGAATGGCGAAAGACAACAAAGAAAAACAAATGAACATCAGAACCAACCTATTTGTAATCATGACTGTGATTGCCACTAAGCTGACCCGAGGTTAAACGCAAAATAAATTAATTTACCCATTGTGTTGATTACTATAATCTTCTCTACTAAGACAGGCCCCTACCAAAACAAAATTACATCTAGTATACGCGGTAAATCTCCCACCAACCATACCACGGAATTCAGACATTGCTCTCTGACCTAAAAAATAAATTAAGCTAGAATTTCCAGCCTGAAAATTGCATTTAACAAACTACAATTGTCCTAGTTGACCGAAAAAGAGCTACCACAGCCACGGAACATTTCCCAAGAGAATTAAGTACTTTTAAAACTAGAAGCACACTTTAATTTTGAGTAGGATTTCAGTAGCTTGAAGCCAACTAAGTTAGTACTGTATCCTTTAACATTGTCCTACCATTCACTTGTTTATGTGACGTCATAAAACGAGATGTGAAGGCAATGCGCAGACTGAGTCAAGATTGTGTTTTAAACAGAATAGGTATTGCTCTATGAAGACTTTGATGGCGAGCACACTCGCAACAAAACAATCTGAGGCCAAAAACGATAAACGTGTCTCCATATGAAACTTTATAAAAGGTATTAGAAAATTCTAGACACACTTACCGAGGATCCTTACTAGCCGTTATTCATAATTCCTTCTCAGTCACGAGATAATATTTTTTTATAAGAAGTGGCGCTAGTGGGCCATTGGGCGCCCCCTAAATGTTACATGGCGCGTGATTTGGCTTAGACAGTTCCCGTCTCTGTCTTGTAGTTGACGTTTGACAGTGACAGAAATAAGCTTAAGTAACGTTTATAGTTTTTGGCCTCAGATTGTTTTAATATTTATTTAAAGGAGTGGCGCTAGTGGACCGTCCTCTTAAAAGATTTTGGCATCATAGCCAAAGTCACGAAAGTGTCTGAAAACATATTATTTTTAACAAGACAACACTGTCGATCTATGATAGACAAATCTCTTTAGTTTCTAGTGTGCACACAGTCTAAAACTCGTTGGGCTGTGCTTTAAGTATACGACGGGACATAAACCTCTCTAGGCATAGTCATAGACGAGGACTAGGAGTAGACACTAAAACTAAAATGGCTGGCATTAACATTTACTTAGACACCAGATGTGTCGCACTGGGCTAAAAGCATCTTAATATTTTGTATCTCAAAGAATGGACAGCTTTTCGAACTTACATAAACGTTTTGTTTGAAGTATTTGCCTGATTTTTGCGCTGTGAAAATAGTAACAGCGTATAATTCAGTGTTCCTTGATCAATCGAATCAGATCAACTTGAGGGTGTTTGTATATTTTGGTTTGACTGACAACTTTACAACGTGTTTTATAACTTTACATTGCATTCTTTTTCGATTAATATATACTTCTACTAAAAATTCAGAAAAGCCTACGTACAATCACTCACAAAATACAAAGACAATGCACGTATAATGAAAACATTAATCCACCCACTTCAATCACACTTGACACACACACACACCCCCTCACACACACACAAACACCCTAACACACAACTACGTTGCACAAAACGCAATATGCAATGTCCCTGTATGCATGAATAAAATATATTGACACGTGTCCTGCCACCAGATTTGTATTACACAAGCTACAGGCGCCTTGCCAAGAAACAGAATGAATTTTTATAACACGATCTTACTGAAAGGAGTGAGGAATGAGCACGGAATAAGATGAAGATGGAAATTTTGATTTATGTAAACATCGTTTTTTAAGTAGGATTTGAAGATGGTGGTATATTTTAAAGGTATCGTCTCCCTCATAAAATGGAGACTAAATAAACTTAGAAGATAAAGATAAAAATCTAGTACCAAGTCTAACTCTTGTTACTAATCTTGGTCAAGCTTTGCTAAAGCTGTTAAAAGAGAGATGAAAACATTCTAGAACACCCATGGTAATTCAATACATTGCCATGAGATAATCAAGCTGCCAACCACAGTGCTTACACTAGCACCAATTCTCACCAACGTTCATAGATTAACTGGCTCTGATTGCAACCGAAATGTACCTACAGTATTAAATACAGCTATAACCAACACTATTGCATGATGACTCAGCTAGGAGCGAACGAAATCAGCGAGCAGATTACAGAAGTAAGCCTCTGCTGGTGCAGCCGATATTAATCTACGGATTCCATTTCGGATTCCAAGATTAATTTTCAGAACGCTGAATATATAATAGGTTACGATTTCTTGGATGGCAGGATGCTTATGTACGAAAATACTGTAAAAGGAAAACTGTATCTTTTTTTCAGACTATAGCCATTTGAATTGAAGAGACACGTCAGCAAGACGATAAAAACCTGTGAATAAATGCCAAAATTTTCCAAACAAATCCTGATCTAACACATTCAAAGCAAACAATAGTCGTAAATTGCACCCTCAGGCCATAACAGAAAAGTACTAACGACCCATCCATCCCTCACCCGTTTCACAGCTTAAACGGTCATAAAAACTAAAGCATTGTCCAATGCCGAGTAATCCACTTAAACCGACTACCTATTGTACATACAATGCTATGTATGATGTACAGTGCAACGACACTCCAAACAAACAATGTACGGTTGCTGGATGGAGGATCCGACGGAAAATGCGGACAAGGACCGTTTCATACTGAATAATGATGAGATGACATCGTGTAGATGTAGCAGCACTCGCGAATTGCTTTGAAGTATTCATTTAGCTAACAGATGCTAATGACTCTAATGAGTCTTGTAGTGATCCTACAATCACAATCCTACATAATGGTGAGTGGCTCGTCAAGGGGCACTCAGGCAAGCAGGAGTTGATTAGAAGATTAGGTGCCATTACAGCTTTCACAGTCTGTCAAAAAGACTACATTTTCACGTGATGAGATGCGAGTATGACAAAGTGGAGAGGTTTGATTTTTGCAGGCTGTGACTACGTAGATACATGGGTGCATGTCAGCGATGGTGGTAGTGTAGGTGCTAACACAGGATGTTTCATCAACGGGACTAGATTACTGGAACAGTTTCAGGCAACTAGGTGAGTGTCGAAAGCTTTTAGAGACGTGCGTAAAATTTGAGAGCACAGCTGTGACACTTTGATGGAAGCACTATACACCTACGTAGATAAACCAATTTTGTTACTAGAAGAAAACCTTGAACCTTTACCGAAATTTCCAAGGACCTCCAAACCGAATTCCCGAAACGTAATTTAGGACCCGAATCAACCTAAACTCGATTTCGCCTTAACTAAATAATTTAATCAAAACTGTTACACAACAAGCCTTGACAAAATTAGTGATTTATTTACTTTTAGCTATAAAATCTCTCGAAGTGTAAATAAATAAATTTAATTAATCTCAGGAAGTGAACTGAATAGATTTCCCGCTAATACTAGTGATGTATTTAGCGCGTCGGATCCCCAGTTCCCTACCGTAGGGGTGCGACTGCATTCCTATTAATATTGCATGCGGATACGTGTACTGTTTAAACTAGAGGACCGACATGGGGTCCGCAACACAAGCTCGGATCTCGGATAAGTCGGGAATGTAAAATAATTTTGCTTTGAGAATGAAATATCTGAGTTTAGTTTAACTTAATAAGTTTGGAATATTTACTTGGCTGTGAGGTGGACAGTGGCAGAGCTTGTGGATTTTTTTTATGATTATTTGACAGGCTAACCACTAACATGAAAGTGAAGTGGCTTGATAATGCGATATTCCCAAGCTATGAATATGTTTATAGCATGCTTGCTATGTTTTGAAGAACTTTTTTATTTCATTTGACTATAGCCAAAGCTAAAACAGGAGATTCTTTTTACGGAAAATTACATCCGTGCTCATTTGCAAGCACATTGCGTTTTAAACCAGCCACCTCATCATATACTATTAAATGTGCTATATTTGTGTATATATATATATATTTGTAATCACTTTCTCGAAAACGGCTCTAACGATTTCGATGAAAGTTGCAATATAGGGGTTTACGGGGGCGAAAAATCGATCTAGCTAGGTTTCATATCTGGGAAAATTCGTTTTCTCTGTATTTTCACCCGTGCAGAGCTCGGTCGCCCAAAGTTTAGAACAAGATGGCTACCTTAGAATAATGACATGGCAGCATGGAATTAGTAAGTACCTACTAACATGGCAGCATGGAATTAGTAAGTACCTACTAACATGGCAGCATGGAATTAGTATGTACTATACATGGAATTAGTATGAACTATCCTATACTATTAAACGAGCATTCTTTATTTTCACTCGAGCAGAGCTCGCTCGACCAGGTCCTTTACCTAACAGTCCATAATTATACAAATCTTTTAATCAAACTGGCTACGAGGTGACAAAAAAATAAATAAACAAGATAAAATAGGTACTATATACTCCATAAATATACATTGTCTACACTCTACAGTTCTTAGCACAAATGCGACCTCCTCATTAGAATGTCTGAGAGGTTGCCGTCCGAACTCCCAAAACGTTTCTTTGGCTACCCTCTTTGAGTTGTGTTAATGCATAAATATATAAAATGTGTGCTTTGCCTGCGAGTGTAGCCTCCTCTAGGGAGTGTGAGTGTCTTAGGTAGGTACCTAGTAAGTTAGGAATACACAGATGTGTGTGGTAATTTTTTCTTTTTCAAGAAAACTTTCCGAGGACTAATATAAAGTTTATTTGTACACATGATAATTATGTACTTTTGAAAGTACTGAAAAGAAAATGTAAGCCATTTAAAAGTTTTAGTAATTTTTAAATATTTTTTTATTGCAGACTGGGCCTGCTTTTGACCTCGATCTCGCCTGATGGAAAGCGATGGATGAGATCTATGGCGAAACAAGCGTGCCCAGATTATGCCTGTTCACCCTTGCTTTGAAGGCAGACGGGTTTTATGTGGAAGGGAACTCAGACACTAGCAGTTAAAGCACAAATCGAAAACTTGCCAAAGGTTGTCTGTAAAAGATCTCTTTTAGCGATAATACCGCCCATTGTGTCACCATTATGTAAAATGTCTAAATTTATATCTGTAATTTGTATGGTGTACATAATACTGAATATTCTATCTATCTGTCTATCTATCTTGCCACGGAGTTCGTACACATTCGTTTTGAAAAACTTAGGCAGATATTCTTTGGTGATTCTAATTATAATAATTCAAAAGCCCAAGACAAATATCCCTAGACAAATAACACCTTGCTAAAACATTCACCAGCAAGCCCACAGACCTGGAAATAATTCCCGAAACTTAATTATACAAATTGGCAGATATTTTTAGGCCTCCTCTCACAACAGCCGTCCACTGTGCAGGTGAAAAGGGTGGTGTTACGTACAATAAAAGCAAATCCGTCACGGTGTCGCCACAGAATAGATAGGTACAGAAGGTCGGGTCCATATAACGAGCAAAAATGCAAAAACACGTGAGCGCGTGTATTTACTTGCTTTTGAGTCTGGCAACATATTATGCAGTTCGAGGTCGCTGGCGCACCGTCCATACGCGTCTGTGGTCTGTTCCAAAAGTATCCAATGAAAATGTAAACAAATGGATCGGAAATCGTACCTGTGTATGATAATTTGTAGTGCCACTTACAAATTCGAGTGCTTTGATTTGATTATTTCAAAACTTAAACCCGAAATTCGAATATTAAATCACCTTAAAGATAATCGAGGTTAATTTTATAACCTCAATGTTCTTGAATGATCTTTTCAAATTTAATTCAATGTTATTTAAACAATAATTATTGGAAAAAGTGGTGAGATAGAAAGTTGAATCCTTCTAATTAATTTCGTTTAGTGAGTGATTGAGTAAGGATTTAACATAAACAGGGTTTGTTTACACTTTCATGTGATACTTTTGAAACAGACTATTTGTGTGCGTACGCCTGTTCTGCTCGTTTTATGAAGCCGGCCTTCTGCACCTATCTATTTTGTGGTGCTACGTACAATAAAAGCATATCCGTCACGGTATCGCCGGACACCGTGCACTGTGCAGTGCGACTCGGCCCTACAGCACAGTTAATCGGATTCTATTCCCCTATATTAGTACCAAACGCGATGAATCAAAGTGCCTGAGTACGTTTGAAGTCATTATTTTGACACTGCAGCGCTCGGCCCCAACACGCCGTGTTTGGGTTCGCGACAAGTCAATCGTCATCCTGAGGATGCCTCGTTGAGAGATGAAATACGTGTCGATTTCTTACAGGGTTTTGTATAACGCTTTGGGAATAGTTAAGAAGAATAGGTTACAAAATATTTCTACGTCTATTGTATTTTATCATGGATCTCCGCAAGGCTGCGCCTGAATCTATTAACCGTAGGTATTCAGTACTGTTGACTCCGTCATTTTTTAAAGTCTGTAAACTATTTAACATATTGGCAAAAAAGGACAAAGACTCTCAATGTAGCTAAAGGCATGATCTCTACGAGTATTTGTTTCAAACTGAATATTCCACAATATCGTAATTACGAGTATATTTCTATTTAACTTGATTAAAACAACATCTTATTTATATTTTATTTACTCAGCAGCTTCGTATTGTCTTTGTCTTAATTTCCTATCACTTAGAAATTGTGTTGTTCAAGACACTTAATCCCAAACTACGTCACCACCTACAAACGATAATCGAAAATAATTTTCACTAACATCAGCCATGAGTGTCAATCCCGCATTACCCCACCCTATAACCCCGGAGGATCTCGGAGTACCCCGGGGCGGGACTCCCCCCGTATCAAGGCTCACAGTCCCTAGCAAATTACGTAAGCTTCCAACGCTACAATTTTTCAATCGCCTATCGCTCCGAGCCAAACCGTTTCGCTCACTAAATTGAGGATGTTTAGTCATAATTTAGGAGATCGATAAGGTACCTTGTTTATATTTATGAATAATCCGACGAGTGAATATGAGAGTATCGAGTTATTGTCGGCTTCATTCGGGAAAATACATTACGTTGGCTTGTGATCGCCTGATACATCGTGAGATGAAGAGGAGTTAAAGATCAATGGTAAAATGAATTGCGGTTTCAAAACCTAAAATATCTTTGGGGATTGCCATCGCCGAATATAAAACGATAGTATAATCCTAATCCTAACTAATATTATAAATGTGAAAGTTTGTTTGTTGGTTTGCTTGTTTGTTTGTTACGCTTTCACGCTAAAACGGCTGATCAGATTTGGAAAAAAAATTGCACATGGGTAGACCATGGCCTGGATTAGGACAAAGGATACTTTTTATCCCGATATTTCCACGGGATCGAGACTTATACTGGTAAAACCGCGGGGCACAGCTAGTAGTAAATAAATAAATGCTTTTCAGATCTACAAAGCAAAATACTAAACTATACCTAACTTTACAAAAGTTGCAACACTATACAAAATTAGAATGAAAGAAGTGAATTTTTATTTTATATAATTTTTTTTTCGTGAATTTACTAACTGCGCCCCGCGGTGTCACCCGCATAAGTCTCGATCCCGTGGGAATGTCGAGATCAAGTGTAGCCTTTGACCTAACCCAGGTTATGGTCTACCCATGTGCCGAATTTCATTGAAATCTGTTCTGCCGTTTTAGCGTGTAAGCGTAACAAACAAACAAACTCACTATCGCATTTATAATATGTATTAGTTAGGATAAAACAACGTACAAAACCATAACATATGACGCGACAATTTACAAATAATCTGACCCCAAGTGTAAAGCCAAACAAATGACTAATACTAAACAACTTAATGAGAGTTATTACCATTCTTTTAATTCCGCAAAGTGAACGCATTACCTACCCAAACTCATTATTTAAATGCACCGTTTTACTTATAAACAAATAATAATTTACATAATGGGCGGCCATTTTTCTTAGTCTTAATTTTCCCGCCCTAACGTCAGCCTTGAGACAAAAGATTGATATATTCTCTCTTTTCATTAAGTTAAAAATGATTTATTTTATAACACCCCTACTCTTTCCAACGTAAACGTTTGCGTTTAAGTTCTGTTTGGGAAAACTTTTGAGTTAGGAGTTCATTAAGTGCCGGCTCAAGATTTTCGTTCAGAACGTCAATACTTTTGAAGAGGAATTAACTTAATTTGATTTGAATGAAAAGGAAAGTTTTATCACTAAGTTATTTTGGGAGCTTAACCCTCTAACTAACAAAACAAAAGTCGTCTTAATTAGTTAGAAGTTAATTAATAACGAACATTCACTGTTTCAACAACAATTGTAATTGGAATATATTGTTTGTGTCAATAATGTAAATAACAAACTACTAACCATATGCGACAGTCAATCCTACACACAATTAGAGGTTTGCAGTTGCGTTGGTAACCTTAAGGACAATAAACATAAACATGAAGTGTTGTTCCACAGACGACATCCCGTAATGAATAAAAAACACACAACTAAGAAAGAAAGAAATAAAAATAAATTGATTTGTCACAGAAATACGTGCATAAAAAAAGATAATTAACTCGAGTAGAACAATAAAATAAAACACAATAAATTTAAATATAATCCCGAGCACAAAACAGAAATAGTCGGCAGCTGCTGGCACGTCATGACTGTGACAAGAAGACTTCCACTCAGCATGATGCTGTGCTATGGGGACCCACTGCACAGCGCTGATATTCAGTGGTCACCCAACTTAAAACTTTATCTTTTTCCCAGAATCTCGTCCTATAATACCCGATAATCTTTCTTCTTACCCCTAAAAAGTCTCATGAAACATCGATAAGTACAAACTGATTACATGCCATTTAGAATTGGCACAATCACTGGAGTGACAGGTAACGTTCACTCATGGGACGGCTGTCCCCTGTCCCCTATGTAAATCAGAAATTATCGTTCGTATAGGGGTTGGAGCCATCTGATATTAACTTTATTGTGTAGACATAGTTTAGCTTTGTATTTGATGGGATAATCGACGGTAGATGCAAGATGGGTACAGTTTGATTTTGGTACAGATAAGTTACTTGGCCTCTGCCCGTGGAATGTTAGAGGCCCCGGTTCGATTTAAGCTTCGTGCAGACCAGCGCGACGCGACACAGGTTATTGTTATACCGTCAAGTTTTCTTAGAAATTGTATTGTTCGTGTCGCGCTGGTGTGTACGAGCTTTTAAAAGACCGTCCGTGGAGTTTCTTGCCAATTGTTCTCCATGAGTACGTAGGTACTACGGTTTGGAATGGGCAACTAGCTTCATATTTCTGACTGACAGACCCCTTGACAATTCAAAAGTGCCTGTAATTGGTTTATTTGAAATAAATGCTTAGAGTTTGAGTTTGAGTTTTGAGCTCCAATAGAACAGAATGGGATACTTGAAGAGGTATGCTGAGCGTATAGAATTTTCTTATCCTTGGAAATCTACGAAGATGTTACTTCTTCTTGTAGTTCGTGTATTTAATACATACATATCTACACAATACATTATAGTTGTTCTATGTAAAACTACTCGCAGTAAGATGGCCGATGGAGCCCAAAGATTCTGTGGCGACCGCGTACCGGAAGGCCTCTCACAAGGTGGGCCGATGACCTTATGAAGACCGTAGGAATCCGCTAGATGCGGGATGCACAGAACCGGTCGAAGTGGCGGTGCTTGGGGGAGACCTATATCCAGCAGTGGACGTCTTACGGCTGAAATGATGATAAAAATACTGGTGCGTCTGGTTAGACTGCATGCCGGCAGGCTAGGCAGATTGATTGATACCTGCACACACATTTGCTCCATTTTAACAACAGATATACATGAATGTATGTAATGTTTCAATTAAGTTTTGTTAAGTACTTTGAAATGTGCTAATATCATGTAATTTGCGAAATTGAACAAACCACTTTCATGACTGATGATCATTACGTTAGTTTTCACAAAACTACGTAGATAAAAAGGTACAACTAGACCCTGGAATATACGAAAACACATTCTAGGCATGCAAAGGCTAGTCAGACTAGACTAAACAGCTACCCATCGCACTAAATACTAATTAAACAATGTTATTAGCACTAAAAGCATGACGCATCCCACACACGCGAATATAACATTTATATAATATTAAATACATAGATGTTATATTTGCGTGTAAATGACTACCGCAGTGTTTGTTTAATAAAATATAACTGTATGTAAACCTAAACATAGTTGAACACATAAAATCGATTAACTGAGTCAATACTTACCTATAGAACGTATACCTAGTAGTTAGTAGAATATCAATATTTATTTACATCTCATAATTACTAGAGAAACTGAACTACTGGTTTTAATAATAATTTACTTAAAACGTCTATACCGAATATTTACAGTAGTTACGGAATATTTTAAAAGCTCATTTGAATATTCATGACAATAAATGAATGTTTTTTTATAATACAACTGTCTTAGAGAAACATTCATGTTCATAATGTCAACTCCCATCCTCACGGTCAATCCCGGAATCAGAAATCCGCGATGCTCGGAAACTTCCGAAACGAAACGAGAGTAAAATCATGACAATTAAGCTTCATGCAGACCAGCGCGACGCGACGCCGCGACGCGACTCGAACAATAGAATTTCTAAGAAAACTTGACGGTATAACAATAACCGGTGTCGCGTCGCGCGACAAGTCGCGCTGGTCTGCACAAAGCTTTATGGTTATAATTATGTTCTATCTAAAACAGTTTATTTCTCAGGTATTATCATCACCATCAGCCAACACAAGTTCACTGCTGATCATAGGCCTCTCCAATGGGACGCTTATCACTTGCTTCAAAAATGGTGAAGAAATACATCGTAAGGAAACCGGCCTGAGAGATATTTCTCGACGGCATCTGAAGCCAAAACAGAGGCCCACGGCATAAAAACCTTGGGGCCTACACCATAAGCGAAATCCGTAGCTTCAGCCGTCATTACGGGCGCTTCGTTCTCCATCTCACTTACAAACATACCGTAAGTCAGAAAGAGAGCGCAGCGCCCGTAATGATGGCCGAAAAAACGGATTTCGCTTAGGGAGTAGGCCCCCAGGTTAGTCACTAACCACGCGTAAATTAAATAAAGAAGAATCGATTCATACTCTTCAATTACTGCCCAGAAATCTTAATCGACTACCATCCCAATATCAGTCAATTAACCAAATCACTGGAAACGAAACAATACTGTCTCCCCTTTTAGGTAACACGAAAAACCACTTCCAATGTTGGCATAGTGATGTTCCAATACTTAATTAGATATTTAGTTAACTCGAATATTCTCGCCGGAACTAAAGAGTCCACTGAGAAAGGAAAACTAGTTTTACTGTAGCTTTATTTTAGTCGTGTGACTCATTTTTTGTGGGTTTATTTATAGATTTGTACCTAAATATTATTTTTAGGCGTTTGCAAATTCTACATACATTTAAAAGTCTCTTTGGTGAAGTTATTGTGAGATCATTAACAGATAAATAAACAAAGTTATTAGAAGTCTGAAAACGTCCGAATGTTCTGCTTAATACTCAATACTTCATGTGCATTCCACAATGTGTACAGGTGGTAAGTTAAAATTATATGTGATCACTGGCTGCTCCATCAGACGTTGTTCTGTCAAATTTTTTATTTCTATTTTTCCTTTTTTTCTAAACCACCCCAGGATTCAGGCAAACAAAACAAAAACAGTTTTTGTGAAACTAATGCACGGCAATTGATTTATATATATATATAGATTATGGATCCTGTCGGGCACAGCAAAATAATAGGAGAGAGGAGCTTATAAAAAAAACTTAGCTGTATTCTGTTATTATACTAGCTTTTTTTTTTACATCAGTAGTTTACTGTATTAATACTTATTATATTGTATAAAATATAAGTGCTAACCACTTATATTTTATCGTTTAAATATTCGATTATATTATAACTTACTATTTCTTACTATTTCCTATGTAAATGCACCTAAAAAGTATCTTTGTACTTTAACATTGCGATATTAGAGTGGGCGATCCTGTTGTCCATTCGACATCCTCATTTTTGATAAACATAAGCCTTATGTAGGTAAATCAATTAATCAGTACGGTATATTGACAAATGACTCAATTTAGGGACTAAAAACTCTTCCAATGACCGTAGGCAATATTAATTGTAGTGTCTACGATTAATGGTGAACCGTTAAAGGTTTAAATGTTTTGGTTGGAATAATTCATTATGACAAATGCTAAAACATTAAGCAGGACCGTTATTAACAAAATGTTTTTACTCTAATACGGTTTTTTTATTACAAATGCATGTTCCAGTAAATTCCTTTGTGCCTTCGATATTTGAGGACTTTATAAAACAAGAAGAAAAATAAAGAACAATTGCAGTTCAATTAAATAGAACTCTTATTTCATGAATGGAAAGGTACAGCCCGATTTAGTGATTATATTATAGAGGCATGCGGAACAGGGTGTAAAGTTCACTCTTTCTCCATAGAAAAGGAAGGATCCTCCGACCAGACGGGTGATGTCTCTGGTGGGCAACTGCCCGACGATTGATGACGGGACGTTGTATATATACAAGTCGCAAGCTAAACTCTGCTTGCGTGACGTCAGTTTAATGCGTAGTTCGCATGTTGTGATGTAGAAGCCGCCACATTATTGTTATAACCATCATTTTCTTAAGACATAAATGAACGGCTTACCATCACATATACCTAATTGTAAAATAGGCTAAGTGTTATAGAAATAAATAAATATTACATAGTTAAAACAGGAGTATGTAACGAGCGTAGCAGGTGGCACTCTCTTTAGTTTCTGATTACACCCATTGAAAGAAAGCGTGAGCTTATTTAGATAGGTAATACAAGTTTTAGTCAATTCATAAAATATGCTTTAACTTAACAACTTCTGATCCCTTCGACCCGATATGGACACCTTTAGATTCTCAGAGGTAATACCCGAGTCTTCCACGTTCTAAAACAAAATAATTCCAAGAATCCGTCTTAAGTTCGCAACTATCGAGAACAGGTACAAGAGACGACCACAACAACTTAACTAAATCGTAAATAGGCCAATCAATATACTAAATTCCCTTTGATGATCCGTAAAACCCTACAAACTTGGCGAGTAATAGAGTTTTCACGTCGTTGCCAGCTGCCCGAGTGCCAATCAAATTAGGAACGATTATCGAACGCTGCCGATCAGGACTCTTTTGAACGATCGCTACAGAAGCTAATCTACGGATTAAATTCTTTTACTCAACCGCTACAGGGATTTCAAGTAATCTCTTTTCATAATTTGAGGATAAATTGCATTGAATATTATCAGGAAATGGATTTTGCAACAGAGCCTTGTCGTGGTTTGAGTGGAAGATTTGTGTCGATCCCTGGTGTGGAATATTCTCGTTTTCTATAATCACTTAGCGATCGCTTCACCTAATCTGTTTCTTTGTGAATCTCAACCTCACCTTTCTCATTAGCATATTAAATATCTTTGCCATCTCCATCAACACAACGCTGAGCCACTTTCCCAATATGTAGCAAATGGTCTGGAACTTCTTGAAATATCTCCATAGACAAACATTCAAGCTCCTCCTTATTGTAAAAACAGATATGCAAATTCTTAATGAAACTCTTCTTATAAACTAGGAACATTTTACTTAGCTCCACAGCATCCATGGCTATTTTTCAACATAATCTAATAGCTTTTCCGAGTTCGTATCGGTGATTAGTTCCAATTATTGGCATTCAACGCACATGCGGCTCGCCATTTCAGTAATTGCCTTTATTTCTTCAGTGGATCCTGCTCTTACCACGCGTTTGGCTGAATTGTTTTCTTTTTTCGAAGGATTACAAAGGGAATTGGATTTTGGTGTACAAATTAGATTTTAAATTACTTATATTTTTGTTTTTATTTATCAGCCTTTTCCAGAGCTGGACCAGAATATGTCAATCCTTGGCAAATGTTTTAAGAATAAGAATAATTTATTTGTTTCAAATATCTTGACTTGGCTCGCGAGGTTGTCGACATGTGGGATGTGGACTCAGCGATCATTGTGCCGATAGTCGTATCAGCCAATGGCTTAATTGCCAAAACCCTCGACCAAAACCTAAGGAGGCTCTCGTTGGGCAGCTGGATCAAGGGCTTGATTCAGAAAGCGGTACTCATAGACACGGCTCGCATTGTCAGGACGCTCCTCTCTCTGGAGCCCTGACCGCCGGTAGCTTGGACCCTGTTCCCGATACCGGTGGGCTACTATTTTTAAAAGTTTTAATATTTTTTGTATTGTAATATTTAAAAATGTAATTTATAAGTGTTTTAAATGAAATAAAGGAATTTATTTGTTCAAAAATATACAGACATGTAAATAATATTATGGTTATACATTATAATATACTTAATTCTTTGATCAGATATTGAACATCTATGTCTGAACTAGATATAAAATATCTAGTATTTCAGACATCAGCGCTCTTCCCACGTTTTAGGCAACACTTAAAAATTAACTTTTTCTGAGCTCTACACACATCTACAACACATTCGATCAGAGGTATAATAATATAATTTTAAAAAATTAAAGAAGACAAATGTAGGAGAACAATCTTAAATTAGAACTCCATTACTATTTTTTATGTATTCCATTTTTAAATCAGCAAGTCATAGTTTGACTATAAAAAACCCACTGATCCAAAGGAAAAACGGAACTATTCAAATCTTCCCAAGAAACAGAATGAAAATGTCGCCAAGAGATCCAATCCCAAAAAAAATCCAAGTCTCAATAAAAGAAAACCAATATAGTTTTACGAAAAACCAACTCTTGCAATAAAACGAAAACTTGTGACGATTCTATTTCAACTCCTTCTTTTTTTGAAAACGCTGGCGACTTGTAAAATCTTCCAACTACCATATTACTAAGATAAGCCGTAACATGTTCGGCATCGTAAAACGTACGCGACAACGAGCTACCAAGATCATTTTCAAGTTTATATTTAGTCTCTTCAAAGTTTGGTTTTCATATAAAACGTGTTGCTGAAAGAATCTAGTATGTGAAGTTAGTTTGATCATTCAAAGTGCCAACGAAAAATTTGGTAGTTTCAAAAATTGGTCATGTTATAGGAAAGCACCTGGGCGACCGAGCTCTGCTCTGGTGAAAATAGAGAATGCTTATTTAATAGTATAGGATTATTTAATAGTATCATAGGACCATTGTAAACTTGAAAGAGATGATAATTTTGTTATTTTTAAGTTGAAAGAAAAGAAAAGAAAGAAAATACATTTGTTAAGCACAGACTAAAAAACACACAATATAATTGGACGTAGTTAAACAGAAAGGATCCAACCTACACAGAGTTAGTTTTGAGATATTCAATTTTTAAGATCAGATCGTGTTATGTGATCGTATGACTTGCCATACATACGGGTTGGTAACGTATGGTCATAATGACATGATGCGTTGGGATTGTTTTTGTGATATTAAAGTTTTGACTACAAAGAGTGTTTTGGTATACATAACTCATTTTCGCCCATAGTGTGGGCTGGATCCTTTCTGCTTAACTACGTCCAATTATAAAGCAGATAAAAAAAAAAAAAACATTGAAGACAACAACGATAAAGAACATCCTAATTACGATGATAGGCTAACTGAATCGTATGGAGCAGTAGTAGATATCTTAAAAAAGTCCGGTTTTGCCGACCTTTCATGGTAAAGCAGAGGAATTACTTAGCACTTGGCAAAGACCTATAACTTTTTGCGCAAACGTAAATGTCGTTAGTAGCTTTAACTGAAAAGATATATTCCCCTAGTAATAAAGCAAATCATGTAGCCTAGACAGTAAATCGAGATGAGATATGCTGATACAAATAACCAAATCAAATTATATAAATTACCGTGACGTGGTGGCAGTGCCAAGTAGTGAGGAACTTAAAGCAATAGGTCATGGTCGAAGCTTCGGGGTCCTTCGAAAATCAGGTCAAGAAAATGTTATCGTTTACTCTCATTAGCTGATTAAGGTTGTCAATGATTTTTAAGAAGATCATTAAGATTTGGGGCAACGCCGGATTTTGAAGATCAATAGAAGCATTATTGGAAAACCATGAAAATTATAATGGATGTCAATAAGATACAGAGATTTACACAACTTATAAAAAGAGACATTTTCCCTTCTGTAACCGGCTTTTAGTCCATATTCAAAAAAATGTGTACATTTGATTTATGTCCATGTGCTACCTTATAACTATCACATTATAATGTAAAAATTCAGAATTTTAATAATAAAATTCCAAATGTGAAGTGTAGCACAACATAACAAATTAACTTAGGCGGGTATTATCCCTCCGGACTCAGGGGTTATTTAAATGACTTCCCCATTGCAACCAAACTCCATGTCGATGGCAAAAAAAAACAATTTCGCGACGCAAACTTTACACCACCCGTTTTGTTCCTCCTAAATATTCAAATAGGATATGAAAGCCCGTAATGGTTGGTTAGATCGGAGATGTATCCGCTCTCGGGGACATTAATTTATGTAAAGTATTAGATTACTTGGTACCACAGCCTACTCAATATCTAAAACGTGATCCCACTGTTGATTCAAATTGGCAACGACTCTGTTGTATGTAACTTGAGTAAATAAACGTGTTGGAATTCGTTATTAATGGAAAATAAACATTGTTGTTTTCAACGAATATAAAACGCTTATGTCTAGCAAAAACTTTATTTAGATTTTCATGTATTTCGAATTTTAAAGAAAATAGTACTCCAACTGCTTTCAATTCTACACTTAAAACAAAAGACGAAATAAACTGGTCTCTAAAAGCACATCTAATTCTTGTACAATAACTTGTCATTATCCCGACACATTACTAAAATCTGCTTCAATTCAGGGAACTAATCTCGTGGAAAATAATCATTTCCTGCATCTACTGTAACAGAGAATATCAGATACACATGGATGCGATTGCCTTCTGACCTACGTAACCCACCGGAAACAAGATTATCAATGCTATCCGAGTACATATTGACATTGCCTATTCGACTGATATTATCTCAAGAGAAGAGATTTAGCTCATTGATGAGTAAGCAACACACGGACAAGTATACATTCTAAATGAGTCATCTGTAAGTATGAACGAAAGTGTATCAACAATATATTGGTGAGAAGAAATTGTAGCCACATAGAACGATAATACAGAACATTGTTACTTTTCTTGTTTATGGGAAAACTGTATTTTTCATAAAACTGAACACGATAACAATACAGAACATCCTAAAACAGTAACATATACTTAAGAAGAAAACTTTGTACGAAACGATCTTTTATCTTGACTCAAATAGTTTCCTTGTCTGTTCTTATTACTATCCCACTTGAAACTTTAAGAACAAGCTCATTTATTTGTGAGGGTAGACGAATGTTTTGTGAGATAAACAAATAACCGGCGGCATGAGATTTATGGTCCGCAAAACATCAGAAACTCATCAGCGTAAAAATCTGGCAACTGAACGTTTTTCTACAACGTTGCTTTCACTCAACGCTTCTCACATATCCACAAAATATGATAAAACACGTCTCACAAACTCATGCATGAGCTAGCATCGTTGAGAACACTGACACGGTCTGAAACTGTAAACAACATGAGATAACGTTACCTTTTTTAATGAAGAATCAGCTTCTGCAGCTGACCAGCGTTCAGATGTAAGCTAACACTTGTACCAATAACACTTGCAACACAATTTATTGTACGATATCACTGTCTCTAACAGATTGTTAATTCAGCGAATGTTTTTGTACCACCACTGGGGACACAAGGTGCCCCTGCGATCGCTCGGGGGTGACTGTTAGTGTCACTCAGACCTACGGGTTCACCCCGATGACGTCATCCTAGACCAATAGGGTGAGATTGCGCACGCATGCGCGCAGTAGCAGCCGCCGCGGCGCCTCTACCGCTTCCGAAAACGAACCCGCCGCGCAGTCGGTGGACATTGTATACATTGCTGCTTCAGTTGTTTGCGCTTGTGCGGCTCGAGCAATGTGAGCGTCAGTGGATATTCACGCGCGCGGTTATGCCGATTCCGATGTTTACGATCATAGTGAAGTGTGCTTCTGGGGGTGACAGCTTTGAGAGCACCCCCCGATGAGCTTTTCAAAGGACCAGCGCCACCATTCTTTTTGTAACTGCCTGTGGCATATACCGCGCGTTTGGAATAATTGAGACGCTCGGTGTATGATTTAATTTGCCCTTTCGCGGGGCCAAATGTTTTACTGTAAGGGGAGAAATATTTTATACTTGTAAAAAATGTTTACAAACATAAAAGGGTACGTCCCTTGGCGGCCCAAGAGATAAATATTAATTACTTACTATATTTCATTTTGCATCATTAGTTAGGACATTTTTAATTAGGGACACGTATGACTAAATATGTATATTTTTCTGTCTATCCTTTATGCCAATATGACGTTAATATTATTCACCGTTATTTTATCATTATATGTCCGGGCAAATCAATGTCCATTAGAAGGTTGCCTGCAAGAGATCGCAGAAAGATCCGCCCATTGAATATTTTGTAGTGTTTTATAAAATCTTTTGTCATGAATATTTGTGGTGTTCTATATATATATATATCTATATTTACAAGTATATATTATTTATATATGTTTTTTTTTTATTGGATACGCTTTCTTCAACAAACCCACGTGATAATCAAGACGCACAATCAAGGGTTCCGTTGTTAGGATGAATTTATCGCAAGAACAAACTTAACTTTGTAGTTGAAAAACATGTTCTTCCATACATTCCGTATGGGAGAAAATGATTTTGCAACCGCAAATTTAAGTTGGTCGATTATTACTCGTTAACTTGTAAAGCGTACTTAGCTGTGATAGTTTTCTTTTTAATTTCGTTATATATACTACTGCGGTGATTTTTTTCACATATTCAAAACCAAACATTTAGCTGGCAGGGCAAAAATATTTTTCTTGATTTTATTTTACCACTTTGGCGGCGTGATTAATTACCCATGCCAAATAACAGCTATCTAGTACTAACCGTCTCTGAGCTAAGCCGCGGACAGACAGACGGACGGACAGACAGACAGACAGACAGACGAACATGGCGAAACTATAAGGGTTCCTTGTTAACTACGGAACCCTAAAAAAGGTTAAAAGAAAAGAGGTTAAGATTAAGAACGCAAACAAACTTAAAAAGTCGGTGAGAATAGAACAATGTAAGACTTTCTTTAAAAAAAAAATGCCCTGTCTGGGGACCTTATTTAAAAGGCATCCACAGGAAACCCCAGTTAAGCATCCAACAACCTTCTAAAAAAATCAATAGTATCTTGAAACCCACGTATTCAACATTTTCACAACTTCAAAACATACGCAACATTACGCCCAAACTTCCACTCCGAAAAACTATTAGCCTCAATCGAAATAACAAGTAACACCTAATTTCACAATCTAAATCGTATCGCGTCATACGTTGATCGATAAGTGGCAATCGAATAGCCATCTCAAGCGATTTTTCATACTCGATCACTTGTACAGGGCGGTGTTTAATTCGCCATCCGTCTTGTAGCTTGTAGCAACAGATTTCCCTGCCATCCTAGCTGATTGTAATCACATTGTGATTGGCTGGAGTGAGAGTGATGTTGTATTTTTTCGTGTTGTTGATTTTATTTGGGAAGGTGTTGTAGAACTTTTTGATTAAGATTTTTGTTTCAGTTAATAAAAACAATAAATATCTCAAAAAGGCGCCCAAAAAACGAAATGAACTTAACTTAACGAAATATTAGGCATCCTTAATATTTTCCAAAACTCCTGAAAGTCAAGTAATTTAATTCTACGCACGAATTTTATTCAGTTATCATCATTTTAAATTCTAAATTATACAAAATCGCATTGATACCATTAATAATGTGCCAATATTCAAACAAAATATTAGGCATCTTTAATATTTTTAAAAGCTCCTGAAAATTTCACAAATAATTTATTTCATTATTTTATATTCTTATTATAGAATTCGTTTTTTTAATCAAAGTTGTTATTATAAAAAAGTCGCATTTATATCATTAACCGATTCAATATCGTTCGCCTACAGCCCGCACACAAAGTCACAAGTAATATCATAGTAAAAAGCTACACTCATTTACATGATTTAGGAGCAAAACAGACATACATACAAACATGCATGCAACCTCCTACAATTCAACATCGACAAGGCAGAATAGCAACAAACGAACCAAAATTTACGTAGAAAACTTTTTAAAACTAACTGCGGGCTCACTGGAAAAGCAAACCCTAGTACGAGAACTAACTTTTGTGCTAAAACTAGATTACATGTACAGTCGAACACGAATTAGAACTTAGAAGTGTGCAGTACGTCCAAAATTTCGAGAAAGTCCGTAGGTAAATAACATTTTTGCCTATATGGTTTCGGAAAAGACCAGCCACTTTTGACCAATAACTAACTAACGATTTGTGACCGAATAATCAGCGAGGTGATTGCTCAACGCGCTCGCAGCGTGTAAGTAGCGAGCACGCCACGTGTGGGTAATGTGTTCGCCGCGTTTGCGTAACGAGAGCGATTGGCTTGAGTGTATAAGAGAGAGCGAGACAAGCGAGTGTACAATATTGTCAAAACGCGGCGTATACGTCGCGTAGTCGCGGTTAGCTCGCTTCGCATCAGCGGAGAGCAGTTTCACAGATCGCCTCGCCAGAAGTAAGCTGGCAAATCGTCAGTGTGATAGATAACGCTCTAATAGATTATGTTGAAGCTGGAAATTGCACACCATTCTCTTTGGCAGCTGTTTTTACTCTTCTGTTTAAGTATATCATACTACCGACTACGATCACCCATCTGTGTTCCTGTACACCAATTGGAAATATTGGGAAAGAGTTTTTATCATCCATATCAGCAGACTCTGCTGGACATAGGCTTCTCTAATCTGACGCCATTTAATTTCTTTTCTGGCTACGCCTCGCGGTTTCACCCGCATAAGTCTCGATCCCGTGGGAATATCGGGATAAAACGTATCCTTTGTCCTTATCCAGGTCATAGTCTACCCGTGTGCCAAATTTCATCCAAATCTGTTCAGCCGTTTTAGCGTGAAAGCGTAAAAAATAAACTCACATTCGCATTTATAATATTAGTTACGTTTACTATTAACTGTTGTTTAACGCTTTCGCGGCCCATAGACGTCATAACATTATACCTTCTATTATGTCTCGGTCAGTGTCCACGAAAGCGTTAATACCTAATTAACTATTGAGAGTCAAAGTCAAATCATTTATTTCAAACAGGCTCCTTGTAAGGCATTTTTCAAAGTCAAAATTTCCAAAATAATTAATTGGTTCTATTTGTCCGTTCCAAAAGGTAGTTTTCGTATGGAGAAGATTGGGCAAGAAACTCCACCGTTAATCTTTTAAAATATTTTATAATATTTTGTATATGTAGGTACATTAGTTATATGTGAAGAAGATGCACCTAAGAAAAAATTACCATTACCACAATAGGTAAAAAGAATTAAAAATTAAGCAACCACAGATAAATTAATTACTTATGTGATAGATATATGGTTCTCACATATTTACTAACATACAACATACATACAATGTTTCACAGAAGGTAAAATCAATGTCATATAATAAAAAATATTAATTTTTGCAACTTAAATTAGCAACCAGTTTGATTATGTCTACATTCTAGATTACCGTATGGAGCAGGACCAGCATGTTTCCAAGCATTCTTATCTTGGCTATAATCCTCTAATTTGTAATTTGCTTGTTTACAAGGTGTACTTTTAATATGAGTTTTAAATTTTCTTTCATTTAATTGTATTAGATCACAAGGTATTTTATTGTAACATTTAACACAGTACCCCATAAAAGAAGTATATACTTTAGCTAATCTGAAAAATTGTTGATCTATTTTATCTTTATTTCTAGTATTAAAATTACGAGTATGTCTGTCACTTATTTTATTAAAAATATTTTTCTTACATACATAAATCACAAGAGGGACATAGAGAGACACAAGAAAGTGTTCAAATTGACGGATCTTAGCACATAAGTTAAAAAATATCATCTATTTTATGTCTTCTCTTTCTCCTTGTAAGCTCTCTCAAGGAAAGGAACCTTATTGTCAATCCCACCGTTATTGGGTCAAGGTAACATCAACAAAGGTCGTACGCTTGAACTGAGCTGTCTTATTGTCTGAAATGTAACAAACCTCGTGATGTCTGAAATTGGATGATGTTCACCAAATATTGTTTTTCTTACCAAAGTTATTGACTATTTGTAATGGCGTACAGACATAATTATTCAATATCGAGTCAATGCATCACGTTTTTGACTGTAAGACCATAAGGCCTGCCAAGTTTCGGAACAATACCCGATACCTATCATGAGCAACTTATCCAAACTGTCTTTTGCAGATCAGATTTGAACGCAGAACATCTGAAGCCACTTCAGTTGCATTTGCGGAAATGACCGATTCGACTAGCTTAGGTTGCAACAGTTCGCGAAGCGTTCTAAGAACGAAAACACAGCGAAGATTTTGAAACATGTACCTTTCTTAATAATGTAGAGGTGTAGTATTATGAGTTCATCTTTACATCTTTTATGAAAATCACCTCCTGGAAAGATTCAACGGTGTATTGGTTCTATGAAAAAATTAAGTGATAAGTTCACAAAGTTCTGAGCAGAAGCTGGGATAAAACAACTGCCTCGTTAGACTAGTGGTCGCCAGCGCTAATGCTGAGCATGAGGTCATGGGTGCGATTCCCGGATCGAGCAAAGTGTTATTGGGTTTTTCCAACTGAAATTTCTCAGTACCAGCCCGGAGTCTGGATTTGTGTCCGGTTGATGGCAAAAGGCTCGCCCCCTGTTACATGGGACTTGAACATAACTGGCGAAATGTGGGTGTACTATAGGTACACCTCTGCCTAACCCTTTGGGAACACAGGCGTGACGTTATGTCGTGTTATATTCCGTCCATTTCAAATTCAATTTAATAACCGGTTTAATTTACGCACATGTTTCTGTTTTATCGGCGTTAATTTATTGGCACATTCCAATAAGTCGCACGCAACTGTAATTACATTGACGTTTTGATGCCTTATTATCGTCCAAGTAAACATGAGGTGTCTTAATAACTGTCTTTAGAACTTGCGATTTCTCTCATAAGTATAAGATGTCGATGAAACTAGTGATCGTTCTCAGTTTAAGGAATTATTTTAACGAGAGCCAGAAGACACAATGTTCACACATTTTTAATAAAACACCCTTTATTGCAATTTTGTAGTAAAATAATATTGAACATTTTGAAATATTTTGCACTAACAAATCTGAAAATAATGTCAAACTCAAGCATGTATTAGGAAAACTTATTCTTACTAGAAAATATGCGGCCATAATATCCTAAGAATATTACAGAAAAATACGACAAGCATAACGTGCCAAGCTGAACAAGAAATACAGCGGGGATACGACGTGAACACATTACAAACAGCCTCATAGTACAATAGAACATCACAACACGTTCTCGATTAAGAAAATCCGTTTTGCAAACAAAAGGCTTAATCCACGTTAGTACCTACTCACATACGTTTTTCTAGAGCTTACATCTCAGTCTTCAAACATAAGAAGCTCGTTACCGGTAATGTTGGTGGCTCGTAGTTTTCCGACGATGCCCGAAGAAGCCCGAGCTTGATTTATCGTCAAGATAGCTGACGTCGCCTTCATAACTCACACGAGTCGAGCACTTGGCAAAAACTCGACGAGACGCGCCGATAAGTGAGACGTAATTGTTGTGACTTTAATATTATCGTGTTACTTCGTGTTAGCGTTCAAGAAATTAGATTTTGTTTTTAGATTTTTACAGAAAAATGTTTTGGCCGACCGCTGAGTCATTTGGTGGGGAGATTGGGACGGTTCACTTGTTTATGATATTTATGGTATGTGTCAAATGAGATTATGATTGTCATTTGTTTTTCAGGAAGTCGGCTGAAGTTTACCGACGAGTGAAGACCACCTTGAATATAGCACTTCGTAATTTCTTCCCAATAAATTCAAATAATAAAGCATTAACGAATAAAATTACCTTCATTACTATTGATTCTTGCTAAGAAGTTTACTTTATCTTTATAATTTAAAGGTATGAGGAACAGGGTGTAAAGTTCACTCATCCTCTATAGAAAAAGGACGGTCCTCCGACCAGGCGGGTGTCGTGTCTGGCGGTCAACTGCCCAACGATTTATGTCGGAGAAGTTATATATAAATGTTGTTCGCGCGGTAAACTCTAATTGCGCGATGCAGGATTTGTGTGATGTCAGGGCTTTGATGCGTAGTTCGCATGTGGCTATGTAGATGCCGCCACAACCAAAAAGAATTCAATAGAAAACCACAAAATTAACAAAGCAGATCAATAAAGAAGCATGATTTCACCTTAACAAGAGGTCTTGCAGCAGTTGTATTTTTATTTAAAAACCGAACCCATTTAACAATTTTAACATGACACGTATCAATACTGCCATTAATACATACAAGACCACAGATGGCCTTCCATCACGACAGTACAATAATCAATTAAGCCATTACCAACGACACAATACAATAATTCACCTGTAGAACATACAGAACATATAGTACGTGCTATTGTTACAATACAAATTCATCAACAATCAAATGCAAATAAAAAGGTACAAACGACAGCGCTAGGGGTGTCGATTGAGTCCGTTCGAGGGTGCTAATCCCGCCCGACAGGTAAGCTACGCTAATTTATCATCCCTAAACAATAGGGCTGAGTACATACCCTCTATGTAACGAACGTAGAGGGTTCAATAAACAAAGAGTGAATTATTACTCTATGACGCAAACGAGAATGTGTAATATATAGTGTTGAGTAAAAATATAGAGGTACAAGCTGCACCCCGCGGTTTCACCCGCATAAGTCTCGATCCCGTGAAAATATCGGGATAAAAGATAACCTATATTTTTTTTTGTTATGTGTTTTTTTAGTGTACAATAAAGTATATATAAATAAATAGATTTCCCGTGTGCCAAATTTTATCAAATCCGTTCAGTCATTTTAGCGTGAAAGCGTAACAAACAGACAAATAAACAAACAAATTGACTAACCCTATAGTGTTGTGTAAAAATATAGAGGTATTATTATACAGGGTCAAATTGTATCAGCTAGCAAAACTCCGCAGATGTGATGGGTATCGATATCTAAATACGATAAAATAAAAAGAATTTAATTTGACATAATAAACATAGGGAAGTGTCTGTCCGTTATAATAAATAATTTAAAGATAGTATACAAATAAAATAAAATAAAACTCATTTAAGATCAAATTAAATTTTGTGACATACATGTGTGTGTGTGTTGTGTTGCGATTAATGAGAAACTACATTAAATACCCAATATCTGTATATATCCTACATAAAATAATAAATCTATTATCTATAAACTGCATAAGGATCTACCCACGTATAACTTCTTAGAAATTTTCTCAGCATTTTGAAATCAATTTCTAAAATCGGAGCTCTATTTACTTCGGGCTCCTTCTATGAACTTCACTTTCCAATAGAGCATTTTACACCAGTAAAATACAGATTTCTGAAGCCTTTCTTAGGAAACGAAAAGTGAAAAATAGAAACCGTGAACATAATTCATGAACATAGTCATGAGGGGAAATAAAACTTTTATATCTTTTCCAAATGAATTTGAAAACAAGAAGATGGACGCCGAGGCTGGCTCAAAAAGAGGTGGTGAGACGACCTGGACGCGTACTCTGTAAAAGAGATCCCGGAAGGACTTTGGAGAGGACTTTGCCCAGCAGTCGGACAGGCTATAAAAAAAATCTTCGACAAATAATTCCTAAAAGCCAAATCTTAATACGAAATTTTGTCGCGTTTTTATTTATTTTCAACTGCGATGCGTTGCTAGGATCAATATATACCAATATAAAATTACCAGCCACCGAACTATACGTGAAAATATTGCTCATTCGCTTACATTCCATTTTATTTTCAAACCCACACAAGTAGAGGTAAATGTGAAAATATCGAGTTCTTGTTCAATTAGGAGTGCTGCGTATGACGAGTAATCTCCCTTTTCATAGCGGATTTCAGCTTTAGCGAGCACCCACAACAAAGAGGCTTTTCATCATTTTCCAATATGTCTATATTGGTGATACATTGATTATGTCGTAATTATTAAACGCGCTACGTCAGTTTTAATTAATTTTTAATTTCTTTCTGGTGAAATTGAGCAGAAATCTATACAGCTTATATTTTCATGTGCAATGCCAAAATAATATGTAGCAAGCAAGGCAGTATTCATATTAAAAATTCATCACACGCACCGCATCTTATCTCAATTTTAATTTGACTGAATAACAAGTCACTCAACACTGCTTCCCAAAATCATTGTTGCATAACGGCTTCAAGTATTTTTCGGCAAAATGTCCTGGCAAACCTGACATTACCATCTTGATTTCATTCCTTTTCATGCACCCTGTACTGGAAACAACACGAACTAAAACCTAAAGACCGGCTTCCATCACCCCATTCATACACAAAAGGTCCATCAAACAATAACAGTCATGCAGCAATGGACATCACTCCTTTGAATCTATCGTCCAATACGAAAACAGGATAGTGGTAACCCTCTCCCAAATATTTCAAAACCGGTTCCAACGTTCGGGAGCAAGAATTCGTGAGCATTTTGCGGTTTTATTAAAAGTCATGTCATAAAGTTGAAAATAATATGAAATGCGTCGCAAGGACGTGCTAAATGCATTTCGGGATTTAACGGTGCTTGAGTTGTACCACAGGCTTCTAACAAAATTATGAATACAAAAAAATCAAGATCCATTTACAAAAACACAAAATTTAGGTACAATCAAATAAGTTTGTAAAGTTATTCGTAGGCTTTTGCTTGTATTTATTTTGGCTCTCAACAGAGAACACGTATTAAACCAAAAATATGATAAAAAAGATGTGCCCACATAATTTCGTTCATAACAATAATTGCTAAAAGGGTTTCTAAATACACTTCATTAACACTGAACAAATAAAGTAATCGATTATTAATCCATCTGGATACCTTTTGTTAATCGATTGTCAGACTAAACGTGTGTTTGGCGCATCACTATTCAGGTGAATCGAATCGCACGAGATATACTCACGTCACAACAACAAAGGAACCAATCGAATGCCAAAAGAAAATAATAAATGAGGACTGAAAGCATTACTTATTGCTGCAAGGTCACTGATCAATAATATAAGTAGCAGACAGTTTATGAAATCTGACCTTCTGAATAGTTCCTAGTTTTCCTTATACGCTTCTTTACACTTATTTAAGTTTCATCATCATAAACGGGAATTCAGGTAGATTTCTTGTTTCAACAAACCTTTTTTTTTATTTTTTTAGCGACGAGTAGATAAGTTACTTATAACATTGTTTGACTCAAGCATTTTACAATAAAGGTAAGAAATTAAACAAAGCTTTGTTGCTGCTTTTAAATAAACATGATCCTCACAAGGAAACATGGGAAGCCATTTGTCTTAGTTAACTCTTCTCCTTATGCAGTAAACACACTTATACGTTCCTACTTTATTCTTTTACTGTACTATTTCTATCAAACCAAAAAGGAAACATTTAATGGGAAAACTTTTAAACAATTTAACCGACAGAAACAATATAGACACTTATTTTTCCATAAGTTGAGCTTCTTGTACAAAAATAACTCGAACCTCCGATCTTAAGGGGACTACAGGACCTAAACGTGCCTAAACGCAAGTTTTATAATGCCTAAAAGAATATGATCCACAGCAGTAAACAAAATCAGAAAAATATATGATATTCTTCTGTTGTAAGCCTCTTAAGCAATGCAAAATTTACGCGAAAAATTCTAATTTTACTCCTATCGATTTTCTACCACGTTACCTACAGCATTCCTATCCATTATTCTACCATACTCATGATATCTCATTAACTATGTTCCGTCGCCAGGAAGGTTTCCGTTTCAAACGGAAATAATTAGGAACAAGAAATGTGAAAAGATTTACGGTACACAGTCTGACTGTCATTGTGTTATGTCATACTACTCGACGATGCATTATACATTCTTTTACCTTTTTTTATTTTATTTATTATTTCAGAGCTTAGTAAATTTTTCCATTCCATTCCATATACATAATAAAAGCATCTTCTCATAAAGTAAAGGATCAAGTGGTCTGTATACCTTTACGACCACAGACAAACCTGCCACGAAGAACTTGTGCATACTACTGGATACTATTATTTTGTACCTAGAACAAACAAAAACGTGGTTAATCCATAATATATTTTATATTCATCTAATGATCAATACTTATAGATAATATTAATTGAATGAAGGTCAACTTCAATTAGTATTTCAGTCATCAATACAAATTAGTTAAAAACTAATTACATAAAAAAACTGAACAGATTAAACCATTTTAATATTTTGCTAAGTGCCGGATTTCCGACAGCGACTACAACATAAGCAAAAACCGGTCAATGATACTTTACCTAACGAATACACACTTGTCGAATATAATACAAAAATATATTATACAGGCAATGGGTACCTTAACCTATCAATGACAGACTCTGTAGCTGTCAGAGCTGTCATTTCCATTTATTTTCATATTTTTTTTATCTAGAGAGTCAGCCGGCTGTAAACGTGTTTATAAAGTTTATGAGATCACCTTTGTTACTAGCGGAAATGATGGTAAAATTATCACCAAATACAGATTTCTTTATGGACTTGCCATGGGATGGGATAACGGGAATAATACCATTTAAAGCACGTTTGGAAATCGGTTGTAGTATCAGAGGTTCCATCCATTTGATGATATCCACGAGAAGAAATGTAGGTACCTACAGATTGTTAATGAAACTCCAAGTACCAAGGTAAATAACCGTAGCAAATTCCAAAAAATATCAGTCAGAAAAAAGTGCCTTATTACTGTCGCTTGAAGCAAAAAAATCCCATTTAAATAAACAATGACAAAATAAATATTTATCTCGTTAGTTATTTAAGAGTTGAGTAAAAACAGTACAATATATCAACTGCTTGTTATTCCACACAAGTTATGAATGTCAAACAGGGAAATAAATTCGAGCACACGCCGCCGAGCTTTGCTATGATTCTCGTAGGCGACTTGACTGTAAGCGAACAAAAATATCCTGGTCATCATAAACATATTCTACTTCTATATTAGTAGGTCCGTGATAGACTGACTGCAGGTTGAATTGAGACCATAGATAAGTCTATGGTGTCAACTATGCTAAACTAAAGTAACGATACTAAATTGTAAACTACTGTTGAGTGACAGACAGCGTAAACAACTGAATATCGAGAATTTTTACCTTTTACCTACATTTACATTAGTTAGGGGGCGATTTTAGTCCCTTCACGTCTTTATGTGACTCTTCACAATAAATCAAAAAACACTTTTGAACGTTTGGTCAAACTTGCTATTTGAACTTAACTCGCTACTTATCTTACATTTACAATTACATGTAAATCAGAAATTGGAGGTGAAACAAAAAAGGCTATTTCTATACTCCACACTTTACTCGATAAAATCGGGAGTATAAAGTATGTGACTGGAATCATAGGAAGTAGCTAGGTTCAAATAAGACCCTACGTAAGTACGGAATGAGCACGGATCTAGATAATTCTATGAATATGGAGCAGTAAATTCAGCAGTCCGCATTCTATTAGTACTTAGTTTTGACTTTTGCTGATATATATAGCAAAGATGTGTATAATATTTATCCTTCCCGATTGACCGTAGGTCGCTTATTAAACACTAGACATAAAATCCACAACAAATTCGCACAATCATTTGCAAAAAACATAAAAATACAAATAATCTGAATGTTTTCACGTATTTTTCACCGTTACGCTTTAATTTAACAACCATGTTGATTGCTCGTATAGTTAAGACCAGTAAATCAAACAGTCAGCAAGTGTAACACAATACTTTTGAGGTTAAAGTGTAGATCTTATCATTCAAACCGTTTTAACACCTGAATGACACATTGGATATCATATTACAATTCATATACCAAAAAATATACAGTTTCTGTAAATGCATGTCACAGTAGGTGTCGTTAATTATTTTTTATTAGCTATAGATCTAAAAAAGCTAGACTGTCGTATCATTTTACAAAAGAATGATTTTATTGACTTCTCTTACGGTTTATAGAATCGCCATTTTTGTCAACGTTATACAATGTGGGGGTTTCTGTAAAACCCTGTCCGATCCGAAATGGCCACGTAGGTAGGTACCTAACGTTCACAAAAACCCTTATTGCAGTAGGTACTGCAATAAATAGCGTGTAACAAAAACCCTTATTGCAGTTGGTACTGCAATAAGGGTTTTTGTTACACGCTGTTTATTTATTACGGATTCATTATAATTTGTGGTTCTAAAATCTTTTGACGGAACTTTTTATCGAATGAGTTAAAGTGTTTTGGAAACATTGCTTTTCTGAGCATTTGGATAACGACTGGCACTTTACAAACTCTAAATTAAAATCAGTAGTTACTTTCTGATTATATTGGAAAACATTTCGATAAAAATTCTTACGTCTAGAATATGTTACGTCAGAGCGATATCAAAAACTAAATCGTTACCAACGAGCAACGGAGTCCAATAGAAGAAGTTATGTGGTAAGAACAGAACTACTTTTGTACAATAATTTATTACGTGAAAACCGAAAATGTAATCAAAACCTGAATAAAAACTCGTATCCCTCATATCATGACATGACACTCTATTTCTTAGAAAATCATAAAACAAACAAATCAAGAAATATCCGAGTATATTTAGACGTTCAGAACCCGAGACATGAATCCAATCCCAGTATCTTTGACGGGAGAATTGAAGAAATAAAACGTAAGCTCGAACAAGTGAGTGATAACGATCGATAAAATCTACAACGTCATGCGAATGTGAATAAAAAACATTCTGCGGACTAAACAGACTTGAAAAAGTACTATAAGTGACAAGACGCTGACTAAACATAACATTATCTTGGGAACTGTAAATAAGTCATACTGGCTTCAAATAAAATAATACAAAAAAGAAGCGAACACAAAAGATAAGAATATAGACTGTCATAATAAACTGCCTAGTCCCATATTCTATGATATTTTGTCTAATAAATAAGTCCTAAAAGTTGTGTCACAAGGTCACTCGGTCAATAAAAAAAACAAGTTCCATAACAACGGTATCGCCATACCGATATTGGGAATTTATTATGTTATATGAAATGAATAAAAACTTTTATGAAAAGACTTCAGTGCTAACGAAGGAATTGGTTATATGAAAAGTAAAGTTTTTGCCATATTTACGTAAGAACCTTTCTCCCCTATAAAATAAATTCTCATTGATACCAAACAAGTTTTTAATAATCACAATATTATTGGAAGTTCTCACCATAGAATAAGAAGAAGTAAAAGTGGTTTTTTGAATGACTGCTATTGCCCTACAAAATATTTAGTCCAAATAATACAATATGCGTAATTTTATATTTCACAACAAATTGGACTTAGATTTAATCAATAATAAATTGGTTCCATTAGTCGTCATCATATTTACTTTTTCTTCGAATAAAGTGACAATTAGGGTACTTCTTAGCTCTAGGGCTATAGCCCTAGAGCTAAGAAGTACCCTAATTGTTTAATTGTCATCGATATCTGCATTATTATAATAATGCAGATATCGATGATCTGAACATGATTCGTTGACAATGGCACCGCCACCATTACGCGGCATTGTGTTCATGCAAGGTCAAACCTCTCAGAAGTCCTGAACTTGAGCCTTATGGGTATGTGAAATGTATGAAAACAAACTTAGAAAAAACTCTGTTATGGAATTGGTTTGTATCGACAATAACGGTAAGACATTTACAGTTTTGATGAATGTAACAGTGAGCTCAAAAAATTATTGGGTGAAGGACCTTATGCAACAATAAATATTTGGAAGGTAAACAATTTTTGCATGATCACTCTACACTTGAAACCAGTATAACAGTACATCAATGATGAAGCAGGTACAATAAAATATCGCAATACAAATGCTAACACAAAGGACCTTGAACACGATTCAAATATGCATGACGGCTCAAAATTTAATTCAGCGATAAAATTTGGTACAGATGTTGCCGTACATCGTATGAGCTTATAAAAACTGTATAGCATGCAGACAAGTGTCAAGAGAGGCATAACGTGGCATAACGCTGTGCCAACGCCTACGTTAACGTTTAACCTGCCTTGAAGTTTTGCCAATTCTGGAATTTTCAAATTGTTGGTTTTGGGACAGACATATTTGCTAACAGCGTTTTACTTTAAGTTGTGACTGTGAGTTATTGAAGCAACCTTCTTCCGTTTGTTGACTCACAATGTTTTCAAAACTGACAAGAATTTGTACTTTATTTATATTTTAGAGAATTTCGTATACCTATACCAAATGGGATTATATCGTGTACATTCGACTAAGGGCCGGTTTTTTGATCCCTAGTTAAGTCGACCAATGGTTAAAAATTGCAACAAATGGTTAAATTTCTGAAAATTTTGTTTTTTGATTCATAGTTAACACGACAAGTGGTTAATTATTTAACCATTGGTTCAAATATTTAACCACAGCTCCATCAAGGGTTTAGCAAGATGGCGGATAGTTAACTCTTGGTCGCAATTGACTGTTTCGTGTTATTTTAATTAAATTAAATATGTATTTGATTATTTACGGTTTTATTATGGATTTTAATTTATTAAGATACTTTGATATGTTGGAGACTTTATCGGATGATGAAATTGACACCGAATATATTTATTAAATTTAGGTATTTCATGAACAATTATTACATTGTATCGAAATGCATTAATTATAAACTAACACAACATGAAGACATATAAATTAAAAAAATAATATATATAAGTATTATGGATACACGAGTGATAGGTTTCAAAATTGTAAATCCAATGTACAGTAGTTAATCAGAAAAAAAAAATCTATTAAAAAAAAACATTTATTTATTTATAGGGATTAAAGTTGCGAATTTGATCTATTTGGCTGATGTGCCAATATTACGTTATACACTGTAGTCCCATTTCATAAAATAAAAACCAGAATTGGTTTTAAGGGTCCATTTAAAAAAAAGTTTTATTTACTCTCCTTAAAATTTAAAATATACACATCCGCTACTTTACCGTAAAGGTGTCGAAATAAAACATCAAAAATGTTATTTTTAAAACATTATATTAAATGTTCAAATTAATAGTTTCTGTCCTGTTTAATTCCAATATTTCAATAGTCGTTTTTATTTATGTATGAATTAAGTGTTAATAAAAAAAAGCACGAAATCACAATCAACAAACTCGTAATTTGACGACTTTGACATAATACTTGCGCGATAGACGTCAAATTGCACCCGTTACCATAATAAAATAATGACTCCCAACTCTTCAATGGGTAAGCTAGTGTCGATTGCAGTGGCAACATAGTTAACAATAGTAAATTCTAACCATAGTTCAAATGGGTATCAAAAAACGTAAACTTGAGTTAACAATTGCTTAGAGTCTTAACTATGGTCAGTTTAACAATTGGTTAGCTTGACTATTACTAGGGATCAAAAAACCAGCCCTAAGAGTACTTCTTAAAGCTCGTTTTGCAAATTATATATGCCATTCATATTATCATATGATCGCTAATCAGTCTAGAAAATCAAGTAGCACTAGCAATATCAAGACAGTTTCCAACGTGGGTAATGCGAAAAATGTATCATCAGGCAGATAACGTTAGCCTTCTTTGTCGACAGTACCAATTTTACGAAATCTCACATATCTACATGTGCATACAGTAAAGACATACCAGACTAGGAGTGTCTCAAATCCTCAAGGGCATCTATTATCCTGTACAAGCCCACGTAAAGGTTTTTGTCGCTCAAGCACATAACGCCGATGACAATCTAGAATTCTTACGTGTCTAGAAATATTAAGAAAGTAAGATAGGTACGATGGTAATCTTGTCACGTCAGCATGAAGCGTTTTAAACTGGTATTTTGATCCTGGGACAAAGTAAATTGCTTTTGGGTCGATAATTACGACGGAGATTATATTCGAAGTCATTTACATAATCGATACACAAGCGGAATTTTAAGGGTATACAACAATCGTTTGCTTCCTTCTTTGGTTATTTTGCCATTGATTTCTTCTTCAATGTCAGGACCGTGTCTGATGTTAAGATTAAGGAATTGTTGTGATCGATGCGGTGACTAAATCAAATTATTTAAGACCTTGAATTTTATGTTTCAAATATCCTTATGAGGAAAAAGTGAGTCCTGTTTAGGAAGTCCCTAATCGTCTGAGCATAATTTTTGTATATGCTATCCTTACTATCCCTGATTCTATTCTTTGCGAGCGTGTAAATATGTAAGATAATAATAATTTGGAAAAAAAATTAAGAACCAAATATCTGACTGTTATAATATAATCAATCATTTGGTCTCCAAGTTCAATCGTGGTGAGATCACACCTTGACATTATAATGGTTATGAGGTTTCAATTAATCAACACTACAAAAATAGTCCTCTAAACTAAATATAATTTTCTCAGCAAGAATGCTTATCATTATTCCCACAGTCCAGAGTTGTCAGTCTAACTTTGCATCTACCTTTCTTTCCCAAAGTTGAATGAAAACTCTTTCATTTTCTCGTATTACGTTCGCGGTTGTCTATTGTGTGGAAGTACGGATTCATTCCGTTCTCTCTCTCTTCAGAATTCGTATGGTTTTCAATTCTTATTCCTTGCTTTTTTAATATGTCTCGGTCGATTGAGAAGTTTGTTCAGACATCTTTCTCAAGGATTTGTATTTCAATTTGCTTAGGATAGAGTATAGTTTTTATTACTTCCGGGTTTACGCCCCTGAGTAGGGTCCTCTGTAATTAAGAGTTGTCAAAACGTTGTAACGATATCAAAGAAACGTATAGTGCGGAAGTAAAAAGAGGTTGTCTAGCAGAAAGCAAAAACCCGTAGGTCTTGCTTTTTTTTCGATTCTATATAATGAAATACATGTTCCTGGTCACATTCCAGCACTGAGACATCAGCAACGATTGTTTTTTTCTTACTCATTCTTTTTTCGAAAACATTATAATATTTATGTTAATTTCGGTTATCAAGTAACCTGCTAGTACTAATACCAGCAGATTCATGGTTGAAGGAATACGTAACGCTGGCCTACATTTTGTCTATGCAAATGAACAGGAAACCGTCAGGGCTGGAAGCGGTAAACTAAACCGTTACAAAGTAAACCATGTTTTTTACAGAACTAACAATACAGTGGACAAGGGACGATATGTTGAAGACCTACGTGACATTATCGTATGACAAGAAGCTAGAACTCCACTACAAAATGTCTGTGAATCATGCTATAAGTAACTTATTTAAAGGTAGATAAAACCCTCAAATTGAGTTCACAATACTAGACTAATATTAAATGCAACAAAAACTGAAAAAGCCTTGAAAACTAAATCAAAATCGGTACAAAAATATATGCATATTCCCCATTATCGATTTGAAATAAAAATTGATTGATTCCACGCCATATTAGTGTCGGTCGTTAAATCATCACTCCATTTAAAAATCGATTCGAAGCTCAGCCTAAGCCAGAATGTATTGATAGAAAAACTACCTAAAACGCACCCAATCACGAATTTAAAAGTGCTTAATTAAATGACATGAAGTAGGCTATAAAAATAATAACAGTTTTCCCTCATAAATCATAATGTGCCAAAAGATGTGGGTTTTAATAATAAAACCGTTATTTTCTCACTATTCGATTTGTTGCTTGGAACATAATATCTACATTTCAAATCTGGGTTAAAAGAGTTAATTAATCACGGCAAAACGAATTCTAATCAATACCTACCAATACTAAAACACGTCAAATAAAATGTAAAGTGAAATGTAGCGGAAACATCTAATACCTTTCTGGAAAGCAAAAAAATATTGGAAGGAATTCTGCATTTTCAAAAACTTCAACCTCATTAGCATATGTCAAGAGAAATAAAAGTATGCACTTTTAACATAATCGCCGCAGAGTTCATTGACTCCAAATGGCCTTGGTTTGCGGAATCTTTCGAAAGGCCCATTTATTCGACCATTTGCTTTCCTTTTTTGTATCATTTTGATACTTTTCCTTTTATTTACTTTTACATTATTTGCGATCATTCCTTTTCATTTTTTTTTTTTTTTTTTTTGTAAAATACTGTGAGTCCACATAATGAATTGCTTTAATTATTCTTTATTTGCTTTACTTCGGATGTTACTTAGCATTTTTTTTCAAAGCCTCCTTTTATTAAAACTTTACATTCATATTTAAGGACATTATTTATAGAAAATATAGTATAAAATAAATCCAACTCAGCAAAGAACTAATCAAATTTTCAATCTACAAAGGAAAGGGCATACAAGTCATATTAATGTGGAAGAGGAATAAATATCAACTTAAACGGATGATCATTTTGTATTTTAATCATATATAAAAAAGCAGTTAGTTCCGCTTGATGGCATTGCCATTAGGGCAGGTCCAAGTCCTTATAAATCCAACGGAAATGAATAAAAAATTCAAGAATGAAGTCAGCATGACCGGTCTTAACCCAAGACCCAAAGTTCCTGTACGAAATGGACCACTTTAACTTGGAACGGCCAAGAAAGCCAGCAAAGTTGCTAAAAAACCATGTTTGTAAAAGAATCAATTTAAATTTTGGACCAAGTTTAACGAACCTAACAGGAGATGTACCCAATTAACAGTGATATGTCATAACCAATATGTGTTATCTAAAATAGATTAATCAAATGTAATCGCATATTAACCCTGAATTTGCCGAGCTAAGGTAAACAGTCACTGTGAATCACCACCAGGGGTCACTAACACAAGAAACCAGTTACAAAAGTGCCATAATATTAAAACGTGAGGATATTTTTTCGGTTGTTAGTCAAAAATATGGCACTATTCCTGGAAATCCTGCGGGCAGGTTTTAAAATTACATGTTAAAGCAAAAAATAGGTCATCGACTCAATGTTTTAAAAGAGATATCACTCATGCTGTCAGCCCTATGTAATGCTACGAGTATCAGCAGAAATATAGCGTTGAACCTCAACAAGACTGTCGAATATTATCCCGAGCTTAAGGTCGACCGTTGAGTTTGAATATGTGAATATTAAGCGATCCAATTTGTATTATTCAAGAAGGGTTATTAAGTGCGTTGTGACAGCTGTTAGCCTAAAGAAATTTTATCGCCAGAATTATTAATAGGAGTAAAAAGTATGGGCATAACTTTAATTACAGTAATACCACAGGCCAGAGCCGTACGCAAAATCATTTAAATAAAAAGCGACTTTAGCTACAACAAAATAAAGTGCAATTCAGGTCGCACGGCGCTAATTACCTACAGTTATATTCACCTAGAAGTTGCCTCTCCTTCTGTCGTGTAACTCTTGTATATTCTAACTACGTTACAATACCCGACAAGAAGGGCCAGCCGCGTACTTGTAGCTTCATACCTAAAATGTGGAGTGGACCATCTGTATCCATCTATGGTAAAACACACACATTCAAAGGAACATATACGACGGCTTTAAACAAACAACGCTGAAAGATATTAACATTTCAGTTCAGAAATACCCAGTATCTAAACTCAATTATAAGGGATAAATCAATACAGCCACCTAAGGCTCGCCGCAAACCGCAGACCGCACCAAACAAGCTACAATTAAAAGAAATTATCACCGACGGCAAATATAAATCACGAAGTGGTGATTCGGTCCCCATATTTTTGTTATCGTCGTAGGTTTGAACGTATTGCCGCTTGTTCGTTTCGGAAACTTAATTACGAAATGATCCTCAGGGATTTACGAGGTGCCAGTTCCCGGTACGCCTTAATAATGTAACGTGAAATTGTAGATATTGGATTAATTGGGAGAGTTCTGCACTAGAATTGTATGGGTATTTTTGCAAAGGGTATTGAAACAGAAACTATTGATAGACATGTAGTTCTATCTGAACAAGAACTGGATTCAGAGATAACCCTTAGTAAGAAATGTAAAGATCAAAATACAAACAGGACAACAACAGGAAAAGTGAACTATCTACATATGTAAAGTTAGCTGTGTTCGAAACATCACTATTCAATTCGGAAGCCTACACAATAGAATCCAAGGACAGAAACTAGTAAACACACGTGCAAACATAGATTTACATAGCAACAGCCAAGCCCAGACAAATTTAAACAGACTTGAAGTTGTCTCGATACCACAGCCTATTTGAATAATATTCACATCGACATGGGAACTGACTTTTTCTTTACTCAAATGTAGATTGATAACGTTACGCTATGACTGGGTCAAGATGTAACGGTAAATGGATTTGAAGAGGTTTTTACGCTAGAAATAGGGTAATCGCAGTAGGAGATTAATGTTATCATATTTGATAGATTTATTTTGAGTAAAACATGGATATAAACAAACTTGCGAGCTACTGCGGTCGTTGTTTGTGAGCATATGCCGGCTCTAGATCATAATGATAACCCACGTTTGAGTCAACTCAGAGGTACAGATGAGTCAGCTTTTGTAGATTATGGGTTTTCATTTGTTTTTGAGGCAAATATTGTTGCTATGTTTCTGGAGCAGCTAAATAAAAAAGTGTACGGGCAAAGTTACATTGGTGCTTATTAAAATGAAAGACGATGTAAAAAACACGATGAAGGTTGTAGAGGACATCACAGCAAAGCAAAACAAAGGGACAAAAGTATATTTAGAACAAACACGTTAAACTGTGGGAAGACAAGCGATAAATTTAAAGAAAACATTCTTCACGAAGATATTCCTAATTGAATTTTGATTGGGACGGCGACGGGTTCTCGAAATGCAAAATTTACGAACTGTTGCTCATTTATCTAAGTGAATTCATCATTCTCTTTGAGCGATATGCCTAATGAATGTTTTATAAATCATTCAAAAGAATGTAAAAAAAATATTCTGTGGACAAAATGATATAATGTTTACTTGATACAAAATTCTTTTAAACTTACTCGGTCCAAGATTGAATTAATCAATCTATTAATTTCTTTCATGTGTTATTTTTTTTTACTATTTATAGTGAGTCCGTCGTCAGAATGTTGCGGTTTATCATATTTCTTATTTGTAGGTGTGTATTATAAGATAACTTCTACATTATGTTAATACTCATGTAAAGATATTCAACAAAAAGCTCTATGTGGGTTAATTGCACCTCACACTGCAAAACTTTCTTGAAAGACATCCTCAATTCTTAAAACAAGAGCTTTAATTTATTTGTTTTCGAACGGCTTCGAAAGAACTGTTCTACAATATATCAAAACGTTTGCTGACACTTGTGTTAAAGTTATCTGCGCCTGACCGCAGACGTGGGCGCACTTTATTACGTATCTCTAAAGGAAAGGGATTGATTATTTATTGATTTGACGAAAAATTTACACTTTGCATTCCCAGCCCCGGGGACCTGACGTCATTGCTAAAGAATTGAAATTAGTAAGAGAGCCTTGGGAGTTTGGAACAAAATTATTTTTATTAACAAGAAAGGTCCGGGATACATCGAAAGCTTTTGAATATTGTATTAGAAGGAAAGGACGAAAGGTAATTACAGGTAGGTATAAGAGTTGGTTTACAAACTTAAATGGAAAGTAATTGAATATCGAGGATCATATCTAATATTGGATATAACAATCAATCTGCCTAGCCTTTTCCCAACTATGTTAGGGTTGGCTTCCAATCTAACCGGATGCAGCTGAATACCAGTATTTTACATGGAGTGACTGCCTATCTGACCTCCACAACCCAGTTACTGGGTAATACGATGTCAGACTTTCGGTCTGCTGACGACCCGTAACGACTGTCAAAGATCCGAATGACAGCCGGGACCAACAGCTTAACGTGCTTTCCGAGGCACGAAGGAGTCTCGGTAAGTAAAGATGGTCACCCATCCACGAACCAACCCCAGCAAGCGTAGCTTAACCTGGTGGATCGACCCTTGCGGCTGTTATTACTTAGCGAATAGCATAATTCAAAAAGCAGGATAATGAAGCAAACATAAGGTATTTCTCGTTGGTCCAGTGTCCGCAAGCGCTACTGGTAAGCATAAGGTCCTGGGTTATTTATTTATTTATTTAATTAATACTTCAAGCACAGAAATGTACAGTAGCGGACTTAATGCCATAGGGTTCAATTCCCGGATCAGGCAAAGTGTTATTGGGTTTTCAATCCGGAATTTCTCAGTAACAGCTCGGAGTCTGGATTTGTGCCCGGTTGATGGCAATAGGTGGTTGGGTGTACTATAGGTGCACCTCTGCCTAACCCCTCAAGGAATACAAGCGTGATGTTATAAAATCATTGAATATTTCCCATGATCAAAAACACAACGTAGATCATACAATAAACCTTTATTTAGAAACAATGCATTTTGACATAGAGCCAGCCAGCTAGCCTAATAGCTTAATTCCTGCGACATTACTCAACTCTAAACAAAATTCCTTTAAACCGCTACTTCAATGAAACCTGGTGCTCGCAATGGGAAAAGTAATCATAAAACACAAGTAACTGAGCAGTTAAAAACACCAACAGCCTGACCTTTACCAAGATTACGGTACCGTATTGTAAAAACAAAGAAAATGTAATACCCAAAAAGGATTTATTTGCCAAAAACGGGAGCCCTCTCCGGCGGAGTATTACGAATTTAAGGCAAATACACTTGGATTTCATGTTCTTGTGTAAACACCTCGTTGTGCACAAAAGTACGATCGCCTTTTACCGTAATAACTTCAAGTAATTTTTATGTGAGACTTGTTCATTATGAAACACTGAATCTTCTTTTTCTAACCAATTTGTTTATGAATGTATCCTTGCCAATTTTGAATTGGGTTTTTGCTTATTTACAAGTGCCTTCAAAAAGCATGATAAGAGCATTCGATTTTCCGTGGTAGGACTGTTGGCTTAAGTTCCTATAGGGAAAAACGATGAACTATGCACTTGTGGATGGTCATCCATCTGATAATATCCCATTTAACCAAATCTTATGAGAAGAGAACGTTGGGAGACAGTCGAAAATACAGTAAAGGATAATATGTATTTCCCCGTACCCCAGTTCAATTCAAATGTAGGTATCATATTAAAACAAAAACAACAAAAAAGCAATGAGACAAAGATTACAAAGCCATGTCTTTATCGGAGCGGAGATTTATAAAATTCAATCATATTTTCGGGACCCCACACGCACTTCCAAATAACCCACATGCTTTATCATATTATGCATTTGATAAATACAATTGTGGTTATACTCGTATATATGCCTTTCTGAGATTAATAATATCTGAAAAGGGAGATCCCCCCATTCAAACCATTTTTAAGCTCAACTCTGAGATGCAGCAATTTAATGTTTCTGAGTAACATTTTTAATAATTTTATGATAAAACATAACATAAAATCACACCTAAAATTCCCTGAAGGGTTAGACAGAGGTGAACCTATAGTACACCCACACTTCAGCAGTTATGATAAAGTCCCATGTAATAGGGGGCAAGGCGATTGCCATCGAATATATACCTTGCCAGAATAATATTCACTTTATTCTCAATCTTGTGGTATTAGCAAAGACGACTACCGATCGTGAGACTTCGGATGCTGATGCTATTTACATGTCCAGTAAATCAGTAGTGCGAATCTGAGAATTCCTTTAGAATTGGTGGTAAACTAAGTCGAAGCAAGAAGATTAAAACATTAAGGATACATGAACGTCATGCAAGTCAATGTAGGCTATCCATGACGCATTGCACTTCAAAATAAAATAAGGTCAATTAATAAAGGGTCATAATGAAATCATTTCACTGTCCAACTCAACCTGAAGAAACCGTGTGTCATTGAAACCTTGATGGTTGACTCACGGTATCCGGAGCTCTCAAGTAGAGCATTTCATAAGAACCAAGATCTCTCATTCAAAATTCCCAAGTTCATAATCGTCTACCTAAAACTTAGTAACTAGTGCTTCAAAAAACTTATTATTTTCCTCAATTATTAATCATATTTACGAGTATTATACCGGTCGTTCTGACACTTTTTCAACTCAACCCCCTTCTTCTGAGTAAATAATAACAGTCGTAAGTATTAAATTATTTTTTATCGTTTTTTACTGTATTAAAGATTTCAAAATCTCAGTCCCCAAACAAATCTGAACTCGTAATGGAACAGGAAAATGACACCAATTGCACAGTTGAGGTAAACTGAGGTAAAAAACTAAGAGATGACTATAAGGATCCATTATTATAATTGATCCGTAGGAGATCTAAATCTTTGTGATTCAAACCAATTGCGGTTTGGATGACATTAAACTGCCGACACTTACATAAAAAAACTAAGCAAAAATTATAGCTCAGAGAAGGAAATAGGTGGCTGAGATGTCTGGGGCACTTTGTGAAGATTGATTGATAATGACCAATTAAATCATAATAACTACAAATGACTTCATTTATGATGAAATCTATACCAATAAGCAATTACGAACTAAATCTGGGGAGGAAGCAAGCATTGAAGAAGGAAAAGGAATACCAAAAGCACAAATCTTAAACGCAGTATGACTCATTCTATAGATGAAAAAAACGATCCTACACACATAACAAGTGGAAGTTCAATAATCTACTAAATCACAATATATTAGACTTGGTGGTGATTCGAATATAAATGTATCAAACTAAGGCGTTAATATCTTATGTTCAGATATTATATGTAGAACACTTAATAAAATCATAGATAGAGGATTATGGGTTAATGACGAATTAAAGACAGTTGATTCATTTTATAATAAAGCCGAGAACGTTGCGTAGCTACCAACGCCCGAATCTTTGTGAGACCCGGTTTTAACAGACTAATACATTAAAAGAGTATTTTAAACAATAATAAACAACAAAATCTATCACACTTATGTGTGGCTAGTCGCTACTGCTCTTTCATGGCTCTAGATTTTCTGTTATTCATAATCTGAAACTAAAGAATTCGAGCGATAATTAATAACGATTATGATTTATCATGTGGACATACAGTAGACAGAGTTCTATAGGACATTTAAAAGCGACTACGCATAACAACGATCAAGTTAGTAAAAAGTTAAGATGAAAAGAACCGCATCTATCATTACTCTAGCGATTGCTAAAATTACTTGTGTGATTTATTTCGGATACATATGTCATAACAAGACATTGTAATTACAACGGAACATAAATTACATTTGATATTCCCAATTTGTAATACCAGCTTGTAATTGTCTTACTGTAGGTCAAAAGCCTCTTCTTATATAGGAAAGGAACGTACAATAGCACCACGCTGATTTAGTAACTGAGTATAACCAATTTAAGGGTCAGATACTGGAAATCGTACTAAGGGTTTTGGATAAGTTTATAAATTCGGAAATTTTCTGAATTTACACGATCACATAAATGTAACATTGAATTAATGATGAAAATTCAAAAAAAAAAATAACATTCTACGCAAAACAGAAGTAATTTTACGGAAAACAAATACTGTTCTTTATTGTCTTTATTTAATTACAATATTTATTAGGTGACTTCTTATTTACGCCAAAGTTATCAAAATAGCAGTGCTTTTTGCATGTTTTTACTGATATTCAATTGTATTTTAACAATCATTATCAAGTTTTATCCTCAATCCGATTTTTTCACTGACTGGTGAAACTTTTGAGTTAGCCAGAGGTTTTGTTTCGTGGCTTTAAGTTTTCTATATAAACTTATCCAAACCAATAAAACGATTTTAAGATTTAAAGTATAAGTAGGTGTGTATCCTCACAATGATTTGCTTGACGTTCAGTCAAAAGTCACCAAAAAAACGTATAAAGGCACATTGATACATACTTGGCAGATTATGAACCCATTGCCTAAGAATTTCCTAAAACCTTTTGAGCAACCTTGTCTTAAGAATTCCAAATCATGACACTGCAATTACATTAACTCTTTTCTCTTACAACAAAGGGAATCAACAACAAAACGAAATTGATATATTCCTTTCTGATATGAACCCTTAATGTTATGATGATATAAATTCACTTAATGTGAAGATAAAGACAAAATCGAATTATGTGTTTCATTACGAAGCATTAGTTGGACACCTTTGTCACTTTGAGCAGTGACATACGATTTATAACAGGTTTTTGGTAAAACACGTCGTAAACATTTAATGGTCGCTGTTTAGATTTACAAGACACAAATGGGTACTTACTTATATCTGTTATGTAAATGTTAGAAAATCATTATGTTGCTGACCGTACCTACATGATTTTTATTAAGTTATTACGTATCCTTGCGAAAAGGATTTCAATCAAATGATTTTTTGTTTCTCATATTTTGGCTTTGTTAATCGAAAATACCACTTTTGCTACGCATATCATAGTTTTATAATTTATTAGAAAATTAAACTAATTCGTTTTCATGAACACGGAAATACACAATGATTTATTGGACAAATAATTTGCGATATAAATTATAGTAAGTACTATCAAATTAATCGCTCAGTCGACTCGATTTCATTTAGCTTTGATTTGGTTTAAAACTGGAAACAACAAAAAAATACATTTAATTGTTAGGAAGCTTATTTTGTGATATAAAAATTAAAAGTTTCGTCAAGGTCAAACAATTGTGGGAAAAATCAAAATCTTCAGCCCACGTGTTGCATCTGAATGCCTAAAAAGCTGAGCTAAATGCTTCGTCTGTACCATAATCGGGTACAATTAACTCAGTAATCGATTAAATAATTGATCGACCAATTACATGCGTATTATATCAAGATGCCGAAAAAAGGCTTAGGACATTGGGTCGACAAGAAATACGCTGAAATAAGTAATCTTGTTTTTCTTACAAAGCTTTCAAGTTTGTAACCCCTCTACGCGCTCCACTGAATTTTCTTAGTAAAATATTTTCCCTTACGAAAGTAGATCTTTTATGAAAACATACTTTTATGGTTTACGTACTTCTGTGACGTCATCAACAATATTTTGTTGCTCTGCGTACATTCTTCTTCTTTCCGAAATTGGAGACGATGGCACTTTTTAAATTGATTGCTTAGCGTACCCCTAAATTCTGTAGGAAGGTAAGTAGATGAAGTTAGTATCTAATTCAATTCGGTATTATATTTCTTATTAACGCTTATTGTTTCTTTAGTTTTGATCATAATTTATTTATTTATTATTATGAGATAAGTACATATTTGACATTAAAATTAATCATTTGAATGCACACATAATATGTGGACATTTGCGAGTTCCATTATCGAGACAAATGCTCATTTATCTAAAACAAAGAAATACTACGTACATAAACTTTAATTCCAGATTTAAAAGAAACATTATGTTTGCTCGAACCTACCATTTGAGTCTTTAATTGAAGCCGCGATACGGTATCCTGATTCGAGTAATGTTTATTACACAGCCAATAAGCCTTTTTTGCCGCAAAACTCTTCCCAAAACTTAAAAGCCCTGAGACTAAACATATTACCTGTATAAATATTTGATAAGTTCTGCGTTTTAATTGTTTTGTTTTCAAGAGAGCTTTTATTTACTTACTTAAAAATTTAGCATCTTAATCAAACCCAGATTACTTCAGTCAATGCATTTTGTAAACTAGCTGACCCCGCGTCTTCACTTGCTTCTATAGTTTTGATTTTTTTGTAGGAAAGTATCTACTCTATATTATTCTCTAGGTACCTACCAAGTTTCCCCTGTGCAATCACCAAAATCGGTATAGCAGTTTAGGCGAAAATTTCGCCAACAGACTGACAGGGACTCGTTCAATCATAAGATTAGGACGGATATTTGTTTCACCGTTATAAAAGATATTTATGAATCATATTTTTGAGTATATCCGGGACCCTTGTAAGGTGTGGCAATTTTTTGAAATACCCAAAATCCAGCCTACATATGTGCGTGCCTACCTACATGATTAGATCATTTACGCCACTGAACTTTCCTGATTAATTCTACCTGTTTTTTTTTTCTGAAGATATATTTAGGATGATTATCTAATGAAAGCAACCCTGCCGATGCTAACAAGGACTGAAAGAGGACGGATAAAGGACCCTTCTGTGCGACACTAAGGCCGCGCGCACTTTGGAAGCGTTTTCGTACGAATTTCACTTGTGCGAACACGCATGATCGATCCCGACCTTCCAAGTACAGAGCGCGCGGACTGAGTTCGAATTAGTCGTACGTATACGTACGTATAGTTCCGACGTCCGAAAACAATCCGAACTTGTTGGGATTTTTCTTGCATTCAATGCGATATCGCCGGAACACTGCCTATTTGACGGAGAAAAACGAATTCATTGTGCGCACTCAATTCGTATAAACCACGGTCGTACGATACGAGTATAACTTCGTGTCCAAAGTGCGGGCTGCCTAAGACGTTTAGTATGTACTACTGAAATGTGATCATAAAGTTAGCATGGTCTATCAATCCAATCTACCTAGCATACTGGGGTCGACTTTCAGTCTAACCGGATGCAGCTGAATACCAGCGACATTTTACATGGAGCGACTGCCTATCTGACCTGCACAACCCAGTAACTGGATACCCCTTGGTAAGACTGGTTGTCAGACTTTCGGACTTCTGACGACCCGTAACGACTGCTTCAACGTGCTTTCCGAGGCACGGAGGAGTCTCGGTATGTAAAGATGTTCACCCATCTACAGACCAACCCCGGTAAGCGTAGCTTAACCTGATTGATCGACCCGTGCGGCTGTTATTACTTAGCCACGAGCTCCTGCACTGGCTGGTATTACTTAGTATGGTCTATCATAAGCTTATATTATAGGCCATGCTTACTTCATGATCTTAGAGATCTTCTGATGAGATTATAAGATGGTATATCATTAGTATGTTATCACTAAGCTGTACCTGAACGAAACCGGCGTGCGTGTATGACCAAATGTATGAACGTAAACCAAGCAAATGGAGTATGTAAGGAGCATTGCAGGTGGCGTTCGGTAGTTTTCTGCCTTCCCCAAAAGGAATGCGCGCTACTGTTTTATAATTGGACGTAGTTAAGTGGAAAGGATCCAACCCACACAGAGTTAGTTTTGAGATGTTCAAGTTTCAAGATCAGATCGTGTTATGTGATCGTATGACCTGCCATACATACGGGTTGGTAATGTATGGTCATAATGACATGATGCGTTGGGATTGTTTTTGTGATATTAAAGTTTTAACTACAAAGAGTGTTTTGGTATACATAAATCATTTTCGCCCATAGTGTGGGTTGGATCCTTTCCGCTTAACTTCGTCCAATTATGATTGACTACTGCGCAGTCATTTCTAGCCTACTTCAGAACGGCAAAGTTATTTGACGCGAAATGTATACCTAAAGAATTTACTCCAATAATTACAAAGATCATTCAGTTAGCAAGGTACTTAAAAAGGTATCACTCATGAAAACTTGAAAAATTGGTACGTACCTACGTTCAACCACAAATGAATACAGATGGTTCATTCCGCAAAATCATTTAAATAAAAAGCGACTCTTACTAAGACACAATAAAGTGCACTAATTACCTACAGTTATATTCCTACAATACCTACAATAAGCCTCTCTTTCTATATCTTCTGACTAAATTACGCTCAGTGAATTGGACCGACAATTGGGTGATAGACGTGCTAACTTAAAGTACGCGGTTTTTAAGTTCGCTTACTCGGCTCGCCGTCGGTGACACACATGAAGCTTGCTCACACGCGATGTTGTCGAATTTTCTGAACCAAATAAAAAAAAAAAACGAAACAAAATGGCGGCTCGCGACTCGCGGCGATGACAGACGTACAAAACTACGAACCAAGGCGGGCTACGAGCAAAATTTCAAACCTTTTGGATCGCCGACGCACTTACTCACCGGTTTTAAAGTGCGCGTACTTAGTATGACACAGGGGCGAGTAAAGTCGCCGAGCCATAAGTACGCGTACTTGCTCGCACGTCTATCACCCTTTACAAGACGAGCCCGCCGCGTGTGTAGCTTCATACCTAAAATGCGGAGTGCGCCTTCTGTACTATTTTATGGTTCAACCGATATCTACGCGCAGGTATCTTTATACCTGCGCGTAGATATCGGTTGGTCCCCGAAACGATGAATTGCAATTGTTAATGTTTACGAGCATGAAGATTTCAAATGATACACCTTCAATTGGAGCTGCAATCGTCTATTTATTTATTTATTTAAATCGAACCCACGTGATTCATATTGTTGTTAGTAATACTCATAAAACAATGTTAAGTAGTAACATTTCTAATTAAAATAAACAAAACAAACTAAAACAAAACAGAAACAAAAATAAAACTAGTTTAAAAACCTATAATTATATCCGCTTCCCGCTGCACCGCTGCGGGTCTCAGTAACCCAGGAACGGGCAATCAGGCTTATTCACTATCACCTTTAGAACCTTTTTGGGTCTATGATTGCAGCTCCAACTTAAGGAGTATCATTTGCGCACGCCTCATTCATTTTCTGAACTGTGCTGAGAAAAGTCGCGTCACTCACAAACATTATGACTACAAACGCAAATAAGATCAGGCATTTCTTGTGGTTTCAACTCAGAAAAAAAGAAAAGGTTGGGACCCTTAACACCTTTCAGTTTTATTTAGCGGTACAGAGCTTTCCTTAATTTATAAAATTGTGTTTTGGGGAATTCCGTATATACTTGTAAGCGCTTTGTCGTTGTATACGTCAACTAAATAAATTGGGATGTGAAATCAAGATTAACGTTACAAAACTCTGATTTTATTAAAATTGTTATATCCTAACAAGAATGAAGGCACAGCCTAATGTTTTATTAAAATGGCTGTTGTTTTCCTTAATACAAATCGTAGTTTTTTCAATAGACATGGTTCCTGAAAAGATGTCCTAAATAGCATATTTCTCATAACAGGATTATTCTACAATAAGAATAATAATATGGACATTTTCACAAAACTGTGTGAATATAAATGAACAGCACTGAAAAAGTGTAAGCAATCTACTCGTTATCAAATCAAACAAACTCTCCCTAACAAAAAGTTCTAAGTAAGCTTCAGTGAAATATCGCTAATTCAAAAGCTTGCAAACGACAAAGAATTTTCGACATTCATATCTTACAAAAATCAACATTAACTCACTATTACGTATGCGAAAGTCAGATTTGCATACAGAATCCCTATAACACAGGGAATTAAAATGATACGAAATATGCTTCTTGGGTTTTTTGAACGATTCTGACATTTTCAAATTCCTTATATTTGAAGTCATATAAACAAACGATTATGTATGACAAGTACACGTAATTTGTATGAGATGGGTTTCTTTACATTTTGTTCACGTATATTTTGCTCTGTATTAAGTCAAAAATGCATAAATACGATGTAGATAAAGTACAATCAGGTACATCAGGCGGAATCTTTGAATTTAAATATTTAACAAAAAAAAAAAAACTTGTTTTTAAGCTCATGTTTAAAGTTTTAAAGTCGAAACAATTAGGGAGCGCCCACACAGTTCCTATTAAAACATAATTAGACTTGTTAAACAAAATACTTGTATTGGTAGGTACCGACAGCCTTTTTTGTTCTGTACTGTTGCCATGTAGTACTTACTGAGTTTGGTCTCCGGATTGGACGAAATACTTAAGTTTAGAGTTTTAAAGTTTTCAATTAATGGTGATAGGCTCGAAGGGTCCAACCCTTTCTACTAGGTTCAATGCAGTCATTGGAAAACTAAAACCTATTTCGACATGACATTACTGTTAACTATCCTCTTATGGAAAAGTATAAAAGACAATTTATTTACGACTTTAGTAAAATTCTTATAATCCCATTTAGACATATAAAGATTTAAAACATGTTTTTTCACTATAAATACTATAAAAAAGTGTTCAACGTCGTGATATTCAAAATTGACATAGATTTTAATAGATCATCACAATTTTGAAACAAAACAAACGTAAGAAACAATAGCAGAAACTACACAATCAGTACAACCTTGAGTCCTACACAAAACCCAAGCAAAAGTTATTGACATAACTAAACACCAAGAATGAATCATACAAGTGCAAGCCTTAAGAACCAATTAGAACTATTCACATCACCCTGTTTCGGTCAATTGCTAAGTAAATAAGCAAATAAACGTAACTTACGCCCACAACTCGTTATGAATGAAGCACTTGCAAGCTCATTCAATTCTTTAGTTCGTTAATAGATTTGAAATACTATAGCGTTTTCTTTAAAGGTTTTTTTAACTTAAACGTGTTGATTACACGTTTAAGTTTTTATTCAAATGTGTGTTAAACTTCTAAATATGTATTTTGTCCTAGAACTTGTCTAAAAATCTCTTTTGACTAGACGACTCAAAAACTTGAACACAAAAATGTAAAAAACCAACGAAAATGAAAATTAATTAAGGATTTCCTTATTAACTGTATTTGAATGCGAAAAAAACTCAATAAATCTCATTTTAACCTAAAATCACATTTTATTAATCATATGTGTGATCTAAGAGCGAGGTCATTGTGCGCAGACGCAGAGATGTACGAACGCAAGAGGACGCAGGACATTTTGCTATAAAAATGTTGAGCGACCCCTTATGACCACAGTATCGAACGGGGATCGGAAGGACACAGACATGAAGCTGGTGAGTCCTTGGATATTTAAGTTTCGTGCCAGTGCGTGTGAAAAGAAATAAAATATTAAATAAAAAATTTAATGAGTGAAAGAAAATTACAAAATATTTTTTTGGTTTACATTTTGTGCTTGTCTGTACTTAGACTGTGCATCACCTTAATATTTTATTTAAAAAAATAGTAATTTTTATAATCGAATCAGTGTACCAATACTTTGTTTTAAATATTTGCAACAAGTTTTTTTTTAATTTAAATTGATTGAAACCAAATGTGTATTTGCGAAAATAAATCATAAATAATTACAAAATGAAACTATTAGTTAAATATTTTATTTCAATGCTAATGAAAAATCGTTTACCTAATTGAGAGCCGTCTCTCGTTAATCTTTCATACAAAGTTAATTTTCTCTGAAATCGAAATCTTGTTACGATTAATCTTCATTTAGCTCACATTTAAGAGTACCTATTAATCTAATATAAAGACTCAAATTAATTTTAAAAAAAATATAGCCTAAATTAATCAAGCGTAACTGTAAATCTCTGATTTAAACCAAAACAGCAATAAATCCCACATCATAATTGAACTGCCAATAGTTAAACTCCCAGAATACATACACGAATGCAAATAAGTTAATTAAAACTCATAACAACGAAACCGTATAATTACAACGGCTTTTTATCACGTTCTTAAATCTAAAAAGTACAGTACGAAGCGGATTATACCTACCTAAATGAAAACCCCAAAATATTTTAGAGTTTACAACCTCTTAATGCAAGCAGATTTACACTTTTTTTTCACACAATTATTAAAAAAGCAACCCATAAAGATTACTCAGAAACATAAAGAAACAGAAACATCGATGGTCTAGTTTTCGCAAGCGCTATTGCTGAGCTCGCGGGCCTGGGTTCAATTCCCAGGTCGGACAAAATATTATTGGGATTTTCCATCAGGAAACCGGATTAGTGCCCGGTTGATGGCAATAGGGTCGCCCCCATTACATGGGACTTTAGCATAACTGGCGAAATGTGGTTGTACTATGGGTAAACCTCTGCCTAGCCTTTCGGGGATACGTAATAACGTGGGAGGCGTGATATTATGTTATTATTATTCACATCTCTCAGAATCTATCAACTGTAACTAAACAAAAGCTTTCTTCCACAGCTACTTATTTTCGCGGCCATCTTGGCCTTCTCACTGGCTAAAGAGGAGAAGAAGTCAGAAGTCTTAGACGACTCCCAAGCCGAAGCATCAGCGGCCATCGAGCTTATGAAAGAAGGGGCAGATCTGACCGCAGCCGCCAGTACATACAACGCATACGTGCCACCTAGCCAAAGACCACCACACTGGAACGCGCCAAACTATGTGCCCCCACAGAACACTTGGCAACAGCCGAAGCCTATCCAGCCAGTACAAACAGGAGTGCCCGATAACGTGCAGAGTGACTACTATGTGCATGATAATCACCACAACTGGAATGTTCCAGCGTACAACCCCCACCCCCCTACCACCACCACACCAGTGGCGGTGATCAAGAATGAGCAGTACTTTGGCGAGAATGGATATTACAAATACGAGTAAGTGTTTAAGTTGTTGATGTTTAAGTTTAGTAGGGATGTCTTTGTTACTTGGTGGCCCGCTTTTCTATTCTCATTGTATGCGTGAGGGGTGTATTAGTAAATGCAGGCGTCTGTACTTCAAGTCTTTGTTATAAGACCTCCATGAAAAATCACCTGACTTTTAAAATCCGATGATTTTTCATGATTAAAATCATCTTAGTTACTTTGATAGTTAAATCAACTGTATGAACTTCTAAGTTTTACAATTCGTCTCATAAACCCAATCATTATACTTTTACATTTATGACAAAAAAAATCGTCCGTATGGTAGATTTGTAAAAAATATTGGACACGTATTTTTTCTTTTTTAAAGTAATCAAAAGGTTACGGCGATACATTGAGTTAAAATTGCGCGTGACGTCACGCCTTGGTAGATTTTAAACTAAAATCAAGTTAGTATAACATCTCACAAGACTCACAACTTAGTAAGTTGTGAGACTTGTGACGTAGCTAGCCCCCACTCCCCATCTTTAATGCGTTTTATCTAAGTCTCCAATATTTTTTTTATTATCTGACTGACTAAAGAGTTTTTTTTTTTTTTACGCATGCATCATCCCTGTTAAAGTAAAGTATGTATAAACTCCGTGTGAACCATTCTGTAGACGTTTTACATTTTAATTCACGCTTTTACATAACAATTTGCAAATGCGATGGCCGTAATCCTGACAAAACGCGAGTATACTGTAGCAGCTTAACAAACTTACATTTAAAGCCTACATTCACTTTACTGCCTATTTACTTAATGGGGTGTTCCTCGTATCGCACGTTGCTAAGTAAATACAGTTATAATTTGAAGAAAACTAAATGTAGTAAAGTAGTAAAATCTGTCAAAATGTCTCACGACCTCATACTGAACTCTTCAGTACTGTATCCGTTATTATATAAACACACATTTCTTCACGTACAATCTAAACCTTTACAAAAAATGAGTCCATTGTCCTTGGCAATCATACTCGGTTCAAAATGCAAATGTTATATAATATTCTCTGTTTTGACGACACTGTCCGTAACGGTCACACAAAGTATCATACAGGTTTCACATAAAATCCCAGGTCATCTTTACCCATAACTGTTCGGGTCTTCAGACCTCCAAAAAGGTCGTAATTGTGTGCAAAACTCGGGATCCCATAATAACTGTTCTGTTATCGTCATCAGCAGGAAAAATATCCATATATTTTTTACAACTTTACCGTTGTTCCAATGAACCGACTTATTTATGGGTCCATGATGTCTCCATCGTATTGGAATTTAATTTAAATCGCGTTTCCGTAAACAGAATGTCTTTCTAATAATACGATAAACGTTGAATTAATGAGGAATAAATTAACGGTGCAACCTATTGATCTACTAATGTCGTTTTGGTTCATCCATTGTTGTGTAGGTAAACTCCTTATACGGGCAATTTAGGTTCTGCCTCAAACGGATGATATAAGTAGGGTTGATAAAAAACTGCTAAGCACATCCCGCGGTGATGACAATCTTTATAGTGTGGCAGGCCTTGAAAAAAACTAGCACACGGAACATAAAGGCACATATCACTTCGTACACACAATCCGTTTTTGGTACCTGCTGTATGCTTTGTGGGAAATCACCAAAGTTTTGATCATTCTAATCGTATTATCAGAGAATTTGTGGTATTTTATGAAATCATTTTCCCCACTGTGTAAGTAATCACAAGACAAAGTGTAAGATGTTTTCTGATAAACTCAAATAAAAACTCATACATGATTAGGATGAATAGAATACGAACAAACGAAAATTAGGAAAAGAAGAATTCGAAATTCAAAAGTAACAGATATACGAAAATTTCACTATGGACTTAGGAAGGCGAACGACCTCATCGTTCCTTACTCAAATTGTGTAGTGTCAAATTCTCTCCCATCTAGGCAAATTCATTGACTTTGATGTCTAAACCTAACCACTTTTTACACAATCTTCTTTCCTCAGGTACAAGATCGCTGACGGCACATGGGTCGGAGAAGAAGGTTACTACACGGACCCCAGACAGACTCCAGAGAGCTTGGTGAAGAAGGGCTGGTACTCATACGTTGGCGCCGATCAGAAAGTTTACACCGTCCGCTACTGGGCTGATCATACTGGCTACCATGCGTTTGGTGATCATCTACCTACCCCTCCCCCGGCTACTCAAGCGTAAGTATTTTGCCCAATTTTCAGCTAGATTGAATTCACAAAAGACCTTTTATAAACCCCTCATCTATATATATATATAAAAGAAGAAACTGACTGACAGACGATATCAACGCAAAGCCGAAACTACTGGGACTAGGAGCGTGACATTTTGCACACAGCTTCCTTTTAGTGTAGGGGAGCACTAAAAAGGGGTTTTTGAAAACCCAACTTTAAAAAAAAAAAAGGGGCCTATAAGGGGAATATGCTTGAATGAAAAATCTTATTCCTTGAGTTAATAAACTTGAAACTTGGCACAAAAAGTACTAGGCTTGCATGAATTCAAGATAGTAATATTTCAATCATTAGACGTTGTGCACAATTTCTGAGCAGTAACCTAACAAAAAGTACTAGGCTTGCATGAATTCACGATGGTATTCAATCATTATGTTATGCTAATAACAGTATTTGGATGAGGCAGACAGATAGTTTATAACCTGGCTTAATAACACATAGGATACTTTTTATCCCAGTAGTACGTTTCCATGGGATAACTTTCGACTTCCACGCGAGCTAAGCCGCGAGAAAAAGCTAGTCGATATTTAAATTATTCACTTTAAGGAAACAAAGTCTCTTCGGCCTTATTCTCCACCCAAACTGAGGAATTATTATGGATTGAATTAATATTGAACAGTCTTATTAGCATTTCTGCTATAACAAAGATAAACGAAATATAGAAACTAGATCATTAATAAATCAGAAGAAAATAACAAAAAAATACGAATCAAACAAGGTTATTAAGCGCAATAATTTTTCTACGAATCGAAATCCTAAAATTACTATGAAAGACGTGGCCTCGTGGTTTGTTGTTCCCCTTATTTTCCTGAACAGGGAGGCGTGTTGTTGAGTGAATTATAGCCTCAAGTTGTTTGTCATAGCCCGTAACAAATGGCTACAAATAACAACAACATAAAACAAACAATAAGTTTAGGAAAATTCCTCGTAAAAATGAAAGTGTTTTCTGACGTTAAGATGACCGTTATTATTTCTAGTTTTTTTCTATAAAAAAGTAGCATGTGACTCATTTAATTGTGTTAATTTTATGAGTATACCAGTTTGCTACTGCAACCAGTTTGGATTTAAAATGTATTCAGGAATCAAGGCTAAAGAATATAAATAAAAAATCTATTAAACTAGTTTCCGTACCGTTACATACACGGTTTTTGATATTTAATATTTACAAACAAATAATATTTAAAAAAGAAGAAAGTCGTCTGGATACATAAACATATCAATGTAAAAACGAAATGATGGTATCTCCATAACCTACTAGTAGTTCTGCGCACAGTAGACCTTTCAAACACAAACTTTTTTGCAACAATTAATAAACCACTAAAGTTATTTAAAACGAGAAATTCTGAAAATAATTTTCAGAATTCTCTAGTTTTGTGATGCGATGGTGGTCCCAGGTATTCCATCACTCCCTACCTAGTATTTAAAGGGCCGATTCCACTGGTAGAAATCTAAAAGTGTGCAATTTACTGAATTTTGAGGAGCTATTCTGCTCGTCACGCCGAAAATCCTCATCAAATATTCACCAATTTTTTGTGAGATCAACTTAAAGTTACTAACTTTCAAATAAATTAAAAAACCATCAAAATCGGATCTCATAAGGCGGAGATATCCGGTAGCCCCCTTTTTGCCTCGTTTTTGGAGGAAAAATCCAATCTAAAATCCCCAACAACTAAAAAAATCTATAAAGTTGTAAAACTTTTATACCAAGTTTCGTCCAGATCGGTTGTAAAATACGACCTGTAGAAACTGACAGAGGAAAGCAAATTTTGCCAGACTTGAAGCCTACGCTTCGCTCGGTCAATTATGTATAATAGAATAATCTTGAAAGGAACAATCAAACAATCAATGATCGGACTTTAATTCTATAAATCCAAGTAACATTATGCACAGCTAAACAATTAGCATTGTTTAAGTAGGCTGAAATTACATGTCTCAACTACGAAACAAAACATAATTAACGAAATAAAAACATACGAATGAAGCAAGCTAATATAAAGCTTGTAAAAATGGCGAATTTAATTAATTAATAATAATTAATAATAAATTTATTTGAATAAAAATATTTACAAAAAAGTGTACATTTAGTCAACAGTAAGATTTCTCAAACAATTATAATGCCTAAAAGTAGACTAAAACTAAAATATGTTTATTACAGGTGCAAGTCGGTAACGATGGTTCGAGATTACAATGTTAGATAGCGACCCGCCCGATCTAGGTTAATTCAAACCTGTGTTTCAGGCCATCACTTTACATTTAATTTAAAGAAAGCACTAAAATTTAAAGTTAAACTGATATAAAATAATCTATAGAAAAAACTATGAGAAAAAACCTAATTATTAGTACATTAATATCTAAAACTAAACCTATGTAAATTTACAAAAGTAAAATACTTACGAGGGAATAATATATCATCATGACAAAATTTCTAGAAGTTTTTCTGTGTCTGTGTAATTGAGTTTCGCTAAATATTCTGTTAACAATATACTACATTTCTTATAGCTTACACTATAGAAGCCTAGTAACTTGTTGAGCCTATTATACAGAAAAGGTCCTAAAAACATAAAAAATCGATTAGCAAACGCATGACTAGTTTGAGGATTTATGCAAACCAAGTCCTTCCTTCTCTTGTCGGTAGGTACTGGGTCAAAAGGAAGTGCCGTGTGCTGGTGTAGTACTGTACTTAGTATAAATAATTGCCGTACTGTTAGTACATTACATGATTGGTAGAGCTCGTGCGTAGGAAATCTAAAAGGGCGAAAGGTAGCAACCTTTAGAATTGCTCTTTGAGCACGCTCTAGAGGGAGTAGAATTGTTTTTGCAGCCCCACCCCAAGAAGTTATGCAATATGTAAGAATGGATTGACACAAAGCTAAATAAACCTGTTTAATGAGTTTATAGTCTGCTATGTTCCGTAAATTCTTAAAGACATATATTAATTTGCGCACTCTAGTACATAGTAACTCGATATGTTTACGGAAATTTAGATTAGTATCAATAGTGACACCTAGGTATTTTAAGTGGTCAGCTTTTGCTAAAGTGGAGCAGGAACATGCGGTGTCAGCGTACGTGCCGCAATTATGCGCGTAAATTTTTAGATTAGTAAGCGGTATGTTAGTATTTCTCATTGTAAATAAAATGTATTTTGTTTTATCTGCATTTAATGTCAGTAGATTATTATGAAGCCAATTAGACACAATGTTAAAACCATTCTGAGCATGTTCATAGACCTCAACTCTTGATTTAGCTGAGAACAATAGAGCGGTGTCATCCGCATAAGACATTATGACACCATTTTGGAGTGACAGGCGGCACAGTGCATCTATATAGATTAAAAATAACGTAGGGCCCAAAATGCTACCTTGTGGAATTCCAAAACCACTATTTTTAAGTTCAGAACTTGTATAATGATCTATTTTTACACATTGCTGACGATCGCTAAGATAATCAGATAATAGTTGAAGTTGGACTCCTCTTATCCCAAGTGTTTCAAGCTTGTGCAAAAGTAAAGTACATGAAATAGTGTCGAAGGCCTTGGCAAGATCTAGAAAGATCCCTATTGTGTGCATGCCCTTATCTAGATTGGTAGTAACATAGTTAGTCAATTTGTGTACCGCTTGGCTGGTTGATCTTTTGGGCCTAAAACCAAATTGACTATCTGAAAGTAGTTTGTTATCTTCCAGATATTTTATCAATCTGCTGTTAATGATTTTTTCTATAATTTTAGAGAGGCCTGTTAACACTGAAATAGGTCTATAGTTATTCACACAGCTTTTGTCTCCAGACTTGAAGACAGGTGTGACCACCGCTTTTTTAAGTAATTTGGGGAATACTCCTTTAGATAAACATAGCCGGAAAATATGTGTTAGTGGAGGTGCAAGTATGAATTTAAATCTTTTTAGTATATTATTAGGTATGTTATCCCACCCAGTAGCACAAACATCCTTTAACCCATTTATCATGCTTACTACCTCGTCAACGTCGGTATCTAATAAAACAAAAGAATTTAGTGCAGAGCATGACATAGTCGGGTTTTGACGGCAAAAATTACTAGAATTTAAAGATTTTTCAGCCAAGCTTTTACCAACGTTAGAAAAAAACTTGTTTACGTTATTCATTGCTTCGGATGGGTTTAATTCTGTTGATAGTAAATCATACGGAGGTTCGTGATTTTTTGATCTAAATGTATTAGTTTTGATAAATTTCCACACAAGTTTACTATTTTTCCCCGCCTTCTGTAATTCATTTTTATCATATTGATTTTTTAGTTTTTTCAAAAGATTATTACAGAAGTTTCGATACCTTTTATATATAACAGAAAGTATTTCATTATCAGGTGCGAGTTTCAATTTTAGGTGAAGTTTGTCTCTATGTCTTATGCAACGAACGAGTCCGGGTGTGATCCAGGGCTTAATACAACTATACTTTCTAGGTATTGTCTTAGTGAATGTGTTTTTCGATATTGCATATTGTAGAGAATCTATGAAATACTTCAACGATATATTTGCATCGTTTGAATTATAAACCGGGTCAAAATTAATACCGCGTAAGTCATTTTCCAGGTTTGTCATATTGACTTTAGTGTAGCTACGCATGCAGTTTTTTCTAGGTGAACGTATATTTTGTAATGTTAGTAAAACGGCTTGATGATCGGTAAGCGAAGAATTAGTAACCAATGTTTTGGATGGATTTTTTGATTTTAGAATGATATGGTCTAAACATGAGCCACTCTGATGCGTGGGGTGAAAGTGAGCTGGCAAAAGTCCATGAAATGAGCAAATATTCAGATAATTATGTACATGTGTATCGGTTCTTCCCGAAGCAATGTTAATGTTTATATCGCCCAAAAGTATTATGTTTTTAAACGATGTTATGTTTTTTAGGTTAGTGTCAAGCGAGTCTAAAAATCTGTCCATGTTTTGAGATGGAGGCCTATAAATAGCCATGACTACCGAATCGGGGATAATTTTGATTACTAAGCAATTACTATCTTGGGATATAGGTTCTTCTTTTGTTGTCCGTAAATTATTTTTGATATAAACTACTAATCCATCGTTTTGGTTTATGTTTCTGTCAGTTTTATAAGAATAATAACCGTCAAGTGGTGGTAAATTGACTGTCTGTTTTGACAACCAACATTCTGTTAGGACGATAATATCACAGCTTATGTCAAGATTCTGTAGTAACACTTCAAATCCGTTCATGTTTCGATTTATGCTGCGGATATTCTGTGTGAGTATGGTTAACGTTTTTCCACCAGACGGAAGAAGGTGCTTACAGTCCTCCACATTACAGATTTTAGATTCAGACACAGAAAAACAATCTAAATCACAAAAAAGCTGCTTTGTCATGGTAGTTACAAACTAAGTGGAAATATAAATAGAGGATAAACTACCTGTTTATGTGCTAGCTAAATAAAGTATTCGGTGGCGCTCTTAGACGCCGTCATAGTCTATTGAGTTGATGTAGTTCATCTCTGCATATTTGCGCGCCGGGCAACTTACATCACCAGTTGGATGGTCACATTTCCTCTTGAAGCGATTGCACGTCGCACATTGAGCGGGAGAGGATTTGTTGCTGCATTCCTTGAAGGAGTGTCCAGTCACTCCACAATGGTTGCAAGTAGGACTAGTTTCCCGGCAAAACTTGGCTGCATGTCCGAACTGCTGGCAATTGAAGCACCTGGTGACTATCGTGAAATCTCTCACAGGGCATGATGTCCAATTTATAAAAATTCGGCTTTGATTTATTATAATTTTTCTTATGCTAGCAGGTAGTTCCAGGATGTAGTTACAGGTAGGAAGGTCTTTCTTACCCGATTTATGGCTTAATTTGATGCTCTCAAGGAAGGACTCACGAGTTACATTCGGCAACTTATCTGAGAGGTTCTGCTCGTAAATACATTCAAATACCTCCTTCTCGGTAAGGGTGACGGGAACACCAATGATGGCGACCCTAGGGCGGCGTTTAGATGGTTCTTCTATTGTAAGGCCCGATGACACTAATTTTTCCGAATTCATTAGCTTGTCAATATCGCCTTTGTTTTCGGTGCTAATCAGAACGCCCCCATTTTTTACTTTTCGCAGGCCACGAACATGAAGCTTAAGTTGTTCGGGGGAGATTATCTTTTGAACAAGCGACTTGGTGTCGTCACTCGTTCGGGTCTTATCGCTGGGATAGATGGCGACTGATCTCAAATTTGCAGGACGGACGAAGTTATCGGAACCTTTCTTCACCATGCTAGCATAAGAAGTATTGTCCGATGGATTCAGCTTTGATTCCACGACCTCTTTGAACTGCTGGAGAGAGTCCACAACGTTCCGGTGAACCTGTAAGTGCTGGATATTGGCATGGGCCTGGATTGTTTTCTGCTTCAACGATTGGTATAAAACGGCCATCTGAGAAGTCCCACTTGAAACCTTCCGGCAGAGATTAGAGACACGAAGCTTCTGGTCTGAGTTCATTTTCCCATCGCCGACAATAGTGCAGACTTCGTTCAAAATTGTATCAATAGATCCTAACCATTTCTGGATCTCCGGCGTACTGATAACTTCACTCGGCAATTCATTATCTTCGGGTACTGGTGGGTTTAGGCCACTAGGTAATGGTTCAATAGGCGTCGGTGGAGGACTTCGCCGTAGTAATTGGCTACGACCAAACGGGCTCGATCCTGGTTGAGACATACTCCAGAAACACTTTATTTATTGTTTATAAAATTATTTAGTTCATCTTGCAACTTCGGTAAAAATAATCTACAATTCGGTAATAAGCTACAAGTCACACGCGACACACTTTACAATTATCCTGACGGCGCAAATAGTTATATTTATTTCTCGTAATTGTTTATTTCATTATACGTAATAAATAAAACAAACACACGTCCGTTTAGTCTCGCGTCTCGTAAAAAGATTAAGAATATACAGTTAGAAGACCAAAATAACAAATGACATGCCACCAAACAGAGTAAGTTAAGAGCTTCAACTGTCCGCCCGCTTGTCACATCAAATCTCGAATTAGCATATAACATAATAGATGGTGGGTCAAAGATGTTAAATAGCTGTTTTAAATGTAGCATTAATCAACTTGTTAGAATTAATACACATTAACATATTGGTTAAACGTTTAAGAATACAAGAGGTTATTATAGATAGATCATTAACCAAAAACACTTTCAACATTTCTGGCAAATCACAGAAATAGAAGTTACAAACAAGCATTAGGATTACGAAATAGCTAGCTTCAAATCTTTGATTGTCTGGCACTAGTGCACTAACAAAAGAAACCACGTTTACCTCGCTAAACAAGTCATAGATGGAATGAATTCTATGTTCTAGAAAAATTTATGACCGGCTGCTTCAGCGCTTCTCTTTTGTTTCATTCCAATATCGATTTATTTCTGCTCTAATTGGCTCGTCAATACCATACCAACTAATACATTGTATAGTAAGCTGAGTAAACAAAAAAGAGGAAGGGATGCAATATCTGACACTATTTCTTTCAATAGACTGATACAGTTATTGAACGAGAACTCGACGTTTTTAAAATTAAAAAAACTATGCTTGCAGAAGATATAAGCCAATCTCATAATGAACACGATTTGGATGAAAGATTTTGCTAAAATGCAATAACTTACGATTAAGAAGCAATACCAAAATGGGAAATAGTTTATTATAACCGATGTAACGGTAAATAAAAATCACGCAAGTGAATAACTATTGGCAGACAGATTTTTATGGGACATTTATGTTATCTTGGCCATAAAAACGACATTTTCGTCGCTTTATATCTAAAGAACTGGTGGGTGACATAATCGTTCAACCTCAAGATGACTGATTTGGGATTTGCAGCGTGAAATTAAAATTATAGTTCTTAGAGAACCACTTTAGGCAAACTTAAAGGTGTCTTAACGTGTTTAATTTTAGCATATTTTGGCTTGAAAGTCCGTTTACACTGAAGTATAATTAAAATCTCGTTTTTACAGTGCCCTCGACCTGGAAAACCATAGGCCTCAACACGACGACCCTACCCAGACTCCAGCGCCGGTCCACTACCCAACTCAGACTCCTGCGCCGGTCCACTACCCAACTCAGACTCCTGCGCCAGTCTACTACCCAACTTCCGCACCCTATGTGCCTCCCCAACAGCCGACTTACGTGCCTCCCCAACACCCGGCTTATGTGCCTCCCAAGCTACCTACCTACCAGCCACCTCAACAGCAGTACTACCCTCCTCAGCAGAACTATTACCCCCAGCAACCAACCAATCAGATTTAAACTCATAAATAGGTACTCCTCAAACCTGTGGTATATTTATAATGCAAACAACGACCATAGAGATTAATTATCTATTAAAAGTGACAATTGCTGTCTTCTGTACATTAAAACGTCTCGTGATAAATATTTTATAATCATTGGTTGAAAGTACTGTGATAAAAGATACAACTTTCTTGGGCACATTATAATAATATGCAATCATGAGACCAAATCTGTTTCACGCAGTATCCGTAAAAAATAATGTCCCCAAAAGTATTCTCTCACTGTATTTTTGAATGAATATATCTTATTTCTCTAATCAAATCGATGAATTTTAATGTACAGAGACGCTTAGCTCTATAGGTATACGAATAATATTACCTCTGAACGATTTTAGTGATGTAAATCGATTCGATCGATAGAGTCAGTGATCTTAGTCACGATTATGAATTGTGAATTCGATCACTGATCGAGGTATGACAGGTTTTGTGATAGTAATGTATGTTCAAAGCCAGTGATATGTGATGTATTGGTAATCAATAAATAAGTTTTGTATATAATTTGTTGTTTCATTCTGAATGCGATCCTGATGCAAACTTGATGTGTACCAAGACGAAAAATCTGTTGGATTGTTCAATTCCCATTACTACACTAACATTAAAATATAATGCAGTTTATTTCGAAGTAATAACAGAATAATCTTCCATATTATGTAAAGAAATAAAAAAAACATTCACACAATATTCTTTCAAGAAATAATTATTACATCATCATGAAAAATAATATTTAAGCACCCAAGTAGGGCTTTATATTAACGAATAATAAAAAAAATGGGGCGGTTAAATTCCCAAAAAATAATGATAAAAACGAAAGAAAAAAATAAGCACTTTAGAAAAAAGTTCTGAAAGAGTCAAATGGCAATATTAACGAGATATAAAAGACCGGCCAAGAGCGAGTCGCACTCGCACACTAAGGGTTTCGTACCATATCGTACAAGATTTAACAGTATGTACGTACATACTTGATTAAGAACAATTAATTTTTAAAATCGCAAAGTTACATTTTTATTTCAAAATGTTACAAAGTTATTTTATGCAGTTGCAGAAAATCGCCCATATTTAAATAAAATACTTCATGAATCGGCGTTTTTCATATTTGTTGATTAAAAACAGTATATGGGACATGATGTACAGAAGATTCAAATTTCTACCTTGTTTAGTGGTTGCGATAGAGCTCATGCAAAAATGGTAAAAACTGACAACATTACGACCCCATATGCCTACATTATTGAAAAAAAAAAAAAAAACTACTCTACTCGATGAATTCTAGACAATGACACCCCACATTCCAGGGCAACATTTTTTTTTTTCAATATCAACATTTGCTAGTTTTATTAATTAATTAGTTATAAGTTGTTTGTACCCACTTGCAAATATGTATATTCTAATTACAAATAATAACAATCATAATTACTAAATAAGGTGTAGCAGAAATAAAAATACTTGTATTTGTAAAACTGCAAAAAGAATACCCTTTATTTTTTTTAATTTCATTAATATTTATTATTTGTTGTTATAGACAATCTGTGAAAATATCAACCTATTACGGTTTATAAGATACAGCCCGTTGACAGACAGGCGGACGGACATCGGAGATTTAGTAATAGGGTTCCGTTTGGCATCCTTCGTGTACGGAATCCTAAAAATAAGTTACCCATTTTAAACGTATAGGGCCGGTTATTTCACCGCGGTAGGTTTAAACCAAAATTCTTCAGAACCGGTTTTTTGGGCCATTGACTCGACTTTGACCATTACAGAACTTGCATCACTTTACGACACGCGAATTTGGGATGACCGCATAAAAACCTTCAATTTATCGTGTAACTTATCGAAAGCTACTTCGCTGTATCCGCCTCGGGGTTTTTGATCCCTTTAATTAATTAAACTCAGTTGTTCTTTTTACCCGACTGCGGCGAAGCCAAAATAGGGGGATTATTTGTTAGACCTGTATGTATGTGTGTCCGTCTCTATGTTCCCTCGTAACTACAAAACGGCTGAACCGATTTTGATTAATGATGTGTCCATAGATTCGTCGTTAGTGCGCGTCTGTCACTGGGTGGTATTAAATTATGAAAAATTCATTAAATAAAATAAGGAAAGGAAGGAAATAACCTTTTCAAAAGGAAACGAGTGGGGTATCAGAATGTTTTAAAAGGTGATTACAAAAATATATAAAAGTTATATGTTTAAATGTAATTTAGAATGAGAAATGATAAAAAACTAAAAAGCTGAAATTAATAAAGTTATTCAAAAAATTAAAAAACCCGACTGTAAAAATACATAGGTAACTGAAAAGAGAAAAAAAAAACATCATAATCAAGGTATAGAATTTTGATATTGCAGACGGGGATAAACCAATAACTTGAAAATATATGGAGTAACTTTTGTTTGTTGCCTGCGATACCAAAATTGTTGGCTTATGGCTAAGTAATAACAGCCGCACGGATAGAAGAAGAAAGAAAATACGTTTATTTGCGGTACACATGACGCAAAGAAAGAACAAAACACAAAAATAAACAATTTGGGGGAAAATATGCGTCACATCCACGCAAAACGGCCATCGCTCAGCATAATGCTGCGACTCTATGCGAGACAGAGTCCCAACGCTGGTTTTCAGCGACAGCCGGCATCGATCGATCGATCAGGTCAAGCTACGCTTGCCGCGGTTGGTCCGTGGATGGATGACCATCTTTACATACCAAGACCCCTCCGTGCCTCGGAAAGCACGTTAAGCCGTTGGTCCCGGCTGTCATTTGTAGATCTTTGACAGTCATCACTCTTGATCGTTAGAAGCCCAAAAGTCTGACATCCAGTCTTACCAAGGGGTATCGTGTTACCTAGTAAATAGGTTGTGGAGGTCAGATAGGCAGTCGCTCGATGTAAAATACTGGTATTCAGCTGCATCCGGTTACACTGGAAGCCGACGCCAATATAGTTGGGAAAAGGCTAGGCAGATGATAATACCAAAATTCTATACCTAGATTATAATGATTGTTTTTCTCTTTTCAGTCATGTATTTTTGCAGTCAGGTTTTTTGTTTTTTGTATTACTTTTTTATTGTATCTTCGTGTTCCGAATCAATCGTTTTTAATTCGCCGACGATGGAAGGGAGACATAGACAATGCATTCTATCATCCATTGTTCGATCTGTTTCAAATGCAATCCTAAGCCTATGAGATAATAATATTTGCTTATAACTTCTCAATCGAAAACATTGCATTCATCAAAGAAAATTTCATTCTTCACGTTTTTATATCGACAGTCACACGATTTCTGAGATAATTAACTCGAACAAGTAGGTACAGTTATAGAAACGTTAAAGTCAGGGGTATTTGAACACACACCCCAATACTGCTTATGTGAAAAACGTAGGATACGTTAAGACTACCAAATAAACTTCGTTCAATGGTGCTTTTATTTTGAAGCCTTAATTGCAAGCCGAGTCGATGCAGTATCGGATACCTGATAAAAACAACAACGAAGCAAAAAGCGTGAATCCAAGAAGAGAAACCTTGTCCAAACGATCTCTTTCACGAATGCCTGGACACATCTCGCGTGCGTATAAATATATGCGGAATTCATTTTCATTACCAGTCTATTTTCCACAAGTGCTATAGTGTGACGTGAAAATTGTTATCAAAAACATTCACAGCTTCAAGAAAAATGAAGCTGGTAAGTGGAAAGTGTTTGTGTCGTTCAGTGAACATGGATTTTTATTTGGATGGTTTGAAACCGTAAGTTGTTGCTCTAATTAACATTTACTGTTATTTTTCAGATACCACTGATAATTTTGACGATAAGTTTAGCAGTGGACAATAAAGCTCATGAATATTTTACCTTTCCACCCAAATTTCAATCCGGTATGTTTACATCTGAGAAAAATCCTTACTTGCCCCCTGAGACTCACACTCCTATCCCATATTTTCAAATGAATTCGAATAATATAAACAAATTACCATTTTCATATCTTCCCCCGACCGCTACTAAAGCACCGTTCGGGTACCCATCACCCTTTCCTTTGATAATATCATCAACACTAAGACCGCTCCAAATTGAAGATGATGATGATGACGAAGATGAAAAACCAACAACACAGGTTCCACAATACTTACGTAATGACAAAATGAATCGCACTCAAAGAATGCCGAACCAAATGGCAGAAAGAAGAGAAATGAGACCAATTCCAAAGAGTTTTCAAAATCCTATAGATAGAATTGATACGAAAATACCATTTCAATTCCACACTAGCCCCGACCCTCCGCCACAAACTGGAGTAATGCAAACAGTGACGCCTCGCAGTATAAGCATAATGGACATTCAACGAGATCACGGTATGGATCAGATGAAAGCAGCAAGTTTTCCAGGAGCTCAATATGTACCACAACCTGGTATTTACATATCTTCTACAACAGAAACCGCGATACCCATTCTACGTTTATCAAATGAAATGGATTTAGATGGAAGCTTTAGTTATGAGTAAGTAGGACATACATGTTCATTTTGTTGCACTAGGCAGATCTACAATACTAATCACATTCTATTTTAGGGCTTTAGGAGCAGATCAGACCCATTACGTGCAACATAGTCGCATGGAGAATGCGGGTACTGGCAAAGATGAACAAGTTGTAGAAGGGTCATACTCTTATGTTGGAGATAACGGGAAGACATACACGGTCCACTATATTGCAGATGCGAATGGGTTTAGAGCAAGCGGTGACCACTTACCTGTCGCGCCACCTGTTCCTGAAATTATTCAGAGGTTTGTATAATTAGCAGAATATGTTTCTAACTTAATGAATACAACAAATACAGAGTAGCTATTGCATTGAAACCATGTTTTTAAACAATAACAAGGAAATCTTTTATTTCTAGAGCAGTTCAGTACAACTTAGCCGAAGAGTCCAAAAAACCACCGCATTTAAAAACATGGAATGGAGAACAGCAGGAAAACGAATTAAGCGAAAGCGAAAAACGTCATCAGTTTGCTGTAGCACCGCCGCGAATCAATAGTTTATTTACAGGGAAAACTCCTGAATCATTCTCGCATAGTTTTTCACAAACATCTAACACTCAAAATAATTTAGTAGCCGCAGCTAGTTCACAAAGTCCGGTTCAAGCGGCTATTGACTTCGCAGAACAAATGCAAACTAAACAAAACAGTGGAACTATTTCCCCACAAATAACTTTTCTGGCTTCGCAAGGTGCTCACGTTCCGTCTGTGAACGCACCTTCACAACAACCAATAAACAGAATTTTCACAACTGAGAAATCCCCAATGCCTCAGTTAGTAAATTACGAAGCAAACCTGAAAGAATCAGATCCAGAAAGTAATAAAGCATTGTGGAGGTGGCAATATGGTATTAATGCAAATGCTAATCATAACATGGAGAAAAATTCAATTTCACGATCATTATTCGGTGAAGATGATATAGTAATAAACTTTAATGATATGAATTCAGAACAGTATACCAAAATGATAAAAGAACAACTAGAACCCAATATGAAAGAAAATATTGAAACACCGCACCAAGATGAAACCCTTTACAACAAAGAAAATTATTTTTATGCTGATTACAAATCAAATCCAGATATTGATTATTCGTATAGTAACGATAACTTAAAGCCAGAAATTCATGTGCACAGTAATAATAATCAGTACTCAACAGAAAGAATTTTACCTGAAACTCAGTCACCTGACAGCCAGCGTTATATCGGTAAAAACCAATTTCAAAATACCAATGATTACTATAAGCTATTACACAACAATATTCAAAATACAAATGAAGGTAGCCAAACTTCTCGGCCAAAGCTTATAACACAGCAACAATTTATTCCTCAGAGTCAAACCGTAACCCAAACTTACAATTATGATACAGATAATTTTGAATCTAGAAGAACTAAATTGTTAAACTCAAATACGTTTAGTACAAGCGATAACTTGAATGTGTTACCTTTGAATTACGAAAATGATATTCATCATCATAATAAATCTAGGAGGGAATCTAAAAACGAAACACAAGAAATCCCCTCGACTACCAATAAATTGACAGATTTTTCAACCATAAGTAGTCAATTAAAATTCTCCGATTTTATGGTGCCTGAAAATAAAGAGGATTTCAAACCACTCTTTCAATTTACTGAACCTAAGCCTGTACCAACTACTACAACAACGGAAGCAAGCATCGAAAATGCATTTGAAGATAATATTTTCTTAAAAAATCTATTTAGGAACAATAAAAATGAACAAGAAGTCAATAACAACATAAGAGAAGAAAATAATAATAAAATAAACCTTCAGGTTAAGCCAATAGTTACCAAAAATGAAAAACATTCAAAGTTCATCCAATACCCAACAAAACCGCACAATGAGAACAAAGCTACAAAAAAGAAGCTAGTGGACATAGGTGACATACTCAATTACATATCCAGAAATCAGTTTGAGTCTAGTAGATTAAAATTAGCACCCAAACAAGCGCCTAATAACTTCAAACAAAATAACGAATTGCGTTATTATACGCCTGAACAAGTTGAAGACATGATAGATGACAACTACAACCGAAATCAGCGCACACTACAGCAGCAAGAAGAACTACGAGGAGTTATCAAAAATTATAAGGTTTTACATCGAAACAATAACTTCGCAAACGTGGCGCAAGATGACGTTGATGGATTGAGAAGAAATTTAAGTCCTCCACACTTAAAATCTTTGCCTCCCTTAGGGCGCGCAGGGCCGTCTATGAAAAGTTACCTGCCGCCAATTTACGTATAAATAACAAAATTCTGTGATTAATTTAGATGCTTTCATAATTTTAATGTTTGTTTTGTAAATAACCATTTCATGCATTTATTAGGGGTAGTATTTGAAATAAACATTACATATATATAACCATTTGTTTATTTCTCACACAAACTTCAACAAAACAATCACATTAGGAGATGATTTTCTTCATCTTTTTGATCAATTCACGTTCACGTTTACAGCTTAGTCTTTATTTATTCTCAGCAAAGGAAAATTAACAACTTTGTATACCATAACACTAAATAACAAGAAATTAAAAACCAATGCGCTGAAAGCATAAGTAAAGATCGCGTGCGCATCTCAGATGCATCATCTCACCGTCCGTACTGAAAGCGTAACGAGAGAAAACTTTCTAAGAATTACTCGATCCATTATCTCCTAATAGATGTTAAGAATGAGGATAAATCTTTGAGTACGGCAATTAAAACCGACGTTTACGTTGACATTATGTTGAACATTGACGAGAATTACATTCTTTTCCACAGATAAGTTTACAATGTTTTTCTAACTGTGCGTTTGCACTGGCGAAACATTCGCAACAAAACATTTTGAAATCTCTAGTTCCTGTCAAACATTGTATGGAACATTGACAGAAAATAGACATTTCAACAGAATGTAAGACAGTCTGCACATTAGAACCAACACAGCAAATTTTCAGTCTTGTGTCCAAGCATTGTTATCAGAACAATTTAATTAGGAGACTGTTTTGTTGCCAGTGTGACATCATTGTTTTCGTAGCGTGATACTCTGTCTAATAGACAGGCTTGACACAATCTACGCACAGCTTACTAAATTATGTTAAAATTGACGCCATCAATGACGAATGTTTCGACAACATTTGTCAAGAGGAAGCATCAAGTTAACATAAGAATTTTATGACTAAACAATTCTAAAATATAGGGATTTCCAAGCTTAAAAATTACCTTTAAACGTATGAATCAACTTTTTCACGAACAGCTTTTGGGTGTGTTTATTATTTGTGGGCAATACGTAATTTATTGTTAACTATCTGTGCCCCGCGGTTTTACCGGCATAAGTCTCGATCCCGTGGGAATATCGGAATAAGACGTATCCTATATCCTTTTCTAGGTCGTGGTCTACCCATGTGCCAAATTTTATTCAAACCCGTTCAGCCGTTTTAGCGTGAAAGCGTAACAAACATGCAATCAAACGCATTTACAATATTAGTAAGTTAGGATTATATTTCTTTCAAAGTACAACACTTTGTAAGAAAAAAAATCATCTAAAGTAGAAATGTCAACAAAATTACGTATATTGCGAAAAATACGCCCTGTCGGCTCGTCTAGAATACAATAAAATTCCAATAACGTTACTTTTCCGCTATGTGGATATCCCATTACGAAACGCGAAGAAAAACGATGAAAGTTACAAATACGGTTACTGTATGTGTTCGGTAAATACTTTTCAGGACAAATGCGGAATAATTAGGAAAACACTTTTATCAAACTGTCATAGCGATCGTAAAACTGAAGTTTTCGATGAAAGTATAATTTCTTAAAACACTATCTCATACATACGTCTAACGAAAATAAATTTTCTTCAAAAGCAAAGGGCACAAAGGGTACTTTATTCTGGACAGTATTAAAAAAAAAAAACAATATTGCTTAAAGTAATAACTGAAAGTCCCTGGACAACAGTAGTCTATATTGTGTGGCAGAAACCTATTAAAACCCCTATTAAGTTGTCTTTCAAGCCCTGTTTCATTGTTGTTGAAAGCTTTGAGAGAGCAAAATATACTAAAGCAATCCAATTCGTGAGTCTAGCTAAGTTTGTGCAGCGTTATTAATTTATCGAGGTAACTTTGATAGTTCTGAAAATAACTTCATGTAAAATCTTTGATTGAATAACTTATATGGTTCTTTGCTAACTGATGCCTTGATTTCTTATTGTCGCACGGGGTACGTCATTACGTCATTCGCGAGGTTTTTACTGAAAATCAGCGCTGATGACGATAGATTCGTCCGAAGTCACGGCATTTAGCTGAGCAATAACCTATTCTTACACAGATGCGGCGCACACTATTGTTATTGTTGTTGCTTTATACAAAAAAAAAGAAAACACTTTTCAATCGGTATTTTGTTTAAGGTTTGATTGTTTGTCTAATTTGATAATGTCGCAAACATTACGCAATATTTGTAAATTGTCTTTGGCCACAGACAAAGCAAGCAATAGACAAAATTTTACAAAATTTTCTAGTTTGAATATTGAATACGAGGCCTTTGGGTAAAGGTTAGTAAAGGATTATTATAGATATGTAATTTTTTTTGTAATGTGCGTTTAGTTTGTGTAGAATAAACAATTTTTCTTTCTTTTCTTTATTTTTCTTTCTTCTGATTAACTGATGATGAACATGGCTCGTGCTTACACGAAAGTTTGGGAAGTGGAAGATATAAAAAACTTTTCATACTTTTTATTCTTCTCATACTAAGTACCTACTGAAGTATTGAATGGGCCTCTAGATCTGCTCCTCTACATAACTCCTCGGTAGTAACAACAGATTTTCTTACAGACACCTTAACCCGAGATATTTCAGAAGAAACTGCGTCAACTTACAAGATAGAAAATAAATTATATATCCATTAAGAATTCTCCAATACCAAATAGGACTTTTCTGAGTGTGATCTAATCGTATGACACAATTCTCCGTGCAAAGACAATTAAAATTTATCTTCATTCAAATGCAAAATTAATCATAACAATTGCTTACATTAAACAGATGCGCAACGTTGAATAAAGAAAAAGAAACAAAGGACAGTCCCTAATAAACCAAGCCAAAGTCTTGGAATCCGCAAACGACCGAAACTTCTTATTGTGATTCAAATAACGTGGGTTTGCTTTTATTTCAAACTTAATTAAACAAAAATCTGCCTCCTCATTAAACATTCGACTTGGTGTAAAACCCTGGAACTTCACGTCATTTTATTTTCATAAGCTGATTTGTTCAAAAAAGTACTCTATTTTCGGAGACGTAACGTGTATTTTCAAATTGCAAGTTAGTTTTTGGGAATATAGTTTTTTTTTTCGATGCAGCACATGGCAGAGTTTGAAACATTAGTAGGTTTTATATAACCTTTTGATTTACTTCAAGTAATTCTCTCATGTTTGCTCAGAATGAATTTTAATGAGCTTGTTGTTTATGTTTTAAACGAATAAAATTGCTTGTTTCAGATCAAGATATAAGATAAACAAGCCGAAATTAATTAAAGTGCATAAATACAAAAAAAAACTATTAATGTTTACAATGAGAATAATTCTGTTTTCGAATGACCCTAACAATATTACCTATTCTGCTTCATACTTTACGATTTACAAATCTAAAAGTCTAAATTCGATATTGAAGTAGGTAGTCAAGACTTAGGTAGGTCTCACAGACTTTACCACAGCCCTCTTCTAGATCATCTTCATAATCTTCTACCTAACCTTTTCCCAACAAATTGGGGTCAGCTTCCAGTCAAACCGGATGCACCCCTCCTTCCTTAGAACCTAATATCTACAGTACCACCCCTTTTAATAGTATCATTGCATTGGCTGCATCTGCACAAATGAACACGTCAAGTAGCGTTATTTTAAGCCCTTTCCCGCCAACGTTTCAATTAGCAGAACGAAACCCGATTATTAAGCCGTCATTTGATATGTGCTAAATGACGTATCTTATTAATTTATATGGTAGAATCAGAGTATTCAAGAATGACAGACAGGTGTTATTCATTTAGAGTCGGGATTTCTTTAATCATAATGTGCTTTCACTATTTGATGGGCCCCTGTACATAAACTTCTTAAAATTTCTATAGTCCATTTTTAAAGAATAGAATACTCTTTATTACGATTTACAGATATAAATGTAGAAATCTTGAATAGGGTGACACAATGGGCGGTCTTATCACACGTTATCATCACATTCACAAACGGTGAAGGAAAACATCGTGAAGAAACCGGAATACCTGAGAGATATTTCGCGACGGTATGTGAAGCCAAGTCAGAGACCCATGAGCGGCTTTAAAACTCTGACACCAGGTTAGTCAGAAGAAGACCACATTCATACCCAGTGTCATCTTTCACTACACGAATGCGGCACTGCTACCACTTAGAATGTATTCGAGGCATTGGAGCTGCTCCTAAAACATATTGCATTAGATAATCTTAAAAGAAACGCAGGACTGAGAGACGGCAGTGTTGAAACTAAATCAAATTCAGTCAATCCAGTCAATGCTACACAAAGAATTCTGATATAAATAAGGGCTGCAGACACTATAGTATATGCCCATACAGTAACTTACATATATAAAGGCTGGAAAACAGTGCAGACACAACCAGCACACAATACGCGCGTCTGATTGCGTCGCGCCAGACTACGCAAATTACATCGTATATTGTAGCAAACCTCGTTTGTATGATACCGTCTTCTCCTAATCATAGAAGGTAATGTAAGATTGTGCAGACGGAAGAATATGGGAGTTTAGTTTCAGGGCTAAGATTTTGGGAAACTCTTTGAATTACGGTTTGTTACTGATATACATATAGTGTTTTTTTTGGTAAACCAAGAACATATGTCCTCACAAGATCTACTTTTCAAAACATAAATAATTATGTGTTTGCTAACTTTGCCGAAAGATAAATATTTCAGGTGGTCATAATTTCAGATCATAGACCCAAAGATCATCTTGACAATATATCAAAATGTGTAATTATCTAAGGAAATTAGTTTGCCGTGTACATTTGTACACGGTGGGGCTTTATCGGTCAACTACGAGTAATTGACACAGCATAATCCACCTAGAGAAGGTATTTGCCCTATGATTCTTTCCCTTTTTTTTAGGGTTTCGTACCTCAAAAGGAAAAAACGGAACGCTTATAGGATCACTTCGTTGTACATCTGTCTGTCTGTCAGTCTGTCAATATCCTTTTACTCAGGAACGCGACAAATTATCAAGTTGAAATTAATATCAAATGCGGTCCCTTGGAGCTCTAAAAAAATCAAGCTTCTAAGTCGACGTAATAAAAAATACAGCCATTTATGCGACAAATTTTGATACTAGCAAATGAATTGAAGCCTATAGGGTACTTGCCGTTGATCTACAATTATGAAATTTGGCAAGAATCAGGGTCTCACAGCACAAGCAATGGAATAAGTCCGAAAATCGCGCATTTCTATTTTTATTATCACTTTTTTTTTGCGATTACAAACTTACATTTGCAGTTGGAGAATTGACCGTGACGTATATAGATGTATGGGAGAACATGTTCTTCAACTACAATGTTAAGTTTGTTTTTGGGATAAATTCAATCCAACTTTGTTTGTTACGCTTTCACGCTAAAAGGGCTGAACAGATTTTGATGATATTTGGCACATGGGTAGACCATGACCTGAGTTAAGACATAGGATACTTTTATCCCGATATTCTCACGGGATCAAGACTTATGTTACAATTTTTAATATACGTACATGTACATAATATTATTTTAAGTTTGTTAGCGTATATATTATTACGTAAATGCTATAATTAAATAAATACCATATACATGTTGGTATATTTTATACACCTATTATCAAACAACATGTTCACCAGGATGACATAGGATCGAATGCTTAACACCAAAAACAAAACAAAACACCATAAACTAAGTTGCATACCATAAACAACATTTTATCAAAACCCACATCGATTTACACAGAATTCGAACCGCATTGGAAAGGACATCAAAGTGCTTACACAAATAGATTCAAGAACATACGGAAAATATGTAAATTTTAATGCTGGAGTACGTAAGATCAAAGTGGGTGCTACAGGAGCCGACTGATTTTCGCTCAACATCGATATTTCCTTGTGTTTTTTTTTTGTTCGGATTTTGAAAGCCCTCTTCATTTCCACTGCTTTCAAAGTTGCCTTGTGATGTGGTGGGTAAATTTCCGAATTTTAGCGGTTGTATGTAAAGTACCTACTTATATATATTTGTATCATAGTTATGTTTCCAAACAGTTCTTTTACGAATAAAAGAAAATGTTTTTTTTTTAAACAAGATATCCCAAATACGATAATTATACGAGTTCTTTTTAAGAGGCTTCATCCAAAAAGTTGGCAGCGTCGCAAATAGCTGTCAAATATTTACCTGTTTTGATTAATTTGGCTACATTATGGTATGGAAATGAGAAATATGGCTAACTACTGAACTGAAATATTAATAATGAATTGCAATTATAACACTGAATTTGATGTTGTAATCGTTTTAGGCATAAAAAAGGCTTTGAAAAGTTTCTAAATACTTGTGTTACGATATTAATTATTGCATTTTATAATCAATATTTTTGTTCACTATATGGCCGAATTAATCAAAACAGCGAAATACTTGACAGCTATTGACGACGTTGCCCATTTTCTGTATAAACGATCTTAAGTAGGTGCGTACGTTTTGTATTACAATCATGACTGCAACAGTGTATTCAAATCAGTATTATGTAGTCTATGTATCGCTTTATTATCACTGGAACCTTCTACTTTACCAAATAATATGATTAGCAGATTTTTACCTATACTTTGCTTACTCAGGACTTACACAGCGAAATATGTATACCCACAATTTTAATTATGAGTATACGCAACACCCAAAACCATACAAACCGACATATTAAAACGTATCGTAATAACAGTTATCCCAACTTTAAGTTCTCATAAAACCGTATCTATATCTCTAAACAGACGGCACATAATAGTTTCAGGGATCATTATCTGTTATAACAAGAATCTATTCCCGTTTATTGACTGTTAATCATTAAACCCATTAGGGGTTCCGTAGGAGCGCAACGATCAAACTTTGCCTATAACGGTTATGGCCAACGTGGGCACAAAGGTTACGTAATGTGGTTTTGTCGTGTCGAGGGATATTTTGAGAAGTAACCGTCATAATTTTGCCCTTTTCAACACTTTCAGTAAAGTTTCGGTAAACAAGCTTGGGGAATGTTCCAGAATTTTCACCGTTTTTAGTAATTATAAAACTGAAACTTCTAGAAGCTCTAGACTTGAGATTAATAAATGTAAGCTCTCCAATGAGTACTTAATTTACCGAAATTAATCTTCTCTGTCTTGTGAAGGCGTTAAAGTTTGAACAAAACAATGTAAACACATTGTTTTGTTCAAACTTTCACGTCTCGCGTTATTCTAGACTTTGGTAACGGAATTTTGATCATGATTGAACATTTTCATATCGAAATTGAAACTAATATAATAATAGAACAATTGTTAGGAGAACAATAGGGTAGAGTCACGGATGAATGACAATGAGATGGTTCTTTCCGCATTTAAAGTATGAAGCTTCAAGCACGCGGCCGGCTCGTCTTGTCGGGCCAATTCAGTGAGTGTAACGTAGTCAGAAGATATAAGAGTTACGCGATAGAAAGAGAGCCAACTTCTATGTGAATATAACTGTAGGTAATTGGCGCTGTGCGACCTGAATTGTACTTTATAATGTCGTAGAAAGAGTCGCTTTTTGTCTAAATGATTTTGCAGCGTGAACCTTTTGTACTCATCTGTAGAACCTGGATAGAACTGGCACAGGAGCGTGGATATTGGCACAAACAAAGAGAGGCCTTTCCAAGCAGTGAGTAAAGTGGGGCTGTTGATGGTAATGATGACGAATAGTCGATATTTATAAGGTAAGTTTCCCAGCCCTCTGGAGCTCATGGCTAAGTAATAACAGCGGCACGGGTCGATTCATCAGGTTAAGGTACACTTGCCGAGGTTGGTCCGTGGATGAGTGACCATCTTTACATAACGAGACTCCTCCGTGCCTCGGAAAGCACGTTAAGCCATTGGTCCTTCCTGTCATTCGTCGACCTTTGACAGTCGTTACGTGCCATCAGAAACCCGAAAGTCTGACAACCAAACTTCAACCAAAGGAATATCGTTTTACCCAAATACTTGGTTTTGGAAGTCAGGTAAGCAGTGGCTTCGTGTAAAATACTGGTATTCAGCTGCATCCGATTAGACTGGAAGCCGACCCCAACATAGCTGGGAAAAAGCTAGGCAGATTGATTGAAGTTACACAGCCCTCAGCCCTCAGCCCTCAGCCTTCGGGTTAGGTGGAGCGATGATCTTTGCAGGGTGGCTAGCAGCTGGATGAGATTTGCCGAGAATAGAGCTGAATGGCGTGCAATTGGAGAAGCCAATGTCCAGCAGTGGACTGCTGTAGTTTGATGGTGATGATGAAGTTACATAAAGCTAATCAATCAGAAAAATAAAGACTTCAGATACCATACATGAACCTAAACTAAACAACCTTGCAATCAACGTGTATGTAATACAGCATAATCAGCCTATAATGTTCCCTCTGCTGGGACACAGGCCTCATCTCGGTGAGAGAGAGTGGGCCGTAATCCACCACGCGGGCCCAGTGCGGGTTGGTAGATGTTACATGTCTTCGTTTTGAGAGCAGTAGTAGTGAAATAATTTACACGAAATAACGCCTGCCTGGGTTCGAGCCTACGACCTTACAACTCGTAAGTCGCGGCCGTCACCACTGGGCCACCACTGCTCTGCTCTGTGTATGTAAGCATATAAAATAGATCCAAGATTCGAAGAAATAACTGTGACGAAAATAAAAAGTAACATGACAAACCAGTATCATTCAAATGCATTTGATTGGCGTACAAACGATACAGAATGCCAACCAAAACCACTCATGCTCAAGCTCAAGAGATTATTGATGGGTGCTTTATGAAAGCATCATTTATTCAAAGTATCGTATCATCTAACCCTTTAAAGAATTTGCAGTCATCCTTTTATTATAACGCAACAAAGCGTTGAGCAATACTGATCCCTACATCTCTTTTGATGCTGATCATATCCCTCTAACGAAGGTTATTTGAAATTGCAACTCACACATCTGTTACAATTACAAATCAAGAAGTTTAGCACTTTATAGCTCTTTTTATATGATAGGTAGAGAGATTTGAAGGAACAGTTTGATCAAGTCATTGCACATTGGTATCAGGTACACTCTATCATTACTAATACTATAAAACAGTCAGTCATTAAAAACTTTAAGCAAAAAAATTTTTGTTCTTTACAATGATTTTTATTGCAGTCTATCATCAGATAAACAGCAATATGTTTGATATTATTAACGGGTTTTTACGGAAGCTATCCAATGACTATCCCGTTTATTCTTACAGCCTCTTAAATAAGGTCTTGAGGAATTTTCTCTTTAGTCTTCTAGCAACTGTTTGGGTGTTCATCAGGTTTACTGCAAGGATGTTTGGATGATTTGTGATTGGTTCTTTGTACGCTTTTGTCTTTTCTGAAATTTCTTCTATTACAGTTTTGATGCCGAGGTCGTGATGGAGTAAAAAAGTATTTATCATATAATTTTCAAACAATGTATCATTTTAACCCAGCCAAAAGTTTCCAACACATCGCCTCCCATTACCAGTGACAAACAGTCGAACAACATTGACAAATTCCCGAGACATGTCGCCCATGTCGTGACTTTTCCCCTTCAGCCAGATTTGGGCCTTCCCGGGATTTACTGTAACAAACTTTACCAATATCGCTGGAATCAATTTACACGCGTTGTTTAAACAAATACGAGTCGATTGTGTTGATGCTTCGAAAATCCTATGGGCTTTGTTACTTCTTGGATGGGTTATATTGAATTCCAGTTAAGCATTGTGTTTTGTTTGTTTTGTATCTATACATAAAATTGAAGTGTATGTTTGTAGTATCAAAATAACTTTTTACTAAATGCATTTATGAAGTTTATACGGTACCTACTTATGAGAACATTTTTTATTTTTTTGTTTTGTCTGTTTATCTGTCCGTCAGTTTGTTCCGGCTAATCTCCGAAACAGCTGGACCGATTTTCACAGGCAGACAGCTGATGTTATAAGGAGTAGCTTAGGCTACTTTTATTAGGGTCCACGCGTTAAAATAAATACGTAGTTTATCTTATGGAAATATAGAGTAATAATAAATTGGCATGACATTTAGTGTTCTGCTATACAATAAAATGTTTAAATTGCGTGAGAAATAATAACAGTCAATCCTACTTATTGATCCAATCGATCACACAACCAAAATAATACCTAATACTTAAGACATGAAGTAGGTACTTCAAATACCTATCTTTTTCATAATCAGTTCAGTATAACATAGTACATGGCTGTCCGAATAACCTATGTGTATTTTATTTAACCTTGAAAACATTGGCCAAATGAAGTGTCAAAATTACGCAATAAGCTTCAAGCCATATCAACCATTTAGGTTCGTGGAATTGGTTCGGATTTATGTACTGGAGTGGATAATTATAAAAGTATTTTTTATAATCACGTCTGAATATTTAATTTCACACCATGACATGATACATATATCGTACTAGTCACTCGCTAAATACGTTTAATATGGACGCGCGAGTCATATCGCTTCGTCTGAACAAACTCTTAAACTGTCAAACCTCATTACCATAATGAGATAACGCGGATCGTGACAAATATTATGAGACGTTATTATAAAAAATATATATCACAAAAATGAATTTAATATTCGATATTAGTTCCTGATTGACCATTGTTAAAAATATCTGATTGGACGGTCACAGCAGTTTTTATTGTTCTAGTTAGCACAGACGTCTATAAATCATAGGTATCCATACCATATCGCACATAATATTATAAAGATATTGTCTGGACTTTAAAAGAGACCATGACCTCACAGTATCTTTCGTTGCGTCAGTCAGAGCCTCAGAGATCGTCATTTAAGAAATGTGTAAGAGTCATTCATTTCATCTACTGGCATCTGGCTCTGACTGACGATGTCGGTGGATCATAGGAATGGTCAAATAATAGAAAACAATATTTAAGTAGGTTTAGTTGAAAACATAATCACCTAGATAGATCGCAGGTGGGTACGATAACTGTGAGCTGACAGTGTTTTGTTTCCCCTGATCCAGATACAGTGCTGTATACAGCCGGAGATTAACTTGTAACGTTTGTTTGTAATGTATCATTCGTAGCGAGCTTGGGATACCATATTGTATATGGTGATACACAAGACGCGGCGAACGCTCGCTTCGAGAACCAAAATAATTTTCGTTTGTCATATTTCCGTTTCAAACAAATTCACGAAACAGCCGACAGTCGAGTGGAGGATCCGGTGCTCGCATCAAGCGGCTCGGCTCTCTGCACTGACTACTGTAATGCGTTACAAAAACTTGATAAATTACAAACAAACGTTACAAGTCAGTCTCCGCCTTTAAGCTTCTTGTAAGCACCATGACTCAGATTAAACCTAAACCTAACAATGTAGCTATCTCCTAAGTATACATCGGTGCCCAAAAAACTGGTCGGACCGCAAAAACTCAGAGCAAGATAATATCACTGTAGTCAACACCGACAGAGACAATGTAAATCAGAATAACTTATAGTGTGTACGAACTTGAACCTAAAACGCCTGGATCGTGTGAAACCTCGTGTATTTTTTCACGCTTGAGTAATTTGTAACAAGATCATAATTATATTTATAAAGCACGTAATACACCTGCCTGTAGCTTGCACAAGCCTTGCATGCGATTGTAACATTCAACCATCATAAGTTGTTATAACACAATGCTTGTAGCAGCGCTGCTGGGGAGTTTGCTGCGCCACTTCTTCTTCCCAGCTAAAGCACTAGGAAGTGGTGAAGAGCGGGCGTTTTTGGGGGACTGTGTTATATAATTTTGACGTTCGAAAAGTGCTGATTCTCAGCCTAGTTTGAATAAATGACTTGAAATTTGAATTTTTCGCTATCTACTTACAAACTTTTGTGCAAGTTCCAGGATGTGTAATTGCAGCTTTACACTGACATGTATCTAAAACATCGCAGATACAAGTATATTAAAGCTAAGGATATACCTACAGAAGTTGATTCGCTTGAGAGCCCCAAAGGGTAAGAAAAAGGTAAGCTTCATTCGATGTTTGGTCCCATGTGACGGGGCGAGAATATTGCTCAGTGATTACTATTTATCGGGTTCGATTCCAATACTACGAAATACTAACACGAGTATGTAGCTTACAGTTAAGGTCAATTTATAGACTGATATTTCCGACTAAAGATTCCAGAAGTTCAAATGCTGCAGTAGTTTTTACTGTTAATCATTTTAAAGGAGCTGATTAAAGAAGATTAATTCAAATAAGCTAGGTAATTATTACCCTCAATACACTTCATAAGGGAAATCCTTATGTAGTAAAAACACATGCACATAGAATTTGTAAGCCTACCTAAGATATATCTAATATCACGCCGATGAACACCGCCTAAAATTTCCGATCCGTTTAAGCGTGAGATGCATGCAATGTCATCACAGCGATTAATTAGTGGAAAATGAACATCGCACGACTCGACATTTTCAATTACAACCCGTATCCGAAACTGAAGTTGATTACAGTAGCCGAAGGGAATAGTCGAGCGGCTTTAATACGCATTTGTAATCGACTTAAAACTACCGAGTCGGATGATTAACGGATTTTAAAGAGGTGCTTAAACAGGATTTTTGACGGTTGAGGACCGTTGAATGATTGTCGGGTGTTTATTAAATTCTGTATTTAATTTAAATTCCACAATTTGAAGTGAGAGATTTTAATTTAAGGGAATTTTTGGCCAGCATTTTTTTACGTTCATTCCTTCTCAATTTTACAAAAACATATATTTTTAGAAAGATACGGTTGAACATTGAATAAGCGGTTGATTCAGTACAAAAAAACTACAAAGAAATAAAGAAGAAATAGATGTGAAACAAGTAGAGAGCAATAACCTGGGTTGATTGTAACACTATACAATAAACTTTATTCTAAACACAGTTAAGAAAACAGATAGAAATTAATACAATTGTGAAGTTTCTTCGGTACGTTAAAGGATTCACACGCATAATCTCAAAATCTAAATAACAAAACTTCCACCTGAAACTAACTATATAGAAGTGAGTCTACCTGTATAAGCTAAAACGACTCGCGGTACAGAATGTTCCAAGTTTTCTCATAACGAAAGTGGAGAGCCAGATTTAAGCCCTCACTGAGTAGTGTTGCTACAGTTTTTGTAGACTTTTCCTTTCTATGTACGGCACTAACGTATGTAAATAGGCTAACCGTTTTTCTTGACGAAAATACTTTTTCGCTTGGAAATAAACATCGGCCTGGGTACTGCATATTGTTAAAGAAGTTATACTATCACTAATTGAAAAAACAAAGCTCATAGATGAGTTTAATTGTATCGTAGAAAAAGATGAAAATTTTCATTCCCTACCAATACTATTTGATTACAAAAATCTTTAAAAGAGAATATGTACGGACTGAAAATGAAATCTTAATCTACGATGCAGAGAGAAGAAACTGAATTGATAAACGGCTCATTGAAAATCGTATTAAGCTAGCTAGGTGCTATAAAAACACTTAAGCGACGCAGCACGTTAGCACGTAATTCACTAGTTATAAAGAAAGAGGGGATGACAAAGCATAACTAACGGCTTTCTTTAAAATATATATTGAAATTATATCGCCCCGCTTGTTTGGAGTCACTGTAGAATAGTTTGATGAAGAACGTGATAGATTTATAGTGAAACTGATGAATGATAAACCTATATAATAATATTAAAGAACATAATACCTCATTAATATCATTATTAAAACAAAAGAGTAATTTTCTTATCATTAAAAGTTTTGACAGTTTTTTAATATCTTCTAAGAATTAGAAACACAGCTAACAAAACACTAAACTAAGTCGAACCTGCCTCGAGTAAAACTATTCTAAAGAACTCGAAATGTTATATTTTCATAACACTACAAACTTTTTTATTGAAACCGTATAAAGCGAACGACAAGTTTAAACCACGAACGGGTCGTACTCGTAACATGAGAAAATCTATTTTCCAACATTTTCAAATTCTAGCAGACTTTTATAAGTCTGGGGGGGGCACATCTGGCGTCCACATTAGTATGTTGATGAGGCAATCGCGATCACGGCGGGGATAACGTGATTTATATCATGGATAGGGTTGCTGCCGAACATAATAATATGAGTGGCAATCTACTTTGTTTGACATTGGAGGGTTTTAAGTCAAAATGGGAAGTCATTAAGTTATTTGAAGCAGTGATGTGACTGCATCTTTATCTGATGTGCTACACCCTCAATGAATGATTAAATAAGTCTACCTAATTAAGCAAGCGTCAGTCATGCTAAGTCCCTCGTCTTATCTGATCGTCTCCAATAATACCATTGGATATAACTTACAAAGCTGGGATTATCATCAGGAAGTTGAAGACTGTGGCACCCCAGAAAGACATAACCTTGACTTGATCTCTGTAGGTAAAAGTAAGTTTGGCAACATCAAAATAAACACAAACATCTACTTTTTTTTAATGAAATAAACAAACTTGTCACAAAGTATTTCAAGAACACGCGATAAATCAAAACAAATGCGTAGAGACAACCCTACAAGCATATTCTAAGGATAAATTAGGGTCGTGTGTCAAATTTTTCACGTATTTTCCTTCGATAGGCTGTCGGCGCGTCGGTGACCGCGCCGGTGTAATTGATAGGACAGATGATATTAATGTCCCTCCCCTACACAACGTGTGCACACAATTTATGTTGCAATACCACACAAACTACAACGCACCCGTTGTAGGTACACGAATATTCACGCAACTGTTTTGACGCGAAAACGAAGTTAAGCAACAGGATTTGGGTTTGCAGAGTGCCTTATTGGTTTAAAATTGAAATACGTTTTGGTTCAATATAACACATTTACTATGTAGTTAAACATATAAATTATAAGTAATTTAACTTTTCCAACACTTTTGTAGATTCATCTATGAATCAGAAAAGATTTATATTCAGTTGCTTGAATCTTAACTAGCTATGCTAATTAGCTTGGTCAGCTTATCCAATTGAGGTAGCACTGCAGTGTTCACATATACTATCCCGGAGGCAACCAATACCTACCTACCTAAGTAAAATAAAAGATAAACTAGATTACTAGAACAAAGGTCTGAGTACAGGTTCCTGTGGGACACCAACATCGATACCACCAAAAATATTCTGTCAATACTATTTCTACAGGCAACAGTCTTCCCTGTGTTTAAAGACATGAAACTTAAATTAAAACAAGGAAGAAGTGCTTTGCTCTTGTTTAAAAGGTACAAATGGCACACGCTCACCTTGTCAAAAGCTAAATCAATAACTAATTACTCTAATAGAGGTTACTTATAAATAGTAGCCCTAAGAGTCTTGTAGATTGTCTATTGAATACCTCATATTGGACAACGTTCTCCCCAGAAACAACACTATCATGCTACCAAAGCAAAGCGACCTCTATCTCTGTAACCAGAAACTTCTACAAAACATTCACACAGCGCCATCTATTGATTACGGCTTGAAGCGCCAAACATGAAGCATATCTACTTGTTCAGGTTTTTCCAGGTTTAATACTGCACCACCAGATGGCGCTAACTGTATCAAAAACCGACTAAGATAGATATTTCAGCGGTGTGTTGTTTATGTTTTCATAACAAAATGAGTCATCATTGAAGTTTCATCATCGCTGTTTTTAACCACCGTCTGTACAATTACAAAAGGTGTCAATAGCTTATCGCTATTGAAGTAATTTGATTTTTCATTTAAAACTGTGTTTGTTTAAAACTAGTAGGTAGCTAAGTAAGCACTATTATGCTGGTTGGGATTATTTATAAAGAAGTACTTACTTTTTATTTTGATTTTTATGCAAATAAGTCGACTAGCCAATTACCTGTTATTCTTATTAGTTTACTTATTCGCACCACCTTGTAAATTATGCTAATTAAAAATATAAAAAAATAAAATAACCGGCCAAGTGCCAATGCACACGAATTTAAGATCGAGCAAAAAATTCCGTTTCTTTTAGAGAGGCCTTTAATTATTAACTTAATTTTTTTTTTTGTTATAGCGGCAAAAGAAATACACAATCTGTGAAAACTTTAACTATCTCCCTATTACAGTTCAAGAGATACAACCCGCTGACAGAGAGATGGACGGACGGACGGGACGTACTTACGGAGAGAGGTTCCGTTTGGCACCCTTCGAGTACGGAACCTTAATAAGTATAGAAAAGCAATTTTCTAGTAAAAATATCTTTAAATTGTATTTTTTTTAACCTTTCCCTTCCGATGGTTCCGATGTATTGAATCAAGTATTAATAATCTTCTTTGATTAGACCGTATAAAGTTATAAAGTATGTTACATACGTATGTCTATAATATTTCTTAGCAATCATAAAATTGTTGACTTTGTATAAATACTTTACACTTTTTAAATGCTTGTATTGTGAGAAAACATTCTGACAATACAAAGATTTAAAAAGTGTAAAGTATTTTCCATCGTGTTTATGGAAAATATTTCATAAAAGTTTTGACGATTTTCAACTGAGATAAAACTCAATACGGTCGCTAACACAATTTCTGCGAAACACGTTGTATTGATGGCGCTGAAGTTCAATAGAGTTCTTTTACGGAAATCCTTTTTCGCAGACTTTGTAAAGTGAGCCCTTTGTGGGAAAGATGGCTCATCTAGATAAGTGGAGACGCTTTCATGGTAAGAACGGCGGCGGTATCACGCGAGCCTTGACTTGCTTTGACACTCCAGACAGCTTTTCTAAGGAACTCGATTTTACAACGATAGGAAAGCGTTTGGTACCAAAATTAATTTTGACACCGCTCCTGTGAAGTTAAGGAGCTACGTAGAGGTACACACGGCTACATAACAAGCTATACATTTCCAGTATAAATGTCGCATTGTATGATTTCCGTACAATGAGAGGTCAGTTTATACTTGAAGTGCTTGCTATGTTTGATATGGAGCCGTGTGTACCTCCACGTACCTAGTTCCCTAACTTTAGAGGCGTGTATACTTCTTCTATTTAACGGCAATACACTCCGTATTGCTGTTTTAAATAAATGCGAATTTGCATTTTATAACAATGGATATTTTACGCACACATGTGTAACAACGACAGTTATATTAAAAAAAGTATTTGACACTACCACGTTTTTCAGCGTAGATACCTATAGCATCAAAGTTCATTGCCCTGTCCAACCACAGTTTAGGTATGTTTTCGTTCATATAACCCCTATAGGGGAAAGTAAGATAAGACGGCCCCTGCAAGTATGAATGTCCACATGAATAATTTTGAAATGAGTTGTGTCATGACTTCATGAGGAAGCTCTTCATACTCCCTACACCCCCTACTCCTACTTCGTCTTGGTCAGCGTACTCAACGCTGGCTTCCACGTTAGCACTGTTTTAGCCAGGAAAGTTTGTTTTCTCAAACATGCTTGGAAATTCGAGCACTATTTTGACAACCTTCTTCGAGATATATCGAAAAATCCATATCGGTTGTGTTTATAAAAAAAAAACAAAACAAACAAATAAATCACTATGAAAACTCATATGTGTCGTTTTAATTAAAAATGGAACGAACTTTTTACTTCAACACATGGCAACTAAGGAGGTAACTTATCAAAGATTTTATTTTAAATTTCGATTTGGTTTGCAAATTGAGCTGTTTAAAGTAAACAAGAAAAAATTGAACATATGGGCGCGTGAAAAATTATCGTTGTTCGTCATTGATTCTGGAATTTATAATTATTTACTTATTTTTAATTTCCGCGCATTATTTGAGAAAAGTAGGTACTATACAAGACTAGACTAGACTCACGTATGAGTGCCTCGGTTTCGCCTCGGCCCACATTTTCATTATCATCCGTCAATGCTCTTGTTGTAATGTAGGTTCTATTTTCCGTTTTCTAATGTAAAATTGTCGATTTTCAATTAACTTATAGTTTGCTTTGGCTTAGAATAATTATGTTCTGGCGGTCACTGTATGCAAAATGACTTATGATTGAACTAACTAACTATTTATTGTCTAGATTGAAAACTGCATTAGTAGCATAAATAAAGTACGATGTGCCGAACATAATTCAATGAAAGTCTTCATATTTCATGAACGACGGAATAGCAAATACTCCTACGCTCGAGCTCTGACGTCAGATATCGTGAAAGGTCCATTGTTTGGTCCGAGAAGAGAAATGATCCGTTTTCATTAATAATTTATCTTTCTTTCCCATAAACTGACTACTCCTATGTTGCTTCTACTTCCCTAATTACATTATCATAATAGACTGCGTATCTAAACAAAAAAAATAGGTACAGTATGAGACTTCGCCTCGGATGGATGAAACCTTCGTTCGAGTTCGAAAGTAGTCGGTATAACCCGAAATACACACGTAGGTAAGTAAACGTTCCGGCAGACAGGCGCAACGCGATGCGACACGACTCTGATGGAACAATTTCTATGAAAATTTCACGGAAATTGTTTTACCGGTGTCGCGTCGCGCCTGTCTGCAGAAGCCTTAAGATCGTAAACATAAATTTACATGTAAATGACAAACGAAAGTAATCAATTAGTTAGTTAGTTTAGTTTGTGCAGAATAAACACCGTTTTTTCTTTTTTTTTCAATTACCTACCATTACGTACCAATTACAAATACTTTTATAACTTTCAGAGGAGATTTAGTGTGGACTTACCTGTGAGCCAGAAGCGAACTCATCAGCTGGTGGTTCCCTGGTGAACCTCTCGAACTTGAAGCTGTTGGAGCGGTAGAGCTCGTTGTCCTCACGGGAACGTCTTCCGCGGCAGAACCGGCGAGTTATCGACGTATGTCTGAAGAGAAATTGTAGGACTTAGTCCACAACAACAGCCCAGACACAGCTCACATACAAACACTATTAAATACACAATCCATGGATCGTATCTATGGTTTAGTTCAAGGATAGACTAACATCCAATTCAAATGAAAATGTTGGTTCCCCCAGTAACGGAAATACCTATACGTTGGTGAAACTTAAGGCTGCTATTGACAATGCAAAACTCGTCGCTAGCTTTAAAAAAAAAAAAAACATTTATCTGCAATTCTACACTCATATCGTAAAGTTCTTATTTGAAAGCCACGTGAAATTAAAAAGTTTTATTAAAATACAGTTTCCTTAGCAAACTTGCTTTTATAGTAAGTAGTTTATGAAACGGTTACATATACCATACGATGTTTGAGTACAGTTTAAAGTACAATTTTCTGTGTTTTAATAAAACTTAACTTAATTTCACGTAGATATAGTCTGTCATTTTACTGCGTTTAAAAGCTCTGTGTCAATATTCCTAAACAAAGATGACACTGACAGTTCTTGAACACGGCTTAGTTTTGCTAATCGTGTTCAGTTTCATTGGTGAAATTCGCTCTCAATGATCATAGTGGTAGGATCTGCGATGGAGGCTGCTGTGGCGCGTACCCGGGGTACGGGGTGTTATTTTGGATTTGAGTGCCATTTTTACGACAATATTGTTGACTGGTCTTTACAACACAGGTATCAAATGGACCCTCGGTGCCTCGGGGACCATATAAGCAAATGCCAAACGTCAACGATTGTAACTAGATCGAAGTTTATGACGGCAAAAATGCCGACGGCCGTAGGCTATCCGGCTTTTCTATTTTTGGGCCTGGCTTGCCAGTCCCAAAAATAGAAAAGCCGATACATATTTAGCCGGACAATTGGCCCTGAAAGCCCGACACACTGGTATTTAAAAGATCAGGCATCTTTTGGCGGGACGGGGTTGACAAAAAGCCTAACAAAAGCGTCCGGCTTTGTTAGGCTTTTGGTCAACCCCTGTAGTCTTGTAGAATTCAATGGGTTCAGCCTCTGTCGCTGTCAGTCTGTCTATCTTTCTGTCAGCGAACTGTATCTCATTAACCGTAATAGGTAGACAGTTGAAAATTTCACGCATTATGCATTTCTATTGCCATTATAACAACCAATAATAAAAATTTACTAAAATTAAAGGGGGTCTCTATACAATTAACATTTGATTTTATATAAGTCGGCACGTAAAATCAGCTGCGGAACTTCGGTCGCGTACCTTCGGCATAGTGTGCTTAGACACTAAGGGCTGATTTCACCAATGAAATTGAACGCGATCAGCATTTCTAAAACGCGTTCAAGAGCAGTCAGTGTCAAAATTGTTATGGAATATTGTACACTGACAGCTCTTGAACGCGTTAAGATGTGCAGAACGCGTTCAATTTCACTTGTGAAATCAGCACTAAGAGTCACCGCCACTTATGCAGATATCGGGTGTAAAAAGACACTTTCCGAAGCCGAAAGCCACATATTCTACCCATTATTTGCATCATTTTTTTCCACTAGACCATACCTGGGAATCCACTGGTTCTGGAGATATTGAAGGTCAAAGTCGCTTTTTTTTTTTTACTTTTTCACGAAAATTAATTCTATGCGATAATACGAAACTTTTTTCCAAACAAACATTACCTGAATTTTAGATTTATCTTAACAGATTACGCATTTGAAGTTACAAAAACGCAATGAACAACAAGTACCTACCTACGTAGCGTAGGGGCGGAGCTTAACTAACACTGAATCCGTTCATTCAAGCGTGGGTTCGCGTTACATTGCGCGCAATAAAAACGTGTTTTTTTTATTAAAAAAAAAAAATTACGGTTCCCAGCAATAATTTTTGCGCAAAGCTACTTAGCTATACGTACAGTATGCGTAGTTTACGGCTTTGTGATGTGCCTTTTTACACCCTGTATACAATATCACAGGCATCGCAGATGAGTTACCATTCAAAAGATAACACTGAAATGTGTCATGTCACATGTGTTACACCATCGCCCAAATCCGTTCAAACTGGAACAGAACAACGCTGCTCTACGTTCGAGACCCGTATGGTGGAAGTACTTCCCCGGACGAGTTCCTTCCTCCAGAAGTAGTTCTAGGTACTACTACTTAACATATTATTATTCTGTGCCTGTTAATCTCGATAGTCTCAGGGTCAATGATTGAGTTGGAGAGATCAAAGGGCAGTTAAATACTCCTAATTAAATTTGTAAGATATACAATTATTATGTCGCATCTGCTCAAGCTGACGTCACCAAGATAGTCGGAAAAAGGCTAGGGTGATAATGACTGATAAAGAACTGAGACTGATAACATTTAACTGTGGACATGTAAACTCAATAACAGGGGCTAAACAAATCAATCTGCCTAGCCGTTTCCCAACTATGTTGGGGTCGGCTTCCAGTCTAACCGGATGCAGCTGGATACCAGTATTTTACATGGAGTGATTGTTTACTGACCTCCACAACCCAGTAACTGGGTAATACGATACCCCTCGGTAAGATTGGTTGTCAGACTTTCGGGCTTCTGACGACCCGTCACGACTGTCAAAGATCCACGAATGACAGCCGGGACCAACGGCTTAACGTGTTATCCGAGGCACGGAGGAGTCTCGGTTTGTAAAGATGGTCACCCATCCACAGACCAACCCCGGCAAGCGTAGCTTAACCTGATGGTTCGACCCGTGCGGCAGTTATTACTTAGCCACGAGCTCCTCCACGAATAACAGGGGCTAAACAATGGACAGAATTATGATACAAGACAAGCTGTAATTTATTTAAAAACAGAAGCAATGCTTAGATGAAGATGTGTAAACTTTAATGTCTCTAAGGCCCGTATTACAGAACGTAACTCAAGACTCAAGCATTACTTAAAACTCGTTTAAAGCCTTTTGATTGGTTGAAACTAGTTTTAAGTAATGTCTTGAGTGAGCTTCTGTAATACGGGCCTTAGATTGGCAAACGTATCGGCAAGCCGTGTTTTTTTTGTGGTTACAAAATAGTCTGAAGTCCCTGACTCCTGTGCTAGGTGATAGGTGATATACCTGTGCTACAAGAGCCAGTGTTGTTGTTGTTGCTAAGATGGCCGAAAGGCCTTTGCCAATGTATTATTAACATAAAAAATAAGCCGTCTGGTATAACCGGCTTGCCAGATATCATAAAGCGGCTATATCATTGCAAGTCATATTTTTGCTGTCTCATCACAACACATGATAAATTCTGATAGAAATAAACACAGTAGGTACCTACTTAATTGAAAAAACAAATTTTTGCTGTGTTGATCGTTACGTCAAAAATTGGTGAGGCAGAAATATAAACTTTATCCGAACATTAGATTGTGATGACTAGGTAGTACTTTTAAGCCAAGCAGTTAGACAATATCTACTTACGGTGATTGCCTCGACAGACGTCCTTATAGATCGCTGAAAACAAACATTGTTTACAGCGATCTATAAAGCTCTCGATTTTAGACGACGCAGTAGCGGATGGCTGGACTGATAATGATGATGATTTATAGGGAGCAATATCTAAACATCATGATCTGCGATGCACTACAACAGGCCAAATACAGAGATCTTCAAAAACTAGGTACCTACACCTTCGGGGATTGATCGAGTGATGTTATCTTATTATCTTCAAAAAGTTTAGAGGGGTATATCACGACGCTCAGTAGTGAGGTAGGTACAACTGAAGATTGAGGGAGGCAACCAGTAAGGGCTCCTAGAAGAGTGGTGATTAAGATCGATCCTTATTTGTACGAAAGGAGGCCATTGCTTTTCAGAAAGATAGAGAGACTCAGGCTGACATTACTGACACACTTTTATGTGGTCTACAGATTTTTCCCAAAGGTGTAATACATTTCTATCTTCGATGAGGGCGCAGCGCAGCCCTTTTGATCAATAGCGTACTAAAACCGACACGTGTGGTTCACGTGCTCCCTATCTATTCTATTCTATTCTATTTACTTTAGGTTTGCAACCACTTAATTATGCTTTTGGGGTAAGGGGTAATGTTCCAGTGGGTATGTGTTTACTTCTAGATTGGTAAAAGAACCGGTCAGTAAAGGAAGTCATTATTTGATCATATTATACAGATATGATGATATCATAGAATAGCATCCGCTGTTTAATATGGGGCTCCCATCTCCCAATGATCGTTAAAATGAACGGTCAAAAGAGATCAGCCATGCTATTCTGTAAACATCTCACCGTGAAAACTTGGGTGAAGTGAGCTGTCAATATTGTCAATCTCTGTGGAATGACAGCTCACTCCACGCTCACTTCACCTAAGTTTTCACGGTGAGATGGTTACAGAATAGCACTACTGCTATCTAATTACGCAACACACTTTCGTTGACAATTCCGACTAATCTGTTTCAATTTGACAGGTCAACAACATTCATTGTGTTATTTACGTTGTTGAGCAGATTTTTTTTTCGAACGTACGAAGCAATGGATTAGCAATCTGTTTCAAAACTAATTGTAATTAGGGTTACTGTTATGTATGATCAAACGGATTTGTGATCTTAGTTTGTTGATATTAGAAAGAAGATTCTACCCATCCTTTAGAGTTAGATAAAATCGCTTAGCCACACGATCTCATACAAACAGTTAACCATGGTATGACTCATGCCTATCCCGATAATATTAGGTCTGTCTCAGTTCATAGGCTTAAAAATTGTATCTATAATATCTTGTACACATACAATATCTTTATTACTTATTAAAGATCTTACTGGTAATTATATTTTCGAGCCGTTTGGGTTGAAACCCTCGGGCCGTGGGGTCCAAGTACTCACGACCTCTTTAGAGAAATCTCCAAACGGCTATTTGACACTTCCTGTGACCCAAGGGCTGGCAGAGGCTAAGCATTGCCATACAACGTGGCAATGCGGCCAGCCTCTTGGGTACATTACCAGTCGACAGCGATGTGGATGATTTTTTCGATGCTATATTTTAGTTTGTAAATAGTTTTAGTTAAGTTAGTATATAATTTTGCTACTTTTATTAATTAATTAGTTATAAGTTGTTTGTACCCACATGTAAACATTGCATTCTTATTAAAGATACATTATTCCGCAGCTTGCATGTAACCTAATCTCCACATACGTAAGAAACAAAGTCGCGCATCATTGGAGAATTTAATTCATATTTAATCATTAATTCTTACCCATTGTTAATTTTTTATGCGTTAACAACAAATTATCCGCCTCGAACGCTTGTTGCATTGTTGCGTCCTTAGCTAACTGCAAGTTTACATAAGACAGACTGTAATCATGTCGTGCAATCTACCGTATTGCAGTATAATGAACCTGGCTGATAAAGTAGCCAACATTATTTCTGATGTAAATAATTAACAGTTACCTAGAATCGCTGGAATGCAGCGGCCATTGTATGCCGAATATCTTTAATCTGGCCGGTGGTCGCCTCTTCTGCTCCGTCCGAGTGTTCTCCTCGACGGGTGGAGTGTGATGTCTACTCCCGGAAGAAGCCCTCGTGCCACTTCGACGACGCCTGCGACGTCTCCTCTCAACCAAAATAAAATTATCTCCGTTTCTGATAATGTACGATGAACGAAGAGTCGATTTCTCGCCCTCGCCCTGCCTTTGTCTTATCAAGTCAGCTGTTCTTAGTGTGTGTATGTTCTGGTACTCAGCCTCCTGTGCTGGCGGAGCGGTAGGTGGCGTCACTTCCTTGCTTGTGCTAGTCCCGCTTCCATCCCTCTTCTTCCGGGAGGAATGGAGACCAACCCGACGCCAAACCTTTTCCATCTGTCTTTAATGTCATCCCATTATTATGCTTACTAATCGTCGCAATTTTCACGCGAGAAGTCACTTGTCACTGAACACACAATCACAATGTTTACCGAAACAAGTAATCCTCGGGGATCATAAAATCGTTCACAGGTTTTTACCGAAAGATGTCCGAGGTTCCCACATAAATATTAACACAAATGAATCACTGTCCAATCAGCCGTTCCCTGTCATTGTTCGGGCTGATAAATATTTCAAGAGTCCTCCACAAATCCTCGGTTCCCGGTCGGAGATTACGTGCCAACGATCAAATCACAGACATCAGGGCATTTATCATTAATTTCTCATATTAAGACGTACTAGGTTAGTAGAATTAGGGGAGAGAATAACGTGTTTTTTGACATCGCACTTGCAGAAGTCCCGGCCCTAACAGGGTGCGGGTGCAAGCTTTGCGCATGCGCGATCCCCCTTCACCCGTAGCCCCGTCTGACCGAAGCTCCAAAATGGCGGACCTCCGACCCCTTCCCGTTATTGAATATCTAATTTTATCGCCATGCATTTATTGTATTCAGCTGCGATGCATTCACGGCCTACTTTTATTATTATCGAGTTACCTGGCCCGCCTCTTAAGTTATGTATGAAATGCGGCAGTTCGGGCCAACTTTAGCACAATGAGATTCAGAGCTTTATCAAATGAATGTCCAGAATATTCCAACCTAAAGTTGGAACAGGAAGACTTCAATATAGTTGTGAAAAGGCTAAGCAGATTGATTGTCCAGAATATACCAAACGATTGTTATTTTTGGAAATGTGATTTATTTGTTGGTTGTTGGATTTCTGGCAAAACGACCAACAGAATCAACAAGTATTTCTGTTCTCCTATAGTAAGGTACCACCTAAGTATACTTAACTATAGGAGAACCTAACTTAGAACTTCTCGGTAGGTAGGTCTGATGATTTTCTCTAACACTCTCTACCCACTACTAATCTAGCACTGTATTTCCAGCAGTTCTGTTCTGGAATCGAGTTTTTGAATGTTTCAGTTCTACTTTCATCATTATATTAAAACCAGCGCACCTACGTACATTCGAAAACAGCTCTACATGCTACAGGTTTGTGCTTAGTACAACTTTTACCTTCGTGAACACGGTGTAACATTCAGAACTCTATTTTTTGTAGTGATCCCGAAGGCATGTAAACTGAAATGCGACATAATAAGCGTTAGCTACTTATCCTAGGTACTTTAAAAAGAGTTTACAGATGCAGATTGCTTTCATAAAAATGTAGTTTGAAAGCTCTACACAATATTTACCAAATACAGAGCATGATTATTATCCACTTAGGGAAACAGGTTCGACTTGCATATCAATATATTGGAAAACTCTTAGGCCGCGCACACTTTGGATGCGTTTTCGTACGAATTTCACTCGTGCGTAGGGCTTGCAATATTCGTTCATTTTTACTATCCGGTTAATACGAATATTAATATTTTGCTATCCGGAATATCCGGATGATGCGGATAATACGGATATTTTTTAGTTAAAAAAAAAAAAAAACTAATAAGGGTTTGTAACACGTTTTAATCAGTCTCTCAAGAAAAATGACTAAGAAATAATAAACTATACCAATGTTTCAAGTAACAATCACATAAAAAAACTAGTTCACTTTCTAAAATTATACAATAAAACACCGATACCGCACAAATAATTTGTACCTATTCTTCTCATACTAAAAAGAATTCTAACAAAAAATGAGAACTTACGTTTACTTTATCACAAATCGGAACATCCCAATTAAATCAAAATATCACTTTCCTTGGCAATTCAGCTTAATTATTAGGTCCCCACCTATGAAATCAGCGTTTTGTATGGAGAATTTTAAAGAAGTTGCTTTTTTCATACTAACATTTTCTTAATTTATATAACAACCATGGACACTAATGTTTTAAAACTTTTATGCGCTAATGTTTAAAAACTAAGATAACGTAATATGCCACTAGATTAAGCGACAAAAATAAGTTTTGGCTAAATTAAAACAAATAGTGGTCATTTCTGCTAACAAAATGAGGAGTCATTTTTAAGGTATTTTTTATGTTTATAAACTATAAGTAATAAGATTTTTTTTACTATTGGTAGTTGTCTATGATGGTCATTATTCGATGTAATACCAAGCAATTGATGAATATTTTAATTCATAGAAGTGACAAGGTTCTCTATTTGTGAGAAAAAAACGCCAATTTCATAGGTGGGGACCCAATATTAAACAACAATATAGTAAATCAAATATAATAAAACAAAAATGAACAAAATATCTCAAAATAATCAAATAATATTATTTTGAGATATTATACCCCGTAAAATATATTATTACGAAGGTAATTATTTTTTTTTTATTTTTTTTTTTTTATCTCAAAATAATATTAATGACTTATTTTGATTTGTGAAGTGAATAAATAATTGCAAGAGTGATTAACTATATTAAAATAATAAATAACGTAATAAAAGTTATGTACTATTTAGATCACAGCTTTTTATTTAATATTTAAATGAGAAATACAACTATCCGTAACATCCGAAAAATCCGGATGGTGATGCAAGTAAAATCCGGATATGAAAATCGGTGGATATCCGGATAATACGGATATCCGGATATCCGGATTGCAAGCCCTACTCGTGCGTACACGTACGACCATGGTCGTACGAATTGAGTGCGCACACTGGATACGTTTTTCTCCGTTAGATAGAATAATTCCTAATAAGTTCGGATTGTTTTCGGACATCGAAACTATAAGTTCGTATACGTACGATTAAGTCGCACTCAGTTTGCGCGCTCCCTTTGTACTTGGAAGGTCGGGATCGTTCGTGAGTGTTCGTACGTGTATGCACAAGTAAAATTCGTACGAAAACGCATCCAAAGTGCGCGCGGCCTTATAATTAATTCGTCTCTTTAAGTTATGAATAGGTAGGTACAGCCAACCGCATATGGTTGATAACAATTTAACATTGACAGCGCCTTTATGTCGTAGCAAAAAGTAGATAAATATCTACTTTTCGTAGTGCAAGTGTTACCACGCTGTGCGTTTGACTGTACCTACCTTTTTGTCATAACGTTTTTAATACCCATTAACTAGTTCTCAGTTTTACCAAATATCCACGATAGTTGACGTGCTTTTCGAGGCCCGGAGGAGTAAGGGGTAAGGAGTAAGTAAGTATGTAAATAAGGTCACCCATCCACGGACCAAGCCCGGTAAGCGTAGCTTAACCAGCATGCGTTGAAAAGGGTTTTGTCGACGGAAGAATAGACAAAATGACAGATTGTGATTGTTTATCTGTCATTTTGTCTATTCTTCCGTCGACAAAACCTGTTTCTACAGTGGTCATGCTACGCGTGCTGATGGATCGACCCGTGCGGCTGTTATTAGGTACTTAGCCTCGAGCTGCTCTTCTCCGGCCCGTACATTACTACTATTATTAGTAGATATGTATAATGTAGTGTAGAGGCAAGAATTCCACACCCTTTCTCGATTGAATTGAGTAGGAATGAATGAAAGAATTAGTAAGTACTTACATATTTTAGAATTCTGATTAAAAGGAATTATACACATTATAGTTAAATCAGAACTGAATGAACCCATCACAGGCTGTGTAGGTAGGTATCTAATTAGAGCCGTTGGTCCCTGTCATGGATCTTTGACAGTCGTTACGGGTCGTCAGAAGCCCGAAAGTCTGATAACCAGTCTTACCAAGGGGTACCATAGCCAGTTACTGGGTTGTGGAAGTTCAGAGAGGCAGTCGCTCAATACTGGTATTCAGCTACATTCGGTTAGACTAGAAGTCGACCCCAACCAACATAGGCATGTACCTAGTTGGGAAAAGGATTGATTTTAGTATTATTAATGTTCGGACCTCATACACTCAGACCAAATAAAAAACCAAGACAGCGCTGTCATTAATGAAAAGAAAGAAAGAAAATACGTTTATTTGCGGTACACATGACGCAAAGAAAGAACAAAACACAAAAATAAACAATTTGGGGGAAAATATGCGTCACATCCACGCAAAACGGCCATCGCTCAGCTTAATGCTGCGACCCTATGCGAGACAGGGCCCCAACGCTGGTTTGGTTTGGTTTGGTTGGTCAATAGTGACGTGAAGCCGATTTCGTAAACATCTCTGCATTTAGTATGGTGTAGTTTGATTGAAATTCTATTGTAAATGGTTGTACCTAAATGTGTGCGTGTGAGCGTGTATGCACAGACCGGAGGTGTTGTTTTGGCATGCTTCACTTTATTGTTCGCAGCGCTCTGTCTTGGTTTTTTATTTGGTCTGAGGTTCGTAGCAGAGTTTACAAATCAACTTTCTGCCTGTACAAGAAAATGATTCATGTTTCCATTCAAGACTGTGGAGCATTCTAGGTACGATAAGTTACTGTAAATCCTACCGAACTCAACAGATGGCGTTGCCTGTCTCTAAACAATGAAGTCTCTTATTGTAGTAAACTCGGATGCGATAAGTGTTATACTTGTTTACCATAACATGACATCACGCCTGCATTCCCCGAAGGATTGGGCAGAGGCGTAAGCTGGTAACACCTACATTTCGCCACTAGTTTAACATAACATCCAATATGTTAAGTTATCTATATAATCCATTGATATGGGATTTGGTAGATACCTACGAGTATATCGAGCCAACCAATGCTTGCCATGAGCCAGTGACTTATGGCAAGATCCACCAGGGACTTTTAAATAGTAATACTGACCATAGAGACAGGTCGGTACTGCTTAATCACAGCACCACACAACTTACAGTACGGCTTTTCCTAAGTAGGTATACCTAAGTTGCAGTATAAGCCTTAGGTAAGGTGGTTCAAAGGTCAATAGTGACTTTTAAGCCTCAGATTAATAAGATAAACGAACGAATAGAGAAAATTGTGCATTCTCCCTATCTGAATCTTTATTGCGGAATTAAAACAATGACTGAAGGAACCTACCTAAACGATAAGACAATTTAATAGATACAATATTAATGGACTACGGACATACGCTGCGACATAGACATTGGACAACTAAAAATACCTGTAACGCTAAAATGGTTCACGATATTTCTGTATATTTATCGTTCTTTTTGCTATTGCTTCCATATCCTACAAACTCCGATGATATAAAATTACGATTTCAGTCGGCGCTCGCGACACTGGCCACTGCACTCAGTGAATGTATTCAAATATGAGGTAAATGACAGCGACCAATAGGAGCTCGGTATGGCAGTTGCGTCACCGCGACAACGACGCAACACGAATAGCGCCATGTCGCGTTGCTGACATGACGCCATCGCCAGTCCAACTCGAGCACGAGCACTAACAAGGCGGCAACATTTTCACAATCATGTGCGACAAAAACATGCAATTAGTGAAAGCAATTGAAAAGTTTCCTTGTCTGTACAATTATAATTTAGCTGAGTACCTGAAAAAGGATATAAGTGATAAAGCGTGGCACGATGTGGCTAGCCAAACTCTAATGTCAGGTAAGATGTTTTTATTAATTTCGCAAAAGACGAGACCTACGTAAGTACGATAGAGTTTGCAGGCATTTGGCGCTTAATGAATAATAGCCGACTTGAGTTTATTGAACAGGAAAGGCATATTATGATAATACGGTAATAACTTTATTTCGATTTTCCCGATAATATCTTTAGATACCCTGAACTATGTGGATTAAACAAAGAGATGTTTTTTCTGTTTCAGTTGCCGAATGTAAAGAAAAGTGGAAAAATCTGCGTTATGGTCTGTTGCGGAGTTTGAGACTAAACGCAGATGGAACAGGGAAAAGGAAATATTATTTACACGATGAAATGGAATTTGTATTACCATACATCAGATCTTCAAAACTACAAGAGACTGTTTTGCAACAAATGGATGTAGAAACAGATGAAGAAGTAAATGGTTATCACGATCATGATAAAGTCACTTCTCCTCTACAACTTCAGTATCAAGAAATCGAAATTCCTGAGCCTTCAAGAAAGAAATCTAGGACTAGCGACAACTTCATTAAATATTTGCAACAAAGACCAAATAACAACAATGAAGTGGTCGACGACTCAAGAAAAATGTTTCTGTTAAGTTTGTTGCCAGAAGTTAATGCGTTATCCGAATGCCAAATGAGAGTTTTTAGAAGAAAAATCTTATTACTTTTAGACGAAATTGTCGATAGTCCAAGCCAATACGAAATGTGTTTACTTCAGTGGCAAAAAGAATCTATAAGTCAAGAGGCACAAAGAAGTTCTCAAACTGATACAATTAAAAAGGAACCACTATGATGGAAAATATTTACTTGAACCTTGTAAATTATTTTATTTATCTTTATTCTTGTTGTTCAGCACAATAGCGCCATCTGATGACTATTGCAGACATCAAAATGTGTCCAAAAGATGGCGCACCCAGTAAACGGTTGCAAAGCCAGACAGCGTCTTATCCACAGGGTGGCAACTGCTATACATTTTAATTTCGTACTATTCATCGCCATCTATCTATCAGGACATAAATTAAAAATGAACAGTGTTGCCAGTGTATATCCACGAAGCAATTGGTAGTATAGTTTAGTAGAAATGTAAGCGGATAATCTTGAATTTTGATCTATTATGAGTTAGTTATTATTTATCGTTTTTTTTTTTTTGCATCTGTAAAAGTTTTCCGATCATAGCATTTATTAATGCTTTGTTCATATTGATAAAAAAGTAACTATTAGTAGAATTTACAAATAATATATGACTATACTAGCTGGTAGTGACATTTCATTGCTACCCTATATTCTGTGATTGCAAAAATGTCTGCCGTTGCGCATATTTTTGTAATTATTCGTTTGCTTCCCGATTTTGAGTGTATTTTACGTCGAGTTTAGTTCGCTACTCCGTATTTACTACAAATCTTAGAAGATAAACGTTCCCATCGTGTGTCTACTTTCTAAATCACGTCGAGTTGAGCCCCCTGTGTTGTTCCTCCGTGATTTGATCAACAAAATAGCTTAGGCCCTCCGTAAATAGGAGTTTGGACCATATTATTTAATTGTTTTATGTATAATTGTTTTGTGTAACAATGTCTCGAAACAAGTGTTGTGTGCCCGGCTGCACAGTCGTCAAAGATGACGGTAAATATAATGTTCTTTTTATATCCTTCCGTAGGTATGTAATTTATTGCTGATTGCACCTAATTAACTGAAAATATTATACAAGATGGAACAGGACGATTGACATTCCTTTAAACCACGTAAAGAGTATCATGTTCTTTACCCGTATACAAAAAATCAATCAACTCCAATGAATACTTTAGCCTCATTTTCTTATTTTTCAAGATGATCTAGATCTGAGTCCGTTGGTAATAATAGGTAAACATTTTACTACCTATCTACCCAAAAATCTACTCCAGCCATTCTCAAGTGATAATCTTACATACATGCGGCAATTGAATTATGAGTAAAAATAAATGGCATAATAAAATATTTATGTTTCTATTTCAGGTATTCCTCTACATCGTTTTCCAGATCCTAAATCCAATCTTGAGAAATACATGACATGGGTTTCAACGATTGGCGGTCTACATCTGCTGCAGGATAAGAAATATGTATACAACAATCTGCGAGTATGTCGTAAACATTTCAGAGCGGTTTACCTCTACCCAAACCACCAGCTTTGTAAATTAGCAATTCCAGAACTACAACTATCAGGTAAATTGTTATTCTCGTCACAGATATAGAATAGAATACTTTTTATTTGGTATAATTAATCTGATGGCCATATCTCCTGAACCATAAAGCCTATACCCAAATGGTTTAGGTACCTACTTAACTAAACGTAAACAATCTTCTCAGTGTTTTTATCTATAATACACAGTTTATTTATTTATGTGGAACACCAGTAGTGATTACAATGAAACATAAAACATTTAAATGACAATTACATGAATATCACTATTACTTACAGCTCAAGAACAAGAAAGAGCACCTGAAAACCTTCCATCAACATCTGCATCGCAGGCTCAACTAATAATGGATGTAGATACACAAATGGAACAACATGTGAGCTCTGAAAATCTCACTCTAAACATGGATCTGGACATACCATTGGAACAACATGGAATACGGGAAATACAATCCAATCTTATAAGCGTTGATCCAATACCAGTAACCAGACCTCGGTTACACCAAACTAGCATGGGTAAGATCCTGCATAATACTTATTGGTATAGTATATGGGACTGGCAATTAGTGTCCGATCCTTACACACATGATTGTATATGTAATTTCGTAGTTCCATCTTCGAAAGTGCCCCTTTTTCAAATTAGATTTTTTAATGATATAACTTTACAATAACTAAGAAGTTTTAATACCTTCATTTAAGGAGTATTACATTGTCTATTAAATACAATTTATTGCATTAACCTAGCATTTTTAGTTTCCGAGATTTTTAGGATTCTTTAAGTGACCCGGATTCATTGCTCTCGAGTGTAGTTAATGTTTTTCATAACAAGAATAAAAAATTAAACTTGTTCTTCTAAAAACTCCTAGATCTAAGGTTGTTTGAGGTGGTTAGTTTAGGTAGAACCTAAACTAACCACCTCAAACAACCTTAGACACAACCCTTCATATAAAATGTTTATTTTTTTTTATTTTTGTTGTACTACATTTTCACCGGCAGCACCAGGAATTTGGGTAGCAGTTAGTTTTAGATTATTTTATAAGTAATTAAATTAACATACATACATGAACTCATACTTTCTTCCCATAGGGGTAGGCAGAAACTACAGAACGCCAGCTGCTACGATCCTTACATACTCCTTTTGCCTCGTTTGCGTTCATACATCTGGTCATCTGTTCGGTTCTTTGTTTATTTATAATTAAAATAAATGCTTTATTATTATAATTTCAGAGTTTACCAGGCAGTCTGGAACTTCAAAACGCAAGAAACATTGCAAAAACCCTAAACAAATTCAGCCTTGCAGAAGGATGACCCCCAAAAGGATTACAAAGACAAAAGCTTTCCAGATTGTTGCTAGAAACTTAAAAGATGAGAATGCAAAAACTTTTTTTCTTATGCAAGTTAAGCAAGCTGGGAAACGACATGTGAGAGGAAGAAGATTTACAACAGAGGAGAAAGTATTGTCTTTATCTTTATATAAGCCTTCACCTAAAGCCTATAGGATTATGCGTAAATTTTGCATTTTACCCAGCAGAAGAACTTTACAGAATATACTATACAAAGTAAAACTGGGTCCTGGTTACAATCAAAGAGTTTTTAATCACTTGAAGGAGATTGTCGAAAAAATGCCACAGATACAGAGATACTGTTCATTGGTGTTTGATGAAATGGCCATTGCCCCATCATGTTCTTACAACAAAACGAGAGACTCTATTGAAGGCTTTGTGGATGATGGTGACCAAAAAGAAGATAAGTTTTGTGACCATGTGTTGGTGTTCATGATAAGAGGTATAGTCAAGGCATACAAGCAACCTGTTTATTACAGCTATTCAGCCGGTACCACTAAGACATTGGCTTTAAAAAAACAAATTATTGATGTCATCACAAAACTACAAGAAGCTGGTCTTAAAGTTGTAGCCACTATTTGTGACCAAGGTACAACAAATTGTGCTGCGATTAACAGTCTAGTTACAGACACCAAATCCACATATTTCAGAAAAGATACAGAGTATAGAGAAGGCTTCTTCGAAGTTAATGAAGAAAAAATTTATTTCTTGCATGATCCTCCACATCTGTTGAAGTGCATTAGGAATAATTTGCTTTGCAAAAACTTAAATTATATTATGGACGGCAAAACACAAACAGCAAAATGGAGCCATATCCAAAAACTATTTGCGAGGCCACCGAACTACAAAGGGTCTAAAATACTACCAAAATTAACATCTCAGCATGTTATGCCCAATCACATACCAAAAATGAGGGTTAAGCACTGTGCACAAGTTTTCAGCCATTCTGTTGGCACGGCGTTAGGACTTATGACAGGTATGTATCAATATCCATAACATAATTTTGAAAGTAAATTTTGTAGATTTCCCAGTAGATGATTTTTTAGAGATGATCTAATAAAAAAAATGGATGCATATCCACTTTTTTTAATTTTTATTAAATCTAATAACGATTGTGAACAACAAACCATAAGTAATGATAATGACTACAAATGGAATTGTTTCTTAATTTTCAGAGATGGGAGCATTGCCAGAAGAATGCACTCAAACTGCAGATATATTAATATTCTTTGACAAATTATTTGATAGTCTGAATTGTGGGAGTTACGGATTTGTGCCGGGAAAACCATTTAGATCCGCTGTCAAAGATAATTCGGCTCATCATGAACTCTGGAATGCCAGTTTGCCTGTATTAAAATCAATGAAATTTGATACTCCAAGGTATGTGCCATCATTGATGGGCTGGGTAAAAACCATAGAAAATATTAGAAAATTGGTCAAATTCCTTCATGAAAAAGGCATGAATGCTATATTGTTGCGCAGATTAAATCAAGATGCCCTCGAAAATTTCTTTGGAGCCATAAGAGCCCATGGATATGCGAATATCATGCCAAATTGCTCGTCCTTTGAAGCCTCGTATAAGACCTTATTATTAAACAATTTAACATCTAAACACTCTGTAGGTGCAAATTGCGAGGCTGACAATGACTTTTGTTTAGATTCATTAAAATATTTTTTGCTTGATGAGGACGTGCAAATTAGCAACGAGGGCATCAATGTTGTGGACTATGAGCACATGTACATAGAGCTCGTAGACACGACGTCAGTGATAAATAAAAAAGATAAAGGCAATATAGAAAAATGCGCAGCAATAGGATATTGCAGTGGGTGGTTAGCACGCCAAGCCAAAAGCAAAGTATACAAAAAATGTCAAATATGCCTTAAATCCATGGAAACTGAATATACAGAAAATTTCCATGGATTTATAAAAATAAAAGAATATGATAGCAAAAGATGGCTGTGCTATCCTACGAGGTGTTTGTTTGACTTCTTTGCACAAGTGGAACACATAACTTTTAGCATTTTAAAATCATCACCTTTAAAAATTAACTTAGCTGAATATATAAAATTGGTGGTAACAATTAATATGGATGTTAATTTTGTGACGTGCGAGACGCATAAAGATCGTTTAATCGAATATTTGATTAATAAAAGCATAATTTTTTTTATACATATATGGTGCAAAGAAGTCAGCCACCTCCTCACTGGCAAGGCTTTAGAGTACGATAAGGATGACCAATTCAAAAAAAAAGCCCATGATCACTATAAAAACAACAGAGGTCGGAAACGACTAAGGCAAACTGGCATTGAAGTTAATGTTTAGTTTTTTTAAGCTAAGTACAGTTTTGTTATACCCAATAAATATTTAAATTTTATATTTGTTTTACTATCCGGGAAACAACAAGTTTAGTGTACTAACGAATTAGCTTTACCGAGTAGAATAATGTAGAATGGTTGAAAATTCTGTTGTAATAAAACTAAACCTAAAAAATTCAAATCTAGATTCTATAATCCAGTTTTATATTTTTTGGGTTGATTTTACTACAACAATTTTCAACCAATCTACATTATTCTACTTGGTACAATACAGCTATATATACATACACTACTACTACTACACTACTACTACATTGACAGATCGATAATGTATGTCCTGGTAACTAGATGGCGCAGCCAAATAAATGCTTAAGTTGCCAGTCTATCCCTAGTATATATAGTAGTCTATGGTCTTATCTGTTGTTAAAATGTATGATTGTGATTCAAATTAAACAATTTAAAGGTAAAAAATATATAATATTTTATTTAAATGTTCAAAACTTTAAATCATAAATTAGACTTCAGCTGGAAGAGTATATAATGAGGATTGTGTAGCAAATGCTAAAAAAATGCCAGTTTTAGCAATTATCAGGTTAAGCAACCCGCGAAATTCAAAATTTCTTACGTTTTTTGTAATTTGTGTGTCAGGTTGTATGTTGATTAAAATATGATTCGCGACCGTAACAAAAATGGCTTTAAGTACAGAATTATAATCATTGGTCTCAAATATCATGATTTCACGAAATAGTCATTCAATAGGCTAATATGAATTTAGAGAGATGATGATTTTATAGTCTATAAATAAATATTTGATACGGCCGCGAATCATATTTAGATCAACATACAACCTGATACTGACCTGCAAATTGCAAAAAACGTAAGAAATTTTGAATTTCGCGGGCTACCCTGACGCTTTCGCCGTCAATGAATAAATTAAGCATCTATTTTATAGGTGCATTCTTCATAGATTTAGCTGTAACAGGATTTCCATTTACTTTGCTAATCAGTTTATTATCCTGCCAAACTGCCAGAAGGTTCTCATTGGTTTTTAAGTCAACTTGCAGTTTTTCCCAAACTTTTTTCTTAGGATTCAAAACATCATCAGGTTCCCCTGTTTCATATCCTTCTATTACCACTCTGTCGCCTGGTTTGCTACCCTCTGGGGCGAAAAGCGGCTCAACCTGTTTAGGTTCATCAACAGAAGCACAGAGAACCATACCTTTAGATTCAACACCACGCATTTTAGCAGGTTTCAAGTTGCAGAGAACCACTACATCTCGGTTCTGCATCTCTTCTATAGGCACAAAGTTTACTAAACCAGAAACCACAGTTCTTGGTTCTTCCTCACCCAAATCAATCTTTTCAACATAGAGAGCATCAGCATCTGGATGTCTGGAAACTTCTACTATACGCCCAACTCTAATATCAAGTTTAGCAGGTGTTATTTCATCAACTGCAGGTGCATTTCCTTTAACTTTACCTGGAGGTGGGTAAGCCTTTTTGGCTAGCTCTTGAAGCTTGGGTTGTTTGAATATTTCTTGAATAGGACCTAAAAGCTTGTTTATAGCTAACTCAACACTAGCTTTCAAATCTCCTGGATGAATTTCCTGTTTAGCATATGCACTTTCAAGATCTTCAAATTTTGTATATTCAACATTACCACCATGATCAGGTGCTCTACTTATTTTGAAGGTTTCATCGTCTTTCAATAAAGGAAACACTACATACTTGGTAAATGATAAAACACCATTATCAGTAATGTTGCCAGGTTCACAAAAAGCTTTTTTTAGCTTCTTTTTCACATTTGCAGGGTTGTCTAAAAGATCAATTTTACTGTCTTCTTCTGATGCTGACATTTTTCCACCTGTAAGACCAGGTACCATAGGGTTCATTAAATGAACTCTCTTAGCATACCCTAACTGTGGCAAATATTTCTCGGCCATTGTAAATATTTTTCTTTGATCAACCCCTCCAAACTGTGCATCAACTTTCAAATATTCTTCATCCAAAGCTTGAAGTCCGGGGTATAAAAGCCCACTAAGTAACGGATGATCAACTTGTTTTACAACCTCCGCTCCCGCTTTTTTAGCATCATGTTCTGTTATGACAGATGACATACGGTACACATCAAGTGTGTATTCTTTGCTAAGCTGATATTCGGTACCCTTTACAAACTTTAATTTCTCTAGTGGTACACCAATTGATTGAAGCATTGCTTTGATAGCAGCTTCATAATATTGAGTACGGAGGTTTAAAAGTTCCCAAGGTGCTTTCATATTGTCTAAATAAGCATGTAAATCAGCAAACAGTATAGTCACCTCACATCCAGCCATTAGAAAGTCGGCTATCTTCGACATAGGGACGAAATAAGCTACATGAGGCCGTCCGGTTGTTGCTGTACCCCAATAGATTTTGAGATCTCTTTGCTTCAAGATTTCAGTGAGCTTTTCATCACCCAAGAACTCTTGCAAATTGCGAGTTATTAGTTGTTTCTTCTCCTCCCAAGTAGCCATTACTAATAAATAAGCAAACTCTGAAAAATGATAAATAAATCTAGGTTAAACTTTTGCCAAATCTAGAACAGATTTTTTAGATTATTTCATTAACCACTTTCGCGAACACGACACAAGAAACTATAGGTACTAATTGACACTCACCGTTTGTGATGGAATTTCAAATGTGTTATCAATAAATAGGTTTATAACCATAAATAGTTTTTAAACTATATGTACACGGGACAGATACGAGCAGCAATAACACGTAAGTGAGGTGTCTTACGAAACTAGATGAAACATAACCTCCAAAATATTGTGCAGTAAAAAAGTCTTTAAAACTAACGCATTGTCACTTAATTGATGTTAAAAAGACGAAGTAAACACTTTTCATAAGTTTTTCATTGTAAAATCACAGATTTTCATTTGTTATTGGGCGAAAATTAAAAAAATATTGTAAATTTTGACAGATCTGAAGTTAGTTACAGTTCAAAATACTTGTTACCAACTGCCTATTGGCGCTAGTGTCTCAGTGAATGCTCGCGTTTCCTGTCAAAAGCGCCATTGCGCATGACAGTCAGTGCGGCCTTGCAGACTGAGAGCGCTGCCAACAAAGGCCGAGTCGATGGGGTTACAAAAAGATTGTTAATTTGGACTTCTAAAACCCTTTTGTTGTTGTAATTATAATTTTATATAGGTTGTGAATTTGTGATTACGGTTAAGAAAATGTGTGAATGATATGAATCGTGACGACTAGCAAAGGAGTCAGCTGGTCCACAGTGCGAATAGTGAATAAGAAATGGCGGCCTTGCCAGCAGGTGTTCAGTATGGGTTATCATCGGAGTCTAGTTATAAAGAAAACAAGGAACTAGTGTTTGTGAAATTAACGGATTCAGCGCTGAAAGCTATTGAAGACTTCCTTAGGAATAATAGGGTAAGTCCAATCGCCATATTGTTAGACCAAAATAAAGATAAGCCAACAATGTCAGGCGCCATACTTATATTACAGTAATTGAAATGAAACTGCAAATTTAGTAGTTTTATTCCAACAAATCAGTTTTCTAATCATGATAATTGGCTTCAAAACAAGTTTATGTAGGTAGCATTGCGATTTATACTCCTCTCCAATGTCACGCCACGTCAACATGTAGAAAATTTGCTCTGTTATTTTCACAGATTTACATTTCATACGGCTATAATTAGAGAATTCGGACTTATTGTTGCGGAATTCGACGTTTACCGTGGAGTTATGTTACAAATCGTACTTTTTTCCTCGCTACCGTTTCACGCAAAGAGAGATTGTGCCCCTGCGAAAGATATCAAATCAATTCAGAATAAAAACATTCAAGACGAACAAGTCTTACTTATCTGGTTTACCTACTGGAAAAACACCACGCAATGTTTGTCGATGTAGTTGATTCTAATAGTATAATTCGGTAGGTATGAAAATTAGTGTAAGTACTACAATAAATTTTAAGCAATCACTTTTGCATTTAATTTCGGAGCACACTGGAGCATTTAACAACAACTTGTTTTTAAGGAATATTTCTGTTTAATCTATGTTGCAGGAACTATGAATAGGTTTCGAAAAGAAATATATTTCTACTCAATCATGGATTTATGAACTGAAACATAAGTGGAACATAGTGTCATATCATATTTCATGCAAAGAAACAGGGCTGACTACACAATTCTAAAATATTGTCAACATTTGCCTGACTTTGCAATTTTACCTACATAATTTTGCCTATATTTTGCAAATGAACATTTACAAATAATTTCTAACATTTCAGCAGTATTTTAACATATAACACCAATCATTTTTCAGTAAAGGTTATGATGAAATAAAATAAAAATGGGAAGTATGTTTTCAATGTCAAGAATCATGCAATAATTTAAAAGTATTGCCTGTGCCTTATGATTGCATCAAGCAATGGAAATCAAACTTAATAGTTCCAAACCTCAAGTTAGTTTCATCCTTATTTGTATTATGATAGTTTCTCTTTTCGCTTTCATTAAAGGATTTCAGGGTACGGTTCCTTAAGTAAGATAAAAATAAGAAATAAGTACTGTTTGGTAAAGATTATATTTCAAGGCAACTTTTTTTTCTTAGCACTAATCAACAATTCTTAACTTAGTACTACATTATGACAAAAGATGGCGCTGTATGTTTGTTAATGATAATGTTATGGTCAAGTAATTATCTATTTAATTTATGAACTATAGTTCCAAGTTGCTAATAAACAATATTGGCATTTAGTATCTTACATTATTAATGTTATAATATAGAGTTAAGTAAGGATAGGTTATTAGAACTTATATGGTTATTCAATGAATATAACATCCTGTTTGCCATAAAAAGTGCCACTAGCATTACATTATTTAATTAAAGCACTGCTACTGGCCTTATTTCAGGTTTATTTTGGTCCATTATGAAGTTTTTCCTATTAGGTATTAGAATGCTTGAAAACAATTTTAAAAGTCATTCTATATTTCACTGTATTTTATTATGCTGCTCATTTTCTTACTTAATAATCAAAACATTTCTGATTAAATACTTATTAAGTAATAAAGAAAAAAACAGTGTAAACACACCTAATAACTAAGGATTAATAGGTTTCTTAGAATTTGTAGAGTTCTTATTCTAAGAACAATTAAAAAGGGGAAATACTTTATACCAAGGCCAGCAAACCAATCGTGGTACCTACCTCTTAGTATATAATACAAATTAACGACACTGCCTTTTTAATCAATTGAATTCCAGGCTTATCAATCCTTAGAAAGTTATTCAGATAATATCTAAACTGAAAACTTCCTACTGTAAATTTTAAAGTAACTACTAACCTACTTGCATATTATAAAAGTATCTAATCTAGGTCATCAAGTTACAAGTTGATTACCACCTTGCAGACCAGTCAACTTGAAGTATTGATCGGAACAGGTGAACGACTATGCTGTCCCACTCTAGAGCATTCAATTGCTAACAGAACCAGGTTGTGCATTTGAATTTTTCACAATGAATATTTGAATGATGATGAATGTGTCCAATATTAGTTTTAGGAGCTATAACAGCCACTCATGCACACTGTCTCAATACACAGACAAGGTAATGTTGCATAGTTTAATGAATGAGTTGCGAGTCGTTGCAACAACCGTGTTGAGAAATTTCTGATAACTTTACAACATTATTTACCATACTGTTAATTGATGTACATTATACGAATATTAAATACTATCTGAAAATATTAAAAATTATTTTGTAATAGTGTGTAATGTACAGCACATTACACACTATTACAAAATAATTTTTATATATATATATATATATAATATAATAAATTTTCTTGGATAAGAATTTGTTATTGTGACATATTCTTTACTAAATATGTAGTCACGCTGAGGTTCAATAATAAGCAATTTGCATAATAATAAATAGCATTACTTTTGAATAAAAACTAAATTAAAGTACTACTGTACTTATGTATGGAATTGACAGTTTTGTAAGATATTCTATGTATTTAACAATGTTCAGTAGGTACACAATGATGTATTACTAAGAAGTGTGGGAAAGAAAACAAGGTCCAGTTAATTGAAACTACACATGAGGAAGTAGAAAAATTAAGAAGAAAAAAAACGTGTAGCCCACTTAACTGCAGGTGAAAGTTATTTACTCAGAACCCAAAAGAACAAGTAAAACTCTTCTAATAAATTGTATTCCTAATTATTATTTTATGTCTGCAATACAGTTATTTTCCAAGCATTGTATGCTTTATGTAATACTTGCATCATTTATGAAAAATTGCAAATTATAGTTGCAGATATTTTGGAGAGCAAGGTTATTGCACTTGTTGCTTCTCTTGACTCGACAGAAAGTGGCTTGTTATAAGATACTATAAATGGTACAATACGGCAGATATAACTTGACAGTTCTGAACATAGGCACTACGAACTTTCGCGCATGTTCCCTCACTCACACTCGCCTCATGTCGCCATTTGGTTCCTAAAAAATGTTATTGCGCAGCCTCCTGCGCGAGGTTCGGAACTGCCAAGTTATATCGATCGTAGATGGATGGTTAAGATGTAGATCGAGAAATATTCTGCAGTCAATCAAGGATACTAAGAAAATTGAGCAATGGTCATTGCAAATCACCAAAGCTTGCCATCTAACTTTAATGTCACTGGCATAAAGTTTAAATTACAGTGACTGACGCGAGCTCTTGAAGTGAAATTACTTCCTCTTTTACTTACAATTTCGGTAAAATAAAGTTGTTTATTTCATGGCTTTTTACAGAAAAAATATCTACAACCTAAGAACTGGAAATTCCTGAGTAGTTTCTGCAACATTTTTAATTAATTAAGCAACAATATTTAATATGCAGTTACCTAATTTCCAAAGTAATAAACTCTATCTATTGTAATGAAGCCATTATTCTAAATTCATATTATATAAGCTCTGTAGTAATTAAACATAATGCTAGTGTTACACTGGTCAAGCCAGGTATAATTTAAGACACTTTTCAAAGCAAAACAAAGAAAGTAAACCTGTTTTCAGCCTGAAAACAACTAGAAACAATAGTTTTATCTATCAAGTCAATGTCCATGATAAAATAGTTGTTGCCTCACAAAAAAATAAAATCTGGTTTTGGGTGAGTTTTTTTCAAGCAGTGTTTCCTGCTGTTACACGGCAGAAAAAAGAAAAACTACCCTGCACCTTTGCATAAACAAAACACTTTAGCCCACCGTATATTTTTGTATTGAACACCCGAATTTTTTGCTGTCGGATTTAACAAAAAAATCTTTTGAATTTAGTTTGGGCACATTTTCTCTCTGATTAAATCTCGTTTCCTGGTAATTAATTGAAACTTTATAGTTTATTTATCAATTTCCAATGCTACATCAGATTGCTCCTATTTCTAAACCGTAGGCATTCAGCGCGTGTCTAGCCGTTTGGGCCCAGTTTCGCAAACTCCGTATATTAGGTAAGCGAATCGGGCGCATAGCCGCAATGACAATGTTCGGGCGGCGCCCGCGCAGGTGAAAGTACCAACAGCTGCCGGATTACTTATACCGTACAAAAAATTCCTCTAAATTCTAGACCATATGGCCACTTGTTCACGATTTGCTAATCAAATTGCGAAATGAAAACTAGTGTTATTAATATTATAATATAGTAATAGCTTTTATTAAGTTGTCTTACACTAGCTATAACCCGCGAAATTCCGCGACATTTTTATTTTTATTTTTTATTCATATTTTTTATGGCACCTCTTTAGGTCATGCATAAGCTATTCGAATATCAAAAGACATTTGGCCTTGGCGTGAAAATTGATTCGCAGTTAATATAAATACCTAGATAAGTAAATACCTAGTGAAACATTTATTAATATTTATTTTCATAAAACAATTTTCAACATCATAATGTTTCACAACTATTAGAATGATGTCTTGTTGACAGTTGTAAAGATAATCTAGTTTCCCTTCATGTAGTGTGACCTCGTTTTGTGATTTACGACACCTCATTAACGTGCATCAGTCTGTTTCATTACCATTGATAGGCGTCATTATCAAAATCAGTGTGATTAGTAGAATGGGGACGAAAAGGTCTCACTCACTATCATCTAAGGTACCTTTGATTAGTGACGTATTACTGACAGGTAAAGTAATTACAAAATAATTAACAAATCAGCAGACACCACTTATTTTTCGTTCATAAATTCCATTGTTATTTTGTTTATAAATTTTTTGGCGTATCATATAATGGGCGTAGGTACCTATATCGATTAAGCAATGAACTAACTACGTAAATTAATCAATTACTTAATTGATCCTTCATTTCTGATGATTTTGCAAAACGTGTTAAGGAGTTTGTTATGCCTTCCATTGGCATAGATAATGTAATTACCGGTCTATGTTCCTTAAAACCTCCATCGTTCCAAATCATGAAGTTCCAAATATGACTAATGATGGCAATACTTTTGATTCGATTGTATGAATATATCGTTCGAAGTCATTACTATTTCCAATGATAACAATACCCAGACGTATTGCATACTGATGTTGATTTGCAATGATTTTCGTATCAATCAATACAATAAGATAATCAATTAATTAGATACTACCTACTTGTAATGTTTTTATATGACGAGGCTCTGCAAAAATGGCGTAAACTGTAAACATGTTTATAAGTTAGTTACTTTTGTTTAGATAGGTAAGTACACTTGCTTATGTATTGGCCGTTCGACAAGAAATGTCGAAGGAATACCTAAATGTATCATAGAACAACCCTATCATAACGGAGTAAATAAGTATTCAGCAGTTCATACGGCTCTGTTGCTGTTTTCTGATCATCTATCCATCTACTACGACTATGGGTTACATTTACATCCTAAAGGCTCTCCACGCCTCTCCAGTTGCACGCCATTCAGCTCGATTCTCGGCAACTGTCATCCAACTGCTACCAGCCACCCTGCGAAGATCGTGGCTCCACCTAGCCTGAGGGAGTCTTACTTTAACGTTTGCCGAGTCGTGGTCTCCATACATTTACATTGGTCTATTACGCCTCTCCAGTTGCACGCCATTCAGCTCGATTCTGGGCACCTCGCATCCAACTGCTACCAGCCACCCTGCGAAGATCGTGGCTCCACCTAGCCTGAGGGCGTCCTACTTTACGTTTCCCGATCCGTGGTCTCCACTCAAGACGTCTACTTCAACGGTCATCGGTCCTACGGCTATTATGGCCATTTCAGCATGCTTATTCTGTGAGCTATGTCGACATCTTTGGTTCTCTGCCGGATCATTTCGTTCCGGATTATATCCCTCTAGAGAGCTTATAATTCCAACCATAGCTCGTTCCATAGATCACTGAGCGACCTTGAATTTATGGACCAGCCGTACCGTGAGGATTAAATTAATAAAATACCTATAAATAAAGGGAAAAAGATAGGATAGGCTGATTAATGACCGCATAATGGTTTTTTAAAATGAATATTTACCAGTTCTGAATTCAAAAGCTACATAATAGACAATATTTTGTCTAGGCACGACTACACCGTACAATCGTTAACAATTAATGATGAATCGTCGTCACCATATTTAAATTAAATTACTATAATAAATGAATGTAACGACATCATTTTTCCTATTTAATAACGGTAACTACTCTATATGACTATTTTATAATAACCGCACATAACCGATATCAATCTACCGCTGATAGTAATTTATAATAACGTTCATACATGAGTGGGAGGGCCGTATAATAGACAATCGGAGTATCGGACAGACTGACATAATATCGAAAGTTTCTATTCGAATCTGTAGAGTCCCTATTCCGGAATCCTTAGTTTCTTGACATATTAGGTATATACTGAACATAAAATAGTATTTATTTATTAATAAATTAGCTGTGCCCCGCGGTTTTACCCGCGCAAGTCTCGATCCCGTGGGTATATCGGGATAAAAAATATCCTATGTCCCAACCCAGGTCATGGTCTCCCCATATGCCAAATTTCATCCAAATCCGTTCTGCCTTTTTAGCGTGAAAGCGTAACAAACAAACTTACTTTCCCATTTATAATATTAGTTAGGATTATTAAAGAAAAAAACCAGTGGTGGCTCAGTGGTAACGGCCCCGACTTACGGGGTCGTGAGATCGAATCCACACAGGCGCTTTACTTTGTGTAAATATTTTCATCACCACTGCTCTCAAAACGGTGAAGGAAAACATCGTGAGGAAACCAGCATGTCCTAGAACCAAAAATTCGAAGACATGTCCCATCTACCAACCCACACTTGGCTCGCGTGGTAGATTACAGCCCACTCCCTCTTGTAGAGAGGAGGCCTGTGTTCCAGCAGTGGGAACATTATAGACTGATTATGGTATGCTTATGCTTTATAAGAAAAACAAGTTTAAGCTATGAAATCTTGGTAATGATACTAGACTTACATTAATACAAAAGTATTAAAGGCAAACACGTCACTCTAAAGCTATATAACAAGCTCATTGTTGCATTGTTTGTGTTAAGAAACACCAAAGATACTTATTTGTTTACTATTCAATTAAAACCTAGTTCCCAAGGAGAAATACCAAATTCTACAGATTTTTATTATTTAAAAAAGCCCAAAAATATTCGTGATTCTGTTACAGATTTTTATTATTTAAAAAAGCCCAAAAATATTCGTGATTCTGTTATCTTGAAAATGTCCAATAGAAACAGGAAACTCGCTGCTAAACTAATATACTAGTGAATTAGAAAGGAAAGCGCAATAAATATTCATTTTGGTTCACTGATTTGAACAAAAGACGCCAGCCCCATTTCCATATTTGGTTCCGGTTACGGCTTTATCAAAATGCATTGACATTGTTCACGTCATTCAAACATTACATAAAAAAGTTATCGAAGCTTCAGATTTCAAAGCAATCGAGATACCAAAAAGTGTGTGTTGCCAATATAAACGATTCTGTAGCGTCATTCAAAGCTGTCGCCCACCTGATTATGATTCCCCAGTCCATGCACGTGTTTAACAACGATACATTTATTTTGTGTCGGCTTAAAATCACGGGCACCCAACTATTATTCAACTTTGCTAGACGATTATCAACACTCTCTTTATACTGCCTAAATTCAAATTCCTGTACACTCTCCCAAGGGATGTGCAGCAGGTTTGGTGGCCGTTTTTTTGGTGCTGCTTTGTAAGCGTGCCACCTGGCCTTTTTTTCTGGGCATAGAGTCCATTGAAAGCCATGAATCACTTTGTAACACCGAATGAATGTCCAGCGTATCGTCTTAGTAGAAGAACCTTTGCTTGATTGAATGAATCATAGCCGTTTTAAAAGAAATACTTAGTGCTTCCATATTAGTCCATTCTGCAATGCTGAGATCGAATTTCAGTTTTGTTAGAATTGATATAGCGAATGACTATGAAGTACAAGTACTTACGTTGTCACGTACTTTTAAAAGTAGGTATCTGTACCGGATATCCACATTGTACAAAGTATGCCATATTTGCACTAGTGATACCGGAATTAAAAATAAAAATTATCCATTTCATTGATAGAAATATCATCGTAATAGATACTCGCCTTAAATCGACCTAATCTAAGATAATATTATTATTGACACACATTTCCTAAGGGTGAAGAAAACTTATTAATTGACTAACAAAAATAATGAAAATGCAAGTAATAGAATTTAATCTATTTATAATCCTTAATATAAAAACACACGGTATTTTTGCGGCGTACCTACCTATTGGCAGCACACAATGTAGATAATTTTATCATCTCACTTTGACATCAGGGTCATCTGGGTAGTAACAGAAAAATACCGGTGGCTACTATGATGAAAGTAACTGCTAAAGAACATCTAGATATAAAATTTATACAAACCTACAATCTTAAAAGTTTAAATATCGCAAGAATAAATTAGGGATAATTGAAGATTTTCTCGCAAATGTCAGGAGATGCAGGAAGTTCCAAATTGATCTTTAAGTTGTTTGAAGGAGAGTCAATATTTGTGTGTGATAGATGTTGTGACGTCTGCGTGACGATGAACACGAGCGATAGGGCCCGAGGTCGTCGCACCCTTGGTCCCCCCGAGGCTTGGCACCTGGTTGTCCCTTGCTAAGCAGTTACTTGCGAACAGATGTTAGACTCGAGAAATCCCTCCGCCCGCCCCTTCATTCTATTTTTGTCCTAAGATTTTTAAGTATTGTTCGTTAAAGTTTTTTTTATTAAGCCTTCAGGTACCTCATGACGTTTTCGAAAATGGGTGTTATCCATATGTAGTCGACTAGTCAACGATTTATATCATGAAAATAAAATACATTGTATTGTTTCGTAATTAACCTTAGTTACATTATAAGTTAAATTTGACCATAAAAATTAAATGGAATCCCTAACCAATATTACTTTCGTAGATACCGTCATAGCAAGAGGCTGTTTTAAAACGCCTGACGTTAAAAAATACCGTGACAAAAAGGCCATTCTCTGATTACAACGTGGACATTTTAACTGCACAGTTATCCTCGCTGTTATAATTGAATATTGTTTACTTCAATAACTATACATCATTGTAATATGCTTTTAACATTTTGTTTACTAGCGTGTGGAGTTAGAACAAACCAGTTTGCAAAATGTCAGACAATCCGTTCAGCAAGTGCCGCAAACTTACATGATGCAACCAGATATAAAGGGGATATATTTAATTGTTTGAGCAGACATAAAGCGTTGATGGACCGCGGTCCCCATAAAGACGTAAAACGGTAGTAAAATGGAGAAATGGATCTACGAATCATGTGATGTTTTTATGAAGGTGGCCATCATTTACGAAGGGGTATACCGCCCCGTGAAAGGCGACGTGCTTTAGAAAAGGACAGACGATTAGAAATAGGGCTGTTAGGGACGCCAACCTTATGGCAGAGTCAACGTATAATAGATAGACGTGTGCGTAGTTCGTTAATATTGAAATAGAGTGGCTTGCTTGTGAGGTCAAAATGAATGACTACACTTTAATCATCCGTCAAACTTAATGTTACACAGACACACGTTGCGGCAACGAGTAAAGCCTGTAATTGCTTGTTTTCATAATGCATGTATATGTGTAGCGTTGCTTTGTTTTTACCTGTAATAAAATATGGTCAAATGTAAGGATTTTCCTCAATAGGTGCAACGGAAGTTCCTAACATACAAATCTAATTATTGTCAGCTATAAAATATCTGACATGGATAACTAGGATATTTGGAGCAAAGCACATTTAAAAGGACGAATCATGGACCCTTAAAGGTCTGGCAAAGCTGAAAGCTTATGAAATATGGTACTAAAGGAAAACAGTTTTTTTCCTGAATAAGAAAGGGGACTAATGAAGATACACTAAAAAGAGAGAAAACAAAGGCAGGGTTTAGAACATAAAATAAGGATAATAGAATAGAAATGGTGACGATACCTTAACTCGACACTATAACCTTATAACGCGTCATAGAAAGGAAAATACAAATGTTAGAACAGACGGACAATAATTGAAAGACTTGTAATAGATAGGAATGATGAAAATTGCAACAAAATCATTACGGATGATGAAAAAGTTGACAAAACTGTAGCATAGTAAGTTTGTATGGACGTTAATTACTTGAATGGAAATCTAAGTGATGAGCCCAAAAGTGTGCTACTGACCGCAAACATCTCTATAAACTTGATAAACAATGATGATTCATCGAATTAATGATGTTGCTAAGATAATCCCACAAGCAAGCTTCATCAGAAACAGGTATGTAATTCCTGAACCACATGACGGAATTTTCTATTTTGAACCAGTAACGATGTTCAAGACAATCTCCAATTGACTCCAATCCAAGGTCAAATAAAAGATGACAATGAAATGGTTTTCGAAGAGACGAACTTACATCAAAAATACCTTGTTAATTTTATTTCCTAGCATCCTTTAGATAATCCAGATTAGGTCATACAAATGGATCTATAAAACATAAATACTAATGACACTGAACGAGGCCTCCATCTTCGCATCCCACACATTGTAGCGCATTTAAGTAGTATTATCCAAGAAAATAATTGTATAAGGAATGTTGACACTAATAATTGCAATCTGGCTAATCTTACTTAAATTACGTTACCACATAAATTACACAAACGATGCAAACAATCATCTGAACGAACTCCGCTGTGCTTCTAATTTTAGCTTCAATTAACTTGAACTAATTAAAATGCAAACAAGCCTTCGGTTAAGTTCATTTCCGAGGAGACTTCGCAAGTGCCAACACTATTGGACCACCTGTGGAACTACAAATTACATAACTTTCAATGAATTATGTAAGTAACACTGATGGGTGTGAATTATTAACTGAAAATTATGTTTGGTTATCTCTGCACTGGAAATGGTGTGTGGGTTTTGAGAGAAACAAACGGATGAATAAGATCAAAGAAATAATCAAACGATAAAAAAGGAAAACGGTAATTACAAGGTCTTTTTTTTTTTTTTTTTTTTTTTTTTTTTTTTTTTTTTTTTTTTTTTTTTTTTTGAGGGTGGGAAATTATCAAATAACTTCTCCCGCTCTGGGTGGAGCGGGAGGGCGTGTCAGACTTTTACTGACTAAAACCCACCCGTGTTCCTTCCGTTGCCTGTGTGCCGAGGTCGCGATATCCCTTTCAGACAAACCCGCGACCCCGGCAGGCATTGGCCCTTCCGGACCCCGTCAGTTGGTGCTGACATCTCTTTGAGGCGCGCGTGGAACACAACGCGCCGTCGACCCGGGCCTGGTCCCTATCGGACGGCGAGCTACCCATTGCTCACCGTCCGCAAGCCCGCGCCTACGGTGGCCGGAAGTCGGCTCGCGACTCCCGACGCCCGGGGCGTCTCCTGCGGCGACTAGGGGCGCGAGGGGGCGCATTTTGCCTCTCCCTCACGCGCTCCGCCTCCTCCTTCGCGAGCATTACTGCTTCGCAGAAGGAGGTGACGGCCTCCCATGCACTCTCGCTCCGGACCATGGCCTGAACCAGGGCCGGACGCGAGAGATCGCCGCCGCCGATCGCCTCCGTGAGGACACGGCGGTGCTCCGCCCAAGCTGGGCAGACCTCCACCGTATGCTCCACCGTGTCCTCCGGGCGATCCACACAGTGGTGACACCCGGGCGTTTCCTCCCGCTTTATTCTGAACAGGAACCTCCCGAAACAACCATGTCCGGTGAGGACCTGTGTCAGGCGGAAGGTGAGGACGCCGTGACGCCTCTCTAGCCACTCCTCAAAGAGGGGACTTATCGCCACAATTGTGGCGTGCCCAAAATACAAGGTCTGGCAATCAAAACTTATAAAAGAAAGCCTTGGTGTTGTACTAAGGCACGATCTCAATGTTAGATGATAAAATTATGTGTCCAATAATTTCCTAAGGAGCTTTTCTGTATTTCACAGAGAAATCCTCTTTCAACAGTTCAGAACAGTTAAAACTACAGGATCAATCGAATTTGTTACAAATAATGTATATTTATGAAGCTGAAGCCTGATTCTTTCTGCTGCAGACTTAAATTATTGGTCAGTAGAAGAAAATTACACTTGAAAGTAACACGAGATAATTAAGTAGGTACGTGATTCAGGAAAAAACTTCATAGAAGTATTAGACATTAGACAACGTAGTACAAAACTAGACATGAACAACTTTCATTTTATAATTCTCGGATTCCGTGGCTCAGGTAGGCGCCCAGACACTTCTGATATTATAAATTCTCCAACGGGAGAACCTTTCACGGTGTATTTGAAGATGGTTTTTAAGTTTTTATTGCACTTTGCCGGCCATATTGTTTCTTTACTTTTGCAGTACTTCATAAAAAATCTTAAAGATTTGTTTAAAATATTACCAACCCAAGCCCCAAAAGGCCTCTAATAAAGCAGTATTGGAAACGGTGTTGTTATTCAAATGTGTGTCGCTAAGTGGAGTCTTGATCAGAACATTTCGCACAACGGTTTTGAACGCCACGACCCCACCGTTCACATTTGACGAATTCTTATCTTGTTAAAACATACGAGTATAATAGATTGACCCCTCTATAATGGTTTATTGAAACCACATTTTGTATTGACAAACCATTAAGTGCCATCAACTTGCCAGAATTGCCAGTTTACTTAATCTCCAAATCGAATGCATCGTTTTTGTCTTTTCTTTACCTATATAAACTGTTGTGGTAGAAATAATTGAGATGTTTTTATAACCGCTAATTTACAATAAAAAATGATGACAGCTTTTTGGTATCACAAAGCTGTTTGAAATTCAAGATAAGACAGTTGATTATTATTTCTATGCTAATATTCTCAACTGTCAAGTATAGTTTTCACTAATCTAAAAACGTAAAGCTTGTAAAAGTTTTTTACTTAGCTAAAGGTCACCAGCATATGACGCTAAGGTCACTTTGTGCAGGTATTTTATTGCCTCACTCCGTACAACGCAGCAATTCAACGCAAGGCCAAAATTGCTTTTGTATTTTTTACTCGACAAAATTATACTTATTTACTACATGTAGCTTAGGTATACTTATCTCTTTATCTACTACAAATCGTCTATTCGCACAAATTTGCGGAACGTTACGCTAGAGGTAACTGTTTATATTCTGCGTAGTGCTGGCGTTGATAAATATTGTTATTTGCTTATCACTTTTAGTTATTTCCCAACTCTAATCACTCAGATTCTAATGTTAATGATAGTCATTATCTTTAAATGGCTCCCAAGGTACACATATTAATACAATAAATAATATGACGTAATGTAATAAATAACTAAGACTATGCAAACATCTTCACCCCGATCAATAACTACCTATGTAATGTACTTCATTTTAGTAAGTATTTTAGTTGTAATGGCGTGTTCCAAGTTTGAATTGGAAAATTAAAACAGCGTTATGACCTTGCCAGTTCAAAACTGGTTTGACATTCGCGACTGATTTCAATCTTAATCAAAGTAGACGTTTCTCTTATCGCACATTTTTAGCATTCACATGTGTATATTTTTCAAATACGTAAGGCCATATAAAATGTATGGAGCAAAAATTGTTCTCGTATTGGCATAGTAATTGGTTGACCCTCTAGAGATCGAGAGTCACGGCCATGGATGCTAACCACGGCAAGTTCCGGGTCATCCCTTCCCGCTCCGAGTCTAGACGGCAATGCAACTAGTTGAATTTCACATTGAGTTTTGCGGTTAAGTAAGTAAGTAAAGCAATTTTTAAGTTTACATCATCAGCACTGCCGCCCAGCCTAGTTATGTTTCTCGCGTTCGACCATCGCCGGTTGTGCAACGCCACGACTTGCCGACACTTGCTTATTGTGGCCAACCCGACTCGTTGCCCAACTAGTTTGGCTTCTTGTCGTCTAATTACGACGTTTCATTAGATTATGCCTTATAAATAATGTAGAAATATTTGACTGTCTAAGTTCATCTAAGAAAACTGTTTTGATTTCATGAATGAAGTATAAGTACACCAGGCTACTTGAATAAATATTTAACTTTTTATTCATGTAAACTTCCGCTTCTCTACTATTGACAGAATGTTTTGGATCTCTCTCGCTATCTGAATATTCCATCATACTGTACAAAATATGTAAACAGATGTGAGATAACAGTTCTATCGTACATTGTTTTAATGGTTAAAATAAAACCCTCGAATGACTGCGAGTTTTTTACATTAGCGAGTAAATTTTACGACATATTAGTTTGTAAAAAAAATATAAAATAATCTACTAAGGGCTGATTTCACTACTATTGACAGAATGTTTTGGATCTCACTCGCTATCTGAATAAATAAAACCCTCGACTGACTGCGAGTTTTTTACAATAGCGAGTAAATTTTACGACCTATTGTAAAAAAAATATAAAATAATCTACTAAGGGCTGATTTTACTACTATTGACAGAATGTTTTGGATCTCACTCGCTATCTGAATATTCCATTACACTGTAAAAAATATGTAAACAGATGTGAGATAACAGTTCTATCGTACATTGTTTTAATGGTTAAAATAAAACCCTCGAATGACTGCGAGTGTTTTACAATAGCGAGTAAATATTACGACCTATTGTAAAAAAAATATAAAATAATCTACTAATTAAGGGCTGATTTCACCATTGAAACTGAACGCGATCAGTATTTCTAAAACGCGTTCAAGAGCTGTCAGTGTCAAAATTGTTATGGAATATTGTACACTGACAGCTCTTGAACGCGTTTGGATGTGCTGAACGCGTTCAATTTCATTGGTGAAATCCGCACTAAGTATCTAATATTCTAGAATAATATTCCCACATCACCAATCCAAGACAAATTTATTGTGATTCATAGTTCGTCGTTCTTAAATGTGCGATGAATTCCCATAGGTACTTGCTTTGATTTTTACTTGGCATTACTGTACTAGGTACAGTTTTACCCTGTAAACCCAACAATAATGCGTCATTATGTATTTTCCTGTCTACGTAAATTAGCTTTGAAATAAATCGCACGTCAATGCATTAAACATCTGTCTAATATTTTGCAGTAAACAAACAATTAAAATAACTATAATATGTCTCTATTACAAAAGTCATAAAGTTAAGTATTTACTTAGCTATTTTATTTCAACTCTCATACTTGTAGCATTGTATGGCATTTGAGCATTGTTTTGGTTCTACTATACATTAAAGGAAACTTCAATTATCATTATCTAACCAAATTACTTGGCACAGAATATTACGCAGACATGTGGGAGCCACTTGACAAACAACAGCACTATTAATAAAATTGAGTAACTCCGAGTAATTCCTATTTCTGAATCAAAAGATATAGGCTGGTTTTGGTTCTGTTCAGTATCTTTGTAGTTGACCTGACATTCTTGAATAACAAATTGGTTGGCCGAACTTCGACAAGCGTTTTTGACACGACACGATACTAACCACTGTTTCTTTCTTTTTTCAGGACAGATTGGCAAAACCTAAAATACAGTTCCTACCCGGAAATGAAGGGGTGAGTTTAACCATTATCTTAAAGAGTTTAAAATGTCTGGTAAGTGTCATTTTAAACTGCTGTTTTGTAGGCCGCAAGCTAACCTATGGTGGTTCATAGAGTAAAAAGTTTAAAAAGTTAACGGTAAGAATAAAATAAGCTCTTAAAAGAGGAAAACCTTAATGATTATGGGAATATACCCGTTAATTATGCTTCCGAAAGCTTCTCAAGTTATCTGTAGACAACCATAGTAATCACAAAAGACAACAATAAAAATGTGTTAAAAAGCGAAAAAAATATAAAAAAGTATAGTGCATTTCACGATCTTTCACAGGCTTTTGACAGAGGTTGCAAAACTCACTGAAGGAAATGATTGAATTATAAAAAAAATCCTTCCAAGTGGCCTTAATTCAATTTAAAATGATATCATAATACTTCTTATGTTTAGCAAAGGTACTGTAAAACTGTAATTGTTTCCTAACTGTTGGGTTTCCACAGGGCAGTGTGCTTGGACCAATTTTAATTAAATTATGGAATATCTTGACGTTAGACTATAAACTATCAGCAATATGATCCCTAATTCAGCCACTACTAGAACTTTTGCGCACAATAAAGCTGTATTAGTGTACACAGAAATAAGCGTAGTGCATTAATCGAACGAAAAGCACTAGATAGGTAATTATCATAATAAATTGTTTAAACGACATCCCTTGGTTTGAGTTATCGATAAAAGGAAATGCAACTTGTAGAATTAAAAGCTTAGATTTTTCTAAAAAAATAAACACAATTATGTAAACTTTTTGCTATAGGCAGTTACGCACCTAATGTTGGATTCATTAGCAAATGTATTTAACGGCAGTTTAGAAACCATAAATAAAACTGTACCTATTAATTAGCATACCCCAGTATCCGCATTAGATATTAATTGCTTAAACAACTACCGATGTCGTATGTAAACAACGGTCCAAACACAACAAAATGTGAATTTGCAAGGCTGTATTTTCATATCTCAGAGAGAGCAATACAAAATTATATTTCTTTGTTCGCTGAATATATTTTCTTCTTTATCGATTTCAAATTGTCCCTTTTCAATTTAAATACTTCTTCTTGCAACAAACGGTACCTGACGTTTATCAAGTTGATGCAATATATTACAATCACTTCTTACACATTTTAATACATCTTTATTATAATATACATCGGAATATTTTTCCCTGTAGATTTCCTAATATGTGTGATATAACAATTGACTGCTTTGCACGTACTTCTCTGTACATTTTACATAATTCGATGACCTTATCAATAATGACGTTTCGAATGAACATTAAGAAACATTTTATTAATAACAACAACGTCCGTATATCTCGTTATGGTTGCCGCGAGTAAACATACAATTGACGTATTTAGAAAACAGCTTAGATTTTACTAAACACAAGTGCAACACCAAAACATTTATATTTTACAACTTACATTCAAACTTGTTATGCAAGTGCGGGCTATAAAACCAAACGTGCTGCTCTAGTTTAAACATGGAGTTATATTAGTAAGTGGATCACTTGTCGATGTCGAATAAGGATATTGAAGATGCATAAGAACGTAATGAAGGAGTACAGCTTCGTCAGGATCTGGGCCTCATCGTCGCACGGGCCTTGACTCGCCTCGGGCGTACCAGTTAACGCTTGCGGCACTCGATACGCTTGCGAAATTATATGATGACCTACTTAGCCGATTTCGATTTGCTGCTTGACGCTGCGGTCGGTGGTCTATTAAACTTTTTACCCTAAATTATTTCGAAAAACAAATTGTACGCGGATCACACGCCGTCACGTACTCAAAGCGGCCTCGTCATTTTGGCTGGTCGAACACGAACTCGAAGACTTTGAATAAACTGACAGTCAATGACATTGTATCAGATCAGTTGTACGTCTATGGTTGACACTATTTATTATGCCTTCAAGCCTTTTCCTCTGACGAGACGGCAGCCTCTTGTTTACTTATAACCTTTCCGCGTGGGGCTCGTCGATAAATTACGTCACGTATAAACCGTACAACCATGAAAAAGAGATGGCGAATTTGTGTAAAGCTGTGTGAAATTGAAGTATAGAGCGTTGGTAAATTATATTTGGTTTGGTTAGATGCAACAAGTATTACGGCTAACGTCACACTTACTGCTCAGTCATTGCAAAAAACGTGGCTAATGCAATTTTGTTTACAAGGTGTTAATCCCCGGTCGATCCCCGCGCCCGACGACGACGCCCGGCGCCTTCGACCGGTTTGCTTGTTGCCACCGCTCGACTCGCTTGCCGGTTTGACGTGATCTCTTCTCTTGTTGCTCGTCGAGAGTCACTTGCTCGTATCGTATGTAAACGACCCCGGCCACCTCATTCGAAATCTAAAACGACACGCTTCAATATTTTTCTTTACAATCAAGTTAACTAATGCCAATTAAACGATTGGACATGTTCTACATTGCAAATATCATAGCCATTTTATGAAAAATGACATTAGACATTATGTAAATTGTAACACTGTTAAACCTAATAGCGGGTCAACCTTGGCTTTGTGTTATTTTTTTGTATTCCTAAGAATATGTTCGGGATAAGCTCTTTTCTCTGAAAACGCTTCGCCATCATTCCTCGAATATCTTTGCATCGGTGTGTTAGGTCCGAGACTCGCTGGCACATATCCAACTTGCACATAATAACCACAATTCAATGAGTCGCAGACCAGAATAGTAAATAAGATAGAGTGGAGTGTGTAAAAATAGCAACAGTTCCAGTCGCTAGTGGGCACATGTGGATTGCACCTCACAGGTGCGACGGCCGTTGTCCCCTTTCGCGAAAATGTTTTAACGCATCAGAATCCGGACTCTGAGATTGTATTAGCTTGATAATTTTTTTAAATGGTAAATACGAATACAAGATGCAATCGTCAGCCAGCCAGATATGCACATTAGTTTTCCGTACACAACATATCGCCAACTCTAGTATCGATGTTATCTCTGCATCTAATGAATCATCCTCCTATGTACATTGAACCCAATGTTCTGCATTGTAAAATTGAATGTTCCTCACAATGTAAGTTGGAATACGTCTTGACTCGGTCAGGTCGTTGTCCTCCCAACACTTTACTACCTTCACCAGCGGTTTACGGAACATTATCGCAGTCCTTGAAAACAGGATTCGATTTTGTATTAAACGAAAATGTATGTTTTGATATAAAGATAATTCTCACGTGTCGAATATAAATTCCTTTCAATATGTACACAATAATCTTTAAATTTAACTTGTCAGGGATTGAAAAAATATACCGTTGTATCGTATGTAGTATCAGACCAGACTCAGGCCACTTACCTCTTGTTGTTATAATGTATTCAGTATTCATTTTATATACCTAGTATGACCAATTTGTGGTTAGCTAGGAACATAGCAACAAGACAACGACATAGCAACATAGTAAGGGATCATATTCTAGGCTCCACTTACTCATTAACCTTCCTCTCAGCTCTGCTTCCCGGCCACATTTTACTCATCTTGTAAAGCCTGACTGACTACTGAAGGTTAGCAGCCGATTGGCGATTTCTCTGTATTGCTCATTATAGATTTTGTTCATATAACCTTCCCTAGAACCTCGTTTGACTTGAAACATGACACTGACTTAATTTATTAACATATTCTCAATATTAAATCAAAACCGTTGAATTTATAAATTTTAAATAAAAGAAAAACGAAAACCGATAATCAATATCTGTTTTAAACTTTTAAATGGCCTCATTGGGAATAATGCAAATTCAGTGGAATACGCGTTTCTATGACAGACATTGTTACGAATGTAGCTGTGGAACAAAGGTGTGTTGGCGTGAACCCCTTTATCAGATCATAATGGGTGCAGCCACGTGATCAAACAATAGTGTTTACACTCGCTACAAGGACGACCTGTTGTACCTACGTCCAGCTCATAAAGATCTCGAATAGGGGGCCTATTGTTTTTAACGTCTTTATGTCTCGCGTTAAACTTGGCCCACTATGGAAGCCTTGTCCGACAAAAAATTGCTACATCCAAAAGATTTAATTTTACTTGCAAAACAAGCAATTTAGATTTCATTGTGCATCACAAACATTAAAATCACCTGTGCAAATATATTTCGACGATTTTCATTCGTTTGTTTAACAAATTTTCTTTTATCGCTTTTCTGGAAACTTCTAAATTCTAGAAAACTTCTTGTTTTGAAAGGAAACTCTCATTGTAGGGTTGAGGTTCTATTCTATTACTTCGAGTTTACTTAATGTTTCAATTTAATGTTACCCAATCGTCGTCTATTCTTTCAATTGTTTATGTTGTTAAGCAATGGTTTTTCATTTAGAACAACAACACTTGATGACTTGATTCAACGCGCTGTTTGACGTGCTTACATTAATTTTACTTGCGTATTGACATTGACGTCATTTGACTAGTAGCTTCTACTCACTCGTCGCCTTATTGTTTTTTACTCGAATTATTTAACTATTGGAAAATACGCGCGTAAATTTAATCTTGTGTTACTTTCCATTTTCTTTGAGACATTCACACGCAACACTTCATATACATACAAATAATAAAAGTTACCATCGAATAGAGTATACAGTAGTCAATGTTTTAACATCGTTACTAATCGTTACGTTACGCAAATCCATGATCTATTGCGGACCGGAACCAAATAAATGTAGAAGAGCCTTAGAATCAATAGCTGTTGAGGCCGGCTGGTTGCATGTGCTCGATTTAACCTTGGGGTCAGGGTTGGAAGTACATTCATTTGATATCCCGTGAAGATAAAATGGAATATTGCTTAGGTCGACTAGTCTAAGTGTAGGTGTGTCGTACATGATACAAAATCTGCTTACAATGAAGCTAACTATTGTGGGAAAATCATTGATCATTTAGAAATGCAAGTGCACTCCCATTACTCTTATTGGCGCCATAGATCACTCATTCAACTTTGTATGGTTGTGCAATTTGAGAAATTATTGTTGTTATTGCAGTAAGATAGGTGCAATATGGGATACATTTAAGAAAGATTCAGCGGTTTGGCCTATTCAGCGGCGTCTTTAGTCAGGGTTCTGGGACCGACTTGGCGGAACGGTGCTGATTTCCTCGTGGTAATTGCTGAAGTATGCGGACGGCGGTGTCGTCTTATTGGGGCTGCGGGCCGACCGTACGTGCGCGCTGTTCACTTTCACTTCGCAGCGCGTGCTTTTGCTATTGGACCTGAGCGCACGCCGATGTGGATTTGGGCGTATCTTGGATTGTAATTGGGGCCGCCACGACTTAGATCCACAAAAGTCACTAACTAGAAACTACGCAAAAGTAAAAAAACTGACACATTTTCCTTCCCCAGGAAAATCCTGCATATTCGTCATGCTAACGATGAAACATACCGTAACGTCAACATAATATCTATCTCATAGAATCACGCAACAATGACGGGTGTAGTTCAACTGTTACAAGTACAATCCGTGGCTTTAAATTTTATCTGATACGTTATCTATTACTTGGAAGAAATTGGGGGACTTATTCATAACACGAATTAGTGTTAGATAAAATCGAGGACGCAGCTAAATCTTATTCATACTCCCTCTTATTCCAAGTTTCCCTTGCACTTCTTTATAAAACTTATTTGGCCGTGTCATCAAAATTTATGAATTGATAGGCCCTATAAGATTGTTCAGCACTTGCGCATTTTCACGGTGGTCTCAACTATACGATACGGCCATTGATAAAAAATTTAGCATCGATAATTATCGAGCTTCATTCTCAAGCTTTCACTTTTTGGCTTTAATGGTGTTCAATCGTCTTCATAGTTGTTAACGACAGTCATTACTACCTTCTTGGCCTATTTTGACATACCCAAATAAAAGTAATTGAGGTAATTTTGATTAACGACTTTTGCGCAAACTCCATTCGGGCATTAAGAACGCGGCAACAGTCTTTATGTTAAACAGAAATGTGTTTAATTCACTGTCGATCTTTTTTTCGGACATCGATATCCGACATGCTGTGTTTCATTATCTGAAGCGCTTCATCTTTGCTTTAAGCATTCGATTCGTGGAAATTATTGCCAGGTAAGGCTTAGCGTGATCCGCGCTATAGCAATTATGTAAATAAATACTCGTGATGGATTGTCTCACTTCGATAAGGTCTCTGTAAAAAAAAAATGTTCATTGAAAACGAACATCACCATTTTGATTGAAAGAAAAAAGCATTGGTGGATAACATGAATGAATATGTGTCGCTTCTTTTTAAAGATTTCTCAGAAAACAGAGCAGTCCTTGCACACTGACTGAGAATAGAATTATATTAAACATTGTCGACACCTTGACTAAGTAGAGCTTGTGGTCAAGCCGGTATCCCACGCGTAACGTAGGCCTTTCGAGTTTTATCCTTAAGGCTCTCGTTTTAATGCCGTTTTTCCATTAAAGAAGGGAAAGTTGTCGTGTGCGCCGACGCCGCGTGTCCATCATACATAGCTAATACCGCTTTCGATGCCCAACGAGGAAGTGGACGCAAAATGTGGCTTGCGAGTCTTGTATACTCAAGTCAATAAATGCGTAAAACCACACACTATTTTATTTATTGCATGCTTTTTTACCCAAACAGTGAATATTATCTGTTTGTATGCACAGCGCAATAAACTGGCGTTTCAGTTTATAGCTCTATCCTACCCTCATAAAGTGTCCAGTTTATTTTTAATACTAGTGTCGTTATAGTCACATCTTTGTGCTTAATATCGCAACCGAAGTTACTAATAAAGCAGTCGTAAACATTTGACACTGAGAACATCCACATGTCGCCGTATTTATGCCCAGTGATGGTTGGCGCCACTGTCGCTGTACATCCACCACTTATGATACACGCTGTGAATTTCTCCTCAGAAATGCCGGTTTCCTCGAGATGTTTTCCGTCAACGGTTTGTGATGAATGTGTACATTAAAGAATTCTGTAAAAATCTATGAAGCTTTCAACCAATGTTGTAGCGGTAAATAAAATGATTGCTGCTAAGGAAATATTAAAGTATCAACAAACAATACATACATATTATCTTTAATTGGCATCCTGATAACTAAGTAATGTCGCTCTGAAACAGATGTTGATAACATTAATTAGCTGTGACAGAATAAAGAACGATTAAATATTCCATATTATGTTTTGAAAGACTGTACTAAAAGTAATAAATTCATGGACACGCCCTTTTGGCACACGACGCGACGCGCCTTCAACATTTATTTCATTAGTATCATTTTTTAAATTAATAACCTCAATTTATCTCATAGAAATCTGTAAATTGTGAAAACGCATTCTATTATCAAAAATACTTTGCGGCATTTGCTCAATTTGGCAGTGAATGAGATCACTGTATGCAATGATGCGTGCAATGTGACATTGCAGCTAGCCAGCTACCTTACCGTCGGTTTTGTGTTTTTCCGTTCTCGACCTTATTGCTACGTAATAAGATTCGAAGGCAAGAAATATGTTTACGGGCCATTTGTACTTATAACCCACTGATAATGGTTGCAGTGTTATTGTTGAATAACAAATAGGTAATTACGCACATGTACGATCTTTGTGTTTACGAGAACGGCACTGATTTACCGGTTGGCATTTCGATTTGCAGTAACAATTTTAAATTGTCTGTTAAATAGGTAGTCCAAATAACAAGCTTTGATTATTAAGATTAATACCATCATAATCATCATCAGTTTAGCCGAAAGATGTCCACTGCTGGACATAGGCCTCCCCATTAATACCATACTTGAATATTAATACAGGTGTTTCTATTTTTACAAAAATCTTGATATCTTCTAGTTTTTCATCAAGTGTTTTGTTCATAGAATCTATTTAACGTTCATTATATATTTACTTTCCAATTGTTGAGCTAAAAGGTCAAAAGATCAGGCATACGCTTGTAAGTCTTCGGCCTCCGTCAGTCACATTTGACTAACTTCACTTATACATTAGCATTGATTTATTTCATTCTATTGAAATATGTATCAGCTGGGTCCCTCGTGAATCGAGTCGCCTTTTTGAATACAAAACAAACAAAAAATATAAATCGAAAAGTGATTACTTGAAAACGTTTTAACAGTTGCAAAGAGCAAAAAAAAAGCATTGCACAATAATCAAGAACTAATAACGGTCATTCAAAATAACTAAGTATTTCAAGTGACGCAAAAGTTGACGTAGAAAAACAAACAAGAACACTGAACAATTCTATATTTGCAGCTTTCACTTGACTCCATTCAAGAAGACTTACTTACATGTCTTAAAATAATGATATATTTCTCCTCAACTGAACTCACAACACTAATCTAAAGATATTCCATAATATACAATCGACTCAACAAGAATTGAACCAGTAAACGCCTATTTAAGATGATTTACAAGGATTTACTCGTAGATGTTGTAAACGCGTGCCGTCTAGTCTAACCAAGGCCTAAAACATCCGGGTGTCTATGAAAAGAGGACAAGTAGTCATAAAGTGCATAAGCAGTGCTGGCTTATATTACGAAAGCTCGCAATGGAGCCGATAATAAATTGTGCCTGGCAGTCTTACGTAACCAGGTAAAAGTTACCGCTCGTTCGCAGCACTATTCTGAACTTCACCTGAGTAGGCGGCAATCACTGGACAATTGATTTTTTATATGTTGCCGTCACGCCCATTATCCACAAAGGAAAACCAATATGTTACTGTTACCATGATGCACTACCGTTTTCGCCGATGACGTTATCAGACCCCAATATGTTGAGACTCGCTTTCACCGTTTTTTATCCGGCTCGGACACTATCCCAGTCTGAAGGTAACTCAAAATGTTCTAGAAAACAAGATATAAGTAATATAATATATCCCTCTCCGAGTTCAAATTCGGGATTTCAGAAACGCTCTCTAACTCTTTCCGAAGTTAATTGATACAATTAAAACAGGTACAAAGCAATGTACTTATAAACTAATTAGTGCCCTGTTATAAACTGTTTTGTGTTCCAAAAAAGCAATGTTAGCAAGAGCTGTATGGCCTTCACCTCAAAACCTATTTTTGATGAATGTAACGCCACGCCGCAACAAATGTGACTAAACCTCGTTGCTCAATTCTTCATTAATGATAGCACCTATATTCGGAATCAATAGATCAATTTGTAATTTAATACACGTGCTATATAATCTGCATAAATAAATCATTGTACATGTATTTTTATTGAATTTGTATACATACACTTTAGTAAATATGTATATATGAACGAGTTCAAAGTTCTATCCAAAAAATAACTGGAACGGCAAAAAGGTGTACAGTAGGATTCCGTTTTCAATTCACAGAAAATTTTATCCCAAAAGACTATAGACAAGCCTCAATCGTCATTCGTTCATACAATCGATTTGAATGTAAAATATGGGGTATTGAACCGATATCCATTTACAATTCGCTATGACGTGAGGAACAAACAGCTGGGACAATTCTACACAGCTGGGACAATTCTACTTTAGAAACGTTTACAGAATCGTTTAAAGAATTGAACCAGTAAACGCCTATTTAAGATGATTTAAAAGGATTTACTAGTAGATGTTGTAAACGCGTGCCGTCTAGTCTAACCAAGGCTCAAAACATCCGGGTGTCTGTGAAAATAGGACAAGTAGTCATAAAGGGCATAAGCAGTGTTACCATTAGAAAATATTCCTTTGCAGTAGATCCTTGTCTATCATGATGATGTTAAAATTACATTTGTCATGTAGGTATTGTATTATGATAATTTCATTCTGATTTATAATATACATTTTGTCTCTTATAATGTATGCATTTGATCGAAGCGTTTCCTGTTCTTGTATTTTATTTTTGTTAGGTTTTTACTTTCGTCAGAATTTTAGATAAGTATTTTGTTTTTCTAAAGTTGTAATCTTGTGCTTAGCTTAGTTGTTTTCTTCCAAAATAACATGGACGATAATGATAACATTTCTTTGGAATAGCTCGCATCTAGTTAATTCAATATAACTTTATTCTCGCTTTTTGCACAAGTCAAGAATATCTAAATCTGACAAACACCATAAGTGAAGAAACCGGTCTTGTCCACAATTGTTTTCGCCCTGTTGGTCGCACGAGTCGTAATGCCCGTTATACAACAAATCTTATTAGCTAAACTAGAGGCCAACAGTTAGTCGTTCGTCGTGTACAATTTTCTATTGATCATCTACGGCACGGTTGGGTGTTTATTTTTATACACATAAGCAAATCTTGACTTATTCAATCTCTTTTCGAACCACCTCTTATCAGAGGATTAAGTTCATTTCTCCAAATCAAAATTCATTGATATGTATAAGTAAACTTCTTCTATCGTCTTATTCCATTCACTATTTTCCATCTTCTTTTGTCGTGAATTTATCACCGCCGAAGTAACGGTTGTGTTTGCTGAGAGTGAAAATTTTACAACTTGACGCAAATTAGGCACACGAGCAACGTTTACGTTTTGTCACAGTTATTTAAGTACCAAAAATATTGAATTAATGACTTTTGTTTGCTCTAATTTGTGTTTTTGGAGTTAAGCTTTAAAATAAGTAAATCTTAAATGCCTCCATCGCCCTATTGACCTTTATTATTGCTTGTCATCATAATTATCATGTATTATGTCTACACTAATGCTTATTTCATATACTTCAATTGGAAACAAGACATCAACATAATCGTAGTTTACATTAAAGTACAATAAACGTTAACATGATCTTTTAACCTGCCTTTAGGCTTTCAAGTTACAATATCGCTAACTTTCAGCTTCGGCCAAACTCGTCTCAAGTTCAAAGGCTTATTTTCAATTGCCATTTATTGATCATTGTGATTCTGTAAAGCATTTGACCCGTCCACAAATCTTAGTTAAAATAAACGATAATTTGGTCGGTAGCATATCCGCCTGGAAACAATAAAGCCGCACCTACTCCGCTACAGTACATATACTGAATTCAGCCACAGCGCGTGGTTTCGCAGTCAATTTGTCTGCTTTATTGTGTGTGTTGTGCGCCGTCGCTGTTCGCCTTTCAGTCTCAAACTATCATTGACATATGGCTAATTTATTTACAACCTTGTTGGCACCGTTAATATTGTGTAGATGGTTGGCGGGTTATTGTTCCAGAACGCTTTGATACTTCATATAGTTTTCTGATATAAGTCATTTCTACTTTGACAAATCCGTTAATGTAAACTCGAAGTTAGAAAATCCATCCCTGGGTCTCATACAGCGAAACAATCAAAGAAACTCTCAAAACGATTTCAGTACCACCTATATATTAGCCAGTTCTGCAAATTTAGTTTCAACTAAGATTATTAATTACTCATTGCACCTTTGTTTTAGTTGTACTTCGCGCCAATTCATAATCATAATATACTTACTGGGCTATTACCATTTAGCTCAACCTATTGTTAGCTTCGACATCAGCCATAATTTTAGAGAACGTAATATGTGTATATTTATCCGTCTATAGGCTACAAATTCCTTATGATCTCAAATCTAATGTAAATGTCAGTGGGGCTTGTATAGATTTTGTGTTCCTTCTACATCAATAATTGCGTCGGTAGCAGACGTAATATAAACCCGTAGCGTCGGAGGCGTGGCCGGCGTCACGTCGCGTCGGCGCCGCGTCTATACCACTGGATTGTTCTGGATCCAACGTTCACACACAACTCATTCTCCGGCGGATTGCACTCTTAAAAACCTTATTTCCGAGTTCCAATGCTAATATCTCATTCTTGACTTGTCTGCAGTGAGTTGTTGAGATGTACTCTTAATCATAATACCAGACTTCTCGAAATTACGAGCACTTTCGCTGATAATTGTATGTAACATATGTTATTGTTCACTACTACACTATCAGCTGTACATTGTCTTATCTCTTACACACCACACCGGGTTTCGATAAGATGCCTTTTAAAGTATAACATTGTCCCTTTCGACCCTATAATTATCTCGAATTCGCAATTTTTAGCTCGTCGCAATGCGAATTTCCCTTTTGATTGTATATAAAATTGTTTTCCGTTTTAATATTCAATTGAATCGTGTCTGGATATCTGGTTTTATACATTAATTTCTACTGTTGTATATTCCGCTTTGGTTGCATTATGAATTTATGCGCTTCAATATGAGCGCGAGCGTGATCTTCAACAAAAATTCCTCGGATCCGATCTCGACTCTCGAACGCGTGTTTCGCACCTTGATCTAAATACTTGCGACATTATCTGGTCTCGTCGTTATATTGTGCGTCAGATACTGCATCGACAGTTTCGACTGCCTTGAAGTACTGTTAACTACATTAAAATTAAATTAAAAGTAAAACTATTATATTGGTGTCTTGTTAAACAATGTCTGTCCTCTAAATTAATGACTTGGAATCACCGGGATAAATCGTGACTTATCTGACTTTTACTAGACGAGCTTATTTTTCCGGTTAACCTCTTTCTTAACGTCGAGTCCTGAGGGAAATAACCTCGGTCAATCCCCTTTCACATCAGCATGCTACATTTTGAAGCGTTGAATCTCATAAATTCATTGCTTGGCCTCTTATTTGTTTTGAATAAATCCTTGAATTTGTATAGTTCTTTTCATGTATGTTTGTACGTGAGGTAACATTTTTTTTTTATTTTTTTCTTTTAATTGATTGCACTTCATTATAATATTATCGGATGTGAATAATCTTAGTAGGTAGAGTAAGTACCGTCCATGCAAAATATACGTGAGGTGTATCGAATATTAAATCATGTGGAGCACGTAAGCACGTCATTTTCTCAGAATTTACTACACTACGAGCTACAAGTGCTTCTCCTGCCCTAATATTGTGACGTCAGGCGAGATATGTAGGTACCAATTGTGTCAACATCCTATTTGTGACGATATATTTTTGTTGTTCTTTTGTCTTACATTGATATTGCATTGGTCGCTAATCTGTAATGAGGCCTCGATTAAGTCCTTTTCTGAAATTCACGGAGAACTGCGGAATTACGAAACTGAACTTTTCTTATTTCGTTTGGTTCTTTTTACATCTTCATTTTTATGACTAGTTCTTGTAAAACTACCATCTAAAGAGATTTTGTATATAGATATATTATTATAAAGTTTAGATATATGTATGGTGTTTGCCTATTACATTATTAGTGTAGTTACCACACGGCCTAAATGCGTGAGTGAATGTTGGTTAATGTGTTTGTGGAAAATGAAACAATAAGTTGTTATTCTGATGATAGTTAGTAAAAGTAACTCTGTTCTGTACAATGGCTCGGTCTTAGTCGCAGTGGGAACATCAATTCGCCTTTTACTTACCATTGTTTTTGATGGAGCGATCTCTAGAATCATGTTTTCATACGACACGTACTACTTAACCATTGTCATCGTAATAATTATCATCGACTGTCTTGTAACTGTTCATAATTTGGTTTTTGGATGTTTTTGTTGAACTTATTTATGTTTACCAGGAACCTTAGCTAATATTATTCTGTTTTCGCAACTGAAGTAATAGTTTCACCATTATTATGTGTCTCAATAATGAAAGATTTCTATGTATTTCACGTTGTATCAAAAGGTGTGCCGGCAATAATTCGTTACGCAAGGTAATCACGTGATCTGCTGGTGGTTTATACGGCGATGCAAGTATGTAGCTATGTATCGACGGAACTATCGGGCGTTGAGTAACCGCGGCTGGAAAGAGCTTCGTTACGTAGAGGTTTCGATACAGCCTCGCGACGTAAGGCCGTGGTTGCAGTCACGTCGCCGGTGAGAGGTGCCCCTCCTCTGGCGGAAGGTCGCGAGCGGCCGCCGCGAAGGAGAACGGCACCAGAATGAATCCTTGCAAAGACCCACCCGTCAACCGCAGCGCTCGTGATATTTACAATGCAACGCACATAATTTATACTTCAATGTTTTTATCCAACGTAACATTGAGCAAAACTGTATTATATTTTGTCACGCCCAACGAATAATCGTAAGTTTGACGTAATCAACGGTATCTATAGTAAGTATAGGAAGGTAAGATAACAAAATACACGCTCAAGTGGCCTGGGTGTACTAATCTAATCATTTACCACGCGCAAATAATTAACATAGTTCATTCACCGCAATAGAAGCTTTACGTAAAATAGAATTTACCTATTTGTCGACAAGACAAAGTTTGATTAGGTATTGCAACCGCAGAATTTTCGCAACCGTATCAGTGCTAGGTGTTTGCTAAGAACAGCAAAATTGCTAAGTTTGAAATTATTCGGTTCGGTAGATTCGTGGCACGATTGCTTGGCTTAAATCTTAATCGATCGAATATATGTACGTAAAGACAAGGTATTCTGGTTTTCGAACGCGACTTTTTAATAAGTGGTGCTGCGACCAATGAGCGTGCGCCGAGCGAGCGAAAAAACCCAAGCTAGACTGGCATACACAACAGTGTTCAATGGCAACAATGCGCGAGACTCGAATACTGTTTTTTCAACATAAGTATATAATTAAATGAATCAGTGTTACCTCACCGCTGCCGACGATTGCGACAAGAGCGGCCGCATCGTCCATTAGAAAGTCGGCGAATATGCAAATAGTATCGTAGAAACCTCACGAATAACTGGCCACTCACTTCGCCTTTAAATGTGTCTGCTACGATGAAAGTGACTATTACCGTTAGTAAATTGTGTTAGAACAATTTCTTCCGCGGACGCATTGCCAAATTCTCTGCTCTCCATAAAGTTGATTTAAAAATTTCCTTTCCTGACACTGTTCTTTTCGAACCGTATCATCCAAACGAAAAACATCTTGTTCAAACAGAACATTGTTTATCAACACTTCAACTACTTGAACGTTTACATTCGTATGTTTATTTATAAATAGCCCTAGTATTTATTTCTTATGATTCCTTCATTTGTAGATAGTCTCAAGATTGATAGTACTAATACAGGTTTGTAACACTTTTTATTATCTTTCAAAGGGCACGCGGTCATTTCATATTGAGATCAGATTCGTTCTTGCTTGTTGTTCAACTGATCAATCGATTGGTGGAATCGTTTTTTTTTTAACTACGCGATAATTTTGCCGGTCGATACATTTAAATTTGATAAGTCCTTGATATGATACGCGATAGCAAAAGGAATGAATTGCAATTATATTACTTGGATTAATTGAAGTGGTTCTTTGTATCTTATCTAAAAAGTACAATTTCCATTCGTTACTAAAAATGTTTTGCTTCCTGCCACTGCATTGTATTAAAATTGAAGGTTAAATTATACAAAATGGAAGATTGCAATTTGACTTCTCAGATTTCTTTTGTTGTTTTCAAGTTAGTTGTTTCCGTTTTGATTCCATTGCAGTCCAGCACATTCTGGGTTGAAGGTTGAACTGTAAACAACTTAGCAATAATTATTGCCAATACAAATTAACATACATAAAGTAAAGAAAATAACAAGCCGGCAAGCAATTAACATGGTGGCGATCACAAGCCCGTCGCGTGGATTTCCCGCTACGATTCGTGTTGAAGTGAACCATTTATTATCATACACTACTGACGTATGCCAACATCGGTAGAACGAATATTGTACCAACAGTGGGCTATATTTAAAGTTCAATTTGCATCGCACGCACGGTGCCACCTCCGCGATGTTACGTCAATAAGATACAACACGTTAACTCGAGGCTGGGGCACACGACCGCTGGTTTGCGTCCGGGTTTGTCCCGTGGAATTGTAAAATACATTATGTATTTTATATCTTTCAATGCTTTCTGACCGATTACCTAGAAACAAAGCGGCTTAATGTTTCTTTATATGTATGAGCATATAAGCCAATCCACAACCGAGAACACTATCTGCGACGTAGTTGTATATCTCTCGGTCGAGCGAGCCGAACGGACCGGTTGTGACGGCCTCTCACTTCGCAAGCCTGTGTACCGCTCGCCGCTTGCTGTGAAATTAGGTAACCAACAAAAGCCACAGTCGTTGCGCACGACGGGCAATACACAATAAAGAAATCCCCTACCACGACCGAAAAAGTTAAAAGAATCCAGCTGAAAACAGCTGTTTACGTATTCAGGGTGACGTAATCTAGAGATTTACTGGCACAGCTGGCATGTGAAGTCTGATAAGACACCTACAGAGTAATCGACTAGGCGGAATTTCAATAATGCCTTGAAAAACGGACGACGGATTTCCTCGTGTAAGTACACCTATTTTCCGGTTCAAACGAGGCGCACTGGCCGACCTTCGTCAGAAGACACAATGAAACTAACGACCTTGACATGATACTATTTGCAGATGGTTAGACTATTTACCTATAAATAACGATCTAATCGTGTATGTTATTGTATTAGTGACAATCACAAAAATCGGTCGATAAAAGCAGCAAGCCAAAACAATACAGGGAACCATGGAAGGAGCAGCGGGCGATGCGGGCGAGACGGCTGTTCACCGAATGCCGAAGTGTTCCATCGCGAGGCGCTCTTTATATCGGTCGGCTGTACCGCAGAGAAAGCCGCGCCCCGCACTCCCCCGCAGTGTCTGCTGCCCGCACCGCTCGTAGCGGGTTTTTTCCTCATTAGCTCCATAATTCCATATTATGCTCTATGCCTTTACCTTGTGTTTATCAGACTTGAATCGCGTGATGGACGACGACGCTTTGTGCATTATTGACTTACTTTTTATGGAATACTTGTTAAGATTCTACAGCATATTGCGAAGAGAACGATAACTGGCTAAAAATATAATATATTACAAATACTTATCTGGGCAAATGTAAAGATACTGTTGCATTTTTACAGTTTGCGATTTAGTAATCAGGCTTTAGTCACGTTAGTCGAGCAGGAAAATACGCTGTTACCTAATTAAGTCATTGCCAAAGCCACATTTATCAGCTAGTTCAGGGAATAAACCTTAGAAGATAACGAGGAAGGTTCTAATGAGCAATCTGAGTATCGATTAACAGGTTAGCGGCGGGACTTTTCGGGTTAGTGCTCCATCGGTGTCCGCTTCGCGGCGCACTCTTTAATAGGTTAATTGCCTGGCATTGTGGTGCTGGCACACATCGTCAGCCGCGACCTTACGGCGACTCGCGGCCACGCGCGTCACCAAATGAGGCACGCCTGGACACTAGTCTTGCCGTTGTACACTATTTTATAATAGAACACACCGCTGGCAAACACCGGCCGCCTTTGCGTCAAAAAGGGTCATCTTGTAGTCATGTTTCATCAGTCACTCTAAAAAGAAACTCATTTCTGTAGTGTCTGTGAAAGGGAAGTGGAAAATCTGGACAAAATAAATCGAGTTCATTTGTTTTTTCTGGCACTGCGTAGCGAACCATGAAGAACTCGTAGCGACCTCAATAAACAGATTCCGAAAGTTGAGTCTTGTTTTAACGATATTCATACAGGTATTAATATTGTTACAAATACCATGACAAAATATTCATTTGTAAATAAATCAAACTGATTTATTTACAAACATGATGTATTTAATGGTGAAACGGTATGATACGCTCATCGGCTGCGTAGTCGCGACGTTGCCATACCAGACGATGAAAGTCATTACTCACTTGTTGAGTTGTGTACGTCTATGGACTCATATATGTACGTACGCGGTTGCAATTGCGTTAAGCCTACTGGCCCAGGTCAACCTTATTTGGAAATGTAACAAGAAACGTCGTAGATTTCTCATGGGATTACTTTGCTCTTTTATCAACTACGCGCAATCGCATAGCAGGTGGATAAGCGTATGTAATACAATAAAACACTGGTCTCTCATTATCCATGACGCCTGATTTCGTCAAACAGCCCCCATAGTAATTTGGCGTTTTATTTATGTGATTCACACAGCGATCTCGTGCCAGATTTCCCACGTTGAAACTCCTAACATCTTAGACACGCGATAAAGCAGATTCTTTTCAAATTATTCACGTGCTGCATAGTGTTTCAGACTCTTTCCTTCGATTAGCACAACTTTGTCTGTTCAGTATGTACAGTTCAGTCTCGCCGAAATACTTTTGTTTATCATTTGCTTACGTCACTCATCATCATGTTACGACTTGACTATTATTCACACGTTCCCCGCACATCCTATTTTTGCTCTATAAAAACGAAAACATTAAATAAATATTTATTACTACAGCTATATACAGCGTTCCTGAGATAGTGCTCAAGGACACTGTAAAAAATTACTTGATTATACAGGTATCTGGTATAGTGAGATGGTCTTGGTTGGAATGTGTAACAAATCCAAGAACCATTTTTGTTGAACCAATTGTTGATACTATGAGCAGAATTCAGATGTGTGTCAACAGATATTTTAATGTCTTCATAAAGATGTCACGTGCTTTAACTGAATGACACTGTTTACATTTTTTCTGTTGATAAGGACAGAGAACACTTGTGAGATGATGTTATTCATAAAGAATACTTTAATTTTCTATATAAACTGTCAGGACCTTGGCTTTAAACTCTTACCGTATTCAATGAGTCAATTGAAGCAAACCTAAGAGCCTCACCTAAGAATACTGATGCAATAATTGCTGATTTGATAGGCTTTTAACTAATCAATTCGGGGTTTTTGCTCAACATTGTATACATTGAGGCTATTGAGATTTATCCTATCCTTTTTTCGGTAATTAACATGGTGTTTTTCCCTATTTCAGAAAATCTCCATTCCGGCGCCAGCCAGTGGCAATGGCCAATCAGGCGAGGCTACATTTCACTTCAGCATTAATAGTAATGCAGAGATGGAGGGTCCACAGGTAAATAATCAGTTCATACTTAACTTAGTCTTTAGAAGTACACTGGTCTCTAAAACCTTTCTCTTGCTAGTAAATTATCTGAACAGAATATCTTAGCTGACCATTTTGATCGGTAACAGGTAATTTAAGATTTCTATCAGGCGTATTGGCAACATCTACTTCAGACTGATAATATCTGCGATCTCGAAGCACGTGTCAAGCATGATAACGGTGACATGATTCCCCCAAGAACATTTGTTCTTGTATATGCGGGAGGCCTATGTTCAGTAGTCAAGTTGACATCTACGGGCTGTTATGTGTGTCATGTGGAACGCAAACCTTTTGACACTCATAGGTGACCAACATTCCAAATGAAAGTGATCCTCAGATTACAAAGCGCATTTTTGAGCACTAAAGCTATTAGTAGCACCTCCATGACCCATTCTATGTTATCAATTTTATCTTCTTATCGTTCGCCAAAATATCTTGCTCTTGGGAGAATCACCCAAAAATAAATTGTAATTATAAAATATTGTAATGGGTAACCTATTTGAGCACATTCCAGATAGATCACCTTGATAAAAACGAGTTTTTGCGACATGCGGGTATTATCAAACAAGTCTAGCCAATAGTCTCCATTTTAGTACTTGGATTTTTAGCTTTTCCACATTTCAGAAATAATTTTACACATGATCTAGTTTAACTATATTTGCTATGTCTCCTTTGTAGTGATACATTAACGACATAGCTAAATCCCTTGCCTTCTCAATGTTCATTATGATGAAAATATGAAAATCATTTTAAGTTTTAAGCCTTTTCCAGGCGTGAATTAAGATTTTTGTAAACGAGTTTTTATTTATTATAAACGAAGTATACGGGTACTTAAATCATCTTAACAAATATCAAGGTTAAGCATCAGACGACAAAATTGAAAACCTGATTATAAATTGCAGTTGACATTTTCATAAGGCCTCTATGGTAATACCAATATAGTATAGAATATACTAGAAGTATTTAGTTAAAAGAACGACGCCTATTAACATAGGCTTATATCTATATCTACATACATATATATCTTCCTTTTACTCTAAATACTTGCCAATCCTCACGCTCCTGTGGGTTACCACATTGGCACAAGCAGAGGCCCAGCGGTGGATGTAGTCAGGCTATTGATGATGGTGGTTTAAAGAAAAAGACTTCATTAGCATTTGTTACATGGTAACCAAGTTCCATCAGGCGAGATCGAGGTCAAGAGCAGGCAAATCAGGCAATAAAAAATATTCTTCCGTTATTAGAAACGCTAAGAAGTTTACCACTAGTGTTTTCTTCTCAGAAGTTTGGTTTTTGCAGTATGTTGTTATCATAAGTCTTGACTTGATGTCTTATGGATTACTGCTATCTATACATGTCAAGAGATCTTAATATTCATTATTCTATCCGCTGATTCTGTTATTTTCAATTATCTTCGTTCTTTGTGACCTTCTTTTTCGTCATATTGTATCCTGTTACACCTTCCATTCAATGTTTAAGTTCGATTATTATAAAATATTGTGCTGTTTTATCAGACTCTTGACATACTTGAATCGTATGTTGGGTTAACAACACAAAGCCCTTGGCAACTGAGTAGTTTACTAGTGTGTGTTATACACAATCATGCTTTCGTCTTTCACACATCTCGGTCAATTTTTACGACCTAACCGAGATAAGAAACTTGACGACTTCATTCAATGTACTGTCAATGCAATGTAATGTTACGCAGATAAAATTGAAGCATATAATTTGCGATATGTTAATCAGCTGTTAAAGATGGCGGGTGATTATTATTCTCCATGGTTCTCCCATGCTGTGACGCGTTCATGGGTTTGTGGGTCGCGGAACAGTTGCAACCGATAATAAATTGCGTGACCGACAAATTCGTAAGAGTAAACTTACGCGTGGCACCTTTACTATGCCCTGAATATTTTCGTGGGACCACGTCAAAATATTTTATTTTTAATATATGTAGGACTGAAAGGTATTAATTGTACACGGATTGGGTAATGTTGGTATGGCTTCAATTATAAATAGATCAGTGATTTAGTAACAAATAAAAAACAACAAAGTTTATTGTCTAATCATTGTATGATATACAAATTATAGATTTAAAAAACTAAAGTTATATTAAAACTAAAATTAGTCGTGCTGACTCTTCAGACAAGAACGCTGGCACGATACTGCATATGATGACGCGTCATCTTTTAAACTTCCGTACTACTAGTACAGGATTATCAAGAAATACAGTCTGTAAATCTGTATATTAATTCTTTAGTCGTGATTCGCAAAAAAAATGTAAATTTCACGTGGACTCGGAATGCGGTGGTACGGGCCGTACTAAGAACGTTACCCAATCGCCGTTAGAAAGCGCGAATTCAGTCGCAGAACGCACACGTTGCATCATGATGTAGCTTCATTTTAATTTGTAATCCAAAATTATTTACTCTTTTCTCTTCTTCAGGAATAGAACCAGATATTTTTGTACCGACAAGTCTATTAGACTTAGTTGTAGGAAGTTGTTTTACTGTTTAGAGACGTTTGTTCACCCTAAATGTAACGAGACACTTGATATTTACCCTAAAGATGTTGGGTAGAATATCACAAATAGCCGAAACGATTCATCGGTTCTATAAGCGTTTTTCGCGTGGGCGTTGTAATTTCACCCTCTCACGAGCTGCGTTCAATAAAGCTTCGGAAAAAGCTTTTATAGTAAGGCAATTCGCCTTTATTTTTTCGGTAGACGATCAAATTCCAGTAAATACTTAATGATATTTTAGGAAATGGAATGGAAATAATAGTTTCCAGTAAAAGACTTACAGCAGAATTTCTTGGTAAATTATATTTGCAAGGCTTCTTTTAAACAAAGAGGCTTTGGATTTTAATGAGATTAGGAAGAAACTCACAATTTCCGCGGCCAGCAAATCTTTTAATTGAACAGCCTTGTTCGTCGAAATGAGCAATATTTGAAAAGAAAAAAATCATTAAGTAGTCGTCAGCCATTATTATGGCATTGCTTGCCATGACTTTTCCAATCAGCGAACTGCGATAGTAAGTGGAATACCAAATGGAAAGTGACAAATTAGTAATGGCTTGTAATCAGTAATGTCTTTGTTGTTCCCTGATGGCTATTTCTCACTGGCCAGCTTACCCAAGCTGTAGTTTTAAAGCCATCCTCTTGTGTTCCAGGGTTCGTTCGAGTGCGTCCGAAGTGGCGGCGCTCGACGGTTGGAGTCGTGCGGGCCACTGCCACGCAGAATGCGTGTCCAGGCCAATGACGACTCGTACGAGGCCACCAAGGACCGTATGGCGAAAACAGTCGCCGCGGAGCAGAGTAAATGGTTAGTACCCTATTTGCACCCCTCACGTTTTTGCACGTGTAGCCAATTAGCCTAGAAACTTCTTTCACTTTTGTTGGAAATAGAACAAAGGACGAGAGGTCGTGTCTTAAAGCAAGAGCATTATTTTACTTAATTAGTTGATTTTCTCAAAATGAACTTTGGTAAAGTTATTAAAAGTATAATCGACACTTCGTTAAAGCCTCTTTACCTTTTTGCTTGCCAAGTTTGTTAAGACTGAGTTTCCTTTTTCTTAATTCAGACTCATTTTGACAGTTATTTTCCCGGAAATTCTGGATATTTCGCCTTGTTTCTGGCATTAATTTGACCTTATTCTATGTTAGCTTTAACATTGATAATGTAATGAGAATATAAACAGGAAACTTGATTAAATTAAAGCTTATCAAATCATAATATTAAAGGATTAAAGTATGATTATTACGTCATTTAAATCATACCACTTGGAAACGTTATCAGTAGGAACACACTTAGATCTTATAGTCACTGGTTATCTCCCTCACTTGAAATCTAAAACTTTCGACTTGCAAGTCCGCTTAAACTCACTGAAATGGTCCTATTCCAGCACCCGCGTGATCAAACCTAACCAGACGGACATCGGACGTCGCGTCAAAGTGCGCACAGCGCATCCCTACTCGGCCGCTGGAGCGACCCAGTTAGCCGAGCGGGCTGAGCGAGCTGAGCGAGCCGAGCGAGCCGAGCGGGCCGAGCGGGCTGAGCGACCCGACCGGCCCGAAAGGCCCGAGCGTCCTGAACGAGCCGAACGGTCTGAAAGGCCCGACCGGCCCGAAAGACCCGAGCGGGTGGAAAGGCCCGAGCGAGCGGAACGGCCTGTACCGCCCGCATCGCGCCCGCAACCCCCGCCGGCCGCCCCGCCGCATCAACAACACCCCCAGCATCAGCAGCATCAGCAGCACCCGCAACACCCGCCCATCCCGCCCAACCCGCACCAGCCGCAGCGGCTACCCCCTAATCCGGATCTCACTAGGCGGTCCCTGAAGTAAGTTATGCATGACTATCGTAAAACTAAGTAAACTCGCACAGTAGGAACATGTCAAGTCAGGGGCAATGATTGTTTAGAAAACTGTCCGATATTTCAAATCACAACTGTCATACTTCGATAGTCGCATGAAATGGCAAATTGACGTAGTGTCTCAAACTGCAAAAAAATAACTTCCCTGTTTATTACAATATTGGAAGACAACCAACGTTATTTTAGCGAGGAGGCGAAAGTATATTCTTAACTCTAACTTCTACACAAAAAGGTCAATGGAGGGGCGTCTACGTGAGACTTACGTGATCTCTCTTCTGCGCACTACCATCATAATTTGAACTGCAACCATGCAAATGCATGTACGCAGTATAATATAGTTGCTTACGTAATATTACGTATGAAACATTACCTGGAATTTGAGTGGGTATAACCAATGATGATGACATCATACTGAAGCTCTAATCATTTGAATTTTCATTAAATTTCACAATATTGTTATTATATTGTTCAATAATGTAAATATTTCAGATTGTTGCATTATTTGATTTAATAATTGGCAATTTTAATTCAATAACTTAATTATTAAAATTAATATAGGTAGATTCTGAACTTCCTCGTAATAAAACAAATTACTTACGTAAGGGTCATATTCTATTTAATATTTTAATGATACGCGAAATAGTGACGCTTCACGGGACGGTCTTATGATAATTTTGTCATATCGTTATCATAATAAAACCGAAGTGATAATTTGCGGCTGATATACAAAGGAACAGTGGTTTAGGTTACATTATTATGTACAAAATAAAAAATATGTTGTACATATTAATGTAACATAAAGATTTACTTCCAACAAAAAAAAAAGTTGTTGTCTATGAAACTGTACGATAACGACCTTGTTATAATCATTTTACTTTTAATTATCCATAGCATTGGTGAAAAATCTGACTTTACTTGTTTTGTAACATACTGAACTACGTTTCACACAAAACATAACATTTTTTTACTCAATTTGAGCGATATAGTCTTACTAGCAGCGCCCCGCGGTTTTACCCGCATAAGTCTCGATCCCATGGGAATATCGGGATAAAAAGTATCTTAACTGTTAATCCAGGTTATAAACTATCTGTGTGCCAAATTTCATCCAAATCCGTTCAGTCGTTTTTGCGTGAAAGAGTAACAAACATGCATCCATTCATCCCTTCTCAAGTAGGATTGGTACTGAAACGAGTGAACCATTTTTTTGTGTTTAAACAAATGATGGACATATTGACTTATGCCTTCATATTATTGTTTCCTTGTAACTGAACAGTATTCAATATAATTACGTGAGTCACAGTCAAGGACAACATAAATTATTTGTATTGTACTATGGAAATAACTCACGAGGTGATTTCCACTTCTCAATATTTCTAAAAGAGAATAATTGGTTCACTTTTTCATGATTTTCTTAGCTGACAATGTTCAATGACCGACCGAAAAGTTCAAGGTAACCTCAGAAAGGTTACCTTGAACTTTTCGGTCGAAGAAACTGCGATGTGAAATGGATATAGAATATGATAGAATACTCTAAAGCCGGAACGTAGAAATACACTACTGTGATGTGTCGTGTCGCGTCTGAAGCATATCGGTTTCATACATTTAGTATAGTTAGAATAAGAAACACATTATTACAGTGTATTGTGACGCGACACGACACCTTAGTGTTCTAGCTTTGGTGTTTTGTGTCGTATCGTGACGCCTTTTGATGCAGTGTTACCCAATCAAAACTCGTTGTGACTTGACGTAGTCCTCAACAGATTAGTTTGATTGCTGTATCCCGCATCACGACACAGCACGACACAGTAATGTGTCGGTGGCTTAACACTAGAAAAACCAGAGACAACACTCGGAACACAAACACACCTGACACTAGAAATAAGACTAAGAGTGAGATATTCTTGTATTAACAGCCATAGACAGAAAAGAAAGCAACAATCTTCTTGTATAACATCCGCCGGAAAGTACAGCAGTACTCGAATGTTTAGGAAATTACCCATAAACATTATTGGGTATTACACACTTCAATTAGGAAATCCCCGTTCCATTATAATCCCTTGAAAAGCGAAATTATCAATGAGATAACCAATCATTTTCCATTGGCACAGCAAATAAATCTATTAATAATTTGAGTAGTCACCATCCTCAATTTATTAGGAGTTGTAGTAACATTAATTCTTCTTTCATACAATCTTTATCTTTTTTCTGCTGGGGAGTTTGTTGTGCCACTTCTTCTTCCCAGCTAACGCACTAAGAAGTGGTGAAGGGTGGGAGTTTTGGGGGACTGCCTTATGTAATTTTGACGTTCGAAAAGTGTTGATTCTCAGCCTAGTTTGAATAAACGACTTTTTAATTTTATCAGGCTTCATTTTTGTATTCACCCCCTTTATAAATATGGATTTGAAAAATATAGTACAGAGGCGGACGTACTGCTTTTGTGCAATGCCAATGCATTTTCGGCCATTCAATAACCATCCTTATCATCTTTAGAAAGAACTAGCTTTTGCCCGCAGCTTCGCCCGCGAGGTTGTCGGAAAATATCCCATGAGGAATAATTCCGTAATACATTGTTTTCATATAACTCTATTGGTTTACACGCCACACGCCAATAAAGCTCCAAGTCAACATGATTTTTACCGACATCTTTCAATCATCGTCATATTTCAGCCAATTTACACAAAAGCTTCAATGAATTATACACCTAAACCTTCGTCATGAATCACTCCGTCCATTGGTGAAAACCGTATGAAAATCCGTTCGGCAATTTTTGAGTTTATCGCGTTCAGACAGACAGACGCGTCACCCCTGACTTTGTATTGTAATATGTAGTGATAATCTTTGAGTATAAGTTTTTTTATATTTCAAAGTAAGTACCACAACTAATATATACATTTTCTTCTGTTACAGAGAAAGACTTATACAGTTATTAGCATTGAAACCCTTCAAGAAGCCCGAATTGTACGCGAGGCTTTATAGTGGTAAGTCGAGATTTCGAGCGCCCTGTGCATTCGCACATACTCCACTTGATTAACGCTCGCCATACAATTACAGAGGGTATCAAAGACAAGGAGCGCAGTTTGGTGAACAAGATTTTGCCTTCAATCAGTACGCTCAAGGATAACTGTTACCACTTAAAAAGAAACATTTGGAATGACGTCAACGAGGACTGGCCTTTTTATACTGAGGAGGAGAAACGTATGCTCAAGAGGTATGGTATTGTTTACACGCTAACTCTTACTAAATTTAGCAAAAGATTGGTTCTAAATTATTCTGGGTACACCGTGGGCCACGGAAGGCTTATAAATATGCGCCGATACTCTCGTTGGCCTTCTAAAGCGCTGACGATCTTTTTACTATTCAAATCGGGCCCAAAAAAACACATCGCCTTGTAGTTGATGTTCCTTGGCCTGGTTTGAACCCAGCATAACACAATCTTGCCGATAAAACTTAGTAAAGAAGTAAAGGTTAGATTGTAATCTAGATAAAATAAGGTAAGTTTCATCAAGGAATTCAGGAATTAAATACTGCAAAAACTAGTAAGTAAAACATATTTAATAATGAAATGCTAGTGCAATGCGAGTTCTCGAACATTCTTAATTAATTAAATATTATAATATTCCATATCAAATTAAATACTTAATTATAATTTACTTGAATTTGATCCACTGTTGTTCTGTTGGCAAGAATCTTAATAAATATAAAGATGTTATTAATTGTTGTTTTCAGTTACACAAAGTAATTAAACTGAATTATGTTATTGCCAAGCTTGATTATATATAGATAACAAAATCTTCCATCATATCTACATATATAAATACCTTCAACAATTTCTTCGAAATGAAACGGGTATATTATTCTCCAGTTTCAGCCGAGATTGCAACTGCAAATAAATGGAAATGAGAGCCATATAAATTCTTCGTTATCATCGTGGCATACTAACTTCCGGAAGAACAAAAGCCGATGCAATAATTCCACAGATAAAATACGATGGCATTTTGATTGCCGTGATCATGAAACCTTCACTCCAGCCAGCACTATTCTGTAAAAATCTCACCTTTTGGTGAAATGAACTGTCATTCCGTCTGACACTATTGACACTTCACTTCACCTAAGTTTTCAGGATATGATTTTTACAGAATAGATAAGGAGTTCTCTTCACGAAAGACGTTTAAACTGACGATCACCCTTTCTACTACTTTGCGAAAAGCCATCAAAACTCACCATCACCCTTTCTAACCCACAGGCGGAAACCTCAAAACCTAACGCCACCGCTAAGCAGCGACTCGGCGAACTCTCTATCGCCGCGGGCGTCGCCCAGCGCGGGCAAGCGGGCCAGCGGCGCGGCGGGTGCGCCGGCGCCGGCCAGCGCGGCGCCGGGCGCGGCGGCCGCGGCCAGCGTGTCGGTGCTGCCGGCGCTGGTGCCGGACGAGCCGCCGGCGGCGAAGAAGCAGCGCATTTCTCACTACCGCCGCCCCTCCCCGCCCTCCTCTGGTTACGCCACCACCTCCTCCGGCGAGCGACAGGCCTCCGATAACGAGGATGAGCGGACCAATGGTGAGTTCACTTTTAAACGCCGAGCAGACGATGTACTATTTGTCCGCCGGACCGAAATTACCGCAATGATCTGGCGGAAATGACCGGCAGTCTTTTTGTCCTACGCGTGCATTATTGCATAGATTTAAATACGTTCAACCGTCGTAAAAAATTGACCATCATCTGCTGGCCTTAGTACAACTCTGTAAGCTTAGCGACAAAAAATGTCTCGGGATTAAGAGAGAAAAACACTATTAAATAAATAAAAAACGTTTATTTCAACCAACAAAAGATCATGCACAAAAATGACAAAAGTAAAAAATAAAAACATGTAGGTACAAATAAAAATACCACATGAAAAGATTAAAGATTTCGATTGCTTAGTATGTGAACCATACAACAATGGTTCAAAGGGCCTACTCCTCAAACGAAATCCGTAATTTCGGCCGCTTCGCTATCTTTCTCACTTACGGTATGTCCGTAAGTGCGGTGAGATGTTTACAGAATGGATCGACTGGTTGTACTTACATACATGGTCACCAGTAGTATGAGTGAATCAAAGTGTCTCAGATTTCATGGCAGTCTTCCTTTCTAGAAGAACGAAGCACTGATATCCAACGTTTATAATGTTACCCTAGTCCTTAAATCGGGAGTAATGCCCCCTTGTTACTAGGTTCAGCAAGGTTGTTGACCTTTACACCACCTTAGTGTAACCCGTTGTATTAGAACTCAATATCATGAAGCTCACATAAGTAATGTCATTGACCCTTTGAGTCAGTGAGCGTATAGATATATAAGTTGCCAAGGTTCAATTATATATAAGTTCATGCCTTTGAGCAGCAAGGTCTTCGAAAGGTCAGATAAGGTCTGAAGAAATGACGATTCATAAATATCTGGGTAAAAGATATTATCAGTGTAGAAATCAAAGTATGAATAATAATAATCAGCATGTAAACAAATGTTCGTATTAAAGCTCGTACAGACCAGCGCGACGCGACGCCGCGCCGCGACACGAACAATACAATTTCTAAGAAAACTTGACGGTATAACAATAACCGGTGTCGCGTCGCGCTGGTCTGCACGAAGCTTTACTGAATAATAGAATAGAATAATTTTATTTCGGACAGAGTCCATAGGGTTAGTTACAATTTTACTTAACATCTAGTGTTAGTAGGTACAGACACGGATAAACATAAAATTAAAATTCAGCGTGGAGCTGCATCCACCTCCGTAACATCGAGGAATCCCACCGATAATGACCGACTTGCAAAAACATCTGCTTCGGGTTACTAACGTTAATAGAATTTGCTGCAATTATACTGTTACTTAAATGTGTTAAAATACTTTACAAATACAATTAGGTTTATAATTTACTCCCGTAATAAAGGAGGATAGGAAATGACGTCAGAACCACCTAAATAAAGGAAATAGAACTAGCAGAAATACCCCGCCGTCACGCACGTGCTTTTTGAATGCACAGGCGTCACCCAGATTAGAACACAGACCCTCGGGACACCCAGATCGTTCACAGATGTTCTGAACAGACCAGGAGACTTAATAAACTTCTGGAGGGAGGTGGGCTGGTTGGAGTAACCACCAACGGCCGCTATGGCCCACGCACAATGGTCCACTGTAGGACTAAGTGCGGAAACCAAACCCCACAACATAGAACATAGAATACCCCGCTTTCGTGGCGGTAGTACGAAACTGTTTGATAGCGAGAAAATTGATTGATTGTTTGTCAAACGGCAACCGCTCATTAATAAACGATTAATGGGCATTTGGAGCGACTACCAAATACGTATTAGTAAAAAAGTTAGTGTTTTTCACTTTTCTATTGGGGTTCCGTACCCGAAGGGTGCCAAACGGAACTCTATTTATTACTAAGCCTCCACTTTCCGGCCGTCTGTCCGTCCGTCCGTCTGTCTGTTAGCGCGCTGTATCTCATGAACCGTATAGGTACAGCACGCGTAGCATGACCACCGTAGGAACGTCGAGTTATGTCGACGAAAGAATAGACAAAATGACAGTTAAACAATCACTTGTTTAACTGTCATTTTGTCTATTCTTCCGTCGACACGTTCCGTTTCTACGGAGTTCATGCTACGCGTGCAGAACAGTTGAAATTTTCACAGATTATGTATTTCTTTTCGGCGTTTTTTTGCGCGATCTTAAGTGCGAGTCCGACTCGCACTTGACCGGTTTTTCAAACAATGTTAAAATGTGTTCTTTTCAATCTTTCCAGCTAAAAAGGACAATGGCTATACCCTCAATTATAGTACTGTAAAGGATCTCTGCCCCAGTCCTGTGAAGGCGAACGGTTTTAGAAGTAGTCCCCCAGTAGAGCAAACTAATATCACAGGTATGTAACGTAGATAAAATAATATTAATAGTTTAAAAAACACTAAAAAACACGCTTTTACGTGGACCTACAGGCGTATTCAGACCTTGAAACCTAATCGTGGTCAAAGTTCATTACAAGACCTTTCTAACAAGTCCAAACACGGCTATGATACGATCATCCATCATGAATCGATCTTTAGAAGATGGATAAATTAGTTTTCTTAGATTTGATTACATAGTTACATACATACAGGTCGACCTAATAAAAGCATGTTAAAAACGAGCGAGCCTTACTGTAGTCGCATTTGATTTGTAACATCTGACATCCTGGCTGACAGTACCAACCTCTCAGAAAACCACCATGGTACCATCATACACTGGTACCATCTGCCGGCCAACTCTGACCGCGCGTGTTCATTGGTCAAACCAAATAGCGCGCGCTTCCACGGCTTCCTGTTACACACTTCCGTCCCTTTTCAAGAAATCGCTCCCACAGATTAAAGGAAAGCAAGAGGAAAGATGTTATACATCAAATAACGTATAATAAATGATCATTAGTGAAATTAGGTGAACAGTTAGTCTGACCAAGTTTAGAACGAAAGTACGGTAGCAAAATTAATCATAGCCTTATAAATCTTTAGAGCATACAAATGAAGGCAAACGCGACTCATTTACTCGTTAATTCATGTCTTAAAAAACTTGGTCATTGTAACAGTACATTAATAATCTTATTTGTAACATTCTATTCTTGTTTATAAACAGTTACAAATCTCATATAAATAACGAAATTATGTTCTCATAGTTTACAATTAAGTATCATTATTTTTATTACAAGAATTTTACGCAAACATGGCCTTATCGCAGGTGACCGACACTTTACTAAATATCTCTGTTTTTTTTTTTCGAAATTTGCATAACGTTATGTATTTTTTACGTAATAATTAAATCCTTTTCAAGACTTAAAGAATAATTTTGTTGTATTTTATTTACAGAAAAAGACATCACAAATAATGAACCTTTAGAAAATACTACAGAATTACCGCCTGTCCCTGATGAGAATATGACTGATTTGGAAGAGATTGAAAGGTAACTTGAATTACATACTTACGTAAACTCAGTAATATAATAATTTCAACGTACACTTCAGGTCTTTCGTGGTGTATTTTAAGTTGATAGCGTATTTAGAAATATTGGCGTCGGTGTAGATTTAATAAAATCACACTAGTTTGCAAACCCATCGCCATCTATTTTAAAGTAGCACAAACCATTCCCTAAATTGGTCTTAAAACTTGTAATAGTTAGTATGCATTTGATACAATCCATGTTTTTCTTTATCCCCAGATCATCAAGGATTTCAAGGTAAACAAACATTTTGAACTAAATTTGAACGGTATCGTTCACACGAAACGAGACTTATGGAGAATATTAATCAGTTCCGAGATTGATTCTAAACGAGATCGCTACTTTAGCGAGTCGTGTAAACGCAACATGAAATTCAAATAAAGATGGCGTCAATAATTTGCGTGGGAAATGCAAACGTGTGATGTCCCAATAACAGTATTGCCGTGCATACATGTGGCTGTTTTCTTTGAGATTAGCATTTTATCACTAACACCTGGGCAGGTGCAGTCTCTCAATAAATCGCAATGCTGTTGACATTTTGATCTTCTGACTTTGAATGTCAGAGTTTATTCTAGTCCGTTGACACTGTAGGAGCTAGTACACTTGTCATTTATAAGTAGCGTACTTAGAGCGAATTTCACGAATGACAATGAACGCGTTCAGCACATCTAAAGCGCGTTCAGAAGCTGTCACTGTTTTTGACACTGTCAGCTCTTGCGCGCGCTTTAGAAGTGCTGATCGCGTTTAGTTTCATTGGTGAAATCCGCACTTAGTATAGTTATCTTGATTAGTTTCTCGAGTATTCTTGTTGGTAATCAGCTTGATTATCTCGGAGGAGCCCGTGGCAAAGTAATAACAGCCGAACGGGTCGAACCATCAGGTTAAGCTACGCTTGCCAGGGTTGGTCTGTGGATGGGTGACCATCTTTACATACCGAGACTCCTCTGTGCCTCAGAAAGCACGTTAAGCCGATAGTCCCGGTTGTCATTCGTGGAAATTTTACAGTCGTTACGGGTCTTCAGAAGCCCGAAAGTCTGACAACCAGTCTTACCAAGGGGTATTCGTATTACCCAGTTACTTGCTTGTGCGGGTCAGATAGGCAGTCGCACCTTGTAAAATACTGGTATTCAGCTGCATCCGGTTAGACTAGGAGCCGACCCCAACATAGTTGGGAAAAGGCTAGGCAGATTGAATCAGCTTGATTATCATAGTTACGAAATTTAAAAGTTCAAACTTCAGGATGACTTGAAGAAAGTGGTTGCACCTAAATATTTTCAAAGTTTGAAGTTCAAAGTTCATATTGCTGACACTGGTCGGATGTTATAACGTAAGAACAAAAGTGGCAGGACTGATAAAATCATTATTAGGTTCGTTTACATAGACTCGAGTTTAGCTAGGATACAAATGCGTAGGCTAGGGAACATTTCAATAACCAAACCCTTTCTTCTTTGCAGGCAATATCCGCCTATCACTAGTTCTAACATTCGGCGGGCGTATAAGAACGAATTCGCGGAGTTGTATACGGAATACCGGTCGCTGTACAGCCGTGTGGCGCAAGTGGCTGCCCTGTTTACTCGCTTAGAAGCCGAGCTGAAACGCGCGCAACCGATGTCGCCGCATCATCAGGTATGTTGTTATTCTAATCCTAACTTCCTAACTAAAATGCGAAAGTGAGTTTGTTTATTTGTCTCGCTTTCACGCTAAAACGGCTGAACGGATTTGGTTGAAATTTGGCGCATGGGTAGACCATGACCTAGGTTAGGACATAGGATACTTTTTACCCCGATATTCGCACGGGATCGATACGTATTCGTGTGAAACCGCGGTGCGCATAGTCTTAAAAATATTAATTTTCTATCGGCTCAACAGACCCACCTTGAGTAACAATATACGCACGATTTCTAGTGACGTGAAGAACGTTTTCGTTCGTCACTGGTGATCAAACGTCTCTATAATCTAAACAGTGTAAAACAATATTGTTTGTCTGTGTATCCTCATTGTACTTGCTAAACTACTGGACAGATTTTGATGCAATTTTGCACCATCATTTAGAGATTTTCTAGAGGAAGGTTTATGTATTATATTAATACTTATTAAACTTAATATAATAAAGAAATTTTGATGTTTCGTCAAGTCGTAAAAACCTTGAGAATCAGGGTCGGATCGCTAATTAAAATATAATTCAGAATTACGTGATCCATTGAGAGTTCTAAAAGTAAACAATTTATCTACTAGATTCTATGAATTAGCGATAAAAGATTATATCGTATCTTTTCTTAGATAAAAAAGTCTGATATGCGTGATTCAGACTTATTTTAATTTAATTACGTAACTAATATTTTAAATGTAAGCTTAAATTTAAACTGACTATCGAATCACGTGCTAAATATTGTAATAGATAACTCTGATTGCAATAATGTGAATGTCGAATCTGGAAAGTTCCAGACCGTTCTTGAGAAAATATGCTGACGCAAGATTTGACGGTCATTGGCACGTCATGATCACGATCAATCAAAGTGATAATATTGTGACGTTTGTTATGTATCATAGCGGGGTTTTATTCCTTTTGTAATAAACTAGCTTTAATATATATTTAAAATTCATATTCTTTATGGCACCTCTTTAGGTCATTAGCTACCCGAATATTAAAAAAATATTTGGCCTAAATCTTAAGAGGGAGGCGTCAAAATTGATTCCCTGTTACAATGTATCGTAGATAATCCTCAAAATAATCAAATTAATCGCAAACGTTAAGTGACTTCCACGGGAATGAGCTGGATGAGCGGAAAATGCAAATGTGACAAATCGAGCTTTAAAGAGAGACTTTTACATAGGTGTGAGTCACAGAAACGACGCTGTACCAAAACGAACTGTTCTTAACACGTTCAGTCCCCGGAACCCTCCTGGGGTCAAGTCGCATATGAGATGTCGGAAGCCCTCGCGGAGGGATCATATTAAATGCAGGTTTTTCTTAGCAAATTCGGCATTATAAACTGTGAAAATAAAATCAGTAGTATATTTTAACAAGATTTCAATCCTAATGCCGGTGACACTCCTCGAGGGTTAACTTAAGCGCAAACGTAATGCCGGTGCCCCTCCTGGAGTCAACTCGCAATATGTATGGCGACATGGCGTATGAGCTCTATGAAAAATAGGTGGTGTCGGAAAGTGTTAAACTCATTTAACTGCCGGGTTTTTAGGCTGGTTTTCCTCTCACGCTGACCGGCGCTGTCGGTCGACGAGACGTCTTCATTGCAACACTCTTCACAGCGCTGAGCGATCGTCGTCATTCAAAATTGCTTCATAAGAATACAATACGGCCCATACAACTTGGCAGTTCGGAACTTCGCGCAGAAGGCTGCGCAATAACATTTTTTAGGAACCAAATGGTGACATGCGGCGAGTATGAGTGAGAGAACATGCGCGAAAGTTCGTAGTGCCTATGTTCAGAACTGCCAAATTATATCGCCCGTATTGAACATACATATTGCCTACCTATCAGCGCCGACGGACAGTGTGAGAGGAAAACCAGCCTAACTTGATTTAATATTGATTTATACCTGGATGTTGTTCATTACTGCAAATACTATTTCCATCTCCCTAATAGCTATATTATTATTACACAGAGTATAGAACAACGCATCGTTGACGAATACCGGCGCGTGAACAACGACTCCGGTTACAAACAGGAGAGGCGGCGCGTCAACTACCTGCATCGTAAACTCACTCACATCAAGCGTATGGTTTATCAGTACGATCAACTGGTGAGTTTTTATCCCTTTTTACCTTTAAAGTAATAGACAATAGTACGTAACTCTTTTTATCCAAATTTCCAAACAATACTCACTGGGCTTGGATGGAGGAATGCGACCAACTCCATCTCATTACGAAAGGGGCTGAGTTCCAGCAGTAGGAATATTATAAGTGTAACAGCTCTATTAGATATCATTTCGCGCGTTCGTATTTCCGAAGATAGACGATGATCCCCGAAGCGCATATTTTTCTTGGGAAATCTGTATGTTGCCCTAATGTGTCGGATAGATATCTGGCTACGTTACCAGTACGAAGAGAATCGTTTTTGTGTTGCAATCTATTATATATAGGAGAGACCACAAGACATCTTTAGTAACGTGCCACGTATACAATGTGAAATTTAATTCGTTTGCATCCTCTTAAGCAGATTATTTTTTTTTGTATTAGTACAATGACCCATTGTACTAATACAAAAAAAATAATCTGCTGTTCCCTACATTATAACGAGCTATGCGAACATAAATGTATGGAACAACTGTTTTTTTTTTCGCGATTTCTGGGTTGGCCCATAGTGAAAGTTGTTCATAATGATGAGTACAATGACCCCCTATTACTATGCAATATGCATATCAGAACTTAGGTGCTTGGGTGAACCTGGGGGCAATTCTCTAGGAAGACTATTCTATAAAAAGGTTATTATCTGAATGACGTCATGTTTATGATGTTTTAACTGAATTGCTGATAACAATGGATAAAAATCTATCAGCCTTTGAATGAGGACTTAGTAACACTTATTTAAAGATAACACAAACTGGAATGACCAATTGGGGTTCGCACATATAGAAGCAACAAGAATAATGTAACCAGGATTTCGTAATTTTCTATATTTAAAACAGTGGCCTTGGAGTTTCTTGCCCGTTCTTCTCCATAAAGATCTACGTTTTGGAATGAGCAACTAGCTTCAACTTTCTGACTAACTGACCGACTATTTGACAATTTAAAAGTGCCTCGTGGCCATCTAGTGCATTTACGTGGTCGCAGCGACCAGGTAAACTATAGAAACCGATACGAATCGCGAACTTGGTCGCAACGGCCAACTAGCCGCAGATCAAAATACCCTAGGCGGCCACGACTGGCCGGAGTCGTGGCCTTCTAGTGCGCGAGATCCCTTAGTAGTTAAATACCTCTGATTTTGCATCACTGTGATCTTTATTCTCGTTATTTTATGGTTCCTTTTGATAAAGGCTGATGCCCATCCTACTTATTAGTTGGTAATGTCCTAGAGTATCGTTGATTACGAATAAAATATATTGCAGATAGATTTTGATGATGATGTTTAAAGAGAAGAATTCTCTATAGACCCCGAAGTTGTTCTGTACTAAATCTGTAGAGCGGCCCTTCAATTTAATTTATTTATTTCAAGTCTGTATCGCCTTTATCGCCTGTATCGGACTACGGAAACATACCAGTAAGTTATTGTAATGCCACCGTAGATTGAAACGTTGTATGTTTAGGAAAATGTGTTGTTCAGTAGATAAGTAAATATTAATTATAGATAGATATCGGTGTCTCGTCTTTGACTGATAATTCGATATCAATAACAATATTTATAATCAATTAAATCTGTCAGCTTCAATTGTTTCTAGAACAGTTCATATTTTTGATTAATGAACCAGATGTCCAGATTGTACTGTAAATACCCACTTTCTTGACAGTCAGGTAAAATCTGGCTTCCATTTTGAATTTAGCCACCTGAAATTGCAACAAGCTTATCAGTTGTTATCGATATCGGTTTCACAGTGCGAACGTACGATGTTTAGTGAATTAGTGATAAGACGTGTGAAATGATATGCAAATATTTTTCCATTCGACTTTTTGAATGCATGAATAGGGTTTTACTTTTTAACTATATATTTTTACTAGGCTCTGAAAACTAGTGGTATTTTTTTATCTAGTCAATGGCACTGCGAAAATATGTCAAAAATTACCCTAAATGTTGAATGAGCTATAGTCAAACTAAACTACCCTTAGGCTTCCTGTACATGACGCCCGGAGCCGCACGGGCGCACTGTAGATGATGGGCGGACTGTGTGAGACATTGGAGCTTACATTTTAAAGTGTCGATTTTTTGCTTGAAATGACTTCTAATAGCCAATATTATGCATAAATATATCATAGGATACAATCTGGTAGGCAAATTGGCATCTTTTATATATTTTTTTTATTTATGGATCTAATGTTTATCCTTGCACACGGTGATGTAGCTATTTATTTATGATTTTTTGACATACTTCATATAATGAGATAATTTTTTTTTAAACTCTTAATCTAAAAAAATCAAATATGTTAAAAAATACAATTTGCCTACCGGATTGTATCGTATGATATATTTATGCATAATATTGGCTATTAGAAGCCATTTCAAGCAAAAAACCGACACTTTAAAATAATTTAAGCTCAAATGTCTTCGAAAGCCTTTTTTCGTTCCAAAGTGCGGCGTCGGACCACAAGAAGAAAAAAAAACAGAATATCTCCGAATGAGTGTGATATTCATTCGTATACAAAAACATGCGGTCCCGCGCCAGTGCGGCTCCGGCATTATGACCAGGAAGCCTCATAGTATTGATGATTTGACGAAATTTATATTAAAATAATGTTTTTTTTTTGTTTACAGCGAAACTTAAAACCAGATCGTGTTTCGACCGCGAGCACAACGCAAGCGTACTGACACTCGAGTTTCTCGCCGCCCGCCGCTCGCTGCCTTTAGTACTGATATATAACTAACTCGCCTACACAGAGCATCTCAACAGGTCATAGACATTTGTATTATAAGATCTATAGTTTTTATACGAGTCAGTGTCTCCCGTTTAGTGACAGAGTTAAGCTTTTTATATATATAACGATAGGCCTTCGATTTACTCTTAACGGTCCTGATAAAGCCGCGCTGACTGCAAAACGTTTTATCACAAGGATTTTGATTAGCAATCCCGTCTTATGATGATTGTAAGGGACGGTAATCTGTGATCGATGCGTGGCACCATATATTTCTGTGAAATGCAGCTGTTGTAAATATCATCAAATAGTAAGTAGTGGGACTGTTAGTTCCGGCTGCATTGGTTCCATACTTTGATCATAACACGTCTCTGTTGTTAGGGACTCGATTATCGTCTCTGAATAACGTTTGAGGACAATGTATCGCAGATTTGTATGTAGTTCTTGTCATAAGGCAGGTTTTCAAGTATCTTATTGAATTGATTATTTACTTTTTTAATTGTGTGGGTGTATACACGAAGATGCATTTTGAAATTCAGTTTCTGAGCTGGATACGTGGATTTCAAAATGTAATTTGCTTTGTTGATACTTCGTGTAGTTCCACTAAGAGCGTTTTTTCAATGAGCTATAACGCGAATCGTGAACAACATTTTCGCTTGAGTATACAAGGAAAAAACCTTAATAAATATGCATGAATCAGATCAATCAACAATTTATTGGCATTGGAATACTATACGTACTAACGAATGACCTCTACTCGGACGAAAATGAAAGTTTGTTATTTATTCTCTAATTGAATAAGCGCCTGGTAACGAACTTGAAATTCGCGTTTTTTTTTAAATATTCATCGATGATGCCTGACGGTGGCCTGCCAACTTGGCAAGAAGAACACTAGTTGTGACCACACATGGTTAAGGTAATTATTGTTCTGTTTTTAGTCATTCTCATTGTAGTTAATAAATACAAAATATTAAGTTACATAATAGTATATTAAGTTTTATTGTTCTTCCATTAATTTTAACAGAGCGATACCTTGACCATCTGATTAAACAGAGCGATATTCGCTGTAACTAATGTGAGTTTCCATACTGAATAAATCTTATTCAATACTTTGTAATACAACTATATTCTTCCTTTCTGACCTAATGTTTCTTGCTTTTGTAACGGAGTGCAAATTTTAGCAGATTTTTACTTCGTTTTTAAAAAGAGTAGAAGCATGCGAGGTCCTGCTATAGCTGTCCTTATTAGCAATTGTCATTGAAACTTCTTGACGATCGCAACTCTACTCCATCATCAGTCGTATGGAGAGAATCTATTCCCCATATCGAAAACTTGAACTGGTTGATTTTTATATTGTAAATAGCATATATGTATATTAAAAATTTAAATTATCAAGTATATAATAGTCCAATTAGATATATGTTCGTCCACATTTTATTCCAGTCGAAAATTATTGCCGTCGAATGTTATTGTTGTCCAAATGAATTTTGCTTATACTGTATACTGAATTATTTTACTATTCCTCTTGTAACAAGGTCAAAGTGTAAATAATTTAATGTCGCAGATGTATCACTAAGTACTGAAAACTGACAATTCTGAAGTCAATTTTGATCGACTATTGGCCTTCAATACCAATTATAATGCCCTTTTTATCTATACTAATTAGCCCAATGTCGTCCCTTTCGCTTAAACAATCCATCCATATTTAAATGTTGGACGTTCATTTTATTTTATTTGTCTTGCCCGGCTTGCGTTGTACATAGTAGTATCTTATAAAAGAAATTTATTCACGTTCTTGTTAAATTTTGTTATGACTAGTGTAATAATTCAGGTTTATTTTCAATATTAAATATCATATTTATTAAAATTTGGCTGTGTCGTGTCATTGCCGTGTAAAGATCTTGTAAATAATGTATGGCTTTAAACTAACTCATCGTATGTCACAAAGTAAACTCTCTCAAGAGTGATGGCTAATGTTGTAGTGTTAGAACGTTCGGGGATCACACGACAGAGTTCCAAATGCATAATGAGGTTATAGTGTTTGCCAAAATCGCGGAGTAAATGTTTATTTTCTATTGCCAAATGTAACGTCTCGAAAGATAGCGACTACTAGAAATAAGAAATTTATCTGGTCCTTCTCGGAAATACCCTCCAGATCACAATAAAATTCTTAGTAATTTTAGTATACATTCGGGCCAGTCGACAGACATCGCCCAACCTAAAGTACTTACATAATGATCTAGAGAATACTTACAAGATGTAACTGAACTGTTACCGCGTTCAGTCCCTGGTCCAATGCGTGGGAAGCCGTCTTGCATATTATGTCCTCAAAGTAACGTCCATATTTGAAATGATTTAGCGTTAAGTGATTCTGATTTTTATCTTTGAAAGCGAAGTCAGTTGTGCAAGTCCATTACATAATTCCAAATTCAATTTGTTAAAGTCAACTTAAAACGGCATAAGCGTCCTTAAATTTTGATGATGTCATTGTAAGGTTAATTTTCACCTAATGTATACTTCTTTGTTGTTATATGCGTATTATATAGTATAACGCGAACATTTTGCGTAGGTTTACGAAACCTTGTTAAATGATAAAAGTTACTTCTGTTAGTTTTTTGTCAATTAATGTGTCAGAACGGCATTAGGACTTCATTTTCATTATAATCGTCAATTGTTTTATGTATATACTGGAACAGTAGATTTTTCATTAGTGATGTGGAGTTATTTGGTCAATTCAAACATAAGTGCCCTTTTGTTGCTCACGATAATAGTTTGTGGTTTTATTATCGCTTTTTACTCATCATAATGCTCAATATTGTGGTCATGATATTAGATGATTAAATTTCGCTTTGAGTTTTAATTTATTTCTGTTATTTATTTATTCAAAAATCACTCATTCTTTTCGTCGTAGCAGTCACCGTATCAGTTTGTTTGTTACGAAACGTTATTACAATACAATGGCCTTGAATGTACAGTATTTATTAGTATTTTCACAATTCAATTCAATGAAAATTGTATAGTTATCAAATTAAACATTTATTATGTGTCCAATCAGTAATAGGTATCACCAACACAGTTGTTTATACAAATCAGTTTATTTGTTCTTTTTAGTCTAGGTACTAGTGTTTATTGCTGTAGTAATGTTTTTAAACAAAACCACTGTTCGTGACTGTTGGAGATTTTCAGCAAGATATTACTTGTGCGGGAATTTACTTATCTCCTGTTTATAAACAGTGACCTCTAAGACTTACTGACAACTTGTAACTGATAAGTGATAACACCTACTTTCAGACGTCAATTGATTATGCTCATAATTCTTAAGATAATTCCCGCATTAGTAAATCCCTAATCTTTAACATTTTGCTTGCCTTTACTTGCATCGCATGGTGTTAAATGTCATTTATTACAAGTATAATAATTGAAAAAAAACTCAATCGAAATCGATAGGAACAAACAGTTAAAAATGTTATTGTTACCACTAGTTTAAGCACTATCGATTGTTTTATTATAATAATTCGTAATAACTATTAAATAAAACATGCATTATATTAATTGAATCATTCGTTTATTGATAGTAGATTTCTTCTGTTAATATTTTTCGGGGAGTTTGTTGGAAGTTATTGCAGTGGATATTGTGAAAAATGCATTCCATTTGTCAAAACCGTTGATTTAGCACTGTTCATCGGCGCACCTAGTACATGGATAGCGATAGAAGAATGTGAATACTATATTTTTACAGGCAATGAAAATTCATAGGAGATACGCGGTCGTAATACCGTTTTGGATTCAATATGACACTACTAACTAGATCCCCTATTACTAATACGCGTCGTGTCATATTGACGTCTGCATAACGTAGATAAGACCAATATTTACAAATTCCAGACCATTTAAAAATAAGATATCCCTTTCTAACGTAATTCAATATTATATTATCTAATTATACTGTCACAAAGGGAGTAATAAAATGTCAAATGTTGCTCGATTGTTACCGGTTAAGTTATTATAAAGTTGGACAGAAATATTTGTATTTTGTCATGTTTATACAAAGGAAAAAAATATCTCAATAAAATATCATAGTCCATTGTACAGAGTAAAAGATATTTAGTATCTAGTGACGTCATCTTCTTCTTAAATCCTAGTTAATGATATATTAGGAGTACTAATTCCCAAATATGTATCATTTGTTGTCGCATGACAAATCCGCCACAATATTTGTCTACTACGTTCCTTTCGTTATCATCTTGATCGCATCTACCTATGAAACTTCTAATCAGGTTGTGTTAACCCCATATTTGAACCGTAACAATGAATGTGGCCTATTTTATTTAATTCAATAATGTTATGTATGTTATCGAGTGGCATTTTTGTCATGTGCAAACTTAATATGTTATATTACTTAACATAGCTGATATTATAGCGGCTTAAGGCGGGAGTTACATACATGATGATCCTTACCTTACTTTAATTTTTAGATATAGATCTTTGAGTTTGCGTATTCTGATCAAATGTTATTGTAAATTTGCTGTACAGTAACCAGAGGTGGCCGCCGCCGCGAGCCCGGGCTCGACGGCTCGACATCGATCTCGCAAGACTGTCGATTCACCGAACAATTTGAATATTATGTATTATGTCAAATGTAAATAGAGTACGAATTAGACATTTAGACATGTTAAGGGATGTAATCTTAGTGTTTTATTTTTATTAATTGCTATGAAATGTATATGACGGGGAAATTATATGAATATAGAATGATGGTTATGGTTGGTGCGAACCGACCGCGCGGCGGCGGCCGTGGCGCTGAGCGCGCGATGAAACAATGCTGCGATATTCCTTGTGCCCCTCGAAATATCAGTGCATTATATATGAGTCAAGATGTATAGACGATGCGGTAGTGTTAAATGATGTATAGATACGTTTATACAAAGCTCGAGTCGGGCGGACGAGAGAGACAGACTTGCCAGCCGGTTCGAGCGAACGACGACTAGCTATGAATCCTGACATCGGCTCACGTTAATTAGCTTATAAATATTTCATCAAAATATAAAATACACAAAAAAAAAATGGATATAAATTTCTCGACCAAGTACTGGTTGTTTTTAAATTATTAAAATGTAAAAAAAAATTAGAATATAAACAAAGTATAGGTACAATTTATGAATTATACTTTTCTTTTCGGCATTTCATGTAACAGTGGAAGAGACCTAGCTTTTTTGCTACACCGAAATATTTTGTGTAAGTTCGCAACCCATGTTCACATAGAACATCCAAGCACACTTGTTGAAGCAACCTTACACAATGTCGAATGTTTCTATATATTTTGTGATTTCTTTTGCTCATTGTCCTCTTCCATTGCTTTTTTTTGTTTGTCAACTGTCTAAGTGTATAATATGATTTTGTTAAGGCAGGGTAATGCAGAAATGTGAAGAGGTACTTTTTTAATTTGAATTGATTGAGGATTTGTTTGAATGTTTTAAATTGAGTTACTTTTATCCATTCAATGGAATTTGTATTGTTATGAAAGGAGCCAGAGTTTGTTGTTTTTTTTTTTAATTAAGTCAATTTGAGTATCGATTTAATGAGGCAGCAGATTAGTTTATTATAACTGTCAAGTTACCACAGAAACAATAGTCAGATGTAGGCTCTCTTTGGCGTTGCCCTTTATAGTTTTGAAAACTTTGGCAGTGCGCGGACGCTAGCCGTCCGCAGTGCTTATATGAAGGTATAATAGGTAGTCAGTATTAGATCATGCAATACATGAGCTGAAGAGAGGTTGTGAAGAGTATCGTTATAAAAGGTACCTATTCAAAATCTGGACAAACAGACTAACTTATCTTATACGACGGATAGTGTTGCTGCAATGTGCATTTATGCCATCTTCACTTTAATTTGAATAATGGGATCAGTGCCAAACTTTCTCCTTCTTATTTAGCTCAAAACGATGCAATTGTTAGCATGCTTGATGAAACAGCTAAGTAATTGTTTAGTTAGTCTGCCATTTTGTGAATATTTTGTTTTGATAGTAATATGTAAATCTTTTATAATATATTTGTTTACAATAAATAAATGACAACATTATAAATAAATGAAATTGTATTTTCCATTTAAACTGATGAAAAAAAATATAAAAAGAATAATATGCAATGATATCTGATGTTTCATTTTAGGCCTTGGCCTAGACAGAAAAAGTGACTTCCTGTGCACATTCTCGCTTTCATCATACTTTTTACATTCTATTCTAAATACCTACACGACAAGTACCTACGATAATGATACAAGCTAAAGGCCTTGGAGTTGACATCCCCATTTGGAAGTTTATAAATATTTGATTATAACACAAATAAAAAAAGATCGTTTTAGAGTGCCTATTTCGCCTAATAACTATCGCCAAGAAAATAGAAGTCCTGCAACAAAACAGGAAAACCCAGAGTTCCGGGTCTAGGGACGTTTTATTCTTCAGTGTTGCCAATCTAAAAAAGTATATTCAGGCAGTCCTAGACAGTGGCGCTGCTTTACGCCGCAGAGTCACGATAGTACTCCATTAATTCCATGTTGGAGAATTACTTCGAATCAATAACATGGCACGGTTTTGAAAAAAATGCCCAAATGCCCTGCCTTGACATGTTTGTCTGTTAAGAAAAAAACAAGCGAAAACAAATGCTGCGCATCTACGATTCTTGCCAAGTTACATGCCGGCGGTTACTCTTTGTAGGCTCACGCAACCTAACTAAAACGTTCAGTTTTAGTATGTTTCGATCAAAAAAACGCTTATCGTGTCTTCTACCATCGACAGATACGCCCGTGTTCAGTTCGCGTTACGCGAGAGCTCTAAACATCAAGAATATATTATAGGGTTTAGCAAAACTGCACTGCAACTTGATTGTCGCGTCTTGAAATTTCGTCAGTGGCCTACGATCGCAGACGTGATCATCCGAGGATTCCGAGGTAAATATACACCACAGATTACATATGTAGCAAGTTAGAATACACTGTGGGCATGCATAACTCAAACCAACAACTCTATTAGACATAGGACTCTTCACCATACTGACCATACATACCTACATTGTCTTGTTCAGAATAGACTCAAACAGTACAAAAGAGAATAGTTTTGATGTCTTTGCTATCAATAAATTGTACTTGTAATTGTATCTTTTAAAATTATTATCATGATGGATATGTCGTGTCGCAGCCATCTGGTTAAATTAGCCAGCTAATTGGACGCCTAGTCCGTTCATTAAACGCGCCGGCATACAATTGGATGCCTAGGCCGATAGTTCATTGAACTAGAATCATTCAACGTTTTTATTAAGGTATCAAACTGTCGAAGTTTAGAGTGATACCAACTACTATGCTCTCCGGTTCTAAACGTATCTGGTGAAAGTGTAAGCAACCCCGGCCTAGGCGTCCAATTAGCAGGCTAATCTAACTACGATAAATACATTACCAGTCGACAGCTACGCGGGTAAATTTTTCGACGCTATGTGTTAGTTCGTTAAAAGTTTTTGAATGTTTTATTTAATTTGTGTTAATTAATTAGGTTTAAGTTGTTATTTATGTACATTTCATTTTAATTGGAATATTAATCATGATTCACAAATCTAAATCTTTCTAAATGTGTTTTCACGAGTAATGTATAATAAGGGTAGTCGATTTTTTCTAATTAGTAAGAAAAGCTTATCTGTATTATTCTGAATTATCTGTTCGAAGACGTAACGTCACTAATTGAAGTGAAGTTCGTACGAGTTCGTAAACGCGAGAAAACTGGAGAGAATATTTTATTTTCGTTTTTCCAATTTTTATTCATTGTAGCATGAACAAACAATGATTCATTTCAAAGATAATAAGACCAAATCGGCACTTAGTACAAGATGGGCTCAAATGTCGAAACAAGAACAAATAATCGAAAGAAAGAAAATGGAGATACAGGCCAAGTTGGAGTCTCAAAAGCAGGCTGCGGCGCTTGCCGCTCAAGCAAAGCTATCACAGTAAGCCATAATTAAGAATTCCAATTATGTATTAGTACTTTGTCACGTTCTCACGAAGTTGTTACCATTCGTTCTGGCATTACGCTCATGGAAAGCGTTCAAATCAATATGATTTTACGGAAGTGGCATTCTATGGCATCACTCCTTAACCAATTTATAACTAACGTCTTCTAGTCTCAGGTCTCACTAGTTACTGATGAGGTGGTAGTAGGAACTTTGAATTCATCCTGTTACACTCAAAGTATCAACAAACTATTAACAAATAAACAGAAACAATAGCAAGAAAAGTATGGGGAATATTCCAGCATGCCTGTTTGCAAACTTGATTATCTTTTCACGAAATTATTATCAATGTAGAGGCATTGGTTGTATAGTTCTGTTGACCATTGCACAAGGGCACAGCTTAATGTGTGACCACCTTGAGACACTGCCATACAACCATTCATGTCACCAATCAATCAACTATATTAAGCCTCATTAAGACAGCAACAATAAAAATTACACCATATTCAAGACATTGTCACATTTATAATAAACATGCCTAACTTTGTAATAAATTAAGGCCTCATTTTCCTAACATTTTAAGCATACAAGTAATCTGCACCCTACAGAAATAGTTCTAGCTGCTTATAGAAGAAAAAAGGTGTATTTACATCAATAAGGGTTCATACAAGCTCTTAACAAAATACAGCTTTCATAATAACCCTATGAATTGTATCATGTCATCATCTGCCTAGCCTTTTCCCAACTATGTCGGGGTCAGCTTCCAGTCTAACAGGATGCAGCTGAATACCAGTATTTTACTATAAGCAACTGCCGATCTGACTGCCACAATCTAGTAACTGAGTAACACAGTACCCCTTGGTAAAACTGGTTGCCAGACTTTCGAGCTTCTGACTAGCAATAACAACAACTGTTAAAGATCTAAAAATATCAGCGGCGACTAACGGCTGGTATGTAAATATTGTCACCCATCCACACCGTGGCAAGCGTAGCTTTAGCTGGTCGCTTGACCTGTGGGGCTGTTATTACTTTGCCACAAGCCCCTCTTCCATAAATTGTATCATGTGTTTGACAATAATTCTAAATCAAAGGAATATGTACTACAGCACAAATTTGTGTGGAGGCTAGAATCATTTTGAAGGATATTTAACAAAGTACACTATGTTTGTTAACATTCAAACATTGTTATTTTATATGTACAGTTAGGCATTGTATTACCACTACAATTCACTGCCACAAAGAATGCACACAAATGTATTGTCAGTTATTTAATGTGTATGTTGGTAGTCATTGATGCATAACCAGTAAAAAATGCTGTTCGATGAAAGTAACATAATTATGTGCCTACGGTCTACTTGCTGCTTCAATATAACAAGTGTGTAATTATTTACTCACTTTTAAGCTTTATAACAGAAATTGTTAGAAACATTATGAATATTTATACCACCACAGGGTTTCAGTTATTTGTAGATATGTAAAATAAATAATTATTTCTAAAAGCATTTGATTGGCTGAAGCTATAGAGAAATTGTATCATTGTAAACCCAAACAAATCAAATCACATAAAATCAAATATGTTTTATATGTTTATTTGTGCAAACAGCTAGTATGGTGTTAAAAAATTATAAAGTAGGTATCACTGTGTTCTGCCACAGTAAGTTGTATACAAATATTACAAAATTAGGCATAAAAAATAGTCAATAAAATCTCTCCTGTAGGACAAGAACTTAAGTAATCCTCTAATTGAATGAAATGAATATAGCCACAAATAAAATAATATCACTTTGTTGTCTATTTCCATTTTCCAGTCCCGTCTCAAAAGATGACAAAGGCTCAGTCAACATATTCTCCAACGATGGCAGCTTCATGAACCAGTTCAAAGCTTTGTTAGAAAAGCAGAAGCAAACAGACAAGCACGATAAAGAAGAGCTTGAAAAGCAAGTTCAGAGTGATGAAGAAGTCAAACCAATCAAGCATGAGATTAAAGAACTAATGCCACCTATGGATGATGACTTTGAAAATCAACACTTTGGTCTTGGCATGGATGAGAGACGAAAGTTGGGCGATAGAGGCCAACAAAGGTACATTGAAATATGTTTTTTGTAATTTTATGTTCATTCAGGCCACTCCTGGATCATATAACATACATAAACTCACACCTTCTTGCTATGGGGGGTAGGCAGAAACTACAGAACGCCCTCTGCTACGATCCTTACATACTCCTTTTGCTTAATTTACGATCATCTGTCTGTTCATACATGCACGCCGGTTGTAAGTATGCGTTTCCACTCACATCCATTACATATTCTATTATTAAATTTTAAACTCGACCTTGTTCCTCAATATAAATAATAGAACCAAAGGGCCAAAAATAGAAAACTAGTTTTTAAATGTCACATTAAATCAATGACATTTACTTATGGTAGGTTGTTTCCTGTATTTGCATTCAAATAAGATATCAAGTCTTGAAATCACAAAGTGCTATTTAAATCTGTCGCAATGTTGTATTCTATGTAAAATGCATAATATAAAATTAACAAAATAAATGAGAAAATAATATATTTGACGGAGGAGGGTGTCTCTTTCATTATTATCAGCTATATTTTAACTTCTGTGGGCGTAGGTAGCGTGGGTAGTGTTGATTATTGCGCAATAGAAAAACCGTTTACAGTTCCGATCAAATTATAATTTACTATCAAATTAATCACACTAGCAATTCACACACTGTAGGTACACAACACAACTACTAGGAATGCACGACGGTTTCTAAACGTGTTCACTTCTTGACCGCCACCGATGAGCTCTGCTCAGCTCCGGATGGTCCGAGCGTTAGGTTGTAGAATCTGTCGAGCGCCGCTAGGCGGCGTTGGCGTCCCGATTTGTCGAATCAGTGACGTATTTCCGACATATTCAATATTGGAATTGATAGTGACTTCGTTTTATTTACTGAAGATAAGAAATTTTATTTTGAATGTGTATTTTCAGGGAAAAACATCGGCGGTGGAATGAAAGAGGACGACCCCATCCGCACAGTCCTACAACACCAATACTGGAAGAAAGAAAGAAACTTATTGTTGATAACAAAAATCCCCATAACATCCCAGCCCTTATGCAAATTCCTGTAATGCCACCAAATGCTCAATCCATTGATTCAGATCGCAACCAATGGCTTTTGGGATCAAAGTCTGATGAAGATGCAGATTCCAGTGGAGAGCAAGGCCCAAATATGGGGCCCGGACCCTTACCACCTGGTATTATGGGCCCCAGTCTAATGGGACCCGGACCTGGCATGGGCCCAGGGTCAAACATGGGTCCTGGACCTAATCATGGACCTGGTCCTAACTTAGGGCCTGGATCCATGGTTCCTGTTTCCAATATGGGCCCCGGGCCAAATATAGGGCCTGGATCAAATATGGGACCTGGACATAATATGGGACATGGTCCTAATATGGGTCCTGGTCCCAATATGGGTCCTGGGCAAAATATGGGTCCTGGTCCCAATATGGGTCCAGGGCAAAATATGGGTCCAGGACATAACATGGGTCCAGGACCTAATATGGGCCCTCGACCTGGCATGGGACCAGGACCTATGATGGGTCCAAGAGGACCAATGCCACATATGCCTCCTGGAGGTCCAATGCCTCCATTCATGGGTGGGCCACCTAATTTCCCTATGCCGCCAAATTTCATGGGTCCAAACGGCCCAGGTCCCTGCGGTCCAATGCCACCTAACATGTGTGGTCCTAATATGGGACCCGGTGGCCCAGGACCGAATGGTCCTATGCCTCCATTCTTTGGTCCACCATTCCCGAATCCTATGATGGGACCAAACGGTCCTCCTAATTCGATGATGCCACCAAATTCTATGAACAATTCCAACATGCCTTTCATGGGCGGTCGTCCTCCATTCGGGCCTAATGGTCCTCCGAACTTCGGTAATGGCTCTGGCCCTCCTATGCCACCTTTCATGCCTCCTAATTCGATGCCACCGAATTCCATGCCACCAAATTCCATGCCAATGCACCATCCTGACTCGAAAGCTTTAGAAAATTCTTCAATGAAGCCAGAAGGAATGACGCTGCCTCCACCTATGCCTTTGGGCCTGCTGGGAAACCCTAAGGACATGGATAATCCTGGAGGACCCTTCAAACCATCGCAAGGTAAAAATCGTCCATCAACATCTCCCTCCATGCCTTTATATTATTATTTTCGTTGTCTATAATAATGCAAAGGCCATACAATGAATATTCTGATTTAATTTCTATTGTTTTCTGATATTTAGTATTCTCAAAGTTATGTTTTATTCAATAAAATTATCATAGCTATTGTAAACAGTTGCCCTTAGAAATGAAAAAGCATAGCCTTGATGGCTATGGTTTACTAAGTGATGTATTGCAAATCTTATCGAAATTGTAGTAAACTATAGCATGTTTTCATTTGTACACAGTAGTTCAAGTTAATTTATCTATTGTAGTCTGTTTCGTTGCTGCAATAAAATAAATAGCAACTTGCTTTCAATGGAGCGTAAATTTTAAATGATTTGGTCTAAATATCAGGGAATTTGCATGCGCAGTAACCATCACGCAACCTCTGAACGAACGAAGCGTAGCTTATCTGTAACTGTCGGTAGAATACTATTGGATTAACGCTAGAAGATGCGTAGAGTAAAGACTGGAAGGCGCTAACAATACCTAAATGAACACGAACAAATTCTGATGTCTTTCTCACTAGCAAGTTTATTTATGTTGCCATTGCATAACATACGTTTGTCATGATTATGAGACTCATGGTAAACATAATTTTGTTCCATACTGTTGTTTCCATGAATATGGCTTAAAGCAACTTTTCAAACACGTTGAATTTACCAGCAAGTTTTACTGCTAACGTTAACATCTGCAGGTTTTCTGAAAGTTAACTGGTTAAAACTTACAGTTGACTGGTGCTCAAGCAATTTAATTTGCTGGTAGATACAGCGCTTAAGAAGTTCACGTGTTCATTTAGGTATCGTTTCGTACCACCTTTACCTAAAAGGTAGTAAGATTAATGTCGGCCCGGTACCTCGTCGACGTGATCGCCAGACAATATGTTGACTCGTGGTGTGCAGTTCTCTCTGCAGATGCGTTGGCGCCAACAGTCCTGCGAGCCGCCAGCGAAGTCGCCTGCAACGGCGACCACTGGGAAAATGTCCTGAAAGCAATTCACTCACAAGATCAAAATTTGTGGTAATGCCACTGTAGCCACTTTGATCCCCAACAGGAGGATTCCGTGTATTCTTTTTTATATTTACATACTTTTTTTTTTGTCGCAATGACTATGATGGAGCAGCCGAATAGTAAGATATCTATTTTCAAACATTTAGAAAATAAATGGATTTTTTAAATTAATTTAAGCCTTTTTTCATGCTGTTCCATGATAGTATTTTCAGGTTAAATAAAACCTAACACAAAAGCATCCTTTGTTGTTGTTTACCCTTTACATTAGATCATTGTATTGAGCGAATCATTCCAGGTTTCTTCACAACACAAATTCGAACGAGTATAAGGCGTTTAGAGATCTAGTTAGTAAGATCAGGAGAGAAACGGGCGACAAGAAGCCTGAAGTTAAACCTGAGGACAAATATGAACCAGAATTTAGTTTGGAAGATGATGACAGTAATGAAGATTATAGATACAATAATAAAGATGATAGTCGAGATGGGTATGTGGCACAAACTTTAATTTTTCTTCACATTTTAATACAATATTTTGGTCATTTATCTAAGCATCTATCCGCAAATATTAATTTTAACTAACCTTTTTAATAGCAGGGATCCCTTCGGCTACGGTCGGCCGTATAAACGGGAACAGGCAAGCTCTCAGAGTGATGAAGAATCTGACTCTAAGCGCGAAAGACGTAAGAAAAAGAAGTCCAGATGGAGCGACGATCCGCCGGCCGCTGATATTAAGCCGCCAGGAGTGGTGGCTCCGCTGCCGAGTATGCTACCAGGTAGAGTGGAATCTTGCCGCATTTTCTGAAAATAACAAGAATACTATTTTAGAAATAATAAAATCTTGACATACTACACATTATCCGAATGGCTAAATTAATTCCACTTTGTCATTCGAGGAAAGTGTAGTAAGTACACTTATTAATAAATTTTAGTTTCATCTTGTCCGGTTACATGTATGCCTGACGATCTACTTGTGAAAGCAAAATCGATTCGTTCAATTTGGGTTCAAATTCAAGCAATCTGTCTGGCTGACCCCTTTTTTTATACAGTAAAAAAGAATGTAACTAACAAAACATTGAAGACTCCAAAGAAGAAGAGATGACACTCCAAATCTCGTCATAAATCTCCTTATTTCAAAGTTCAACGTTTTTGCTTTTCTATGAAATAGCTAGTCGCTGCTCCGTCTATTTAAATAACAGAAGTTTATCCTTTAAGAGTTTAAGCCAATCCTAACATTTAACATTAGTAGGGATACTGACTGGTATTGTTTCAAGTATGTATTTTTTTTTTTAAATTATTGTCAAAAGGTTTATAAAAATGCAATGTTACTAATTCCTGTATATTCCATCCACTGATTCCTAGGTGCTAATTTGTCTAAGATAGAAGAAGAAGGTATAAAGCTGTGTACCGTCAACCGCAACAACCAGGCTCTCATGCAGTATGCTATGACCAACTACGGCACCACCAACCTAAGTGTTGAAGACTGGAAGAAGTGCGAGGATAACTTCAAACTTAATCTTTTGTATCAGGTATGTACTCCTACATATTTGCTGTCCTTGTTACTTCTTCAAACCTAAGGCATGCTGAATCGTTTTCTGTACTTTTCATGAAGTAGAAATAACTTTTTCTATGCCAAACGTTTGGTAGCTATCTGTATGTCAATATTCCATTTCATTGTAAACAATAAGTATAATTATCTATAATGAATTCTTAATCGCTTTTCATAATATACAACATCACAGATGTGATGGGTATCGATGTATAAAGGCGGGTCAACACCTGCGTATAGAATCCTTTCGGCAAGTTCGGGAGCGGTTAACAAGTAGTTCGTGTGAAACTTTAATATCCTCTCGGGGACACGAACAGTACCGTTCTCGTGCATCTTAGGAACATAGTATGGACATCTTCACTTCATGGTTGGTGTGCGTGAGCTTCAATTGCGCAGATGTGGATCCTTCCACGTGAACCGTATGCTAAATGCGCGCGCGTAGAACGCGACGCGTCTAAAACTATTCGAGGCGCCTAGCGTGCACGGTTCGTGCGCGTGCGCTGGTGTGGACTCGCCTTAAGATGTTCAACAAAGATTGAAGTGAAAACTTACGAATGAGTATACGTAATTCAGCAACACCGACCGACAGGAACCGAGTGTAAGTCTGCATCACCGACCCCAGCGTCACGGTTCAGTTTCGAGAAAGAGCGAAATGCGCCTAAATAATTTTTTACTTCAGAAAGAAATTGCAACTAAAAGATAACCAAGCTCAGTTTTGTAGCTAGTATGCTAGATTATACAATCTTTGTGTTTCCACAGGACATGTTAAAGAAGCGACAAGAAGTCGAACGCCTGGCAGCTGCTGGCAAGTACAAGTATGAATATGACAGCGATGAAGACACCGCAGAAGGCACCTGGGAACACAAGTAGGTTCCATTTATATCTATCAAATGACTAAGTTTTTAACAATTTGGCAAAATTTTTACTACGGTCCAAGTAAATAGCTTAAAATTATTTTCTCATCTATATTTGTGTAGAATCATTAAAATTTCAATCTTTCGATGATAGCGTCGTTGCAAATGTTGAGTGCGCGTCATTCGTCATTTTTATGTCATTGAAATAAGGTAATTGCAATGATTGACGCGCGCTTGTGAAATGCAACAAAACTGCAACGATCTTGTTTGTATATACGATGCGTCTACAAGATAAATAATGGCCAATGCATAAATGCTGTTACCTTATAAACAAAGGTATGTGTATAATTTGTGATAAAAGCTCGAAACCTGAATCTTAATTTGTGAAAACACTTAAAATAAACGAATATTCGCTTGTTCGGCCAAATAACTGATTATGAAGTGCATTTTTGGCACGCAATAGTCTGTCCCAGTTGAATGTGAAAGCAACAGGTGGCGCCACGTGTCCCATGTTTTGAACATCGCAGTCTTTTAATAACTGTCTCGACGATGTTATCTTTATGTTTTCAAACCGAAAATTAATATAAATGACAAGTTTTATTAATAACTAGCTTGCGCCAGCGGCTTTGCCCGCGTGATGACTTTATAAATTATAGCCTATGTTACTCGGTGATAATATAGCATTATACTGGTGTGAGATTTTTTTAAATCGGTCCAGTTGTTTTTGAGTTTATTAACAAAAATACATATCGCTTCTCTTTATAATATTATTATTAGTTGAGATATGTTTATTGCCTTGGGTGAAACATTTGATGTTGACATGAAAAAAGACTACCGTAGGTTTTATTGCGTTAGAAAATTTAAATGACGCAGAAAGCCAAATCTAAATGTACGGTCAACCGCAATTCACTGGTTACACTTGAACTACGAAAACTGCCCTTTAAACTAACTGCTACCACATAAAGGCTATCTCAATACCAAATTATTACGTGTGATGTTATAGACATACATGGTTGACTGCACCATTGTATTTTAAGAAGACGATTATATGAAAAAAAATATCCATAATACCTTATGTTTATCATAAAACATTTACACCTGGGTTAAGGAAAAACAAGATTTGCTTACAAACCGAACTCCTTTGTTTTTATTTTAAGACTGATCGCTGATTTACTCGGTATTTTTGTTTATTTAACACATTTCTTATTCTTTGTTCGTTTCCGTTAACAGGTTAAGAGCCAAAGAAATGAATGCAACTGAAAAGTGGGCGGACGAATTAACAAAGCAGGCGGCTGGGAAGCATCACATCGGCGATTTCTTACCGCCAGAAGAGCTTAGAAAGTAAGTTTACATTTAAAAACACATTTAATTCGTTTGTTTTGTTCGCAGTCAAGATATAAACGGCGATTTATTTCTTTTTAGTGTGTAGTCTGTTTGTTTTCAATTGAGAACAGTGTTTGTTTCGCACGTGAATGTTCTAAAATTGCTTCACAAAACTGTGCCACTCGGTCTTTTCCAGTCATTGTTTCATTACGCAAACTGCTTGAAAATGTATTTCTGATTGTGACGATATAATATAATCAATACTATTGTCATTATCATATCCCGTTGAATAGAAATGTGACCTCGTAAACCTTATTTTGTGTTTTCGTTCAATGAAACAACGTTTTATTTGGCGCCCAAATGGGACTGACCCATTTGGGCGCCATTAGTCATATTTGTAAAAGGTCATATAATTATATTTCCCGCTATCGGTTGCTTTAGTATACGACGGCAGGTATAGTAATGGCACTATAATATGACAGACTGATGATTTCTATGGAATTTTATAGCAAAATGTTCGAATCTAATGCTCAATGGTAGATATATCAATACGAGTTATACTTTAAAGAAATATTTAGCATTTTGCTTTAAAGTATATCTATTATATATATATGACTATTATGTAAAACTGACTTGAAGAACCAAATGTTTTACGGAATAAGATGCATTTTTGTATGCGAGAGATTAACCAAAAAAAACGTCCGCTTACTTCAGCTTTATTTATACTAAACATGATAGGATGTTCAATTTCTAAATGATAAATTCGATATACGAACGTCTTTATTAATATGAGTGTACATTGCAGATTCATGGAGAAATATTCGGCGTTCAAAAGTGGCAAAGAGCCAGACTTGAGCGACTACAAAGAATTCAAGTTGAAGGAAGACAATGTTGGTGAGTGCGCCTAAATATTTTAGTACATTCTCACCCAACAGAAATAGCTGCAGAAGGTCAAAACGCAATAACTTTAATTTGCGGATTACGCATACATTAATGTCAAAGATACGAGACCGTCTCTTAAGTAAGTACACAAACATTGTACTTAATGGGTTCTTCATTTATTATGACATTTATTCCATTGCATTAGTATTCTGTACGACGGTGACGCTAATCTGTGTTCTAAAAGTATCTGATATAAGTGTAAACAAACCCGGTTCAAGTTTAATTCTTACACAATCACTCACAAATTATAATGAGTTAATATGAATTAGGATAAGTGCATTTTTGTTCATTGTACCAATGTTAAATAAATATATTTGAAAATAACTCACTAAAGGGAATTAGCAACTGTACTTTATAGAAGGTTTAAACTGTTTATGTATATCACATCATCATCAGTATCGTTAAAAAATTATTCATTTTGTGAATAGCATTATTAAATTATAATTGAAAATCATCGAAAATTAGGGATACCAACAAAAAAAACAAAACAACTTAGGTGATTTTAAAATAAGAATTTTGGGTTTACGTATTCAAATAATCTAATCAAAGCACTCAATTTGTAAGTGGCACTACAAATTGACATCCATAGGTACGTTTTCTGATCCAATTGCTTACGTTTTCATCAGATATTTTTTTAAACAGACCATACGAATGCTCAAAAATAAATGAGCATCGTCCCGCTTCTACATCGGCTCTCTACCATAATTGCCGTCGTACCTACAATGTTCAAACGTTTTCTTATTTCGTAGCCATTTGCTAGTACATTATTGCGAGTTGTGAACAATAGACCTTTTGTATTTCCCTATATTGTAGTTCTATACTACATTTATTTCGTGTGTGTAACATGCCGAATATTTGGCATCTACTATTATCTGTAGTACTATTTATATTGCAATGTCAAGTTATGTCGCAGTAAGTATTTATTGGATGCGTCGCTTGAGTTTTTTATCGCCTGTAGTTGGCTAATTTATTATAGTATCGTAATCAAAATGCACACTTTCGCAAAATAGATTAGCTGTCTCGATTCGATTTATGCATCAACTGTGCGATACGATAATAATCTACAGTAATATAATTATGCAGTCACTTACGATTCTTTTTCGTTTATCCGTAAAGTTGGCAACGTCGCAAATATCTGTCAAATATTTACCTGTTTTGATTAATTTGGCAATATTACTGTATGGAAATAAGAAATGTGGCTAACTAGGGAACTAGAATATTGATTATCGAATGCAATAATTAATATCGTAACACCGAATATTTAGTTTTAGATGTAAAAAAATATGTATTTGGAAAGTTTCCAAATGATTTTTTTACACCTAAAACGGGTAGAACATCAAATTCAATGTTATAATTGCAATTCATTATTAATATTCTAGTTCGCTAGTTAGCCACATTTCTTATTTCCAGACAGTAATATTGCTATATTAATCAAAACAGGTAGAGATTTGACAGTTATTTGCGACGTTGCCAACTTTACGGATAAACCCTCTTAAATCGTCATCTTCTTGTCTTTGAGGTCGGCTAAACACGTTTTCTCTTTCTATCCGTCAACCGTCACGCTATCATTCACTCCCTTCTCTTTCATATCATTCCTCACACAGTCCATCCATCTTTTCTATGGTCTCCCTCTCCCTCTCAATCCATCAACATTTATATTCTTCACTCTTTTAGTCACATGCATTTCCTCCCTCCTCATGACATGCCCATACCAAGCCAAATGATTTCCTTTCAACTTTTCTATCACTGGCGCCACCTTCAAAATTCTCCTTACATACTCATTTTCGTCACTTCACACATCTATCTCAACATTCTCATGGTACATACGATTCTTTTTAAATACGAGGCTTATTTCCTGAACACCTCACATCTTTAAACCATATTTATTGACCTTTCAGTTTCCCTAAATGTAAGGTCATATCCTCTATCATTTGCATTTTCTTCATTCTCAACACTGACTTTATCGGGAGGAATGTATCACAATTCTACGAATTTGTTCTGATGTTTGGACACAGGCCAGGCACTTTAATGAGTTGTAAACACTGATGACACACTTATTTGAAGAATTACCTTTTAGTATCTGGCAATTTGTACGAAAACAATGAAATGAATTATCACATTTACTATTGCTGGTCTCAGTAATTTCTTCAGTGACTATCCTGTAGTTTTCACAACTTCTTATGGTTATCTCTGCTTGGCGCGTTTTTCATAAAATTTTTGCTTTTAGTCCCATTGTCTTCGGTGGACTAGGTCCTTTTGCCCTGGCACGGATCATATCTAAGTATCTTAATATAAGTGACTAGCTTCTACCCGTGACTTCGTCCGCGTGGAAGTCTATACCATAAAACATAATATCCTATGGAACTTTGCAATAGTTCAGCTTTTTATCAGTGAAAGATTTTTTGTAATCGTATCAGGACTTCCAGAGATTTCCTCTTACAAACAAACAATCAACTTTTACTTTTTCATAATAGTTTAGATTAGATTTAGATGAATATGTTTAGACAAGAATACATTTATTTGTTTATTGTTTGTTACTCAATTATATTTTATCTGTAACCATCTTTTCAATCAGTTTATTTGAACGGTGGTCCCCAAACTAGGTAGTTACCTGTATCTTGGGAACCTGAGTTGTGATGACATTAAAAATAATTCCCACTATTGTTTGGACTTGGATTACATTGGATATAGTTTGACCGAGACCGCAGTACCGCGCCTTAGGAATGCGCGGCAAGGCGGGGCGCAGCGTTAATGAATGAACGGCTGGATGCAGTAAACGTTGACCAATGAGCAACCTGCACTGGAACCCGTTCACCGCGCACATACCTAAGGCAGCGTACAGCGGTTTTGGTCAAACTATAGTTTAGCTAATTATATTTTTTGTATAGGTTTCAAAATGCTACAAAAGCTGGGCTGGACCGAGGGTCAGGGTCTCGGCGCTGAAGGTTCAGGCATAGTGGAACCTATTAACAAGTAAGTAATTTAGTAAAAACCGTTGTTTTGTAGTTAAACAAGCTGTACTGTATAATGACGCCTGTGACAGCCTACAAATTATAAAACTACAGCTTATCCTTTCGATAAATAACAGTAATAACAATGTAGATAATTTTTTTCTTCACATTTAGTCGTTAATATTACTGGAAATTCATAAAAACGTGCAAACTTCGCAAGACATCGCACAGTGCCGCCATTGTAGAATAAAAATTCTTGATTTGAGGTCGCCCTCAAGTCAAGAATTTTTATTCAACTGTGAGGGGAATAGATAATGCTGGTCTATTATAAGATATTATCCATTTATGAGCCCAGTATGTACAGTCAACGAAACAATCCAATGTGTCGTATTGTATCGTTGACTGTACTATGAACGCGTCTGTACCTCATATATCTATATTAAGTGATGTTATTCACTCATTTTTGCTCCATCTTTTAAATGTGTTACGCCTTACGATTTGATGATAAACAAGTTTAAATTAATTTGTACCAATAAATAATAAATTCATGGCGCCGCCGTCAACATCATACATAATATTAGGCATTTTTCTAAGAAATACTGCCTTGAGGCCATTTCTTTGTGAACCAGTTGAACTGGTTTCTTAAATTAGCCTTCGTACTTTGGAATGGAATTCCTACGATGATTGACGTAGGAATATCTGATATTTATTATTGCAATAAAAAAACTAAGTAAACTACGTTATTTTTTGTGGCCGTTAATTAGCTACTTAATAATAAATTCCTAGAGAGTTAGAGTCGTAGTAGGAAGTCTGTTTTTTTGTCGATTTGGTCTTCATTTACGTGGAGAGTTATTGAAACATTTCGGCAATAAAAAATAAAGAGATTCTCTTAGAGACGATAGGAGTACTAAATGCATAAACGTTAAAAACAGGTTGATCAATTAAAGACACGAATCTTAATTTACGTAACGTACGATAACACATGAAGGTATCCTAAATTACGAAATGCTTACAAGATTTGACTTGAAATATCCCTTAGTGTATCAACTCGCTCCATGGTAGAGCGAGTCTTAGGCCCGTATTACAGAACGTTCAAGTCCAGTTTGACCTTAAATCAGTTGATCACTGTTTAAGTATAGAATCAGTACTTGAGCATCGGTCTTATTCCAGAACGGTAATCAATCTATACTCAGCTGAAACGAGACTCAAATCGAGCCTAAAGCAGAGATGTGTATTGTCTATGCATCAGCCTGTTTTCGTTTACGATTTATTTTATTTACCGACTTGGTTCTGATTAAAATATACCGTATGCGCCCAATCATTTAAGGAAATCAGCGTTATTATTTCGTTCCCGAATAGTACAATCCCCCATTTATTGAAGTAAAGTTTAGTAATTTTGTAAGCAAAATTGTCAAACTTAAAATACTTGTATCTATGGCCATAAATAAGTATGTTATTTAAAATGTAAGTACCTATGTCAAATATGTGAAAACGACAGTTTGTTGAAGCCGTTGCATATAAACGTTAACGTAAACACACAAGAATTTGCAATTCTATGGCTAAGGGATGCCCACGGTTGTATGGTTTTCTTAAATCGTGGTATATCATAGGTAGAATGTACAATTACACCTCATCTTGTGAAAATCTGTACTTCTTTTTGAAGTTTCTATGGGTCTTCTTAAAAATCTAAGAGGAACGCTAAAGTTCAGCTTTCTGTTTGAGTTATCGTTGAATAAATTATTATAATGATCTACCTCTTTAATTATATCTATTTTGGTAATAATAATTTAAAAAAAAAACAATATAAAAACTCGACAACGCATGGACAGAACAAAAATTGAGAATTTGTCATGACAATCTATGCTCAAGCGAGGTCTGGACCACACTTGGGTGATTATAGATCAAATGACTGCTTGGGTTCGATTTGCGAACTGAGTAACGATCTAAAATAAAGCCAAACTCAGTTGAACTATGATCAATGAATAAAATTAAAACTAGGCTTAAAACTAGTTTTAAACAGAGATCAATACTTGAGTTTCCTTCTGTAATACGGACCTTAGATCCGATCTAATTTATTATATTTGATAAACACAAATTATACCTTATCGCTATTAGAATAAAATTTACTTTTAAATAAAAACTCTCATTTCTTATCACAGAGCCAATCAGCCCGTAGCCAACTTGGGTCTGGGAGCTTCATCATCTGACGGTGTGTCAGCAGAAGATGATGAATTCGATGCCTATAGGAAACGGATGATGCTCGCGTACCGCTTTAGACCAAATCCCTTGGTAGGTATCAAATGATTCTAGTTATAAAGAACCACTAACCGACCGCATACAATATGTAAAAAAAAACCTATCCGATGCGAAAGGTGCAGATAGTTACTGCAATAACATTACCAAAAAGTGATAAAAAAATATTATTATTTATTGAAAATAAAAAAATTATTGCTTCTTAAAAATTTATATTTTTAGTAACAAAATTACCCCAAATCTATAAAAAAAAATAAAAAATTCAACAGGGATAATAAGTTATGACTTGTTGGCTTGACCCGCTAAGCGACAGCCGCCCGCGCCCCATGTAATAAACCCGGTAAAATTCCCCATTGAAAAAAAAAGGTGGCGAATATTTATTTTTTTCCCTGAAAATTATCACATAAACGGACTCTCAGTACGATACTTAACAACATCCTCACGAATCGGATAGGTTTTTTTTTAATATGTTGTATAGATGCTTATATGTAATTAATTTTTTCCATGAATAAAGTAAAAAGTATCGAAAACTTCTTATATTTTCTTATTGGCTTATTATCGAATAACATCTATATTTTATTAAAATAATGTTCCAGAAACAGTACTCTTGTCGGCGGTAAAGATACGCAAAGCGTACGAAAAATATCTAAAACATCCGCATCTCATTTGAATAGGTTATCGATCTCAATTGAATTGTTATGTAAAACTATTCGTCTATTTTTTAATATAAGTCTGTGGAAGATAAAAGTAATCTGTAGATGAATCTCCACTTGCAGACAAGTCTATTATTATGGAAATTTCACGTGCATTTCGTCCCGATTTGTATTCCTCCCTCCCACGCCAAAACGTGAGCGCAACTCGAAAACAAACTGTCATAATGTATTAAGGATGTTTGCCAAAACGACTATTACTATTGTACTTTGCACCTATTCGCTAATTAGTTCATGTCCTGGCTATTATTATAAATAAACACATAATAATAAAAAAAACTACATTTTACTTTACTTTTACTTATCTGATTTTTTCCCTAATATAGAGTTTTTAATAAGAGTGTTTTAATCAATTACCCTTTTATCTTATTCTTTTTCAGAATAACCCACGAAGACCTTACTATTAAGAAGAATTTATGGAGAGTAAACTATTCCTGTAGTTAGAAAAAAGGTTATTTTCTTATTGTGCGTTTCCACTGACGCCGAGACGAGCGGCCACGTGCAGGAATCGTCCAATCACAGATGAGCCGAGAGACGCGATGATGATTTCAACCATTGTGATTGGTCGATTCCTGCAGGGCTCCGCTCGTCTCCATTTCAGTGGAAACGCACCCTAAGGTGTAAAATTTTGTTCAGCGGAGTTTATTAAAAGATATTTTATTCCTTTTATAAATGGTTGCTAAAAATATTCTTAATTGTGCTGCCAAATGATTTCTGTATGTTACGTCGATGACTTAGTACTTAAGTTCTTTACTTACGGTACAATACAAATTATCAAACTCTGTATTTCTTAAACTGACCCTCTGGTTCATAAATGTCTTACAAGGAAAATGTTATTTATTTCTTCCAATATTTTAAGATTTTTGTATGTTAATTCAGGTATGACTGAAATTAATATGAAAATGATTAATATAGGATTTTATTTATTGACGTTTACAAATGTCGAGATTTTTCTGCATGGGGTTACAGAACAACGTTAAGTAAGTACATTATACAAGATGTAAGTCATCATTATGAACAAATTTTACTATGGGGCCAACCCAGAAATCTCGAAAAATATATCTGCTACATTTAGACGAGTTATGAGAACAAAAATCTAGGGAACAGCTGTATTTATTTTTTCGCGATTTTAGGTTTAGTCCTGTAGTAAAAGTTGTTCATAATGATGAGAACAATGACCCCATAAGACCGTTTATTCTGAAAGTGTGCAACTTCGCAAATAGAAGTAAAATATTTCGCTGTTTTAACTAATTTGGCAATTCTAGTTCGCAAGTTAGCCACATTATTTATTTCCATACAGTAATATTGCCAAATTAATTTTTGACAGCTATTTGCGACGTTGCCAACTTGTAGGATAAACGTTCGTAAGAGGTAGTGCGTTATTTCAATTACACCTTGTATACCTACATTTGTTCAGTATTTTGCATTATACCCTTCTTTAAAGTAACGTGAGGTTGGCTTTGAGTCAGATGCATGACATGTGCATATTTGTAACTTAACTTAAACAACAACGCAGTTTTAGATGCCACAAAAACAAATTCAGATTAAACCTGAATTCAGAATCTTTGATATATTTTCATGTTTAAGAACCGCAAACTCAATGGCATACGTGATAAAGTTCTAACTCCTTCGCACCCATAATTTATTTAGGACCTTTTTATTGCAAATGGCCACTCAATAATTTGCTTAAACTGTATAACGCTAAAGTATATAGTTGAGTATTTGCCAATGAATGTAAATTATTTAAGATTCTGAATTCAAATATAATGATTTACCTACCCAATAGGTAATGAAATTCCTGTCCTAATCAAAAGATACAGCGATGTTATAAGACTAAAAAAAGAAAATGTTCTAAATACAAATTATGTGTGTTCGTTCGTAACTTTGTTGGTTCTAGCTAGTTGTCAATAAAGGAGATTTTAATGGTTAAGGCACTTTACTTGTTTTATTTTTACAACACCAGCTGTACGTTGTTGGCCTTTGAATAAGGTTTTTGGTCCTTTGAGGGGACCTCCTGCTAAAACAGAAATTGAAAGTCCACACATTTATTTCTGTAGACTTTGATTAGCTGAAGAGATTAGAACTTTACCAAGAAAATTAGGCAACTGTCAGTTGTAAAAAAAAAGAGATTTCTTATTAACTCGAACTCGACGACCGGAGGAACGGTCATTCAATTTACTATACCTAGGTACTTGATTTTAGTAGAGACTGAAAAATATGAATAATTTTTTCATGATCTTTACCGTGCTATTATCACATACACTCGTAAAAGAACTAGCATTACACAATTCCAAGCTTAACAAAGAGATAAGCTATACAAATATTTGTCTTGAACCATGGACCGAATTCGCGATCATGAGCACAAATGACTGACACTGCACCCCGAATGTATCATAACGAAGCAAGATCACAAGATAACTGAATTCCGTATATTGATAAGCGTGCCCATCGATACAGCATAGATAGTAAAGATCAATACAGTGAAATGACGGTAGTTCAGTGTAAATGCAGCAGTTGGTTCATTTATAGTGCTTGATTCATTGCTTGCAAAATTTACGGGTCTTACGTACAATGTTTATGAATCTGAGTAATGTGCGGTACTAAAGATGAATTGGGCGTTTTTCGACTGATCTAATTGTATGATGAGTCAAATCGGTTCGCAATACCGAACGCCGCGAGCGCTCACATCTCTATAACTCCGTTTAAATTTAGAAGCGAGTGACAAAATTTTCATGTGCGAGCGTAATCCATTCAGATAGTCAACATTTTCTTAGTTTTGAAACAGACTTCAAAGTGTACGCATAGTGAATTTGGTGTTACAGGACGTTTATTACAAAACAGTTCATATTACGTAGTGTTAAGGTGTAGAGTACAATGCCAGGGTCGAGGAAGCCGCTACCTATGCGCAAAAGTGCGAGTTGTCAAGTGTATACCTTCGTTAGCCACATAAACTCGAGCAGTAGTGAGACATCGACATCTACTAGTTCATCATCAGAGAACTATGATACGCCACTCAGAAGGTAAGGACTTTAATTAATTAATTATCAAAGATAGAATTAGTTTTCGATTGGTGCAGGAGAATTGATCAGTGATTTTTATTGTCACCTTGTTGAGATAGTTACTTTATTCCTAAATCCCATTAGGTAGGTAGGTATAGTTCGACACAACTTACATGTACCATCGGTAAAATTCGTAAAACCGATCACCATATGAACTGAGTGCGCCTTCAAAATCACGAATATTTATTACCTACTGCTTTAGGTGAAAATGATCATAACGCAAACGCATTAACTTGTGAAGTCGTAAACCAAAATATTAGTAAAATTAAAATGAATGAATGCAAATTTTAAAGTTTATGCTACATCTAAGTTGTGTCGTACTGTACTTAGTCGTTTGTTTCATTGTTAGGTATTTTTATGTAAGTAGGTGTTAGATCGCGAGCTGTCGTATTTACCTACTAACTAACTTTAATATACCTAGGTATTTACCTAGATAAATACCTACATATTTGTGTGTAAGTATCAACGCGTGCCAACACATGGCGGGTATGTAATTCATATACACTAACATGAGAATTTGACAGGTAGGCAATCTTGAATTTTGTAGATAAAGAAAATTGAAAATATATCTTTATCTTTGTGGAAATATAATGTCCATAACATAACATCACGCCGCAGAGGTGAACCTAGAGTCAACCCACATGTCGCCAGTTATGTCCCATATGTAACAGGGGCCGAGCCTATTGCCGTCAACCGGGAACAGCCATGCTATTCTGTAAACATCTCACCGTGAAAACATGGGTGAAGTATGCTGTCAATAGTGTCAATCCCTGTGGAATGACAGCTCACTCCACGCTCACTTCACCTAAGTTTTCACGGTGAGATGGTTACAGAATAGCACTGCAGATCCAAACTCCGGACTCTTTGCCTGACCTCATGCTTAGCAGTAGTGCTTGCGACCACTAGAACAACGAGGTAGTCTAGTCTAGGTATTTCCCAAATCAGCTTATAAATTTTGCAGGTAGTCTTCCAACCGGTTTATCATAAGTAGTATCTATTGAATGTTTCAAGAGTAGGTACTTACTAATGGTAATTGCTACTGAACGTCATAGAAAGCTATAACAATTCTGGCATGAAGACAATAATAATAAATATCGAAACGATGACTCTCTTCGTAATAGGGAGCGCGAACTTTATTAGCCACATTACTACTTACCTATTACTATAATTAATTATTATAATATTGCAAAGTTTTTGTTATTTTATTTCACAATTGCAGTCATTTATCTATACTTTTTTACTAGATTTTCATTTATTTATCCATTGCAATTGTAATGCGCAAATTGATCGTCTACTAAATGTAATTGAAGCGATTGATCATACTTAATTGTGTACGAATTCCTCCGTCCTAACAGACTTGTGGCGGCTGTTACTAACGTGGCAGCCTGACAGTTATGCCAGGGCTTGCCAAGAGGCCCCAACTTATGCACGTTATGTTGAAAAATGTGTGGCAAAAATATAAAGTTTAAACCATTGAGATATAAGTAAGTACTAACGTACTAGAGAAGCTACGTCAAATAACTGAATTGTCCTATTCTTCGTAATTTGAATCTTTAGTTCGCTGCAGCGCTAAAATAATAACAATTTGTCTAAACCGTAACTAATTTACCACAGCGCTAGATTTGCTGCGGAAGTGTATTTATTCTCGGCAAAAAGATCTTAAGCGCCATGTAAATCACGGCACTTACGCATTTTCTTCGACAACTGCGGCGCGATCGCCGCAGTTGAACGAGACAAAGTAGGAATTTACGGTGTCTTCTCTAGTACTACGTTAGTACTTATATCTCGATGGTTTAAACCTTAATTGAAGCCTTTTCTTTTACCCTGACCCACCCGGACCACATTCTGGCGCCCAACGTGGGATTGACAATATGTAAACTAATATTGGTGCCGATTCTCTTGTCACAAATGCCTCTAAACTAAACTAAAAATCACTAAAATTTAGTTTATTCCTGTCAAACGACGATTTCCTATTCTGAAATAGACTAAAGTGACACAACTTAACTATATTTTAGTTTGACAGCGCTAAGATAGTACTGAGTTTTTAGTTTAGTGAAAATGGCAATTTTGCTATTCTGAATATGACGTTTTTCACCTAAAATTTTGGTTGTAAAAGACCAAATCAGACTAAACCTGACAAATTTTAATCGCGATTAAAATGGTGTGGTATAAAATAAGTTGTTATGAACTAAAATTCACACCAACATCTCGACTTCACGTGCAAAAACAGTACTGTATTTATTTTTTCTTTTGCTTATATCTCGAAAATGGTGCGTCCTATCGCAAAAATAATGAAAATTTCGACCCCCTTTATAAAACCCTTAACCTAATACTCAACACGTAGGTAATATTTTTTTCATATTTTCCATACAAAAAAATAAAAATTCCATATAAAGCACGTCGAGGCTACACCACATACGCACCTCCGGCTCTAAAAAAAATCACCGGTTAGGGCAAACCACGGGTATCACGTGGATTCACGATTGTCAAATTCTATTTTAGTTGTGTCAAAATTATTTTTTAGTTTAGAGAATTTTATTTGCAGAATAGCTCTAAGATTCTCATAGCCAAAAGTAAGTAATTTTAGTCTTAGTTTAAGTTAGTTTAGTTCGGTGTACAAGAGAATCGGCACCAGTGTCAATCGCTTCAATTGGATTTGGTGATGATCAATTTGCGCATCAATGTGTATCAATCACTTCGATCAACCTATTGTTGACCGAAGATTAATCAAGTAAAAATTGTCAATAAAATTATACTTAATTGATCGCTTCGGGGACCTTTACTCCCACAGGCGTATGCACGTCAAAACATGTTTCATTGACAAGGGACGTCAAGCAAGAGACGCTGTAGAGAAAATGAGAAAGTGTACAATGAAAACATGCGATTCAAAGTCGGATACGTACGGAAAAGCAAGCGGGATTGCTTTTCATTGCGTAAGCAAATAATTCAGGGACGTAGCTACCGCCATATCAATGATACGTACCAACGGGGCCCCAAGTTACAGGGGCCCCCACATGTGTAAGTAAAAATTCGTAAATACTATCCAAAACCTCAAATTCTTAATGATAACATAAGGAAAGATTAGACAAGAAAGGTTAGGCAGTGTGTTCTTAATGATAATAGGCCCTTAATGAATGAAAATCTAATAATAATGATAGTATTAAAATTATCGTAATTTAATGTTTATGGCTTGCAAACCTTGAAGCTACAGGCGCGGTTCATTCTCAAGCTCTTGCATTAATTTAGTACAATCACACAGAAAATTTGACCTATGACATATCAGAGTCAGGACGACCGAATTTTCCTACCTGCTTCGCTCGCTCTTGCATTCTCTTAGGTCACAGTGACAGCTGTACCTTTCGGGCAGTATGCTATTTTATTTATTTTGTAAAAACAATACTCTCCTTAGGAATAGGAGCATCTGTCGCTGCTGTCAGGTAGAAAGGATCCCCAACAAATTTTTAGGGAGCCTTTTAGGTCAAGCTACGCCACTGGTGGGTAGGTACTGCTCTGATAGCTCTCTCTGTAAGATAATTTACTTAGGTACCTATCTATCACATCAAAATAATACGAACAGGTATCTGTGATAAAAATACCTTAGATAATGGAGTTGCATATCGGTTTAAGGTATAGTTCGATTCAAACTTAATGGCGATTCGGAAGTTAGCCACTCGCTGCGCAGTACCGCACCCTTCACCCCGCTGACATATGAATTCGTTACTGCGCAGCGACTTGCCTCATGTTCTGAGCCGCCATTAAGTTCGAATCGGGATGTACCAACCCATAGGAAAGGCTCTCACAGAAAAAACAAGCGCGCGACTCTAGTAGAACAATTTCTATCAAAACTTCATAGAAATTGTTCTATCAGAATAAACCATACCTAGAGTCCTGCGGGGCAAACCTTGTTTTACCTATATCTACTTATTTTGTTCAAATACCCAACTGGCTGGCAAGTAGGTACGTTAGCTTAGGAGGTTAAGCCAAGATATAAAGCACCAGATTAAGGTTAAGGCTAACCCTAATTGGGTTAGTCAAACAGAATCGACCTTTCTCGAATGATAGGATGACCCGCACTGACCCGCAGGCCGCAACCCTGCACAGTGGGCGAAGGTCGTTAGGACGAGAATCGATAGACAGACGGGAACGCGTATATTTAAAAAACTTTATGATTAATGGGAACATTGTGCTCATTTAAAACCAATTTCAGAACCTGTGAATACCTAAATGAAAGATCTGAAAAATTATAAGTAAGTAAGATAGGAACGAGAAAACGAATAAATGGCTGCCAATGAAAGCTGCTAATCATCGCACAGTTTCTAGTTGGAGGAGGCCATCTTTTTCTTAATTTCTAAATCGTCTTTTACGACAGATATCAAGAGAAAGCTCAGCCGTCTTGGCTTTGTCATATTTCAGAAGAAATTTGGTTTGACTTGGTATTATCCAATCCACCATTTCTAGTGACGCTGCTGTGGGTCCTGCAAAAGATTTACACCTAAGGTCCAGCAAAATAAGCTACAACTGCAGTAGATAATACCTATTTCAAGAATGTTATTCACATTGGTTTGGTAACCTACTGAATAACACACGTTTCACGCAAGGATGTAGTAAAATGTGTTAACGACTGAATGCTGACGTCATGTGTGTAGACGGTCCGAATGCGATTCATAGACTAAGGTCGTGGCCGCACTGTCGCTGGCGAAGGCGAGCCGACGAGAGTGAAAATCATTTCGTACTATGAAAAAACAATAATAATGCCAGCCTATGAAGTCTAGCCCACACCGCGATTTTTATTCGCGCGGTTTTTATTCAGTCTACCTACGGCATTTCAACGAGTGCGAATTTTTAATCGCCAGTGCGTGTACATACCTACATGAGACGATGTGTTACAGATTTGCGATAAAAAATTCGCGCGATTATTAGGCCTTACTGTCGTCGGATTTCTATCAGTTGGAAGTATAATCCAAGTTGATTGAGAGCTTCCAGTCTGGACCAAGTGTAAAGGGCAACTGATAGAAATCCGACGACAGACGAAACATGAAGTTTGCCTAGGGACATTAAGAACATAGTTGTAGGTACTGTACAAAGTTGTTAGGATAAAAATGATTCAAACAGCATCCTAATTGCGTAATACACGATCAATCACAATCTGAATCATTTTGAAAGAGATTATGGCAAATCGGTAGGTTTATATAATATTATATACCTAGACGTCAAGATTTATTGAAATAATAATCTACAAATCATTAATACTACTCTTTTAGACGTGATCTTCAGTATAAACTCATTAAAAGTCGGTTATCGTCGCCTTAAAGTTTAGTTTGTATGAATAAGAAGGTTTTATGTGCAGCAATTTTTATGTTATTTAGGTACTGATCGTTTATTTCCAATGATACCTACATAGCTAAGTGACTCACGTAAAGTGTGTTGAACACCTGGGTCTCATAGGTATCTAGACTAGATAAGCTGTTATTTTCTTAGTAAATTGACACTGCTATCACACATTAAGGCCCGTATTACAGAACCTCACTCAAAACTCAAGCGTTACTTATGACTCGTTTAAAGCCTTTTGATTGGTTGAAACTAGTTGTAGTAATGCTTGAGTCTTGAATGAGGTTCAGTAATACGGTCCTTAGTGACAAATAGATTAGAAAATACTACGTCGTAGTAAGTTCGCATTTTAATTTCATGTGTTGCCTTCATAAGACTTCCTCTTCCTTCCTTCCATTTGATGAGGTTTTCATTTAAGTACTTACACACCTTAAGGGGGCGCCCAAAGGTCCACCAGCGCCACTCCTTTAAAAAAATATCGTCTCGTGACTGAGAAGGAATTATGAATAACGAAAGAATGAATAAGAAATATACTGCTTAGATTTAAAACCGTTAATAAACATTGTCAAAATTTTAGAATTACACTTTTGTATTAATAGGTATAATGACTGTTGCCTATACTACTGTTATTATTGATGCTAGTTGCCTAATTTTTAGGAACTTCTTTTCCTAAAAAATATTTGTATGCCAGTCCATGGCGAGACATGTAGATCATAACCCTATTATTAAGACCATTATTGTACCATGTTTAATGCAAATAAATATATTGTATTCTATTCTATAACGGCTAGTAAGGACCCAAGATTTCAGACTTTAGAAGCAACAAAATTCGATTTAAAGAAAAGCGGGCACATGTCTCTAGGTCGTATTTTGTTGCTTCGTGTCTCAATATGAAACTTTGTAAAAGGTATTAGTTAGAAAATTCTAGGCACACTTACCGAGGGTCCATACTAGCCGTTATTCAGAATTCCTTCTCAGTCATGAGATAATATTTTTTTAAAGGAGTGGCGCTCGTGGACCAATGGGCGCCCTCTTAAGATAAAACCGTGTTAAATTTATCAAGTAAGTTTAGAAGTTCGAAGGCCGAAAGCGTACTGGAAGGCAGCGTGGGTAGGCCCCACAAGGTATAATCTATAGTCGCGGGAATCCACTGAATGCGAGTAGGCTCGTGCAGACTAGCGCGACAACGCGCGACGCGACACCGGTAATTGTTCTACCGTGAAGTTTTCTTAGAAATTGTTTTGTTATAATCGCGTCGCATCGGCACGGCACGACGCTAAACTCGAGACCAGTCGATGTGGCGACTGGCCTTGACTGGACTGACCCTTGTGGAAGGTTTATATCCAGCAGTGGACGTTTTTTGCCTGAATGTTGAAGATGAATTTAGAAGTAGGCTAAGTAAATACAGGGTGAAATTTAATTAGCTAGAGAAACTCCGTAGACGCGTGATGGGTATCGACTTATCGATATCTAAACACGATAAAATAAAAAATAAAAAGATTTGATGTTTTTTTTTGGGATCACCGACCGCTGGTAGTTATGTTATTTAAAGTATGAGTTGAGAAAATATGTTTTTTGTTTTGTTTTATCGTGTTAAGATATCGAAACCCATCATGTCTTGTGTCATCCATCCATTATGGCATCCCATCATGTGTGACGTTTACACAAACATATTTTTTTTTTACTGATATTTCAAATCGTGAGTGTGTAGTCACGGCTTGAAATACCCGCGGTTGATGACCCTAAAAAAAACTCATCAAATTAATTTCTTTGTTTAATAACATGTTGAGATATCGATAGGTACGAGTAGGTACTCATCACGTCTGCAGAGTTTAGCTAGATAAATTTATCTGACCCTAGATACAAACAAAGTTAGTACGAGCCATTGTTTAGTGTAAGTATAGATAGCTGGCAAGTGTATTTACAATTTTAATGCACACAGGTTCAATCGCATTCTACGGACATCTGTGGCGAGACACTGGCCCTACTTCAAGAGGAACAACGTATCGGCTCTCGGCAGGTCGAGAGGACGCTCCGTGTCTGACACAGGACTTTGTGAAATCGTTGAAAAGGGTAAGAAAGAAGTTTATAATTCCTTTACAGATAGTAAAGGTGGCAAAAGCTCCATTGTTAAGCGATGAGCGGACATGCGAGAGTTTGGGAGTTCGATCCTACCCACTGCACTATTTGTCGTGGAGATGTGAGTACATTAGCAAAGTTGGAAGGGCTAATATAACACGACACCCATTGGCGAATGTGTTGCCATAAATAAGATAAGTACCAACACACTTACAACTTACAACCCAGTAGTGCTATTCTGTAATCATCTCACCGTGAAAACTTAGGTGAAGTGAGCGTGGAGTGATCTGTCATTGCACAGGGATTGACACTATTGACAGCTCACTTCACCCAAGTTTTCACGGTGAGTCGTTTACAGAATAGCATGGCAGTCGTCGAGAGAATGCGTTCCTGACACCTGTCAGTTGAATAATTTCTAGTAGTAATTAGGATCTAATTCACAAAACACATATTCGTTAATATGAAACTGACAGGCGTTAAGAACGCATTCTCTCGACGGCCGGACTGTACTGGAACGTATACAAAATTAGGTACCTAGGTTTTTCGTGCAGCAGCATTTAACAAGCCCCCCCCCCCCAAGCGTTACGATTCCCTGGCCGGAGGCCTTAATTTATTGAGACAGCCACAGGAAAGTCCGGTTAAGCAGCCGACAACCTCCTAGCATGTCCTGCATTTGTCCTCAATTCAAAACCGAAAAACCTATAGTAGGCACCGCAATATTTCATTAACGAAGCATCGATCCTCTATCAAACAAGAACCTCCCCATAAATCTATATACAGGTTGTTTGGTTTAATTTTTTATTAAAAATGGGTAAAACAAGCATTTTACCCATTTTTAATAAAAAATTACACTGTAAAGTTAAGGAAGTGGTGAAACTAGAAGAAAACAAAAAATATTTTTTTACATATCCAGGGGGCCAGAGCCAAATAAATTAGGGCTGAGTAAGTAGCAGATGACCCCACCTATCCACCATTTTCGTATGTTCAACGTTCTGCCAAACACCCTGTATATAATCTAAAAACTATCATTTATTCGGAATATCATTAGTTACCATAATCTATTTGTTTGGCCCCTTCTAATCCAAATCTGTGGTTACGCCTACCTTACTAATATAATCCTATTATATTATGTATCCTACGACACTGAGGACATTACTAAGGTATGACATTATTTCCAATCGAAATTCGATTGTTTCATGCTCAAAAGGGCGTGGACTTGTGACCACTAGGAGAAGATGTATATTTGCAACGCAGACCAAATGAAAATCCAAGACAGAGCGCTGTCAACATTGACGTGAAGCCTGTTTCGTAAACATGTGTGCACTTTGTGTGTGTAGTGTCTTTGTAAATGTGTGCGTGGGAGCGTGTATGCACAGAGCGGCGGTGTAGTTTTGGCATGCTTCACTGTATTGTTCGCAGCGCTCTGTCTTGGTTTTTTATTTGGTCTGAGGTTTGCAAATATAGGGATAAAATCACCCCACGGCTATCCCAGGAGATACCTACACCAAGCACCAGACGTGAAAGTTCTATAGCAGTACGGCTTTTGGGCCTCAGAACGAGGCCTCAGTCAGTTGTGGACCATGGCCTGTGACCATGACCTAACGGTTCTACGGTAAATCCATAACAATAGCTCTGTCAAACGTTATGATTATGATAGAGCAAGCTCTTAAGTCAAACTAACAATACTTGTAATAAAACGTTATGATTCAATTCCTGATAAGAAACAAAGAAATATTGAAATCACGAAAGTCTTAAATACAAAAGAAAGTAAAATCTAAAGAAATTGATGCAAAATCACGCAATGCTTGTCTCGTGACTAGAAACAAAAATCGATCGCTTGGAAACTAATTTTAGAATAAAATCGCGATAAAATGGAGAAGGCCAGGCAAAAAGCAATTAATGTGTTAAACAGTATTTTTTTTAATACAAATTAATCATGGTTCCTAGTTTTAATAATTCTTGAATAAATAAAGTTTCATAATAGCAGACATTTTGTTTACATTAAAACCTACTGTTTTATACATACGTCTCTTCACGGGTTTTCCTCTCTGAAACTGCATACTTATTTCAAAAGTCAAGTAGGTAATAATAAATAATGAACTACATATTTTAAAATTAAAGCTCGTACAGACCAGCGCGACGCGACGCCGCGCCGCGACACGAACAATACAATTTCTAAGAAAACTTGACGGTATAACAATAGCCGGTGTCCCGTCGCGCTATCGCGTCGCGCTGGTCTGCACGAAGCTTAATGCCCAAGCCCGTGATGCTTATTCCTATTAGGATAAGAAAAAAACAAAATAATAAAATTCTGTGAAGCTTTTGTTGAACATTGTGCTTGTAACACTATAATAAACAATATTTATTAGGCCGCATTTCACACATGCAAGAAAACTTGAAAGTTGCAATCAGGCAGGTACTTTGAAAATTCTAGCAGAAGTTTTTTTGTATGGAAAAGCCTACTTAAAAAAATACTTACCTACATAATATTAACACTTTTGACTCTACCCACTTTTCATAGAACCCATACGCCATGCCGCCATATATATCGGAAGTGAACCCTCTGGGAGGGTCGCCTACGTCGCGTACTACGACGCCTACTTACGTTTGCGCTAAAGTTAACCATCCGGGACGGTTAACGGCATTAGGTTTAAAACCGTGTTATAAAACACTATAAAATTGTGTTTTCAGGGGGTCTTGTCGCTATACGTGGTTTCCAACCTTTTAAGTTTTTTGTGAATATTATTTTGTAACCGTGAACAAAAAATAAAATTGCTAGAATTTTCCTTAGTCTATGTAATAAACCTTGTTAAAATATACATCAGAATTAATTTTCACGGTTCATAATGCTGTATTCGCTGAAAAAACCCTACATTTGAAATGAGCTCTCCGCGAGGGCTCCCGGCATCCCATATGCGACTAGGTGACCCCTCCAGGAGGGCTCCCGGCACTGAATGTGTTAAGCAGGTAGATAACCTTGCCTTTGATAGATGATTTGATAAGAACACAAAACAAAGAGCATTTATCTACTGCAATTAGAATAAAACTTTCAGACGACCATGCCGAAGAGTTCTAAAATTATAATCTTTAGTGAACTTTTGTCACAATTCACACCTACACTTTCGTGTCACATTTTCGCGCCTCTGCACCATTTACATTATCAATGACGCGGGTCCACGTTTTCACAATCACCTCATTAATTGTTGCAACCCACCAGGTCCAGACTTGGCGTACCTGGACATCCAAGCGGTGTCTCCTCGGCGCTCACTGCAGACAATTGGCAAGGAATCAAATGACGTGCCCACGCTTTTTATCACGTGAGTTCCTTTGACAGTTACTGGCTAAGAGCTTGAATTGAAACACACACAATGAAATTCGATCATCCGATCTGTTCTGAAATCCTTAGAGTAATAGGCAGGTATGTGATGAACTGTGCGATCCCAAAGTACAGCATAGCCTACTCTTACCCCAAACATCGACATTGGATCGCATTTCGGTGTATGGCCGAAGAGCCTTAGAGCTTATTTAAACTTCTGTGCTTTTTAAGTTACACGGTAGGTATTTTACAGCCAGGAAAATTATATTGTTAAGCAAATTTGTACCTTACCTCAATTTTCCTTGTTAAAATAATCCAATTTATTTGTCTGTCAAAGAATGATAGTCGTGATATAATAAACTTCAGTTTACAGATCGTGTCGGATGATTGGATTCCATTCTGTGTGCTGTGTGTGTGTGTGATCTTGCAGCGGATATGTTTTTTGTGTCTGTGCTTATACTATTTTCTCATTTTGATTGGGAGACTGTTGTGTTTTGACTGTGACGGATATGTGCGGAGATTGCAGCACGTTTTATCTGATGCCAAATTTTGCAGGATGTAGTATCTTATTGCAGTACCATCCGAAACAATTTAGAACTTTTTAATAGATTTTTTTTTTATCAAAAGAAAAACAAGTGCATACTACACTAATCTTCAGAAGAGTTGGCAGTGTTAGCGGAATTTCAAAACTAAAAATATTATTCTTTTGAATTTGAATGAATCAGTCAACTCTTCCAGTGTGAGCTTTCAAGCTTTCAAATAAAAATGCTCTACTATGGCAAACATAAGTATTTTTTCACTGCATGAAACCTAATGAAAATGGACGACATTTAAAACTGTAATATTTGGATCTAAATATGTAGATAAATACAATTCCTATGGATACTTTAATACTTTTGTTTTATACATGAAGCTGTATCTATTGATTGAAAAACAAAAACAGCTGTACTTACCCTAATTTCGTAATACACGGTCAATCAGAATCTGAATCGTTTTGAAACAGATTGCTAATCCATTGCTTCACAAGTTCGAAAAAATAATCTGCTCAACAACGTAAATAACGCAATGAATGTTGTTGAACTGTCAAAATGAAACAGATTAGGCGTAATGGTTTACAAAAATGTGTTACGTAATTAGATAGCTAGTAAACACTTCAGCAACTTCGCACGTAGATGACGTACGTAGACTGTCAAAACAACAGGGCTTTGGGTATCATTTGGCTATCATTGCGTTAATTGACAAATCTGTAGTTTGAAATTGAAGTAAATTTATTAAATAAAACATTGGTTTCCTGACTGAAGTATGATACATATCAAGAGTTCGACCCCTCCGTGTCTCGAAAAGCACGTTAAGCCGTTGGTCGCGGCTGTCATTCATAGATCTTCGACAGTCGTTACGGTTGGTAGTCGGAAACCCTGTCTGACAACCAGTGTTACCAAGGGGTATCGTGTTACCCAGTAACTGGGTTGTGGAGGTCAGATAGGCAGTTGCTCCATGTAAAATATTGGTATTCAGCTGCATGCCATTAGACAGGAAGTCGATCCCAACTATATGGCGCTCGGTACATTGGTATATTAAAGAGCTTGCACGGTTTTCAGTTACTTGCACGTTTTTTTTTTTTTTTTTGAGGTTGGCATGTTATCAAATAACTTCTCCCGCTCTGGGCGGAGCGGGAGGGCGTGTCAGACTTTTACTGACTAAAACCCACCCGTGTTCCTTCCGTTGCCTGTGTGCCAGGGCCACGATATCCCTTTCGGACAAACTCGCAACCCTAATAGGGTCATGCACTCATTACTTTAGCCTAGTCTTAGTCTTGGTCTAGTGGTTACTATAACTTTGTGTACATTACTGCAGTAAATAAATAAATTTAATTATGCTATGAGCTTTGAGCTTTCACGATTCACACAATCATGGTTGCAAAGGCGGGCGCTGAAGGCTTACCGTTTTTAGAAGCGTAGCTATTGCCTGATCAGACTGAATTTTTTTTTTTTTTCTTTTCTTATATAGGATATCGGCATCACTTTTAGACGTCATATATATATTTTTTTAATGAGCTAGTTGCTAGGATTTCTGATAAGAAAGACCGGGACAAACTCAGAGGTCGAAGTTTCTTTTAAAGTCGAGACATAATCTTGGTCAGGCCATATGAGATCCATGTAGATTAGTGTGGTCTTTTGAGGAATGAACTACACAGATTTGAGTGGGCCTGTCCAGTCAGCGCAAGCATTTGTCAGTAATCGTGGAGCTCAACTCAGAACTTAGGAGCTCATGCTCAACGACTCGACGAACAATACCAAAGAAAGGACATGTGGGTAGGCCGCATAAAGTAGTCAAACTGCCAGACCATCATTAAAGCTGAGAAAGCAAAAAAAAGGATCCACATAGTCCTCACATTAACAATAGGTAATTTTAATATTAGATCAGCTTTAAAGATAGCTCCTAATATTAGGTCCCCACCTATGAAATCAGCGTTTTGTATGGAGAATTTTAAAGAACTTGCATTTTTCATACTAACATTTTCTTAATTTGCATAACAACCATGAACACTAATGTTTTAAAACTTTTATACACTAATGTTTAAAAACTAAGATAACGTAATATGCCACTTAGATTGAGCGACAAAAATAAGTTTTGGCTAAGTTAAAACAAATAGTGGTCATTTCTGCTAACAAAATGAGGAGTCATTTTTAAGGTATTTTTTATGTTTAGAAAACTATTAGTAATAAGGTTTTTTTACTATTGGTAGTTGTCTATGATGGTCATTATTCGATATAATACCAAGCAATTGATGAATATTTCAAACAAATCATAGAAGTGGCGAGGTTCTCTATTGGTGAGATAAAAAACGCCAACTTCATAGGTGGGAACCTAATACCTAGCTCTCCTGAATGGATCATACCTTCCTAATGAACTTAATTGTATAACAGCCCAAAAACTCAAGGTACATTGTATGTATCTATAGCTAAGTATTTCTAGTCAAGTCATTGTCTTCGCCGACATTCTCGCATATTTAGTGGACACGGAAAAACGTTTTACGAGACTAATTTAAACAGTAGCTGCTATTAACTTAAGTTCGGCTTCCTGTTTTTTACTTTATCCAATAAGGTCCTGAAAAGCTAAGCGAACTTAGGGAAGTAGTCGGTAGGAGAGTCAAAACAATTTTGTAGGTACCTTTAAATAAGGTCCAGAAAGGGGCCGGCTACCGAGATGACGAATAAAGAGAAGAATGGAAGATCTTCTTTTTCGTGTGGTCAGTGACTAATCTGATGTCAGAGTTTTTTAAGCCACCCAAGGGCCTCTGACTTAGTTTCACATGCCGTCGAGAAATATCTCCTAGGCATGCCGGTTTCCTCACGATGACAACGACATGAAGGAATATAAAGACATGTTGCGCCAACCACAAATAAATTGGGATGAGGATGTCGAGATCCTTAATTAAATCTAAAAATATGACACTTAAATTTCTGGCTGTCTTAGAACATGGAAAATAATCCAGCAGCTCCCTTCCAATAAGAATCCTGTCTGCTGAAAACACAGGACTTTAGAGAAAAGAAGAAGGAACAGTCCGGAGTCTAGATTTGTGCCCGGTTAATGGCAATAGGCCTGCCCCCTGTTACGTGGGACTTAAACATAACTGGCGAAAAGTGGGTGTACTCAAACTCAAACTCAAACTCAAAGCATTTATTTCAATTAAACCATTTACAGGCACTTTTGAATTGTCAAATAGTCGGTCAGTTAGTCAGAAAGTTGAAGCTAGTTGCCCAGTTCCAAAACGTAGATCTTCATGGAGAAGAACGGGCAAGAAACTCCAAGGTACAACTACTATAGGTACACCTCTGCCCAAGCCTTCGGGGAAAGGCGTGATGTTATGTTATGTGTTTTAAAGAAAATAATACAAAGACACAAATGAAACTCTACATTATTTTAATTTGTATCTACGTAGGTATTTAAATAAGTGCAACACGTTAGAGATTACCTTGACCTTTCCTATAATGGTGCCGAGATCAAGTAGATTCCATTTGCCACATGCATGTTACACTACACCTACGATTTAGGTATAGCGATTCTAGCGGGGGTATCATGACGTCGATTGACTAGAATACCTAGCACATTATAGGCCTCCACAAGTGATTATAATGGAACTATACGATACACCCTGTACCCTAATTGCGTAATACGCGATCAATCAGAATCAGAATCTTTTTGAAACAGATTGCTAATCCATTGCTTCGTAAGTTCAAAAAAAAAATCTGCTCGACAACGTAAATAACGCAATGAATGTAGTTGAACTGTCAGAGTGAAACAGATTCAGTCGTAATCGTGTACGAAAATATGTTACGTAATTAGCTCTGCAGTCGGCCCCGCTACCAAAGTGGGGCAGGAGCCTATTTGATAAAACGAATGATATATGTACATTTTACATTTGACATACATTTTCTGCTTCATTAAACAACACTTGTGTCGTCAAAATTTGTATTTTTTTGTCATTTTTGACAAATATGTTTCAATACGAGAAGGCCAATTCTCACAGGTACTTAAAATCGTTCACATTCAAGTCGCAATCTGTCAAACTTGTCAAAAATGATTGTATATTTGACAGATTGCGAATGAGATGCGAATGCGAACGTTCTCAAAAATTACGGGAATTACCCCCCAGATATTTTAACTGTCTAACAAATACGTTCCTGCTGACCGTCTACTGTAATATCCTTTTTTGCATGAGCACAATATCTAAGCTAGGTAGGTAAAGCATTTAGTTTATTTTGCAAAGGTGTTCGTGAAACTTCTCAAAACAATATTTTATAACTTTTTTCTTGGTTCCTTGGTAATAGGAAACCATATGTACCTATAGTTACGTAATCATGTATGTATTGTGTCCTTTATGTTTTTAATAAATATATAATATCATTTACCTAATGTGCATACGTCACAATAATATACGTAGTTAAACCCTTATAAAATATTATTAAGGGTGCACGTGCAGATAAACAGCACTGTTGACTGATAATATTAATTAGTAGTTCCTAAGTAAATTGTTGCGTCGGTAAACTTGAAACAACCCACTTGACAATTATCTTACGAGCATTAGGTAAGTGCTTAGGTACATTAAATAATAATAGTATCGTTCTGCAGGGTAATTCTGATTACCTACCAAGATTCAAGATATCATAAATTAAATAAATATAAAAATATATTGCGATTCATTGATTTTGTTGACTATAAAATTATTTCGTGTTTTTGATAGGTAACACTATCCTAACCTAACAAAAGATATTGGAATGGCTGTAACCTGAAATTTTCATAATATTGACTCCTGTGACATGCTAGCCTTTTTTTACTTTAAAAAATTATGTCTTTTTCTTTAAAAGTACTTTATTTATTACTAAGTTACAGGGAAATTCAAAATATATACATAATCTTAGATCTAATATACAACCAACACTAAAATATATAAATTATAAACAAGTATAAAGATAAAAAAATAAAGGGAGAGCTCATTGGGCATCAAAAAATTCGTCTTAATTGTTTTCTTTTGGAAAAAGCTGTAAACCCACTATAATTCAATTCACTATGCGAATCACCGTAAACATTGCGGGCTCTTACACAAAAAAATATAAATAATTTTTGTAATTTTTCTTGTCTTGAAAAAGCACTGGTAGCAACAGTTGACTTCAGGGAAAATAAACAAAACACTGTCCGAAATAAACTTCCTGAAAACTTGTCTCGTAACATTTTTTCTCGGCAAACTCGTCTGCAGGAAAGACCGCTATATATTTTTATTTTAGAAACCGACGTGCAAAGGAAAAAATAAACAATTTAAAAGGCTGAAAATAAATAATTACTTTACATAGGCATTGGTATTTACAGTAGGGTTTTTTGACATGTTTATATATAACATTATAAGACTTCAATTTATTTACTTTACAATAATATTTCTGCTAACAGCAAGCGTTCAATAGATTCATCTTTGACTAAAAACTTGTAGTTAATTTTACTGTTTCCGTAACGTCCATAAAAACGGCCACAACCCTAAATTTATATCCATGTAAAATGACAATAAAAACCTAAACGAAATCAAATTTTCCGCCATATTTTCTATCATACATATGATTGCAATCAATATTGTGCGCAATGCACCACTGCGCATGTTTCCCTAGGACCGGTATACGGACATGCTAACTTAAACTTTACACGGATGAAATTAAGGGTGGGGTTTGTTTGAATAGGGGGAAACACAGATGACAGCTTTCGTTATGGAGTGGATGGACAGTTTGCACTGCCTGTATTGTGTAGTCTGTACAAAATACGTAATATTAAAATAATATCAGTGATACCTCGCCGAGTTATCACAGAAAACTGTGCTTTTACAAACAAAATAACGTGTGTGTCAGTGATTTCGTGTGGTGACATTGTAAATTGTAAAATTTCCTTTATTAAAATTTGTAATTGGATGCGTCTAGTTAAAGTGCGTTAATTTATCGGTTTTAGGCGTTTATTATTTTCACTTTGTTACGTATTAAAAAGCTTTGAAGGTATGGTTTCATCATTTAAAATATCTGCTTTCCAATTAGAAGCATTTTTATAAAAATAAATGTTAAAACGAAGGTCCATTTTCTGTACCTAATTAACCGGTCATCCTTGGCAAATTAACTAAAGGGGACGTCTTAAAATAAAATAGCGTTTTTCCTGATTTTCACAATCTACGTTCTACGTTTAACTTATTATTGCTACTTAAAAATAACGAGATGTTTTGAAAAATATTAAACATTGGTCATAATAATGGTAATTTGCACTGTTATTTATTCACGCAATAAATAATTCCACAATTACATGTAAGTAAATAAATAATACCAGACAGAAATGCGACATCACATTATTTATTTTTAATTTCCTCATAGCGACTAATATTTCCAGTAATAATACAAATGGAATGTTACTTTTTTTACTATTACAAATTCTCAAGTGACGTGATCTACATTGTTTAGATTTGTATTGGTCATATTAACTTCCGTATTCATTACACAACGATATCAAATTAATATCCCATAGAAAAGACTTCCTGTATTATGAAGCTAGTGGATAAACGTGAAGTCGTATCGTCTTCCGTCATAGAAAAATAAAATCTCAGTTTAGAAATAGGTTATGTAAAAAGAATATAAACATAATTATTTATAATAACATTTTATGCTAGGAAAATATGAATAAATTAAAATTTCTAGTAAAAAATAATGGTCAGCATTTAAATAATATAATAAAAAATAAAACTGCTCACTTCGAACACCCAAGTTTTATTTTTTCGATCGACCTCGTACGATACGCGTGAATAATTAAATAAAATGTTAAATTTAATGTATCGTGTCATTGCATGTAATCCAATGAAATTGTAAGTCATCTCTGACTCTCTAACAGTAATTTTATATGTTCGTCTTCCGTTATCTAGTTCACAAAATGGATGCATGTTGAATTTAATATGGAATTACAAACAGTTGATATTCATAGGAATTACGGAAAATAATTCCATGAGAATTTCCGCAAAGTTGCAATTGATGTTAATGTTTTTAATTGTTCCTATTAAGTCACAGGTTTCGTATTACCTATGATGCTAAAACAGTGTTAAGTTACCATAATTTTACTCATGCATAAAGTAAACATGAGTGCTCACAGTTATTTTTAAAATCATTGAACTAAACTACAAAAAATAAACTCAATGGGAAGTTACGTCAACAAACTCACGAAAAATTGGCAAGTTTTTGCTCGTTGAGTGATATTTAATTACTGATGATGGGTTTTTTTACTTACCAAAAATAACAACGTGTCAACTGAATCTGGCAGTAAAATTTTAGAGATAACAGACAATTTAATTAATTTTATTTTTAAACAATCGCGCTAGTCACTTATTCCCGAGAAATAAAATGTAGGATAGGCATTATCAATTAATGAACAATAAACATCTACGGGGTAAATGCGTAAAACACTTAAAATGGCATTTGATCTCAATGCCTTTCATTTTACAGTTCAGCCACGTTCATTGCGTTGAATTTTCAACCTACGAAGCAATGGATGACAAAATGAAAATCATTGAAAGAAAGAGAGAAAATACATTTATTAACACAGACTAAAAAGTACACAATTAATAGAGCAGATAAAAAAAGAAAAACAAATAAAAAGTGTAAAATGCGATGTATGAAATTAGCATAGGAGTGTGCATTGCGAACGATTGCCTTTTTTGTGTTACGCTTTTACCCTGATGTACTTATAAAGACTCAAAAAGTTAGGAAGGCATTTATTTATTATAAAATAAAAAAAATAACGAAAACATTAATTAATTTTCATTACACGCCACAGGTATTTTGTCCGGCAAAATTAATCAGCATAATGGAATCGGCTTATTCGAACGAAAAGTGATTTGAACAATGTACAAATGTACGCAAGTGTGCCCATAGCATAATATTGTGTGAGAAACGTGTATATAAAATACCAAGTCATTAGTCGGCTGAAGAGAATATTTCGGTAAGTTATTAATGAATAGATTTATATTTAAAAATATTTTTTTAAACTTGGCTCGAGCACTTCCTTGTCTGGAAGATTTCAAGGTCATACTTGAATAATTATAGAAAAAAAAAACTTTTTTGTGTTTGTTGTTAAAGTTTTCCGTTTATTTTTTTTTTAATAAATGATTCAAATAGTACCTAAATTACTTTGTAATACAACCAGGAAAGTGATTTACCTCAAGATTTTGTCTGAGATAACCTTCAAGACATACATACATTGTCGCCCATGGGCTTGTGACCGCCCATATTTTTCTGAATATTCATGAAAAATTTACTTTAATCCCTTTCAAAGTTAATTTTCGAAAAAAAATCTTATACTTATCTTTAATATTTTTCATGTTATTCAATTTTGTATTTTTTGAGTAGTGTTCCGATGTTATTGGCTCAAGTTGGATTCTGTTTATTATTCCTAAAAGCTTACGAGTTATTTTATCGGAAACATACGGAAACATATTTTTATAAAAAATATTTTATTTTATACATTTTTTATAAAAAAATATATTTTTATTTAAAAAACACAAGTGTAAGTCCATAAAATCATAGCGGAATAATGTTTTTTTTTATTATTAAAGATAAGATAAGATAATTTTTCATGAATGTTCAGAAACATACGGGCGGTGACATGCCCATAGGCGGTACTATGTATTATTTGAAAATAAATGTTCAACTGTAATTATTTAAAGCTTCTATGTTTATTTACATTATTTATGCAATAGTGCATAGCCAGACTTCGGAATAATACTGAAAACAACTTGAGGAAAATCGCTGCCTTAGATAAATTAATTAAATGCAGTAATTAATTATAATTCATGAAGGCATCTTGTAATTCAGTATTTGTATCTATTTAAGTAATTAACATCGTAGTAAGTTCCAATATTGTTATAATTTATATTATAATGTATCTTATAGAAGCTTTGGGCTGGCTGCAGATAAACCTATATACTAATCGATATCTAGGTACTTAATATAATAATATTATAAAGAGGTAAGTCTTGTGTGTTTGTATGTAGGGGGTAATCTTTGGAACTACTGATCTGATTTCGACAATTCTTTAAAATTTTAATGGGAAGCTACAGTATTGCCGAGTGTCATAAGATATATTTTATACTAGCTTCCGCCAGCGGCTTCGCCCTCGTCATATCTTTATAAATTATAGCTTATGTTACTCAGTGATAATATAGCATTCTACTGGTGAAAGAATGTTTAATATCGGTCCAGTAGTTTTTCAGACAAACAAACAAACATACAAAAAAATCTTTCCTCTTTATTAGTTTAGATTTCACGCGGTCGAAGTCCCGGGCTGAAGCAAACCTGTGATAAAAATCCGATCAATATACCGTTCCAAAAATTCGACTTCATATAAAATCGATTGGTTTCACCCACTGATAGTATTCTACTATTATATGAAGGGAACATCGATAGCTCGTAAACACGCGGCCAATCAATCACCGACTTCCTATACGAGTAGATAGGCGACTCAACTATCATAAAAAATACTGGCTAAGTATCGAGGATCTAGGGGATAGTGCTTTTAAAACTAAAATATTATATGCGATAAGATATAAGGATGAGATAAGGTTATAATAGTTATAGGTACTGTTCTATTTATTTATTAAACTTTATGTAACATAATAAAAGGACCAAAGGCCTTAAGCTTTCTCTACTCCGGCCCTGGTCCAGGCCATGGTACGGAGAAGCCGTCACCTCTTTCTGCGAAGCAATAATGCTCGCGAAGGAGGAGGCGGAACGCGTGAGGGAGAGGCAAATTTCGTGGCCTAGTCGCCGCAGGAGACGCCCGGGGCGACGGGAATCCCAGGCCGATTCCCGGCTACCGTGGGCGCAGGCCTGCGGACGGTGAGCAATGGGTAGATCGCCGTACGATAAGGACCAGGCCCGGGTCGACGGCGCGTCGTGTTCCACGCGCACCTCAAAGAGATGTCAGCATAACTGACGAGGTCCGCTAGAGCCGGTGCCTGCCAAGGTCGCGGGAAAGTCCGAAAGGGTTACCGTGGCCCCTGACTACATACAGGCAACTGAAGGAACGCGGGTGGGTTTTAGTCAGTAAGAATCTTCGTACGTACTCCCGCTTCGCCCAGAGCGGGAGAAGTTATTTTAAAATTTCCCGAATGCAAAAAAAAAAAAAAAGTTTGGGAGACACTTGCCTCTAACAAAAAATTGCACTTTATCGATTTAAGAAATATTTCGCAATCGGATCCCTGAATCCAAAAATGGTTTTCACAAACTCAATATTTTTGAACGAACTTTCTTTCACACGACACCCCACACGATGGAAAAGACGAGGGAAAAAAAAACATCCCCACTTTACGTGTAGGGGAGGTACCCTAAAAATCGTACGGTATGTGAGTACATACCGTACGATTACATACATACCGGTATACGAGTGTATACCCATGCCTAATAACAACTTTATAGTAATAACAGTATCTGAGCTAAGCCGCGGTCAGACAGACAGACAGACGGACATGGCGAAACTATAAGAGTTCCTTGTTCACTACGGAACCCTAAAAACTATCATCATAAAAAACAGACAATCAGAATTCAGAATAGGTGGCCATATTAATAAATGAAGGGACCGAAAAAAGATTTTCTTAAATATTAACACTTCCTACACTTTGAAAGACCCTACTGACCCGCGCCGTAATTAGGTAACACACTTACAAATTACAATGCCAATGCTATTCATTTTGTCAGTTCAGCAACATTAATTACGTAATTTACGTTGTTGAATAGACGAGTTTTTCAAACAAATGAAGCAATGGATTAAGAATTTCCTTCAAAATCCTTATGACTGTGATTGAAACTGTGTTACGCAATTAGGGTGCTGGTCAAAACTGTCATGTCTGCAGCCAGCCTATTCCGCCATTCATGCCCTTATTATTTCTAGGTTTCGGCATGGCGTGTGACAAGTATATCCCTTACCATATAACCAAGACTTAGTGCCTGCTTGCGGCTTTTTGAGAGCTTATAATGCGAAGGTACTGAGTAAATGCATGTGCATGCCTTTTTGTGTGTACAGATAGAGAGTAGTGACGCTGTGTAGTGAGTTCTTCTTTACTTGTCCCATTTAGTAAACATATGGCGTACTAATATTTCGACTACGATTCATTCGAAAATCAAAGTTCTTTCTCATAAAGATCAAGACATTCAAACATGACGTGTGATTGATGCGATAATTCGTGATTATTGTACCTTGTTTACCAAATATGACATTTAAGGAAAAATGCACTGTTTATCTGCTCCGTGTTCCCTTTGTTTTTAGCTGCACTAACCTACTTATGTATTACTGTTATCTAGCACGCTTTTAATGTTATTAGGAGCTGTTCCGTGTGATGCCGGACGTAAAGAATAGCACCATCCCATTTCTTCCCGTGGGTGTCGTAAAAGGCGACTAAGGGACTTACTAGAGAATGGGAAGCAGCGTTCTCTATGTATTTTAACACCATACTGCGATCGCCAACCCGCCTGCTAAGCGTGGCGATTATAGCAAACCCCCCCGTTTGGGGGAGGCCTATGTCCAGCAGTGGACGTCTTTCGGCTGAATTGATGAATGAATGATGATGAGCTGATAAACGCTGATGTTTATTTTGAAACTGCGAGGTAATTGCGTCACTCACATAAAATGACAATTGATCGGTATGGGTTTCATTTTGACTGTTCACCCACGTTCATTGCGTTATTTACGTTGTGCAACTGACTAATTTTTCAAACCTATGAAGAAATAGATTAGCAATACCCTTCAAAACTCTCGAATTGTGATTGAAAGTGTGTTACGCAATTAGGCTGCGAATCCTTGGGCACGCCACAATTGTGGCGATAAGTCCCCTCTTTGAGGAGTGGCTAGAGAGGCGCCACGGCGTCCTCACCTTCCGCCTGACACAGGTCCTCACCGGACATGGTTGTTTCGGGAGGTTCCTGTTCAGGATAAAGCGGGAGGAAACGCCCGGGTGTCACCACTGTGTGGATCGCCCGGAGGACACGGTGGAGCATACGGTGGAGGTCTGCCCAGCTTGGGCGGAGCACCGCCGTGTCCTCACGGAGGCGATCGGCGGCGGCGATCTCTCGCGTCCGGCCCTGGTTCAGGCCATGGTCCGGAGCGAGAGTGCATGGGAGGCCGTCACCTCCTTCTGCGAAGCAGTAATGCTCGCGAAGGAGGAGGCGGAGCGCGTGAGGGAGAGGCAAAATGCGCCCCCTCGCGCCCCTAGTCGCCGCAGGAGACGCCCCGGGCGTCGGGAGTCGCGAGCCGACTTCCGGCCACCGTAGGCGCGGGCTTGCGGACGGTGAGCAATGGGTAGCTCGCCGTCCGATAGGGACCAGGCCCGGGTCGACGGCGCGTTGTGTTCCACGCGCGCCTCAAAGAGATGTCAGCACCAACTGACGGGGTCCGGAAGGGCCAATGCCTGCCGGGGTCGCGGGTTTGTCTGAAAGGGATATCGCGACCTCGGCACACAGGCAACGGAAGGAACACGGGTGGGTTTTAGTCAGTAAAAGTCTGACACGCCCTCCCGCTCCACCCAGAGCGGGAGAAGTTATTTGATAATTTCCCATCCTCAAAAAAAAAAAAAAAAAAAGGCTGCGAATCCTGACGACTACTTACCTACTTAATCAATCAACAGATTCTTTTACTTTCGCTCAACGGTTTTCTTTTTCATGTACTCGTAGATACATGTTGATGATAGAATCTTCGTTTAGCATCTGAAGTTTATTAAACAGATTTTCTTTTTCATAAATATGTCTATAATTTTAAGCAAACAATATGGGCAGGCCCTTTATCTTCAGTAACTTTATGAAAAGAAGCATGATTAAACCTATGATTATGTAATTATTATTATAAGGAAAATCATTAGTATTGGCAAGTAACCTAATTAGTACGTTATCTACGTATTACGCTTTAGGTCTCGATAAATATTGATAATTTATTATCCATTATTTTCCTGCACTTTATTTGGTCAGGTTTCAGGGTAACCTTTTCCTGAATTTCAGTATTTTTCATGAAGCCGAAGGATTAACGTGTGTGCTTATCGCTTAGAGTATTTGGCTAATTGAATAATGATAAGTCTCCATTTAGTGTATTCGAGCTAATAACATAGTATTAAAATCATATAAAACTGTATTCGAGCTAATTTTATAGTGTTAAAATCTTCTTTTACTGTTTTCCAACTAATTTCATACATGATAAATCTCCATTGAGTGTATATTTGGTCTAATTTCGTAGTGACAAAACTCTGTTTAGTGTATTCGGGCTAATTTTACACCGTACCAAAAGAAATTAAAACAAAATGCCAAGTGTCTCTTTATTGGAAACGTAAGTCCTTCCTTCCTATATTGTGTAGTGATGTATCTCATGTAACATCCACAGCAGTTCAGCATGCATCAGAAAAGTGTGGAGTGTGGTCATATTTAAGGGTGTCGTACAGAGCATCAAAATGAAAAACTTTCTCCCGGGGACCAACATCTTAAACCCGAAAAAGTTATCAACTGTTCCATGAAATGGTCTTTCCTCAAAAGACCATTTCAGACACAAATCTACATGGTCCTCATATGGCTTGACCAAGATTATGTCTGGACTTTAAAAGAGACTGCGACCTCTGAGTTTGTTTCGGCCTTTCTTCTCAGAGTAGTCAGATAGGAAACGCCGACCTCATCTAGCTTATTTTTTATATATTTTTATATGACGTGTAAAAATGATTCCGATATTCTATTTATAGAATAAACAATTTCATACAAAACTTCAATACCTACTCGACTCGACTCAAATGTATGAGGGCAGCAGGTTTTTTTTTTATGTTGGAGAAATTTGTTCAGGTTGTTGGTCTGTACTGTACCACACCCCTATGTACCTTACTGATACACGCTGTATAAGTCTGTCGGTTGATGCTCACATCGTGTTCATTGTGTCCCATCTCGCAAGTAGAGCGACCCACTTGTCTCCTTACAACTTGCGTCTTTTCCTACTTTGTTTGATGTTTGCTCGAATGCTCAACTTGACAACGACTTTCTAGTCTGTCTTTAAGACTTGATGGCTGATAAACCACATATTATAATCTACATAGATTTTTATATGGTCTTCTTTTTCTTGTGGTTAGTGACTAACCAGAAGGCCAATTCTCGTACTTAAAAAACGTTCACATTCTAGTCGCAATCTGTCAAACTTGTCAAAAATTTATTGTATTTTTGACAGATTGCGAATACGAACGTTCTTAAAAATTACGGGATTTGTCCCTCTGGTGTCAGAGTTCTTATCCGCCCATGGGTCTCTATCTTGGCTTCACATGTTGTTGAGAAATATCTCTCAGGCAGGTTTCCTTCACCGTTTTTGAAGCAAGTGATAATTATACAATACGCACATGAATCCGAAAATTCAGAAGTAGAGCCTTGGGTTCGTACTCGAGACGACTTGGTTGTCCGACGGTTATAGATAGGCGATCACTGTTATTTATATGATAGCTATTGGCAACTACTACCCGAAATAAATCAGTGTTTGATCGACTGAAATGAAGTTCCTACTTTGTTTGTGTATTCAGATGCTATCGTGGAAATAAACAAATAATGATTAGCCATGAATTATTGTTTCTGTTTGTTTGGGCAATCGATGTGATATTTTCCTTTGGGCAATTACTTTTATTTGTTTGATCCAATCTGAGACGAATTATTTCTATTTCTGATGCTTCCTGTGTTTTTACCAAGTTTTTACAAAGGTTTTACCTTTGGTAGGTATCTAACTGTCCTCTTTAATATCTGTTTCGAATTCATGTATCTTTGTGCTATTTCATAAAGGTATCTTTATTCTGAGATCGGCGAAATTCAATAGAAACTTGTAATAAAATAAGTATCTAGCAAATTCCGAGATTTCGGAGCGCAAGCTTTCAATAATCGAATACCAATAGTCTCTTCATAAATAATCCAATCTTATGGATACTACTAGCATAAAACGAATACATTGACCTACATCTCTCAGTTGAGTTGCCCTCCATAAAAATCAGTAAGTACCTACATAAAATTGGAAGTAGTCATCGCTCACGCACTTGTAAATAAACGCTTGACCGAAAATTTTCATCTTGCCACTCTGAAAGTCTAAAGGCTACTCAACAGTAAGGATTTTTCATCAAAACCAATTGTTATCATAATGATCCATTTGGCTTTGAATGGCGATGGTAAAGGCGGATGCGCTAAGGCAGCCCGCGCAATTTTTTTTTTTTACGTTTTTTGTAATTTGCAGGTTTTTGTAAGTTGTATGTCGATTAAATTATTATTCATGGCTTTACAGAATTATAATCATTAGAATCAGCAATACAACTCCTTAAGTTAGAATTAGCCTCAAATGTCATGATTTCATGATATAGTCAGTCAATAAGGCAATTTCAACTTAGAAAGTTGTATTGATGATTTTTATGATTTTATATTTATGAATAAAATTTAATATGGCCGCGAATCATATTTAGAAAAAACGTAAGAAAGTTTGGATTGCGCGGGCTACCCTATTGCTTTCGCCTTAAATGGCACATCATAATCTGTCAGCTCCACTATAGTTTGACCGAGACCGATGTACCGCGCCTTAGGTAAGTGCGCGGCGAGACGGGGCGCAGTGGAGGCCGCTCATTCGTCAACGGTCATGGCGTCCTGCCGCTCATTCGTCTACGCTGCCCCTCGCCCCGCCGCGCATTCCTAAGCTGCGGTACAGCGGTGTCGGTCAAACTATACCACCTCGCTGACTGGCTAATGTTATTACGACGGCATGAACTATTTTCATATTTATGTAATTTCTACCAATGACAGTGTAAAATTTTGAAAGGCGTGGTATGATATCTACTCATGATTATGAACAATATGAACGTTGGGGTCGCCTGCCTAGTTGGTTTAGTGGTTTCAAGCGCTACTCCTGAGCATGAGGTCCTGGGTTAGATTCCAAGGTCGGGCAAAGTGTTATTGGGTTTTTCCATCAGGAATTCTCAGTAACAGTTGATGTCAATAGGCTCGCTTCCCTATTACTTAAACATGACTGGCGTATTTATTTATTTTTATTTATATCTACTTTATTGTATTACATAAAATATGTAGCAAAAAATAAATTGAGCATTACAAAACATACAATGGGCGGCCTTATCGCTTTCTGCGATCTGTTCCAGGCAACCTTGGAATGGACGTTACTATAGACGTAATGTGTTTCATGTTAAATTTGTTCATTTTCAGGAGTAGACCTTCCTACTTACTCATTCAATTTTTTTTTAATACTGTCATTGTTAGACGTTATTATTATGTACAGATATCCCAAGAAAAGTATGCGCTTTGGGGATCATCGTCTATCTTGGGATAAACGAACGCGCGCTGATTTGATCTAATATAGAGTTTTTTCAACCATGGAAGTACTTGCCTATTTTGTTTACAAAATTATAAATTAACAACTATGCAAATCCAAAAAACTTTTCAAAACTGTCAGTGACAAATGACGATCTGCAACCGGAGTAAGCAAGCCGAAGGAGAGAACTTCATACAAAAGCCCAATGATAGAGGTGCACGACTACAAAGCTTAAGCCCCCAGTACAGTATACTAGGCCTTTTTGTGTGATTTGCCGTTTGAGTTGCGTGTATTTGCCCGTTGCCCGTTGGCTCGCCCAACGTGTACTGGGGGCTTTAGAAGCATTATCTCTGTGGGGGGTTAGTCTGTGCCGCAACGTTCGTCCGAATTAGCACGAACGTCGGGCCACAGACTAAACACGAAGATTACCGAAGCGCATTGCTTTTCTGGTTTAACTGTATAGTTCATGCCGACACGAGAGCAGAAGAAGAAAAAGACTAAGCTGTTTTGCGGTGCAGGTCGGCGGGCGGGTCGAGCAGCGTCGGTGCAGAGGAGGCGAGTGACGGCAGCGACGCTGAGCGACCCCGCAGAGGACATCATCTCCGTGTCCCCACACCGGCCCCCTCGCAGTGAGTATTTAGTATTATTGAGAAACCTTTGAGAACAGCTATGTCATGTAGAGCATCTAATCGTGGAGAGGAAAAAAATATTTTTAAATTTTGTTTAAAAATGGACAGTACAAAACCTCTCGAATCGTTTTTTTTTGAGGATTATTATAACAACCACTGTGTCATAGAAAGCGGGCGACTAAAACATGAGTTGTGTTTAGACAAAACAGAACCTTACTAGTTTGGAGATACAGTGTATATTCCTATAGTGTTTCTCAGTATTTTCAAAACTTTTTTGATACCGTCCTATGAAACGAAGCGCAAGGAACTAATTGATTGTGTGTTTAGAGGTATGAGGAACAGGGTGTAAAGTTCACTCATCCTCGTTAGAAAGGAGAGGATCCTCCGACCACTGGTCGGAGGATCCTCTCCTTTCTAACGACCAGACGGGTGTCGTGTCTGGCGGGCAACTGCTCAACGGTTGAAGTCGGATAGTCTTAGTGTATGGCCTGAGTGAAAAAGCGTCCAGCGGAGCGTTCAGCGTTGCGTGCAAGCGGCGAAAGAGCGTTCGGCCAGTGGCCTTAGTGCACGCTTAGTTTAAGTTGAATTTCTATAATATTTTTTTATTTCTATATCTTCGAATGAAATGGCGCAAACGCTTGCGTCACCGCTGCAAAAACACCGGTTTGAACTTGCACATAACGCCACGCTGGACGCCCCGCTCACCGCAAACAAGCACGCTCCCTCGCCGCGCCGCGCGCCGCTCGCTCGGCCGCCACTCAGAACACTCGCGAGTGTTTGCAAGTGTTTAACACGAACGTCGCACGCGCCGCTCAGCCGGCCGCTCGAGTTGAGCGTGCACTCAGTTCGAACACTAATATATGTCGTTCGCGCGGTAAACTCTAATTGAGCGATGCAGGAGTAACGATACGATTTAAGACAAAACACAGTATCCGCAGATACAGTGTAGGACTTATTATCATTGCACGGCAGAATGATGAAAACCTAGATTGTCGCTGGATGTATTCTGAAAATGTCAGAAAAGGACGCTGTGAAAACTTCCAATTAACGAGAGGTATTTTATCTTTTAAAAACTCCGTCATAAATTATGTTGCAACTGGAATGAAGCCCGATTTTATTGGGTTTCATAAAATTATCCAATGAAAAGATTTTACGTAGGTGTTACATCTCGTTGGTCGAAGCTATAAGATATTTTGAGGAAAATAGCGGTAACAAATAAACATTTATGGTCATCTGAGATTCGATCACCTGATGTTATGTGCGCCACATCTACGAGTAGGTACGTACGGGACTTCAAGTGTTTCAAATGCATTTCAAGATCTCAACACGCAAATGCCTTTCGTGGCCATTTCCCTCGTAACTAATCAAATGGAAAATCAATTTGCTATACATTCAAAATGCTATGCCAAGTTTCTATCAGCAACCTTGACTGCCACTCCATCATGATACAAGTACTTTAGTATGAATAGGGATCGTTTATTTTTGTTATCAATTCATATGTACTTTCTGAGTTTATCTTGGGCGTTACTGACATCGGTGAAGGAAAACATCGTAAAGAAACATGTCAGGAAATCCTCAAACCGTCTTGAGCAAGCATGATAATCATTGCCCGTGCCTTCTTTGTATGCGAAGAGGCCTTTGCTATGCATTGGGACAGTAAAAGGCTGGTCATCATCTTCATCTGCCTAGCCTTTTCCCAACTATGATGGATCAGCTTCCAGTTTAACCGGATGCAGCTGAATACTGAATATAAAAAGCGACTCTTGCTACGACGCAATAAAGTGCAATTCAGGTCGCACTGCGCTAATTACCGACAGTTATATTCACCGAGAAGTTGCCTCTCTTTCTATCGCGTAATTCTTAATATCTTCCGACGTTACGCCCACTTAATTCGACAAGTCGAGCTCATCGCGTACTTGTAGCTTCATACCTAAAATGCAGAGAGTCCCATCTGTATTCATTTGTGATAATACAGTACCCCTTGGTGGAACTGGTTGTCAGACATTTGCATTTCTGACGACCCGGTACTACAGTCAAAGATCCAAGAATGACAGCCGGGACCAACGGCTTAACGTGCTTTCCGAGGCACGGAAGTCTCGGCATGTAAAGATAGCCACCCATCCACGGACCGACCGCGGCAAGCGTAGCTTAACCTGATCGATCGACCCGTGCGGCTGTTATTACTTAGCTACGGGTCCCGGACAGTTATGGGCTGGTATTATTGTTATCAATTCCGAACACTGAAGGGTCTACGCTGTATTATCTTTGGCAGTTTTCCGCCCGTTTTCAAAATGAAATTTGTATGTTCATGCCATAAATAAAAGCGAGTTGATTTATTTACGTGGCAACTTCTTTTTTCCTTTAACGCTTGAGCAAATTGAGTTGGAAGTCTGTAAAAAGTTTTAGAACAGATTATTCACTCGTTTAACTTGACTTGTTCGGCTGAAAGTTGTTTCAACAACTTTGCAAATCAATAACTACGTTTAATTCCTTCTTATGATCAAAAACTAGAGTACCTAACAGATGTGTTAGTTAAGATAGCCCAACTAAAGTGGAGATGGACAGGCCAGGATAATTACTGAATGGTACCCTAGAGATGATAAAAATAATAGAGGAAGACGAGGAAGGAGATGGGTGTGTGAGTTAAAACTGACAGCCGCCGGTCCCAACTGGAGAAGAGTGGCTAGGGATCGAAAACAATGAAAGTTGTTAAAGGAGGCCTATGCCAAGAGGCACACTGGACTTAGAGACATTTTGTAAAAGCATTATAATATTTTCGACAACAAACTAAAAAGTTCAGGATAAAAGGCTCATTGATTTATTTATTGAACTAGGTAGGTACGTTTCAAAACTAAACATAATATTCTAGGTTAGTTCAAGGTTTTTATCCATATTACTGTCATAAATGCGAAAGTAACTCTGTCTGTCGGTTTGTTAGCTTTCACGCCTTAACGGCCGATCAGATTTCGATGAAATTTGGCACACTGGTAGACCATGACCCGAGTTAGGACATATGATACTTTTTTATGCCAGTAGTACGTTCTTTTCGGATAATATCCAACATCCACGCGGGCGAAGCAAAAGCTGATAGTTAATAAATGAATATTCTGTAAAGTCACTGCGTTTGAAGGTCTAACTAACTCAGGAAACAAATTAAAAATATAATAAACAAAACTTGTATTGTCCAAACGTCATGAGGTCGGTGATTACTCCGCGCAATTCGCGCTTGGCGATAAAAAAACATTTGAACTGTAAAAAAAAACTTTAAGCCAACTCACATCAGTCATAATAAAATTTAAACAAATACAGTACGTATTTACACATTTTCCACCATTATCTTAAAACGTAAATATGAAATAGAAACCGTGAAGATAAGGGCACAGCATTCATTTAGTATCCAACCTGTTGTTATCGTTTTTAGATAGTGTAATGCAATTGTTCGTGTAATTCTGTTAATTGTTGCAAAAATTTAAAAAAAATGGCGCCAAATAAATGTTGAATCGTGACCTATTAAAGTTTCTGTGTAATGTGGTAGTGCAAATGGAAAAAAATGCAGAGAAAAGTGTTCGTACTGTACGATGGTCGTTGCGTCGGGAGAGCTTGCCTCTAGCTCAGTTCAGACAGGCTTTTCTTAAAGGCAAACGAAGTATCTCCCCAGATAGTTTACTATGGCGACGTCGGTAAGTTTTATTGAAATATCTTAGTTATTTTAATGCCAACTTTAAGAATAGTTAAACAATTTGAACGTGGAACGAGAAGTGGGCGTGTTCACCTTCATTTGTTTTTATTCGATATTCAAATTCAATGCTGTCGTTCGTTGTTGCCAGTAACGTAATTTTAAAAGACTGAATTTTATTTCTGTTTGTCACAATTTTTCACCGTTTTCGTGGTTCTCTGCTATATTCGTGGCAAGTACCAATTGTCTTGTCTTCATTACTTTCAATTGGCTATAAGTAATCTATAGTAATGTAACTTGCCGAAGCTTCCAATAAGAATAAAAGTTATCTATAATTAACATCGAAATAACCATATTTTCTAGTTAAATGTCTACCAACTAGGTTAATGACTAAAACAAAGACTGAATTTAAGGAGACAAAATTCTCAATTAACTTAATTGCGTATAAACTCTGGCAAGACTCTCCAATATTTTCAGTGTCGCCAACAAATTGACTTCCCGGCTACTAATTGATCATTCCACCCCAATGTCCTCCAAAACCTTGAAATCTTACATTGTTATCACGAAAAGACATCGTGTGAACAAAACAATGTTAATTACAATGTAAATTGACATTCCTGTTATCAGTTGAGAGGGTATCAAACGGGGAATGAAGATTATCTAAGTATCAACATCTATTATTACATTTGACCCGTTCAGTTATGTATTCTTCACAGTTGGGTACGTTAAACTGATAGCGACCTAGTGGGTTCATCGATGTAGAATTTAAATCGTTGGTCATCGATTTTTGTGGTCACAATGGGAGCAGGATCAGAAATGCGCTGATTTCTGATTTATTTGGGTTTATCAATAATAGCACGATGGAAGCATGATCTTCATGTGTTTGGAAAATCTTGAACTTTAAGACGCCTTAATATGTTAGTGACCTTGAGTGGTTAGCTTGCGTGTTCTGTACTGAGCTCACGCAACGCGTCGCACGTCCAGTCAGTAATAGGACTCGCCCATCAAGGACCGCTGTCCCAAATTAGACGCATTATTAATTTATTATACATAAAACAAAAGGTATTTTAATAAAACACGTATACTAATAGGTAGATAATAATAAAAATAATAAAAAAAACCATTATAACGACGACAGTTTCAGTAAAATCCGCTTAATTGATTTTGCGTGATTCTCAGTTTTTTATCCGCGTTAGACATAACTTTACAAATTAATTTGACTATGTAATATAAACATAATCTTAAATATTCTTATATTTTGTTCTCTAATTTAACATATATTTTTTCCAAATCATTAACGCTACTCGTTTAGACGTGATCTTCAGTATAAAATCGTTAAAAGTACCCACCCTTAATCTTTCCTCAATCCTTAGGGCCCTATCTCATGATAGGGCCCTAAAGATGAAGAGATTAAGTACCTACCCAAAGGCATTAAAAATCCTGAAAATTTTGACAGCCGGTCTAATTTCCGAACCCAATATCTAGATTGCTGAGGTTAGATGGCAGTCACCAGTGAGGCGTGAAAATATAATGTATATATGAAGTACCTACCTACTTCATACATATAATATTTTTACGTTCGTACTTATTATATTCTTTACTAATAGGTACCTATCTATAATATTAATTATTTATAAACACTTGTTACTACGTTGCGTATCGCGTACGTGCCAGAAGCTAAGTTTACGTTTGTGTTGAATAATTAAAATAAATATTTTCTTTTCATATCAGTTTAGTTATCTTTCAGTACATTCTGAGAAAACATACGAAAATTGTTTAAACATACTAATTGGAGATTCTATAAACATAATTAAGACAGGCTCTGTGCTTGTGCACGTAGGAATCAAGTTGTAACATTACCACCTACTCTCCCCTTCCTTTCTGCTCTGAACCAATTCATTTCAAATTTTATTACTTAGAGAATAAAGTTTGAAATAAATTGGTTCAACGTAATCTCCAAACGACACTTCCCGTGACCCAAGGGCCTAGCTTTTACCTTGTCCAGAGGCTAAGCATTGCCATACAACGTGCAATGCCGCCAGTCTCTTGGGTACATTACCAGTCGACAGCGATGCGGAGGAATTTTTCGACGCCGTATTTTGGTTTGTTTATTTTATTTTATTGTCTTTTGGTGGCTTACAGCTGTCAGTACAGAAGTAACAGTGAGGTAATTGACGCCAAGCTATTTACAAGCCTCCACAGTTAGCAATAGATTATTGGTGTACAAATGTTCAAATTGATTACTAAGTATAACTTTATATTAACTATTAAATTATGTACCTGCATAGGCAAAGATGCGTGCGCAACCGCTGTCAGAATACACCAGAAACAATAATATAATGTTTAGATAAAACAGTAGTAATGGACGCTAAGTTGCTTGCAAATAAATCGATTGAGGGGTGTTTATTCTTAACAATTTCGTTAAATACTTTGACTGAGCGGATTATATAAGAATAGAGAAAACAGAAAAGAGAAGAATAGAGAAAAGAAAAGAATAGAGAATTAGTACGGTAAATTGTGCGAGTGTAAGGTGCATGAAGATATCTCAAACGAGAATGTGGAGATTATAGATATGTAGGTCAGGTTATTATATTTTTATTCTAAAAGTTTGTTAGTTAATTTAGTTTATCCAGTGTATATATTTTTATACTCTTTAATAAATAAATTAACATTGGTTATCTAATTAACTTTCAACTGAAATTGTCCGTAAATTCAAATCAGCCGTGCTATTCTGTAAACATCTCACCGTGATAACTTGGGTGAAGTGAGTTTGATGTGAGCTGTCATTGCACTTAAAGCTAGGGATTGACACAATCGACAGCTCACTTGATGCTCACTTCACCTTACTCTTCACGGTGAGATGTTTACAGAATGGATCGACAGTTGTATGAAATTACTATCGCACGGCAAATTATTCAGTTCCTCAGCTGTTTCATCTGCTTTTTGATTCGATTGTTACTAATATAGTAAAGGGTTTCTAGCGGCCAAATCGTTAAGCATAATCTGATAAATTATAAAGCATTTACTAGTCATCACACTGTATCTAAAATTAGACAGAATCGTCAGAATCCATAATGCAAGATGAAATATCTGAACCGTGACTAATCTTAAATCAAGATAAACACATTAAATTTATTTGTATAAATATACATTCCATTACCAATCATTTCAACTTCAGCACCTATAAGGCGCGTCTAAGTTTAGAAGCATTCCACAAACTCTGTTGCAATTCGCTTATTGCAGTTTGGTGGACAAGCCTCGAAATTCCTCTTAGGTAACAAAAAATCGATTCGTGCAGTAGCTAGTTCAAAATACTGGCTTTAGGAGCAAAACAGCAAAACAAATCGAATATTGCCTGAGCATAGGCAAGGCATTATTCGATTTATTTACTTTACTTACTAACTTAGTTCTTCACTCAGTCTTCGACGATATCGTCGAACATTTTGTAAAGGTTTCTTCGAACTAATGCTACACCATCAAGTTTTTCTAAATGTCCACCTTTCCTTTCCAAAAACGTAATCCTATGTGATTCCCGTCACAGAATAGGCTTACGTCATTTACGTCATACTTTGTAAAGGTATGAGATGAGTAATGTTGAGTAGCATCCTCTTGTGGCGGCAAGATGGACGGACCACATTGTAGCCATCGCGGTCAAAACCTGGATGAGGCTAGCACAGGAGCGAGCGATTGGCACAAGAAACGAGAGGCCTATGCCCAGCAGTGGGTTTAGTCAGGCTGTGGATAAGCTGATAATGATAGCATCCTCCTGTTTGTTATACTTAACGTTCGAAGAATTGAAAATATATGATGTTCAGTCAAATCGCAACGTTGAAAAGAGACTTCATAAAAGCATTGTCATAATTATTGGAAAACCAGCCGCTCCTTTAAGTCACAATGCAAGCATTGTCCTCACGTTCATTCTACCATAAATGTCCATTCGATGTTTTATTGGATAACCCTGTCCCATTTCCAATAGGCACTCGCATTAAGGTGGGAACACGCCTTAACGATAAGACGACCTACTGCCCTGAAACCAGGTTAAATTTCCTGTATTAGAAAAGTATTGCGTGTCTTTTCGAACCCAGTTTTATAAAGAAACTAGCGACCCGTTCTGCTTCGCACAAGTGGAATGTACTGATGTTGCGAAATGTAAAAAAATCGAGATTTCTAAGGAAAACAAAAAACAATAATAAAAAAAAATCCCTAAAACATGGATGTATTTAAGAGATGATTTTTTTTCAGGACCTACTATCGATCACTAATCTTTATTAGTGATCGATGGGACCTACAGTAATTTGACTATTTAAAATTGATTCTAAAACAGGCAAATTCGGATTACTAAGCAATTAAACCCAATATAAACATTCCGGTTTTTTTATTTTTTATTATTGTTTTTGTAAACCGCATCACAATCCGTTGCGCAGTTTATAAGAACAACGCGGTCACACAGACAGACACGTAAAGCGACTTTATTTTATTTTATGTAAAGAAGGAAGATTGCGTATTGCAGAATAATCACAATTTGAATGCAAAGCCTAAAAAAAACAAAAACAAAAAAACAGAAACCACCAGACATTATTAATGACGATTTAATAGTGCACATTCAATTGCAATTTCTGAATAGGGAAATAACATTAGGTCACGCATTGGAGAAAATGCGTTAAATAAATATTAAATATACATACATAATATAATTATGTAAAGAAGGAAGATTGCGTCCTTCAAAACTCTTTCAATATTTGATTAAGAAACGCTATTAGGGAGGGGGGAAATCCAGGGATTCATTTTGAAGGTCGAGGAGGATAGCCTAGCCCCGTCCGTTCGTTCGGATGATATTAGTGTTACATATGTATGAGACTTTTTCCTCTTATGTAAGGTATCCACTTCGCTGCTTCCATGAAGGTTAGATAAGTTTATAATTGTATAAGAATTGAAACTATCTACTCCTAGGTTATATGTAGGATACTTACTGCAATCAAGCTGATCGGGGCAGTAAAAAGGCTCTAACGATTTCGATGAAAGTTGCAATACAGGGGTTTATAGGGCGAAAAATCGATCTAGCTAGGTCTCATATCTGGGAAATTTTTTTTCTTTATTTTCACAGCTTCGGAAATGTGTTACAACGTTGGTATACCCGATTCTGTAAAAATATCACCGTGAAACTTAGGTAAAGTGAGCGTGAAGTGAGCTGTCAATAGTGTTAATCCCTAGCATCCTGCCGGTCGATTTGTGACAGTGACAGCTCACTCCACGCTCACTTCACCTAAGGTTCACGTTAACCTGTTTACAGAATCGACCGAGGACTACCGTCGTTTATGTATCCGTTTATGTGTTTATGACCGGGTACTACTAATTTAATGAAGCCGAAAACTTTGTTTGTTATTTTGTTTGAACGCGCTTATCTCTGGGACTACCAGTTGGATATGAAAAATTGTTTTTGCATTTGATAGCGCAATTCTGGTAATTAGGAGCCGAGCAAAAAGAAAAAGTCAGAAAGAACGCTAAGCGACAACGAGGTATTAGCAAGGGCGGGCGATGCGATGCGACGCGGCGGGTCGCGGCCGCCGAAATTTCACGCGCACAAAGTCGTGGGCAGATGCTAGCACAAAATATAATCCCACGCATTATCGATCACATAGATTTCTATACTTATTAACATAGTAATTTATTGAACTAACCTATCAACTCGTTAGGAAGACAATTTTCCATGAATAGCAGTGTGTTCACGGAAAATAACTATTCAGGGTAAGGCTACATGACACACTTGACCTAATATGGCGGCGTTAAGTGATTGAACTTTACAGTGCATTCAGAAGTGTGGAACTGGCTTTTTATGAGCCCTCTGTTTTTTTTTTAATTCTTATTTTTCTGACGACAATATTTTTCCTCGTTGGTCTAGTGGTCGACAGGGCTACTGCTGAGCATGAGGTCCTGGGTTCGATTCGCATGTCGGGTATTGGATTTTCTAACAAGAATTTCTCAGTAGCAGTCCGGAGTTTGGATTTGTGCCCGGTTGATGGTAATAGGCTCGCCCCCTATTACATGGGATTGGCGAAATATGGGTGCACTGTAGGTACTCCTCTGCCTAACCGTTCGGGGAAATAAGGCGTGATGTTATGTAATATTTCAAATCTTCTTGGCCCTTCCACGGCGCCGGTGGCAGCGCAGGGGTCACTCTGACTGCATTTATTGGGACACAGAGGGCAGGGTAGCAAGTGCAGTATGGTTTACAACACAGCTCCACATCCACATCTTGCTGCCGCTCCTTCGGGGTAGCCCCACTTTTCCAGGTTGGATTTACATCTTCCCACTTGGGTCCAGGTGGTTTATGCTGAAAGTTATCTATTCGATATCGTTATTGGTTTGATTAACTTAAAACTAACATCGGAGTGTCTTTATATCTCTCTTTTTGCAGTGATACTGATCAAATTGCCTCAAGAGTCTTTTCATGACCGTTGGCAGACCCTTATTAGGATTGCAATAAGTAACAACCGTAGATTGGAATAGGACTGTTAACGAATTTATTTAGACCTCGCGAGCACAAACTTTTTTGCAACAATTAATACCACGGGATAATTACCATGTTTTTAAAAACATGGTAAATAACCCGTTTTAAATAATTTTTATTAGTGAAAATAAACATATCAGTTTAAAATCCTATATTTAATATAAGTACCTATTGAACTTAAAAAAAAAAGCCAACTGCGGTTGCAGTTTACTAAAAAATATAGAGGCAAGACGATAATTAAACAGAAATAAACTAACCCACAACTAACCAACTAAGTACTATCTGTTAAACACGAGACTACTTTTGAAGCAACTTTACACATAAAAAAAGCGATTTAGCGGTGCAGAGTACCATCTGACCAGTGACCTTCTTGTAAAAGGATTTATAATTCTGAAAATTTTTTTCAGAATTCTCTAGTTTTGTGATGAGAAGGTGGTTACTGGTAGAAATCTAAAAATGAGCAATTTACTGTATTTTGAGGGGCTATTCTGCTCATCACGCCGAAGATCTTCATCAGATCTTTACCAAATTTTTATAAGACCAACTTAAAGTTTCTTTCCTTTCAAATAAAAAAAGGAAACGACCAATTGGAACCGTGCACCTAGCTTCTGACGTTTCATAAGTGCCCTTGTAGGTTTATGTGAAATAAAATATTTTGAATTTGAAAGAACCATCGAAATCGGATCATAAGGCGAAGATATCCAGTAGCCCCCTTTTTGCCCCTTTTTGGAGGAAGTACCTCTGCAATCAAAAATCCCCGACGACGAAAAATATCTATAGTCTTACAACCTGTGTACCTACCAGGTTTCGTCCAGATCGGTTGTAAAATGCGACCTGTAGAGGACCAACAAAATGACACACGAAAGCAAATTTTACTAGACTTGAAGCAGAGACAGTTCGCTCGCTCTGTCAACAAGTGTTGCCAGTCTTTGATGTGTAATTCTAACACCAATGCCAACAGAACAACTTAGTTTAGAATATAAATAATAGCATAAAAATAGAGGAAAACCTACGACCTAGCCCAAGCTTATCTTGATAGGTGCAAATACCACATTAATCGTAACTACTTAAAAGGTTCTTGTATGCTAATATGGCCTACAATTTGCGTAAGAGCCGGCAGTGAGTGTGGTTGACCAATTGACACTGCAGTTTGACCTTTTCGGTCAATAAATCCAAGTCAATTTAGTGAAATATCACCTATCGTATGCAATTTATTCAAATACTTAGTATTAAATTAATTAGGATGAATTTATATGGGGTGGGTGGCCTGTAGAGAAATGTGTGATTTTAATCATGTTAGCCTTTTAAGTGACTTGTGGACCATTAAGGTTAGTCGTTTATTTATTTATTTAAACTTCTCGCACACAATAAGGTACGGCGTATTTAATGCCTTAGGCATTCTCGTCGTTGCCAGTTAACCTGTTCGTGTAGTTAGTGACTATACAACCTGGTGTCAGAGTTTTAAATGCCGCCCATGGGCTGCTGTCTTGGCTTCACATGCCGTCGAGAAATATCTGAGGCATGCCGGTTTCCTCACGATGTTTTCCTTTACCATTTTTCCCAAAAGTCAGAGGTGCGTGGCTTCGGTTCGAACTCGAGGCCTATGACTTGGCAGTCTGACGGTCACGATGCAATGATTTCCAAACGGCACCACACCCTGAACTCTACTGAAAGTGCTTCAACAAAGATAGTGCAGCTTCTATCAACTTGACATGTTTGGTTTAATCGATTGTATATTGAAAGCTGAGAATCGATTGATGGTGCTAATAATAGCATCTTCTTCAGGTAAGCCCTCATTATGTTGTACGATAGGGTTAAAATAATACTGCACCTTCTTCGACTACACGTTCTTCTTCATTATTTTGCTTCTGAGGAGAGTATAAATAATCAACATTTTCGCCTCTTGATTTCCTTCCTTCTTTTTTTATAGGATTTCCACTTTCCACGAATTATTTTTTAAGTCATATTCCCGTCTTGACCTTGACCTAACCTCGTCCGTCTTCATTGCAGTAAAAGTCGCTTTAATATGTCTTTTGTCAGTTGTCTTTCTACGGTTCTTGCAAATTAGAGTCTTATGAGCAGCTCCTCGGTTGATGTCGTATAATAAAAACTAGTATAGTTTCTATAAAGATCGTTAACATACAAATTGCTATGCTTGCATGAACAGTGACCACCACGAGACTGCCATATACCACGCCAAGCGGAACTGATGCACTAAACTCATTACCATTTGAAGTGTTGCTAGCCCCCTAGACGAGATTGTATCATACAAATAAAGATTCAATTAATAAGATTAGTAGGTACTTACGTTAGGTATTTACAATGAATTGCACTACCTGAATTCAAGGTGAACAGCGTACGTTTTGTGTTTATCCGGTATGAAGCGAATGCATGTTTTGAAAGTGCTCAAACTCCAGTGACGTAAGCAGACTGTCGTCAATGTGTTTGTGCCAAGAGTGACGTCGTGACACTCCCTCGTACGCTTGCCAAATATTTTGAACGTCACATACACCTGCTGGGTATCAATCAGTATTAATTCCTGAATATTCCTGAATGGCGCAAATTAATGTGTGTGTGAGTGAATTTGCGTTACATCACTAAAGGCTCGTTCAGACCAGCGCGACGCGACGGCGCGACGCGACTCGAAACATACAATTTCTAAGAAAACTTCACGGTATAACAATAACCGCGCGCCGTCGCGCTAGTCTGTACAAAGCTTTACTCTGTTTTTATTCTATAGACTGTAATGGCTTGTGTTCTATAATCCACTTGCCGTCAGAACACATGCAATACCTAGTATTAGGTATTAGTAAAATAGAAGATTAAGTAACAAAACCTACTGAAGCATGAAATGTAATAATAACCTGTTACCTTAATTATTCTGCTTTTTATTACCTAAGCTGCACGTGGATGTTGATAATTCTTGCAGCTTCCATGGCGAAGCTAAATTTCAGAGCTAATAGGAGTTTACTGTGTGTGCTCAGTCTTTCCACAAAGCCTGAGAAGCTGTCTTAACTTAAAAAAATCAACATTTTATTATATTTATTTCAAATAAACCTACAAGGGCACCTATGAAACGTCAGAAGCTAGGTGCACGGTTCCAATTGATCGTTTCCTATGGAGAAGAGCCGGCAAGAAACTCCACGGTTACTCTTTTAAAATTAAATGGTTTTTACAATACTGTATTAAAAGGTATTAGAGGACAGTGTAGGCCTATCAAAAAGTACCAGGTACTTAGCAAAATATAAAATGGTCCACAGATCTACAGTCTGTTAAGCCTACAACGTTCTCACATTCACAAAATCTAAAAGAAAATAATCTTTATAAAAGAGAAATAAAATAATAAAAATAAAGACCTATTTAAACCAAATGAAATGATTGTCACTACAGCTGTAACAAATGTAATTCAATAAAAAATATAGAATATTGTAGGTAGTTCAAATAACATCAATCGCTATAACATCAAGCTTGAAAGTCAAATCAGCATCTAAGGAGACGAAAAATGTACAGTGAAAGAACGTTTAAACTAGCTGTTCCAGATTCTCGAGAAAATTGCCAGTCTGCAATAGGCACCTAAGTAGCTTAAATACTTACTTTTCCATTGCATGTTAACTCCTCACCTACATACCTATGGAAAAGATCGCTGTTTCTTTTTTCGATCTAATTCCGTAAAATTATTTGCTCTATGCAACGATTGAGCCGAGAAGCATATACATTACCGAAGAAATATTTAGTTTAAAGAAATACTGATTCACTCAATTCATGTAATTCTTAGTTGTGTTCAAACAAACCAGGTTTCCCATATAATAGGTTTACGGCTGACCTAAATGCGTCAGAATTTGTTACTAGTATAAGTATATCTTTTAGTTTTAGAGTAACGCGTAATGGTTCGTAGAAGCACACTTGCTCGTTTAGAAGAACAGTTACGTTATTGTCTAAGTCAAGTTTGTGATCTACTTTCCAGAGAAATGGAAACTCGCTATCGTTTATGGACGTACATAATGTTACATTTTCTACTCTTAGATACTGGTTTAATAAAAGAGATTTTCTTATTATTATTTACACGAGTAAGTGGAGCTAAATGTATAGGTAAGGGTCATACATATTACATACGGAAACCAATGGAAAGTATTCTTCTGCTTAGCGTGTCGTTGGCAAAAATAACAAATCCTACTAATATATATATACAAACGCGAAACTTTGTGAGGATGGATTTGGATGAAATTTGGACACAGATAGTTTTTTGTTTTTTTAATAATAATTCTTTATTGACACAAATATTTTTCAACAAAAGTAGTGAGGCCCTGACTCCTGCGCTAGGTATAGTAGGAGCCAAACCAGGGTCAGGCCAGGGCCAGGGTCAGGCCAGGGCCAGGGTCAGGGCCAGGGTTTATAACCTGGATTAACACATAGGGTACTTTTATCCCGATATTCCTCCGGGATCGAGACTTAGGTATGCGGGTGAAACCGCGGGGCGCAGCTGTATAGTAGAATATATACCAACAGGGGGCAGGGTCGAAAAAAAAAATCTGCTGTTCCATAACATTTCGACCGTGTAGGACTGTAGGTATTACACTTTTGTAGGAAACAACTGTTATTTTTAAATAACCGACGAAACATTTCTACGGTGGGGGTCTAAAAGATGTGCTGAATGGTAACAGTTTGCACATTGAGGTTGATTGATGCCTTTAATATCTAAATTGGAAACTAAAAAGTACTTAAAGTAGTTTTGGTTGGTTTAGTTATCGGAAAGTACTGGAAAGATGGGTCAATGCTATGGTGATGACCTGGACGCATAAAACAAGGAGGAGGCTTAAGCAAAGCTTTGAAAAAAAAGGTTTTTCTAATAATGATTAATTACGATGAACATTAAACCTAAAGGTGCTCCATCACCGGAAGCATTCGTCTGTAATGTAACGATACAGATTTGATTTTGAGCATTACGTTACAATACTGCCTCCCTGACTGACGAGCATTCACCTGTAATGTAACTTTTCAGATTAAATATTACAGGCATTGCACACTGTAATGCTTGGCTCCTCCCTCACTATGCTCGAATTGTATTATTCAGGTTGCGCACTGTAATGCTCGGTTCTCTTCCCTCACTGATGTAATGCTGGAATTGTATCATTACAGGTTCCGCACTGTAATGCTCGGTTCTCTTCCCTCACTGATGTAATGCTGGAATTGTATCATTACAGGTTCCGCACTGTAATGCTCGGTTCTCTTCCCTCATTGATGTAATGCTTGAATTGTATCATTACAGGTTCCGCACTGTAATGCTCGGTTCTCTTCCCTCACTGATGTAATGCTCGAATTGTATCATTACAGGGTCCGCACTGTAATGCTCGGTTCTCCTCCCTCACTGATGTAATGCTGGAATTGTATCATTACAGGTTCCGCACTGTAATGCTCGGTTCTCTTCCCTCACTGATGTAATGCTGGAATTGTATCATTACAGGTTCCGCACTGTAATGCTCGGTTCTCTTCCCTCACTGATGTAATGCTGGAATTGTATCATTACAGGTTCCGCACTGTAATGCTCGGTTCTCTTCCCTCACTGATGTAATGCTGGAATTGTATCATTACAGGTTCCGCACTGTAATGCTCGGTTCTCTTCCCTCACTGATGTAATGCTGGAATTGTATCATTACAGGTTCCGCACTGTAATGCTCGGTTCTCCTACCTCACTGATGTAATGATGTAATGCTCGACTTTGAACGTTGAATTACAGGGAGCACCTTAAGAGCACTTTTGTCTTTAGTCACTTTCCGATAAAAACACTGACTCATTCCTCATTTCCAACAACGTAGAATAAAAATTGACCTATATTTTTAGTATAGGTAAACACCTTTGTTTACAAATTACCTCAATAACTCTGCAGTTTATTGAACTTCCAGATGTTGACAGCTCTTTGAAGAGATTTCGATCATCGATTGTTTTTAGCTCTCCGTATCCGAAATTCCGTCAACAACTCTATTAAAATTATCGATGATCGCGAAATTCGTGGATCTTGTTATTTGTTTTCGCGAGCTATAATAACAAACTCACGTGTTTAAGGAAGGTAAATATGTACTTAATCCCCATGGGAACTATATTTAGTCATGACAGGAAACCATGCTTCCTGGTATAGTCTGCTTTGATGTATGATCCTGTTTGGAGTCGTCGGCATTCCAGTAAATATTGTGCGAAATTTTTCGCAGATTATTTACACATTATTAATGGAAGAAATATTGATAATATTAACGTACACACGGTAGTTAAGAGAATTCGTTTTCCTGGAAGATTGTTCGTTGGATTAAAACAAATTTACGTAAATAATTTTACTTCGTGGAAATCATACTAAGTAGGTACATGTAGCAAATAGAAATATGTAAATAGATAATAGTACTCATATTCTAACTAATATTATAAATGCGAAAGTGAGTTTGTTTGTTTGTTACGATTTCACGCTAAAACGGCCGAATGGATTTGGATGAAATTTGAAAAATGGGCATACTTTTTATCCCCGTAGTACGTTCCCGTGGTATAATTTTCGACCTCCACGCGAGCGAAACCGCGAGCAAAAGCTAGTTTATAATATATACATATCTATAGATAATACATTATATAGGATATTAGAATACTGGCATCATTAATAACCCAGCACCCTAATTGCGTAATACACGATCAATCGGAATCTGAATCGTTTTGAAATAGATTGCTAATCCATTGGTTTATAAGTTAGAAAATGTTTTCAGCTCAACAACGTAAATAACGCAATGAATGTTGTTGAACTGTCAAAATGAAACAGATTAGTCGTAATCGTTTACGAAAATGTGTTACGTAATTAGATAGCAGTTATATATAGTAGTTTCTCGTGTACCCTACGTCTGTGTGACCGCGTTGTTTTACTAAACTCACACCCGAATACTGAAACGCCACTCAAAACTTAAGCGTTACTTATGACTCGTTTAAAGCCTTTTGATTGGTTGAAACTAGTTTTAAGTAACGCTTAAGTTTTGAGTGGCGTTTCAGTATTCGGGTGTAAGCTTTTGATGCGATTTTCACCATCATTTAGAGAATTTATTCCGAAAGGTTTATGTGTATAACACATTCATATTAAACTTACATACCTATATTAAAGAAATCTCAATGTCTTGTCAAGTCTTGAAAACCGTGCGACTTAGGGGCAGGTCTCTGGTATTCTATAATTCGTTGGAAAATGGGGATCGGATGATTTCATAGAAGGTATTAGCACTAACAATGCCTTCACATATTTATTAAAAATATTCATAACATTGTGGTTATGTAAGTTGTTTATAATCGCACAGCTACTCGAAGTTATCAGTGCAAGACATATGTCGCGGTTTAGCGCTGTGCTTAATGCGACTTTAAATCTCGTGCCGAGTCAGTTCCTATTTCAAGCGTTACACCATTTTTATTTTCCATTGCCTGAGTTTAGGTAATGGCTTTGAGAATTTGTCATAAGTAAATGGTATTTTTGGAGTTCTGTAGTCAACAAGAAGGAACACTTACCGTCTTATTCCAAAACACGGACTAAATTTGGTACTGGGATTAGTACTAGCTTTAGTACCATGACTAAATAAAACGTTATTATAAAATGAAGTTTATCTCTAGTTCCAGAACTATTTATGGTACTAAAGTTAGTCCGCCGAGTCCCCTAGTTTATCTTTGGTACTAATTTATTTGACGTTTGGGTTGTCATTGTTTTGGTGTTTGTGCGGGTCTATTTAAATAAAAATCATAAAAAATAGATATTAATATGATCGACTTGATGAATTTAGAAGATCTGGATATGCTGGAGACGTCTCGGCGATCTTACAGACATCGTCATCGTGAGAATCCATTCGAATTGAGTGACGAAGATTTCAGATATAAGTATAGGTTCACAAAACGTTTTGGAGAAAAGATAGTGGATGTTTTACGTGTGGATTTATCCCACGACCCTCGAGGATGCCCTGTGAGTCCTGAAGTGCAAGTAGTTTGCGCATTACGCAACTGGGCTCGACATGAAGTATGTAAACTTGGTCAATGCTAACCTAACATTAAAGATAAAATCCAAAAAATATACAAATATTATTGTTTTATTCGTAGATTTAAGACGATACAGCTGATTTGCATAGTGTTTTTCAGCCAATTGTCAGCAAAACGTGTAAAAAGGTAGCGGACATTTTGTCACGGATGTCCCGAAGATTTATAAAAATGCCCATTACTCTAAATGAACAGGAGGAAAGCATTAGGAAATTCCGCAGTATTGCTAATTTGATAATAAGATGATACAAAGCATTGCTTACCTAATAATAAAAAAAATCCATGTTTTACAAATCTTTTCTTCAGAACTCCAGTTTTCACCCCTTTCTTTCTTTTGTTGTTCCATTTTATAATGTAGCTCAAACACTATGTTGGGGTTGTAATGCCCAACAGTGAAAATGTTATGTAAGTACTTGTTATGTTATGTAAATGAGTAGACGAAGTTCGCTTGATGGATTTATTGCTACTGAATATAATTACACAATTGTTCCACTTAAATGCTATGTTAGAGAAATGCACAGCTAAACAATATCGATGTGCATTATTGAGTATGACGTACAAACTACTACAAAGGTCAATGTACAGCGTAGCTCGTACACACTACAACTCACGAAAAAACCACGTAACAGTAACAGTAATATTAAAAACAATATATAATACAACTATGAAGTGCTTTTATTTATTATTATAGGACGCAACATAGACATTCATCTCAAATTACGCGCGCTGCCGTCATATGTAAGTCGCTCCACTTCACGCTAGAGGTGTAAAAAAATATGGGAACATGATTTTAAAAAGCGCGTCAAAAGTACAAGTTGTTGCAATATATTGTAACCTAAACAAAAAATTATTTATGACATATTTTTGTATTGATAAATAATTTTTTATGCATTTCAAGTGTTATTATAATATCAACATTTAGAGAAACAGAACGTTGCTTCAAATAAAGCCTGCGTGAACGAATGAAAGAATGCCATTTTTGTTTCTTATCTGTGGATATTATTTGAACCATGAACCTTCTTTGGTACTAACTGATCCTCGAATAGTCTTCGTTTTGTAATAAGAATACATTTTGAGCCTGGAACTAGCTTTATTACCGTAACAATCCAAGACCTTTTAGTCTTGGTTTAAACCATTACTTATGCAGTTTTTTGTAATAAGACGATTATAGTTTCGCGATGTCCGTCTGTCTGTCTGTTCACGGCTTAGCTCAGGACTCTTAGTACTAGAAAGCTGTAATTTGGCATGGGTATATGGGCGTACCCAGGAGGGGGCAGGGGAGGGCAGCTGGCCCCCCCTGGATTTTGTATGCCTAGATACTGTTGTCGATAAAAGTTATGTTACAGTCACGTTATGACTTACTTTACAATTCAAATATATTTATGCATTCATTTTTAGAAAAAACCGCGGTGCGCGTGCGCTTTCATGTTCTACCTGTCATGCATAACCGACTTAAAAGAAGGAGGATTTATGTCCGGCTGTTTTTTTTTTTTTTTAATTTTCATCGATATTTTCGTCAATTGTGGACCAATTTTGAAAATTGTTTTTTCCTTTGATAAACAAAATCATTATCGGTCCATAATTTATGAAAATATCGATGAACATACGTATTAAAAAAAACATACACATAAACATACTTAGAACCTCCTTCTTTTTTGAAGTCGGTTAAAAATACGCGAACGCAGCAGCAACATCAATCTATGTAAAACTTGTAGGGGGAAGTTTCTGATTTGCCCCCCCCCCTTGAGCCAAAGGTTGGGTACGCCCATGCATGGGTATACTATACAATAAAAATCACGCCAACGAAGTGGTAAAATAAAATGTTGACATACAAAATTTTTTTAGGGTATGTAGTGTGTATGAAAGAGTCAAGCTTTGAAAGAGCCGATGCAATTATTTCCCATTTAACAAAATCCTAGCACAATTCAATTTTATTCTGAGAGGAAAGATAATCTAGGCATGCCTTAACCATAACCCCTGTATTCCTGGTGAAGTCTTTAGGAGACCATCTTAGTGAGCATACACACGAACGGCATGCGTCAACATCAGAAGAGGCAACTGCAACCGTCGACAACCACTCTGGATAAGTAGGTAATCATTTGAAGACGTATTTTATACCACTAGATTTAGATTTCACGATGATAAGAACTTCAGACCAATCTTTCATCAATTACCAGGCGTCCGTTTCTCAGGGCAGAAACCGCAGCTCAATCAATAGAAGACCGGTCCGCACTAACCATAGATTAGCATCTAGTTACTACTAATGTTCTAACTTTGCGGATAAGTAATTAGGGATTGCTCATTTACGGCCTATTACCAGTTACGTAATTACTTAAGTACTTATTGGGTAATCTGTGTCTACATGGATACCTTTTTGGTATGGATAAGTACCTACGCTTAGTCATCTAGGTACAGTTTTCTGTTAAAAACACTTTATAACGACAAATTTGATTAGGTAATAGGTATTTTTAACCGACTTCAAAAAGGAGGAGGTTCTCAATTCGACTCTTTTTTTTGGGTTTGTTACGCGTTTACTCCGCCAATTATGATTCTTGATTTGATGATTCTTTTTTTTTTGGTACGTCGTTCAGAGGTGAGAGATATACATTTTATTAACTTTGCCTGGGTAGTTTTTGAGTTAGCTTCAATAATACGTCCCAATTAGCCTATGTGGATGATATGATGATAAGTTCCTGTCACTGTTATTTATATAGCAGGTAGTGGTATTCGAATTTGTGTGGGGTAGGTACCACAACTAAAAAGTGAAAAATAAAAACTTCTTAAAATAAAAAAACAGACGACTTCCAAAAACAAACAATATAAAGTGAAAAACAACTTCAATTTCGGAAGTCGGTGGTTTTTTTTTAAGTTTTTGAATTTAGCTTTACTCTGTCCACTGAACCTGGTCCCCCAATGAACGTTTAGAGGGAAAGCAAGAATAGCAGAAAAAGATGCTATAAATGCTCATACATAGCCTGAGGGCTACAAGTGGTAATCACTTTCAAAGCCTTTCGTAACTTCTACAATGACTTTCAACAGGATTGACAAGCTTTTCGGTAGTCCCATATATTTTTGACTTTTCCATTATCGTTATCGCTGATGTCGTTGTAGAAATACGACACGCTTTGGAAGCGATTGTCACTTGTTTAGGATCTGTAGCCCCTTTTTCAAGTCAGAGGCCCATGGGCGGCATAAAAACTTTGTCACCAAGAAAGACAAACCAAACGAAAACAAAATAAAAAACCCCCGTTTAGAATGCGATTCTGGTAGAAAAATTTCTATGATGTTTTCATGGCAATTGTTCTACTAGAGTCGTTTCCCGCTTTCGCGTCGCTCCTGTCTACGAGAGACCTCTTAAAACCATTATGGAAAACACACTTAAATTATCAGTAGTCATTACGCAAACGATAACAATCATTGTTTCCATATTCATTCCTATCCCGTTTACCAACGTCATAATCACAAGTTTGGTTTTCCCGTATCCTAGGAGATTCCTGTATGTACCGGATTATATCGATCGGTTACTACGAACTACCCTGTTTGCGTTCGTGTCGCACTTACGACTTACGGAATTGGCGTCCTGTTAATAAAGTGTCGTGATATGACGAGCAACGCAAATATCAAGTAAATTTTGAGAAATTACTGAGAAAAATGACAAAAATCAAGTGAATTTTGAGAAATTACTGAGAAAAATGACAAAGATCAAGTGAATTTTGAGAAATTACTGAGAAAAATGACAAAGATCAAGTGAATTTTGAGAAATTACTGAGAAAAATATAAGAACCTATCTTACGTTTAACATAGGTCGGTGGGTAAGGTACTCTATCGTAGAAGTCGCGAAAAGGGGAAGGGAAATGATAAGGCCATATTATGGAAATTGTTTAGGATCTTTTTCAAGTCAGAGGCCCATAGTGCATGCATATTATATGCAGAAATAATAAATAACTCATCAACTGATCACTGATAGTTCCTACCTGAGATTGGAGTTAATATTTAAATGATAAATTCCTGAAACTCATATAAAATATAGAAAAAAAAAACAACTTAATTAGATTATAAAAGATAAACGATAAGTCCTCATCTCTACTTACTATTTTTCTTTTGCTGTGCCCAACAGATGTTTACCACAAAAGCATAAATATATATTGTAGAATGCAATAAATAAAGTATTGAGTATTGACAGTCTCTGGAAAATGTTATCATTGTAGGTACCTATCGAATCAAGACTGGGAAAAATTTACGTTCGATGAACACGCCTTGTCTAGGTACTCGAGGATTCGTTAAAGACGTAGTGTAGATAATAATATGTAATCCAATCGGATCATATCAAAATAATCTTATAGGTAATGAAATATAGATAGCAGCATTCACCTCTAGTTGATATCATTGTCGAGTAGAGAGTCGATCTCCTGCTATCTAATTACGCAACACATTTTCGTTGACAATTCCGACTAATCTGTTTCAATTTGACAGGTCAACAACATATTGTGTTGTTTACGTTGTTCAGCAGATTTTTTCTTTCGAAGGTACGAAGCAATGGATTAGCAATCTGTTTCAAAACGATTCAGATTCTGATTGATCTTGTATTACGTAATTAGGGTACTGAAAGGCTCTCAAAATTTGGCCAGGCACCATAAATCATTGATGGTAATTTTACTGAGACTTGTTCTAAAAATGCTTAGTTCAAGACGAAAGATAAAACGATCGTGTTTTATAGCTGAAACTTTCTTATATCTTTACGTCTGAAACTTTTTTATTAAAATGTCCTGGTTTTCTGAAGTCAATAACAGTGTAACATTTTAGTATCGATGAAGAACGATCTAAAAAACGAGTTTATGTTGTTCTTTATGTGTTTTCTTGTTCTTAATACGGTAAACCATTAATTCTTATTCAAAATGAAGAATAACAATGTAGGTAATTTATTTTTATTTGAGAAAGCTCATCGATAAACTCTCTGTAGATGGGTCACTAGAACAAGTGGTTTACTGGATTGACATCATTCATTGATTGAGAGCATTATACCTTCGGTCTATGGTTGGTATCATAGAAATATAAAATACAGGCTTATTTATATCTATGGTTTTTATGCAATCCTGGGTCTCGTGGCCCAGTTGTGGGACAGTTATAAGAAGATGATGAAGATGATACATGAAATCCTGCATGGCTTTCACCTCCTTGCATGCATAGCAATTTTTCGAACTATGTTGGGGTCGGCTTCCAGTCTAACCGGATGCAGCAGAATACCAGTATTTTACATGGAGCGACTGCCTATCTGACCTCCACAACCCAGTAACTAGGTAATACGATACCCCTTGGTAAGACTGGTGTCAGACTTTCGGGCTTCTGACGGCTCTTAACGACTGTCAAAGATCCACGAATGATCGGCGGCCGGGAGCAACGGCTTAACGTGCTTTCCGAGGCACGGAGGAGTCTCGGTATGTAAAGATTGTCACCTATTCACGGACTAACCCCGGCAAGCATAGCTTAACCCGATGGATCGACCCATGCGGCTGTTATTACTTAGCCACGATCTCCTCACTTCCTCGCATAGCCTTGACCATAAAAGCATGGGATAGTCTCAAGAGTGTTTGCAGTAGCATTCTTTTTACGCGACTGCGCGATTGGAAAGAGTCGAAGACAGGTTAATTATTCACACGTAGGTATCTACTTATGTATTTGTATGTGGGATTCTTTATACCCTCGAAGCATCGTAACGGTTGCATGGACTTCAATAAATGCGGTGTCAATCGACTCGTCTAGGTCGCACGATGTAAGGTCTTGCATAAAAAAAATGAGTATCATGACCATCTTGGGTACTTACCTATCAAAATAAAGGGCTTGAGGAGACGATTCCGAAAAAAATAACACACCGGTTGAAAAAAAAAAAACCAGTAAAAATATCCCTACAGCGACTAAAAAGTTCAAAACAAGCTCACTTTTCAAGCATGTTTGATGCAGTGGACAGTGGTATCAAATCTGAGATGGAACTAAAATAACTGCCAATTTTTTTTATTTTGTTTGCACATGCACTTTGGTACCTACTCGTTATATGTGAGTAGGCTAGAATAGGAATTACGAAATTCAATACAATCAGGCATTAGCTATTAATATCTATTTACCTTATAGATTTCAATGGTCGATTTTAATACCTACTTATTTTATAAACCTACCTACGATGTTACTGTTAGCCTTAGCACACTGTTAGTCACTGTGCTCCTTGTATACCTACCAACAGTACCACCTATCAATTCAAGCGCATTGCACGTTATAAATGCATGTTCATTTGAGTGTTTACCTGACGCATTCAGAGTTGAGTCGTTGATAGCTTGAGTTTAAGGGGCTTGGTTAATTATTCACACGTAGGTATCTACTTATGTATTTGTATGTGGGATTCTTTATACCCTCGAAGCATCGTAACGGTTGCATGGACTTCAATAAATGCGGTGTCAATCGACTCGTCTAGGTCGCACGATGTAAGGTCTTGCATAAAAAAAATGAGTATCATGACCATCTTGGGTACCTATCAAAATAAAGGGCTTGAGGAGACGATTCCGAAAAAAATAACACACCGGTTGAAAAAAAAAAACCAGTAAAAATATCCCTACAGCGACTAAAAAGTTCAAAACAAGCTCACTTTTCAAGCATGTTTGATGTAGTGGACAGTGGTATCAAATCTGAGATGGAACTAAAATAACTGCCAATTTTTTTTATTTTGTTTGCACATGCACTTTGGTACCTACTCGTTATATGTGAGTAGGCTAGAATAGGAATTACGAAATTCAATACAATCAGGCATTAGCTATTAATATCTATTTACCTTATAGATTTCAATGGTCGATTTTAATACCTACTTATTTTATAAACCTACCTACGATGTTACTGTTAGCCTTAGCACACTGTTAGTCACTGTGCTCCTTGTATACCTACCAACAGTACCACCTATCAATTCAAGCGCATTGCACGTTATAAATGCATGTTCATTTGAGTGTTTACCTGACGCATTCAGAGTTGAGTCGTTGATAGCTTGAGTTTAAGGGGCTTGGAGGATTGCCCATCACATGGGTGTCCACGTGAAGGTTAAAGCAAAACTCATTAACTATGTTTTCTAACACAGACAAGGGCCCTTGAAACTAAGATTCGTTCAAATGCGAATTGCGAGACTTGAACCCTGACGTACCTACAACTTCACCTCAAACTGTCTGGGTCGCCGAAATGTTGCCTTATTTCGGCAATAAAGACAGTTTATGTAATAGCTCGAATTCAAGCTACTTATTGAAATTTTTAAAACAACGAAAGTAGAACACTTTGGCGTTAGTGCAAATTTGCGTCATTTATCTGCCTAAGTGCATGCAATGATTTGAAAATCATTCACGCAACTTGTATACTTTGCCTATTGCAATTATGCCATTCGCTCTAATCGCTACGTGGTTTTGCTTTCCCACAAGAAGCACGATTTCACAGAGAAATGTAATATCTCGTGATCATCTCGATTCTTCAAGGTCTCAATCAATCAAAAGTGTGACAGATTGAATTGTAGGTCTAAAAGATTTTGATCCATCTTTAGCTGATAGGTAGGTTAGGTACCTACAAGTTACTGACTCTCAACCGTGTTCAATTTTATGCAGTCTTTGTGGTCTTTAACCTCATTAAAAAAAAACAAAGAGAGATAGAAAAAGCATAGAGTGGTAATTTTTTTTTGGGATAAAGTTATTTCTTTATGAATTTCAAAAATAAAATAGGTACCTACTTACCTACTTACTTATTTACATATATTTTAATTAAACTTCGATACAATGAAAAGTGTTGGGCATAGTTAATGGCTATTTACGACACTTTTAGCATTTTAAGTGAGTTTGCTTCCCGGTTACCCTGACGATCCCTCACTTTGTTTTGTTTTCCCGGTATCGATCCAAACGGACCGTCACGCAATGAAATATTTAATTTCCCTATTAATGTACCGTGCCGTGCCTGTCTACCGAGAAATGATTTATCTAAGGATTTATAAGAATTATCACATTGTACCTAAGTAGAATTTTTGAGCTAAACCGATTAGGTACTTACCTACTATAAGTATATTTATAAAGTACCTAACTATCTACTTATTGGACTTGGCAATAAACCAAGGGCGACAAATTCCAAAGCAATCTGTATGTAGTGTTTAACGCTATCTAGAGCCATGGAAGAGAAGAGACTTGAGCCTATGATGAGGCGGCTCGTGGCTCATGGGTGCCACAAAACAAAACAGAAGATTTATCTATTCTGTGTTCATCATCATAGAATAGCTTGTATGAATATGGCAATAAGGATGATAGCATCCTCTTTGCGTGTTAATAACAACTTACCTACCGGCCCTACCGCTATTAGGTAGGTACCTACTAAGTAAGCCTTACGCCAGGCGAGGTAATTGAGCATGGGAATTTTCCCTCACGTCAGTCCACTGAAGCGGTCTCAGAGGCCCACAGGGCCACGGCCACGGTTCGTGTGTAATAAAATAATGGATGTTGAATCGTCGCGAGATAATCATTATTTTGATGAAAATGGCACAATGTAATGTATAGGTACCCATCATGAAAGATCCGGGAGCAATTATTGTGTGAATTAGGTAAGTACTTAACTAGAAACTATAAAGTAGGATCGGAATGATCACCATGTGGGCTGTAATTCCGATTTACCTAATAACTCAACGTAAAAATTGCCGTGAAAGAAATTGGCACTTGTCAGGTGCCATAGAAAACGACGTCACATTCTTCATTCATTACGAGTTTGCGACGCGGCGCACATTTTGTGAGTCGCCGCGTGGACGCTAGGCCGAGTGGGGGCGGCCAAACCGGTGTCAGTTCGCAAACAGCCGAGGCCGTGCAAGATTGTGTTTCTGAACGCAAAACGACATACGGGCGGTTACCGAACGTGAAAGAAATGTCAGTTTACCCCGATATTTTTCGGCGGCCTACATAAATCCTTCGATTTTTCGAACAATTGTGAATTCGTGATAATAAAAGGACAGTGAAACTGTGAATTTTAATTGATTAATGCCGAATTCCGCTGTGTCGACCGTGTCATTTACCATTTTAATGCAAAGTTATCGATGTTGAATGTGTTTTAGTAACCCAGTTGCGTACACCATATCAAAATAAGTTTTAATCGAAATTCGGAGAAGTCTGTACTGTTTTCGTGTTTGAAAATGTCCGGTGACTCGCTTTCTTAGCAAATTAAGTTGGTGTAACGAATCGTGGACTGTTGTGGCCTTATTCGAGTGGATTACGTTAATCGAATATTAGTTATGACCTTCTAGATGAAGGAGTCGTATCCTGATGAAATTATGCTCTGTTTCGTCCAAGGATTTGGTGAGAGTGAGCGTGGGTTTAATAAGAACCGTGAGTTTGTTGGCCATGTGTCAGATGCTGCTTTGAAGTATAAGAAGCAGGGTAAGAGAGTATCACTGCAGTTGGAAGGGGGGGAAGTCGAGGAGCCTGTTGATTTACGTGCCAAGAAGTCACCGGGACTCGTAACTGGGAAGTCTTTGAGGCTGTCATCAGGAGGCCGCTTTCCAGAGGTGAAAAGAAGTTTGAGTGATCGTTTCTCAGTCATCACTGATGCAGGAGGGAAGAGGCCAGCGAAAGGGCTCTTGACCATTAGAAAGACTTGGTATTTATAACATTTATTTTATTATTTATGTACACACAGTAAGCTACATAGAAATGTGTTGTAAATCGTATTAAGATTTAATTTTAAAATTATGTTACGAATTGTGAAAGTGTTGAAAAGTAATTCTCAAATATCTCACATTATTTTGTAACTACATGCAGAATAGTTTAAAATATAAACGTAATCAGTAGATTTTATTATTATTAACATAACTGCAGTAAAATACAAGGCCATCCTGATTCATTTATTGCATCCTTTTCTACTCCAATGTTATTGAGGTTTTTGTGGTACTGTATCAAGTACATACCTATCACAGAACAAAGGAATAACAGTTTTTATTATTAGCTTCAAGACCTAATTCTTTATTAAACCATAATATTAAGTAAGTACAGTTAAAAACTTGGGGATATTCATTGATAAGAACTTTTCTTGGACTGCCCAGCTACAGGAAGTTAGCCGCAAACTATTTGCATCCGCTGCATCTTTGAAGAGATTACGTAATTTTCTACCGACTGCCACCAAGATTGCGCTTGCCCAATCGCTTCTTCTACCCATCCTTGATTATGCTGATTCCAGCTATCTTGACCTTACCCAAGACCAACTTGATAAACTTGAGCGGCTTCAAAATGTTTGTATAAGGTTCATATTCGGTTTGCGCAAATATGACCATGTTTCCGAATATCGCGTGAAGCTCAAGTGGTTACCAATTCGCCTTCGCCGGAATGTTCATATTCTTTCCCTGTTGTATAATGTGCTTTTTTCCCCTTCCACCCCTCTCTATCTCAAGGAACGTTTCCAGTTTCTCTGCGACTCCCACACGAAATTTTTAAGGTCATCAGATAACTTGAAGCTTAAAATGCCTATGCATTCCACAACTTTCCTCGACAAATCTTTCACTGTTCAGGCCGCTCGTTTGTGGAATGCACTGCCAGTTGAAATAAAGCGCGCGCAATCGTTACATGTGTTTAAGAGACTCGTGAAGGAACACTACTTGTCGTTGTGATCTTGTTCTCGTAACTGTCATTATCTATAGTCTTCATTTATTTTCGTTGCTTATATATTTTGTATGTATGTATTTATGTATCTATTATTTAGGATATGTATCTGTGTATCTATTCTAGTATATTGTATACATATTATTTGCACCAACGACAGCCCCATTTTTATGTCCAGGCAAATCACTGTCCATTCTAAGGTTGCCTGGAAGAGATCGCAGAAAGCGATAAGGTCGCCCATTGTATATTTTGTAGTGCTTAATTATTATTTCTTGTTATGTATTTTTGTGGTGTACAATAAAGTATATATAAATAAATAAATAAATAAATACAGCAATAAGTATTTTATATAGCTGGCTTCAAGGTTTTGTGTGTACCTGGTACCTGCAGATGGATAAATCATACAATATGCCTTGGGGCTATTAAATATCCCTACAATAAGATAGTAAAAGTACAGAATTATCCTATGTCATTCAATTACAATACAAGTGACAGATTTGATAAACTTATCTACTATGTCTTATCTCCTTCTCGACTATCTACATCCAAATCTAAAAACATGAGTAAGCAGTATTCAGCTGCATCAGGTTAAACTGTAAGCCAACTCCAACATTGTTGAGAAAATGCTTGACAGATGATGATAAGCCTAGAGGTACCATCATAGCAGTTCATATCTAACTAGTTTCAAAACAAAATCCCGTGAACACAATGACCACATCTGTTACCGGCCTGGTGCTACAGCCGCCGAGCGCTGCAAGCAAGAATAGTCCTTACGGTGTATAGATGTGAACTTCTTCAATGTTACCTATCTGAAGTTGGCAATAGGCTTTGCCTCCACTGTCATGAAAAGGTATGATGCTGTTTGATATGTTAGGTAATCTCAAAAGCTTTACTTGTGATTTTTAACTGACTTCCAAAAAAGGGAGAGGTTCTCAATTTAGATATTTATTTTTGTTTTATAAATATGTTGTATAACTCCATCATAAATAGACAGATTTACAAAATTCTTTTTTTATTTGATTTCCTAATAACATTCTTGAAATGCCTAAAGAAGTCAGACTTTTTTATGAAAGCTATTAAACTACTATTTGGGAATGAGCTAATGCAGCATTCTATTATTAAAAATACATTAACTAAAAATACTTCAATTTCTATTATTAGAATTGGTTTATTCATACAAATTCTTTTTGTTCAAGTTCCATTCATAGAATGTTCAAGTAGGTAATTAATTCTCTCATTTGTTTTGTATGTAAGTAGGTAGTCAGGAGATTTTCTGTTCCAATAAAATTCTTTTGAATAAGCTGATTAGTGTACTAAATTACTAACTAATTGCCTGCTAAGTGCAAATGCTTAGTTCTTAAATTAATCAATAGTTATTATCTATTGTTTACCCTTTCGCAATATAGATCTCACATTACTCAACTCAAAATAAGTAGGTATTAAAATGAATCAATCATGAAATATAGTACTTATACTTGACTTGCAATTAAGTAAATTAATTTAATCACTTATATACCAAACCTACTACATTATTGTTTGCCTCCTTGTGATAACACTTCATATAGGTATCTACGTTAATGATAATGGCATTTAACAAGCTCTAACAATACCATATTGACGTAACTGGTAACATTTGTTGAACCTTTGTTTCCTGACAACCCTTGTCAAAGTCAGGGTTAATACAGCCTTAATAAAATGAGTCATGACTTTCACTTTACACTTTGACAAGTCACTGATTACTTAGCAAGTAGGTGTCAGTCTAACTATTAACTGTTTATTATTTCTAAAAGCTTATGAGTAAAATTGAACTATGAAAAAAAAAAAAAGAGGTGAAGACATTTTTAAAAAATTATAAGAGAAAATTAAAATAAATTAAAGATAGACCCCCCCCCCCCCTTTTTAACCGACTTCCAAAGAGGAGGAGGTTATATGTTCATCACGTATGTATGTTTTTTTTCCGCCGATTTCTCCATCAATTGTGGACCGATTTGGAAAATCTTTTTTTGTATGAAAGGGTATGCTCCTAACTTGGTCCTATATCAATTCTATTAACTTTGCTTCGATAGTTTTTGAGTAAGCTTCAATAATACGTAATTTTCCCACTTAGTTATGTGGATGATATGATGATAACTTCCAGTCACTGTTATTTACATAGCAGGTAGTGGTATTCGAATTTGTGTAGGGTAGGTACCACAGCTAAAAAGTGAAATATACAAAAAAAAACACAAATACAAAGTGAAAAATAACTTTAATTTCGGAAGTCTTTTTTTTGGAAGTTGGTTGTTTTTTTTTTTGTAAAAAGTGTTTATGTTAATTTTCAATAATTTGTCATGAATATTCAGAAAAAATACGGGCGGGCACATGCCCTTGGGCGACATTGGTGCCGATTCTCTTGTCACAAATGCCTCTAAACTAAACTAAAAATCACTAAAATTTAGTTTAATCCTGTGAAACGACGATTTCCCATTCTGAAATAGACTTAAAGTGACACAACTTAACTATATTTTAGTTTGACAGCACTAAGATAGTACTGAGTTTTTAGTTTAGTGAAAATGGCAATTTTGCCATTCTGAATTTGACGTTTTTCACCTAAAATTTTGATTGTAAAAGACCAAACCAGACTAAACCTAACAATTTTTAATCGCGATTAAAAAGGTGTGGGGTAAAATAAGATGTCATGAACTAAAATTCACACCAACATCTCGACTTCATGTGCAAAAACAGTACTTACTGTATTTATTTTTTCTTTTGCTTATATCTCGAAAATGGTGCGTCCTATCGCAAAAATAATGAAAATTTCGACCCCCTTTATAACACCCTTAAACCCCTAAAACTCAACATGTTGGTAATATTTTTTTCATATTTTCCATACAAAAAGTGAAATATTCCATATAAAATACGTCGAGGCTGCACCCCCTGCGCGCCTCCGGCTCTAAAAAAAATCGGGTACCACGTGGATTCGCGATTGTCAAATTCGTTTTAGTCGTGTCAAAATTATTTTTTAATTTAGAGAATTTTATTTGCTTGAATAGTGTTAAGATTCTCATAGCCAAAAGTAAGAAATTTTAGTGATAGTTTAGTTAGTTTAGTTCGGTGTACAAGAGAATCGGCACCATTGTATAGGTATATTAATTAATTCTTTCACTCAGTAGTATATTTACAATTGGAATGAAGTTCCTTAACATGGCTTGCGGTAGGAGATGACTGGTAGAAATTATCACGTAAGGAAAAAGTGTTATGCCTCCTCCATGCGACTTTCTCTCTCTGTCTCTTTTTATTATATACGGGGTCCACCGAACGGACACATTTATTATTATACATTAATATATAAGTTGGTGCACACATAAACTCATTTGAGTTTTACCGTGCACCAAAATCATCTACCACATAATTTAAAAGTAAAATAAACTAAAGTTCTTAATTAAACTGAAACAGCAACAAAAATAACAACGAGGGTATTAAGCGAAATATTTAGCCTTGTAAATGATTTATTCTATTTATAAAGTAAGTACTTAATCAGGTATTATGTATGTTGTAGGTATTATGTTGTGTGTAACATGGTCTTTGTTTTGAGTATTGATTTATTTACTTACATTGTCCAGTAGCAGTTTTACTGATTATTTTCATGACTCTTGGTTTCTGAATTAAAATATTAATAATAGAGTAGACACCTATGTTTAAAATTTTTGTAGGAATCAATAAAATGTATAAACCTTGAAGTTCCTATGATATCATAAATTATCAAAGCCATTATTGCAACAAATATCAAGATTATTTTATCTGTGTCTGTTTTGAAAATATATTGTATGATGTTGATAAGAGATAAGAAAGACAGTTATCATAAGAATAACTACAGTTTCCTTATGAACACCTGCAAGATATGATCAGATTATATTTTTACGCAAATAAACCACTCCACTTTAACTCAATTTCAGGAAATATTAAAGTGACTCAATTTTACATCCCTGTTGTTATTATAGACGGTATTGGGAAAATATTGCGTTATATTTTTATTTTATGACACAGTACTTAATAGTCATAAAATGTAACCAAGGTATTCCGTATTCCCAAAATATAGATTTACGCAAAACTAAAAAAGTTTCCATTCAGAAATTAGTTCAATTTCAGTAGAAACCATACCAATATCTTTTATAACACAAAGCGGGACGCAAGCCCATAAAAGGTGTATTTTGGTACATCTAATTACGTGCAAACACCGGTGCAGTGTCGCAACTTTATGATAGATTCTTACCATGTGTTGTCGACCTACTTTGAACGACGATACCAAAATAACCGGTACGTTAAGGCCAAGACAAATTGTTTCATAAAGAAACGTTTCATGACACAACCGATGCTATTCTGGATAACTTGACACATCATGTCATCAAAGTAAACCAATATATTGTGATTTGCCAATATCCTTGCCCTGAATCTATTCTCGATTATTCTGTTAAACATACGTTTTAACTAAAATAGTTTGAGGTTGACGTAAATAATGATTACGCAGAGTTAAACCATCCATTTATTTTTAGTGTCACCCAGTTTCGTGAAAATGTAAGTATTCTACTTCTTTCGTAATCTAATGATAGAAAATATTCACTTGACATTTTCAGTCGCTCGTGTCATTGCGTAATTGGAAGACTTCTATGGTCAGCGTTGGCTAGAAACTTTCTCTACTTACGCGTAAATTGCGTTGAATCCTAAACTATGACTCAATTTCATCTGGCAGTAGAAAATCTTGTTTTGACTTATCGAGCACGTTTCATTTCGTATGTTTGAAATCTGCGTACATTACACGACTTTTATTAGAGCATCAATTAACTCTTCGGACAGCAATGACGAGAAAATACGATCTCTGTTAATTTTGATACTGCCCAAAATATTTGGTTTTGGAATCAAAATATTCCAACCATAAATCTTCAGCATTTTAGGCGATTTCTGTCGTTAACCCAAAATAATAACTTCCTAATTATCCATTTATTTTAAATCAAAAATCTTTCTGTGCCAAATAAGCTACCTATGTCACTAGTGTGGGATATTTATTCATGACCCATAAGGATGATGTCACCGCACTCGTTGCAGCATAAAAGGAAGCACCTAATTTGTCGTGCGTGGCCTCTTCGACTAGTAATAATGCCATCTCGATAGTTTTTTATGCGATATTTTATGGCGATATGACGGCAAATTGCGCCATTTTGGCAATGAAATAGTCTGTAGTTAACTAGTTACTGTATCTAAAAGACATTTTCGATAATTTTCTTTGGTTAATGACTGCAGATCATCTTCCTAGAAACCCTTCTCTGGATCGTATTTCTGGAGTTCAGTCGCCGTCTTCATTTGAACTAATTTAATACGTAACATGTTGTGCTAGACTTGCCTTTAAGTGGTGTTAACGCACTAAGTATGTTGTTACAGCTTGCAGTTTAGACCACCACGCAAGGAGCTTGACCATGTGTTCATATTCATATATGCTTTAAATTATCATTTGGTGTGAATGAGATAGATTTTGGCAAATTAACTTTTAATGAAGATGATCCCGGATCCTTTTATTACCACATCAGCAATTTGTCGAAAGCCTAAACAGGATTATGCTAAAACTAGAATTCTTAGTACTGAACAAGAAAACCCAATCACTCTTATTGCTTGCTCAACTCAGGAGCTTTAGGTCCGGTTGGCTTTACTTCATTACTCGACGAAAATACCGAGATTTCAAGTGTCGGTTTATCCGCAAATCAATATTGTGGTACAGAAATTCAAAGTTGTGTTTTAAATGTGAATCATAAAGGGAAGCTATTTTAATAGAACAAAGAGTAGGTTCTACTTAATGTGGGAAATGGTAATGATTAAATACAACTAAATCCCTGTTCTAAAAACGACTCTTTCCCAAGTTCGTCATTCATAACACTGAATCCTTAGAAATGTTGGTTTATTGTTCAAGTGGAGTTTCGGATAGGGAAAGTGTATTTAGAAATACTGAAAATAAGCATTTTCACAACATAATATTTGCTTATGTATAAAATAACGACTGTACTTTTGGGTGCCTTCGGAATTTATTTCCGTATTTAGTGGCGTAATCCTGTTACGGGTAAGTCGAAATAAAAACTGAAATTAGAGAGAATTGGATTAAAATTGTAAGGTTTCACTCTAACCTTGTTTAGCAAAATGTTCTCGAATATTTTAAAGCGTTTCTTAAATTGGATTGTTTAGAACAGCATTAGCATATAATGGTATTTGCAGAACAGGTGACCAATGACGTAACACATTTTTGTAAACGATTAAGACTAATCTGTTTCATTTTGACAGTTCAACAACATTCATTGCGTTATTTACGTTGTTGAGCAGATTTTTTTTCGAACTTATGTGGCAATGGAATAACAATCTGTTTCAAAACGATTCAGATTCTGATTGATCGTGTATTACGCAACAAGGGTACGAGTTTGAAATAACTTAGTACCGTTTTTGTTAAATCAAGTTTTATGTACCATCGAAGAAGTTCATATCTAACCACCGTAAGGACTATTCTTGCTTGCAGCGCTCGGCGGCTATAGCACCGGGCCGGTAACAGATGTGGTCATCGTGTTCACGGGATTTTGTTTTGAAACTGGTTAGATATGAACTTCTTTGATGGTACGTCAGGGCCTGGGTAACAGTTTTATAGATTAAAGCTGTATGGTGTACAATGAGTTTTTATTTTGTAAAATTTAAAATGACCGTACCGCTTGACTCCGCAGCTGTGTGTGTTTTGTTTTTTTCATATATTATCCATTTTGTTCCTACATATCGTGTGCTGAAATTAAGTTCATTGTTCTTTCAGTGACAGGTTTTTATCTCTTGTTTTGTTTTTCTCGGACTGGTTTTTAAAGTCAGCATTTCGTCTGACAGAGCCGTTGATTGTTCGCAGTCATAAATTTAATACAGTTGTTAGATGGAGTCAAGCATGACATCGCCCGAGGATCCTACAAGTTAGTCATCGGTCGTCGCCATATCATGACGTATCCTTACCAAATTTCATCATACGTGACCATTTTCTTAGAGAATATGAAGCCAGTGCCAAGGCCAACGTACAAATACGTGACCAAACAACCAACTGAATTAAACATGAGTTTGCCGCGCCGTAGCTCTTTGATGTGACTGTGCTACTGAAATTGGTCGGTTGTGACAATTTTCGTTATATATTGTTTCCTCTTATAGAGTTTTATCTACGTCGAGTATGGAAGTTGGCACGTTGCCAACGGTTGCTCTCTTCAATTCGTGATATGTCCTAAGGAACTCGCCTATTATCTCGTCTTTCCTTTCTATAAGTGCAGTCTTTAAATGCACTTGAGACTGTTTAACGATCTACGTTTCTTTTGGAATTATTATACGTATTTACGTATAATAATTGCGAACTTTCTGATATTTTTGTATTATATTAAAAGTATTCTACAAATCTGTTTAGTGTATAAGAATTCGTGTTGATCGTTGTCTAGACGTTAACTATGTAATTTTATGAGCTCGGCAGTAACTAAATTACCGGACGCTAACCACGAGTGCGTAAAATAAGAATTACGGTCTCGTGTGGCAAACATTGGAAAATCCTTTTGTTTTTAGAAATTCGTTTGCAAAATGATCATTCACTTACTGCATGAGAATTATTTGATGGACCACTCTGATGCCTCATTTACCAAATGGACCGTTCTCGGTTGAATCTCTTTAATCCCAGTTTCGTTCCTCGCCATTCGGGGACTTTATAAAGGGTGAAAGAAACTTTTCACCCGTTAATATTTTGGAGCAAAAAATTCAACTTCAAATAGGTGTCCTTTACTTTCAATTGTTCTATTGTTTGTGAGATTTTGTGGTGTGGATATGATTGTTATTGAATAGACATTGAAATGGCTGGGCACCTGAATCATTATACTCTTCAGGTCTATTCTTCGGACACATAAAGAGCTCTAGACGCTTAAGTTAGAAATTACGAACTGCCCTGAAAAGAGAAAATAGTAGGGATGTAACGATTCCGATTTCGAACCGATATCAAACAGTTCAAAAAGCGCGGAACGACGACACGCGCGCAGCATTATCACTCTGTCGTAGACTGGACTGGCGGGGGAGCCGCGCACGCAGCGCAATAGCGCATGCTTAGCGACATGACAACACGGCAAAACGCAGTATTTGCAGTTTGCTGAGAGTAGGCTGAGCGATGTAATGTGTGCCGTCACCGCTATTCGTGATTCTGTTTATTCACGCAGTTAAGTGAGAATTATTAGACTGTTTAAAAAAAAAAAAGTAGGTTAAAAGCCGGCGCCTTTAAAACGTACATACTTCATTATTTATTTGATTTATTATCTACAAAACCATCGATATCGACATCGGTATTGCCGATTATTTACTATAATAATCGGTATCGGTATCGTATCGGGAAAGTTATGTAGCGGAACATCCCTAGAAAATAGGTAATTTTCCAAGTATGCGACATGATATCTTGATCTGTAAACACAGTCAGGTGTTGAATGAAAAACACTATCATACAGCTTCATAAAGAAAAAATACCTCAAGGTTTCAGAATAACTTCCTTTAGTCGTTGCTCTAACACACAGGATGTCAAAGATTAGATTGCACAAGTACCTATGTGTTTTACACATTCGGTCAAGTTTCAACACTGCAGAATTCCAACCCAAAGAGTTTTCCTATGAGGATAATAATATATGTACTTACCTATATGCCTGTAACCTAACCTAGTATAGGTTTTACCTATCCTATACTGGGTTAGGTAAAACAGCTGTGTTAAGCAGGAATTTTGAATTTCAACGGTTTTTCTAACTGAACAGACAGCTGTGCTGCTGGGGAGTTTGTTGCGCCACTTCTTCTTCCCAGCTAAGCACTAGGAAGTTTTGAAGGGCGGGCGTTTTTGGGGGACTGTCTTATGTAATTTTGATGTTCGAAAAGTGCTGATTGTCAGCCTACTTTGAATATATCACGTTCGAATTTGAATTTGAATTTGAAATTTAATAACACCGATTTACGATGAACTGTTTGCGCTTCAAAGCATTCCGTCCTGTATAGGTCATCTCTTTTTCGCACTGGAACAATTGTAACTGCCTATGGAACTTCCATAGGCAGCCCTTAAAAAAGGAAGAGAAATAGTAACAAGTCAGACAACTTAATATTTGGACAGATAGTGTTTTCATCAGTAAAACCAAGTAAAAAGAAATTATATTTAGTCCGTCAGTCAGATAATAAAAAAATATTAGCCTCGTATTTTTTGCTTTATCATTTTAATTAAAAAAATACTTAGATGCAACGCATTAAACTTGGGGAGTGAGAGTCGCTACATCACAAGTAGGTATAAAATCCACATACATACTCGTGACGTCATGGGACATTTTAACTCAATGTATCGCCGTAATCTTTTGATAACGTAAAAAAATAAAAAATACTTATACGTTATTTCTTCATAGGTAATCTAAACGACGGACAAAAAAAAACTTTTTTTTTTCGTCGACCTTATTGTCAAACGCACCTCAAAAATGCATACGGAATGAAACAAGATCACTTGTTTACAGGACCAAGTGATACTATTGAATGTGTGAATACAACTGCAGTCGGAACGAGATATGAGCACTTGAAACGAACAGTAATAAAATACAACTGCAGTCGGAACGAGATATGAGCACTTGAAACGAACAGTAATAAAATATTAGCAATAGAAATGGAAGATGAGTCTATCTTTTACAGCTGCCATTAGTACAGCATTACCGATTGTATATTGCCTCTTGAAATGATGATGGGATGGTAAACTACTTATTGTGGTAAGTCTTCAGTCTTGGTCTGTCTAGCCTTACCTCAATATGGTCAGAGTGTCTATGAAGTTTCTTACCCGTTCTTCTCCATAGGAACCTACTTCGCTTTGGAATGGGCTCCATCTTTCTGACTGACCAACTCCTTGACAATTCAAAATTGCCTGTAAATGGTTTAATTGAATTAAATGCTTTGAGTTTTAGAGAATCATTGATGATTAACTTGATGATGACGTTACGTTTGTTCATTAGATGGATGCAGTTTTACATCCGTAAGACATAGTATGTTCATAGTAAATGATCTTGATCACACACGGGATGGCTGATCGATTACCATTTTATAACTTTTTATCATCTAATGTGTTTTCTGAATCTCATACTGTGTCAGTGAAATACTATTGAAACTAGTTTTGTCTGCTTTGAATGGAACAGGTTTATGCGCTTGAGTCGATCCACTGCACGGTTAACAATTAAATGGTTGCAAATACGTCATTATGAAGTGATAATGCGGAATTACAAATAATTTAATTTGTTTGTAATAAAATAATACGAGTTCCGTTACATCCAGTTTTAAGGTGAGGACAAAGCCAAATACTTAAAATAATACAACTTCCACCAAGTTGAATAATGTTCACATTACGGCGTTTAAATTCCATTTCGCAGGAAGAAATCGACACCTAAAGGATAGAATATCAATTCCCGAGTCAGTCTCCACCTGTGTGCCAATAACACCATAATGCGCCACCGATATGCTTGCCAAATGCCAACCCCAATTCCTCCTAGATCCCATCAATAATGTACGAAGAATATTTGGTTTGACTGCATGTGGATTTCTGATTGTAGATGACATTGCTCCAGTAGATTTTGCTAATACTGCAGTTAATAACCTGTTGACTTTATAGATACTTACAACAGATGCTGATGAATGATAAGCTGATGTTGTTACATCAGCTTATGTTATTGTTTATAGAACATGTTATTGTTCCTCTTACTGGCTGTAAGGACTAAGAAAGGGCATTGGTACCTAACGTCATATCAAAGGATTTGCGAAATTTAAAATAAAGATAAAGATACAGACTAGCAATAATTTTATATCAACGATGTTCAAAGTTTTTAAGGAGAAGGAAATAGGATGCATAATATGCGGTACGGTTCACAAATCCTTCCATATCCTAAGGGCACGTCCTCTCAACCATTATCGCGCCCGCCAGCTACAAATACTACTCCTTGATGTGCAAGTCTCTGTAGCACCATGAAGCACATGAGGCTTCAGAGGTTAGTTTGAATGTTTGGGTTCATTCGAGCAATCGAGTCTGGTCAAACCACGCTTGGGGTCGGTGCATTTCATACATTCATTCAGTAATTCAAAGATGTACAAAGTTTTTAACAATGCTGATTCTGAACTCGTCCATCAAAACTTTTTAGCTCATCTTAAGAAATTGATCATACTACTTGGATTCATTAAATTTGAAGGTTAGGCTTCAAATTAAATGAAACAGATTAATTTCTAACGGTACCCTGTTTGTGATCAATCTAATAGGTATTTTATATTATCTTTTGTCTCCTTTTCGCTAGTATACCCATATATTTGCATCCTTTAAGTTGTAACCTTACCTTTCCTTGCCGCACCCTTCAGCTTGGTATATATCTATTCTAATAACTATATGCGCTCTATACGTACAGACGTGGGCGTCCCAAGGCGTCAGTCCTACGGGCGTCATGGTTCCTACGCCGATAAGTATTGAGAGTTTACTTATAGAATGTTTTTGTTCTTCATGTTAGCCTTGAACTTTCGCTTAGTGCTCAGTGAAGCAGTCAAGTTTTTGTCTACTGAAGAAGCGTGCGTAAGTCATCGTTCATTAATAGTTTGTAAAATATTGTTGGTCCAACATTACGTAGCTGTAGATGTATGCGGAACCCAAGACCAGAATATATAAAAGGAAGGCATAACAACGGAAATCTTTAACTGGAGCAAATTATAATCAAAGTCAAAGGTGCCCCTTGACTTTTGAACTTGTTCAAGTTCACATGAAATATAAATATGCAAGTCAGTGGGAAAGTCCTGAAGTTGTTATGGAGTTTATATATTTTGAAGATATACCATAAATTGTAAATTGTGTAAGTTATCTTTAATTATGATAGCCCTGACTGCTTGATTTAACATCACGTTATGGATAATAGAGTCGGCAAAGAATTACTTAGTTACTAACTTTCCTTTAACTTTATTAATAAGTCAGCAACAATATAATCTATTTTACGAGTTAACTAGATTAATTGGAAACTAAAGTAATAAGAGAAATATCATATCATATTACTGAAAATGATTCGATACCATCTTAATCCGATCCAGTTCATTGGTTTCGAACGGTACGAATATTTTGAGTGCTCTCATTTGGATTAAATTTAATAAATCGATTATGAGGCGTTAATTGACACTCAAAGAGAAAGACGTCAAATAAAATCAAACACGTTTCGCTTGACGTCATCGGCTTCTCCAATACCACTTGTTCCCAATCAATGCCTATAGGTTGTTCAAGAGGTGGCCTAATTCAATCAAGTTATTGGACGGTGGACCGTCCTTCTTTATTGCCACATCGGTGATTCTTGCCGAGATATCTGTAAACATCTTCATTGTCTCGTGTCTTATGATAATAATGAGGGTTTTTATTATGAATTCCCCTACTTTATCAAGGTCAGACAATTTCTACACTAGTTCAGTTCCCACGATGCTCGTTGTTTGCGATCTTCGTTGACGTGGGTATATGAGAAACAACATATGGTACACGTGTTCAATGACTTAGCAGAAAATTATTAAGGATGGAATATATATATAGGCGTTTTCGCCCTCGTTTAAATAGCTTGGAGAATATCTTTTATGTAACATGATTTATATAATAAAATTAAACGCATAGCATTGCAAATTATTTATTTGGTTACAATCAATTAAAATTTGTTAATAATTACCCGGAATAAGGATTAACATGATTTATAAAATAACAAAATCAAACGCATAGCAAATGATTTATTTGGTTGCAATCGATTAAAATAGTATTAAGTTCATATGGCTTTAAATATATTACCAGGAATGAGGAATTGGAGGAACTTCTTTGTAGTACCTGTAATTATAACATTTTTTTTGCGTCAGATCGTTAATGTTACTAAGTAAAAGACAAAATGTCAGAGCTACATGTCCGGAAAAGGGAAGTAACGTAGTGATAGTTCACGTCAGGTTAAAACGGATAAACATACCTTACAAATCCACCTAAAGGTGAAAAGGCCTTGTCGTTCAAAGGCACGAGCACAGGTGACGACTGAAGACCCTGAGGCAACTTGATGAAGTATTTTACACTGCTCGGAATCAACACACCTATAAATAAAGAGAAATTAGCGGAAACCGATCAAAATCAGTAAAACTAAGACACGCACATTAATTCATCAGAATATAGGTACTAAAAACTCTAACCGTTTGCGTCATATCTGTATTTGCGTAATAGAGACTGCATGTTCGGGTTCGGCATGTTGGACAATACCACGACGGCACACGGCTGTAAATTAGTTGAGAACACAAGTGATCGATTAAATTAGTAAACAAGGTACACCATTCTTGGTTCAAAATCTCGCGGATTTTTCTGTACCTTGTTGGGCTTTCCAGGACCATTTTTTCTGTCATACTCAGGATATTCCTCAGATTCCCGGTCATCGTATGGTGTTCGCAAACCGATGACTTTTTCATTCGAGGGCTCCTCGTGTTCGACTGACCGGGAACCATCAACGATCGACGACGTCGGAGGATGGGTCATTAAGTTAATCGGCAGCATTCTCTAAAATCACAGAATCACTAAAACAGTCGTAGTTTAGAATATAAAAAAGACGCAACACAAATATTATTTTAAACTTACACTTTCGATACATAGAATTTTTAAAAATACCACTATAACTATTCCAATAAACTTCATGATGCATTCAGTTGCTTGCTGCCGATGAAGTGTTCACAGATAGTCAAGCTAGCTCGTCCATAGTTTATAAACAGAACCTCAAGTTTCTAAGAATATGAGCAGTTTTCTTCAAATATCACGTCGTGTTATAAGAGTGTGTTTTAAATAAACCAGAAATAATGGTAACATGCGGAACGAATTTTCTGTTAGTATTTATTTGAATTTTGAAAGACAGTCCAGTCAAGCGAAGTCAGTTGGCGAATAACTTGCTATGGAAGACATTTCCAGAGTAAGTTTTTAGATTAAATACAATATTCGCTTTTTGTTCGTGATAATATGTATACCTACTTAATTGTTAAGGCGTAGAAGCATAGCATGTGTTTCTTCACATGAGAACTTCACATACAACTGCATCACAACTTTGGAGGCCAAGAACTTGTCGATATTTCTTGGAACTTTTTATTGATTTGATACTTAGTATTTTAATTGATTTGTCCATCTTTTGTTCTTTAATTTAATTTGCCGCAGTAATCAACATGCATTTCATCAATTCCTAGCCTATTCCCAACTACATTGGGTGTGACTATATCAACAATAATCAACATGCAATTAATTGAAGCAGACATAGAGACTGTAAAAGTTCTTTATCACTTACTTAAATAGTCTTGAGATGCGATACCCGCATTGTTTGAGCCTATGTCGAAGAACATAAAGAGGTTTAGTTCTGAAAATTTTGCTCTAATATGTTTAAATCAAATTGGTTTCTTCAAGGTTTCAGCATTCATGAGGATACCATGAATATTGAGACACCATTGGCACTTTGCCCTAAAATTATTGAAACTTATTTCTTATTCAGTTTCTATGAAACATTCGTTATTATTCATAGCCTGCTTGTTTTTATTATCTAGGCATTGAAAATAAGCAGTTGCTGGAATCGTTTTCTAAATTGTTTTGGTTTTTCAAGGATTATTTACGTTATTATGATTAAGTGGAATGAGATTTTTGGAATGGATAAGATGTAAATGCTAGATTTTATGTTATGTATGAGCAGCATCTATTCGTGTTTCTAATAGAGCACGTGGTATTATATCGGCAGACTGTCGGGCGCCTTCTGCTCACAGTTTATTTTCGTTCGGCTAGCTTGCTCGTCTCTTTATTGCTTTTCCTGTAGCTAGTTGAACCCTTATCCTCTAAAAATCTATTTCTACATTGGTAACTTTCTTTCGCCCATATGTATTAAAATTACTTACTTTCACCCATAAAGAAAGGAAAGAAACTGGTTTTCAAAATACATATCTTTTCCAAATCTTAAGATGAGAAACAACATCTGCTACTAGTTTCCACATATCAGTGTGAAAGTATTTGTTACTAAACATTTTATCGATCGATAATCGATCGTCTGTAGCGAATTCCGATAGAGGTCTTTCCAAGGTAAGGAGCAATGATCTTTCCTGTTTTCCTCCTTGATATATTTCTTCTGAAGTGTTTTTTCCTCTCAAGTTTTGTGTGTACGGCAATAATAATTGCAATTATTCGACGTAAAAACCCCAATGCCACAATTGCGAGTTCCGCTGAATGTGAGAAGCAATATTTCGCCACAAAACTATTTAGCAAATTACATACTCTCCAGTCGGACTTTCCAGAATTGCAAAGACGCATCATCAAATGAACTATAGTGGGTCAGCAAAATGTATTGAACAAGTTTGTCCGGAGATAGCGCGTCTTCCTTACTGTCCTTGAATGGTGCGACGCAATAAAGAATGTAGTCCTTGGGTACAAGAGAATATCTTGTTTGCGCATCTTGTCTAGTCCCTTCAGGCGCTCTCAGGCAATCAACTTAATCGGGTCAAGGCAAACATTAGCAATGGAAATTGTTGCCTGTAAATTTATATGGACATCCTCTTTGTTCTTGTTTCTAATGTTGCTGTGAACTTCATTTATTTTGGTTTCACGATTAAGCTAACGGATGAATTATTTATATCATATTCCCTATAATGGATTAGATATGGAAATGTTGGTCCTAAGTTCCACAGTAATTATTATGAGTGTTTATAACTCGTGTAGCGAAAATTCCTATTTTAATTCTTTGCGATTATGTTTTTCGTGTCCTTGAATTTTGCGTCACTGCTGTTGGTTACAATTTAAATTAATCCAATGTCCGATGTCTCATCTAAAGTGATGACTATTGTGTTTGTAAATGTTGTTTGTACTATCATTTGCTGTAATTGCAGACCGGCTGGTCTGGTCATAATATAACAAAAATGTACCTATGTATGTAATATAATCAGCGGATACATGTTTTTTTACTGTAAGAAATTTTATTGTCCACAAAATATACTTGGTACTAACATTCAAAGTCATTTATTTGTACAAATGTACAATGAGTACATGTATTCGTAGTTCCATTGTACTTTATTGCACAGTCGGTTGTGTGTAGGTTAGAGCCTGGGTTTTATGATATGTAATCAGATTGGCTCTATAGTTAGTTGTTTTTGAAGTGAAAAATATTTCTTCATAATATTTGTGTAAAATATTTGTAGAGCCACGTGCATTGTATTATAGTGATTGTTCCAATAATAATGTTTGGACTTGCTTTCATTGTTCTCAAATGGCAATAGGTCCATAAGGTGTGGTTCTTTCAAAGTTTAGCCAGTAGCGGTTGTACGAGTATTGTCAACAGTACTGTGGTGTCTTGTTTCAGTTGTTTGTCTTATCATGGTTAGAAAAAAGGTCACCAGAAAGGTACGGCCTCATTCCTCTTATATTGTGGCTACTCAGACAACTACATTAAGACGTAGGAGTTATAAGTATAAAAGGTAGGTATAAGGGTTGTTTATTTAAGTTTACCTTTAATATTATGAATGTTTACACAAAAGACTTTTGTATATAGGTTTACTTTCAGTTTTTTCCATAATTCAAATACAAAGGTCAATCATTCATCTGGGATCAAAGTTCTATTTTGTGTTCTGTATTTGTGTTGAATTAGTTTTTGTAAGCAATATTTTTACGTGGAGTTCTACATTGTTTTATTTCAATAACTGCTACTTTTACTGTTTACGTGTACTACCAGCTGTTATTGTTTTATAGCGATTCCAAATCTCTATTATTGATTACAAGTGTTTCATTTCTTAAATATAAATATATTAACTCCTATGTTTTTCGGTTATGTTCGGTTCTCTAGGGATGTACCGATTCCGATACCGATATATCGGTATCGCCGATTATTTACAACCGATATCAAACAGCTATTACGCAACACATTTTCGTAAACGATTACGACTAATCTGTTTCATTTTGACAGTTAATAACATTCATTGCGTTATTTACGTCGTTGAGCAGATTTTTTTTCGAACTTATGATGCAATGGATAACAATCTGTTTCAAAACGATTCAGATTCTGATTGATCGTGTATTACGCAAAAAGACGACGCGCGCGCAACATTGTTGCGCCGTCACAGGCAGGTCTGGCGACATGGCAACACGGCAAACGGCAGTGTTTGCAGTTTGCTGAGCGTTGTCTGAACTACGTATTGTTTCGTGCCTGTTTCACGTCACCGCTATTCGTGATTCTATTTATTCACACGTAAAGTGAGGACTATAATGCACTATTAAACAGTTACAGTGCCCGAAATACATAATTCAAAAGACATACAAACGCCCGATGTAAATACCTAATTATTTATTTGATTTATTATCTACTAAGCCACCGATATTGGCATCGGTATCGGTATAGCCGATTATTTTCTACAATAATCGGCATCGGTATCGTATCGGGAAAATTATGTATCGTTACATCCCTAGTTTCTACATTGTTTCTTTTGGTTGCGGCTATAGGTATAATGTTATCAGATGTCCCAATTCCTGGAGGCTGGCATTTCGCAAGCAGATTGCGGGAGATGCATTTCCAAATGACTTGCTTTTATGTTCTAACCGAAATGTTGATGCTAATCTAGTGAACAGTAAATCTTGGTCCTTATCTTTTTTATATGGGTTTATGTAGGTACCTAAGGACTCAAGGTTTGGAAACAAGACCACTGTATTACAGACTATCGGTGAACAGAATAGTTTTGTCTCTGTTTAATTGAAACAACACTTGCTATTCCTTAATAGTCGTAGTTGTCCTCTTAGTCTGAAAGAAGGATGATATTTATCACTCTTGACAAATTAATGTCATCTCTACTTTACGCACCTACCACTACAATAGGTACTATTTTTATGTAAACGTCACACAATGCTATACAGAACTACAGATTACTCATGGACATGACAACACTAATCATGGCTCTGACGGCACTACACACGGTGTTCCTAGGAATTAAATAAATGGACTACGTCAACGAACAATGAGAGTAGTTAACTATGCGAATATGATAGCTCGGCGATTACATTCGTACTATTCTTATCTATGTGTGCTACTACTCTATAACAAGTGCATTTTCATTTACATTATTTAGTTGCTGACTAGATAAGATACTCTTCAGCATCAGCTCAAGTATCCAAAGATTAGCGTTGTTTTTTCATCTTCATACTTAAATATTATAGTACTATTAGAACTTTCTGCATGTCAAATGTACCGACAAATCAGCTGTCTAGGTAAACTTGTTATCGGAAACTGGATGCCAGTTAAAAAGTTTTTCCGGTAGTAAGAAATTGCGGTCTAAGAGAAAATATTGTAGAAACATAGCTACTAATGACTCCTGTTCCAAATACCACGTGCAACGATTCTTCAAGCCTGACTGACTGTATGTTTGCTTGTTCCAGGTCAACCGGCAATTTCGCGGCCGGCGCGGCGGGTGGCGGGTGCGGGGCCCCGCGCTCCGCCCCCGCCACCCCGCTGCAGCTCGAACCTCACCCCCCTCGCTCCACTAAGCATGAGAAGTAAGTACCCTCAATTTTTCTTAGGACCGTATCTCACCTGGCTGCGCCGCTGTCATGGCGTCCAGGTAAGGTAGGGTCTTTAGTCCTAAGACTCTTTTACTCTTCTTAGCCTATTGTAGCAGCCTAGACAAGGTGTTTTAATAGTAATGGTAATAGTCATTCATCTATTAACTTCATTAGTCAACGCTTGACTTGATAATCTACCAATTTGACGAACATTTGAAGACCGACAAAGCAGAATCACAGACTTGGCATACCCTAAATTAAATACTCAGGCAATGGACAGCTGTTTTGCCAGTGCTGACCAGCTGACCCCTTGGTCACTAACCCTCTGACCTACTAGCCTAAACAGCTAGTTTTTAGATTTTAGAACAATACGGCGGAATTTCGTATTGTATCTGATTGCCTTGAAAAATATTCAACACTTAATAGGAGATTGACATGAAACTAACCCAAAATGTAAAGTTAAAATATCAGTTACAGCATGTACCTAAGTAACATTTACCGTAGGAAAGTGGAACACTTGTTCCTAGAAACTATTATTAAGGGGACTACAGGACCTAAACGTGCCTAAACGCAAGTTTTAAAATGCCTAAAAGAATATGATCCACTGCAGTAAACAAAATCAGAAAAATATATGATATTCTTCAGGATATATATGCTAGTATGATAGTGTGTTGAAAACATAATACAACTAATTTGATACGATAGAAAAAAATTATGAAGATACCTCTAAAAATTTATTTTAACGATTAAAAATCATATTAATTTACATGCAATCATTCTGATTTTTTTGTCAGATTATTCTACAAGCTACATATTAGCATAATAGTGTTTTAATTTTCCAGTCCAATCAATAGATTTTTTGTAAATCGCTAACTGCTTCATATTTTGCAATAAATTACCTGCGTCGTGTCATCGCGCTTCTCTTTCATTTCTATGCAGTCCGACAGTGACCGCGCTTTAGCTGTTGTAAGCCTCTTAATGTATGGCTTTTATCCACGACTGCTCTTGCGGAGAAGGTAGTGCGGTACACTGTAACTGTCTTTGAAATCGCGGAAGTGTTGGTGAAAAACGCCAGTGATTGCAACACTTATGTGCGCGGCATAAACATGCGGTTATTTGGTAACATTTTGAGATAAGCAGAATGTTGTAAAATGGAGGATTTTCATCTAAAGATAGCCGTGGCCATATATTTTTGAAAGAAAGAAAGAAAGAAAGAAAAAGTATTTATTGGGACTCGCACAGGAAATCACACATTAAACTAAAAACACACTAAACATAAATAAAAAACAAAGTAACATTAAAATTTAAAGAATGAAGTCCCGTTTTTGGCTGATGATATCAATTTTTGGCGTTCGAAGAATTTGTTTCTTCGATCCGTTTGCAATAAGTCTTGTCTAGACTGGCTTCTGATTCCCAATATCCATTGTAACAACTGTATCTACTAAATTTCCCTATGAATCCCCCTTCAAAATCAATATAACCCAGCACGCGGCTTTGTCGGTAACGATTTTGTCATTTATCAATCGCGCATTATCTGCGATTATAGAATGATTACGATAGTTCCGAACAGGTCACTAATCAGTCCTTTTTACGACGTCAATTCAACTAAGCGTGTGTTGTAATACGCATTTACGAAATTCGATTGTTTTGCATAGTATCGCGTTGTTTGGATACTTGGTCCTTTGATCCCAAATTATAATGGGTTAAGGAGTTCTTGTGTGCGGAGCTATCTTTGAGCATTTCATCATGATTGTGGAGATCACGCCTGCTAAAGATGAAGACCAGTCTTCTTGGAGGGTAGTCTCGTACGTTACTGATGGATTTAGGTAACTATTGGCTTTAATTTTCAGCTGTTCCATGATCCAATTCACAGTTAACCTAATAACCCTTTGCGAGATAGGTACCTGTTGAATCGAAAAACTCGTGGAGTATACAGCTGCAAACCACAGAAAATTATTTTTATTATATCGAATGATTTTATCGTACCAGTATATCGTTCTATCATACAGACATGCATATTTGATGATAATTTGAAGGCAAATTTGAACGCGGAAATCTAGTTTTACTTCCATATTAAAATACGTTGCCTGTATCGGTGAATATACCAATGATAAGCGATTTGTGTGGGTGTCGTGAAGGACAACTCAATATTGGCGCTCACTAAATATTCGGTTAGGTACACATGCAACAATACAATAATAATATGCACGTCGAAAATTCTCTTCTTCATTCCGTGAAATTTCGTCTATGTCTATATAATAGAAATTAATCAAATACTCTTTAGTATGTACACCATATCGATCATCCTGTCCTGATCTCCGATTTACCTGGGGTTGGCGTAGATTATCTTCATCTTTTATCCAACTCTATCAACCTTCAATTCAGTATTCAGCCCACTTTCAGCGGCTGCCTATCTGACCTCCACAACCCAGTTACTGGAGACCCCTTGGCAGGACTGGTTGTCAGACTTTCGGGCTTCTGACTATTGGCCATGTGTCATCTTTCAACTCGGTCAAGGATGCACCCCGATTTTAACGATACCTGTAATCTCAGATTAATTATTCGCAAATTTTCTAGTAGTATGTGGTGACTCACGTATTTATTTTTGTGGTTTCGAACTCGAGTGGAGCTCTTAGTCATTTGCTAGCTGTATGATAAGCTAATTCTTGACTAAGAGACCGAAAGAGAAACCGAAACCGAGACCCTGAGACCGAGTTCGAAATTAGTCGATACCCCTTGAATTTTACGCAAAGTGACCCTCCATGTTTGTGGTATTTCTTGTACGTGAAATAAACTTGCAATTAGGGTCTGCAAACAAGTTTTTGAAATGTGTAATTCATTTTTGTTTACTTAATAAACCCGAAAAGGTATAAAAATAATCTGCTGTTCCATACATTTGTGTTCACATAAATCGACAGAATATACGGAACTGCAGGTTTTTGACGGTATCAGGTTTGTTCAGGACATATGAGTATAACGACTTCCATGAGGGTTTAGGATAGGCTAAGCAGTGACGACCGATGACTACAGACGACAGTCGGCGGGTGTCGGCTGCGCAGCCGACATGCGCCGTCTCTGCTAAAACTGGGAGCTTACCCGCAGTAAATCAAATCTCTAGTGATGAAAGCCAGCAGTCTCATACTGATGGTTTTTTTTATCACGGATTTTTAAGGTAGAATCTACGAATATGCAAGGGGTTTTCTTATAGTCGGGTCAAGCGAAGGCTCGAACACCTAAATGGAAAAGTAACAGGCATATAAGACGTTTTATCTTTGCTTCTTATGTTGGCAAACTCCTAGGTGTCGCAGGTGCATAGGTGGCTTTTATGGCTTTTCATTCCCCTTCTTTTGGGCTTCAACGCAGATGGGTTAAAAACGTATACTTGCCTAGTTTAATGCCGAATTTAGTAGGATCTTAAAAACATTGCCGGACAGTAGCAACAGCAAGTATTCTGATTAGGAAGTTCATTGATTCTGCCGTCATGGTTCATCGTACCGGTCAATATGGTCCATTTTTCACGGCGTATATACAAGCTATTATCGTCCGTCAAACACACAGTCATGCATGATTTACTGATACTTCTTATCACTGCCACTTTATCTTTACGTTTCTTAACTTATTTTATTATTTGTGAAAAGATAACTTCTAATACAACTGGACTATATTGTAAGTAGCAAGAATAAAATGTATATACCTAAATAACATCTTCATCATCTTCTTGCATCCGCTGGATACGAGAAGCATAGAACCGCACTGTAATTGCGTAACACATGATCAATCATAATCTGAATCAATTTGAAGGATATTGCTAATCCATGCTCAGCAACGACGCAACGCAATGAATGCTGTTGAACTCTCAAAATGAAACAGATTGATCGTGTGTTACGCAATTAGGCTTTCGGTCGAAGTGGCGGTGCTTGGTGGAGGCCTAAGTCCAGCAGTCGTAAGGACGTCTTTCAGCTGAAATGATGAATGATGAAGTACAAATTTAATAAATACTACATGAAGATTAGGGTGGTGAGGCGATATTGAACGGCATTCATTTTATAGCGTCGCAAGTAGCTATATTTATAATTTCTGAAAAATAAGATACTTAGGTATCGGATGAAGCGTTTACATGAATGATGAAAAAGCTCGCATGAAACGGAAATTAATTATAACCCTCTGGCCTCCACGATGCGAGAGGCTTTATTTTGATTTACTGAAATACAAAGTTGTTGAAAATTGAATAAACTATAGAAGGTGTCCTACTATAACTACAGGCTGGGCTTAATAGACCTCCCTCATAATTACCATAGTTCTTCAATCTTAAAAGTCATACAGCATTACGTATCGTACACCTGTGGATCCATTCTGTAAACATCTCACCGTGAAGAGTGAGGTGAAGTGAGCATGAAGTGAGCTGTCCATAGTGTCAATCCCTAGCTTTAGGTGCAATGACAGCTCACATCAAGGTCACTTCACGATGTTTACAGAATAGCACGGCTGATGTTATAAGTATTCCAAAAAGTGTATTTTTTTATCACAAAAGCGTGTCTTTATAAATATTCATTCATTAGAGTTCGCTGACGTCTAACTAGAATAGCTAACGAAGATATCTACAGATAACCCCACCAGCCGTAGTAAATAATCTTGGTTAACTTACACCAGAATACTGAAACGCCACTCAAAACTTAAGCGTTACTTAGGACTAGTTTAAAGCCTTTTGATTGGTTGAAACTAGTTTTAAGTAACGCTTAAGTTTTGAGTGGCGTTTCAGTATTCGGGTGTTAGCTATCCATAAATTGCTGTCAAAAAACACTGTCCGTATCTAATTGGTAGTCTGCGAAAAGAATTAGGCCTTTTCATAAACGACTTTAGAGTACGACCATGACGGACGACAAAAATCAAAATGCTTGACAAGCAAATAATTCATCTGGACACTTACCAAGTATAATAACAACAAATTTATAAATAATATATCATCAATATTGCTGACAGTATTCTGCAGTAGATTTTTACTACTCACACGGAATTTGCCGGAATACGACAAATTGTCCATAGAAAGATTTAATACTTAAAAATGGCTCTGACCATTGATATACAAAGTTCTGACAAAGTGACAAATTGATAGTTGCAAGCGCATTACTTACCTTTGGGCGTATACCACCTTTACTTCAAGAAACGGTTGTCTGTTTAATTATCACATGGCATGAGTGTTTAACACGTCCTTGACTACATTTTTATTACGATAAGATACGTGTAGTATAAAACTTCCTTGACATTAAAGCAAGTTTTATGGAACTTTGTTTATAATATTGGATACTTTTAAATCTGAAGCTATTGCTTTGCTTGAAACCCAACATAATTGAAACTTTGATCAGTTTTAAACTTGCAAATCATGGAAAAAAATTAATACTGTGACTTTGATCGAAAGAAATTCGTTAAATCAAATACCGGAACTTAACTGTCAAGACAAAGCTGTTCTGGTTCAATTTTACTTTCTGTGTGTACCATTATCACATCAAAGATAGTCTATTTCGAGTTAAATTTGAAATGACTGTTTCTGATGCCCTCGAGTATTATGTGTTGCTAAAATATGTTTTGTTGATTTTGGCATAATATCTCACAATTCCATTCGTTCCACATCTTTTGTTAGTACCCACCATGCTTGTTTATCCGGGGACACCACATCGTTGCCAGAGTAAATGCCAACAACATTATTAACTTGGTGGATTCGATTTAATATGTCTGCTGGAGTTCCGTTTCGATGACATTCTTAAATTTCTGCTGGAGTTCCGTTTCGATGATATTCTTAAACATCTGAAAATTTGTAGAGCAGCGTTATCTTTAGCTTTAAGATCTTTAGCTGTATTTCGAGAAAACATTCAAAGCTTTGTTTAATTCCAGTACTTACCTCAGGCTTCAATCAATGAAAATTAACCTTGCTGGATTAGGATTAAATATTGTATTGTTTGTACAAAGTACGTGTCGCTGTCACGTGTGAACAGCAATACAGTTGTTGAGCCCATTTGTCCAATCAACGCAGATAATATTGATGTTCCCGGCTTGCCCTCGATTCGCGCGAACTGCTGTAGCGATAGCACAACAGTTATTTGATTGTACTTTACTATCTTGCTGATTTATTCACATATCAAACCCATATTTACAAATCGTGCAATATTTTCGAATCGTGAGATATTTTAGGCTCAACAGAAACTTAACGGAAGCTTTAGGATTTCAGCCACTCTCATTAACTAAAAAAATTTACCGTGTTTGGGGATTCCGAAATTCCGTTCCAAAGCATTCAAATCTTTTAGAGGGTGTTCTCCAAATTCTGCCGTGTTGGACATAGCAGACGGGAGGCGGCTTTTAATACTTTATTAGCGTTATTTTCAGTGCGACGTTCATACAAGGTATGCAGTCGTCGAAATTGGCAGTTTTACAAAGTGTTCGTTTTGTAATGTTATTAAAGAAAATACCCTTTAAGAGGGCGCCTAAAGGTCCACTAGCGCCACTCTTTAAAAAAAATATTATCTCGTGACTGAGAAGGAATTATGAATAACGGCTAGTAAGGACCCTCGGTAAGTGTGTCTGAGACACGGAGCAACAAAATACGATCTAGAGGAATGTGGCCGCTTTTCTTTAGATCGTATTTTGTTGCTTCGTGTCTCAATATAAAGCTTTATAAAAGGTATTAGAAAATTCTAGACACACTTACCGAGGGTCCTTACTAGCCGTTATTCATAATTCCTTCTCAGTCACGAGATAATATTTTTTTTAAAGAGTGGCGCTAGTGGACCTTTAGGCGCCCTCTTAATTTCCCTGTGTATGTATGTTTAGAAATATCGACTAGTTTTTCGTTTGGTCCTTAACAAATGGAGTTGAACGACAATAAGCACTAGGACAAAAATATCTGGTCTAGCTTATTCATCAATTGAAACTTATCTATGTAGTCCACGAGCTAAAGTTACTTATGAAGTTATTCATGTGTCCCTTTAGCTATAAAACAGGCATTTCTGTTAATAGAGTCATACCTCAAAACAATCATTCTAAGATGTATTTGTGAGTGCGATCGATATCACAGCATTTTATAATAGAAATTCTTAGGTTTTATAATCCATTGTCTTCTGTCCGTACCTTGCTTGTTTATAAACATAGTCGCTTTACTTGCAAACATTATATTTCCAGTCAGTGTATTCTCGCGTGGCATTCGAACTGTACCGCCGTGGACCGAGTGAATGGGGGCCTCAGGTGATTCGAGTCTTCCGATCGTACGATTCTAGTGTCACCTTTCTCTCAGCTCTTCTCGATGTCAGATAATAATACTCGATCTCACAGCAAGTGGGCACGTCGGCCAAAATATTTCGTTATTATATTTGTATGTCCCGATTCGCAAGGTCGTTGGACTCGGACGCGTAATTGACTGGAACTTCCTTCACGAAACGCTTCACGGTCCTCCCATAATCATGATTGAAACTATTTTCATAAAACTCATGTTTCGGGCTTTGGAAAAATACACTACGGGTGTGTGATATTATTATGTTTTGGTTTCCTCGTAACTCTCTCTATCTTATCGTCGCGATAAATTAGTTCGTACTCGATACACAATCGATATTATAACTAGATACGTTTATGTATAACTGTTTTCAACAGTTATTCTCGCGAGCGCGGACAGGCCGCTACATCGGTGTCTTGTACGCGGTTTTTAATTCTTAATTATTTATTCCACGTTCGTAAAATAGTGTGTTAACTATTTTAGTGTGTCCAAAACCATAAGGAATATAAAGTGTGTGTCTTGTGTGTTAAGATTTGACCCGGTTGGCTTCTTATATCAGTGATGTGTATAGAAATATGTAAGGAGCCTCACGAGTTGGCCAATTCGTGATCCCACATGTCATTCGCTCATGTTTTGTTAGTTTTGTTTATATTGTTTTTAAACCGGATAGTATGCACGTTGAATGTAGTAAATCTGTCGCGTTACTTGTTGTGTTTTCTCGACCGGTTTCAGCCGTCCTCTTTTGCTCAACTGCACAATTTCCACTGACCCCACACTGCATGGCATCGTGATCATTTATGTCATCGCTCTATGTTACTACATTATTTTTATCGCGGTGTGTAGAGAGCGAAGAATAAAAAAAAATGATGAAATTATAAGGTTTTAATATTCATTTTTAACACGGAAGACCTTGAATATCTTCGATGTTTTTAACATCCGTTTGCTTATCTTATCTTCAAAGTGATTACAAAAATGTTTAGAGACTTTCTGTTTCTTTTGCCTCTTACATCAACCCGTCTCAAATTATCTTGTTAATGAATTTCTTACCAAATGTGAATTATATAATGTGAGTAGATTAGAACGAACTAATCCTGAGTAGGTGTTGTAGCGTCTTAAGTGTAAAATTACCTAGGTTGCAAAAATATAGTTAATTCTTTGTTTTTATCGGTGGCTCGCAGTGTTATCACTTGTATAATCTGTTTATCTACCACCTATATATCGCACACCTGTTTATTTACTTATGTTCAATCGTGTGGTTGATTAGAGATTCGAGATATATATTTTCGTGTTTGAGTTGCTCCAATTGCAGTATACGTAGCGTGCTCGTTACTTGAAGTAACTATGGTAAACAGTTTCATATAATTGGCTAGAAACCCGTGTCTAGAATTCAGTACAAAATAAACTAGATCTTGTTCTAAAATAAGTAGGCTTACTGTTGATAGGAAGGAATTTACAGTTGATTTACGATTCACCAAAATTGTGTAAACTCTTCGGTGTAAAATATAACGTAGACAATATCCAAATATTTTCATAGATATCGAAAATTTTCATATACATAGTTTATTTTATGTTCACGTTTACTAACCTTGCTTTGCGTCATAGTACCGTGATTATACATAGCCACGTTTTAACCATTAATTAGTAATTATGAGATTATGTGGTCGTCAGTAATCTTTGCTTTAGAATCGTGATTTTTCTATCATATCTGCATGTTTTATTAAACGTGTTTGCTATCAAAGTTCAATTCAAGTCATATCTATTTTCATTTTCAATACTTTATTGTATCACTTTCCTTTATATTGTTTTATTAATGTTCCATTCTTTGGTTGGTTGGTGTTAGAACTGGAATTTACAGTGAAAGATGTGAAATTATTAAGTGTGTGAACTGAAAATTGTGAAGAATGGTGGATAACGCTTCGTTTGAATACTCTGATGAGTCTAGCGGGGAAAGCACCTATGTGAACGATCATAATGGACGGTAAGATCTTGATCTAGCATACTTTATAATTATTCATAATTTAAACAAAATTACCACATTTCATGGTTTCTAATATTCGGTAGAAAGTGATTATATTGATGATATAATGTACCATCGCGGACTTTGGCGCTAAACCACTTTTCAACCTTATTTCTAAGAGAATAAGGGTGAAAAGGAGTTCACCGCAAATGTCCGCGGTTGTAGTTGCAATTTGAGTATACTTAATATTATTCTGAAATGTTCTGTCTGATTGAATGCCCTCATCATTTCTAATGGTCAGTTATTATTACTGTAATCCTGTTTCAACGTTTTAGTCAAAAATTTGTCCTCGTTAATTTAAATAAGTGAATTAATTAGGGAGGCGTTTCTGTAGACTCACGTTATCATTCGTCTGACTTTCCTTCTCAAATATGTTTTTTTCACTCGTAATATCTATCGTATTTGATGCTTTCGGTGTTTAGTTGATTGTTAGAACAAACACTTTTAATAACGGGAATTTTCTTGATAACAAATTCCCGTTGTTTAAGATTGTTTTCGCCGTAAAGAACATTTTTCTAGAATTTATGGGATAAACCAAATCTGTGTTTTCTTTAAAATGGATGCTTGTATGAATATTTTTCCGTAGTGTTGTTTAAATTATTTATATATCAATGAAAAGGAAACACGTAGTAAATAACCTGAATTTTTATCATTTACATTTCACATTGAAACTCGGAATAACAAACTGCATCGAACTGTTCTCCATATGCCCTGAATGATAAACACGATATCATACTGTTCCCTGTTATCCGTGGCATATTAAAATTCAATAACTTGCGTAGACTCATGCGTCATACAATGTTTTATGTATTTGGTACAGCATCGATCACTCCTTATCTCTCTTGAAATAAGGTACATTTTATCTTGATCACAGGGGCGTGTTTTTGCGCCGGGATCCAAAATTTTGTATGGATGCATATAACCTGGGACAAATACGGCTTTTGGTCAGTTCTATGTGTCGTCGTTTTGAAGCCGGTGTCCTCCTGTGCTTATTGCGAAAATGGGTGTGTTTTTCTTGAAGAGGTGAGATTTTATATCTTTGTGATCCTTATCTTGCGAATAAGCAGCATCTAGCAGATAAGATATTGTTTTGATCTGTTGGCTCCCTGAGATCCTTTGTTGGTTGAGAATCATCTGTATATTTTTTAGCAGTCTCATCTCTATTCAGGATATTTATAATAAGCTTTAATATTGTTTCCTTTATTTACTATTTTATTCTTTCTGCGTTTTATATCTGGTCAGATACGTCCGAGGCAAAACTTTTGGCGGCCAGAACTATTGTCTTAAAAGGTTGTCGGGACTTCTAACGGTTTCTTTCGAAAACGGAAACCCTTACGGGATCGGTAATTTCTCAGTTGCTTTTTTCTCATAATATAAGGATAAGCTATAGAACTGAAAGATTGAGTTTAGGGAATGTCAAACTCAAGCTCAAAGCATTTATTTCAAATAAACCAATTACAGGCACTTTTGAATTATCAGTCGGTCAGAAAGATGAAGCTATGTACCTACTTGCCCATTCCAAAGCTTAGTAGACTCCTATGGATAAGAACGGGCGAGAAACTCTGAAAAAACAATGTATGTATTTTACTAAGCTATTTTTATTTTACTGCGTAACATAACCTACCTTTTTCTGACCCGTTGGATCCCTATATTGAGTTAAATGTACAATATTATAACCGCCGAGCCTGTGTTTGGGACGGAAATTAAACTCATGCCACAGTCGATTTGGTATCTACTCATGTTTTCGAATTGGGTCGCGGATAAAAACACTAATATGAAAAAGTGTGTGTAGCTGTAGGTAGTGTTTGGAAAGTAGCGTTAGTAAATAGCAGAGATGTTAATTAAATATTATGTTTAGCATGAGACCGGATGACAAAACATTACATCGTGTATCGTCAATGTTGGGTGTACATGCTAAGGTACACCTCTGCCCAACCCTTCGGGGAATAACAGGCGTCATGAATTTCATTTTTAACGGTGTCTCTTAAAATCAAATTAATTTCACAATTGATCGCCATTTGCAAACTTGACTCTAGGTTCCCGATAACGGCTTCCGCTTTCAAAACAATGTTTATAGTCAATCGATCATTGTGTGTCAGTTTGTCACTAAGCAAGCGTGGTGAACTATAAACTGTAGTCTTTGTTTCCTTCACAATCGTAAATAATGTTTCCGTTTGCTAATCTACCAGACATTGTCATTTATACTGGTAAATTCATAGTCTAGTGATTTAGCTAGATAAATGTGTAATCTAAGCAAATGATGATTCATATTCACATGGATCTTTCTATCTTATTTTGCCTTGGAAGCGCAACTATTGCTTAAATTAGCCATCAGCAGAATATATCCAAAATAAAGATCCAAACAGATTAAATCATCTTTTGATTCAAGATTACAATCACAAGTGAAAATGCCTTATCTTGTTGACTAAAATCATTTTTCCTTAAGACAGGACATTTTAATCAAATTTATATAATAGCTATCGGATTTATCAGTTTTGGTCTTGCGCCTCTCTCAGTACATTGAACATTACATAAAAGTTCAGAAACAGCTGTTGAAATAACAACATGTAAATTAGGACCCAAAACTTTGGCCAAACTCCTCGATTTTGCCAACCCACATCACGTCAAGTTTTTTGACAGTTCAATTTGTAATATACCTACCTACTTGGTAAAAGTTTTCATTCATTTTTCCCTAGGCTAGCATTTATCACAGTTTTCTGGCATTTAAATACTAATATTTACGTACAATTGCTAAATGAACAAAAAACTATTTGAAACAGTCGGTGTTTGCGGAGTATATAAAAGGATATTGCTGCCCATTCTCCAAATTTATCAAGAGAGTGTCGTAGTTATTTGCAGCGGGAAGTGCCATTCTATTCTTAACCAAGACCTTGGGAGTTTAGCTTTAATATAGCCATTGAGGTCTTTCAACTCGACATATTTATGCTCTATATGGCTCTGATTGTGATTGCTTGATTTGTGCATAATGTCACCTGACTCTAAACGTGATCCATCACGTTTTTGTTAGATAACTTCTACTACCCTCGTTTAGTAGTGGACCCAAGAGCCAAAACACGAGTGAGTTTCGAAAATTCTAATAGTTGTCGTCACCACCCTTACCATATGGGTTTTATCAAGTAGGATATGGAATTTGTCATTTGGAGAGAATACCAAAACACTATTCCTTAAAATCTGGGACTCTCCGAAGAATATGGATTGCCACCTGAAAAAAAAACTATTCATCAGCATCTTAGACATCAATTGACAGGATATCCTTCTGATAAAAAACACCCATAATGTATGTATTATGGAAACAAAAAGACGAAGTATCTGTTTCCGTTCCCAAGAACGAAACACCGTAACAACAAAACATGTATTTATTCGTCCAAGCCTTAGTCTGACGTATCAACACGCTTATTAAGTGCCGGTCACGTGGATCAGCAGCAATTTGTGAGCCGCGCCACAGGTCATCACGTGCACTATAATCATGGCATTATGGAAAACACTGCATCTCTATGAACTTTGTGGAGGTACGATAGATGGTGTTGAGATAATGTGGATAACAATGACGGGGCTTAACACCTGATAAGTGCTGTGTATGTTTTGGGAGTCGATGAGGAAAATGTACCTAATGGTTTTGGTGATAAATGGGAATTAGTGTTGGTGGCGTAGTTAGCATGTAGATATGGATGGTCCTTATTTGGAGTAATCTTTAAATGATGGATATTGTTAAAAATTATCTAAAGCATCAGAAGATCTTTTTTTTTGCTGAAGTTATAAATTGAGTGAGTTCTGAAGAAAGTTTTGTTAAAAGCAACAGATAGAAGAAATATGTAGGCTGCACCGTAATCATGGCATTTTGGAAAACACTGCAGCTCCGTGAAATATGTCGAGGTACGATAGATGGTGGTTAGATAATGTGGATAACAATAGTGGGGCTTAAAACCTGATAAAGTGGTATGTGTTTTGTTTTGAGATTCGATAAGGAAAATGTACCTGATGGTTTTGCTGATAAATGGGAATTAGTTCTGGTGGCGTAGTTAGCATGTCTGGATAAAATAACACGGTTTTGGCCAATTCTTTCGTGGAATTGTGGATTAACAACAATTTGCAAAAGCATCAAGAGACAGGTGAAATCTACACATATTTTGTTGCGGTAGCTACAAATGATGTCCGTTCTGAAGGCAACACATAAAATAAATTTGCAGGCTCTACAATAAAAATCAACTTTCTACCGAAAAGCACTGAATTTTAAAGTCATTTCATGCGCAATTAAGTCATTTAATTGCACACAATTCTGCTTATATTTTTCTGTATAATGGCAATAATAAAACCATACGACTGTATATAAAGGTACAGTTCCGACAAAATTAAATGAATATGGTAGGAGGAAGTCGACCCAAACTTGACCTTTGAAATGACCAGCGAGGAAATAAACGTGTTTGTTACATAATACATGGACTTTTTGTTTACCTCAGCATTGAATATATAGCAGGTATATTTTGCATCTCATCTACCTAGATGAGATGCAAACTCTAAGGGTACCTGATGAAACTCTTCGAAGGAAGCTCAAAATTGAAGATTGCTCTCTTACCGCTTCTGGTGTAGGTAATGGAAGGACTGTTGCCCTGTTAATTGAAGGAACTCTAACTGAGTCCGCTTTTAAATAAATGTTTGTTCACTTCATCTCATATTGAATATGCTCAAGATCAGGCAAGACCAAATCGAATACTAGCTAGACTTCTACGTAATTTTCCTCTGACAGCGCTGTAAGGAAAATTTGATAAACACCAGTAGATCATTGTGTTAAAAACAACTTTTAATCCCTTTACCATACAATCGTGTTAAAATATTATCCGTGTTATGATAAAATTATCCTACCCTGTTTGATCATGATATTCCATTATCCTCCTTCATGATACTCGCAAGTATACTAGAAAGGTCTCCTAAAACATTGACCTTTTACTTCATGCGAACAGCCATACTATTCACTTAACTTTCTGTCCGAAGTGTACTAAGATGTGAATATTTTGTCTTGGACCACTTTCCTTTTGCGAAATATTTAATAAAGTATCCTTACTTTCCAAGAGAAGTATTATTTAATTATTTGAATATTGTATGTTGCCGCCGTTTCTCGGCTATAGAAACGATTGCGTCGAGGACCCACTTTCCAAAATATTCGGCAACTCTGAAGTGGTAGCAATTTATTTGAGTGTTTATTGTATACAATGAAACATTTGAAACATCTATCCGCTATCAAGCATAGTCCTTAGCAATATACCCCAATCGTTACTTGCAGCAACTAAACGATACAGGGACCATTCTGCAACAGACATTTACGGATTAATAAGAATAGATTTACGTTCCACACTATTTTGATTACCTACTGACTTAGTTCCACTACCGGTAATTTATTATAATAGGTTTAAAGGGTCGTTTCGTGTATCGTAAAACATCGTACGAACCGAATTACCCTAATGTTACGCTATTTATTAGTCGTAAAGCTTTCAGGAAATGGTACCGTACCGGTTGAATTAGGCGAGTGTTGATTTTATTTGATTCGTACAAATATGAGCAGCCATGCTATTCTGTAAACATCTCACCGTGAAAACTTGGGTGAAGTGAGCTGTCAATAGTGTCAATCCCTGTGGAATGACAGCTCACTCCACGCTCACTTCACCTTAGTTTTCACGGTGAGATGGTTACAGAATAGCACTGCTGGATTTATGGTGACCAGCTTGTTTGCCAAATGTCAGTGCTGCATTATTTCCCTTCTCCTTTGACTATAGGATTTTTACTAAATATCTATAAACTTTCATAGACCAGGGAAGCATGGCACTAAAGTCCTCCCTTTACTTAACAGTGGGTGGAACAAGGTGCCTATAAACTGAGTTGGATTGTAAAAGATGACAAATGAGAATATTATTATTGTTGCATTTAAATACTTACATATGTTCTGCGGCATGTATATCGCCTATTTGCATATTATCGTGATGAATTAAATGTTTATGTGTGGTCTCTTTGTGAGGTTTACCTTGTGAGTTTCCTCTCTTAAAGGATGCGTTATTTTAAAGACAATTACTTCTCTATCTTATTGATTCAGATTATGTGATATTCATAGAATTTGCTTTTGTCCATGAAAATGCCTGACTTCGGGCGAAGTTTTGTTTAACCAGTGCAGATTAATCATATCTAGATTTATTGCCAAAAAGGTTTCTCAATAACTTCCTACATTAAAGAGCAACTTTTTCTTAAATCTTATATTAAATATAACAACATCACGCCTGCTTTCCTCGAAGGGTTAAGCAGAGGCGCCCTATAAATAGTACACCCACATTCGGCCAGTTATTTTAAGTCCCATGTAATAGGGGGTGAGCCTATTGCAATCAACCGGGCACAACTCCGGACTGCTACCGAGACGGAAAAACCCAAAAACACAAATTAAATTTCATCATCTGTTTTCTTCCAGACAGGCCATAAAGCCATTATCAGGGTCGGCGCCGTCGGTGCGGGCACCGCAGGGCGCGGCCGGCACGGGCGACACGACCGATGGCAAGCAGCCGAGCAAGTCGCGGCAGAAGAAGTTCCAGCGGCACTTCCCGCAGGTCGGGCCGGAGGAGAGGGTGCTCAATTGTAAGTATATACTGAGTTACCTTTAAGATTTTGAATCGAGAACAAAAAATATTTATAAAAGAGCAAGGAGACTGTGGTGAACGCGGATCGACGTCGACCAGTCGATTCGATAAAGATCGTCTGAAAATATGTCGCTCGAAATAGGTCAAGATCTCATCGATCAACTGCAGTCTTGTTGCACCCTAATGCGTCCAAAAGTAAGTCTAAAGCTTCGTGCAGACAAGCGCGACGCGACAGCGCGACGCGTCACCGGCTTTTGTTATACCGTGAAGTTTTCTTAGAAATTGTTTTGTTCGAGTCGCGTCGCGCTGTCGCGTCGCGCTGGTCTGCACAAGCCTTTATTGAGCAAGATTTGCTGACTTCTTCTGTGTACATATTCGCAACAAATCGATTTGTTAGAAGTCTCCCCCCACAATAGAAATTGACGAAATTAGGCAAAACTTTCGTATTTCAACTTTTTCACTAAAATCTACTCGTAGCCGTCTTACTGCATAAATATAGAGTCTTCTTGTGAAACGGATCATTCGGGTCCACCATGAAAATTTCTGACGGTGTTCCGGTTTGAAAGGTAATGGTGCCAGGCATTACAAGCACTTAAGATATCAACAACTTACGATACTTTACATAGGATATTATCAACTTTGCCTCAAAAGCTGGTAAAGCATCGTTATCCCATGGTAATGAATGTCTATAAACACCAGTAAGTATCCACTTTCCATCGGGGGTGTCATTAGCCTGTTAGGCAACGTAAGACATAAAAGTCAAGAAAAACTGCCTTGACTAGTTCTATTGTAAGATATTTCAATTACTTAACTCTAAGGCCGCGCGCACTTTGGATGCGTTTTCGTACGAATTTCACTCGTGCGTACACGTACGACCATGGTCGTACGAATTGAGTGCGCACACTGAATACGTTTTTCTCCGTTAAATAGATCAAATCTCAACAAGTTCTTTGATTGTTTTTGGACGTCGGAAGTATACGTACGACTAAATCGCACCCAGCGCGCGCTCCCTTTGTACTTGAAAGGTCGGGATCGTACGTGTGTGTGTTCGTACGTGAAATTTGTACGAAAACGCATCCAAAGTGCGCGCGGCCTTAAGATAATTAAAGATGGCCACTAAAGTCTGTGAGTCCCACCACAGAGAAGATATAAAAGATTAGAACGAGTAAATTTATTAACTTTATTACACCAACATCTTTCTGCTTTGAAACTAGAAACGGGAAATGTCACGAATTTCTTCATAAACGCTATAACAGTTCTTCGTAATAATCTACCAATCGTGCCTACGGATATTTTTATCATGTGACATATATTTTGATGCTTCCTTGACAGCTCTCTAGCAAAACAAAACAATTTAACTGAAGTGACAAGGGATTTCGTCAGATTTTTGTATTGTGCAAGTCTGGAGATATGAGAGCTCTGCTAGTCTATTATAAGATTCTTGCCCATTCTTCTCCATACGAAAACTACCTTTTGGAAGGGGCGACTAGAATCAATTCAATTTTTGTAAACTTTTACGTTCAAAAGTGCCTTACAAGGGCCTATTTGAAATAAATTATTTGACTTTGACTTTGATTACTTGGTCAATCCTGAGTCCTGCGCTTCAGTAGCAAACTCAGGGCGTAATAGTTTTCACATTTAATCAGGCACTGTCTTTGCTGGTCATAGTAATAAGTATAGAGAGGATGTTTGGAATGGTATAATCAAGCACTGAGCACTCCGTGCGGATAATTTCGTTCTAACATTATCGCACTGTTTTCGAAACATAACATTATGAACTCAAGCTACAGAGAACCAAATGGACTACTAATGATCTCTCTATTGACCACTGCGACACGAAACACGGTTGATTGCAGTGCTTATGTCAAAAGATAATGATATTATCGTAATACTAGCGAGCAATTCGGCATAATAGGACTAGTTTCATCATTCGTCTGGCACTGATTTAGGTAACGATTTGAGCAACTATTGTTGAGTCTGATTGGAAACTGTGCAGTTGATTATGTCTACTGAGCTGCCAATTATGTCTGTGGTGTTTCACTTTATCAAATCGCTCTAAAATATTTCCGAAAATACGATATCTACGTGAAGTTTTAGCGTCAATTTGTTGCAAAATTCCGCGAACGAAGTACGTATAGGTATCTATGGGTATTTTCAGACCTGATATTCCTGCTGCGATAAAAAATACACGTAGGTACTTTGCCATATCGGGTTTTCCTGTTAGCTTAAAAGTTGGTTACATAAAATATACAATCGTTTCGTATTTCTGAATGTCATTTCAAAGTCAATGCCTCGTCCTAGATTTCCGAAATAATATGAAATTCTGAATGTATGGTTTCATCATGAATTCATGATAATGTATGATCCTAAAACCAATAACAAGTCAGTGAACTTCGTAGCGATGCTTCTGGGGGCGATGTATGACCCCATTACATAATTATGTTTGCAAGAAAATTACCAGATTAGACACTGCCTCGTGGGTCTAGTCCGGGGTTCGATTGGGTCGGCCAAAATGTTTTTGGGTTTTTCCACGATTTGTGCCCGGTTGATGGCAATAGACTCACCCTCTATTAAATGGAACTTAACCATAACTGGCGAAATGTGGGTGGACTATAGGTACACCTCTGCCTAATCCTTTGGGGGAATACAAAAGTAGAATATCAGGGAATTCTCCAATCCATAACATCACGTTATTGATTGGTGTAATTTATTCTATTGTAAATTTCATTCAAGCGTCCCTTTTATTTTACATTTTAATATTTACATTTTAATCAGGCTTAGATCAAGAAGTTCAAGGAGAAAATTCGGACGCATCGATTATAGTGCGTCCGATCAGACCATTCTCCTTTGCTATTAAGCAAAGCATTCCTATCCTTAGTCGGTCCTAGCTGGTCCTAGCCGAAGCAGATTGTCAGTTGCCTTGTCCCTTTAACGAATTGCGCTGAATAAGGTTAATTATAATAATACTTGCTCCGATAAATACGCCAATATTTTTCTATTCCTTTGATAACTACGCAGAAACGTGGAAGTGGTCAAATTATTATTTATTATAATAATTTGTCCAGATCCACGTTACTGCGTAGTATAATGTCCTAGATTATTAGCAAAATTTTAGTTCAATCAACTCTCTTATGCAACTTAATCTAGATTGGTCGAGGTCAGATGTCTTAGGATCGTGAAATCAATGCTAGAAATTACGTATACGCATTTTAAAACATGAGGCATATCTAAAACGTACCATCAAAGAAGATCATATCTAACCAGTTTCAAAACAAAATCCCGTGAACACGATGACCATATCTGTTACCGGCCCGGTTCTATAGCTGCCGAGCGCAGCAAGCAAGAATAGTCCTTACGGTGGTTAGATATGAACTTCTACGATCGATAATAAGAGTTATTAGTTACCCTTAGGATCCCGGATCAAAAGAAGGTCCATATTTATGATACACGATGCGTTGACACCATCGTCAGTAAAATTTTACTCATAGCAAGAATACTCATAGGATTATTTTGAAGTCGTAATATTAGAATAATTTTGTCCTGCCTTAGAGGTCACAGTTTAAAAATGATGTAATCGAGCAAAAAGTAGGTAGTTTTAATGTACAATATCTATGGGAAACTTTATGACAAGTTTATGTAAATGTCAAATAGACGCAAATACTAAAAACCATCTAAAAACGTGGAATATTACAGTAAAATATTATTTTAGCGTTGGTTCTAGTATCAGAAAATAAACAATTGTAATCAGGGCAAAATAACAAGGCCCAGATAGTTTAAAACTGGACCCTGGTCAAATCAGGTCACGATAATATTTAAAATCTGGGTTACACAAACATACAATTCTAGTAGTTCCTCCTCCTTGTGTACTTTTTAAATGACCTCTCGGGAGAACCAAAAGAAGTTTTCAGATAGATTGTTCCTCGATCGAAATACGGATAATTTATAGTAGACTTCAGAGAAAGGCAATAAAGGAGAGGAACCTTGAAGACCTAAGACTGCTTTCACAGCTGTCCGGGAGACCCGTACGGGCTCCCGGAACGGAGACTAGAACATTGTTTCACAGCGACGCGGATTGGTCTGTACGCGACCCGCTCCGGGTAGAGCTCGTTCAACGTATCGTACTACTCCCTCGTTTCAGAGCACTGCGGGCGCTACCCGTACGGGTCTCTCGTGTACGGACGACCCGTACGGGTCTCCCGGACAGCTGTAAAACCAACCTAAGACATTCATAGGCCTTTTTCTTGCCTTTTCTTTTCTGAAGAAACCCCTGCGTTTGATGGTCTATCTATCCTGTTTAGTGTATTGGCAAAATGTTAGTTAATCTTTCACAAAATCCTACTACTTAATCAATGGTTGAAAGAGCTAACGCAACCGTCACCGTAAACTCATGATTATGATATTAGGAAATCTAAATTCAATTATTATTATTATGATAGAAGGACTAAGACCGACTGGAATCTTCATTCGTTTCTGCACAGCGGATTTCACAAGACGTGTTCATCATTTCTGAGTTAATATTTATCCCACTTCAAAATGTAGAAGGATATCCGTTTGACTGTATGTATGTGTTGTATTATCATTCTGCCCTAATCCTAATTTATTTGTGTCCTTGTCTTCCATATATTTTTAATAGCTGTCATCACAGAATTCACTTCTTTCTTAGCCATATCATTTTTAACACAATCCATCCCTCTTTTCTTTGGTCTCATCACGATAGTCAAATCCAAAAAAAATATTCTCGCAAAAGGTAGGAATTTGAATGAAAATTCCTACCTTTTGCGAGAATAATTTTTTAATCATTATTCTCCCGCCCTGCCACATGTCTTTTTCGTCCATACTTCTTTCTCTATTAGTCGTCATCTAGGATCTAGGTAGTCACCCCCTTTCTAACCAAACAATTTTTCAATAATTCACTTTTTAAAATATACTTTGTCTCTTTCTATTCCAGATTACTCATGTGCGCTGGTCGGTGATCTGCTGCTCCAAGGTCACCTGTACATCACAAAGAACTATTTCGCTTTCTACTCGAATGTGTTCGGGTATGTGACCAAGGTGAGCGAGTTTGTGTTATGTATGTCGATCGGTTGTAAGTGCTTGTTGTTGATTAGTTTTAACGTTTAGCTGTTGGGGTTTAACATTTTAATAGTTTGTATCTAATTATGTTGATGGTATTGGTTAGTATTTGCTCCAACCAGTTTTAAATATCAACTTATTTGCATTGCGTGCAAAATACAGAGCTTAAAGATGTCTGAATCTATAGTTAATTATCTCATACCAATGTGCACTTTTTAATATTATACTGTAACAAGTCCCGTAAACAAAAGATTTCATACTTATTATCACATCGAAATTCACCATGTTCCAACACAAATATTTTACGTTATATCCACATTAATCAAATTACTTTTAGAGGTATGAAGAACAGGGTGTAAAGTTCACTCTTCCAAATAAAAAGGGAGGATCCTCCGACCAGACGGGTGTCTTGTCTGGCGGGAAACTGCCCAACGATTGATATCGGATAGTCTTATACAATATGTCGTTCGCGCGGTAAACTCTTATTGCGCGATGCAGGATTTGTGTGACGTCAGAATGTCGTCGGTCGGAGTCATTACTGAAACATCTCAAAAATTTTGTGTTTTGGACTCTTTGCATTTGATTTTTTATCATTCTGCATACTTAGTCCAAAACACAAAATTTTAGAGATGTTCCAGTAATGACTCCGACCGACGATGTTTTGTGACGTTTCATCCGTAGTTCGCATGTGGCGATATAGATGCCGCCGCATACTATCCAATTTAAATTTAACCTTATTCTCTTGTTTCCAGCTACTAATACCAACAATATCGGTGCTCCGGATAACAAAAGAGAAGGTCGCCCGAATCATTCCGAACGCGGTAGGGGTGTGCACTCGCGATGAGAGGCACGTGTTCGGGTCCCTGTTGTCCAGGGATTCCACCTACAAGCTGATGATGCACGTCTGGAAGGCGGCGAGAGCACCAGAGCAAGCGGTGCCTAAACCACAAGTGGGTGATGTGGGTATACTTTTAATATTTTGGTATTCTGTAATGTAACGCTGCTTCAAAAGCAATTTATTTAGCGGTCAAGCAAATGTCATTAGAGCTAAATCTCGTATGTCGAGTAACTGCGGGAAGTGCACCAGAGCAAGCGGTAGAAACCTCAGGAACTTACTTAGAACGACATTTGGTCAACATTTTCAAAACGCTCCTTACAAGATAAGTATGTCACACGATACCAGATCTTAAGGCAATACACGTAAGTTCTTTGGTGGATTGGGAGCGTCTAAATCTTATAATTAGTATAAAAAGTTTGAATGATGATGAGTCACGGAAGCCTTGACGTCGTGTTTAAAGCCAACCATAACAACAAGGGTGACGGTCAAGGTATACAACATAATATTATGGTTGATATCTGACCGGACAAAAAGAGTAGTGATTTATGTCCTTGTAGTTTTTGTTTAAAAATATTTTGAGTAACAGAACTTGCCGGTGGACGCACTTAATAAAAAAACTAAACTTTTTCAACCATTTTAATTTGATGACAATTTTTGTTTCCACATTCCAGGATCCCCGAACATCAGAAGTGGAACTAGAAGTGTCGGAGTACTCGCCTGAAGACGACAGCAGTTCAGCGGGCGGCGACCAACCAGATGCTCCGTCCCCCCCAGCCAGACGAGAGTCAGAGGCTATCATAGCTGCAGGTTTGTTACTTCAGAACGTTAATTTATGGTAATCTTATACTTACGAATTCATTGTCTACATTGGCCCAATCTTGTCTGATAAAAGATCTTTGCTCTTAGAGAAGTCTACCGCCGCAGGGTCACTGATAGATACGTGCGATGCCGTACGTATGTCGAAGTTTTAGTCTTTGTTAGATCGCTGTTCTAGTACTCCACTTTTAATATCTGCTGCTCACTCGTAGACGAGACGCTCACTCCATTTATTGAGACGGAGGTGTTAATAGTACGGTATTGAGCGTATATCTTACCCCTCAATTTGGTATAGTACCATGACAATCATTACATATTATAAAACAAACTCCCCCGTTACGTCTGTCTGTCTGAACGCGATAAACTCAAAAACTACCGAACAGATTTTCAAACGGTTTTCACCAATGGACGGAGTGATTCATGTGGAAGGTTTTAGTGTATAATTCATTAAAGTTTTATGTAAATTGGTTGAAATATGACGATTATTGTTGAAGATGTCGGAAAAAATCATGACCACTGGGAGTTTTAATGGCGGCGCCGCGTCAACCGTAAGAGATAAATAAAATTTATGTTCTACAGGATTCTATATCTTAAAAATTATTTAAATTGGCCATTTAGGTTAAAATATCCCATGACATCATGACATCATATCATTTAAATTAATAGGTTAAAAGATATCATAGATTCAAAATACTTCTTATAAAGTAATTATGGTTGACGGCAACGCAGGCGCAGCGGTAGGAGCCAATGACTTTTTCCTCGGCTATTAGGAAAAAATCATGAACACTGGGAGCTTTATTGGCGGCGCCGCGTCAACAGTGAGAGATAGATAAAATTTATGTTCTACAGGATTGTATATCTTAAAAAGTCATTCGTCTAGTTTTAGTGTAAATATTTTAAAATAAATGTAACAATAAACCATATATTTATCCCAGCAGGAGGCGCGGCAGTGATCCAGCCAGCGCTGCTCACCGGCAGTGGTGGCTGTGCGCGGGCCGCGCCCCGCTGGTGGCGCCCGGCGCTGGCGCTACTCGCTGCTCTGCTGACCTTCTCCGCCGTGTTGCTGGCCTACAAGCTGTATGTAGCTACGTACCACGTGCAGGTAAGGCATATCACACCAGCCTATTGTATGCATGCGGGCCGCGCCCCGCTGGTGGCGCCCGGCGCTGGCGCTACTCGCTGCTCTGCTGACCTTCTCCGCCGTGTTGCTGGCCTACAAGCTGTATGTAGCTACGTACCACGTGCAGGTAAGGCATATCACACCAGCCTATTGTATGCATGCGGGCCGCGCCCCGCTGGTGGCGCCCGGCGCTGGCGCTACTCGCTGCTCTGCTGACCTTCTCCGCCGTGTTGCTGGCCTACAAGCTGTATGTAGCTACGTACCACGTGCAGGTAAGGCATATCACACCAGCCTATTGTATGCATGCGGGCCGCGCCCCGCTGGTGGCGCCCGGCGCTGGCGCTACTCGCTGCTCTGCTGACCTTCTCCGCCGTGTTGCTGGCCTACAAGCTGTATGTAGCTACGTACCACGTGCAGGTAAGGCATATCACACCAGCCTATTGTATGCATGCGGGCCGCGCCCCGCTGGTGGCGCCCGGCGCTGGCGCTACTCGCTGCTCTGCTGACCTTCTCCGCTTGTAGCTAAATAATAACAGCCGCACGGGTCGATCGGAGGTTAAGCTATGCTTGCCGCGGTCGGTTTGTGGATGGGTGAATCCATTACATGCCGAGACGGCTTATCGTGCTTTCCGAGGCACGGAGGGGCCGTGCCTCGGAAAGCACGATAGGCCGTTGGTCCTGAACCCTTTTTTTAATAAGGAAGCCCAAAAGTCTGACAACCAGTCTTACCAAAGGGTTTCGTGTTACCCAGTAACTGGGTTGTGGAGGTCAGATAGGCAGTCGCTCCATTTAAAATACTGGTATTCAGCTGCATCCGGTTAAACTGGAAGCTAACCCCAATAAAGTTGAGAAAAGGCTAAGCAGATTGATTGACATAATAATACATTGTTCCTATTCTAACCACGACCATTTCTGTTTCAGGAGGATCTCGTAAAGTTATCGGGAGAAGAGCTGTACTCTGAGCTAGTAAGATGGCGCGCGCGGTTGCACGGCCGGGCCGCGAACGAGCTGCACGCATTCCTCACCACCAACCTACTGTTACTTACCAAGGTAATTTACTCAGTAGGTATTCCATAATGTCATTTTAGATACAATTCATGCATTTCATGAGCGCGCAGCAATCATTGCAATTTAAATCTTATGTCATTGGTATTAGATTCACGTGCATTCACTCGTGATTTGCAACGAGTATAGATAAATAATGTACTTTATGATAATTATGAATTAGATGCTTCAATGTTCTTTTCAAGATCACCGGATTAAGAATGCATAGAACACTCAAAATAAATTGCATTTTCACTAAACGCAACATATGCTATAATCACAACTTTTCTACTATCGACGACTACCAGCAAACGACGAGAAGCCAACATCAATATCAAGCGAAAGGATATTTCAAATATAAGCGCAACGTTCTGGCTGATAAACACATTATTTTAGATTTTAATCATTATAATTTTGTACATACATATTTGTCATGGACGCGAATCATATTTTGATCAACGTACGACCTGATACTGACTTGCAATCTGCAAAAAACGATAGAAAATTCGAATTTCGCGATGTACCCTGGCGCTTTCGCCTTAAAATAATTAATTTCTTCCTTTTACAGGTGCGGCAATCCCTAGAAGCGTTATCGGGCGTGATACTAACCGACATGGCGCAGACGGGCACCGTGCACCTCAACGTGGACGTGCCCAACGACACCGTCTTCAGTTAGCGAGTCGGTGGCAACCATTGAACGGTACGAGAGCGGTATTACACGCGACCAGCGACTGGTAACCCTGTCCGTACTATTTTACGGTAAGGTGAACCTAGGGTTGCCGAGTATCCGAGTCGAATTTCGTGAAAAAAGTTTTTTTTACGACAGCTAATTTTTGCTCACTTTATTACTACAGCAAACTAACCAAAAATTACTTAAACTGGGCTCAATATCCGAAAATATCCGAGAAGTTGAAAACCCTAGGTTCATCTTACTACCTCAGTTCAAAGAGGTATTATAGTCACCACACTGGTTAGGGTTATCGCTATGTGGATATCTCTCCGAGGAAAATATATAATTGTATTTAGTTGGACAGCTATGCTGCCGCAAATATCCGACAAGGAAACGCTTTTCCATGTCTCAGTGAGACGGAAGTGATACTAGTTATTATTTATTTATGCAATTTTTCGGTTGATATCATTGTTAAAAAGTGTGTCGGATATATCCGCCGAGTTTGGTCTCACAGCAATGATGCCTCAGTGAAGCGAGGAAGAAATTATTTTTATTAGTTCAATTTGTTCTCAAATGAGACAAGAATGTGTAATGTAGATGATGATTAAAGATCTATCGTCGTATAAATATGACAGTTCTTCACAAAATAAATAGTGTTGTATATTTGGGAACATCCCTAGTTTCACAAAATGTCACACTTTGCACATTCAAAGATAATTTTAATATATTGAAATTAATGACCAGAATTTTTAAACCTCAAATGACAGATTCATTCTGTTCCTTGCATTTTTAATTAATTGATGTCGTTTTTGCATTAATATTTAAAAATAGTTTTTAAAATTACTTTTCGCTTCATTGAATAAATGTAAAAAAGTATTTTATTGTAAAATCATATTATAATCATGATGAATATACCAAATAATAATCGCGTCTTCACAAGTATTAATGTCTTTATTGAAACATGATTCAGATATATTTGTTAATAAATCTTATATTTTATGAAATCGAGTTCTAGACAAAGTCATTTAAAACGTTTATTTTGCAAAATGAAAATTCACATCCTTGCTAAAATAGCATGTGTTTTAATCCGTTCTTAACTTACTATGATTTTGGTTAAATTCGCTATAATATGCTGCCGATCGCTCCATTTTTATCGGAGTCGTAAAGTATACATGCTCCGATACATCTGTAAAGAAACATGAATATCGCTTTGTTAAAATACCATTCAAATTCAGTTCCGATATAATTGTTTTATCGGTAATATCGGGAGCGGTATCAGCACTATAGTTCGAGTTGACATTAAACATTTCAATCGTATATCATGTATGTGATTTGTATATATGCGGCAGTAAGCCGTAATGTCTATAAGGCATTGCTACGTCATATTAATTTGTGTCAAACACAAACGTTTAGGATAAGATGCGTGTGTGGTCGAGATGAATGAACGATCAACTTGTTTAGTAATACACGATTTATAAGTACACCGTGAAAATGGATGATATATTGTTTAGTTCACAGGACAGAAGGAAATATTTCTATTCTGTGCTTCAAACGGCATTTAAACTCTCTCTATAACTTGTCCCTTGCCGTCATGTTGGCACCATTGCTTGTCAAAGCTAAGTTTCAAAATGGCGAATGACAGAACAGTGCTACCATCGCGTCACGGGACAAATTATAATGAACGCACTTTAGATCCAGTTCGATCATTTCCATCGAGTCATTTTTAAATTTCGAATATTATTCAGAAATTTAAAAAAAAGTACAGTTTGCGTCAAATAACTTTGCCGCTCTGAAGTAGGCTACAAATGACTGCGCAGTAGTTAATCTTCCTTATAAAACAGTAGCGCGCATGCGCAACCTAACTTCAGAGCCACAAAGTTATTTGACGCGAATTGTAAAGTTCTAATTACAAAAACTGACTTTATACGCGAATCTAAGTTGTAATTTTTGTTATAAGGACTTTATCTACGTCGGATCAAAGTTCAAATTACAATAACTGGCTCGGAGTCTTCGGGCTTAGATGAAAAGTTAGAACTCGTTTTGTAATGAGACGGTCTTAATTCACTTGAGATATCAATTTTATATTCCGCACAATTCACTCTTTGACATCTGTGCATTCTTTGCATTTTACTTAAAAAAAAAATATCCGCATTATGAAATATTGTGTTCGTTTAATAAAAGAAATGTAATGTAAAACTCGAAAGCGTTCCTTCGTCTCGGCTTATTGATAGATATTTTCATAATCACAATTCTATATCTTGGGCAATCTTTGATATATTCGTGTAAAACATTAAATTGTATTTAAGGCTTAGTCTTGATGGTGAAACGAATAATCGTTAGTCAATGTTGCTGTTATATTATTACTGTATTATTGCATATTTTAATGTAAGAATTGTATTTAGTTTTCTTCAAATTTGTATGTCATAAGTAGATCAGTTATAGATGTGTCCTTTAAGAGCGTCCATTCTATTCTAAGTCGGCATCGTCGCAAATAGCTGTCAAATATTTACTTGTTTTGATTAATTTGGCAATATTACTGAATGGAAATATGAAATATCGCTAACTAGTGAACTAGAATATTAATAATGAATTGGAATTATAACACTGAATATGTTGCAACCGTTTTAGGTGTCAAAAAGGCATTTGGAAGGTTTCCAGGTACTTTTTTACATCTAAAACTAAGTATTCGGTGTTACGATATTAATAATTGCATTTCATAATCAATATTTTAGTTCGCTAGGTAGCCATATTTCATATTTCCATATACATACAAAACAGCGAAATATTTGACAGCTATTTGCGTAGTTGCCCAGTTTCAGAATGCACGCTCTTAATGCGACACTACAATCGGAATAAGAATCGTAGAGTGGTATCACTGGAGAGTATACAATTGTGAATGTGATAGTGTCAGAAGGCAGGTGCTAGTATTTAGATAAGAGTTATTATAAAACCAACATTCCTCGTTTGAGAAAGTATCCAGAATATGTTTTGAGCGGTGCGTCCAGACGCACACAATGCTTCAATAGATCGTTTGCCAAATAGTTTGCTAATATTTCTTGCCAGTATGTAATGACAATCATTATTCACTAGATGCAACATTCATTTTTATGCACCTAATATTTCTGTATCGATTGCAAAAAATATTAATATTATCGATTAAGTAGATCACATAAAAATTTCTTCTTTACAAACCAGAATGCAATTGTTAAAATTTACCCAAACTGCTTTTTTGACAATAAATAACTAATCTAAAGAATCATTTTGAAATATTCATACAGTTTTTTACATTTTTATCGATGCAAGAAGTATTAGGTAAAAATAAATTTTGTATGATTTGTAATATTAACTAGTAAAGTTTTGAGATATAGAAAAATAGTTCCGGATCATGCAGACGCAAGACGAGCAGGTATGGACAGTTTTTAAAATAGTGTCGTTTATAGAAGTAACTGTGTACTTGTAAAGTTTATGTAATTAATAATTTATTATTCTAGTCTGTGGTCAAGCTCAAGGATTTGTTATTCGGTTCTATTGGGGATAGTATGTACTTAGGATGATTTTAAAACTATTGTAAGTGTGGAATTATGTTACGGGCACTCGTAAAGTTGTGCAATCAAAAATGTTATAGTTTTACACATTTTCTTATTTATCGTAGATCCAATTACAGTTTGTTATTTTATTTTGAAGACCGAGAAGTTTTTGTTAGATAATGATATAAGATATATTTAGCAGATTACAACACAATATTTAGATGATGCTAGCTAATTATTTCCCTCGAACAATTCACTCGATGTATTATGTACAAATATGTTCGTTGTATCACGTAGGTTAATTGGCTGTTAATATTTTATGTAATAAGGGCCTAATGTTGTATGCTAGGTTACCATCTGTGCCAAAGTGCTCTATCACTGTTTGTATTCCAAATGACAAATTAGGCCTTTGTTTAGACAAATTAGAGTTTGTTTTAAATGTATCCTTATAGACGTACCGACTTAGGCTTATTGACTAACTGAGCAGTCGACCAAATGAATTGTTGCAAAGTCCAATAATCGCTTAAATAGTCTTATAGTGTTGTATTGCTCAGTTCTGTTGATCGGGACAACACTAATCTTTGCTCCGTGATTTATATTTCATGTTATTTAAGGCTGTTTACGCTGTCCTATACGAGTCATTTATCGGAAATAATTAATATTGCCAAAGACAAAAACACTAGATTAAATGAAATATCAAAAGTAGAGATAGTGAAGTTTGTACAATAGTTAGTTTTAGGTAGGATCGTGCTGTTAATTTTGAATTATTATCAATGTAAATATGATGATTTTACGTAATTTTAGTATTTTATTCAATTGCTTTTTCTGGTGCAATATGGGACAACCAGTGAGATGTGACAGAGTTTAATTTAATCAAAATTATGTTGACGAACAAGCATACTATTATTATTTTATTTATTTGTCATAAAAGAGTTTTATTAGGTAACAACCCAGTAAGAACAACAACATGCACATAATTTGAAATATCTATGCTTGTGTGAAATGACCAAAAAGAGGGGGCGTCAGCTTAAAAAAAATATTAAATGCCCAGAATAATCGGTATAAAACTGAACCGATGTTATATAAAGCTACATTTGTGTATATGGAAAGTAAAATAGCGTAATTGTATCAATGGGTGATAGAACTGATTTATAATTATTAGTGATTTTAAGTTGTACCACGTAGGAATTGTTATGGACGCGTATGTTGTATGATTTCAAAGTTTGTTTTGTATATTTTTGTTTGAAGTTGTGATTCGTTTGTTGATTTTGTAAATAATAGATAGATGAGTTAATTGAACATGAAAAGTTGTTTTATTGTTTACCCTATGAACATTTTTGCCAAAACCTTGATCAGGCGTTGTACTAAAACGCCGTGACGGACCGGCTGACCGAGGGCAACTGTCAGTGACCACAGCCAGCAATCGTAGCCGACTATCGCTAACCACACTTAGCGAACGAGGCCGACTATCGCTAACCACACTTAGCGAACGAGGCCAACTATCACTAATCACACTTAGCGAACGAAGCTGACTATCGCTAACCACATTTACATTTAGCGAACGAGGCCGAATATCTCTAACCACACTTAGCGATCGAGGCCGACTATCGCTAACCACACTTAGCGAACGAGGCCGACTATCGCTAACTAGTAAGCTGATTTAACTCGGCTCAAACTGATTTTAAAGCTACGTCTAACTGTGCGTTTGCACTGGTGAAATATTCCCACAAAAACATGTGGAAGTCTCTATTTTCTGTCAAACATTGTATGGAACATTGACAGAAAATAGAGATTTCAACATGTTTTGATGTGAATGTTTCGCCAGTGCAAACGTAGTTACGTGGAACATGTTCGGCAACAAAACTTCTAACACGCAAAATACGAGTAGAAAAGTGTGACGTAACACAGCCATCTATTATAGAAAATAACAATCTGAACGTTTCGTCGAAGATACTAATTTACGACGTCGACGCTTTAAACCTTGCAACTTTGGAGTATTTGTTCAGACGAACCTCAAATCACCATGTTTGAGTCGATCCGCCGGCTGTCAGTTTCACCATAGGATTTCTGTGACGTCCGTGTATGTCGTGTCAGTGTGTTGAGAACAGCGGGCCTAAACTTTCATTGGAACTACTACTTTTTGAGTCGATAGTAAGTAGGTACATGTATTAGATAAGTTAAACGAGTTGGGCCCAGTGGCATCATTGGAACTTGGAATCCCAGTAGTCGGGTCGCCGAGCCTTGTAACCTTGAATGACCCACCACCTCGCACTAGACAAGCGCAGTGGGTTAACTTGTCTAAACACCTATTCTCACATGTCACACAACAATAAAAATGCACCACCACCTGACTGTGTACCAGACTCTGGAATCAAGGGGCCTTAAAATCCCCGGGTGGGATCTCTTTGTCAGACGACTAAAGGACTTATAGGACTCGGACAAGTTTCACAGTCTAACGCTAAACACACACACACACACACACTTAGAACGGAAGAACGAGTTACCGAATTAGAATATGCACTAGAAAACATTAACTGGGATATAATCGGCCTGGCTGAAGTAAGACGGGGTGGAGAAGATACTTTTAAAAGAAGCGCTAACACCTTTTATTATAGCGATGGGACCAACAGTAGATACGGTGTGGGAGTTTTAATTTTCAAGAAATGGAAAGATCAAATTTCAAGCATACTCAGATAGAATAGCTGTCCTTAGATTCCGTATAGGCGGCAAGAAAATTGTAGCGGTAGTTCAACTCTATGCGCCAACGTCATCCCATCTTGACGACGAAGTTGAACAATTTTACGACCTCATAAATAAGGCGTGTGACGATAACCGAGCCACGTGGACGATTGTACAGGGAGACTAACGCTAAAGTTGGTGCCAGGCAAGTAGGTACTCGACAATAGCAATTTAGTCGGTCCTCACGGACTAGGCTTGAGAAATGAACGCGGTACAAGACTGCTTGATTTCGCGTTCGGTCAGAACTTAAGCCTATTAAACAGTCATTTCTTCAAAAAACGACGTTTTATTTTAAAGATAAAAAAAATAGTTATCTGTGTTTATTGTGTGTCACCATTGACACGAATCACACAAGCACAACGATTTGGCATGCTTAAAATCAGTTAATCAAAATCACTTTGAGGAATGGCCGCCCACGTTCTTTCTAACAAGTCAAAAAGTTGTTGTGGGGTATGCACGGCATCCATACTCGGCAGAGCTCTTCTTTGGAGCATATCCCGCGTGCGTGCTCAATTGGGTTGAGGTCTGGCGATTGAGCAGGATACGGCAGAACGTTGATGCGAGCATCAACGTTCTCATTGACATTGAGGTTGCCCCTGATCCAAATGAGATCGGTTCTTCCACCGATCCAAATACCGGCCCAAACCATTATTGTTCCCCCGCCATATGAATGAACTTCCTGCCAACATTTCAAACGTTCTTGACGTCCAGAGGTCCTCCAAACTCGAGTACGTCTTGTATCCGGCCTCATACCGAAACGAGATTCATGGGAAAACCAAACACAATGCCAGTATTCTTCCTCCCAATTTCTGTGTTCGCGAGCCCAGTGTAAACGGGCCCTACGATTGCGGGGTGCTATCACCCCGCTATCATAAGGCCCGTTCCACCGCTGAGAGTTCCACCTACAGAGGTGGAACTCTCAGCAGCCTTCGGTAACGCAGACCCACTTCACGTAAACGATTTTGATGGTTTGGTCGCTTATCAGCAAGCCTTAAGAGCTGAGGAGCCAACATCATGGCGGTCATGGTACGATTCTGTCGAGCGTTTGGATGTACGGGTCTTGTCTAGCGAGTGGTGATGCGAGATCGTCCTCCATGTCGCTCGGCCACGCTGGCTGCCCATGATACGAAGTCCAGAGGCGGCTTATTACACTCTGTGTAGTGCCAAGAGTGACAGCCACAGTACGTTGCCTGGAACCAGCTTGCGACATTCCGACGGCTCTCATCATCTCTTCTCGTGTAAAATGATGTCGTCGCTCCATATTGATTCATTTTTTTCAGTTCCGATGCAGGAATTGTAATTGTTTAGAAAAACGCTATTACTCACTTTTATAGGAAGTCTGATTGACAGTTGACTTTATTAAGTTTAATTTAAAAAATAAGAAAATTCTTTACTCAAATAATGAAATTCACTAAAAAGAATCAATAACTATCCAAATGAGTTAAATTAATAATCCTCAATTGCGGCGATACTCTAAAACGAACCTACTTGATCCCTAGACTGACGACTTTTGATGTGTGTATTTGAAAACACACTTTGGTAGGTACCTACATATTCTACTTCCAAGTAACAAATGATTAGCACCACCTGAATTGCTGAAGAGTTTAAGATGTAGCTGTTCAAGTGAGAAGCCATGTTCAACAGCAAGGTGCAGTTGTGCCTATACTGGTTTTGCTTGTGAAGAAATTTGCGCGTGTGAAGGTGGCGATTTGTGTGGCAATGTGAAGACTCAGGAAGCTCCATTTAATGACAGTGAGAGTGAAATGTCCACTTCTGACTAAGAATAACGTTCGCGTTACAAAGATCTGCATACCTACCTATAATAAAACATTTATCTAACTAGGTATTGTAGTTTTAAAATATATATTACCTATATATATTATTATATCTAACAAAAAATATTCCTTTTCGATTTCCATTAATTCGCAATAAAATGTGGGTTCGACGTTCGTGACCTTTGACCTTCGATATTTTAAAATTCCCAAGGGTGCCACTCTGGCAACCCATGGGTTATGGTTCAGTATATAAAACAATACTAGAACCAATCATAAAATAAAACTTGTACCCTCATTCAAGGTCCAAGCATTTATTCTTATTTGGCGACCCGACTACAGATGTGAGTTTCTCGCAAATATATCAAAAACTTGACATCCTACGTAAAAATAATGTCATTTTTGTCTTCTCCTTGTATTACACCCCATACAGATTACAGCTCTGGCAACACTTAGGCGAATCCCACGCAGGATTCAGTATTGAAGTGGGCGTATGTTCAAGGGGGAGATGAAAATTTCATGAAGTAGGACTTCTAGTTTTTGATATAGGTACTTGAAAAACTCGAAATGGGAATTTCAAATTGTCTATTTTGTGACATTACCTACTTACGATTACTCTTGTCAAATGTTCATTGTTTATGTATGTAGGTATATGTCTATAAATAGACGATCTAATTAATAATAATATTTAATGTGTCAGAATAATATGTGCATAATCAAATTCGATTGAATATGATCATATCTGACGGGTGATTTTATCTGGTGAATAATCACATCCTGTGGTAAGTCTCTTCAATTCAAACTGATCAGATCAGTTTGAAAAGCTTTCTGGATAATCATCATCATTATTTCAACCAAAAGTTGTCCACTGCCGGAGATAGGCCTACTTCAAGCATCGCCATTTCGCCCGGTTCTGCTGTCACACATCACAAGGTCATCTGTCCACTTTACTGGAGGCCTTCCAACGCTACGACTTACAGTACGCGGTCGCCACTCCAGAACCTTTCGACCCCATCGGCCATCTGTTCTGCGAGCAATATGCCTTGCTATGTCGGAAAGAAACGAAGGTTCGAATTAACCTAGATCGGGGAGTTGCTACCTAACATTGTAATTCCGAACCATCAATACTTGAACCTGTTCTAAACATTTTTTAGATTTAGTTAATTTTTAGGCGCTATAATTATTGTTAAATCTTATTGTGGACTAATTGTATACTTTTTGTCGACGTTTTATTCAATAAATATTATTATTATAAAGCTCGAGGCATAATTAGGGACCGGGTTATTTCAGCTGATTGATATCAAACAGCGGACTAGGTGTAGCAAAAAAACAACAACAATATTTTCTAACATTATATTAAAAATAAGAGTATGAAAAGTATATCGAACACAATTGTTTAACAATCTGTTATCAATAAATACTATGTATTTATAACACTACATACATTAATTCGTTACGTTTATACACAACATGGTTTAATCACAAGTTTTATTATTTAACTAAAACATAACATGACGCTTCTATTCCCAGAAGGGGTAGGCAGTGATGTACCTATAGTATCACACACATTTCGCCAGTAATGTTTAAGTCCCATGTAATAGGAGGCGAGCTTAATGCCATCAACCGGGCACAAATCCAGGCTCCGGGCTGCTACTGAGAAATTCCAGATGGAAAAACCCAATAACACTTTGCCCGGCCAGCGCGAACCTAGGACCTCAAGCTCAGCAGTAGTGCTTCCGACCACTAGACCAACGAAGCCGGAAAATATTCATTTTATAAAGACGATCAAGAATTTATTATTAGCGTAGAAGATGATATAATAAAATAATACATTAATATTAAATCTTTCACATTTTGCCAAAGACAGGAAGAAATACGCATACGATATTTTGGTAAAGTATAGGTACCTACATTTATTTAGATAGTGCTCAATTTGGTACTAAGTATCGTTTTGGCACTTATTGTATCCTATCTCATTTATAAGCGTATAGTTAAGTATACCTATCTATGTTATGTAGGTACGGTTTTTATTAATATAATTACCATATTAACTTTAGTTATGCTTTCTAAGGGAGGCGGAAGTTTGAGCCCAAATTCTGTTATTATACTGTTTGTTAAGAGTCCATAATACCTCGGCTCAAATTCACTCCGTATCTCGCTCGCACTATACTGCTCGCGGACTGAGTGAGAAGGCTCCGAGACGCCAATACCTTAGGCGCCAATAGCCAATACGGCGAGAATAATGGCAATTAAAAAAACATACAATCTGCTTTGTAGTTGGTTCAGATACTTAATATGCAATTTTTTCATGATCTAATTTGAAGTATGAATACCAGCGGTTTATTGTTCGGTTTGGAAGAAATTTTGTTTTTTTTTTTCTACCGACAATTCTTTATGGAGTCGTGCTTTCGTAAAACATAGCACTTACCATTAATCCTTAACTTTACCATATATTTAGCAGAGGATCATACTAAGCAATTTGAGGTATTATAGACTCTTAATAAATTAATAGAGTGTTATAACAAACATTCAAAGCTGAATTTGGTTTGAATGAATGTAGCAAATGCGGATAGTAATAGGGATCTGGGTTTGGTTTTGATTTTAATTCTAGTATAGGACATGGTGCATAATATCGTTATTTTGGCAAATTGTAGGCTCGCAATCATTCCCTAAAGTTCTGCTCATCCCTTCAATCGGCTGCAAAATTTGCTAAAATTTAACAATTTGGTAATTGTGTAACACACAATGGCAATTACTTTAATTTTTAACAGACTTCAATAAAGGAGGAGTTTCTCAGTTCGTCGGAATCTTTTTTGTTACGTATATATTTTATTAAAGGAGAATGCCAAAGTTTCCTACAAGACTCGGCCAGAACCGACAAAGATGAACTATATTTCATAAAAAGGGAAAATAATTATAGAATTTGATAATATAATTAGATTTATATTGGAAGTACACCAAAAAAAGTTATAGTGCTTTAAAGTTGACCACTTAATACTTCTGATTTTAACGATAACAAGAAATAAACTATTAAGTGATTAATTAAATGAATGACTTTTAGCAGATTATCATCGTATATAAATGTTTTTATATTAAAAATATACATAAAACATACTTAGATTAGAATATATGAAAAAAAAAACACAACAACACGCCGATGAAGTGAAGTCAAACTTTTTGACAATGACAAGGACCACAGACAAAACACATCAAGTTGTTTTTTATCAAGTGTTGCCACTACTATAATAACATTATAAGGTATTAGGAATAAACTATTCTAAACATTATCGATCATCGGATTATTTTTAATAAAATGATTACATCACTTTATAATATTATTCATAAATATAACTAAACGGTATTTATTATTAAAAGAACACACAGGCTCTTTGTCTCCGAACCGGAGACAGTTTGCCATAACCGTCAAACCCCACCGAATCGACGACGCACGGTGAGTCACACGGGTTAGATCTCATACTTATCCACCTTATGTGCGTTTTTTCTTATGCACCTATGGGGTATCATGCGACATTCAAGGATAAATAATAAAAAAAATCTAAAATGATAAATGACGTTTTTTTCATCAAATGACTTCTCCCGCTCTAGGCGGAGCGGAAGGGCGTGTCAGACTCTTACTGACTAAAACCCACCCGTGTTCCTTCACTTGCCTGTACGTTGACGCTAACCCTAACTTGACAGTTAAAACGTCACAAAAGGGGCAGGACTTTATCTTTATTCATATGTATTTATATTATTGTAATCGATTTGCATAATTATGCAATTTCGTATCGATATTATTTTATTTTGGTATTGGCAACATTTCTTCTTGAAATTGTAGCTATGAAATGTGTTGTTAAATTGACAATTAGTTAAATAACTTTTTATGATGAGTTTTCAGCGGTGTACTTCTACAGATTTTATATAAATTGTATAATTGTTAGTATTTTCTGTTATGAATTATCATTATTACAGAAAGTCTGTCGGACGCTACATGATTCGAGCCTATTCTTGTCATTGTCCTTTGCTTGGGTATTTTTTGAGTTAGCTTCAATACTTCGTGTTTTCCACTTAGTCTATGTGGATGATGTTATAATAACTTCCTGTCACTGTAATTTACATATCAGGTTGTGGTATTCGAATTTGTGTGGGGTAGCTACACAACAAAAAAGCGAAAAAATAAGACATTATTACAAAAACAAAACAAACGACTTCCAAAAAATTCACTACATAAGTAGTTAAAAATTATTTTAATATCGGAAATATCGGAAGGAGGTGTCGGTGTTATATTTTTTTTTTGCCTTCAACTTCCGAAATTAAAATAATTTTTCACGATGTAAGAATTGTTTTTTTTGGAAGTCAGTTGTTTTTTTTTGTACGAATTAGCACTTCCTTTAATTCCTTCGTATTGTGATTGAGAGTGTGTCACGCTCATGCAACTGGGGTGCTGGCCCTCCGTTTAATTTTTAGCTCGATCCACGAACAACCCTCCTCTTATATAACAAAGGCTTTATAAAATAAACATTCTACGTTTCCCATTGAGTAAGTTATACATTAGTTTGACGTCATCATTCAGACGTCACAAGCTATTTTTAGTCAACGACATTTGCATGAGAAATGCTTTTACCATTTCAAGTTATTAACATTTTGTCGTAAAATGGAAAATTAATTCCTTTGCGAGAAGTTCGAGTTAGTTATAAATAGAAGTACAGAAATAGAATTAAATTGTAGAAGCTATTAGTATTGTTGTAGTGCGTACTACTAGACTTGAATAATGGATTGTGTAGGTCATGTCATAGAGTTATAGATGTTGTATATATGAGTATAAGGTGTCTATTTCGTATATTTAATTGTTTATCATAAAGGTAAGGTACCTAAAGTCTCCGATACGAGAAACTATACATTTTTGTAAATAAAAAACTACTGGAACTCAGACGCGTTCAGTACCACAAAACATTACACGACAGCGGTTTATATCGCTAAAATATAACCCGACCAAGTGAAATTGCTCATTAGTTTCGTATTACACGTATGTTACTTTGACTTTATTGAATTTGGGATTATTTATTATTGATTGAATTGTCGCTACGTAACTTGGTAGAAGTTCTTTATTTACGAAATATATAACTTCTCGTGATGGGGATTACATTCTATTAATTTAGCTATTACATGATGTCGCTCTGTGATTCTCAACTTACTTAAATAAGTATCTTTGTATATAAAAATTAATGACTTCTGCGGACTGAAATACTAGCTAGCTACTCGTTATTAGTTACTTTTTTGGCTCGCTTTTCACTACCATTACCTACCAATATTTCCTGGTAAAACGGTGTTGCGGTCGACAATGGAGTAAGTACCAGTGCGTGCCAAAAAGATTTAACAAAAAATTTGCTATTTATTTTGGAAAGAGACCTATATACAGTCCTAGCTGGAGCTATGATAGTAATGCGTCTCTAAAACTACATAAAGTTGTACATGGATCTTTTAGCGCGTGTCCATAATCGGAACTAACGCCGCCATCTTGTTTTTTCAATAGAATATCACGAAACAATTTCACAAATGTTTACCAACAACGCCCCCCTTTCAATGTCATTCTAGCGCCAAAAGATCCTTGTATTACTATTTAACTTCTATTTATTTTTGGACAGTGTCCTCTGCTTCTCAGCATGTTGGACCAGCTGCTTGTCGGTGGCCAGTCCCTTCCTGGCGCGCACTGAGTCCATGTAGGCTTTCGCACGGTTCACACCGTCCCATTTCTCTCCCCAATGCAAGTATTCTTCTTCCGTGCGAGGCCTCCAGAATGGATCGATGTCTATTACCTGTAACAGGAATAAAAAGTATTTTAAGTTTGGAAATAAAGATCCAAACAGTCATGCATTCTGATGAAACTTCTTTGGTATTATGATAAGCTACAAGGAAATCCTTACAAAGGATCTAAAATAGGCCCTATATTGGGTAATTAACAGAAATCTGGTGCTAATTGATGGATAGTAGGTATTTCCGGTGATAGACTGCTGACTTGTCACTAACCCAGTTTAGTGAATGAGTATACCTACTGGGATGGCTTTAGTTACTAATGTTTAGTAAGCTTTTGTGGGCTACCATCTGAGGCGCGGCGAGCCCCGACGTGGGAGTCCCCAGCTCAAGCATGAACTCAAGTTCGCCACGAAAGCGCGATTTCACAAGTAACAAAGCTGATATACGCAATATTATACACACCTCCCAATGACTGAACAACATCTGAGGCGCGGCGAGTCCTTAGGTCAAGCACGAACTCAAGTTCCCCACGTAAACGCGAGTTCACGAGTAAACCTTGCACTCTGAACAATGCTGAGCCACAACATACGCAATATTATACACACCTCCCAATGACTAAACAACATCTGAGGCGCGGCGAGCCCCGACGTGTGAGTCCTCAGCTCAAGCACGAATTTGAAGCTCTCGGCGACCGGCAGTAAAGCTTCCACTCTGAACTGGTTTGACCCGCTCTGTAAGTCACTGCCAACCACGCGGCCGCCGCGACGACCCAGTGCTGCGTACAGCTTGCCTGTAAGATAAAGATAAAATATAGGTATTAGTTTGGAAGCTTTGAGTGAAGACAAAGAACTGGGTGTATACGGACGTTTTTTTTTAAATTGGATCTTATCTCATTTGCTGTAATAACCGTAGTGATCACCGAAAACGTCGAGCAATGTGTGTATTCGCAGGCACACATTGTTTTACATAATTTTAAGGTATACACACTTATACACACCATGTAATATTACTCATTATTACAATCACGATGTTTCATCTAAACCATGTTACCAACTACTTATTTACCGCAACACACAGCATCGCCGATGGCCAGTGATCAATGAAAAAGTATCCGCGAGTCGGCGGGAAACCTAAAAACTGTCATGAAAAAAAGTTCGCTTCGTGATATCGTCGGAGTTGTTTGACAAATATTCAGTGGTCAGCAGCCTAGAAAAATTCCTTGCTTCTTACAGATTCGACGCGGCCATTTTGAGATGAAAGGGGGACTTCCGGTCACGGGCGTGCATCCGGTTCAATTGGTCACGTCCGCAAGACATCTTGTGATCTTGCCCACTACGCTCGTATTTGTCAAGTAAATAAGGGAGCTTTTTGTAGACACAGAAACTTGAGGCGGCCGTGCTAAGAATGTTAACAAAAAAAATAATATCATTTTGTAACGGGAAACACACATACTATAATTGCCAGCAACGGAATTTGGTTGAGGTTGTAGATAAAAACAGACGATTTTTGTTAGTGTACGATCGGAATGTAAGGCTGTTGCCACAGTGTTTACTTTTTTGAGGTCGTTTGGTGAGTCAAATGTAACAATGTTGTTATTAAAGTTAAGGTCAATTATGTTTTGGACGTGATGACTCACTCACTGCGTACTTATGTATGACTGTACCATCATGAAAGAATCTGCATGTCCATGAGATTTACAACATACCTGATGAACATCTCCAAAGTAAAAAATGTGCAGGTACTACAACAAAATGAGCATCTCCAAGTAAACAATGTGTACTAAATTCGCGACACCTACGAGCTTACATTTATTGGAAGGTCGCAATTCCATCGCATTTCTGGCGACACCAAGGTATTGCAAAATATTTGTTTCTCAATATTGCATTTCTACGTTCGGTTGGAGTAAGCTTTACAAAGGCACAGGTCAGGGACTCAGGCCAGTCAGCCCTGCTATCAGCCTTACTGACTGGATAATCTTTTCAGCATATATTGCAGCTCGTGCCGAATAAAGACATTTGCTTTCACAAGTAACGCTTTTAAGATGTTCTCCAATAGTAACACTTAAATTAATATATCAAACTACTGTATAAAACTACCACAACTATCGCACGTCTAGCATTAAAATATACCTAATTAGTTTTAATGTAGACATCTGCCGGATGCTGGTTGACCTGTAGCCCAAGATTATCAATTAAACACATTTAATAATTTATAATAATATTGAATTGCTTCAATTGCTACTTACTCTCTCATAATGTTACAGTGCCCGAGAGGGTCCATATTGGTCTTTTACTTTGTTATACTATCTATGTAATACATATGGAATGCAATAAAGAATTGAGAATTGATTATTTAGTATCACACATAAGGCATGGACCACCAACTCGACACATTTGATGCGAACCATTAGCGCTAAATTGGGCAGTTTGAAAATCAAGGAGTCAAGTACCTTTGCCCAATACTGGGATGTTACCAGATATAAAAGTACTTAACGTGGTGTTAAGGATATTTATATGCCGATGTTTAAAGTTGCGAAACTTTAAGCTAAGCTAAGCTAGGAGCCCGTGGCTAAATAATAACAGCCGCACGTGTCGATCCATCAGCTTAAGGTACGCTTGCCGGGGTTCAAATCAAATCAAAACTATTTAATTGCTAGAAAATGGTACAATAGATATTGCACTTATTTTAGTTTCAGCATATCCTGCCGTTATTTGGCGTGCAAATACGTTTTCGTGTCAATTAAAATTACTACAATTACAGAAATTCATTATGATTATTATTATTATATGATTATTAAAAATTTACATTAGGTTCAGGTATACGTTGGTCTTTGGCCGTTAGTCCCGGCTGTCATTCCTGGATCTTTGACAGTCGTTACGGGTCGTCAGAAGTCCGAAAGTCTGACAACCAGTCTTACCTCCACAACCCAGTTACTTGGTAATACGATACGTATTACCCAGTAACTGGGTTGTGGAGGTCAGATAGGCAATCGCTCCATGTAAACTACTGGTATTTAAGCCAAGTCCAATTAGACTGGAAGCCGACCCCGATATAGTTGGGAAAAAGGCTAGGCAGATTGATTTATGTTCAAAATTGCGAAACGGCCACTAAAATCAAATATTTCCCCTCAATCTGAAACTTACAAACCACAGCGTACACGCATCTCAGCTACAATTCTCCAAAGCCTCGCGTAATAGCGATATTGACGTAACCGAAGGCTTGCAATTGGTCGCGGCAGAGGGAGACCATTTCCTGTGGTTTTCATTCAGTAAATAATAATTATACTTTATGAATGGTTCTCGGTACAGCCATTGCTATGAGAAAGTTACTTTTGTGAGTACCTACGACATGCGAGCGAATAGCTGAATGGGATAGTGAAATTGTGCGGTGACGATTTGAGGTAGATTAAATTAAGGTTTGATTGAACATATTTGGAATGGAACGTTGCCAAAGATTTCTAATACCATGAGTTAGCCATTTAGGTAGGTACTCGTATGTACCATCAAAGAAGTTCATGTCTAACCAGTTTCAAAACAAAATCCCGTGAACACGATGACCACATCTGTTACCGGCCCGGTTCTATAGCCGCCGAGCGCTGCAAGCAAGAATAGTCCTTACGGTGGTCAGATATGAACTTCTTCAATGGTACATAGGTACGAGGTTGATCTCGCTGTTAAGAAAAACAACTGCAAGAGTCGAATTAATTGTTATTGGGCACTTTCAAAGCAAACTGACAACAGGACTCCTCTCTGGTATCAGCTTCCTTTGAAAGTGGCTAAATCTAAATATGTATGCAGATATGGTAATTTGCTTAATTTTACAAAAAAAGTCAAGACATACTACCTACAGGCTGTAGTCAGACAATATTTTTTAAATTTTATTTCCTGACCCTAATTGCATAACACAAGAGATTAATCACAATCTGAATCATTTTTAAGGATATTGCAAATCCAGCCATCTTCATATGTTCGAAAAATTTGTTTGCTCAACAACGTAAATAACGCAATGAATGTTGTTGAACTGTCAAAAACGAAACAGACTGTTATTGATCGTGTGTTACGTTACGCAATTGTGGTGCTAAAAATTAAAAGATATTTACAATAAAGACATCCTCAATAGAAACGAAGACCCACATACCTATACACAATTCTTCTAAACATTGGGAAATACGATACCTATCCAAAGTAAACGAGATCAATATATTCCGCAGTAGCAATGAAACGGTTATGTTATACCATATTATAAGAGGCACGCTGTGTGGACCGTTGTGGCCTATATCCCTATCCGTTAGTAACGGGCTACAGAGGACATCCGTCTGTGGGATGCGCTTGCGCTCGTGTAAGGTTAGTTACGGAACTTTATAATAAGTTGAGTAAAAATAGGGCTTGCTTGGATGTGCGAATGTTTTTAATAGGAATTTAATTTATTCGGATTAGCTCTATACAATTTAATTTGGAATTATATTAGAAATACCTACTTGAAAATACTTTTACATACTTAATTAGAGATATGAAAATAAAGAGCCATTAGGTATCTATCAGCTTCCATAAATTCGCAGATTAATATTTTTTGCGGGGTACTTGCGTAACACACATAAAATGGCAATCGCTCGCAATGCCATTCATTTTGACAGTTCAGCCACGTGCATTGCGTTGCTTACTTTGTTGAGCGGAAGAATTTTAGAAAACTTTCAAAGCAATCTTAAAAATCAATCTGCCTAGCCTTTTCTCAACTATGTTGGGGTCGGCTTCCAGTCTAAGCGGATGCAGCTGGATACATGGAGCGACTGCCTATCTGACCTCCACAACGACCACAACCCAGTTACTGGGTAATACGATAGCCCTTGATAAGACTGGTTGTCAGGCTTTCGGGCTTTTGACGACCCGTCACGACTGTTAAAGATCCACGAATGACAGCCGGGACCAACGGCTTAACGTGCTTTCCAAGGCACGGAGGAGTCTCGGTATGTAAAGATGGTCTCCCATACACAGACCAACCGCGGCAAGCGTAGCTTAACCTGATCGATCGACCCGTGCGGCTGTTATTACTTAGCCACTAGACCCCCCCAAAACTTTCAAGCAATAGATGTCAAAATGAAAGGCATGCGATCGATTGCCATTTTATATGTGTTACCCAATTAACCCGCTGGGTATCCTTTTATATTAAAATGACATCATCTGCAATTAAGTCAATTTTCTCAGATAAAATTCCAACTAATCGTTAACGTAGGTACTCCTTTTTCCCAAAATATTGGCATTAACACAAAATATAAAACGAAATAACATTAAAATAACATTACGTATTTTTCTGTTCCTTTTTTTCTTGTCTGTTTATATTTGTGTACATAAACCGTTAAATAAATAAATAAAATAAATAAAATATCTTGTTTGGTATTCCACAAAACTCATTTAAATAAAATTATTATTTTCCTAACCACTTAAACATTAATTAATTCATATACAATTGTCATTGAAGACCAGTAGCACTACCATGCCGCCCACTCACGGCGAAAGATATCACATCTCTAATTCAACAATGTAAACGGGTAATGTTAATGACGAGCTTAGCATGCGAGCTGTATAGTGACCGTCTTGTATATGTCTACATGTAGTAGTAAAAGTGGGAAAAGTTGAGATAGGCTGATAGTTCACTTAGGTACATCTTTACAAGGCACGACGCAAAGGACGACGCCTTATTTGGCCTCGCATTTTAATCTTATTTCAGTGGGAGAAAGAGATAGAGCTGTACGTCCTGTAGAGCTTCATCTCTTTCCCATACTAAAGTAATATTAAAATAATACTGCTTTAGAGGTGGTGGTAGGACCCTTTTTTTATTTTAGAGGGTGGGAAATTATCAAGTAACTTCTCCCGCTCTGGGCGGAGCGGAAGGGTGTGTCAGACTTTTACTGACTAAAACCCACCCGTGTTCCTTCCGTTGCCTGTGTGCCGGGGTCGCAATATCCCTTTCGGACAAACTCGCAACCCTGGCAGGCATTGGCCCTTACGGACCCCGTCAGTTGGTGCTGACATGTCATTGAGGCGCGCGTGGAACACAACGCGCCGTCGACCAGGGCCTGGTCCCTATCGGACGGCGAGCTACATTGCTCACTTTGCGACTAGGGTGGTAGGCCCCCTAGACTTAGTTATTTTTTCATTTTTTTATGTTTCTGTGTCTGTGAGTGTGAACATGGTCTGGAAAGGGTTGTGATACATACTGGGCCGGGTGGAAGGTAAAAGCGCTCAAGGCAGAGCACCGGCAAGATGGCTGTTGGAGGCAGCATTTACCGAGCGTTCCACACTGCAGAAGACCGCATAGCTTGGAACTGCGTCGTAAGTGGTCGCGATCCTCGGCATTGAGGGAAAGACGAAGAAGAGGGAGTTTGTTTAGTTTTGTTTGTGATCTTCCTGTGCGAGTTCCAATAAATACTTTTGCTTACTTTCAAAATTAATAACACAAACACACAACATTTTAAAATTTATAATTTTTTCAGAAAGGTAAAAATCCCATATCTAACTCAACAAGCTAGAGTAGCACTAGCTTAGCATGCGAGCTGTATAGTGACCGTCTTGTACGTGTCTACATGTAGCAGGAAAGCGATGATATTGGAACAAGTCGGGATTGACGAACATGTTTACAAGCCAAGACCGAAAAAGCTTAATAAATGACAGGTATAACACACAAAACTAACTATACTATTGATCTTAACGGTTTACAGTCTAATTGATCCTTGGGAAGCTCAGTGTCAGTTTGATTACGCAATTTACAAATATTCAGAGGTTGACATAGGTAATCAAAGTGTAAGAATTTGTTAAAGAGGGTATGCAGACCAAACAAAAAACCAAGACAGAGCGCTGCGAACAATACAGTGAAGCATGCCAAAACTACGTCGCCGCTCTGTGCATACACGCTCACACGCACGCATTAATAACCTTTTACAATGACACTACAATCAAACTACACTACACAAAGTGCACACATGTTTACGAAACCGGCTTCACTTCACTGTTGACAGCGCTCTTTCTTGATTTTTATTTGGTCTGAGAAAGGGTAGACCGTTAGAAAAAGTAAGTAGTCAGTTTAGATTAATTTTATTACGGGAGTGCAACATTATCCAAAGTCTTTATTATTCTACTATAAGAATAGACAAATGCCTGAAAACACTGAAAATTCAACAAGGTGTTAATTTTTCTGAACTTTCAGCAAATTACCGGTAAATCTTGCTTCTATCGCCGCTAGTAAATGTTCTAAAATACCTCAGTTCCCAATTCCCCAGCCACACACATACGCACTCGCATCTCAGTCGTGTACCACGCGTCGTTTACTATTTTCCCACGGCACACGGATGTACCGACAGCAAAACGATTACCGTACCCAATTTACCTAACTATGTGTATCGGTATGTACGGCCTTTTAATTGGTTAGTTAACTATAACTGAACATTTATTTATTGTACATATTTGTTAAATGATTGGGTTTTTTTTTTGTGAACGGTATTTGCGAAATCGTTGGTGGTATTTCGCCATTTTTTTTTAAATTGGTGTATGGCTTAGATCGTTGATTTGAATTGGGTTAAATGGTTTGTTTTTATATAGCTAGGTACGATTAATTTAAACATGAATAAGTGTTGTTTATTCATTGCGAATTGGGTGTAAAGACTACAATTTACCTACCTACCTATATACAGCCAAGTCTAATATCTTTGTCAGTTTTCAAATTCTCTCCTTTATCAAGTCAGGGCACAGAACCTTTTGAAAAGTTATGGCACTGAGCAGATTATTGTATAGAAAACTATAGTTAATCAGTTGATATAAAAAAATCAAAATCCGTAGTATTCACCTTTGAGTAATGTCGAGTCCACATCAACCTAACATTTTTAATGGCCTGGCTATTTTTACAAATAATAATAAGTTGGCTTCGGCCCCTCGTACGCCTTCCAAAGGACCGCGACCCCATGGTCCCGAGATTTTTTTGACACATCAAAATAAAAAAATCTTTGTCAGTCAGTGTCTGTCATTATCACTTTTTTAATTCTGTTGAATGATAATAATCTCCGGTACTGACATTACGATGCAATATATAAATGCTGAGTTGGTAAAGAAGGTTCTATTGTGCAATGAGCAGAAAAAATTGCCTATAAGGTGACGAACCTATTTTGGATGTGTAGCTACTTTATGATTACACTTCCTTGCTTTTCCTGCCTTAATAACTCCTGTAATATGTTTGGATGTGTAGCTATTTTATGATTACACTTTCTTGTTTTTTCCGCCTTGATAACTCCTACATTTTGTCAGTTTTGCACCTTCAACTAAAACTATAAGATAATTTAAAATAAAAGAATATTCCACCTTGTTTTGCTATCCGTACATCGTCCCACGTTTCTCGCTGGTAACATCACGCATAATGTGCATAATTATTATATTATTTTGTTAAACGTGACCGCAGTACTGAGCACAGGTTAATTATAACTCTAGTCACATATTAATTTTACTTGTCACAATTTTGCTGTCGTAGGAAATTGTTTTAACATTGAATTCTAGTTGTAGGCCTTGTTTATTACCGGATGTACATAAGGCAAGGTTGTTTTTTAGCGTTTCTTTTTTGTGAAAATGTTTTAGGATATTTTTGTTGTATCTATTTATGATTTTTTGGGGTTGGCTCGCTGAGACGTAACAAAATATTTGGTTGTGCCTAGGGAGCATGCCCTTGGCACAACCAAATATTTTGTTACGTCTACGTACATCCGGATATCCGTCGAATATATTATCCGGATATCGATAGTTTTATTATGCGCTTAAAACGAGCAATACGGATACTTATGTTCCTTTTAAATATATTTTATTTCATCAAAATCGGTAATAAATTGTGTTTAGTAAAAATAGGTATTGGCAATTGTGTCAAATCATGCGATATCATCAAAAATCCATCTATGTTGGTGTCGGCTTCCAGTCTTATTGCTTTAAAATCGTTTTTTTTTATGGATGTGTTCCGGAAGTATCCGGATAGTAAAACGGACCGGATAATTGCATTCGCTAGTTGGGCCCAACCCCAGCCTCATAAAGAAAGTGCAGAGTAAATAAGTACAATTTGACAGACTGTATTGCAGATTTTAATTCTGTAAATTCTTACTTGTTACGGTCGCGAATCATGTCTTGATCTTCATATAACCTAGAACCTAAGTAATAACCTGCCAAGTGCAAAAAAAGTAAGAATTTTTTTTATTTCGCGGGCAATCCTGGGCGCTTTTGCCTTAAATTTCCCTTGTAAATAAAATTATATTTACCCAAAAACACAATATACTCGTAAAAGCACAAATCTTGAATCTGCTAATAATGATGTCGCATGTAACAGTCAAATAAACAGGGCATGTCGCGGTGACTTTACGATGTGACATGCACTTATTGAAAATAAACAAGTTGATAAACTTCCGCACAGAATTTACGACATTCTTGAAGAAAACAACGTTTTTATACCGTTCGTTCTTGTTTCCAACTTCACAACTTGACTTAATAGATGTGTCACTGAACGTCTGACAGAACATCGCGGGAGGGGAATGAAGAATGTCGAAACAATGTTTGATGTGTAGAGCCGAATAAAGCCGAAGTGCAGAGAATTACTTAGTTGCCAGGCGAAGAGTTTTTTTTTTTTACTGAAACAACGCATAGCTAGTTATATCTACAAATTTTGAAGAATCTATACAATATTTAGTCTAGTTTTGCAATTTTGAAGAATCTATACAATATTTAGTCTAGTTTTGTTTTTTTTTTTTTATAGGTACTAAAAATGAATAAATAATTTATTCCAGAATAACACATTTCGTTTTCACAAAAACAAATTTCCAAGTAAAAATAGAACATTCAAGATAAAAGTGTATTGTTGGTGACTGTCACAAATAATTTTTCTTTCTTACAAGAAGTACTGGCAAAATACAACGGCACTTCTGAAATTTCTTCGGTCAATTTGTAAATCACTTTAGAATTAATTACACCCAGCGCCAGGCAGCTATGAAATAATTACTCAAAGTACTAGACTACTAGTTCCCTCGAAGGTGATAATGATAACCAATACGGTTAGCCGTCCGTCCGGCTGCGTTGCCGCCGACCGCGCGCGCGCATACAAAAACCGAACGGGTGTAATCACCGGCCAGGCTGAGTGCTAACGGAAGATTACTTCATTAACGATTTAAAAAGGAATATTCTTAATTAAGTGTGAAAAGAAGAAGATCCTATGAAAAACAGAGCGATGGCTTTTTTAAATCGTCAACGGAAAGATAATCTTGCGAGTGGTTAATCCTGGATTTAATAATTAATGCTTAATTAAAATTTCTTTAAAATATCACATCAGTACTCGTAAAAGCTTGATAGCTAAGTGAGCATGCTTTGCAATTATGAAAACTTGACCCGTGTTCGCAAACAAATCCTAGGAGACGAAAAGTGTAATGGTCTAAACTTCGTCTTTAGAGACGAAGTTTAGACCATTACACTTTTCGTACGAAAGTCTACGATGTTTGGACCTTAGGGTCCAAACATCGTAAATCTCAAACTTACTTTCGTAAATCTCAAAGAGAAATTCCACAGAGGAACAGAAAACCTCAAAACCCGTTCAGTATTTTCCGGCGGTAGTAATTTCTAAATTGTCGGTATTTTTTGTCAGCTGTTACTCAACTCTTATTGTTTGGTCATGCAATTATTGTGGGACAAAAACTTGGCAACGCGACTCGCGTTAAAAACACCGTAGATTCCATCAAATCGGAAACTCAGATCGCTGAAGCGTAATTTGTCACCGGCCACCCGAGTAGGGTTTACACCTGTGACATTTTGAAAGCGGAGCTCGAAGCAATGAACTCGGTAGGAATTTGAACATGAAACCTTGCACCAAACCACGGATCGAGGTGGAATGGACACACTAAATTGCCAAAAGATTCTGTCAAATCATAAAAGTATTGAAGAATATAGAAAATAAAAACGAAAATTACGTTTTTATTTTCTATATTCTTCAATTACTCTAAAATGCTCTCCCAAACACAGATTTCATGTCCCATGTGACCACCGGCGATTCCCTCACTCGTTCAACGGAGATTCCATACAAAACGAACTCACCAACCCTACTCGAACGAAGTAAAAAGCCGATCCATGTTGGCTTGCCATTACTCGGCCGACATAACATTTTTACTCGCTTCCTGCCGACAACTTCCCGTCACGATAACGCATAACATAAGAACAAATTAAATCCGATCGGATGTCGGAGGATATTCGATAATGACAAGAGTTGCCCTTTCCGTTAAAAAGTAAGAGTCGGCTAACTATGCTAGTAATAACTAGCCAAGACGGCAAAGGTGTTGGTTGGCCGTCGAGAGAATACGTTCTTGACACCTGTTAGTTTCATACTAATGAATATGTGTTTTGCGAATTTGATCCTTATTACGACTAGAAATGGTCCAATTGACAGGTGTAGTACCGTAGATGCCAGTAAATATGTGTTGGGGAAATCCGAACGTCGTGTTAATGATATGGATCTTAAAAACACATGAAATCGGAGTATATTTTGCAAGAATTATGAAATTATTGCATGGCTTGCTTGTCTAGACTTCAAACTACTGGGTCTTCTTGGACAGACTTTCCAAGATCTGTTGTATGATCATTTTAAACATTCTACCGTGAGATTCCCAATAGCCTGCCATCCTGTTCACATACCAAACGCACCATTTTACTGCACATTAAAGATAAACCTACCAGTCGTCCCACACATCCCTTCATACAAACTAAAAATAACCATCAAGTATTAGAACACTAAAAAGCCAAGTTCCTTTTATAGGTGCAACTGTTTTTTCTCAGGAGGGATACAGAAGTTTTTCCCAAGCGTTGGGATGCTGTGCCACAGATGCCGCTAAGAACTTATTTCCTCTAAGACACCTGTTGTCGCGTACCTACTCAAATCATTAAGGCCGAGTGTTCAATGGGTTACAACATGTTTCGCGCCTACTGTTCGTGGGTGAGATTTGAGCTTATGAAATGTGGTTCCAATCATGGTGATAGACACTTTTGGTCCGCAAAATTGTGGTCTTTTTACTTAAGTCGTTGGGAAATGTTCTTTGTAGTTTGAATATGGGATATTACGTTCTTAATTTTTTTACTACATTGTACGTACGCATACCACATTAGATTAGTCTACATCAATCGGTCGGTTCTGTAAAAATATCTACGTGAAACTTAGGTGAAGTGAGCTGTCACTGTCACAATTCGACCCGCAGGATGCTAGGGATTAGCACTATTGACAGCTCACTTCACCTCAGTTTCACGGTGATATTTTTACAGAATCGACCAACGGTCGATCGGTCTTGGGCAACGCCTACAGAGAGACATGTAACGTAGGTAGTTATCGTAACATATGCACAATTATCAAAACACTAATTAATATTCACATTATAGTGTGGTAGTCAACAGCAAATCCAATCAGTACACAAATTGCGCAACGAATGCGTATATAACTTTACCCGGTCACACCGTACATAGTCCGTAGCACAGCTCTATTATACCATAACTTCATAAGTTTATGGAATAAACTAATTAGAGGTTTTCGTTTGCCAACGAAATTAATTCATTTTAGCAAGACTCGTTTGTTTACAGAAACAAATATTTATGAAAATGTGAATAGTTAGTGAATATGCATTGAAGCAATTACGTGTTTCTTGAATGGATTTCGGAAATCCTTAATTACTAGTGACATTTTGTTGCTGTAATAATGCGCCTACGCAAATTGCTATTGCATCAAATCTAAGGGATAAATAGATGAAGTTAAAGTTTGAAAACCTGGAGATATAGTTAGTAATGAAGCTTTTCACGTGCATCAATCTGCCTAGCCTTTTCCCAACTATGTTGGGGTTGGCTTCCAGTCTAACCGTATGCAGCTGAATACCAGTATTTTACATGGAGCGACTGCCTATCTGACCTACACAACCCAGTAACAGGGTACTACGATACCCCTTGGCAAGACTGGTTGTCAGACTTTCAGGCTTCTGACGATCCGTAACGACTGTCAAAGATCCACGAATGACAGCCGGGACCAACGGCTTAACGTGCTTTCCGAGGCACGGAGGAGTCTCGGAATGTAAAGATGGTCACCTATTCTCGGACCTACCCCGGCAAGCATAGCTTAACCTGTTGGATCAACCCGTGCGGCTGTTATTACTTAGCCACGAGCTGCTCAAGCTTGTCACGTGCGGTGTGTGGTTAGTGACTAACCTGGTATCAGAGTTTTAAAGCCGCCCATGGGCCCTTGACTTAACAGTCACGCGCTTAAGTAATATATATTACCTAAACAAAAAATAATAATAGTATTTCCTATTTAGATACCTATGTTAAAATAAATATTAAGGTCAGTTTCCCCTAGAGAATAACCACGCAATTGTGAAAATATTTCAGTAAGTAAACTTTTAATAGATCATAAAAATTAATAGTCCCGTTTACCAAATGTAAGTTTTCCGCTAAGTCCATATAAAGTCACATAAAAATTATTCAAAATAGCCTTCAACGTAGTAGCTTTATTAATATACAGCAGGCAACGGACTAAAAGAAAAATGTTAAGAATTTTTATTTATCAAACCATTTTCGAGTTAAATTTGACCATGTTAAATGTAGTGGTGTTTTTACAAACTATTCCGAGCCAGTGCGAAGTACCTTCCAGTGGGTTTTCCACCAGTGTTTTTTTAGTCTAAAGAAGGCAGAGACCACGGATACTTTGACCATGCACCTCGAAAAACAAAATCATAAGACGCTTAACAAAAAATTGACTATTTTCTTCGACCTTAGTCGAAGATCTCTACAATTTCCACTATTCTAGAATCTCAAACACGTTGGCTTGCATTTTCACAGCCTGTATAACTACCAATTTCTAGCGTCGTATTGATTTCCTAATAACGCTATTCATTGTATAAGCAGTCAACTAGGTGGCAATTAAATTATAATCGCCTGGAAGTTAGCGTAGACTGAGTCACCGACTACCGCGTTTAGGCAGAGCAGAGATATGTCGCCCAACGGCGATATGTTTTAATCGCTGGCCTTATGTGTAGGCTCTAGGCTCTAAATATAGTGAACTAGAGCAGTGTCGGTGGTGGGCGGGTGATGCATGCGTGTACAGTCGGATACGTAATTAATTAGTTAAATATTTATGCTAAAAAAATTGATTAGTATCTGTGTGGTTCTTTCCTCAAAAGACCATTTCAGACACTAATCTACATGGTCCTTGTATGGCTTGACCAACATTATGTCTGGACTTTAAAAGAGACTGCGTCCTCTGAGTTTGTTTCGGCCTTTCTTCTCAGAGTAGTCTGAAAGGAAACGCAGAACTCATCTAGCTTACTATTTTTTTTTTAAATATATGGCGTATAAAAGTGATTCCGATATCCTATTTACAAAATAAAGAATTTCATTTGATTTAATTTCTCAGGGTATTATTTCAAAAATAAAAATAGGATTTGAGACGCTTTCCCCGTCTTTAATTACAAAGAGGTAGGTCCAGGTGTGGCAATACGTACATGTTTTAAAATATTTATTTGTATATATAGGTACCTACATAAACCTAAACTGAAAAAAAAAGCAATTATCAGCATACATAATATATCTGATATTCCTATTCCTAACGACTACCTCAAAAAAGTGCTTACAATAAAATTCACTGAATGAATGCACAATTGCTAAAACTATCAAATGTGTCATTTCAGCAATTGGTACCTTCCAATTTCCAACAAAAAAAGCGAATTAAATAAAAAAACATTCCGTCAACAATTTGTGCAAACTTATACCAAGGTTCCACTTGGAGTATTTGTCCATATAAGTAATCTGTAAAGGAAACTGTGGGTATCACGGAGTGGGCTGGACTGAGCCCACCACCCACACGTGGGCAGATGTAAACAAATTACATAACGTTGTTACGAAAGGTACGTTTATGTAGGTAACTAGGTACTGGATATGGTAACTTTATTGATGTTGCGATTTTAATACCTGTTATTTGATGGTTTTATAATATCGACCTGTTAGTGGAGGTACGGTGAAAGAAAACATCGTGAGTAAACCGGCAGGTTCTAGAACTAAACATTCGAAGACATTTGTGACATCTAACGCGACAGCGCGACAACGAAGTAACAGCGCAGCGGGCGATGCGATGCGACGGGGTGGGACGGGGACCAAGAAGTTTCACGCAAAAGTAGTCGCGAGTAGAAACTAGTTACACGATATATACAAAAGAACGACTTAAGCCTTTTTTTTACTTCTGAATATTTTCATTTTTCATGACTTTATTGTATAATCGTTGTTGGCTTATCAGCGATGCCGTTAATTCAATAAAAATACATTATTATAACATGACCTAGTGGAAATACTTATGATTTATGGAATTCTATTTACCCTAATATATTCTATCAATTTATTAATGAAGCAGTATTGAGTTTAAAGTCAAATTTTCATTACGATATAATTCAGCTTGAATTGATTTAAGAGTCAGTCAAATTATTAGAAATGTATTGAAATGTCTAAATTAACTTTTGAGCCATACACGTGCAAGAGTAATCAACCGATACTTTGTCTGATTAATCAAATACATAATTTGACATTGGTTAAGTAGGTACGTAGGTATTATAAATATTGTGTAAAATTACACATATAAAACGTAACTGGCAAGTGATAATTCCGGCTGTAATTCGACCGTTTCATTAAATAAGCAAAAAGAAAAAAGCGGCCAAGTGCGAGTCGAACTCGCAAACGAAGGGTTCCGTAGCACCCTACAATAATTAACAAAAAAAAACGCGAGCTAAAGACGCTGAAAAAAACACGTTTCTTGTATGGGGGTAAACTCTTTAATTTTTTAGTTGTTGATATAGCAGCCATAGTAAAACACACTGTGAATATTTCAGGTTTCTACCTATTACGGTTCAAAAGCCGGTCAACCCGTAACAGACGCCCTGTGACAGACGGACGGACAGCAGAGTCTTAGTAATAGGATCCCATTGGCACGCTTTGGGTACGGAACCCTAAAAATCACACCGGGATTCGCCACCAATCACAGTTCTGACGTAAGCAAACCAAACAACACTGCAATCAATGAAACGGAGTCGATACTTAGAACGTGTCTTTTGACGTCACGCGCCATGCAGTGGCAAAAATATCAAAATAACATCGTTAGCGCGATTGTGCTGTTATTAGGGGGTTATTTGTGTGTCGAATGGGCATCGAAGGGGTACGAAGGCTAGGCCGGAGGTCACACGTGGGAGATAGTGCTCGTGTAAGGGATAAAAGGGTCATTATCTTGAGAGATACACGTTTCTGAAAGGTTATTATTATAGAAAACGAACGGTCGGATTTGTGTATTCTCGTTACCAACTCATTATCAACCTACTCGTGTCCGAGTTAAATGCGTAGTGGTTGCGTATGTTTGTGTTTTGTAAATAACTTAATTGAAGTGCAACAGTTTTTTTCGCTAATACTAATTGAAGCAAAGTTTCATAAAGTTATTAAACAATTACATTCTATTTCTATTATTTACAAAATGATTATCATGTGTTGGTCCTTTGAGTCGCCCAATTCAAATACTTCGTTCTCCCACATAACTGTCATTGTTTTGTCTGTCTGTCATGGGGGCTGCAAGGGAACTTATTTAGATTCTCATCTAAGAAGAAGAAATTCTATTGACACGATGACGCGTAGAATGACAACCATAGAAACGGGTTTTCTACGAAAGAATAGACAAAATGACAGATTGTGATTGTTTATCTGTCATTTTGTCTATTCTTCCGTCGACAAAACCCGTTTCTATTGTGGTCATGTTAAGCTCGCAGGTAGTATCTAGCATCTATTATCGTGATAATTTCAGTAAGACTGCAATGCACTCACAGTCTGTCAATAGATCCATGACAGCAGTGATAGCCTAGTGGTGTGACCGTCGGACTGCCAAGACATAGGCCTCGAGTTCGAAGCCAAACCTCTGACTTTTCGTATTCATGTGCGCATTGTATAATTATCACTTGCTTCAAAAACGGTGAAGGAAAACATCTTGAGGAAATCGGCATGCCTGAGAGATATTTCTCGACGGTATGTGAAGCCAGGTCAGAGGCCCATGGGCGACATAAAAACTCTGACATCAGGTCACTAATCATATGAAAAAGAAAGAGTAGATCAATGATCCATATTCTGTCTTTTTCTTTCATTCTTTTACAGGCAGATAGGATACAAAACAGTTCTGTGTGTTCTGAATAATTGATTGTAGTTTATAAGTTTCTTCACAGTTCAATTCGACCTATTTCTACACAGCCCTGTTCTACCAACGTTCTATTATTATAGTTCAAAGTTAAGCATCGCGTGATTTCAATAGTTTTAATTATTTAAAGTTTTAACGACCTATGTGAGAGTTGGTTACCAACCAGCTTGTAAATGAGCTAAGTTTTGCTACGTAATTAAGGCAGCCACTATCATTTTCGTGTTCCTAATATCGTGCTCCCTTCATCAAGATACGTATGACAGCTCAAAGTTAATATTGTGTAGCACGAATCACGCTGGGTTCCGTGACTCAGCTAGAATAAAGAACAAAGTTATGACCGTCATTGTAGTTGAAAAGGAAATTTTCTACAAGAGATATTTCTTTTATTTATGTGGAACATTTTGATGGAAATGTTTTGGGGAATTGAGGGTTTGTTGTCTTCCACTAAAGTCGACATGTTATGGATTTTTCTTTAGAATATAATGTTGGTAATTTTAATACCTGCGAGCTAGGCTACACCACAAAGAAATACATTTCCATGCACTACTTGAAAATAAATCAAGTTCTGAGAACCATTGTTGAATTTCATATTCCAGTCAACTCCAAAGTTTTACGAGAGTAGGTACCTAGGTAGTATTAAAATATTTTTTCTATGATGATAAACAGATATTTTGTCATTTAATATTTTTTATTTACTTACACTAAAAGCACTTCAAACGCTGCTTCATAAGCCAAAATAAAATCAGTAATCCACAATTTGAACTAAACAGCACGGCGTGTCCATTGTTATCAGTTAAACATGTTAAATACGGACGGTTATAAAAAAATCACTCGAGACTTTACCGGATCTCTCACTTTTAAGTAAAGAACAAAACCTATCTTATTAAAAGGGATATTCTGAGGCAACAAAGACTTACAGTAGGGCTGTCACCCATAGGTCCCATCTTATCGGTTCTTTTAGATTTTTGAAATATACATATCGAAAAATAAACCCAAAAGAATTGTGAGGATAGGTTAGGCTTAGAATTGTATTTCAAATAAAATAAAATAGTACTTCTCCTAACTATTTACTAGTTATGAGAAGGGGCTTACTAATTTGAAACATGAAATCATGCACAATCAATAAGATCTCACCTTTAAAAATAATCATGATACAATATAAATTATCCTGAAAGCAAAGTTTTTCAAAAGCTTTTCACTTGTCTGAGAATTTGGAGGCAACGCTCACACTTAAGTTTATTGTTTGTAATGAATACACAACATCTTACAGCCATTTTCCAATAACCATTATTTAGAAACACTTCCCTAGCTTCAACAACCCTATCGCCTAGTGCGCGTGCCACCACTTTATACCTATCCCTCTCCCACTCGAGGCGAAGGTGCAAAAAACGCTGACCACTCATAGTGAAGTGGGAGCATAAAAGTGCATTGTCTAGCACTACTACAACAATGCATTCAAGTGCCCTGCCGTGCCTTGTGACTACCCCATGTACGTGACTTTGAATAGTGGACACTATTTGGTTTTATCGTGATTTCTATGAAGTATTTTATACTTCAAATATGTCATCGCATGCTAGGGCATGAATATTTTATACGATTTTTTATTAATAAATATACAAGATCCAGGATCTCTGCTTCATGTTTGAATCCCGCTACAAAGATAACTTCGTACTAAAATGCAGGTAGGTATGTAGTTTAGAAAATTGTTTTATTGATGAATCTTTTTCCTGATTACCTGCATTTTTACAATTTAGTTTTTTTGTAATAAGAACTAAATATGATATATTTTTACAAAAATACTGAATCTTTATCAAACCAAAGGCTTGCCAAGCTTTTTTGCTCATTAGGTGGCTAATAAAAAAATATTTTGCTACGTTACAACTATTTATTTACGACGACTTTGAATAATGTTCGATCAAAATCTAAGGTGTAAAAGCATTTTGTGTAGAACAAAAGGGCTGCTAATATTTTTATTATTTTACTTCGTGTTGTATTGGAAATATTAATTAATCACTTGGAATAATGGTCCTATGATACTTAAAAGGTCAGAGAAACAATATAAATAATAATTAGGTATAGCTATTAAAATTGTGAGTAATTCAGAAGGTAATAATAGTAAACAATTTGTAATCTTTATGTTAAAACGGAAAGGGCACTTTGCTAAGTAAAATTTAAGTAATTCTGTTCTTGAAGCAACGTTTAGGCCATAAAAGCAATTTATTTTATTTAAATTTTAGTAAAATATCTTAATTACGTACGACACGAGTTTCTGACTAACTGTTTTTTTTTTAAATTGTAATAGTGTGACTGTAGTTTGAAACTTGTGTATGGTAATAATACAAATACCTAGTTGAGGCCCGGACTCCACCAAAGCGGAGATGAGAAGAGATGTTTTCAGCTAGGGTGTATCCACCGAAGCTGTGCGGAAAGGCGTACTGGCTAGACTGGAGCGGAGATGTGCTGGCTAGAGCAGAACTGAACTGCGTGCGGCGAGCGTTGGATGTTGACATGAACGCATATCTCTTCTCGTCTCTGCCGTCGCCACCTTGCGATGCATAGCTCACATTTCCGCTTTGTACCGCCGCCCCGCTCAACCTCGGCGAGGCACAGCTCATATCTCCGCTTCGATCGCGCCATACAAATACGATACATCTCCACTCAGTGGCATCCACTGAAGCTGAGTGGAGACGAGATGTGTGTGTGAATAACGAAATTCTATTGGTTGTTTAAAACTCATATCTCCTCTCGTCTCCGCTTTGGCGGAGTTCGGGCCTTATTAGGCCCGGCAGGCAGTATAAATTGCAATGATTCAATACAGGATAGTTTTGAGTATGAATGTGAATGGCTTTATAGCCATCGTTGATGTCGTCCAACGATAGATGGACTGTGTGAAAGATGTTATGATCAAGGGGGTGACTACCGAGATGATGACTAATAGAATGGAACAAAAAGACAACATGTCTTTTTCCGCGCCGACACCCGATAAAGTGGCATAAGGGCTACTACGACTCAAATGTTTTCCATTGGGAAAACAAGAAAGAAGAAGGAAGGCTCAAAGGACCAATAATTTAAAATTGTTTAAATTATTGGTCCTTTGAGCCTTCCTTCCTGAATTTGTACAACATCAACATCCTTGATAAGCAAAGATAGTGAAGACAGTCCACAGTCCCCTCTCATCAGAGACGTAGCCATACTAGGTATATGATATGTCGCATGATAGGTATGTTGTGTAAAGTATATTCCGAAAACTATAGAAACGATGGCATAATCAGTCAATTATCGATATACTCGTGATCAAAGCTAAAAAAATATACGTAAGTAGGTAAACATATTTTCAGTACCTAATGTGAGTAATTTAGACTGTCTCGAAATTATTAATGCCAGCTGAAATTCTATAACTAGTATAAAAGTCGTATTTCGTGTCTCTCTGTGTGACCGCCGAATTCTTCTGAACTACTACATATCATTATTTAGAGAATTTACTCCGGAAGGTTCATGTGGTTCACAACAGAAATCTATAAGGGAGTAGTAATCGTGAGGGCCTCGTGGCTAAGTAATAACAGCCGCACGGGACGACCGATCAGGTTAAGCTACGCTTGCCGCGGTTGGTCCTTCGATGAGTGACCATCTTAACATACCGAGACCCCTCCGTGCCTCGGAAAGCACGTTAATCCGTTGGTCCCGGCTGTCACTCGTTCTTTGACAGTCATAACGGGTCGTCAGAAGCCGGAAAGTCTGATAACCAGTCTTACCAAGGGGTATCGTATTACCAACGGTTACTGGGTTGTGGAGGTCATAGAGGCAGTCACTCCATGTAAAATACTGGTATTCAGCTGCATCCGGTTAGACTGGAAGCTGACCCCAACATAATTGTGAAAAGGCTAGGCATATGATGTAGCACATAATTATATGTCAATGTTTTAAAATGTTGCCTCTTAGCAGGTTGCACCCTTGCAAAGCATGGGCGAGTCTCTAGTAAATAAATAATTTGCAATATTCTCTGCGTGCCCTGACGGCCTTAATGGATCTAGCCCTGAAGACCTTAATGGATCTAAATCATAATAAAATGTCTCTAGTGATTTGTGGCTAGACTGTGACGTCAGAGCTATGCTATGTCGTGAGGAGGTTTCACGAGAGTATGACGTGTCCTTTCACTGAAACACGTTTAACTGACTGGTTCGGAATTCCTTTGTTTCGAAAAAGTTTCTTAAACATTTATATGGCATTAGTGTTGCAGTATTTTGAGCACGTTTCTTTTTAGCTTATAATGACCTAAAAGACATGTTAAAAATCAAAATCAAAAGTCATTTATTCAAACTAGGCTGAGAATCAGCACTTTTTGAACGACAAAGTAAAATACGGACAAGTTTAGGTAGGCGATTACGTAGATTAAATTTTTCAGTATATAGCATAACATAGGTATAGCGATATGTACAGGCATATGAAATGATAACGTAAACATTTAAAAATCAAAATTACAAAAGTCAAACAATCAAGCAATTTATTACAAAAGTGTGGTCAAAGACTCAAAAACTGACAATGTTCTGTACTTTTTTGCAATTTTCTTTGACACGGATAATCGGTGTAAATGTAAACAAATTAACACTTTCTGTTCTGGCTCATTTAACAATTACCTATTAAAATGAGAAAATCTAATTCAAACTCACTGTTACGTATTTAACGAGGCCGAGGTGATCAGCGAAAGTGAAACCAATCATATTGCTGTAGACTTAGGGAATAGGAAATTTCGCTCAAAAGACAGGTAGGTAAATGACAGTTTTTTTTTATTTATTTTTATTAAACAAACGGGCATAGGTAAATTTTGATAGGTATTAGGGGGAAACCGATATAAGCACAAATATTAGCTTAATTTAGGAAAAAATAAAAAATAGTCAGTCTAGGGCAATTTAAGAACAGTCAATTCGATGTAGAGGCAGTGTACCCAAGAGAGTTAATTCTACGTATCTAGTATTTCCTATAGAATAAGGGTAACTTCAACACAAACGTACCGCGCGTAGGCATCTACGACGAATTCAACGTAGACGCAGTGCGTAGCATAGGCATGAATAAATTCGGCGTAACCCTCTCGTAGGCTAGTAGAAGATAAACTACGATAACATGGCGCGCCCCTCCACTTTACTGTTTCAATGGGTCTAGTGACTAGACTCAAAATCCTCGGATTCCTCGGATTTATTTTTGTTTGATGGTCGTCGCAGTACGCACACAATGCGTTTTGAGTCTTGGTGGCGCTTTGTAAATACATTTCACAAATATTTTCAACCGTGTAGAATTTTGGAGGGGCGCGCCATGTTATCGTAGTTTATCTCTACGTAAGTTTCAATTGTCATATTGGCAATCGCAATTGAGTGCGGCATCCTGACTGCCTTGAGCGTTTACCGCCACTTGTGATATCAATCAGGCCTTTATGATATATAAATAGGTAAAGATGTATGCAATTTAAATGCCTAGATACGAAGTATTCCTTACCTAGAGTGATTTAAGCAAAATGTTTTAAACAATATCTACTAGGGTATTTGCAAAAAAAATTCGTAAAATTATGCAAACAATCTCGTCATTTTCTATAATGTTAGTATATTTAATATTAACGAGTTTTCTCAGAACTAGATAGTAATTTTTGCTAACGTTAGGAGCACGTGCACTCTAAAATTTGGCAACGCATAAAGCTTTCCTGCTGGCTGTTTTTGTATGAAATATTGCTAACTAGTGACCTAAAATATTAATAATGAATTGCAATTATAACACCGGATTTAATGTTGTAAGTTTGTAACCGTTCCAAATACTTTTACTGAGAATTTTATGTGCAGAATAGCTCCAAGATTCTCATAGCCAAAAGTAAAGAATTTTAGTGATAGTTTAGTTCGGTGTAAAAGAGAATCGGCACCGTTGCCAAATTAATCAAAACAGCGAAATATTTGACAGCTATTTGCGACGTTTCTAAAGCTAAAAAGGTATTTTCAACCGTTCCTATAAAAATAATAATTCAACGTATTACAATGTAAGTTCCCCATAAACAATATTCTCAACAAAACTTAATACAAAGCTAACGTTCGCCCAATAAGCTTTTTATTACGTATATAGATTAAAGAGACGATTGACCACGTGCCATCATATACACACATACATATAGTATTTCCCGATACTCATATAACTTGATATAAACAACACATATATAACAATCGGCAGGTAGGTACGTATAGTACTATAGCGACTGTGTCCATTCATAAGAAGCGGTTCATTCATGCGGCCGCGACGACGGTGAATGGGAGCGAGCGAGACGGAAGATATAAGGTCGCGTTACACTGACAATGGATTCTTTTTGAATTCACATGAATGAGTTGAAATCCTGTTCTACGAATACATGAATGACATTGTTTTGTTATAAAACAATTGAATATGCACGATGGTAGCAACGGCTTTTGTTGATCGAGTGGGCATTACGGGAAGCGAGGTTTCCCCTGTTACGGTAATCACCCGAATTATATGTTGTTCTTAGTCTTATTGTTTACTTCAACTATTTACATTGAGACAGGATTACTTTAAGGACGCTTTGTATTCGAAATCGTAGTGAAATTGTAAAAGCACTTCACAATATAAAAAAGCTGATTTTTAAGTGCTTTAAGAAAAAAATATAGCTTTGTTAATATTTCATTATAGAAAAAAAAAACTAGTGGCGAAAAACTGAATAGTAAAGAAAATTATTTTGCTTGACAAGTTGATAATCTTAAAAGACTTCACAAATTACTGAAATATCTGAAAATTATATTTTGGACCTTCCTGTTTTTCAGAAAAATCTGAAATATCCAAAGTTCTATAAAAATAATTCTTATTCCTACATTTATTTTATAAATCAGGCTGTATCTGTGAACACACCCTTGCCATCAGAGCAACAAGATTGTGTAAAAAAACATCGTCGGTAGGAAGTCAACCCGTCCCAACCGAACACTCTTGATCCGCTGAGGTATTTAAAAAAATATATTTTATTACGTCACTTTACGATAACGACTTGGAAATTTGACACTTAGGACCGTTTGCCTATTTGGGATTTATTAAGTGCCTATTTAAAACTCGTATAGTTGAATGGGTCATTTATTTAATTGTTTGATTTTGATACCTTTCTGCTAAATGGGTCCTTATCTGGTGGGTGTTTTTCTTGGGAACTTATTAGATTGATTTGGGAGTACCTGATAGTGAATTTTAAGACCTAAAGTCCCTGAGTCCTATCCGAGTAAAATAGTGCCATATCTTCTTATTATCTTTCCACGCTGTGTAAGGATATAATTAAAATATTAAAAGAAATAGCAAAACATGAATGCCGTCATACCTTATTTGCATTCTTCAAAGAAACAGAAAAAAAACATGTTTAAAGTTAAAGTTAAAAGAAATGTTCATGCGCCAAATTCACAGGAAAGCTTAAAGAATCAAGTCTTACTGGTCGTAGTCGGAGGTGGTTATACCGGGCGCGTAGGCTAAGTCGTACCTGCCTCGGCGCGCTTGCCGCCAGTCCGAGCTTGCCCGACCACAACGCGACACAGCGCACGCGACCCGAACACGCACGAACACCGAATATCGAACACCGTTCACAATTCGAACATTTTTAAACAATTGGAACGTTACTACTGACAGTTACCTTTATTTGTGTGTATTTGTAAGTGCAAACAAACATGCATGTGTTAACCCCCTTGCTGGTGGTGTGGGCACTCTGCGGGGTCCGTGGTGTGATAAGAACACCGTTGGAAGCGTTCAGACCTTCAGGAGAAATACACTTGAGGAGGCCAGACAAACTGCCGTATCTGCCGCACAAGAGAATACCAATGCCATCGAAGACCGACCTCAGGATATTGTACCAGACTGGGGTAAGTTTTGATTTTCCTGATCCCTCTTGCTTTGCGAAAATAATACTTTTGGACTCTCCTAACCTAAAAATAGGCTGTATCTACTCCAGAGATGTTAAAGAAGAAGTCGGATAAAACTATATCGAAATGTAAAATAACTAATGTTAAAAATGTAAAGTAAGTTTCTGAAAGTTCACAACAAGTTACCGCATTGTACACTGGCATTGATATTTGGAAGTCAACCTTCAAAAAATCAAGATTGTCATACGAATAAGTATTAACACTGTAATTTAAGTTAAGAAATAGCTTAATTATCGTGTAGTTGTCGACATATAGACTACTTTAAGAAATTGGCGCCAAAACTTTGTGAATGAGGCAGAATGACAAATTCTAATGCAGACATTAATAGATGTTTACGATGCAAGATAAGTAGGTTTGAACAAAGTGAATGCCTTATTGGATCATTGTTGTATAGTTTAATATTTAAACGTCAAAGTCGTGACGATTGTCACGAACAGCGAATTTCAAAGGAAATCATTACCTGTTTTTGAAATTCCAAAGACAATATTTATGTTTGTCAACTTTTTACATAGGGCAAGATTTGAAAAAGGAAAAATAAAAAAAGCTTTCGATATGTAAAAGTTGTGTTAATATTTTCAGGAGTTTACTGTTTGATCTTACGCTGTAATTGTTCTGATAGATTGCAGATATCCTTAAAAGTATCTAGTAAATAATAAATATTATCCAATGTAAGTAGTATCATATAAATATCGCAATAGATGACGCACTGTGGCTATCCGAGAAGATAATTATGAGATTCCACGAAGGGTTCCACGGTTCCACCCAACAATTAGACCAATTAAAACCGACAAATAGCACAAGTATGTCGGCCATATTAATTTTTATAAACACGGAGAGCCCCCATTACTAAACCACTACCGAGAAATCGTAAATAAAACCAAAAGTTATGCGGAAAAAACACAATTTATAAAGCATCAAATATAAATCTTTTAAATTCTTCATGCGATATTAATGTCCAAAACCAGTGCTTATCACAATAAATATGGCCATAAGCCAATAAAAATAAAAGCAGTTCCGGATGTCAAGTATTGTCTGTTATATTTTAAAAACAACGATAATCATTATTATATCTAATTTTGAAGTCGATTCAAGAAGATAAGCGCTCTAACCTAGGTCCGTAATTACGTTTGCTCAATAATAGTTCTAAAATATTAATTTGTTTACTGGATTATGAACTGTATGTGTCGTGAAATAGAATTCAAATTGTGAGTCGTCGCGAGTATTTTAAAAATGGTATTATAAAATGGGAGCGTTGCGCGGGTGCGTAGGCGCACGCGTAACACCGGTGGCGGCAGGTGTTCATTCACTCATTCTTATCTTGACAGCTTCGATGACTTACGGGCCGAGCCTCGCTCCCGGCCCGTGTGTGCTATTTGGTAAAAAAAAAATGTTTTTTATGTCATTGCCTTTAAGCCCATTCGTAACGGTAACGGTCTTTTCGATCGTTCGTCTCTTTAAGCGATGGAATTTAAAGTTATCTCGTCGTTTATTCATATTTCGTTTTATGGGAGGGCTTAAATCTTGACAGATATACGAGTATTGAGCAGAGTGCCATTTTTTATATTTCCTTAACAAAAAGTGCAGTCTTGCCATTGTACAGATTTGAGATGCAGCACTGTGCGGAGTAATCAACCGTTTAGTCTCACAGCGGGTGTCAAAGTGCCGACTGGTAAATAATGGTTGAGTTTAGTGCTCCCAAGATTTGAATAACAAAACTATGAGAGGGTGTCTGTGATCTGCCGACTCGACACACCTCTTGAATCCCGCGCGGGCCACTTTGAACATCTCATTGATAAAATAGCTGAATAGATTCATTACACATAATGTGACATTAAGAAATGCAAACGCATTCAAAGCTTGAGCCTTTAGATTTCGGTTCTGTTTGTAGCGACACGTGCTATGAAAAGATATTGGATACATTGTTGGAACTGGCATTTATTTTCAAGACATTGCAAATAAAAACCATTACTGATCCTTCCTTGGCGCCGTGCAAGGCTCACGAGTGTGATACCAGGCATATTTGATGACCTGTATTCGAATGCGTCATGTCGAAGTATGTACAAAAACCCCTCAGCAAGGCTGTGTTGAATTGACCAATCAGCAATAGCAAACGCGGATATAAATCATCATCCTCACTTACCACATGACAAGTGACAAGACTCTGGAAGCAATTTGTATGTGCTAAAGGATGCCGCTTAAAATATATGGGATAATTGAATTTTAATCCAATTTCGCTGCAAACCAGACTGATATACAGAATAGAATAATGGTCCTGTAATTTGTCGCTCCGTACGAATCAATTGTCGCCCCTGTGTGTTGATATACCGATTTGCATTTTCCTTGAAGGCAGTTACTACATATTGAGAGTAGAGTGAACGATTGCAGTCATATCTTACGCTTATATTATATAAAGTTAACCAAAGGAAGTGAATATCTGAGACGTAGTAAGTATCTTGCAACTCTGACTACATTTATGAATTATATTAAGGAAATTGCATCAGTTTTTGAAACAAACAGAGCAAGGTGTGATATACGTATATAAGTAAGTAATGGAGCTTACCGTTAATGATAACGAGGATGGTAGTTTCAAAGAAAACCGTTTCATATATTTAGCAGCATTAATACTTTGTCTAGTGCTACGCTGTCTAATTACAAAATTATCCCAAATTGAAGCTAAGTGAAGCCACTGCAGTTTGCATGTAAACATCTAATCAGGCGACTTACAACTGGTGTCGTGTTTTATTGACCTGAATTGTTCTAGCACGGAAATTTTATTCTAAGCATAGATAATACTATTTGATGGAAGAAATATCAAATCAAATATGCTGCAAGCAAGCATACAGCTACATACTTAATGTAAAAGCTCTAGTAGGTAAGCAAAAATTATAGAAGCAAACTACAGGTGGCGAGTTCTTTATTCATAGTATGACGCATTGAACATATTTCTCAAATAGGGTAGTAAATATTGTAGGGGAATACAAATGACTCACATTCAACCCCTAAGCGAAACTGAAATCATTACTTATAGAAAGCTTTTAAGCTTATTACTCATCTTCTTCTTTGAACTCATAAGAAAATGCTTACCATAAATTCTTACCAGTCATTCCAAGATCTGTTATAAACTTATAACTTATACCTACCTCCGGATAGCTTACGTCAATTTCTGTATTAAAGCCGTTGCGATAGGTATCGTCCAAAATTCAGACGTCATCGATGTTGCTAAGGATATTACCAGCTCACTCGTATCATCAATCATTATTAAAACATTATTAGACGTCGACCTCGGGAGCCGCCCCGTTTTTGTGCTCTATCACAATTTTCCATTACACAATGGCTGTTTCCGTGTAGGTGTGAAATAGGGTCGCACGGAAGGTATTGCGAAATATCATTAATTTCTTTGTGATGTGCAGGTGTTAGATTGAAAATGATAAAAGATTCGTGTTTGATATATGCACAATAATAATTAATCAATATAGTGTTTGTTATAAAATATGTGTTTGTTATAAGCAAAATAATTTTCATGGCTAATTTATTTTTCTTTGTTTCTTAAACTGCACTTGATTATGGTAATTATAAACCTAACTATTAAGTTAACAATGTGGCAGATACGGAGTGGAGGCGCCGCCGTGAAGCAATTAGTAATAAAGACAAGTCTATTATAAATAAAATACCTGACACATATTTAAAAAGATGTAAAAACTTCGCATAAAAAGCTCTAAATCAGCTAACATATTGTTTACGGCCAGTTTTTTCATTATACTTTGAATTCTCTGGCGCCATTTGATTACCTAATTGATTTTGAATATTTTGATAAGGCCAAATTCTTCACGGATGCTCCGATGACTAGATAATTTATCAATATTTGTTTAAATCGTGATTTCGCATAGATTTCCTTTATGTGGGGTTGGTTAAAGATAAAGATATTATACTTGAACTAAACCTGTGTTATTAAGTAGTAAACCGACCAACAAGGTATAAATACAATAAGAAAACTATAAAGTCAAATGAAAACATTTATGTAAATGAAAACACATTGCTTTAGCATAATTAAACGATGAGTGTCAATGACGTCTCGTATATTACTGGCGACTCTGATGTTAATAACAAAATCCTTAACGATCTTGCTAATAATTGTCTGCAGCTATTTTAACACAGGGATGTATGAGAAAAATATTCTAAAGACATTAAAGATTCAGACAAAAATATTAAAGACAAGAATATTAAAAGCCTTACGACGACGTGGTAAACAGAGATTTCCTCGAATTGCAGTTCGTATATGAAGATAACTAAAAGTAGCAACACATATAACGCCTCTTTATTGCAAGGTCTCTATTTAATGCAAAGGACACAGGATAGCATGCGACGGAGCGGACGTAACGGGAATAAAGCTCAAGTTATACGGACAATAAAACTTATCCACGTAACGATATTTAAATTTAAATAAAATTACAATGCAAACTGCAGCAACATACGTTTTGGAATTTAGATCGAAGAATTTAAGGATAGTTTTTGCAAACGATGAAAATAAACTGACGGTCAAATTGAAATCTATCTATTTTCAGAAACCCCAAAAAAATAAGTATAAGCGTGCAAAGAAGTAGATAATATTTGATCAGTGTTTGGACAAGCTAAACCTCAAGCTGTTCTGAACTTGCAACAAAAATATAAAATAAAGTCACCCCACAAGCCGGATTTAAAGAAAAATAAAATCAATAGAAATAATGAGATAATTTACGCTTCGCCACGGCTGGGACGGACAAAAAGCGTGACAGTGGGACACGCGTCAACAAAGAAAAGCGATGGTAAAAAATGACCTCGCCGGGACGCGGATAAAGCCGGGATACAATGTTGGGAAAGTTAAAGCTCAGAGTTTAAATCTGGATTTGCTGCCATCTCTACAAATATGTGCTTTTATTTTTGAAGAAGTTGCAAAACAGCAGCGATATCTAGGAAGTGTATCGTTCTCAAATGCTGCAATAATTTAATTAGGGTCTAGCTAGGCTAAACGTAAGCGGGTTACAATTAAATATGACTTAAGTTAAGATGTCAAAAGTCGCCATCAAAGACATAAAACATAAAATCATAAAACCATATCAATTAGATTATCAAAATTCACACAAGAATCTCAAACATCAAAAATTACAAAGACATTAGACTCAAAAATAAAGACCTGCCATAAACAGACCTGTACTCTCAGCACTAGGGAATATTAAACAAAAAAGGCCAATAAGCTTGAGAGGAGAACCCGAGACACCTGCGTTACGCCACAAAAACACTAAACACCCTCACCGCGGTTCAAAAATAAACACGGATCGAATCTTGTCAGTTTTTGTTTAGATCCAACTTTTTTTATGTGCTCTTGGTTTTATACGGAAGTATTGAGATGAAGAAAGTTTATAAATTAATGTAATTAGAGATGAAGAAGATATAGTGTTTTAGATTTTGAAACACAATTAAGAGAAAACAGTGTGGCTGCAGTATAATTACTTCATACAAATACCTTTCATTTTGACAAATAATTCTTGAGAAAATAATGACAAAGATGCCCAACAATCGGCATGATAATATCGGTACAAGTAGACATCTCCGTGCCCTAAAAACCGAAGGTCTTCAGACAATCCCCACTCAAGTCAAACACAAGACTCAAGTAGGCGACACTCGAGCGGGATTACCGTGGAAGACGAACTGGGCCCGGCTTCCGTCTCAAGGGGCAACCACGTGTGTCGTCAATGGACCACTCCGGATGCCCTGGCCCACAATGGGGACGCCTGTATGCTTAGACATTATACCAACACCTCCGGACCAAAACGTCGCAAGTATACTCCTCATGTGGGCGGTTAAGACTTTTCGAAATGATGCAACCGTTGCGGATGTGTGTTGTAGTTGTAATTTGAGGAAGTTCGTTCGAGAGTTGCTTTTCAGTACTCTTTATACGATGCTCTCCTTGAGCAAAATTGTCTGTGGATTCGGAGGGTTACTTGAATATGTTAATTTTGTGAATGGGAGGGGAATCTCATTGAAAATTACGTCTTTTGAAATGTCACCCATAAGGCATGTAAGCTAACAATAATACTGCATTTATTTTCGAATATTTTCATATTTGATATTAAATGTATTTGGCATGGTTTGGTTTTGATTTTGTTAGCACTCCGAATCCGATTTAATTAAATAATGTGCGGAAAACAATATGAAACACGCAGTAGTAATACTCGATTCCAATTCTATTTATCGCAAGTTGCCGTTTTTAGGGTTCCGTAGTAAAGAAGGAACCCTTATACGTTCGCCATGTCCGTCTGTCTGTCTGTCCGCGGCTTAGCTCAGAGATAGTTAGTACTACAAAGCTGTAATTTGGCACGCATATACATATTTATCACGCCGACAAAGTGGTAAAATAAAATCAAGAAAAAATATTTTTGTCTCCCCAACATGTGAAGTGGGGATGTTTTTTTTCTCGTCTATCCCATGGTGTGGGGTATCGTTGGAAAGATTGTTTAAAAATATTGAGGATGTGTGAAAATCATTTTTCAGTTCAGGAATCCATTTGCGAAATAATAAGCTTTAAAGCGCAAATTTTTGTTAGAGTCAAGTGTCCCCCACCCCTGCCAACTAAATGATTTTACTTGGATTTGTGAAAAAATTCACAGCAGTATATAACGAAATTAAAAGGAAAACTATCACAGCTAAGTAGGCTTTACAGGTTAACGAGTAATAATCGACCAACTTAAATTTGCAGTTTGATAAACATGATCTCCCATACCTACATGCCGTATGTGAGAAAATGTTTTTCAATTACAATGTTAAGCTTTTTCTTGGGATAAATTCATCCCAACTACGGAACCCTTAATTGTGCATGGTCCGACACGCACTTGGCCGGTTTTTTGAATAAAATTGTTGACATTCGCGTAGGCATAATAACGTATGAACATTATACAAGTTGTTTCATAACTGCCGGTGTCATTGGACACATATGTGTGACAATGTGTGTATCACTGTATACAACATTACGACCACAGTGACTATTAGAGGCGCGTGCGTTCATTCATTGATACTACATGTTAACATTTCTGATACGTGAGCCGTTGATGTCTTTTAAACGCGGGTTTGGATCGCGCCATATACGGCCAAAACTCACGGCCTATGAATAATTATAATTTTAATTACGCGTTTACCTGATTTATGGAGTGTAGTAAAATTAAAATGGTCTATTATAAATATTTTGATTACATGTGTCGGTTAAATGCCTAAGATTTATTGCTCTATAAAATGATTTCGGCAATTTAAATTAGTTTTATAGGCTCTTTATTTTTTATTGAAAGCTCATGTATTATACATTACTCGTTCTTTATTAACATTGTTTTTGTATTGATTTAAATTATTAAAACAAATGTATCTAATCCACAGTTATTGCCCTCAGGTAGGATGCAATCATCTACAATGCAGTCAAGGCTTCAGTTGTCTGTGAACAGAATCAAAATTTAGAAAATATTTGATTCAAGCGACCAAACAAATTAAAATCATATTTAAAGCTCTATACATTTTAGCTGATCGCTAATAGCCTTTGCTACAGGCAAAATACTAATTATAAAAGTAATAAATAACATGTGACCGTCGGCTATGGGGTAATTACTCGGATTAGTAATTTCTCGGCTACCTGTGTTCCCGGAACGGTCAGCATCCGGACCGGTAGCCGGCGGCTAACAAATCGTTATTTATAATTTATTGAACACTAGCCAACCGCCTTTGTTTCGTATGGATCCAATGGCGATATGTCATAACATCCAGATTTCTGTGCTATATCTAAGATTTTTTAAAATGTTTTATACACATAAACCTTCCGGAAGAATTTCTCTAAATAATGGTGAGAACCGCATCAAAATCCGTTGCGTAGTTTAGAAGAACAACGCGGTCACACAGACAGACACGAAAAGCGGCTTTAATTTTTAATATGTATAGAAAAAAACACTGCTGTTTTGGACGTATAATTATAACGTATAATACGAGAAGATATTAATGTTAGAGCTACGGATTCGGGAGCGATTTTAACTGATATCTTAAATTATAGCAAGTGGAAGTTGATTTTGATAAGGGTTTCTCGAGATTTAACGACTTTTTATTTATTTTAGGCGTAACGCGATATTTTACTGGCAAAAACATTATGGCCTACTAAGAAAATCCGATTTGTAAAAAAAAAATTGTTAAATTTTCTGGTCCTTACAGACTAAAATAGAAACTAACCCAAAATAGAATAAAAACGTTAAATATTATACAAAATTAAATAACAAAACGAAGACTTAAGTTATTAAATTCAAATAACATGATGAATAATTTATCAATGATCACCCTGTTTATATCATTTTGTCCCTCTGGCAAACATTATGCGACAGTCTCCTCTAATTTTGAATGAAAATGAATGAATTGACGAACATCGCCTCGAAAATATTATGTATAGGGCCCTAATTCTGAATGAGTTGACCAAATTATATCATGTTGTTTTTATTTCGTATGCAATTGAGACAAATAGATTTTGAAAGAAATGACATGAAGTTTAACGAGTTATATATAACCTACCGGCTCTTCAGTTTATTTTTTAGTAGCTTAGTTTATGCATAATAAACAGAGAATGTAAGCAGCCACCTTGACTCATTGAAACTCGAAAATCAGCATTTAAATGCAAACTTTTCATTTGTTTCACCATCACAATAGTCCTCAACTTTTGCAATTTCCTTCAGCACCCAGCGTTAAACTGAAACAGTGCGAGCAAGACAACAACATACGTAACGCCTACGCAAGAAAGGGCCAGCTATACGGAGAAGGTTGTGGAAGGTCGGCGGTGGTAACAAATTATTTTATTAGTGTGGGCGCGGCGCGCGCGCCACCTGTTCGATGGACCGGATGCCGCGCCCCCCTCGCACCTCACACCCGCTAAGGGACTTAGGCAGTGGTTAGGTTACCGGCGAGCTAGAGTATCGCATTGTTAGGGTTTAAAACGTTGAGACGTATTGCGATTCATACGAGCACCCCCAGTTTGGGGAACAGGTCCATATTTTTATTGCTTGGCTCGCAGTATGCAGTCTTAGTTATCTTTTGTCTCTTAGTTATAAATATAATACATTTTGGGTACCTATTGTAATAGTAATCTAAACAGAGATATGAATTGAAGAAGCCAATCTCAGCAGGTTTATTGAGGTCGGCGGAGGAAGGAGGCTGAGCAGCTAAAGTCTGAATTGATTAAAACGAAACACAGGAGAGCTGGAGCGTAGGAGCTGACCAACTAAAACTTAGAAACCTTAAGAATGAAAGGCTTTAAGCTTAACGCTTATCGCTTTTCGTTTATAGTCGGACCTCATCATTAAAATAATCCTTCACACCGTTTCAAACCTTAAGGATACTGAATGAGAGTCACAATTTATATAAGAATCATATTCTGCTAATTCTGACTCTAGAAAAGAAGACAAAATGTCGTTTGGGACTGTCGCCTTAAGCGCTGTCGTGTGACCTGTCATTTCCAAAAAACCTAGAAAGAACATGCGACGATTCCCCGGGCATTACAAACGGCTATTCTTTTATATAATTCGTGATCATTGATCGTGCATTCTTGAATACAGCGGCGACATACGACCACTTAGCGATAATCGCGTAACTGTCTTTCAAAACATCCTCATTTCTTGAAACTCACAACATTAATAAAACTGTTTAGTACAACGTAGTGCGTACTATTGTCATTTTTTTTGTCAGCCTTATTAGGAATTCAATGAGGACCGTCCGAAATTTTCTTACAACCGGCATTAGCATTCAGGTCGACAGCGAGACTCCGTTAAATAAAGGCAAACTCTTGACGAAGTAAGTCAACAAGTAAGTCCCATACATTGTGTCGATGCGTTGTACTTTTTGTTTGTTACACAAAAGGGCTGTATCCGGTGTTTAGGAGATCCAACTGAGGCCGTTTCCGCGAAATCTATCGCAATACACAAGAAACGGGAAGCATATCCGGAACAACGAAAAAAATATACTTACATACTTTTTTTTTTACACCTATGCGTGAACAGGGCTGTCGAAGTTGTGAACAGAATTTAAATGGAGGTTTAACTTTGTTCGATTTGCCATAAGTTTCATTTTAAACCATTTTTCCTTATACTTAGTAAGTTTTGATCATAAGAAAACAACATAATATTCTAATATATCATTGGCAACAGTATTAAACAAATTCAGAATCCAGAATGCGCCTATTTTTTTTATCCACAAAGTTAGTATGGCATGAGTACCATGACTTTTTACAATTTAAAAACATGATTATTAACTCAAGTACCTGCCCTGCATTCGCATAAAATTATCAATAACATAATCGTTAATTGCACTTTGTCACTAAACGGTACTTAAACAAAAACCAAAGGAAATTGAAGCTATTCATCGGATGTCGACCGTTTCCAATTAAACATAGTAATTTATTACGGGCAATAATAACTTAATTACAGTTGTGAGCAGTAGCCCTGCAAGTCTTCGCAGAAAAAATGTTCCCACAGCTAACAGGTTGCCGAATGGCACGTCTTCCGGTCGGAAGTACGACCGATGGTCCTTTTGGAAGCAAAAAACTAAAAGGACCAGAGCACATGTTCATATTGTGATTCCTTTACGGAACGTTATGATTAACATCGATTTGGACTCGTTCATAATCTTTTTCATTATGTTCCCTAGGCAGGTGTCCTGAAACACCTTCCATTTTTCCCACGCCAACTTCTTTTGTGGCGATGATTGATTCTTTTAGAATTTTCGTATTGTTCGACGGGTCGAAATTTACGAATGTACCGATTGATTTAGTATGCGACGCAAGTTGAATGGTAAACAATGTACGCGAATTTTGATGGGTTCCGTGCATACCGAACATCGTACACACGCTGGTGAAATGATTGGGTCATGTTTGTATGTTATTGTGTTCGGTTATGCCTGGTTCTGCGTTATTGACTACTTTGTTAGGGAAAATGTTTATTGAAAGAGGCGTAACCTGTTTACAACTTACGACTTTTACTAATTCTTTTATTGTTTTGCCAAACGTGACTGCAAATGTTGGTATTTCATACCTCCTTGGTTGGTTATCAACTACAGTTATTAACTACCATAATTAAAACGAAACCAAAGCCACTTTGATGGAGTTTATCTTTAAACATTACTCATTTGCTTTTCCTTCCATTCCAGGGTTCAGAAGACGACCTTCCAGACTGCAGGCCAAGACAAGTCTGCAGTAAAGTGGACCTATACGATGCAACACAGCCCTGGGTCGAGAGGAAGTGTCGCTGTTTGGGGCATAGGCCGTGCTCTAGGTCAGTATTGTTTGTTACGTGAAACATTTAGGAGTAACCACACATGTACTTTTATTTTTTCGTCTACGCGGAGCTTAGCTTTATTGACTTATCGTTTATACCGTGTCCACGTGGCCCGAGTTCTTTTTATTTTCCACGAGAGTTAGAAAGTGAAAATGATTTCACTACTTCTTGCCTGTTCTTAATTATGGGTTTCTAGTCAGTTTAACTGCACTACATTTGGCTTAACCTCATTCATCGGCGAGTATTTTAACTAGATGTAATGCATGACCTTGATATATCTGTTCAGAATCATCTACGTGTATCAAATCTGTCTCAGTTAAATACGCCTTATTTACCCTTTCAAAAGACAGATTATATACAAATGTTGGCTGATTATTATTCCAACCTTTGACAGGGTTTCCCTTTTAAAGATCAAATTATAGTGAATGGATGGCGCTCGAGGCCATTATTTAAATGTCTTTAGTTTTTGAGCTTTAGGTTGGCTATATTTTATTATTAGTATCGTGGCCTCAAGTTGTTCTTTTTTTCGGGCTATAGTGGCGTTCTTGAGTTGGGTGCGTCGCTTTTTGTCATTGAGCTAAGATTCGATAAAAAAATCTACTAAAGAACTGTACGCTCCAACGGATTATCCAAAATCAATCCTTACTTAGATTTTATGATGGAAGTCTACATTTAGCTAGAATAGATGAATGTGTTTATCTCGTCTACTTTCTAATGTCCGTTTGATATCTAATCTACAGGGTGACGAGTCTGTAAAGGAATTCCAATTTGCTGAGAATTAAGTCTAGCATAAAGTATAATTATCCCTGAGTCATTGGTGTCTATAGTTTGGTTTCACAAATCCGCTTCTAACGGGCTTAAACCACCAGAAACTGTGCTAGCATTTTCAAATTTGTTAAAATTTCTTAAGTTAAACAAATGAACACCATTTAAATTGTGACTCTTCTTATTACAGCGACCTCACGAGTGATGACAACCACACGTTATCAGACAAGACGACGCTCTACAAGACGTGTGAGCCTGTCAAACGTTTACCAAAGTGCAAGTACTTCAAGGATGCTGCCTGGATCATCTACTCGTTTCCTGACAGCAATGCGACTCAGCAGATCGTCAACTGTCATTGTCCTAAGCTCTCCGTGACGTATCTGTTGAAGAAACTGCCGTACACGACACCTAGCGGAGAACAGGGGAACCAGTACCAGTTTGCGTGCTCGCCGCAAAGCGTAAGTTTTACCTTGCCTTGGGACTTTACCTTTCGTTTTTAGTTCGAGTTAGCGACGTTAGGTGGCAGCAGTAGTTCTTTGGTTGTGTCGTTACTACAACTTTACTTGAAATTGTGTATTTAGTCTCCAAATTGAACAATGACTTAGCTATACTAAAAGTTTTACCTGATCAAAGCAACAAGTTTTTTTTTCTTAATGAATCAAAATAGGTTTGCTTGGTTTGTAACTTTTTATTACAATTTTCTTTGTCTTCTTTTACAGAGGTTGCGTTGTTCAAGAAAGGAGCCATGCAAACTGTTCAGCGCGAGGCGGCGACATGAACAAATCGACGAAGTGAACGCCAACACCATCTGCCAATGTCCTCGAGGCCACACCTGCCCCAGACATCACACAGAGACGGGAGTCCTGGCAGGCATCACGTACGCAGCAGAAGACATCCGCACCTACCACGGGTACTGCATGCCCGAGCCTCCCCCCGACGCCTACAGATTCGTAGGAGATAAAGATTGAATCAACAACCAACACCAACCCTCAACTTGTGTGATTCAGCTGGAAATGTACTTAAAACTGTACATTGAACGCGCTCCACAGCTTCCACGAGCACACAACGAAGTTTGCTTTGCTCATTACCTGTTTAGTACAAAAGTGTTAAGCATGTTTGGTTTTAAAAAGAATGACTAATTTGTTAAATAATTTAAATGACATTCATGTCTGTTTACGGTCTCGGATACTGATACCGATTATGATTGTCTGTTCGTACGCTAGTCCATGTGACACGATCAAATTAACGAACAAAAGATTAAGCTTCTAATTTTATTGTAATGTACAACGATATTTAAGTGATACAGATACTGTAAATATCTTATTTAAGTACTTTGTATTACGCACTGTTTTCTGTTATAATCGTGTAAATAATTTTAGCGTAAGTCGAATCATTCCAAACGTTTAGTTTAAATTATTATTTTTCATATTTTAATTATTTACTTGCCATACTTACGTAGTTTGTTGCGTTTGTTCCGAGTCTTCCATTCCAGTCAAGAAGGCAACGTTATGTTCATTGTTTTGTTTATGTTAACAAATTGTATAATAATAATTTTTGTTATACGAAAACGAGTTATTTGATAGCCATATCTTAAGGTTGTAAGTTTTAAATGACATTTTGAATAACTTATAGAGTTGTGTTTTAGTATCGACTGATCCCAGTTATAATATTTGCTAATACACATCACTAAAAAGTGAGACTTTGTTTTTTAAAATGAAATAAATGTATAGTTTTAATGAAACATGTATGGACGGATTAATACCAGTGACGAAATGTTTTATAATATTATTGGCGATAGTTTTCACTAACTAGAGTTTTGTATAGAAAACTCCTAGAAGTTTTAATAACGCTGTATCTATGTAAATATGATAGTATGTTGGTGTTTGTAAAATGATACCTGCGATGTGGTACGTCTTCCTTTTTTGTTTAATTATGTATAATAGGTATACAATAAGTTAAATTATTGAAAGAAAATGAATAAATGTTTCGATATCAATTTAATCATTGTTTTGTTTATTGTTTAAATGATTTGACCATACAATTTCTCAAATCTATTGGTCTTTGTAGTCGGACTTGCATTAGTAAGTAATTTCAGACTGCGGTAACTAATCCCCCTACTAGGCGTAGGTAGTCATTATGGAACTTATTATCTCTCTCCACGGTCTGTCGGAAAGATATGCTGATAATGATGTAAAATTAACATTACATACTTGCTTACAAATATACATTGAAATAACTAGAAAATTATTTGTTCCTAATATCCAAAAAATTTAGTCTAATATAATATACCTCTCTCTATGTACCTATATTTTTTCTGGTTCTTCATATTTGCACATTCTTCTGCCATTGTTAAAAAGTGCAAAACACTCATAAAATCCATATCTCACTTTTAATAATAGCTCATGATTAGGAACGCATACATTCAACTAGTCAACCATGTCGCAGCGGCACCACAAAGCAAGTGAATCACAATTGATCGTAGATATCAACGCGTGCGCAATGCAGGCGCGATAAAACATTCTGATGTGCGAAACATGTGCTGAAATACGCAATCACTACAACTACTAATAACTTTTTTGTTCCGAGATCGTTCGGATACGGGATCATTGACATGCAACATGCAAGTGCAACAGACGGACGGTGCAACGGCGAGATTTTCATCATTATTACGCACCAATTTGCGAACAATTACGTCCACGCGGCTGCGTGTACGCCACGGATGCGTAAGGGCTCGCTATTGGATGGTGTTCCGTACTGGGTGTACTTATTCTGAAGAAATTTTGGATTTGGAATAATTTAATTTGGACGTTACTCGAGATACTTGGCAGATTGCCTGGGGGGAGGCAGTAATAGGCACTTCAACAGTCCTCCGGATTATTTGTCTTCGTTTTCGACTCACAGGAGGTTCAACAGTACCTACAGGCAGTAGGTATACGGCACGGCGAAGGGGCGGGCGGGCGAGTGTACGGGCAGTATTCTATTCTATCAACAAACAAGTGTCAATACAAATAAATATATAACGAAATTACCATGCTTTATTTGAGTCAATATACAATCATCGCAATTTCGATATGAAAATCAACAAACTATAAAAACCGCAGTACCCACCGGAAAATATGGAGATCTCTACAAACTAGCACCAAACAAATTCTCGAGATTGTGAAATGCGCCCGCGCCGCATGAACTACGTGTAGCAATAAGTTAATGATCTGTGACATTATCGCGTGATACCAAGAGTTATGAGCGCTAATCCTGCAGATAAACACATTACTCACACACAGCCAATAAACCAATAGGCGATACTGGCCACTTTTTTAAATATCGAAGATAGAAGACAAGTTCGAGAAAAAAAAATTCCATCACATCGTTCGTGGTTACCGAGATACGCTAGAAGGAGCGTTTGCAGACCAATAGCCCTGTATGTGGCGACCTTCAAAAGATCGCAAGAAATACCTAGATGAGATCATGAGACTCGCACAGAACAGGGAAGCATGTCACAACAGGGAGGAGATATATACTCAGCAGTGGGTGGAACAAGGCTGCTAAATGATCATGCTGCTGAACATTGTTCAGTTTAGAACAATATCTTTTAACTTTTTCCTACAATACAAGTAAGAAAACAAGAACGAACGTACGCGAGGAGCTCGTGGCTAAGAAACAACAGCCGCACGGTTCGATCCATCAGGTTAAGCTACGCTTGCCGGGGTTGTTCTGTGGATGGGTGACCATCTTAACATACCGAGACTCCTCCGTGCCTCGGAAAGCACGTTAAGCCGTTGGTGCCGGTTGTCATTCGTGGATCTTTGACAGTAGTTACGGTCGTCAGAAGCCCGAAATTCTGACAACCAGTCTTATCAGGGGGTATCGTATTACCCAGTTACTGGGTTGTGGAGGTCAGATAGGCAGTCACTCCATGTAAAATACAGTAGTTAGACGGTTAGACTGGAAGCCGACCCCAACATAGTTGGGAAAAGGCTAGGTATTTTGTTTTTTTTGACACGTAAGAAAACGGTAGTTTAAAAAAAAAAAACTGACTAAAAACTACAGATCCTCTGCCTGTTATCATTTCGCAATCAGAAACGTGACTATGACAGATTAGTTAGCTTTTTACAAAAACGGCACTTTACACTCATATTTTCTTTGAATTACGTATTAATCATCAACAGCATCGACATACATTTTGCTAATAAAGATCCAATCATGCTTTTTACGGCGTCAAAGTTTCTGGTCACGATTTAGTTTATCTTAAGCGAATAAATAGCTGGAGAAATGGTGTACGTGTAAGCTAAAATTACGCGTCTATGAAGAAAATAATAAAATGGCAAGGGACAACGCTCACTTTGGTATAATAAAAGTAAAGTAAATAAATAGGAAATGAGAAGAATGTGTAATGTCTGTCCTGTATTATTGGAAGCAGAACTTCAAAGCAGAATCATGAATTCATGATTTATGAATTGTGATGTACCGTAAAATAATTCGACAAGGTCACCAGCCGCATTGTGTCTAAAAGTTTTCCTCTTCAAATCGCATTTCAACTTATTTTATTCGCCCAACGGTGGGAAAAAACCTTAAAATGACAACTATAATACCTGAGAAGTACAGTTAATCGACTGGGCTAGTAAAGACAAGATGTCTCACCGAATAGGTCTGCACCATAGAGTGTAACTAATCAGAAATTACGATATAATAACGTAACAAATGGCTCGGGAAAAGGCTCGCCTTATTCCACTAATTCGCAATATAAATGAGTTTTTTTAACGCGTAAAAACGTATTCAATGTTAGGCATTACGTTAAATGTATTGGAGTTACAATTTGTTGGTAACAATAATGAAGGGTGGAAAAGTAATAGTTTTATCAAATTGCCCGGGGTTATAAAAAACAACTTAGAGGCAATTCTTACATGTAGTATTTGAAACCCTTTTGTAAAATAATTGCAAAAAGTTAATTCAGTGGAAGTCAACAGTTCATTGGCATTGTTAGTTCTTTGGACTTTTTAAATCTATACATAGACGGAGTTTTTTTCTAAAGTTCTAGAAGAACAACCTGATTAAAATACAAAGCCTTTTTTGATCAAATGGGACCGATTCTCTTTCAATTAAAAAAAGAACTCTGCAAATTGATCACGACCACCTCGAGTCATCGGTTTACATACATAAAAAGCAACACACAAGCACGCGACCAATTGACAACCTCCTTCTTTTTCGAAGCCAACCAATCGACATGCAAATGACAAATTGCAATTTAATTCAATTAGTTTTCTTTTCTTGAAGTTTCTAAACTGACATTTCATCGTCAGAGCGGTGACGAATTGGAGCCCTTTCTTCGATTTGTGTCATAACACTGACTAGAGATTTATTATCGTACAGCAGATTTTTAATTGGTAAAGAAAAATCGTTTGTTCGTCTTTATGTAACTTAGAGCAGGGAAGTAGCAGTAGACATTTCTAAGAAATAAGCAGTACCTTTGATTGCAACGAGTCATCCGAGGTAATTTATACTGGCTGATTTTAAATTCATAGGGTGTGAAACTAATCTCGAGTATGTACAACTTTTTTGGGACCAATGCTGATAAAACGAAAAGGAACCCTAATAGATAATCTAGTAAGTCAGCCAGTAATTGTAGTGCTGCTTAGTATGTTGCTGGTACAGCAGTCTATGGGGTCTACGACTCTAAGTTTTATAATAAACATCTGCTAAGATATTATGTTGCACAGGCACAGAATAACAAGTTCCAATAATGTCAAAAATACGTGCTTTCCTCACGTTTTCAAGCCTACTCAACATATTATGCTGGGTTCATTATAATTGGGCACAAGTAGCGGCCATTTGCAATTTTCTTCGCCTAGTTACAACATTATGGCGACGTACACCATAGAAATTGAATTTGTTTAATTGATTCTTACGCCTCGCACGGATTGACAGCGACACACTATTTTGGCTCACTTCTTAGATTTCATTTTACGATGACAATACATAGTGGGTAAGCTAGGCTGTGTCTGGTCAAGTTTATTTTGAGTACCGTTTCATGTTCTGGGTGTTGGCATTAAATGTTACGATATTAGACCTTGAGGTTAGTAGGTAAATACTTTAAGTGTGTATTGTGCTATTTTCACAGTAATGTATTTTTTTTACCTGTGGGCCTAAAAGCGTGGTTTTACTATGATTTCATGAAAATATAATTTGGTGAATCTAGTTCTAAAAGACTAATCGAATTTCTCACTCACACAATCAGTTTTATTCTGCTATTGTCACGACTGGGCTTTTTGTCGAAAGTGAAATGCGTAGACCGCGGTCAGTTTCGTGTATATTTTGTATGACTCCATCATTTCGCCACAAAAGTTAAGTTATAACATCCCTGATGTGCCGTGAAAGTTGCAACAGTGTTGTGGTATTTCTAAGTGCCTCCGTACAACATTATATTAAGTACTTACGGCTAATCTCTTTTGCTTCTTTTTCTAACATTTATGATATAATTTTTCTAGATTGCTGCTTGTGGCTTCAGGAATACCTCTTTGCCACGAAGATTATGATATTTAGTGCGGATGTAAGTTATTTTGTAGCATTTTGTGGTCCTTTGTAGACCAGTTAGAAAAGTCTGGCGTCAAAAGCACGCTTTTAGACCTATTCCTAGACATTCATCCTTCTTATTATGAGGAACCAAGATTACAACCACAGAAACATGGACATAATTATATTCAAATTACAAAGGGCTTATCGCCTGAATTCAAGTAGATTTTGACAATGACCTAGGTTTTCTAGTCTTCAAAACTATTCAAATAAAAATTAGTACAGTTAGAGTTTCAATTTCCTTGAACTGAAATGTATAGCAGTTGTATAACTCGGGATTTCGGTATTAATTCGACGGACTTTTGGACAACGCTGTGAGCATAATCATCTCTATTCTTAGGTATTTAAGGTTTAGAATTAAATACACGAAGCCATGATCTTGACTGTTCATCTCCACAGGGAGCCACGCAAAACTGTGTTTAAAAATTCCACAATACAATCGTATTAAGTTGTAATTAAGCTTGTAATTCCAAGTTTGTAATTAAGCTAGGGAAACTTTTTTTTCCCCGATCCGAGGTGTTACTGATCGGGAATATTCGTTCACAAGAGGTCAATTAACATCACATTTTAGTAAATCTCAAAACAGACGAAGATACTTACCTAAACGAAAATGTAAACGAAAGAAGAATATTTATGATGATTGCAAACAATTACTTTTTGAAAAGCCAATTCCAATAAGATCTAATTACATCCAGACATGTTACTTGAACATTATTATGTCTGTAGCACACGCCCTTAATTCAGGCACAGTATATTCCTACCATGTCTTACTGCGCCAGAGTAATTGAATAACGAATAACCCCACTCGTGACTAAAGTAACGTCAGCTGCACAAATAAGACGACAAACTGAAGTCGTGAAGCTTTAGTGCACATTGAGAGACATAACATAAATAAGCGTACACGATGAACATCGAATGTACACTCGAATAACTTTTCCGAAGATATCGTACCAGGTTTAACGGTATTTGAGGTAATATAAGAAACGGTAAGGTGCAGTTGCTTTAAATGAACTTGCGGCAGAGAAGACGTTAGGTTCATAGCCCTTATAAATATAGGATTCTAAGATCTTACTACGGTTTTAAAATGTATGCAAACTTTAGTTTACAGCTGTAGTTAAATTTTTTACAGCGCAGAGATTTCTCGCAAAACCTGCATCGCTTTTTCAACAATTGCAACGTACGGAAAATTATCACTAATGGCTTAACCGGACGTAAATTATTTTCTGCCTAGGTAGATATTGAGATTCAGTGCGTCTGTAACCGCAGACCAACATTTTGTCTGCGTTTACCATCTTGCAGCCTTAAAGGCTAGAACTGAAGTAACGGTCAACGATTTAGACCATGTATGGGACAAACATATTCAAGAGTCTGACTGTCATTAGACAAATCAGGACATCGCAGGTTCAAAGGTGATAGGTCTCAAGTTCAAGCGAACGCCTTTAATTATTCAACAAAGTTCTGTTACTTAGTTGCAAGTCTGCCTTAGCTGGATGGAGATGGCTATTTCAATTAGTCAAGTGTTGTTTACGAGACGATAGATTTATCAAAGTTACCTTAATACGTAGCATTTCGACCAATAAATCTCAATAAATTGAATCGGATGCTTCCGAGAAATTTATGCCTTCTATAATTTAGGATTTACAAGGAACCTTCGCGAAATTGAAGTCTTAACCCGACACTTATTGCCGCCGGCTTTAGCTAGGCGTGTCTGCTGTGTACAGCCCTTTTAAGGGGGATGCGCTAAGGTATCCTGCAAAATTAATTTAATTATCTTTTATATAGATTCTTTTCTACTTTGTGAATGTGGGAACGCTGTAGGCGTAGTAGTAGGTATTTTGAATGTGGGAACGCTGTAGGCGTAGTAGTAGGTATTTTGTTAAGTACCTTGTACTTGTTGAAAGACCTACACTGTCCTCCTATACCTATTAACACTGTTATTTGAAAATATTATAAAAGATAATTATTTTTAAAGGAGTAACCGTGGAGTTTCTTGCCGGCTCTTCTCCATAGGTAACGACCAATTGGAACCGTGCACCTAGCTTCTGACGTTTCATAAATGCGTAGGGTTATGTATGTGAAATAAAATATTTTAAATTTTGAAATTACAAATTTCTAAATTTAATATAATTTAATTTCTAGATTTTTTGGCATTTGCAGCGTTGTGTCAGGTTGTATGTTGACCAAAATATGATTACCGCCCGTAACTTATCTGTATTTATATAATTATAATCATTAAGATCATCAATACAACTCTCTAAGTAAGATATGGCTTCAAATTGTCATGATTTCATGAAATTGTCATTCAATAGGGTAATTTGAACTAAGAGAGTTGTATTTATGATTTTAGTGATTATAATTTTGTAAATGAATCTTATGCTGATCAACATAAAAACTGTTCTGCTGAATAAAAAAAAAATATAATAAGAAATTTTTAATTTCGTGATCTGCTCTGGCGTTTTCGCCTTATCTGCGGAGTCGACTGTACGTATCCTAGTGGCCGGCCATCATTAAGGGCGACCACCCGTGAATCTATTTCGTTTCGTATCGTCATCCAGACTCAGGAACTGAAGTTTTTCCATCTAAAGCGAATGGTTGGTTAGACGGCGCGTTTTAATGACGCCTCGCCGGAGCGATGATGTGAATGTGAATAGACTGACGGGAATGTTGGACTCCTGTTTCTTTAGAGAAACGGTGCGTTAATTTTATTATTTGTTATTACGTGTGGAAGCAATTTTCGATTTTAACCTATTATTAAGAGCAATTTACATAAACAAATCAGCTTTGAGTACGTTTAAGCAAAGGTACTTTGTTATTCCATTTATTATTGCAAATGCAAAACTATTTATAGCGCTGCAAGGTTACTTTGGCGCGTGGCAAAAATCGAAACTATTGCCGTCACAATGCAATTTTTTTTTTCAATTCCTTTTTCAAATAATCGCTCAAATGTGCACCCCTGTCAAAGTCATTCAAGCGCCAATCATCCTTGTAGTACATCAATCTGCCTAGTCTCTTCCCAACTATGTTGGGGTCGGCTTCCAATCTAACCGGATGCAGCCGAATACCAGTATTTTACATGGAGCGACTACCTATCTGACCTGCACAACCCAGTAACTGAGTAATATGATACCCCTTGGTACGACTGGTAGTCAGACTTTCGGGCTTGTGACGACCCGTATCGACTGGCAAAGACCCACGAATGACAGCCGGGACTAACGGCTTAACGTGCTCTTCGAGGCACGGAGGAGTCTCGGAATGTCAAGATGGTCACCCATCCACGGACCAACCCCGGCAAGCGTAGCGTAACCTGATGAATCGACCCCATACAGCTGTTATTACTTAACCACGAGCTCCTCCTTGTAGTAGTGTATATCATCCTGTAATTGAAGGGTGTCTCCAAACGTCAATTACGTAAATTCACAATTTCACAAAAGACTTGATCTCTCAGCCTATCATTAGTTTGTTAATTCAACATCACTCCGCTTACAACGTTGTCACTCGCACAATTCGTGTTAATGGGTCGAGTAGGTCCCACGGGCTGGCTGCCTGTCACACCGACCGCGTTCCACTGCTTAATTATACGGCGTACAATCAATTTTCACTCTTGCAAAAGAGTCAGCATGCAAATTTTATCGTTTCAATCTGGAGTGTTGATATTTAGTTAAGTGTTTATGGATCGTAGGACAGCGAAAGTCTCGTTTCCGTGTTAAGGATTCTTACAAACCTTCACTTGTTTCATAAACTACCAGAATCACTATAAACACTTTTGAAAAAAATTCAAAAATCATGAAAATAAAACAATTTTTTCTTTCAGACAAAATTAATCTGGGCCATGAAAACATTAGTTAAACAACATGTCACACAAACCTATAGTTTAACAACAGAAGCAATTCAAATGAAGTATAGCTTCAATTCAAAGTAACCGATGACAAATTCACTGCTAGCGTATTCTAATTGTGCATCATCAGAAAAAGCCTTTCCCCGAATCTTTGAGCTTTTATTAAAAGACGTATTCTACGTAACCGTATCCAATGGTTACTTCTTAAAGTTACGCAATTGGAAAGTTTCCCGTTTGTTTATTTTCACATCAGTGGATATGTTTTACGCAAACAATCCAACGTCAATCACGAGTGATTCGCGGTAACTTGGAAGTACAAAAATAATCATTAAACAGTAATTACGGACAACTCCTTGATAATGACTTCAATAACCGACAGATATGGACTTAGGAAGTAGGAAGGTGTTCTTGAATTAAACGTGACCACAGATGAACACAGATGGGACACTCCACAGTTTAGGTTTGAAGCTACAAGTACGCGATGGGCCCGTCTTGCTGATCCAATTCAGTGAGCGTAACGTAGTCAAAAGATCTAAAGTCACGCTATAGAAAGAGAGGCAACTTCTAGGTGAATATAACTGAAGGTGATTAGCGCTGTGCGATCTGAATTGCACTTTATTGTGTCGTAGCAAGAGTCGCTTTTTATTTAAAAGATTTTGCCGAGTGTCCCATCTGTATTAATCTGTGACGTGACCAAACATCCAACTTAAAACAAGCCATCAATAGTCCACGTTGAATTCTAGAAATAATTACGATGTTTCACTAACGGATAGGCAAGTACTTGCAATCAAATTATTTATAAGCCATTGCCATGTAAAAGAAATATGATCATCAACTCGTAGTTTGCAAGTTTGGTCCTTCGAATCAGCCGCAACCTGCACTGTCTGGGTAAATGCTAAGCTGGTCCAACTCGAAGGACCAAATAGCATAAAAATGAAAAGTTAAAAATGGGGTCCAAAAACTTAACACCATCACAATCATCTCGGCACTTTTCATGCGAAACTGAATCCGTACCTGACCAGGAATAAAATAAAAGTGTTTTCTATGTTCGCACCATTACGCTATGGCTCGCATCATTATGTTCAGTTAGTCCCGTGGCCATTGATTATTGTGATGAGAATGGACCCGTGTGTGACTTTAGTGCAACTAACTAATAGCAGGAAGTTCCCAGTTTCCACAGATGATCTGCGAATATTATATGATAGTGTGTTATACTGGGTGACAGGGACATGCTGCCAGCTTTTCGATACATTTTGACTGCGTAGGTATTGAAGTTTTCTATGAAACAACAGATTTTTTTTTAATAACCGATGAAAAATTTCAGCTCAGGATCATGAACTGAATCCATGATACAAGTTCTCGCGGCGATGTCCCTGCCACCCCGTATATGGTAGTAGTAGTTGTTCCCTGGCGACTTGGTTTATTATTAAATTGATAGAAAGCAGCAACTGCAGGTACCACAGTTGATATATTTTCACAAATAACGCGGAATTTTGAAACCAATCAAAAAACTTTAAATTCTGGTGCACTTTATTTCTTGTACAAAATTGTTAGCTTAAGTGTTTCCGGTGGCAACTTGAATTTCACTTTAATAAATTATTTGTCAAAGAAAAAATGTGAGCATTCTCTTAAATGAAAACCCGAATAATCGATCACTGGTGCTCGAATTTTAAACATTCCAGCGCACAAGCTCGAAGTGCTTACGAGTTCGTACCTAAATCTTACGTTCCATGGTAAGTGGCGAGAGATATTTTCACAGGAGATTTGATAAGAGATAGCATGAATTGAGTGTAACGTGAGAGCTTACCGCTACTGTAATAGTGTAAACGAGAGCAGCCGAGGTGAGTTTGACTACTTAATTGATTTTGACAACAGTGCTAGCTGTTTGTGTAAAGGCTGGGATTTTGTCTTTAATCTTAGTACCTCTGCATTCAAAACTGACTTGTTCCATATTAATTCTTACTCAAATTTAGTTCTAACTCGAGACTGCTGCATGACCATTGTTTGCTGCTAAGTTCTCGAACGCAAATTAATTCAAAGCCACAGAAAGATTCGCGAAAATCCGGGGGCTTGAGCTTTTAACAATACTTTCACTTATTTTCTGAAAGCGTAATAATACACAATATTTCCTTAACTTTCATATGATCGAAGCCTCATTCAACCCTGTGCTTCAATCTCCATCAATATTGAACACATGTCATGACCGCTAAAGGACCATCATGAACGTGTTAGTCATTTAAACATCAGATAACAATAGCGCATATTTACTTAAAGGATGTTAGGTTACTAACGTTACAATAACCTATTTTATAGGGTAAGTACTAGTTACAATTAGCATTAAAACGTTTCTCTTACATTCGCGAATCGGCATGCAAATGTGAACGACATAGTGGGCTTAAACATAGCGGCCGTGCGCAAGATTTGACACATTGGTAATGTACGGCTTAGGAGTTGTAAGGGTCGGGGTTAACGATGCAATACCAATACACAATGTATTTATTCTCTATCAGTTACAATAGAGAAACTGTACCTATACTTGGTAAATTATATTTTGTCTTAAGGTTTAATTTACACGGGGAGACCCCGTTACAGTCTCCCCAGTCATGTGCCCTAACAGGCGTTACACAGGGGCTTTTGGATCGGTCCTCTGAGAGCTAACGGTGCCCCCGTACATGTGCAAATGGTGACCACCGGGGTGGTTTTAGTGAGGCAAATATCCCACACTCCCCGGTCTTATCTCCAAGCCGTGGCCTCTTTTTTTCCCCCAGAAAACAAAAAAAAGAGGTTTACATTTAGAACGAAACTGAGGTCCTGCTTTCGAGCAACTCAATTATCTTATGGGTCTTGGAACTTATGTATTTTCCTTTAAAAACAACCCGAAGCAATACAAGCTTAAAGGTGGATGAACTCACTCACTCCCTTACCCTACAGGGTTTTCAAGCGTATCCGTTACATTATACGCATTTATCAAAACAACAGTAGCACTATACGTGTTGCGCATATAAACCAATTAGTTATCTTTTTATACTTCCAGTAGGGAACTAGGGACTATTTAATTGTCTTCTTTCGGATCATATACGAAACACGAACAATATAAAGAAGGCTCATAATTTCATAATACCAGTCTATTTTTTTCCTACTGCAGGGCAAAGGCCGCTTCTCATACAGAGAAGGCACGAGCATTGATCACCACGCTTGCTCAAGACGGGTTGGTGGTTTCAAACTTATATTCACTGTAAGTCCCAGTTTCCTCATAATATTTTTCTTTTATAGATGTCAGTAAAAGAAAAATATTGCAAGGCATGTATAAGAAGCCACTGTGCCATCACGAAAACTCATGCCGTGATAATATATGCCAGTCAGCAAGATGGTAGCCCAGCTGACTGTTGAAGGGTGCCGTTTTTTTTTTTTTTTCTAATTCCCACCCGTGTTCCTTCATTTGCCTGTACGTTGCCACGGGCCACGGTATCTCGAAATTTCCCGCGGCAGGCATCGGTCTTAGCGGCTCTGACGTATAATTTAATTGTATTGTCGTATTAACAATCTTGATAATCGGCCGAAATACGATCGTGTGTCTGAGCCCTAAGCTGAGAGAAATCTGTTATTTAACGCCCCGTGTCCGCAATTTACGAAGGAGATAAGCTGTTTATATATTCTATTTTCTCTTTCATTGCCTCAGTAAGACGACGGATGTAGATTCAAGTATTTAGTGAACTTTGAAGTCTTTCGTGCATAATGCTAGTAAGTCTTCAGCTCAGGCTAAAGTCATACAAATTGTAATCGGGTTTCTATTGGAAAATTCTCATATAAATCTGTATGGTTTGATATAAATTGGCTCCGTATTACATATTCTGTGAAGGATTTCTGCTGCATGGATTGGAGCTTTTTAGTTTTGTCTGTTATAACACATAACATAAAATCACGCCTTGTTTCCTCGAAGGGTTGGGCAGACGTGTACCCATAGTAGGTACACCCACATTTCGCCGTAATAGGGGCATTCAGCAGGCTCTAAATTGTTGCTTACCTTAGGACTTTTAGCGCTATATGGGATTCCTTATACCTGTCGCAATAGTAAGTGCAATATACTTTAGCTCACACTATATATTATGATTAATTGAGATCTTAACCTACAAACCCTTTCCGTTACAATATTCCTAAAGTATTTTTTTTTTAATATACAACCTTAGTTTTTGTTTACCCTAAACCTCTTAATTATGAACAACTATCATTGTACTCATTATTATGAACAACTTTCACTATGTGACCAAAGCTGAAATCACGAAAAAAAATCTGCTGTTCCCTACATTTATGTTCGTATATCTCGTCGAAATGTAGGGAACAGCAGATTTTTTTTCGCGATTTTAATTTCGGTCCCAACCTGAAAGTTATTCCTAATGATGAGTACAATGACCCCTTAAGAGGTTTAGGGTAAATAAAAACTAAGGTTGTATATGTATCGACTTAAAAATCTTCTCCTTTTCTCGTCGGTTAATAAAAATATTAATTTTAACGCGAATGGCGTTATTGTATGTTTAACTCACAAACGCTTTCGATGGAAGATGTGAATGCTTTGAAATATTTTATGGCGCAAGTCTGTGAAAAACCTTACAAGCAAGTTAATACTTTACGTCTTACAATTTGAAAGCCATGCGAAATGTGTTGTTTTTTGCCCTCGGTTTAAATAAAATCACTAGCACATGAAATATCATCTGTCTGAAAAGACAACACATTTAGGTACTTACAGCATTTTAAAATGTCAAATGATAACCAAGATGTTTTTATTTCATAAAGCATTTAATTTTTATGGGTATTAGGACCAATTCTAGATATGAATTTTGTTGTAACATCGATAACATAAATAATAACAACCCCATGGCTACTTCCATGTTGTTAGTTATATCTGTCAATCAATTGTCGGGAAATTGCTTTACAAATACGGAAGGCGGAACGGAATGGTTTTTCTTATAACATTCAACTTTCTTTGTATCCCGTCTGGTGGGATACCATCGCGGTAAAAATACGGAACAGGAGTGGTCTACGTATTGCATCCGGACATCCGTACCTAGGTACTGAGATACAACGTCGGAAATGTCATATGGACTTTCTGAGTGATATAATTAGCGACTGCACATTTTCTCAGTTTTTTCACAGTCCAATGACTGGTTTTCCCCCAATATTTGCCCTATTATGTTAAGGAGCCCCGAAAAAATGCACAATATCTACTTGGTTTTCCGCAAAACGTAGCCTGACATACAGCTGCTTCTTTTATCTTATTCCTGCGGCCAAATCCATATGGCCCGAAAACAATTGAAACTCGCAACATTCCGGTAACTGTCAACATCTTCTTCGCTTTAGAAATCTCATTCCGTAAATTCAAACTTGTCCAGCCAACAAGTATACTAAAACTCGTCTCGACACAACATCTTCAAAGGCCTCCAACATTGACAGGCTACTGATTATCATCATCTCACTTATCATTATTACATCAAGCAAATTAACACACTAACACCTTAGCGACAATCAGAAGTAGTCCACTTAAAGACTGCTCAAAAGCTACTATTAGCCGTCGTAATTTGCGGGCCGGGTGAGAAACTGGTCCATAGTACAATCTATTGTATTTCTCCGGCTTGTTAGCCATTACAGTTTTACCCACTGACACAAAAATGCATTTCTGAATAGCGATAATTGATTGAGCAAATCACGACTAATGGTAATGGCAACCACTGACCAACTTTCAATATGATTGTCTACTAAATCACTTCCCCATTTTCCAATTTAAGCATTAACTATGGAAATATAAAACATTTTGCTAAGTAATAGTATTTGTTTAAAACTTTCAATATTGGTAGAGTATTATAACGCACTTAGTTGGCGGAATGCTGGCGCCCCAGTAATCTTAAGTACTTTCTTGCTACTGAAAGTGTTCGCTCGCTAAAAGAGGTCTTTTTGCAAGCCGATCGGACGATACGATTTATATGACTGATATATACCGAATAAAGTAATCTTTATTGAGTTATCTCCGTATGTTTTACTTTCTTATAACATGAGTCATTGCTTTTGATAAGCTGAGGATCGAGTAAAGATTTTGTTTCAATTTGTAGTCTTCTGAAATAGTCTGTAACAACATTTTCTAGGTTTGATTTCTAACTGTGTATGTAATCGTATTCTTATTTCTAGTAAAACAAAGCGTACTTTTGTTAATTACATTAAAAGATTCTAATTCATAGTCTGTCTTAAGTTTAGCACACAAACCTCATTCGTAGAGGTGAACAAGGAACTCTTTGATGCATCCTTTTAACATTCGTACGCTACGCACGCATCCAAAACCAATGTTAAAGCTCGATGCGAATTTTAAACTTCCGATCCGACGCTAGTCCCACTGCCAAAAACGTGCACACAAATATAGTTTAAATTGTGCAAGAAGCAAAGGTTAAAATGGCGTGACGGAAAAGTGTGCTGCTCGGGAAGCATGTGCGAAACGGTAAGTTTAAGTTTACAAACAGGTAAATAAAAAGGCGTCTGTTTATTCAACATTTTCACGCATATTTTGTTGCGTTTGTGTTCCGGATTCGGATGATGCCGGTGTCCGGTGAAAAAGACAAATTCCGTTAACCGCGTTTATCCGTCGCAAGTGGAGCGGCTGCCGGGTAAATCAGTCACTACTTGGCACGGTCGTCACTGGCATTAATTGTGCAATCCGTCATTTTAGACATGCTATTATCTGCTTTTACGTAATTTTGATGACTAGATTTTGTGTTTGAGTAGTGACGTCTAGATTTGTCAGCCAGTTGAGCGTGCTAAATATTTTTTTTTTCTTTAAATATTTGTTAAAATACCTGTTATGTATTCGTCTTGGAACAACCTACCCTTTCACTAGGAGTCGGTCGTTGGTAGCTTCGCCACAGTTTTAACTATTGCAACTATCATCGTTTAACATTTTTGTCTTGTGTATTTATTTTTTGTTCCCAATAAACGCTTAAATTTTAATAAATGACAAATTTTATCATAACTTACATTGTGTTCAAAATAAGTTGACTCTATCGAGCTTTTCAGCTACCAAATCTATTTTCACGTTAGGACTTCTTCAAAATATTTAATGAATTTTTACATCAACCCGAATGATCCCGATGCCTTTGAGCTTATGTGCCAGAAAGGGCAAGACCTCTGTATAACGAACGTAAAATTTTCGGGATGTGACTCACCCTGACATCGATACTAATATAATAAAGCTGAAGAGTTTGTTTTTTGTTTGAACGCGCTAATCTTCGGAAAGACCAGTCAGTCGGATTTGAAAAAGAAAATTAAATAGTGCATTTGATAGCCCGATTCTTGAGGAAGGTTATAGGCTATTTCACATCATGCTACGACCCTTAGGAGCCGAGCAAAAAGAAGAAAAGCCGAAGAGAACGCTAAGCGAAAACGAAGTAAAAGCGTGAGCGGGCGATGCGCGGCGACGCGGTGGGTCAGGGGCCGAGACACGCGAACGAAGTCGCGAACAGAACTTAGTACATAATAATATGAAAGTCGATACAGACACTTAGCCAGCGATGATCTCAGTTGCTATTAAGCCACAATCTCTAAAATTTCCTACAAAAAAGGTATAAATAAAATCAAAACCTTCGATTAATTGGATCATCACTAAAACGTGGAAACAAAACAGCCTCTTTTTGCAGTTATAGTAGAACTACAGTAACAACAAAAGTAGGCTGAAGCAAGGCCTGACGCTAATGAGACGATTTTACGACCAAAGATTATAAGATTTGTAAAGAGAGCTGTTTATAGGGCACGGGTAAATATAAAGGAAGAGAAAATGATAGTTCTAGTTGCAAAGGGCTAGACTTTTATCAAGAACATGCAAATCACATACGTAAATTATAGAAATAACAAACCGTGTTCTCGATGGGTCTTCCATTAAAATTTTAATCGCCTATTTAATTCTTTTAGGGAATACATTTTCAAAAATCCTTCGTTAGTGCTGACGATCGTTGCTCATGGAACTGTTGGACAAAATTTCATGCTCCTAGACCCAGCAGTTTAGGATGTTTGTCAGTGTATGAATTTAAGATTTTGATTAAAGAGAAGATTTTTGTTGAGTAGATAATTACCCTTTTTTTTTTAATAAGTAATGTCTTATTTTACTTTTGGTCCTTTAACGCATTTGAAATTATGAGTACAAACTATAAAATCCGGTACGCCAGTCTTTACCTAGTTATGTGCATCAAGTCGAAGAAAAGCATCAAACTCAATGATATCACGTACTAAGCGAGAGTTAATCAAGAAATGACTGTAAATTCGAGAAAAGTAAATAAATTAGCAAAGAATTTGCAATACTTTTGCTTTTTTACACCACGGTTAGATTAAATGGTTAACTAGTTTTTACTGACGTCAAGATTAACCGCTTTTTATAACTCAACATCGCCTCATTTAGTATTTTGTTTAGGTCCAAGAAACAAGAAATGAGGACCTTGTTACAAGAAAAGTTTGAAGTAAGAATGTGGTCGACTATACGATAAGGATCCGGACCCAATAAAAAGACGAATGGATAGGTTGGTAGCCAAAATATGGTAACCGCTTTTTATATCTCATCATCGCCTCATTTAGTATTTTGTTTAGGTCCACGAAACAAGAAATGAGGACCTTGTTACAAGAAAAGTTTGAAGTAAGAATGTGGTCGACTATACGATAAGGATCCGGACCCAATAAAAAGACGAATGGATAGGTTGGTAGCCAAAATATGGTAACCGCTTTTTATATCTCATCATCGCCTCATTTAGTATTTTGTTTAGGTCCACGAAACAAGAAATGAGGACCTTGTTACAAGAAAAGTTTGAAGAAAGAATGTGGTCGACTATACGAAAAGGAAAAATAAAAAGACGAATGGATAGGTTGGTGGCCAAAAGATAGTAATATATAATATATCGTCGCATCATCGTTGGATCGTAGCAGGTGGCGTTCTGTTGATTCTGCTTACCCCTATGGGAGAAGGCGTGATTAAATGTATGCATAAATGTACATAATTATATTAAATGGCCTACCTAAAACTGTGATCACAGCTGATGGCGATGTATGGAAGAAAATTGGGCCAGCTTAAAATTTTGATTAAGGGCAAAAGAATGATTATATTAAATACAGATTATATCGCCTTGATCATTTCTACGTCTTACACAATCAATTCGCTGTCATCATACAAGTTCACGTCCGCACTTTTTACCGTTCGCGTTAATCAATCTGATCCGCGTGTTGTTAGATCAAGATGTTCTTCAATTACTGAGCTTCTGAACTAATGAAAGGTAGATCTATCTTACACAAGAACATTTCCCATAGAAACATCGCAAAACCCATTATAACAATAGACCAAATCAACTGTTATAGTGGTTAAATCCTTTGTTTATTCTTCCAATTATCTAGACGATGTAGGTACTTATTTTACTCACCCAAGTAAGTGAACTATTCTAGAATGTGTGAGTTAGCACTAAAATGAGTCTGTGAAAAGCTTATTTAAATATCAAGTCGTCGATACCGGTACAGAGAGCGTTAGCTGACGATCCATAGATAAAGATCGTTAGAAGGATCTTTATTGCTTGCCAGCTATTTACGAGGCATTTGTGTAAATTTCCCATATAGCCTTCTCTAAGGCTTAGTATTATTATCTTTATACAGCGGCATAGCTTAGACGGTATTGTATGAAGCTATTAAAGATTCCGCAGTGCATTCTGTAATTGACTGATAAATGCTTGGTTTCGTGCGAATATACTTTGCTTGAGTTAAAGAGTGTGTTTTTGATAACTAATAATATTTTACAGCGATTTCTGATCACCTCGATAATTGTGTTTACGGCACAGTAAAATGAGGCTAAATGGGACTATCTAACTATGACTGAAATCCAATAATGTTTGTCTAGTCTACCGTTTTTGTACTACTTTGGTTTACGCAAGGTCTATACCGCGGCCTAACCCAGACTCACTGCAGAATTGACCGCTGACCCTAAAAATAAATTGGCTGGCTAGGCTGGAAGACCAAACAATATTGGAAATTAAATGGAGCGTACAGAACGGCCTCGTCGAGCATTACACGGTTTGCGGTGAAGAATTTTTGATACAAATTCTGGGGACAGACGTGCATCGCTGTACCCAAAGTGAATTTCAACGCCTCTGATTGGATAACGGTACTGGGTGCCATATTGATAAACCACAGGGAAATATACGCGAAAATTTGATGCTAAATCTGAACTCATTTGCTTGATTATAATACCGCATGATGCACTTTCTGTAACGGCATAGTATATTGGCTATCGAGTACATGAGGTACTAAGATTAACTAGTCTACTAACTGGCATCTTCGTGCAATATCTTCGTTACGGAATTTATTATCGGTCGTATTTTAATTAATTATGTTCTGCAAAGTTATTTTTATACCTCATAGGTTAACCAGACGATAGGTAATATATATGTTCGAACGTTCTTTGTTAAGTATTGTAAGTAACTTAACAGAGAGCTTTCATATAGACTGTCAATGAAAGAAGACGTTGTTTAGCAACTTTCCTATGAAAGTTTCCAAGAAATTTTCTATTGTTATCGAAGTCAAAGATTTTAATGTCCAACACCAATGTGTCATCGATGTTTTGTCTCAAACAGACCCCGGTTTTCTTTTTTTACTTCCATTTAATATCTTGCAAAACATTCATGTGTGGTGTCGTATCTAATCTTTACATGTATAATAGGTGTGTTGAAAATATAAACAAACAGCCATTTCAGAAACGGTATTTAAAATTACCACCCTAGCAGCAATTTATTTCAATAATTACCCATTACGTAATCACCTTTACATAAAGCGAAGAAACTATTATAGAAAAAGAAAATTGAACAGGAACTACAGCGGCTGCATCTGCTGCGTTGTCCGTAGGGCGGAATGAACTAGGTGAGCGGTGGCGGGTTCTCTTCAGCGGTGGCGCGCGCGCAGTCCCGCTTGAAACGTCGTCGCGGCCGCACGCGCACGACGCGCCATGAACCGTTCGTTGATCGTAGTCTTTGCGCTCGCCGCCCTCGCAACCATTGTCGCCGCCGATGACCCGCCGCGACCCCGCCTCATAGACTTTAACCCCTGGGCATGGCTACCCTCAAACCGAAATAGATCACCCTCAATCATGGATTATTTCTTCCCTCCATCCCGAACCCCTAAACAATCAAATCTTGACCCACCTGCTGACCGAAGACCCCCTGAAACCACATCACACACGGTCGAAAACACCCCTGCACCTACCACTATTGAGGAACGCCCTACAACTTACGCGAAAAAAATATCCACTAAAACAAAGTCAACCGCACCCGTGACACACCCGACCGCTACGACGCCACCCAAAACGAAAAAATCAACCCGTAAGCCTATTGCGGCTACGACGACTGAGGTAAAAACTACGCAAACTAAAACCGAGGCTCCACCGTCGACTACGAAAGACGCGACCGTGACTACATACAAGCCGCCGACTAAACATTACACGATCCGGCCAGTTGTGCGAACTACGGAGACGCCCACGGTTCAGGACACGGAAACTACGCTGAACAGCGACAGTACGGAGACAGTGTCTGACTTTGATACTGTGGGAACCACGGTTGATGTTCCGAAAGAGACGGCACCTACGCTGAGCACGGCTGACGAGACTCGGTCCACGGACGCTGGTACCGCGAGTACAGCCACCGTGGAATCCACCACGCCGACGGACAGCACCGAGCCAGCCGACAGCCGCGAGGGATACCTGCCTCTCCGCGACAAGCCTCAACAGACCCACGTTAAGATAAACGAGCAGACCAAGAAAGAGGTCAGTGATTTAATACTATTCTCTTTTTTTCTAAATTGTTCACAGTCTAATAGCTACAACTTTCCTAGTTTGTGTCGCCGCCTTGTTTTCTCAAAGAGATCGTAAATTTCTTTAGGCGAGGTAAAGCCAATCGCTACATAAATATTCGTAGCGCTGAACACTCGATAGGTGTAAAATATGTGACACAAAAGCTCTTTCGATACCTATAGTTTGTGAGCTCGCCGGCAGACGGGAGAGCACATAAATTCGAGCTAATGAGCCCTTAGAGAAAGGTTGCCGTGCATTCACCAGCTCTAACCATGTTCTCACATTAGCCGTGCAAATTGCTATAAATGATTTGTTTCCTAGAAACCCGATGAAGTGCATTACGGTTGTAAAAAACATAGAAAGAAGAACACATTGTGTTACGCCCTGTGACCATATGTAAACTAAATTATTACACGTTGTTAGTTGTTAGACAGTTTCTATTGCACAGTAATGGTTAATAATGAACGTTTAAATCATTCCCACTAATCATCGTTCGAATTAAATGCTAAGTAATACTTCGAAGTAAAAAATAATGTACGCGTTGCAAGGAAAGTAGCTGCTTTTATTAGATGAACATTGCGTTTTAATTACAGTACCTACAGAACGCATCACGAGGTACTAAATTAAGCATAAAGAAGTAAGTTATATTGTTGATAATGAACTTAAAAAATGCGAGCAATGAGCTTAAAATACACCGCCGTAATTTATTGTTTGTACTTCTTGTATAGAAACTGGTCTTTAACCGCAATTCATTCCTTACATAAATTTTACAATACCTTATAGTAAGTATTCCTTTTATTCATAAACGTCTCATGAACAAAAAGATAAATTGACATTTGACTTCATTGATATTAAAATGATAAAGAGATAGAATTCATACACGGTTAAAACTGACATGATTGAATGCGAAGCAGGAAAAGTCAATACGAGTATTTTAGTGCTTCAGGTCTCAAAATGGCAGCTTATATGCAAACAGAAATCTTTGTCACAAATCACAACACCATTTCAGTTCAGTACCCGAATAAGAAAGTAGTTTCACCATGACGCTTGTATAAAAAGAAGAACACTTTCCTAAGTAACAAGTGCCCAGCATGTTGCCTTAATTCAAAATGCATAACATGCATAACTATTGCGTAAACGTCGAACTGAACATAAAAGTTTTCATAATTACAGTTCATCGTTCATGCATATTTTTCTTCGAATCAACTGTATTTTAAATTACTGCATAATAGATATTACTAATGTACAAAACATTATCCACAAATGTGCTAACACATTCGATACTGAAAAAATCATTTTGCATAAAACCCATCAAGTTATAATTGCACAAAAAATAAAACAATGGACTCCATTAAGTTAATATGAAACAAGAAACGAAGCAATTATTGAGTATATTCAAGTATTTTCAGTCATTTGCTACATCCAGAGATTCGGCAAAAAATACTAGCACTAGACTTGAGGAAAATTAAATTTCTGCAATAAGGGACACTCGGATGATAAATGACAGTGGCATTTTTAATATTCGATCAGTTTTTTACGGATATTAAAAAAAGAAAGAATCTACGGGAATGCATAATAAAGACTTGTTTGCAGTTACAACATAGGAAATAATAAAGTTGAATAAATATTGTCATCAATATTAGTGTAACACTACAACGCAAATAGAAACTCACATCCAATAACGTTTTTATCGATATGGAAATTAATATAAAAAAGTCAATAGAGAAAGCATTTAGATTCGGAAACTTCGAAAAATCTCAGACAATGCACAAAAAAGTGTCCAAAATCATATCGTGGCGGTACTTTCCTATCATTAGCGACTTTGTGGTCTGTTCTAACTGTGGTGGAAGCCCGCAGATTTTTGGATAGAAACAAATTTACTTTGGACACACCGGAGACACAATGTGAACTTTCACTGTTACACGGTCTGATCCATCATCGGTAATGAATGAACATTTTCTAATGCGTTTCGTTGATGAATTGGAGTTAGTTGCTAATCGGTTTTCAGAATTCATCCGTAAGCACATAATACACCTTCATTTCTTGGGCATGAGATAGCTGTGGCCATTATGCTTCAACTTCATTATGAATTATGATTTCCTAGCGTATAACAAAAGCTATTCAGAATAGAAATTGCATCGTATTACTAGCGTTAATTTAGTAAACAATTTTGTTATTCGAAAGTAAAATATTTTAGATAAAATAATGCAACTTTTGAGGAGATCACGTATTATGAGTAGTAATGTTTAGCATTTGATAGATCTGCAAATTGATGAGTGTGAACGAGCATCAAATGGATAGAAAGGCAAAACAATAAAATTACAGCTACAGAATTACCTACGTACATTATTATATTATTGAAAGCTGCTAATATTTTACAATCCTAATATAAAATAAGAGAGACTAATAACGAAGAAGAGAATAATATAGACGTCACTGAAGAACTAAAATAAATTCATCCTTTTCCATGAAGGCATTAAGCTTGGGTTTTAAATTCACCGTTGTTAGGCGCCACCGGGCAAATCTAACGGACTCGCGGATACGATGCGCCCGCGCCGCTTGACGTTCAACTATTTGCATTTTAGTGTCGTTTATCCATAATAAACGCGAGTATCTGCCGGTGCAGCAACATCGTTAGTTTTTTAATATCCTGATGCTGCACTTACAGGAAGATTTTAATTGGGAAGTGGAATTTACTTCATTAAGCGTCTACGGTTACCTAAACTAATTTTGCTTCAACTATATACTTATCTATGGCACCAATGTGAAGCAATCTATTAGATACTGCTCGTTTTCCTGAAAGAAGGCAATGCTTCTGGTACAAATCTGAAAATAAATTACACGTCGTCGGTTCATAATTCTCATTTACCTACAGTTTTCTTTCCTTTGGTTTCAAACAGATTTTACCTCTATTTGTTTAGTTTTCCGCTTATTTTCGCTTCAAATGAACAAGAGTAAAACAAAAAATAAAATAGGAAACTTTCGTTAAAATTATGCAAATCTACATTATTTAACTCATCAGTGTCATTTAAATCAAAAGGTACAAGGCACAAGAATGCGCTGTTAATTAACCAAAATCTAAGCAAACTACAGTAACAAAGTAAAGAGTATATTCTCTAAGATTGTTTCAGTGGAATACTTAGTAAGGTATATAACCTAATCACTATGTACATAAGCCTATTGTGATGCAGATAGACACGGTGAAAGAATTTAATGTTGGGAAAGGTCTTCGAGCCGACTTTATTAAGGTCGTTTAGAATTCCATGTAACAGTGACTTTATTATATTTTATAGCCCGTCTTTGTTGAACTAGGGAGATTATCCGCGAAGATACGGTAGGCTTCATGGAAAGAGCCTGATTGCCGTGGCACGTTTCTTTAAAATATACAGTTAATGGTAATAAATGACGCTGAAATCAGGTATTGTTAAATTTTGGCTGTTGTTTGGTGTTGTTCGCTGATGAGACGCAGTCAATGGAAGGCATAGAGAGTTCGAATTAGACCAAAGAACTCATAACATATAGTGAGTAATAAGTATTCTAAAGACACTTTACAGTGACTAACAACTTAGGTAAATAAAGGTGATACAGAAATCAAATCAAATAGGTATATACTATAGCAAAGCATGATAAAAGGGCAAAGATTAATTTAGACGATTTAGTCAAAACACAACTTACTCCAATTTTATCCATTGCAATATTCAACTCAGACACGCACGATCAGTGAAAGATGAAATTTTCACTCAAAACGTAAGTAATTCATAATTACCTGTTTAATTCAGAGCAAAACGAGACGAAACCAAACAAATCTCACTTTCGCGACTGAAATGAATCATCCGAATGGTATCGATGTTACTAATCGTGCCTAATTAATCAGTACGCATTACTTGTAGAAAGTATAGACGGATCTGAAGAGAAAGGGGCAGTAGACGGTACCTTAGGAACTGTGAACAGGGAACTAGGTTGGAATACTCGTAAACATAAATTGCGCTTAGTCGAGAGTGTTTCATGAGAGAAAACGTTTTTGTTGAATAAGCACTGGAATATATAAATGATATGATGATGTTCATCAATTCTATTAAGCATTAAAAATCTTGAAGTTTAATAGATTATTCATCTGGGGTGGTCTTTAATTGAGATGATTGGTTCGATGTTACAAGGTAGAAATGATTGGGCGGAAATAGTCGAAAATCTCTACACGATACTGTGCCAAGAAACAAGCGGTAACATTGCTTGTCTCGTCGTAAATATAAACAAAAGACGAGCAGTTTTCATCCGATTCGTATTCTGTAACCGTTCTTAATACGAAAAACATGAACCGAATAACTGAATAAGACAAATAAACAACAGCAAGAGAGACTGATGTAACATTGTCTACAATTGTATGGACTTTACCGTGTCCAAATGTATTTTCTTCTAAGTAATCAAACTCTTCGTCTCTAACTTATGTAAGCATGTCATTCTTACGTAATTCAATGCGCATCGAATCTTTGTTTTGTTTTGCGACATTTTTGTTTCAGATTCGAACATTAGAGATAGCATTCGACTTTCACGCTCGACATTCCTACGTTTAAATCATGTATTGCACAACATTCGACTGAATACTTCGCAATCGTAAATGGTAATTCAATTCGCACAATAAAAATAAGAGCATCGTCTGCTAACAATTGCAATCACGATGAAAAACACATACCTCGCATCAATTGGAACTGAAATTCAAGAGAGGAAACATTCGCTACCTCCTTCTCTGATTTGATCACTGAACTATTCGATGCAATAAATGTTAATTCTACACTAAGAGAGAAATAAAATATACAGCACAAGTGTAATAATGATGAGGCAAATTGTATTAAAAGAGTACGTGTGATACATTGCGCATTAATAGAGCGAGAGTAGATTTCAGAATATCGAGTGAGCTACATCGAGGCGATCCGATTACCGATATCATTACTGACCACATTATTGTATCAGCCACTAGCTACATCCCACTGGCTAATGATATCCTTTCCCAGTTTTTGTACATCATTATTTTCTCTGGCATGATTGAAGCGTGTACATAAATATGCATGGGAGTGTACCGACGCGAAGTCACGACGTCCTGCAAGGGTTGTTTAGATATCTTAGTTGGTGAAAGGTTAGCTTCTTAGTTGTCCATTGTTTTGTACGGTGAAATGTACTGGAACGTCTTGATGGCAAAATAAATTGCAAATTAAGTGCATTCTCAGACGCAATGAAATAAAACGTTGACTTTAGTACTATAAAACAACTATTTTAAACTACTGTCATCAGCATAATTTTACATCTTAATACGGTCGATTGAAATAGTACAAGTTCGAGAAATAAACAAACAGAAAGGAAGAAAACAGAAGATATCGCCGACGTGAAAAATACACAAAATACACTTCAAACGCATTATGGAAGTGCAAATTATAGTAAGAAATTGAAAGGCAAGAAAAACGATGTAGTACTTTATGAGAAAGGATGACTTCATTTTAATTGTAGGATGTTATAAGAAGTAATCGCTGATGTTGAGAAGAAAATAGTAAATACAGGTTTCCGAGGCGTGTCGTAATTTGTGCTTGGTTCGTATGTGACCGACATTGATCATTCGTTCAAGGCCATCTGTTATTGCATAAAGTGTCTCACGTAACTTTATATTTGATTAAACCCGCTATACTGGGAACTTATCAATTCATTATTCCCTGGCTATTTAGCAGCGTAAAATGTCGGACAAACTTTAAGTGAATTGTGGTGTTTTAACACGCATGTCTATAAATAAATGAATATAAAGAGATGTTTAATAAATAACTTGGTAAAATGTACACAATAACAGAAGAGGATTTGCGTGCTGTAAGAAATACCGCTAAGATAAAGATGGTTTATGACCAACTGTACTTTACAACAGTTGGTTTATGCATGTTGATCCATGCAACCAAGTTTTCCACATATATGAGATTTTAGAAGCTGATTCGATTAGCAAAAACGCAACGTTATGAATTTATCCGCAGCGTTGTCGTTGCACTTGATAATACAGTTACATTCAACGACTCAAAAAATTCCGAACGAATTCTTTGAAGTGTCACGAATATCACACCTGTCAAGAAAATTCGTGCTTATAATCCATTGCTATTCATCAAGGCTATGACCGCGTATAAATTTATTTTTAGAAAAATTATATCTTGTTAGACCGGGAGCGGAGTGCGTCCAATATGACATAACCGATTCGTTGGAGCCAATTACAGGTGGCAATTCGCGTCACGATTGACGGCGTAAAATGCGTTTATCCGCTACACTTATCACGCGAATTCCACACGCGAAACTCGCCTTAGATAAACCGTTTGCGAATCGGACAGTTAAGTACGAAATCGCGTTAAGTCCGTTGCATTAACCGTATTATCTTTGCTTCGTTTGTAAATAGCTACTGATATGCTGTCAGTTCAGATAGCAGGTGATAGAGTTGGAAAGTCTGGAGTTAAACGGATGAATAGATATGTAACATACATCTTCATTAATACCGTAGTGTTTGAAGCTACGATTAAGTTCAAAACATTTAGAGGTTGTAGTAATTAAGTTGGAACAAACTACAATTATTATCTAATAAATATATTTGCAATCATAGTTATAAAGCTTATAACTGCTGTAAAGCAATGATCAAGTTGTACCATTAAAATGTACAATAAATGTTTACTGATAATAATTATGTCTTATCAATGATGCTTTACCCCGCAATAAATGACTACCATTGCTCGGCGTATTTCTTTCTTTTTCGTTTCGTGCAAAAACCTGTATTTGTTTAAATGACGACTGTTTCTTTTCATTAGCACCTACCGAAACTCGTCGTCATCAGAAGTTATAAAATAAATAGTGGGCACTAAGAAAGCGAAGCTAACAAGAAAATAATCGTAGAAAGTGTATAAAATTGTTTTCTTGTATGTACCGTCGATAGCAATTCGATTGTAAACATGGACATGTGTCGAAGTCATTATCACTGATTCCTATTACGCATTAATTTCTTTAAACGAACGATGACATAAAAAGCTTATATGTTTGTACGTTTCCGTAATCGAATGTTATGACGATTGTAAATTAGTTCGAGTTAGCAATAAATTATTTATGACATGCATTTTACTTCAATTCAACAGTTGCATTATCGGCGACAGTGAGCACACAAGCTCTGCAGGCTACTTATTGATCATTCACTAAGAAGCCACGACGTTTAAATGTATCATAAAAAGTTATAGTAATACTACAAAAGAACGTGTGATAACTATTTCACGGGTATTTGAACACAAAAACTAAAGTATTCGTTTTGTATGTGATGTTAAGTATATATTGTGCGATAGCTAAACAGATTGATTGAACTAGATTCGAAGGTCATTATGGTCCATCGATTGATTGACAGGTGATTAAGTCCACAATTTCTTAAGTGAAATTAAATTTTGTTCTCTATTTACATAGGAATTAATGAAGCGCTACTGTAACAAAACTGATTCAATGAGATCGGTTGCGGAATTTGCTCGAGAAAATAATAACTTTGCACTAATCAATTTTCCCACAGATCCGTTACAATTATTATAGTACTTTAAACAGTAGAAAGCAGAAAAAAGTGTGTTAAATGGATGGACAGTGTTTGTAGAAATGATTTTCACTCTCAGTAAGCCGCGAATAATTACCTATGTATTCAGAGCACCGAGCGAATTGTCAACGTTCACAGAATATGTAAAGTGTGAAGTGAACGAGAAACTAATTTCAAAAGCATATGTAACATTCGCTTTTTAACAATAGAATAGTAAATCACAACACATTTTCAGTGAAAGCAATGAAGTAAATCAAATTGAGTAGTATAATGAATTTAATGCCCTGTATTTGACCTCAGTGTCGATATGATTTTTATATTCATGGGAAATAAGAGTCTATTGTATAGCAAAGAGAGCAATGGCTGTGTTCAAAGACGCTTTGAAGAATAATGATTTGCAAGAATAAAGTGGTTTTTTGTGCTTCGTAATACACTGTTGCTAATGGCAATGTAAATAGTTGGGTCTGAAAGACAAATCTTAGAAGCGCTTAAAGCTTTGCACGAATAGATTGAGATAAATATTTTATCTTAATTTGTGTATTGACTAATTTTAAGTTTATATAAGCTCACATTGACATTGATTGAAGACATTCAGATCATATTGAATTAAGGCTAATTAGTTTTAAAAGTGTTTATAGCACTAATTAAATTATTTTATTGGATTGTTCGCTATCTAATCGTGCAATTACAGATCGTGATTTAGTTCCGGACGCAAATAAAATAATTACATGGGATGCGGATGCTAAGACAGAATATATCCAAGAAAAAGTTCTCAATGGGGCCAATGCCTTCTCTTCCCGAGAAGGATAAAATAACAAACTTTCCTTATCCACAATAGCATCACACATATCAATAATTAAAAAGAAAACGAACTTACTGACAGCAGCACGTTGTAATACATACCTGAAACAAAAGAAGTCATCAATGAATGAAAAATGTAACGAACAAATGACGTAAGAACATGACGAATTGTTGCTCACATACATAATACACTGCTATTATATTAGAAGCCTCGGGCGAAAGTTTACTGGCACTACTGACCTCTCTGTTCATTAAAAGATAATCGAAAGTGAAATTAAATCGAGACGAGATTAGATCGACGATTTTATTAACACATGTTTTGGTTACTAGAAACCCAGAATTGATTGTTTTGTCATTGCGAATAGGAAAATTTCGAACAATACAAAGTTTTATGATATTTGCTTTGGTAATTTGTCTGTAATTAAATCATTAAAAATCCGTGGTAGTGCTTTAGTCACTTCAAAAGTTAATTAACCATCGATAATTACCTTTTCGAGTAACTGTTAAATATAAACAAAACAGCATCACAAATTGAGTTGCAACCATTTACAATCTTAATTAAAATGTAAGTCTGTCTTCATTAACCTCGATGAGATTCACTGTGTTCTGTTTAAGTACTTGCCAATACAAAACTTACTTTTCCTACTTATTTTTTACTATTGATCTTAAGACTAAGAAAGTATAGTCTGCAGCTTTAATTATTTCATTTACAACAAAAGTATCTTCACTTACTCTAATAAAAAATAGAGTTGTGTAACTCACATTCTGTTACACTATATCACATAACTTTTGAACAACTAGAACTTCTATTTGTTCTCACAAAATTTTACACATTCTTAGATTTAAAATTCCGCTTGTTCGAAAATCAAACAAAAATGTGAGAACTCGAGATTTCAGTACAGTATATTTCCCTACGGATATTAACTTATAACATGTAACCAGTAAATTCTTGATCTTTTATGTGCATAACAAATGTCTAAACCGAATATTATTGCTGAGATTTGTTTTATAACTGTTCATATAACTTGATATTTTGCTTCCTTGCTGTCTTTTATACATGCCCGTAAATGTCCGCTGAACGTGGGCTTGAGTAGACCGCAAGATATGACGGGTACTGCTATGATCATGAATACTTTGCATTTTGTTATGACATCGGTAGACGCTGCAGTCTATCATCCAGTCTTTCTGATTTATGCCCTAATCGCTGCACCTCGAGAAGTATTGATGGAGTTGTCTATTCGTGATTGGAACTACACAGATTTACTTTTCTAAGCTTTGTTTTGAAAGTATCGGTTGTCACAATTAAATGCTATTCTTGCTAAAACTATATGTATGTGTATTATGCACATTTTTTGCAGAGTAAAGGGAGCGAAATTAGTTGTATTGTTTTTATTACTTGAAGACACGTGAAAATTGACCTTTTGTTGTGATGGTACTTCATTCTAGATATCTCAAAAGATACTAGGACTAGGAGTAAAAAACCATTGCACAATTTCAAATGAATGCTATCTTGTAAATACCGAAAGCCATAAAATATAGCCTCCGATTTATAAGAAAATTGTGAATGATAACGGTGATAGACGTGATAATTCATAGCATATTACTTCAAATATAACTGTGCATGAAGAAACACTTAAAACGACGATAATATAACAAACTTCCTACATTAAAATATAGTGCAGTTTTTAAATACATACATACATACATAACGCTAAGAAGTGATTAAATACGTATTTTCCGAAGACGGAAGTTAGTCAATGGATCAATTACTGTGATATGATTGGGTCTGATCAGGACTGACTGCGGTCTGGTCGGACCTGGTAGACAGTTGACGATAAAAACCAGTCTATATAATTATTTACCGTAATCTAACTAATGTTTGAATAACATAATAAATGCGTGTTATATAATCGCAATGGCTTCCTTAATCCGGTTGTGGAGGATTAGAGATGTTACACCAACGTTTCTAGTAGTAACTTGTTATTAAACGGAAGCTCCATTGATGACTTACAGTCGTTCAGTAAGATTTTGATTGATTTGGAACCGGTTCGGAATACCTATGGGCTATCATTTGCTTCTTGGATTTAAGATAATCTTGTTTGTGATTAAATTATTATAGTTATTGGGAGTGCTTTGATCGTGATTTATTATATTCGTATCTGGTTTATTATGGCAATTGATATAATGAAACGGTCATAAAGTTACTTTTTTTAGATGGATAACTTCTGTTTTATTTTTTAGCGGTCTCCACAATTTAATTATTGTATGGTTATTATTTCACAGTTCTTGCTGTTCATCCCACACTAGAACTCCACAATTGGCAAATAACTCTTGTATCTTTACCCACTCCTAAGAGTAAAACAATGCTTTACTTAGTTACAACTTACACAACCACAATACAATAAATAGCTGCTTTCAAAGACACGAGTTTCTACGTTTCAGTACATTTTATGAGCTTTCCCGTAGCATGTATTTTGTATACAATAGTTTTCATATCAAACATCACGACCCCAAGTCGAGTAATGGCCTCCCGCGGTGAAATACGGCGTACAATGCAAATGTTAAATGCCTTAGGTTGTGTGATATGCTCAGGCGCATATATACCATGGAAACGGGAGCTTCCTGCCATTATTTGTGAAAGATACGAGGTACATTCTCATAGTAATATTTTTCTTAATTGGCTAGCCTTTTACAAGCTGTAATACTTAATAAAGTTCTCTTATTAAAGAATACTTCAGAAAATTGCTAGTACCGTTTTTGTTTTATGGTCTTGGTTGATTTCTGTGAGTGCAGTTAGAGACTACCTGGTTCATAGTTGTATTATGTTAGACTACATTGTCAACTATGAGTTCACATATTTTAGTTAATTGTTTTAATGGTGCTGAAATAGGAAATGATACAGTTATAATTTATTTAGACTGTGTGAATTATTCAAAACATGGTTAACGACCTATTCATAATAATATTATTTTCATTTAGTGTTCATGTGGTAATTGACCAGCTAAACCAGCATTATCGTCTAGGACATTCTAAAGTACTTTACCAGAATTACTCGAGACTATTAACACATAAGTACTAAGCACTTATCCTACTTTTGACGTTATAAAGTTAAATCCACGAATATTTGCACGTAACCGTTATCAGGGGTTACCGCAAAAGTTCTACTATCTCGACGATAGATCGTTCATATAATGGGTAGGCACGGTACATAGTGGTTTATGTACTAGAAGGTACATGACTCAATTATAGTGGTAACCCCAAGGTTACTGGGTTAGTCATAATTGTAGGCTTTCTAAGGAAATTACATTTTCATGATGGAATTTGTGGGTTTTTGCAATTGAATAGTTTTTTTTATATATTTGTGTTAGGACGCTTATGGTATGTTTGCTATGCTAATGATTAAGATCAGAACAGTCATAAAGGTACCAAAATGTCGGTGAAAATACTCTATTATTTTGTTAAATGTGTTGGTTGAACAATTATAGGTACATAATATATGGTGTGTTGTGTAGACAGATCATTTATATGTGTTGCATTTTAAAAATAGGAATTTTACATGTTTGTTACCTTCATTTCCATAAGTATGAAACTGTCACTACTCAGGACTTCTGAGTAATTATTGGATTGGCTTCTAGAGCCAATACTCACTGCAGTAGATAATTACCGCTTGCGAGCAGATAATAACTTAATAGATATTCTTTCATCGCCTTCAGTTAAATACGTGGACGTGTGGCATCTTAAGATAAATGCTGAGTCCATAATTATTGGTATGCTTGAATGGTTTGGCAGTGTAATTGGAAGACAAAATAAGAATATGGCATCAAACTTATCGACTGAACAAACTGTTCTTCAGTTTTGCAAATAGTTTTAGAAGTAAAACTCTCTATGTTAAGCTACACATTGTATTGATGTATACAACATGTAAAAAAAAAATGCCCGATCCGTGAGGGTGTTGGTAGGTATCGTACTGAGAGTCTATGGATGTCGTAATTTTCAGGAAAAAAGAATAATGCCTTTTTTTTACAATGGGGAATTTTACCGGAATTTTCCGCGTTTTGGTAGCGCGTCAGGCATGTTTGCCGACGCGGACGTTGATAGATTTTCGGCCTTCATGCGTAAGAGATGCGCATCTCTGCTACACCGTGTCCGCGACAGCCCCAACACCTCGTTGGCTGATAGGTGGGACTCTTCAATCTTGGGGTGGTGGATACGACTGCACGCAGCCGGCAGGCATTCCCCGGGATCGGCGTGCCTCACACAGATATTGATTTCTAACAAATATGGAAGTGATTCAAACGTTTTTATTTATTTATTACACGGCGCGGGTGGCCGTCATTAAGCGGGTCTACAAGTCATAACTTATGACCCCTGTTGAAAATTCGCTTATTATTAATGGATGTGGGGTATTTTTGGTACAAAAAATGAGAATTTTAAATAGCAATAACTTTTTTATTTTGAATAATAATAAGATTTTTTTATTTGTTTTTGGTCATTTTATTGCAGTACCTATTTACCTTACCCCTTCGGTTTTTTTTTTACATATTGTATAATACCTAATAGAGGTAAGTACCTATCTCGAAATGTAAAGTCACTGGCAACCTGGTGAATTTGTGGTTTAGTAATAGCGAAACCAATATTCTCAAACGTGTGATCCCGACGGTAATTGTTTACTTGAAATCTGAAGTGGCATAGATGGTGGTGATATTCCAAATTAAGTTTTGATAATAAATAAACACTATATTACTGATAAGTCCGCTATATACAGGGTGTAAGGGACATCGACGAGTAAACCGTTACCCTATATACCAGTAGTACATGATCATCGAGTAGACCAGCGCGAGCGTCGAATGTTTCGTCGGTTATTTTAAAAAACAGCTGTTCCACACATTTTGCACGTGTAGATATTGCACTTTTGTATGATGTTTTTTTTTTATCTACTGATTTTGTTTTAAATAACCGACGAAAAATCTCTACCCTGGGGGTTCTACAACCATGTTCTGAATACATGGTAACAGTTTGCGCTTCGATATTACACGTGTATTGCAGTTGAATAAAACAGTATTTAACACTAAACGAGTCGAGCCAACCTTGGCAACCTAAATTATAGGAGACCTGCATTCTAAGGTGTAACAAGAAAGATAAAGATAACAACAAAGTGTGTTACAAAATTAATTAAGCCCAAATATGTGGTGCATTTGACAGTACAACCTTAATTGGGTAAACACGAATCCTTCCGAGCCCCGATGTTATCTATCACGACTTGTTTTACTTTTCCCCGAAACGGTCAATTTGTTTTTTATGAACACACTAAATATGTAAGTTGGCCTTCATATGTAAAGAGAGGTGTTAACTTAATTTACTACATTCTACAAGCATTCATTTGAATAAATGGATTTCTGCATCGCATAAAGTGAATATATTTAAATATCTGAATTAATTAAAATGTATTTGGAATCCGACTCCTGTTTGCTGTGTTTTGCAGGATTCAGGATCGTGTTTTGCTAAATTAACTTTACATACCAGGAACAGTTTTAGAATAAGACTTTCGATCTATAAATTGGTTGAATCCCAGTTACGATCAACTAAAAGTAATACAAGAACTAGCTTTCCAACAATGGAGTTTAGAATGGAATCCATTTTTATTTAGAAGAGCAGTAGACTTTCGTTTCTTTATTTTTGGACCTTAGGACCACGCAGATATAAATTTCACTTTTCTTCCCAAAGAAGTTACTTACGCAGCAAGAATTTCACCATACCTTAAACAGACTTATGGCCTGCTGTGTGTTGAATTTGTCCGATTCCGTACTAATCATATGCTAACATTATACAAACGCTTCGCAAATCTACTTTGATTCAATTGTTTGTTTGAATACAAATGCACTGTAAATACGGATAGCATTATTATAAACAGATGCAAAGATTTACTACCGGAACTAATGTTTACTTGTTCTTGAGATATTATATCCAGTCTACAACCGATTATTACCTCTGGAAATAGAAATAGCCTGCCTAGTAAGTCTACCGTAGAACGTAGTTCAATGATAAAAATAGTCTTTGTTCACAAGGGATATAATCCCGGTAATCAGTGCACTGCGCAAACTTGTTTTCAAGGCCAAATCGATCTCATTCCCAACTAGTATTTTTTTTCGCATTTGCAATTTTTACCAAATGAGCTAAAATTATGTACGCGCCTATAACCTACATGATACGATAATATGACCATAATAATATAGCAGATTTTCATATGCTTATTTTTATTGGTCCTCCGTCTACTAATTTGTTTCGAATAGGCTGTTCCATGGGCGGATATCAGGTTTAGTCAAACAAATAAGTTTGCAAATTACATCATTCCCATTACGGCAAAGGGATTCGACTCCACCTGAACATACAGTAGTAGTAGGCTCTTTATCTATGGCTGTAGTGACTATATCTCACTTGCCCACAGCATGGTAATTCATGGGTGCTATTAAATATGCTCTTCGATTTGTCGCCATTGACGGAAGAGTCCTGTTAACAGGACTTGTATCCGCTGATACATTTTATGTTAGTAATAATTTGATCAAATAACGGTAGAACGGCTGGTCGGGTGAGTTAATATACTTTAAACGTGCGTATATGCTAATGAGAATTTATATGAGCAGTAATGGTACGTTAATCTCCTTGATATTAACATTGATACATTTTGGTTGATAAATAATACTAAACATGATATGAGGGAAATGTGAGGGAATGACGACTTACAAAAGAGAAAAACGTTGTACCGATATAAAATAACATGGCACCAAGGCAGACAGAAAAAGCTCATCATAGAAATCGCAATAATTTTACCTTAATTATAAATGAGGAAAGATAAGTATGGAAAGTAAGCAAGGAGACTATTACAGACAAGCCATAGCTAATTCACAGCAGACAGGCAACAGCGAATACCAATTATAATTAATTTCCTTAAGCCTCAAAGCCCGAGTTTACCTGAAAAGCTAATTGCAACTATTACTATGTTATGACCGTGCATAACCGAGAAGCCCTTTAAGTAAGGAAATAGTAATGTATGTGGAAATAAGCAGACATACTAATTGCCCTTATTAAGTTTAGTTTTGCTTAGGACCCCGGCACAGTCATGGGTAACCTTTACAAACATCCGCGCTGCTGGGGAGTTTGTTGCGCCACTTCTTCTTCCCAGCTAAAGAACTTGTAAGTGGTGATGGGAGGGTATTTTTGGGGGACTGTATGATGTAATTTCGACGTTCAAAAAGTGCTGACTCTCAGCCTAGTTTGAATAAATGACTTTTGATTTTGATTTTAAAAACTAAATTTTCAAGATTTTCGTAATATATCCCTTTTTCTAGTTTTATCTGTTAGAAAGAGATAGCAATATATTTATATAAGTTATGTCACTGCTCATGCCTTGGCGCCACCGCTACTATATCGGGAAAAGCTGGTTTTCCTGAGACCGCTATCAGGCTGCAGACACTTCATGTTAAACCAGAAAAGCATCATGTACCCATGAATGAACAGGTCGAATCACTTCGAGCAAGAACTAGACCAGACCATCATAACATCTTCCTTAGCATACCAACCAGTACTTATCAAAGTCAAAAAACCGCTACCATGAATAAGAATTAGCCAACTAGATCATTTACAAACTAATGAATGCTAAACAAACCCAAATTGATACTTATTCGCATTGAAATGTATCAATCATGCAAATAGAGTCCACTCCAAACATTTTATCTTATTAACAGTTAATCCTATAAAAGAATGTGACCTCTATATTCCATTTTTATTACAATCATCGACCATAAAAGAAAAAGAAAGTGCATGAACGCATGTGCGAAAAGGTTCAAAGGGAAGTTGATATTAGTCGCCGACTTTTCAATCGACACTTAAATAAGTGGGTTAAAATCTTTGCCCCACAAAATCCACCATGACCAATCGAAAAGTAACATACCTTGGGACCTTATAGGAATTTGAAACTTGTTCCACATTTGTTAACTACAAAATAAATATGATTTAGCGGCCACGATCCATACTCGGTCGACCATTTGGCCTGAAGTGTAAAATTGTTCAGACTTGCATACCCACGTGCACGACCGGCCAAATAAACGGCCGTTTTGTCTGCAAACAGCAGTTATTGACACAAACAGTTTGAATGGCCGTCAGTTCGGGCTTTATTGAATTCAGTGGGAATTTCTATCAACTGTTTATTTTACCGCACAAATCTTGAGAGGCAGCTGAAGAAAACCGCTTGACGTTTACAACTTCAAGCCCTACTAACATACTTTGAGCTTTAAAGCGCATTCGATGCTGAATTGCTTTAAGACCTAATGAAATGGCAATTAATTCTTTATGACGCGGTTATAGAACTATTAGTTCGAATTGAAGGGCTTAGGATCTAAATTAATATTTATTAGTAGGTACCTATACTATAAACAGCTTGCATGATAATGAAGGGTTTTAGTTAACTGCGTACCTATATGTAATATTATGATTTATAGCCCAACACCGCTTAGGACTGTTCAAACTTAAATGAAAACTCGTTAAATAGAGCTTTTAATTTTTAGGGTCCGTACCGCAAAAGGAAATAACTGAAAAGAAATCACAGAAAGAATATCAAGCTTCTAAGTCAACGCAATAAAAAAAATACATATTGCAATAAATAAATGTCGAATAAAATATAATAATTTATGCGACATATTTTGATACTCGCAAGTAAATCAAAACCTACAGGGTACTTCTCGTTGACCTAGAAACATGAAATTTGGCAGGAAGCAAGGTCTCACAGCATAAGTGAAGGAAAACGTCCAAAAATAATTAATTTGTAGTTTTATAACCCACATTTTTTTTATTGCGATTACAAACTTACATTTGCAGTTAGAGAATTGACCGTGACGTATATCGATGTATGGGAGAACATGTTCTTCAACCACAATGTTTAGTTTGGTTTTGGGATAAATTCATCCCAACTACGAAACTCTTCATTGTGCGTGGTCCGACACGCACTTGGCCTGTTTTTTTTTTGTACACATTAGCCACAGTTGTGGAAACAAACAGTGAAATGCAGCTATTTCAACCAACAAATATTGTTATAACCTGGACTTCTGCTTACCCTACCACGACGACGATCTCAAACATACAACATGCTAAAACTATAAAGCAAACACACTAGTGACAAAGTGAACGACTTGACACTTGAACCGTGTCTAAACGAGCAGTCAGTGCAAACACTATGCCGATGCGCAAGCGCAGCTCTCAAACATTCACGAGTGGACAGACACTGTTCAGAATGAAGTGCAATTTTCTAACAAGTACTGCAAGTAATACAGTACTATTATGTGTAGTGTGATATAAGAACTCTCTTGTTAACAAGATATCGTCACTCGTTAGCATATTATATTTGGAATATTTTGTTTAGTTTTTATTTTGTTGCTAGTCACGCACAAACAAAATGATTTAAGTAAAAAGTTTCTCTAATAATTTATTTTCTATTTCCAATTTTGGACAAGCAAATTACAGCGAAATTGTAACGATTAATTGTAAGATTTCAATGCTGATAGTGACACCACTGCACCAGTGCCATACCAAAAACTACTAATTTGATACCAAATTCAAATAGAGGCACTATCGAATTTGATACCCAATGTTGGAATCGCATTCAAATCCTATCTTCGCTGTTAGTAGACAGTACATCAACAACAACAAATTGAATGTGAATTGATCAACAAGAACAAATTGCAAATCAAAGAGCCACGATTCAATTTAAAGTTTCTATTTAACAACCACTACCACAGTTGATTACACATTACAAATAACTGAACTTGTTTAAAAAGTAACCGATTAACGGAAAGCAATTGATGAATGCCTGATGTCCAATGTCCATACATTCCTCTCCGTGCGACTAAATGACGCAAAAAACGGTTCTATTCACACATAAATAGGAAAAAGTGAAGGCAGTGGTTCAGTGAAGATTAATTACTCTAGTAGCAAATAGCAAGATTTATTTTAGCCTCTATGTGATGTAAAAACAGAACGTATCTGCTACTTAGAAGTCGAGCAAGCCCGTAATAGTAATCGAGAGGAAGGTTACAGTTGCAATAACAGATGATCTTGAGACTCGTAATAGTATGAATACCGTTGATGTTATGTAATGAAGAATGTTATATATTGAAAAAAAAACAGAGCTTTGATTTTAAGCAAGTACGGAAATCCTGTACGATGCGGGAACAGCTTATACTGGGAATTAATAAATTGATATGTAGCCGTATGTATATCCCACTAATGAATCTACTTTGTCTCTAGTTATCTACTTGGTTGGATGTACATATCTACTGGGCCCAAACAGTTTATACAACATAGATGTACCATCGACTTCCAGGTCGGGCCGTGTTATTGGGTTTTTCTATCTAGAATTTCTCTGAGAAATTTTAAAAGTGCCTGATTGATGGCAATAGGCTTGCCCCCTATTAAATGGAACTTAAACATAACTGGCGAAATGTGGGTCTACTATAGGTACACGTCTGCCTAACGATTCGGGGACATAAGCCGTGATGTTATATTATATTTATGTACCATCGAAACAAACAGGAGGAGAAGATCTACTTGGTTTGAATTAATGATACCTATTGCATTAGGTAGGTACTTTAGAACTCATTAGGGTTCATAAGCGTCGCGTCTTTCGGTAAAAGTAAATATGAAACCAAGGGGAAATACGTCAGAAAACACCACTTTTACCGTCTAAATGATTCACTTAATTGATAAAACTATAGATGTTATCCAAAGGTTTGATGTCAGATCGATTTTAATTAGGAGAGAATGTTCAGCTACTGGTCTTATCGGAGTTATCTTGAGAGCCGACATGAAGGCTTGCCGAGTTGTCTGTAGGAAGAGAGATAATTAACTAATGCTAATTATATAAAAATACTATTTGTTTAACCGTATTAATGTTTTTAGCTGTTAGTTCCCTTCTGGTTTATGTTCGTCTCAAAGGACCAATTTTTGAAAAAAAAAAAAAACTTTTGCTGTCGGGGAACCCCGTCAGGAACGAAGTACCTTCTCAAGTATGATTAAAAAAAAAAAACTTTCGCAGCCATCATCTTGGATTTACATTTTAACGTCACTATCGGTTCAAACACCCTCGAAAGCCATCAAAACGACAACCACGACGAAAATTCATTTTAACCAAATTCACACTACCAAGTCGCATGGAATGGGGCATAATGCTTTTTCGTTATGAGACGATTTCTACCAGTTTACTTCTACCACAAGCCGCGTTAAAGAACTTCGATCCAAAAACAAACAAAACCATTTTTGATGTATTAATCTTAAGTATTAATTTATGGTCTTCATTTACCGCTTAGAAACCATAATAATAATTGCAATAAAAAAATATCCAAGCAAAACTAAAGTCGTATGTCCACTTCTATTTATTCGCTATAATTTATTGCAAAGCTGTAAACGCATCCATACCTTCGCCGCTGGAAGCGACGCGCCGAGGTAAGATTATGTCAACTATTAGCATTAATCTGTCCCGTTCACTCGTCGCCATCTACATCTCGGTAAGGCCTACCGTTGCGTACCAGTCAACGGAATTGTGTTCAATAAAGCACTGTGTCAGCTAGCGGTATGCACTTTTTTCTTTTCTCTGTCCAATCCACCTTGGTTGGTCGAACAACAATGACGAACTGGACTTAATCTCATCTAATACCCCAGTTTAGTTCTTATTTCAGTTAGTTTCAGTCTCAATGACACAAAACACTGGCCGGTATCGGTCATCCGTTAACACAAAAAAGCATAAACGCGTCATTAATTCACCTACACGTAAATTTAGAAAGTATAACACCTCAAAATCAAACACAAAGGCGTTAAATAACAAGTTCACTTTTCGTTTCGAGTGTTTAATGATAGCATCGGCGATAAATGGCGAGATCTACGGTAGTAAAAAGCGGATAGTAGATACAATGTACTTAAATGGAAACCTCTCACTAACGTCTGTAACTGTAACTTGTAATCTAGTGTGGCGATATCACTCCTTACGGAACTCGGAACTGTTATACGAACTGGCTGTATTATCATTCCCTCTATGCATTACTACAGGCATGGATTTTGATTCGACCTACGGTTATTTACCAAAGCTAAAGAATTAATGAACGCAGTGTGAGTGATAGCCGATGCAGGAGAAAACGTCATTAGCAGTATTTGGAGCATACGGACGTGGGAAGCTATCGTTCGAGTTGTTATAATAACCGAGCCGAGTGCGAAATCAGAATAGATTAACAATTATACAATGAGTCGGTTTCTTTGGCCGGACATTGTTAATAAAGATCGGTATAAATGATCCGGCGGAGGCAGATTGGTGGCGATCTCGGAAACGTGACCGCTGCTCTTGTTTGGATTGCGGTTGGAATGACTGTAAGCGGACGAAAGTTTCAACCTACATTTGGTCAGGCACGTATGTATCAGTGGACAGAATTTCCCTGCTTCGGCGCGGGTCAAACTTTAATCATGCCAGTGTGTTGCATTGCGGACCGAATGCAAAGGTTGTTCGTGAATCACTTTAACTTGCCAATTGAGTATCCAGCTCACGTTTGCAAGCGAAATCCTCGAGCCATCGGCTCGTGCCGCCAAGTGACTCGGACTACTAATACGTTTGTTTACTTAAAACTCGGTCAAGTTCACGATCATTTATGAGACTGAGATTCACTTGCATCCGCAAGCTTCTTGAATTAAGCATTTCGGACTTCCTACTTTCAATTCTGTCTGCAGAATACTAACATGCTAGATATCTTCGCTTTCTTCGAGCTTTTCATCGACAAAGCCTTTAAAGGACTTTTGTTACTCATTGCGGACAAGATAAAGCAGCTATGGTTGTATCTGCACGCCACTATCTTAGACAGCTGGGATAGACAAATCGGGAAGACTATGGGAAGCCTTTCTCTGTTCGCCGCTCGAGCTCGAGGAATCTACGCCCCTTCGATTAATCTAATCCGATGTGATGTCTTATCTGATCAATACAACGTGGGTCGAGTAGGTATAAGTTTCCTCGCAAACAGTCAACGGTCAACGTTTCGTGATATAGAGATGCGTGTAGAAAATTGTTGTAGCGGAATAATTTGTAGCGTTTTGCATATAGGATGCGTTCAATTGCTTCCTGTCTCAAACGTTTATGTTACGTGTAATGCACCGTTCGCATAACGAATACGTCAAGACGAGGGGCGCTCTATAAAGAAGGACTACTAATAAATACTCTTAAGAATTATCATCAGTTTAATGACCTGCGCCTTAAGATGTTTCAGCAAAGACCTCTTTCGTATTCCAAATTCGATAACAACGAGCTTATATGGACAATTGTGTATACTCCCATGTCTCCGAACTAATGGGTCCCTTTTAAGGTACTATTCCTTTAAAATGAGGTCAAACGCCCACCGGGCCAACGGTAACGATCGTGAGATACTAATGTACAGTACAATGCTTGATATAAAATAAATATAATAAATCAAGATGACTTTGAATGAAGATATTCTGTTAATTGCGTTCGCATTACTTTTATGGAGCGTGGGTAAATTGATGATAAGTGGCCGTCATCGAGCGCGATATATCAAAAGCATGAAACTATTCAAAATACACATCATAGAGAAAATTGCAGTGAGTCAATTTATTTGAAGTATCACTTCAAGTAAGCCGCTACCTATGTTGATGTCAGTTGATGGACGAGATGCCGTGGGTATTTATCGGCCGTTGCAAATTGTACAAAATGACACCATTCGCGACGAGCAATTTAAAAGATATTCATTTCCCCGATTATGCTCCAATTTCAGAATAATTGACACGGTGAAAGAACTGTTAATTTGGTTAACAAACTAAACCGTGTGCGGAAGTTGTTGAATTTTTAAACAGGCAAGAGTTTCGTGACTTACAAGAAGATATAGAAAGATTTACGAGGCAATAGCTAACATGCATGCATTCGTATTTTTCAATTAAAATTAAAAAAAAACTCAATACAAGACGCTGTACGCATAGCTATGTGAATAGACGCTCTACCCTTCCGTTTGAATTCTTTGACCGCAGTCGGCAAAAAAACGTCAGAAATAGCCACGACCGATCGTAATTAACCCCGGGTTCAAACTATCCTAGCGGGAACGTGAGCGTTATTAAAGCCTTACAAGGGGGAGAAAGTTCAACAGGCGACCACTCGACTCCCTTATTACGGATGAAAGATGAATTTGAAACCAATTAGTACAAGATTACGAAACAACTTATTGACAGCTCGAAGATATAAAGACATACACAAAAGGCCACGTAATGGGTGAAAGCAATAGAATCTGAAGGCCTCATCATCCGGTCTGATAACCTGAGCCTCTATTGTACACGAGCAGCCTCTTAACTGAACAACAATAAGGGAGAGTTGAGCTCATTGAAACGAACTTTTCATTTTCCTAAATGAGTTGCTAGTTGTAAAGTCACAGAAGGGTTATTAGGCGTTGTCGGTAGCATTGTGTAGGTCATCGATGTGGTTTGCCACAATGGTGGCTTTCTCGTGGCCTTTGTGCTGGCTTTTGAGCTGTCAATAAAGATATTCTCCTAACGTAGTAATGACTGTTCCGGCGAGACGTTAATTATCGTTGACGATTCGAGTGATTATGAATTCGAGAGTACAATCTGTCTGTCTGATTCTGTGCGTTTAAAATATGTTGATTGCACTTATCATTTGGTGTTACTGGGTGAGTGGGAACATAGCATTGCTGCATGAGTTGGGCAGAGATGTCCTCATATAAATAAATTGTTTATTATAACATTTTCTATTTACAGCGCATCATTAAAACATCGTTCGAAGTATTTTCTACCTCACTTTTTCTACCATAATGATTAAATTACTATTTTCCAATCTGGGAATAAAATCTAGGATTTCAAAGTCCAACACCATGATTAAATTAGTTACCGTTCGACACATTTCAGGTCGTGAGCATTAGTATCTTCATAGCGACATCGACATGAGAAACTATTCGCAATTTATGTCAATCACGTACACAAACCGTCACCGTAACATGTTTTATGCTTACCGGAGAACAGTTACTAATGTTCCTTTTTAGAAAAGATATGCCGTAATAAAATACGACTGTTTTATCCGAACCATCTAAGGCAAGGCTAGAAAACGGTAACAGCCTAACTTCCTGGATATCTGACTTAACCTTTTGGGTCGATCTGAAGACATTCGATTGGGTGGCTATTTCGAGATTTAAGAGTATCGGTACTCCAACCATAAGTTGACGGCATAGCGAAATGCACCTCACGCACGTTTATGCCACAGTCGAGTACAAGATATCTCCCGTTAGATACAAATTCCACGGAGGCAGCACAATAGCCGTTGAGAGATCATCGATGGGCAATTTGGGTCCATATTGTATAGGCGAAGGGCCCCGGGCAAGAAAAGGCGCAGCAACACGAATGATCGACGAACCGGAAACACGTCGTCCACTTAATTGAAACTTTAGTTAAAAAAACATAAGACAGATAAAATTAGCCGTGTTCCCTCCGATACGGTGAAATAAGTAACGCGACACGCCTAAAAAAGGAAGAACTTGCTCTAATTCAATATCGAAAGTACCGTTCATTCCAGATTTACGCCTTTGTTGTCATTTTGTCTCTCAGTTATGATGCTGTCAAATTTTGGTGCTTGTGCACGGTAGCTTGTAACAAATTGCTAACGTCATTGTAAAAAGTGAGCTTTTGAGGATTCACCTTCCAAATTCTACACATTGAACCAAAGAGAGAACGAAAGTTCAACTCATGCTAACCTGACAAAAAAATTGAAAATCATTCACGTTTCAAGCCAACGTAGACGTCCAGTTAGACCTTTTTGTTATCAATGGCAACACAAGAATTATAGGGAAAAACGACCTTCAGACCCATGTTCCATTTGCTTTAATAATATGGCTAAACTTGCTACAGCCAACACCTTTTTAACAGCGAACAAACTGTTATTCGATCAAAATCGATCGTGTGGCTGTGCCCTAAAGAATCTATCTATTGTGGTTCTTTCACGGAAACTTCACGGAACATTACGACCTTCGTACAATACAGCTTTCTATAGAGATTGATCGGCTTTGTCCGTCTCACCGCAAGCGAATTCAAACCTCAATGATTCGTGGAAAATGGGTGATAATGTCCAACGGTCAGGGTTGTACTTCAAATATTATGACGGAAGCAAGCCCGGGCTAACCATGGACTTTTATAGCGACGTAAATTTCTGTTCACATAATCGTCCTGCTTGCCAAGTCCTAAGCTATTAAAGTGTTTATCAGATTTCAATTTATTAACACCCAGTTTTCTAGCGGCAGTAAACAAGGCTTATTCTGTTCTGACATTTGGTCCTAAGGTACATTCAATTCACGACCAGGAACGGTAAACAAATAATATGGGTATGAGGGTAATAAATCTCGACGGATTAAAGCCATACAAGGTAAGCAAATTATTTGCAGTTCATTACTCCATTGTCGCCCTCAGCGAGCGATCACTTGAGTGAAAAACGATGGGCATTTGACAGTTCATTTGAGTTTGTAGGAAGTGCATCGCAAACACAGTTATCGATGGTAAGCAGTAGGTTTTCAACCCAGAAAGGAGTCAATGGCGTGAGAAGCGCCGCGGGTCAGCACTGTGTTAATGCGCTAGTCACGAACAACGAGCGTATGAGTATCACTTGACGATTGTACCAATGTTTTGCAATCAGCAGAGATCATTTTGAGTAGTACCGTACAAATAGTGCATGGAAAAATGCACAATTTGCAAAAAGAATCTATTTGCACGACGCTATAAATGGTAATAGTAGTATTTATATTTCCATTAATAGACCATTTGTACAGGAGTATAAAGTAACGTAACATGTAAGTAAGTTCTGGCTGCCACAACTGCCATTTGCGAAGAAGTCAATTTACGTATAGCCATAGGTATAAGGTTCATAAATATAGATAATTTGTAGCTTATTGGCAATAAAGACAAACTCATTGCATATTTTGTTCATCTTGATGAATAAATATGACAAGCAAATAAGAAAGATATGAATGTGCCTTTAGAACCGGTTAACAAAATAAAATGTAATGGAAAATCTGTGTCACCACAAGATACCTCGTAATTTCAAATTAAAACATAATAAACACGGTGTGACCAATTAATAAATCCTGAAATATGTAGAGAAATTACACGTTAATTAAACATTCAACGACATGCATGTTTGTCGGTTAACTGCATGAGATACGACGAGAAACCGTAAGCATAACTGTTACGGTTAATTTAGAGCATAATGATGACCGAGGCTTTATTAATGACTCAATATTCCTGACCTCAGAGACCTAGACCTAAGCTCCATGCTTCATATTACAAGTCCTAAATACAGCAAGTTGAAATTGCACCGGGTAAGAAAATTTTATATCTGCAAACACGCTACGGTAATGTTACAACGACTTCATTATATACGTATTGTAGCTGTGAGAAAATTACTTTATTGAAAAGGCTTAGACAGGCGCCACACCATGCGTTCCGACTGCCAAGCTACGTGCGTTCCTGACATCTCATCAGCGACAGGCGCCGACAAGCTTCACGTACACTTCAGAATGTCAGATTGACTGCCGTAAACTAACTGCCTAGTGTATTTACTGCCATATACAAAAAGTGGGACAATGTCGCCGTAACAATAATGTTTATCTCCGCAGAAACATTTTAATCTAGACGTTACAAGCTTTTATAGTCACGAGAACTTAGACATGATCACGAAACCGGAGAAACCGAGGAAACATTCAAGTTTATTACATTTTATTTTATGTATTATAGGCCCTACTATTCCTAGCCCTCGAGTCTATAACCTCAGATAGACCACCCCATGTTACAGGCGTCAGATGATACTATCTGGTGAGAAAGTAGCAACATCCATTGGTATACTGATAACATCATAATGCGAAAACCCAGTTTCCGAAGGTTGCGAAGGTCACACGGTAGTTGGTTCTCGTAGAACACGAGACTCGCGTGTCAGGGATTAAGAACTGGTCTTGAGTTAATGAGCACGCGGCCGAAAGAAAACCGGAGCTAGTGAAAAGCTGTGATAAAGAATGAGGTTATATGTGTGCGTAAATCAGGGAGGAAAAGGAATTTTGTAAAAAGGTGATGGGTGAGAAAAAGTGTATGTGTGTCAGCTCCGACGCTCGACTGGAGTTAAGTCCTTAATACGATTGTCTTTGAATATGCAATAGGCGAAGAGGGTTAGCAAACGCAGTTGTTATTAAAAAAACGGCCGAAATGTCTAAAGGCTTATGCAGACCAACGCGACGCGACGGCGCGACGCGACTCGAACAATACAATTTCTAAGAAAACTTCACGGTATAACAATAGCCGGTGTCGCGTCGCGCTGTCGCGTCGCGCTAGTCTGCACGAAGCTTAAATCGAAGCGTGAAATACGTAATGTTTTTTTCAATCATTTTGTGTTATTTACGAATAAAACAAGTTAACGGTCGTATAAATTTCACCCCTAATAAAATTACCATACCGGGGGCCTTTTATGAAAATCGATTCTAAATTAAGGAGCAAACTCCAAAACTGTCTGTAGTACCTAACATATGCCGTGATCTATCGTTTTAACGTAGACGCCAGGTAAAATCCAGGTATTTTGCTTACGGTACAGATAAATTAAAAGTTCTTATTTGTATCGCATCTATGTAGTTCACAGCGAAAGTTTTCGTGATGAGAAGTCGGATAAGGTTAATATTGTTATGTGAACGTGACTGCAAAATAAAGTTCAACAATCATTTTCCAGTCAGTCAGGTCAAAGTCCTTAGGGCACGCTAGATGAGCCAGTCTAGAATCAATTTGACGAAGTATCCGATGTAACTATGTCATGGGGTTATAGTAATCCGAGAGAAAAGTCCGTTAGGTGAGGTTCATGCGGCACCGTGAAATTATACAAACCAATCATCGGGACTGGTGACTTTTCATAGTGACCTCAGACGAATAGGAAAATGATAGGAACGATATTATATTCAATCGCTGGGTGAATTATGTATTTACTGCCAATAAAACGTAGATGTGAATTACTGTTGCATTCAGACATCGTATGAGCTTGTTAAGTAGACACCAATATTTATACATAATTGCTTGATTTGAACTTTATTGAGGGATCTTATCAGAAAATTTAGCATTTTAAGCCAAACAACAAATATATAATTGTGTTGATCACTGATTAGCATTGGTACACCGAAGTTCAAACTGATTTCATCCAATTATTTTTAGTATCGTCCCTTAGATCAGCATCGAATTTGGAACAACGCCTGTGACGTATGATGGCACTGCTGCATTAGTAAGAACAGCTAAGATAAATTCATTTTGATATCCACCACCATCCACATATACATTCATCACATTAAAATCGATATCTAATCATAATTTCTACTCATTTCAGTTTCTTCTTAGAAGCCAACAACGTATTTACTTATTGATTTTATTATTGCGATAACTTCCTTTCATATGCCCGCTCCATCCACATAAACGTTCATCACATCTATAATGCTTTAATATTCTTCCTTCTATGCGTTTTTCTTTATGCCATCCGACAGAAAATAGAAAGAAAAAGAAAGATTTCTAACATCGTTTTAACAGGACATAACAACCCACTCACCACGCAATTCGCAAAGCTTTTAACATATTCTTCAATGCACAACATTTACAATGAGTTGTGGCGAATCTCCAATCAGTTGCATCATAAATCTACGTCAATAGTGAAGACTTGAGAACGACATGGGCGGTTAATTCAACTCCATATAAATCCGGTCGTTATAGTAACAGGCGGTATGGGGAATATGTTAGCAAGACGGAACTGGTTGCATTCAAGTGGTTGCGTAAAGTTACTTGGTATTAGTTATAAGAGAAGACTTGCAAATTTTAGATGGCAGTATCAGTGGCATCTCGCAGTATCTCTTGTGTAAATAGCACCATAGGTACCTACTTCTCCTTTGTTTCTTCTAAAATGTTAGATCCCATGTACCTTAGCGGTTTATGGCACAATTACAAATATCAATATAATTGCGGAATCCATGAAAATTTAATACGGGCTGTTCTACGGTAGAACAAAAGGAACTGTGTTGCCACGTTCAATCACACTTAAAATAATTAATCTAAGCAATTTAATTTAATATTTATTATTTTTAGCTTAATCTAAGAAAGTGCAGTATTTTCGCATAATAAAGTAAACTGTAAGAAAAATTGACGCAATCAAATTCTGAATTGAATGAACTTAATCTGCGGAATAAACTTTATTGATGTCCGTCATAAACCTGTTCGAATAATAATCCCATTTGCCTTGATATCAAACAGAATTAAACGAACGTAAAACGTGGAAATTGATATGAATGTAATTGAGCTAGAAGTAATATTACACAATAATAAAATAGTTATTTATATTATAACAATAATTTAAATTGCTAATTTGTTTTTAGACCCAAGGAACTCGGTAGTTGAGACATTATGCCTTAAGTTTATTTCTAAAAGGCGATAGAAGCAATGGATATAACAGAAATAAACAATCTACATAGAATTGAATAAAATAATGAGAGTTGTTAAGAAAATAAAGGATAGATAAACGTGTTGGATACCATCAAATAACTATCATTTAAAGTAAACAGTTTGATGTGAAAATATAGTGGCTTGACAACGGTGTTTACTTAGAATTTAAATACAATGGGTATTTAAAGTCTGTTAAATGTCCTAATATGGAAAGCAAACATCAAGCTACGGAAGGTGTGCTTACGACAATTTGAGATAATTCGCGCGTAAAACGCTTAGCGTGAACAAGACCCTTCGTGAAACGTGCATGTAAGTTAGTGTCTGTGCTTATATAGATATTACTCAAATAAGTTTACCGACCGTAATATTGCACGATAAACTTATTCGTGAAGTCCTAACGGCATGGGACAGGTGAGGACATCAACCATCCGCGGCGGAAACTCAGTGCTATTACAAAATGCGACTATAAAGGCCCGTCTCCCCTCGACGGTTTGTGGTTTCAGCCAGGGGGAATACGGACACTAACTGCTAGCTCATTTCCACTTCGGATTTAAGGCAAACCACAGCCACTTCGCAAAGCTGTCGTCGTGAACCGTGCAGCCCGGTGCCAAGCTATTGACGGACACTCGAACTTAAACTACACTTAAAACCCTAGGGAAACTTACTGAAGCAAAGAATTCGCGTTTCAATTCACTGGGGACAGATTTATGATTTCCCGAGAGCAAATATTCAGTGTTGTAATTAGAATTTATTATTGTCTGCAATGAAAGATGAATATTAACAAGAATCTAATTAGCGTTACATACTGATGCATATCGTGGTTAATCGCTGCTGCAACACATATTTGCGTCAGAATAAGTGGGGCTTTCGACGTCAACCATCACGGAAGATGATGAAAAAAGCAGCGTTTCCGAGTCGAGTATCGCACGGCATATCTGTTTCAATGGAGCAGTTCAGTTGTTTGTAACAATACAACTCGGTGAGATGCATGACAAAAAGTTTATAAACACAATAACTGAGCGGTTCCCGACCTTGTATTTCACTCGGAACTGGGCTGTGGTCGTGCCTGTAGATCCCACTTCGGTGAACGATTCAATTGCATCGCTAACTGTAATACCGTTTTGAGTACCGCTTAATCCAAAGACGTAACTATTGTTACGAAAGAAAATGAACTCGACAAAGTTGAATTTATTAATATTGGAACGTGGAGTCGAGATGACATTAACTTCGACGGGTAGACTCAGTTTACAGTTACTGAAATAAAATCAGATGAAGAAGTTAGATTAAACTAGTGTTGTCCAATTCGGTTTTGTAAAGTATTTTCATATTTAAAGCAAAAGGTAACTTGGTTTACACTAAATTGCTACAAGACCTGAAATCGTATTCACTTAGTCTCAATAGCACCATTAGCGTTTGTAGCATAAACGACAACCGATAGAGTCTCTGCTGCTTCTTGGTTCTCTGTTTTCGGCACTTCATCTAACTATTGTTCGCTGAGAAATTCTGTGAAATGCAAAGGAACGAGAGAATCATCTTTGGATTATAAAATCTAATCGCGTTACGTCTTTTCGCATTATACTGGGCGAATTATCCGGAAGCGCTTACAATAATTACCTAAACAACACATTATACAAGTTATTTAAGAATACGATCTTGATAACATAGTAATTTGTAATGTTCCTCATGGAAAAAAGGAAAGGTTGCCGACAGTACAATTGTACACAATTTGAATAATTATTATTGATGTAAGAGCATTCCACGATATCCATTCACAATTGAATAGTCAACAGCTCGTGGGAACACAATTGAAAAACTTAACTGAATTTATACATAAAAATATAAAAGAATATTTACGAACAAAAACAACTGTGATGTAATACCTAATTAGCTTTTATAATTGTTGTAAATCAACACTTTCACACATGTGTGGTTACATGTTTTGTAGGCAATGAATTATCTACATAGTTTAACACAAAGTTAATGCAAGTAAGTAATAGAAAGTGCGATGATTAGATATATATTACAGACAAGAAATCGATAGCTTTCCCCATGGAAGAAGAAAACTTGAAGCCGAAACCAGGGGTTAGTCGACGGATGCTCAAGCGCATGTAGACCGTATCGGCAAGAGCAGCCGACAAAACGGTGCGTCACGCCCAACTAAGCCACGCAACGTTACAAACATAAGAAGAAATGGCAAAATGATGTGCGAATTTTTAACCACTACTTTAATTCATATTTTACGCGATAACAAAGAGAGAAACAAAAAACATAATGCGTTCATGAATAAAGAAAAACGTAATAGAAACACTTTCATTCACTACCATTAAAATAAATTTACAAACAACAACGATAAAATTAAACATTACAACACTTAAAAGCGAAATTAACTCATGAGAAATGCACAATTGTTCCAAATATTACATGACCGGAATGACATTTTCGCTTCTCAGATAATTAAACATGAAGACGTTTGTGCTCACGAACCAAAGTGACGTAGACCAGCGTTTGTTTGAATAGTGAAAACGAGGAACAAAAACTGACCCAGATGTGCTAACAGGTGCCTCCGATGTGCAGCTCATGTCAAGTGAACCGTAAAAGTTTTTACCAATAGTATTTGTTGATTTGTACAATATTCCTTAAAATATTCAAGAGAGGAAACAACACTTTTTCGTGCGTAATACCCGACCTTTACCTACATCGTGATAAACAATAACATTACCGCTATAACACCGTAAGGGTCAACAAGCCAACATTTTTGAAGTGATTACCGGCGATAAGTATCGCGGAGATCAGATTAAAGCTGAACAAGAAGAAAGTAAATCGTTCAAGCGATCATTCGATAGCAAATTGGATTGCCTTGAACGTAATGATTCAAAGTTACTAAATGAGAAAACAATACTCGTAGATGTTTATCGGGGACGTGTAAACGTAGCTAAATCGCTCCAATGAATTGCAAAGGCATTGGCAGAAGAATGCAAGTAGGCTATTGAACAAATCATCTTTTGATATAGGCACGATTTGGTTGGATAACGCCCCTTGTTTTCGGAAGAAATTGCAGCAACGTGTAATGGGCAACAGAGCCGATAATTACAAGCTTTCCTTTTATTGTTTCTTCGATTGGTCTAGAAATGTCTGGGAACGGAAGTGTACAATTGGATTCGGTTCAGATTTTTCTACCATTCTCATTGTTCAAAGTTTATATCACCTGCGAGACTATGGCCTTTTTAGGTAAACCTTTAAGACCAACGTTTAAGATAAATTGTTATTCCGTACTGTTAGTAGATATTTTTTTTTTTTTTTACTTTAAATCTAGATTCAAGTATATAAATTATCCTATTGCAGCAACAGTAAAATTGTGGTAATGAATATTCGAAAATTCTTGTCGGGAGAAATCTTAAGTGGGATTTTACGACGATTTTTCTTTTCCATTCACAACGTATAGCCTTCTTTGATTGCATTAGGATATGGGCAGATAAATGAGTAACTATATATTTAAACAAGTTATAAACATTCCCATGTGAACTGCATATAAAAACGCAAACATACAACAGATTTTGCAAGTGAAAAACAGTAAATTTCGTTAGCCAGCCGTCTGAAAATGAATTCTTATTAACAAATTGTAAACATCTTGAAGCAGCAAATAACATGGTAACTAAAACTCGCGGGGTTAATAAATAATTCTCATCTGCATAAGACAACTGCAGGAAAGCGCAGCGCGTGCCGCGTTCCATTGACCTACAATGTGCTGCAACCTACATACTATGCTGGAAACAAGCAACCTACGATTAACCCGCGAATATGATGCATGGCACGTAGAAAATTGCCGGGTAACGACCATTGGCAGAGAGCCGATGCTGATTTGATGACAGGATAGTTTTCGTACCTTACTTGCAACTTACATCTGTAGATAATAGTCATAAATATGTATGTGAGAACCTCAGCCTACTGACATATGATCGAATAAAGATTGAGCTAGATTGAATTGCGAATGAGGGACTTTCCTCTCTGACGTACGATTTCTACGTTTATATTGCCAATTACGAAGAATTTATTGTAAACTCTTCTGATAATTTGATTTGGAAAGAAAATAATTTGATTCTTGATGTGTTTATATCGTCGGTCGGAGTCATTACTGGAACAACTCTTAAATTTTGTGTTTTGGACTAAGTATGCATAATGATAAAAAATCAACTGTAATATCATTCTGCATACTTAGTCCAAAACACAAAATTTTAGAGATGTTCCAGTAATGACTCCGACCGACGATATATAGCTATCTCTCAACAGTTTGCTCAACTTTAAGAGTTTTAATTGCTTGTTTTACCCGAACATGGTAAGTAACAATATTATGAAGACATACATTTATCTTGAAGTGGCAGTTCATTAGGCACGTTGTTAAGAGGTTCCAACGCGCGGCAGGCGTCGAGATTTTTATATTGATAGCACAGCTTCAGTTCACTTTTCTTGTAGTTTTCTTTTACGTGCTTGCGTACAATATAATCATTAAAAAAAAGAAACTAAGATTTTAGATGCGACAATAACTCTAAATAAAATAAGAAAGTTCGCAAAAAGGTGTTTGCGGTATCGATGAAGCCGCATTGTTTAAAGTGGACAGTTTTGCGCGGCAAAAAATAAAATAATGCTCAGATTATCTGTCTAGTCTTGTAGGACATGATTTTCTAGGTCAATTGTATTTCTCCGGATTACATTTTATTCTTGAAATTTTTCAATATTTTACCATTTAATTTTCATATACGAGTATCTATACCACCAGTGCGTGTGGTGCCGGACGTAAAGAATAGCAACATCCCATTTCTTCCCGTGGGTGTCGTAAAAGGCGACTAAGGGACTCACTAGAGAATGGGCCGCAGCGTTCTCTATGCATTTTAAAACAATACTGCGATCACCAACCCGCCTGCCACGCGTGGCGATTATGGCAAACCCCCCCATTTGGGCCTATGTCCAGCAGTTGACGTGTTTCGGCTGAAATGATGATGATGATGATCTAGACCACTTATTCCAGGTGCCAGACAATTTTGAAAATATATAATCTTCTGTATTTTTTCTTCTTTATTATCTCTCTGAAGTTGTTGTTGCCAAAATGAGTTTTATTACAGTTCCCAAATTACTTCCAGAGTTCTGCATGTTCTACATATAACCTTAAAAATACCAAAGGTAAAAGTGACACAATCAGCAATTGAAATGCGACTGGGCGAACGGTAACCTAATGATAATTACCGATCGAGTAACCGGCGCTAATGTACCGGTAAATTGGTAAGAGTACGGATTCTGTATGTACACCTTTTTTATCCGATACATAACAGAAGTTAATTTTATTGGTTGGTTGGCTCCACTGAGCTATCTACTTATCAACGACTATGAATCGGATTTCTCATTACAAACGTTCGTATTGAATAACGTCAACGGCTTTTAAAACCTGGTTACGCAACCTTTTAATAAGTTGGAGCTATTATCTATTAAAATAAAACGTTAATTAAATCCTATCAAATGCACCTGCTAATTAAATTAAGTAGAATTTTAATTCCAACCATTTATTTTCTATAAATCAAGAATTATTGATTGGTAAAGGCAAATTCTTTCAAAAGTGTTGTTAATCGATGAAATCAATGAACCAGTAACGCAAGAAATTTTGATTTTCTACAGACAAAATTACGTACCGTGGCATTCTTTAATTACTGCGAACATTGCTTTCAAGATCTGTGAATTTAAAATATAGATCTGATATGTACCGAAAATATAACTTTGGAACAACTCAGTTCATTACTTTAGATCTTGTTAATCGATTAGGATTTGAAACAGTGGTTCTATTGTTGTGCCAAACTGTACGGTTAAGGTTAGGGGCGGGCCTTGCTACTTCTATTGTACGACAAGTATCTGTCAAAACTTGACACCAATTGAAAACGATACTTATCTGAAGAGAAATATTCCCGCAGATAAATTGCATACACGTATCTTTGACAGAAATCGGCCATTTCTAGTAAATGTATCCAAGATTCAAAATAACAGCCTTTCACTTAGATTGTAATCTACAACGTAAGATGTATTGCTTCCGAAGGGTAGCAGAGGTGAACACTGAGACGGTAGGTCAACGATCATCAACTTCAATTGAACACAGATACAGATCTTGTAAATATGAATCAAGTTCGAGGTCGAGATATCAAATATTTTGCTATTACCAACCTTGCAACTAGTAGCGCAAAAACAAGTGCAGAAGTTGTTAATAAAACACAATAAACGGCGACTGCTTACAAAGATGAAGTGTTGTAGTAAAATTAATAGAGACAAAAAGCAGTCACACAAGCAGCCACTTGGATAGAAAAACGGGTGCAAGGGTTCAGTGCTCGGGGTAGCTTCTAACGAGTTCCCACAAGCTCCAGTGATGGTAATAACTCCACTCACAATGAGCAATCAGTTTCACTCAGTATTATATAAAGGGATAACGAATATTACGCATTAGACACATTCTTAGATGAAAGTCACAGAAGATCAAATTAGAAATATCACTGCTTTTGATTTTGATATAAACCTAATTGAAATTTTAGATTCGACGATTCATACAGTAACAATAGTTTCTGTACGAGGTATTATTAGTTAATTACACATAGCTTTCTAAAGTTCACCGATACTATTCTCACTCTAAGTACAATAATTGGCGAAATTGAATGACAAATAGAATTAGATTTAAACGTCTCTTATGAAGTGGGCAATTTGGATTCAGTTAACGAGTAGTAATTGATAGAAGCGATCCAATATATAATAATGAGTGTTATTATTGTCGACTACATTGCGAGCAGATGTCTTGACTATAAAAATGAATGAGGAATGCTAAATTGAAACCCGGAAGCGTCACTATTATTTTAAAGTGTTTATCTACACGCTATCGTCGAAATAACTTTCTAACAAAGAGTTTCGATTGGAATCCATTATCATTTGTCTTAATAGACCTCCATCGATGTACCCAGTTTATACGTTAAAGTGTAGTTCTCTCAGTGAGAGACGTAACAGAATTTATAGTGGTGTAATAATTATCATTGATTAACACTACTTATATTTAATCTCTAATTTGAATAATCTGTTTATCGCATGATAGATCTAAGCTCACGAAAAAAGTTGTAAATTAGTGAGCTTACGCTTACTGATGAATCATTTCTCAATCATCGTTTTGTAAAAATAGAAACATGAAACCGCACAAATCATCCTAAAACGATCATCAATTAGCTATCATTATAAAGCAATTTGTCAGGTGCTGTCCGAACGCGCGGAAGAAAGTTCGATTTGCAGTCGCGTGCGCACTTCTGTTCAAAAACGAACACAGCGTAAGGCATTCGCCGCTTTTGAGTAATGAATCGTGTGTGAAATTGAAAAGGCTTGGTTTTATAAGAGCTTAATCCTAAACGTTCGAGTAAACACATAGAAGTTCAGGTTTTAATGACCATGAATGGGCGGGTAATGGTTGTTCCAGCTTTATTATGGTTGTAGGAAACGTATTTGAAAGATTAATAGCCCATTATGTACTTAACGATTTATCCAAACGTGCCACTACTTGTGAAATTTAATTTCATCGACGGCTTTTTACTTTTGTGCGTGTATCGTGGAACTGTTATGAACATGTTTGTAACCATTGAACATGAAACAGTTGGAATTGTTTAAGATGTCGAAATATCTCGCTTTAATCTTCAAAAGCATTATAACTACCACAATCGAATTGTTCTAAATAAAATCTCTACGAAAAAACAATATAAAAGAAAGAATATAATGTTAGGCCCAAAATTGATTCAAGTCTATAATTTAGACACGAAATTATAGGTGAAATCGTATGAATAATCAAATTCCACCGACAATCTGTAAAGTATTGTGGTCATGTTAAAAAGTATTCAACCTTTTTGTTGGGCCCTTTCTCTGTGGCCTTTCTACTTTTATATTCTACGACTTCTTACACGTTCATATTGTTTATTTATTAAATTAAATTCAACTTGGCCTACGAAATTGAATAGTAAATTAGAGGTAAGAACTTCCTAAGGTTATTAAACGGGTGGAATTTATAGTTAGGCTTTTTATCGCACTATTTTATTAGTATTTACAGTAATGCATCAGTCAGCTTAAATTTTTTGTTAAATTTTTGTTGAACCTAACCGTTTTGAAGTTTTTTTGCATTCGAAGAAGTTCGGCTAACGCGCTTGTTGGCTGCAGTTAGTTTTTATACGTTAGACTTTATTCATCCAAGTCTATTAACGTAAGATTTTTATCAAGTCTTGTGCTAATTAGCATTTCCTCTGTGAACGACATGTGTATCGGTGTTTTTAATTATTTTTGTTCAGGTGCCACTAAATCGTAAAGATTGATCATTCGCATAAAAAATGGTTACAGCGGACGCATCTTTAAATCAAGCACATCACAGTAATTTATTTCCGTTTCGAATCTTTCAATCTGTGTCTGACAGATGTTCCTGATGTCATAAAGCAGTGCGGTCAGTAGTCTAATGGATACATTCTTGAAATAAACTAGTTTTCAGATACATATAGGGCTGTGCGTAGTTGTTACGCGGCATTATCGCTAACTCACGTAAGCTCCAGTAATGCATGAACGTCTTTTCAAAGAGGTGACTTGTCATACAAAGGCTTATCTTTCTTCATCACAAGAAATCTGCGTTAGAACTTGTTGGCAAGTGCTGCAACTTACTTTCTTGCGTGTTTCTTTTCTTAAAATAAAACTTGAATGTGCATTGTTACTAGTTCAAATATGTTGCTGCTTTTAGGTGCACATATTTTCTATGAGGTCATTCAATTATAATCTTTTGCATTCGAATACGTAACTCGATTACGTAGCACAACGAATCCGTGCGTGTGTAATTTCGTACGGTCTTACACTTCTGTCGTATTTATTCTTTTATGATTGTTGCTCGGACGACGCACGCACGCGCACTTGCCGGCTCACTTTCAATTTCGGCGCTAACGCTTATTGTAACACTGCCTTTGTTGTCACACCCGCCGACCAAACAAAACTGTTCACGCAAACGGAACTACCTTAATCATTTAGCTGACGATTTACAAACAAAAATGAATAGAGTCGCTACGACCAACAAATTGTCCAGAAAAACGAAAAACTTAGAAGAGAAATTCACTATCTATAAAGTATCAATATAGACTTTCGTTATATCTATTTTCTTCCTTATTATCAGGAGAATTTATGTATTGTTGCTGTTAAAAATTCTATGAAATGTAGAAATCAAAAGCAGAATCAATTTCAGTTATTAAATTATATACGCACATTGTCTATTTTTGGATCAATAATTTAAGTGGCTCGTTTTTGTTGTGGAAGCATTTCACACATAAGCGTTCGTGACTGAACGATTTCTATTTGCGAAACATTGGCATCAGAGTGCACAATCATGGTATGGGGTCGCATTAAGCTTAGCGCCTTTGATGGCAGGTTTTGTGTGCGGTTAGTAGCGCATTCGTGAGGCCTAAGTATAGATGAACGTGGGCTACACGCACTACCTAATTTGAAATTCCAGTTCTATAAAAATACCACTTCGGCCGGTCAAAAAACACTCAAAATAAAAATACAAACGAATCATCGGAAAATGACAAAAACATCACTAAAAACAGTACGTAGAACTCATAATACTATACAACTCGAATTTATAAGAATGCATTATTACATAATAACAAACTGAATATGATTTAAGAATGGATACAAACTTCAAATTAATTTACTTTGTAACATTTTCAAATTAAGAAGTCACGACTGCGACCGTGTCACAAACGATTACTTTTTTCTGGTCGCATCGCTCGTCTTTCAAACATGAACAGTTTTTCCAGAACTTCTTGTCAAAGGAGACAGTGAAGGCCGATTATTCAAATGTAGTACAAAATTCCGATGCGTCATGAAAACGCTAGCCAAGTAGGTTAAACGTAGTCACCAAACAGTTTTTAAAGGTAAAACTTGTGGGAGAACAGCGTTCCACTACGTGCAACAAGAGTTTCTTTAAAAGGGACAAAATGGAAAGCAACGTTAAGGGAATGTTCATAGTTGTTGCGACTTTCTATTTAACTATGCAAATCGCTTTAATTAAGTTGTAATTGATACATGCGAATGTCGGTAAGGGACATTAGAATAAAAACTTGAGAAAATAGCCACATCGTAGTTGTAAATAAAACTCGTGGACGCGAATGTGGAACAAAATGTGGAACATTCATTATCTGCTCTCCGCACGTTGCGATCAACAGCGTGCCGCGCACAGGCACGCAACTTACAAAAACATGACAACAATCTAGACAACATGCTGCTCCCAGAGAAACAGAATACGTAATAAGAACTTCTGTTCCAGTAGACTATAATTTAATACAGGTGTTTGCTAATAATAGACAGGGCGAAAAACAAGTAGGCGCCTCACCACTGAATAAACAGTGTTCATGTAAACATTCAAGTACGCTAGGAAGGAGATTGAGAATAGCAAAGAAATATCACGAATATCGTTCACTTAATATCGTGTTCAACGTGTACTGTTTCCTGCACGATGCAGGAGCTGATGAACGCTGCTGAAGGTGCCAAACTCGTAGCCAAATTCTGGGCTGACTCTATATAAATTGCCATCGACACGCTAAAAAGCTAAGGAATTAAACAAACCGCGGTTCTCATGGCTCGTTAATGACTATAGTGACTGCACACAACTATCAATTTTCTCAAAATAAATATTTCTCTTACCCACGCGGAAGCCACTGCTGTGTTATTTGAACAGGCGGCGCCGCATTAGCCAGCCGCAATGATTGCCGGCGAAAGGGCAATTTCCTAGACTCTGTTAACTCTAAGCACGAGCCCAGAAATTGTAAGGAAAAGCTGCACAACTCCATAGTCGTGGTCTACGGAAACGATGAAATAATAAATCACAATAATGACGGCAATATGATAGGATTTATTGTGCGTCGTTCAGGACCGATCATGTTTTACATGAAGCTACATCCACGAGCATGAACAACAAACCGTCTGACTGATCTATTACCTTCTTTGGGCACAGCTTTCCTATTATCTCATCAGTATGAAGTGTAAATATTTCAAGCTCACGTTTTCAAAAGCCGAGGTCAAGTTTGATTAATGGAGCGGGATGTCTTTAGTGTATCAGTGTGCATTTGTTTTTCAAGTGCGGCCTCTGGTTGATACCGCTTTGTTTAATGAGGTCGTTATTCAAAGAGAGTATTAAACGCCTTGCACGTAACAATAAATCTTATTCATGAATACTTATATGAGTTAACAATAAATATCAGAAACGAACTATTTCCCGCGACTTCGTCTGCGATTCAGGATCAAAAGTTTTCTTCTCCAGGTCATGGTCTACCCATGTGCCAAATTTCATCCAAATCCGTTCTGCCGTGAAGGCATAAAAAACAAACAAACAAACTCACTTTCGCATTTATAATATTAATTAGGATGACATTTTAATGAAGTGAAATAAGTGAACAGGTGAAAAACAATATGCATCGAATTGTTGCCATTAAATTCAAAAGAAGACAGCGGAATCCTTATCCTCGAGTTAAACTCACGAAGTGTAGGAAGCATAACAAATATAAATAGCTCTTCTTTAATTAATGACTACATGAACGCTAGCTCCTTGCTCTCACCTAGGCACACGAAGCAATTGATTCAAGTTAGTTTTATCTTGAGGCAATTATTCGGCACTGAAAGAGGATTTTCCCTAGCCTGAACTGACGACACACATACTTTTTCAGATGCATGTTTGCCATTAACCAACTCATCTACTCTAAGAACCCTAAGGTTTCCAATGCTGCCTGTTTTGAACGAATTGAGCTAATACGGCAAAACAGCTTCAAGTGCGAGAACCACAAAACGACTACAGCCGATTATGATAATAACCGGAACGTACAGAGCTGGAAGCAAATCAGGAACAGTTTTATAATACATAATGATACAGTATAAAGACTGCTCATTGAAATACTCCAACACTTAGAACCACCGCAGGCGATAGTAATTTGTAAGACCTGCAAACCTACTCTCATTCTTAGTTTATGACGCCTATATTTACTGATCTGCGAATACAAGTGTCAGTTATTATTAATAGTGCGATTAGAAGACATAAAACTGTTACGTTATTGTACTTAATATGATCCAACAGTGAAATAACGGATACAGGTAATAGTTTTCCTCCCTATTGTAGAAGTGTTATGACGGTATTAAGAACAAGAATTTGCACTTTATATTGTACCAACAGCAAAGCCGTGGTTCACGCCTTCCATACATTTTCATGGAGATCGACTTAGCTATTATTTTAAGTGGATGGGTGGCAACATCCATCTGTAAACTGATAACATTAAAACAAACCTGGTTTCCCTAAGGGTAGCGAAGGTCGGCAGGCTCTTTGAGTCATACTAGAAACTTGCAATATTACTATGGATAAAGAACTGGCTATACCAGTTCTTGAATCAAAGCAGATTTGGTCGATTGATCGGAAAAATAAACGCTTATATTCGCTGAACGTCATTTGTATTGACAGCCGCGAGATGGGATGATGGGAGGGAATGTCCTGGTCTCTAGAGATAAAATAGTAGAAATAACACGACAAACATACCATATCTCTACGCAAATATATCAAGAATGCTGATGACATCAAAAATATATAAACGATAAACTGATGGTCTCCATAATTTACTTTAGTTCTAAGAACACCATAGACATTATTATTGTAACACTATCAATAACCGTCACAGTCTCTCTAAGCTTTTTATTGGCATCCATTACTGGCATGTTCCAGCACACCTAATACAGCCGACAAGGAAAAACTATATACAACCTACAGAGTCACGACTGCTTACTCTATGGGAAACATAATCTAATACAAAATCAGCCATAGCCAATCTGCTACTGGTTTTAATATTCCATTCAATGACTCCGGGGCAAGATAAGATACATTACCAGGAAACATCGTAGAAAACTGAACTGTAGCAGGGAATTATAATAAAACGTGATCGCTTTTAGGAATCATACAAAGTAATAAAGGCAACGATACATTGGCGATTGTTATTTACAATTGTTTTAAGCCAAGCAACGTTGTAGGCGATCTAATCAATTAATAAGAGGGGAATAGCGAGGCCTGTCACGATAGAAATTAAAGTCGGTTTCTTATTGCATCGAGGGATTGGCCTGTGAGCGCCGGGTCTAATCGTGATCAGAACGCTTCGCCAATTTAATATATTGACAGTACTGAACTTTCTACAAATAACGTCGTGGAAAACAAAACGAATCATTAATTTAGAAGCCAACATTAGAGCCATTAAAATAGTCATTATGAAATTGAAATTTTATTTAAATGAATATAGCGTATATTCATTTGTGTATGCATTTCTGGGGTTTGCACTAATCGTCACGTTTGGTCGGCGCTGGGTTAGCGAACGCAGTATGGTGTTAAAAATGCATAGAAAACGCGGAAGCACAGAAACGGTCGATGTGCTGGGGGAAGCCTATGTCCAGCAGTAGACGTCTTTCGGCTGAAATGATGATGATGATGATGATGATGATGATGATGATGAAGCTTGTATAAACATAGATGACATGTGATGTGTTAGACCTACGTAATTTAAGAAACTCAAGATTATTTTAATAGCTGCAGCATCGACAACAGCTGCTGTTTCGCTTGATTCAAAAGTATTTTTTATCTAAAGAATGCAGCAATTTTATAATTGAGATATTCACAAAACGATTTAATCAGGCGTGAAACGATAGTATCTGTGTTTCACTGTGCAAGTCTTCAATGGGTAATTTACTATGTATGTGCGTGCAGGGGTCCCGATACGCCCGATCGGCCATTACGCATGTGCCCAGAACGAGTTTCGCACCATACTATCGCAGTTAGCGGAAGAATCAACTAATGACCGTTGTTCAAAACGACGGAACACACCTTACAACGGCTATTCTCCATGTAAGAGTTACACAAGACTATGTAATTTATCTCTGAGAAACTTCAGATGCAACAATACCTCTATTACATAGTAGAAACCTAAAGCTAGCTTAAGACTTTGTTAAGAAAGTGAAAGCCTACAATGCGACTGGTAAGCAATATTTTATTACCACTGTTTTTGATAATAGTGCAATTATATTGGAAAGCCAGAAATGTAAAATTTATGCAGCACATAAATAATGCAAGCTAAGTTACGAGTTTTGCTTAAAATACTTTCTAACAATACGTGAGGTGATATACGACCATTATTGGGCTCGAATCGGAAACTTTCGTTCGTTAAGGTACGAGAAGACGCCATTATTTGAAAACAAAACTAAATGCTTCGGCGAACTGGTTGCTGCGATAAACATTAACAAAAAGCAAAAGAGCACGAGCCATGGACACCGGCAAAATACGAAAATAGCAGCCGTAATTCACTACAGTATTTTCGAGCATCAACCATTAGTTAGAGCTTGGCGCCGCTTACGGAATAGATGTTCAGAGTTCAAACGGTAACCAACACAAAAATCCAATTACGACAATGATCGAACGCGCCGCAAAAAATGTTTCAACGTTGTCACACGAAGAGTTGCATCACGCTCACCGTTAATGTGACACACAAACGGTATGTAACACTGATAAACAGGGAAGACAATGGATTTGAGAGAAAAAGAGATTAATTGAGTGGTGATCGCAACGGAGACAGATGCCGACAGCGATTACCGCAAGCACTCTTAGAACGGGACCAGCTTTTGTGGGCATTTCCCGGGCCGAGCAACAGATACATGGAATGGACAGCTAGATTAGATGGACACAAAAAATACGGTGGTACGAAGTAGCCTTGTTTATGAATATAATGGATTTCTTGCCGGAGAGGTATTGTACTTGGTTTTTGCAAAACTGCAGAACACTCTAAGCAAAAAAGCATTATCTGCAAACTTGAACGGCGTTTGCCAGGCATCTAATATCTAACAGATATTTCAGAATGTGGAATCGTGAGCATTGTTTTCGACGCAGCCGTGGCATTCTTGCCATCCGTCCGGTAGCGTGCATGCGCATTTATCCGCATAGGCAAATAGGACCTTTTACGAGTTCTAGCAGGGTTGCACTAGCCAATTACGTGTCGGCGAGGTATTCATTACATAGGAAGATGCTGAGTAAAATGTATAGGAGCTAGGCGCACCAACAGCGCCTGGATAAGCGTAATGTACGATCGGTACCGCCTTATCGGGATATCGGTTCCTTGTACACCGCGCGTGCCTTTGCATACATAGATGCGGCAGCATCGATACTCGATATCACATAGAATATTGTCGTGTCTCCGCGTTCGTCCTGGAGGCCGCTGGGAACCCGCACACAATGAAGACCACTGCCTCTCGTTCAGATGTAAATCTTTACCCACTCGTTTTCAATGGTTCGCATTGTTCTATTTAACGATACAATTCAAGCGAATTTCTCCAACTTTCGTGAGCGCTTTATAAGGAAAGTAAGCGTTAGTAACGTCAATGTGGATAAATTTATCGCGTTAGGAAACATTATTAGGAAATATGGATTTTAAAGTTTTCGAGAGAGCCTCATTATTGTGTGTCGCTTTAACGGCGAGGATGCTCGTGCGCTTGCGCCGGTAATATCGGCTAGCAATCTAAGGAAAATCTATGTGCGTTTAGCGCAAGCCGTATCTCAAGGGCATAATATGAGTGGACCACGCATGAACCATGCGGTTATAGTAGATTTAATACGCGATAAATTCAATTTATCTTATTAAAGGTAGGATATCTCTGCTGGCGAGGCGTGGCGGGTGTGTCGCAGACCAGCGTGGGTAGGGTTCCTATCGTACAAGTCAAATCTTTCGCTTCGCCCAACCGTCGTTCTCTCACTTATCTTGCAGCCTACGCGTTGAGTTGTGAACGTTTATTTAAATAAGGACAACATATTAAGTAAGTAGGCACTAAATTGTGCTTTTAGTTGGTTACTTGTATATCGTTTCTCCTTATTAATATTCTGGTGGCAATTTCATGGTGACAGCCTGCAAATGTAGATTTGAACCAGCCCATAACTCTGTTTCTAATTTCCATTATAATGAGAACAATTCAGTGCGAATCTAACGAGTCGTTGCAAGACCATTTGTCTTCTATAAATTATTTGCATTCACAACTCAACCTCTACGAATATAAAGTGGCCACACATCCTTATCAACTTGACTCGAAGCGGAGGCCATTAATTTACTATTCAAGGGGCACACCTCGAAAATGTTATTTATTTAAGTTTTCACGCCTTGTTTGGTGCTTGTTAAAGTGATCCAGCTACTTGAGCGGGCCGTAACAAATTCCCTGGCAGACGGCAACACGGCAATCTGTAACTTGATCTGGGGGACGTAGCTTAGGATCTCCGAACTGTTTATCTTGCTGGTTTCCTGAATGTCACGACATTGTAACTATGTTCGACGGTGACGATCGACGTTCCGATGCATCGATACATCACTCGCGTCGCCTTAGTTACGGTTGATCTTGAGTCAGTTAATTTCTAGTGATTGCGAGTTTCTTGGTTATTTGTTTAGTAGATAACATGTTCAGAGCGTTTATTAGAGGCTGTTTTAAAAGCAATTTGCAATTAATTTGATAAAGCAAAGCTGTGGTAATACAAATCCAATTGATCTTCAAGAAATTCTGAATCGACTTTGATAAATTGAATTGCGAGATATGTCATGTCCAGATCCGTTTGACAAAAAATGTTTTACTTATTTTTAGAGTTAGTCTGTCGGATTGAGTAACAAATGCCTTCCGTCTTATTATTGAAGCTATTGATTTGCTAATAGTAGCGTTTATCAATCGGATAATGGAATTCTAAACGAATCGTCATTAAATGATAACTGTTAAACCGTTGTTTAATGTTAGTTTAACATTAAATTTATACTCTACAGATTATTTTATCAGACGCGAATGTGGACATTATGCTAATTAAAACGATAAATATGTTCCTGACAATAATATCGTACTTAACTAATGCTAATCGGTGTCCCCTAAGATTTACTGGACTATTCAAAGTATGTTTAACTATATAATCTATGGTATGGTTCAAAGGCTTTGCTGTGTGAGATTTACTGCGTCAGTTTGTACTGTTTTAGATTGCAATAAACTTCTAGTTGCCTTGGTGGCAACAGTGCAAGTGACCGGAGGTTGTTTGTAGTTTGTTTCAATATCACCTATGCACATATATTTTGTTACTACGACGACATCGTTTTAACTTTAGCGGAATTAGTAGTTTTACGTTCTGGTCTATTTGGTGCTAGCTCTTTTACTAAAGGATTTAGTGCACTTAAGTCTGCAACTACAATAGTTTTGTTTGATATCGAACTTACTAATTTTCTCTATCACCTATAATTTTGGTTTTGTCGATCTCATCTCAAATGTTCAATCCATCTAATGTAATATTTTGTCACGAAACATTATTTGTCTGCAACTATATCAGGTGCATCCATCAGTCAATATCAATCAATCAATATTCTTTATTTGTTAATAGGTTACAACAGTGTGCGAGATGTTACAATTGTTTGTTATATTATAGTTTCTCCATGTTTTGCCATTTGGCATACAAATATACATTTATGGAAGGCTTTCGACAATCAAATAAATTAATATAAAATAAAATAATTAATGAAAATATTTAACGAAATGCAATAATGTATAATTATAATGTCAATAAGTTAGATAAGAAAAAATTAAATTGACATTATCCACAGAATTACTACTTAATAATAAAGTCATCATATTATTATGTCAAAGAACTGTCATCAAAATAGTCATTGAGACAGTAGTAACATTTCTGTATTAATATGTTACGTAATTTACGCTTGAAATTTACTAAACATTTTATTGAGCAAGGTAACTTATTAAATAATCTTTGGGCCATACAAAAAAAGCTTTTCCTCTTTAAAGCCGTACGTGCATATGGTACTTTAAGGCCTAACTTATTACTTAGATATAGGATGAATCCCATTAATCTATGGATTAATCTATGGATAATTGAAACTTTAAAGGCCGTCAATAAGATTTATTGTTTCCCCATTTATGGTCGTGCATTTGGTTTCAATATTGTTTCAGTGGGTGACTCATGACGAAATGTCCCCTAACAGGTCAGGCAGGCAGGCAGGTTATAAATGTGCCAGGGTTGCGAGTCTGCCAGGGTTGCGAGTTTGTCCGAAAGGGATATCGCGACCCCGGCACACAGGCAACGGAGGGAATACGGGTGGGTTTTAGTCAGTAAAAGACTGACACACCCTCCCGCTCCGCCCAGAGCGGGAGAAGTTATTCCACAAAAAAAGAGGCAGGTTTTAAATAATATTATAAATGTTAAAGTGTGAAAATGTTTGTTAAGACTTGATGTCTAAACTACTGAACCAATTTCAACGAAAATTGGCACAGAATTTAAACACGACCCCGAGAATAACAGGATATATTTTATCCGGAGATTTGAAGAAGTTTCCCGAAGATGCGAGTGAAACGGGTGACAACAATTAGTATGACATAATCAATCAAAGCCTACATTGCGTAAATAGATTACCGGGTGCCTAGCAGTTCATCATAAATCAAGACTAATACCTACCTGTATTAACATGCTGATTTTAAACATAGGCATAATCTTTACTAGCTAGCGTAAGAGGTACGTGCCTAGCGTATAATCCTGGTTGACATAATATGCGACAGTTGTGTCCGTGTTCACTAACATTAAGTGACACCTAAACAAATGCATAAATAAAATCGGGGAGTTGGATTTTAAACCCTCGATTTAGAACCGAAAGTTGAGAATTCAACGGCGCGTATGTAGATGTTAGCGAATACGGGCATTACTACAGTTTTACCGAAGGCTAAGTTGCTAGTAGTTTTAGATATAAAGTAGATTTGAATTTGTTTACAGTGTTGCTAGCGTGAACATAGCTCTACATTAGAAGGGATAATGTGCCGATAAAATGCTTGTAAATTGAATCTGTCGGTCTCGGGTGTAAACAACGCCATGTTACAATCTTTATGATGTTCCCTCCAGCCGTGGCTTTATCTGCGGAAGGAATTTCCTGCTTTTGGATGAAAGTTGCCTTCCTCTTAAAAATAAGATATGGTGGTCTTGTAAGATAGACCCGAGCGTGAAAGTTATAATGTATCTTTAAATTGGGGAGATCTTATTTTTTTTGGGAAAAGCTACCGCGCCTTTCATCAAAATCTTTCCGCAGTATAAACGCAACAAATTCACTTTTGCGTTAATACAATTTAGTTTGGCAATATTTTTTTATGATTTCTTCCTATCTCAACATTTTTATCAGACTTCCCAGCTACTGGTGTTGGTACAAGTTGCATGTATGTTACCGGTAAGCAAGCGTCAGTAATCAGGTGTCCAGTTACCGATATAATTTTATGAAGATTACATCAGACGAGCATAGGTTTACTCCTTATAGACATGCCACTTGCTCGTAATATGTGCAAATTACGTGCTTTATACGGATAAATTAGAGATGTCTGTATATATCTTTAATTCTTTATTCATTTGTTTGGTAAGCATTGAATTTACTTACTTTTGATCTTTATCAGATTGATTTAGCATTGATATCTAGCAGCTCGATAAAATCTTACAGCGATTTTGTTACGGTACCGGTAACTCAATCCAGGAAACTCCTGTAAGGAAACTAAGTTTATGTATGATCCTAGATCTGATCTGTGTATCGATAGATGGCGCTGTCTGCATACTGGGATCAAACCTTAAATCAACAACACTAACAGGAAGAGATACGTCTTTCTGAGGGTAGTCAATGTTTTTGTTGTTGGATTTATAAATATTAATGAGTAGTAGTAGGTAAGTAAGGTAGGCTTCTTTGTGTTGCAGTACGGGAAGGGACCAACACTACATGTATATGTAACGCCTTGCAACATTGCAATATTCTTGTTTCTCAGTCAGACATGTCAGTTCATGCAATCTCTATGAATGCAATGACCCGTTGAGACGTTTTAGACGGTGTACCTATTGCAATAATCGTAAAAGGGAGAACCAAGTGCAAAGAAATATACCTAAGTATAAGTTTTATTCTCGTTCTCAAAGCTGGAAATTTCATAATAAATTCTAAGGCTCAATTAGTTGTTATGATAGCATACATAAATGCTTTCATTGGAAGTCAAGAGAGCATGATTAAATTATGTACACGTTATGCCAAACAGCATAAATTATAAAGCCAGTTACACAAACACGTTTAGGTATATATATATTTAAATAATTCCTACGAGTTGAACAGTTTACTATGAAAATTACGCCTCAATGAAAACTGAAGCAAGTTTTGAATGAAAAATACAAAAACACTTGAAAATAAGCGGTATTATTATTATATTAATACGTGAAGCAAAAACTTTGTACCCCTTTTTACGAAAATTACGCGGACGGAGGAGTATAAAATTTGGCACAGTTAAAGTTTATATGGAGAAGGAGTGCAGAAAGCTAATATTTTTATATAATATACAATAGCAATAAATTAAATTAATAAAAAAACATTACACACACTACCATGCGTTTGACACAAGATCCTTAAGACCTCCAGAAGACCTTAGAATCATGACATTTAAATTAATTATGGTCGAATGTCGACCTCTGGGCGACCACTAGTCAATAAAAATACCCTTCATCTTGCTCTAATATTGGGGCGTTTGAGACAAAAAACAGTTGAAAATAACAATAGTCTGAGCGTTCGCGTTCGTGATCGCGCGGTTATTGCAAATGTACACAGAGTCACAGATTGTTGTGGGCACACCTCAGGTGGTCTAAGATGGCGGAAACTACAAAAAGTATAGTCTACAATAAATTGTTTGAGATAACTGCACGTTTTTGTATTTGCTAAAAAATATAACGAGGTTGATCGAAACATTTTTTTAGTCATTGCTTTAATACGCAGATTTTAGTTTTTCATTTGCAAAACTATATTTTACTTGGTAGGTGTCAAGATTGCGGTATCTTAGCACCCGGTAAGAACTAAAATGGCGACCCTATTAAAATTTTAAAACGCATAAATAATTCATTGTCAATAAGCGAGAAATGCTGTCTAATCTCCATCAGATATCTGTCGGTGGAACGTGGATATTCCACTTTTCATCATAGGGCTTAGCCACATAGCCACTAGCTAAAGCTCGTTTACACAAGTATGGGAAAAGAGGAACTAGGATTTTTACTTTGAGCTTACATGGGCTTTGTCGGCAGAACTGCGTGAAGGAGTTTCATGTTGGCTTGTTTTGCTTTTATTTTTTAGCTTTCAGAATGTTTAAGACCGGGTTATTTGTACTTATAACTTTTAAACCAAATATATAGATATTATGTTTGTATATAGGTAGTATGTATCCAAAAGCTACTTTATAAGTTTATACTACAACCGGCGGCACTGTACGACAGCTTAAAAATTATAAAAATAAAACTGTATCGTTTTATCCATTCGATAAATTAAATTTTAAGAGGTACGTTATTATGTTGGCTTGTACAACAATTAAGAATATCATCTGTTTCCTCATATTTAGCCGTCAATATTAACAGAAATAAAAAAGGGAAAACGTCACAAGCCATCTTAAAGGGCCGCCATTGTAGTTTGCTTGATAAATATTGATAGGTAATACACAGAACCGGAGTTCCCGACATAACCTGCAGGGTAAGCAAGCTGAAGTGGCATTGGGCTGGCCATGTTTGTCGAAGGACCGATGGCTGGTGGAGCAGACGAGTCCTAGAGTGGAAACCTCGTATCAGCAAGCGAATGTCCAGCTAAATGAGCGAGGACCTTAAAAAGGTAGCTGGGACACACAAGGCAGAGAACAGGGTGTTGTAGCTCGGAGGCCTATGTTGGCAGTGGACTGCGGTAGACTGAGTTGAATACACTCGCATGCAAATTAGTGTAGCGCTTCATACCTACTACGAACCTTCGTAGCACATTTCGATAGTGCTACGAAGACAAAACCTGCTTAAATTACGCGAGACTTCATCTTATTATTTTTAATCTTCTTTTCGTGTGGTTAGTAACTAACTTGGTGTCAGTTTTAAAGCCGCCCATGGGCCTCTGACTTAGCTTCAGATGCCGTCGAGAAATTACTCTCAGGCATGCCGGTTCCATGTTTTCCTTCACCGTCTTTTTGTCTTTTTTTTAAATTATCATGTATTGCACTAATTATCCAGTGTACACAGCCCACAGGTCCAAGAACTATGCATAACTTAACTATATTAGCATAATACGATCCCAATACAAAAATGATTAATCTTAAATTGCCTATGGTAAGTAATGTTCTACGCTAATAAAGCTATAACGCAGAACATTATTAAGCTGAATTATTAGCTAAAATTCCCGTGTATCTTACAGGCTATAAAAAATACGCACGTAATAAGCGGAAAGTCATAGCTTGCCTTTGTAACGCTGTTGGCGCAATCTATAGGCACCTCAAGATTTATGGGACAGATGCGGAAATAAATCAGCGATTAAGGATGGCCTAAGATCATAAGGTCACTTTAAGACCCTTGCCCCTAACCTACTAAATGCCTTTTATATTTAGAGATAAGAAGCACGTACAACATAAGCGCTACTTATGGTGAAAGTCGCGTAGTAATGTGCTACGAAAAAAGTGCTACGAATTACGAATAATCCGTAGCGTTCTCTAGCATAATAATATGATTTATGATTGTTTATAAAATCCTAACGACCCGCTGCTTCGCACGGTTTTTACGACTTGACAAAACATCGAGATTTCATAATTATATGTTATATGTAACATTAATATTATATATATTATACACATAAACCTTTCGGAATTGATTCTCAAAATTATTATGAAAATCGCATCGGTAGCGTAATTAAGAAATCAATTAAAATACATTGCCTAGTTTAGAAGAACAACGCGGCCTCACTCGTAGGGTCACACCGACACACCAAAACTGACTCTTATATATAATTTGTATATATATATATTATAGATTCGGTGTGTGCCCGCTTACTGGCTGTTCCAACTTGCCAACACACTCCAAGTCACCTATTTATTCCTCGGACATTAGCCGCTATTAACGCTCTCCTGAACTCAAACACAGATATTGATATATTTGCGGATGAATGGAAGATAATGCTGTCAGAATGTTTGAATTTTTGTGAGAAGAATGCATGACTGTGTTAATTGTGTGTTGTGTTAATTGGCTTCGGCCGTTCTATTTAAATAAATAAATAAATAAAATAATGTAGGGAACAGCAGATTTTTTTTTTCGCGATTTCGGTGTTGGCAGTGGTTTGATTTTAGTGAAAGTTGTTCATAATGATGAGTACAATGACCCCTTAAGAGGATGCAAACGAATTAAACACATTGTATATATAGATGGGCAATAGCTGCGTCTCTTCTCGCGTTGGTACGAGCCTTCAAATAGCTCATGTCGTGATAAAAATAAAATCAGTTAGCAAGGATGGTACCGTAATCATTCGAACAGAGGCCTTTTACAATGTGAAAACTTTTCAGATCTCCAACCTACAAACAAATCCAATTAGACTACCTCGGTTGCTGTGAATACTAAATCCGTTATGCAATTACGGCATTGAAACCAACACATTTATAATATTTACAGCGAAATTACCTGTCTCCCGAGTATGTTTTCCGAGATACTAAATAATGTAGAAGTTCTTCCAGTTCCATAAACTTGGGAGTACGTAGTTAATTGACTCAGGTGTGACTTTGTGGAAATCCATTATAAAATACAATAGACGACGTATACGTAATAAGTCATCTATTGTATTTTTGGAGTACGTATTTATATTTCTGTTTCATATAACGAATAGATCTGAAAACCGTAAGGATGTCCTCGTAGATACGTTACATAAGCAAGGACGTTATTATATTTATTACTACTAAATACTAGATATGTATAAACAGTTGCAGTCGTATATATATTTAGAACGCAACGATAACTGTTAGAAAATTCAAGTTTAATTGCATAATTAACTAAGTTTTTTTTGCTATAATTATTATACAGCTAGTCTGCTAATTAACTAAATATGTCTTGACGAGCTTCTACTTGATATTGTAAAGTATCACATAACCTAAAACGTTCCGTTTTTTTTTTAACCACTACTTTGAATCTCTTGGCCTGTATATCACCTGATGGTAAGTGATGATCAGGCCGAAGGTGGAAGCGAGCTTCACCCGGAATCCTCAACCACAGAGGAACTGGCTACCCCTAACTGTCAAAACCACAATGATGTTAACATTGTTGTTATGGTTACAGACTTAGATAAGATGGTGACAATAATTATGGTGATGGTTGTATAAGGTGGTAAAAGCTAGCCAGGCGGGCTTAGGAGAAGCCCTACCACCAACCAAACCGAGCAGAAAGTTTGCCCCCACTGGGAATCGATCCCGGGACCTCTGGATCTGAGGCAGTTAGTCTAACCACTAGACCACAGAGGCGCTGCAGAGCAAAGGCCTTCCTTCATTCTTTCCACTTTTCCCGGTCTACTGCTATTGCGGTCCAATCCTTTAAGACGGAGTCCAGCTTATCTCGTCATATCTTTCTGGGCCTGCTGCGTAGTCATTTCCTGCTATTTGCGATCTAGGGAGTGGTGGTTTTTGCCCATTGTTCCTCCGACATAATTATGTGGCCAGTTACACTCTAGTCCAGCAGTTGTGCAATTTATAAAAAACAGTTTAACCCCGTTTTCATCAATTTCTATTTCAATGAAAACCTCAAGACTTTTCGGATTCATGTGCGTTTTGTAAAATTATCACTTGTTTCAAAAACGCTGAAGGAAAGGAGAGATATTTCTGTGTTAAACCAAGTCAGAGGCCCATGGGCGGCTTTAAAAAACTCAGACACCAGGTTATTCACTAACCACACAAAAAAGAACTTCTTCTTTTTTGTGTGGTTAGTGAATAACCTGGTGTCCGGCTCTTCATTGAAGTCTTCACTTCAATGAAGAGCCGTTCGATTCACACGTCCTTATTAGTGTAGGGCGTTGTTACGCCCTACAATAATAAGTACATACCTTAGTAAGTACTTAATACATTGAGTACTTATTTAGGTAACATTTTCGATTTACATGCAAATAAAAAAATGGCACATTGTACACAGTTTCGAGCAGTTACATAATTACTGTAACAAGTTCTTTCCCTATCGGAACTCAACGTTCAATTATAAAAGTGAATACATATATAGGATCGCTAATTATATTGTCAACTACGCGTGTGTATAATTACGAGTAGTCCTTAATAAGTACCGGTGTGTCCACTATCTTTTTATGGGTTTTACTTATTATTGGACACGAGTTGACACGACTTATTTGGTATCTTGTGCTTGCAAATTATAGTCCGATCTGAACTGGTTTTACATGATGTTAAGCTTTGAATATATGTATGCCTTTCCCTTAATTGATTCTTTTATAAAAGATTTTTTTTACAATTTTTAAGTGTTTGAAAAAACAGACCAGTAGGAAACTTTCTTGCTTTTCCAAACAAAATATAATTCTGCTGATTCCAGTAAATAAAAGATCTAAAGCAAAACTGAGAATTATTAATTGTATTTATCTATCATTTGTAAAGACACTTAATACTATTTAAAATGTATCAGTAGATTCTATTTTCATTTCTACGTCTCGCTTCATTAATTTTGCTTTTGTTATCGTAAGTAACTTGTATTTCTATTCAAGCATCAAACTCAAACTCAAAGCATTTATTTCAAATAAACAAATTACAGGCACTTTTGAATTGTCAAGGGGGTCGGTCAGTCAGAAAGATGAAGCTAAATGCCCATTCCAAAGCGTAGTAGGTACCTATGGAGAAGAACGGGCAAGAAACTCCACGGACACTCTTTTAAATCATGATATGGTTACAAAATATTGGTTACATCATTCATGTTGAAGTTATACATGTGAGAACGATGCAAAACGTGAAAAGCGTCCGTAACAGAAATAAAAAATAAACAATGTTGAAATCATGATTGAAATCTTCATTATTTAGTGACAGAACTTAAGTTTTATTGCTGCTAAGCTTCAATTTTTCGTAACATGTTCTTGGAAGACAACATCTCATTTTGTTCCCCAGGAAAACTGTAACCACGATTCATTCTACACACACCTAATTGCACTTATCTCTCATTAAATCTTCCCTTAAACGTCCACCTGCCCATTAAAGTCCACTATAAAGTTCTTCATATCTTCGAAGGCCACTCGAATCAGTCGGTAACGAAGTATTGAATAACTGTACCGCTATCCTGTGAGCATGCGTAAGAGTGGGCGCAACTGTACTTGATAACTTCGAGTTTATGATTGCAGTACCTACAGGAAAGCATTGATAACGATGACTGGTTGTGTGTATGGGCATTTATTTACGGATCCTTTTTCTTCAATTACGGAGTTTTGTTCTTAAAATAGCCTTCACATTTATTTACTGTTTTAATGTTTTCGGCAGGAAGAGACAAATACCGACAATCTTGAAAAATATTGCCGAAATACCAACAATCTTCAAAAACTTTCTGGATAAAAAAACATGACTTCAAAGAACTTATCAGTTTTACACCCGCTTGCACCAGAAATTACTTATTGCGTTTAGTGTAAGACTGCAGCAGACTGACGCGACGCGACTGTAGTAGAACGATTTCTCTGGAAACATCATGGAATTTGTTCTACCAGAATCGCATCGCACCGTCGCGTCACATCTGTCTATCGGAGCCTTTAAACGAATTAAAAACATCGTTCTGTTTCTGTCAATCGTTTGAAAATTACAGAGACAGAACGATGTTTTAAATATTGTGTTTAGACGTATTTAGTGATTTGTGGTGCAAGCGGGTCTTAGAAGGAAGGTATATCTGAATTGTTCGTCGTCCTTTTTGCACTGCAAAGAATAAGCCATTACATTTTCAAACCGTAGTGGGTGTCTAAAGACGCAATCGAGAGATTCAATCAGATGGATGGCCAGCAACATCCACTGATAACATCAGCTGCGAATACCCACTTCCAAGGGCCGTCGGCTACCCAGGCTCTGACAATAAGCCTTGCGTTTAACACTAGACTCCACGATCACGATAGAAGTATTTTGCTAAAGTAAGCAAAAACAGTATTTACAGCCAACATTACTTAGGCAGGTAAATTGCCTAAATTACGATCAAAGTCGATCTTTAAAGCCAGTACACAAGACACGCGGCGAGATAATAATGCGTGTATCATGTATTAGTATCTAAAAACAATGTAGACACACAAGGAGAGCGTACTATATTTAAAGAGCAGCCGGCGCGTGAGAACCAGTCTTTATACGGACGTATTATGTCAGCCTAATGAAGTTTTTCTCCTCTTCCTGCATTGTATTAACATAACCACTGCATTTCCTTGAGATTCACACAAAGAAAAGCATCTCATTGTGCATTTTGGTTTCGCACCATTGATGGTGGTAAATCAAATTTTGCATAAAACGATAGCATCGATTGTGTTCACATACATCGATTACAATATGCAAATAAATCAGGATAAAGTCGGAAGTAATTACGCGTCGGTTATGTAACACAGCCCTGAACCTGTATTGAGGTTGGTCGCGGCCAACGAACGCAGATTGCGTGCGACTAATGTGCGACCGTGCGCACTTGATCGTTTTAGATAGCTTTGGAGGCACGTTATAAAGTCATTTAAAATCTTAATAATCTATTTATCTTTGTTTTTATTGGAACTTGTAATCGAATTTAGAGCTTAATTAAGATTTTGTACATCGATATCGTATAAGTTGTGACTAAAATATTATCTATTATTTAGATATTTTATTAATTCGAGATAGGTGTAAAACTTAAAAAAATATAATTTAGATTTTCATCAGAAAATTAAGAAAACATGATTCATGCATCAATAATGGGTGGGTACAGTTTGGCAATTTAGAGATTGACGCGACTTCTATACTACATTCATAATTAGCAATTTTATTTAATGGCCTAGACATACACAGGTGCGTGCGTAATAATCATTTGACCACTATTTAACTCGTTAGTAAGCGTGGGAGCAGATATCACAGACGCCTTTGCACTCTTAAGCAATTATGATGCTATAAACTATCGCACCTTTTATTTAATTATAAAATACACTCACCGTAATCTTTTTACTGTGAGATTCTTGTTTTTGCGACAAATCACCACGAACGTAATTACACTTATAAGCATAATAAATTACTTGTTTATGTGTCACTTCTGGTAAGAATTATCTATATTACACAATGTTACTTCGTGTGCAACAGTCTTTGAAGTAACCGATTCAAATGGTATCTAAAGGCACTCATGTTTGTGTTTTAGAAATATATTTTTTTACTCTGTCGGTGAATATTTTTTCTATTCAAAAGTAAATTAATTGTTAAAATCAACAAAAGAACACGCTACACCAATTTAATAATTAATATAAAGCATTTTTTTTAACAGTATCAAGAAGTAGTCTTCGCGCTATACATACGAGTACCTACCTACATGTATCATATTGATCTGTTATTGACGTTAGGTCATTTGTACAGTGAATTAATTAATAACACATGAAAGGTAACTCTTGACTTTCTATGCATTTCTATTGCACGTTGATTGGAATTTCACTCCAATTAATCGCTGTTAGAATGTGTGAATGACTGTCAAAGGAATTCTAAGGCACTTCGCCGACGATGGCCACAATTGATTTAATAATAATAATTGAGTGCCGATCTCACAGAGAGCTAATCTTTAATCAAATTACTAGACAAACGAAGGGCTCGTGGCTAAGTGATAACAGCCGCAGGGGTCGATAGAAGGTTAAGCTTCGCTTGCTGCGGTTGGTTCGTGGATGGGTGGCAATCCATTACATTCTTGACCCCTCCGTGCCTCGGAAGAAACGTTACGCCGTTGGTCCCGACTGTCTTTCGATACGGGCAGTTGTTAGATACGGGTAGTCAGCGAAGTCCAAAAGTTTGACAGCCAGTCTTACCAAGGAGTATCGTGTTACGTCACTGGGTTGTGAAGGTTTGATAGGCAGTCGCTCCATGTAAAATACTGGTATTCAGCTGCATCCTGTTAGACTGGAAGCTGAACCCAACGTAGTTGGGAAAAGGCTACGCAGACTAGGCAACAAGAGCTTCCCTGTTCAAAGAGATTACATTACTTCATCAACGGTATACTGTACTGTTTTTGTTCGATAAGAAAGTTTTCTATAAAATGTCATGGAAAACCTTCAATTATCATTATTGGTAATTACAATAGAGGTTACGGTCTTAAAATCTTGAGTCTAGATTTGTGCCCGGTTGATGGAAATAGGCTCGCCCCCTATTACATGGGACTTAATCATAACTGGCTAAATGTGGGTGTACTAACCCTTAGGGGGTGTAACAGGCGTGATGTCACGTTATGTTGTTACGGTATTATTTAGCCTATCCAGGGATATGGACAAAATTTACAAACTTTTATTGATTGAATACGAGGCTTTTGGCTTCTTTGTATATGTTTATTATAATAAGTCTTCTAAGTTAGTGCAAAATAAACAAATTTTCTTTCTTTGTCTTCTTTCATTTTTTTCTTTCTTTTCAGTAAAAAGAAAGTATTACATTAGTTAGGTAGAACCTCAGATATAGACTGCCATATTATTATCTATATTGAAGCCTAAAAAGGATTTTTTTTTTTTAATCTCACGAAAAATTGCAACTTACCTTACCTTTAACTATTACACTTTATCAGATAGGTAAGTACTTATGATTTTATTCATAGAGTAATCACAACTTTTTTGCTTGCTCTAAGTGAACGATAATACGCCTGAGGCCTAATATATTAATATGTCAGTCTGCGTAATTCGATATGACTAAAATACGAGAAAAAACAAGACTTAAGAACCAGTTCTAATGGCTTTTTTACCAGAAAAAATACCGATTCCATGATCTACTTGATGAAGTTACTTCATCTCAAAAATTTCTACTTATCTAAAGGGTTTAATTAAAATCGTCTCCACCGGACCAGATACCTAGACCTACCCAGAGACCAGATCCTAGATACCTACTTCAATGCACCTAGTCCAGTGGCTTTTTTACCAGTCCTTACGGTGGTTAGATATGAACTTCTTCGATGGTACCTATGTATGTGAAGTCTGTTAAAATAGGAGGCCTGTATCTTAAGAGGCAGAGACAGACCTTGCTGACGGACTAATATTTTTACCACAGCGCAAGCTACGCAAACAATATCAGTTCCAACTAAAATCATAACCAAAAACTTAACAGCCCATCCTGATAGTTTAACAACCTTCAGTTATCGCGATCTGTGACGTCACGATGGCGGGATCATGTCAAGATCGCGAACCGAAGATTCGCTCTTATGGTTAACATGTCGTGTGAACAGCACTGCCCTACAGTTGACCTTTTCGCCCTACCTAACGGGCTGTAATATTATTCAACTTTTTTGTTGAACTTGTACGGTTTGACCTTAAATTGAAGTAAGGACTGAAGCTTAAACTTTGAAAATATTCAATAAGCAAAATTATTGCGATAATTAATTCAAATATAGTTTCACGGTGAAAATGTCCAGTCCAATAGATACAATCAAAACAAGTCTAAATAGCTGAAATCAGGTGTGGTATACATGACGACAAAAATGTAGAAGTTAAATAAAAGCAGTTCAATAAAAAACATTACAAATAGAAACATTAATAAAAATATAAAATGCACAAATGCCTAAAACATAATAAAAAGGCAACGCATTAACAGGTGAAGCCCATCCCAAAACCGTTGAGACAATTTAGATCGTTCAACTTGAACGTGACGTCCGGTGCTATTTTCATAGAAAAAATGCCAGTTCGAGGATCTAGCCTGGCTCGGTAACCCTCTCCTGAGTCATCTCAACCGCGGTACCCTGTTATCGATCACAGAATCAGTACGGTACTGGCGGTCAAAAAGAGCAGTAACTCTACCAACGATAACATCCGACACAATGAGTACCCGACTCAACCGCGCTTTGCGGCAAGTGCTGTGTTTAATCATGGTGAGCATTTAAATACAATATTAATTAACAGTGAAATTAACACGCGTAAAGCAAAGTGAAATCATAAAAGAAAAGCGGATTCACGTTCAGAAGCACTCATTTTTGTTTAGGAAATAATCGAATCTAAAAAGCAAGAGTTAATCACAACGCTCAATTTACGGAAAGAAGTGAAAGTTTGTTACGATTAATATAAGAACAAAAATTTGCGAGTTGTATCAGTAATAAAACATTTCTATTATAAGCACAATCGTGAAGGTCAATTGGGAGCACGGGCGGTATATTATTTAATGTTGTTAATGTAATTATGAGTATTTTCGGACGAGACCATAAAAAGAAAGTTATGACACAATGGATGCTCCAAGAATTCTTACTCCTTTTGTAAGTTTGTATTGCAACAGATTTACTATGTGAGAACTGCGGTTGAGAAGATTAGTGTTCGTGATTATCTACAGTTGTATCTGGTTGTAATGGTCACTCGCCGTCTTTAAATTAAAATGATTGAATAAATCTTCTGAAATAAACATTCATGAGTTAGTGTTGAGTCTGTAATGTATCATTAGAAGTAATTTTAATACTAACGAGAACACGTGGAAGTCTATTAAAATTTTCATTTTAACGTGAGAAATCTTACAGAAAATAAAATCAAATATGCGTAAAAGGTACTCCACAATTTGAACAGTAAATGACTGCATCTGATTTTATTTTATCTAACTACATATCTTCGCAATTTGATTGCAATTACATTTTATATACCTCATCGAATATGAAAATGCGTTGTACGCAATAAAATAAAATCATTGATAACGATTGGTTACTAACAAAAATTGAACTGAACCCATTATAACATTAGCTCTTTTGTGTAAAGTAAAAGGAAAATTATTGTAACAAACACGATCAGCGGTTGTGGACACAAAAAGCTCTTTGTTGTGAGTTAGTCGGATGTCAATATATACGGGTTAGTGGGACAGATAAGTAAGTACGTCGACTAGCTTAGGTTGATAGCTATCCAAATTGGATCTCTCAGCAGGTGGACATTGTAATTGTTCGCGGACGATGCCACTGCATGACCACCGCTCGCTCCAACACGATGTGTTACGATAGCTATAACTTTTACATTCGTACCTACATTTCAGATTTAGATCTTATCAAGAATACCTTGTTAATTTACAAAGAAAGAAACGACAAATAAAAACGATCTCTTTAAATGCATAAGTTCCGTAGCTAACGAGTTTACGTCCAAAATTAAATTAAAGGCGCAAAAAGTAAAACGAAATGTTCTTTGTGAAAAAAAAACTACAAAGGATAATCGTCATTTAACAGGTTTATTAACCTGATCCAGCAACAAACGTGACGAAGTAATCGGCAAATCGCAGGGTACATGACCGTGAAGCATTGTTATGAGTAAGAACCAACGCGCACGAATCACTCCTTTCGTATACCAACACTAAATTTCAAAAACTCTAGCCGCCACAAAATTTGGCGGAATCCTTGAGTAGTAGATAAAGAAATACTTCACAAAACAAGACGTCTCCGTAAAGATGGCAAGCGAAATAAGAAACGAATAAGGTGTATACGCAAGAGCGTTGACACAGATACCCTCGGCGGCGGCGAGACAAACGGGGATGAATGAGATTGTGGTTCACGATCCGAGACCAAGCTCGAGCGATTTCCCATCATTGTTACGATAACTAATGACAACTTGGATAAATTGACGCACTTTCAACGGATACATAAATTGTTACACTACATTCTTGTTGCTTGCGAAAATAGCTTCATTGACAAATTGCATTCCATTGATGATTGTTCCACTTGTTATAATGGATTAAGATTCATAACTCAACTTTATTCTTTGATTCCAGACGGTGCCTCTACCAGCCGGGTCGACTTCAGTGTTGGCGAAGCCGACAAAGTATCACTACTATCCTCACAATCAGCACATCTATTTGTTGCCTGAATGCGCTATTCAACAGGTAATTGACGCTTTTGTTCTAACCGGAACCGGAACAAATGAAATTCTTACAAACACTAGGTATGACTAATCGATGGGCTAACCGATTTAATTCAGTTATTGCTAGATCTTTTAAGACCTGAGCGAATATAATACTGTAAGGTTTCCCAAGTTCCTCGTATTATCTATGCTTGGGATAGATGCGGATCGAATGTGCTTTTGTTCTAAATACAGTGCAATGCCAGAGAACACTGCCGTTATAAAAATATAATATATCATATATTTTATGTTGATCCATAAATCTTAAGAACAATTAAAATAAAAGTAGCGAAGAGAGAACATTTCCAAGTTTTTTTTTTTTATAGTTCTTCCAGATAATTTACTTGATGGACTCATTAAGAGTGTAATTACGTGCTGGTTAGTTAAGCAAGAAAGATCAGTCCATCCATGTTTGTTATTATGACATACCAAGTATATGTAAGACGTGATGAATGAAAATCAAGACTAAAGAATCTCGTCCCACATGTCTGGCACGAATTCTGTTCGCTATGCAGTATGTTGGTTCGTTAGCTTCATATGGCGGTAACGTTTCAGGTATGCAACGCGGTCTACGTGCGTCTGAACTACACGCAGCCGCTGTGCGCGTGCCCTGCTCGGTACCGAGACCCATGCTCCGCTAGTCTCAACGCCGACGACCTGCATACTACGCGCCTCACCACCGACTCGAAAAAAAAGGTAACGCTCTAACATAATTGGATTTGACACACTGAATTCATTCTACGTATACGCCTATACTTTTTGTAGAAGAATTGGCATGTTTGTTGCAAAAGAAATCGATTTTTCCAAGTCAAATGCTTCTTACAAAGATGTGAAGCACAAATTAGTTCTCGTATTGTTGTCCGGTGCTGAAACCTGGTCATCAATGATTTGAGGTCACTCAAAAGAATGCAACACGAGTAACCGACCCAATCAGAACCTAGAAATGCAACTTCTTATTCACAGACTGAACTTATTCACGCAATGTGTGATAAGATTTACGTGATGCAAAGAATCGCGTGCTAGTTCTAATTGAAGAATTCTATTTTGGTATATAAACCGATGATCCAATTAATTGAATGCTGTTGTGGTCACGCTAGTTTTGCTTACTACAAAATTCTGAGCAATCGTTATCATCATCAACAATCGCAACACATTCTTGAGATGCTTGAGATTGAAAGAATGTTGATTTTAACAAGAAGGTTGACTTCTAACGTCTACTTCAACAAAATCTTATGGGTACCATAGCCGATACTGTAAGGCATGCCAACACCAACTCAATTATATTGTTTTTCATACATTTAATTATATTGTTTTACTAACACTTGCACAATTCGTATTACAGTTTGCCAACAAAGCCGTGACCCTGGTGAAGACTTGCGAGGCGGTGTCAGAGATGAGAGAGTGCCGAGCGCCTAGAGACTGGTCTCTATTGGCGCTACAGAACATCCGAACTGGCAAGTCACACTACTTGGTCATCTGCCGGTGTCCCGAAGATCACATATTGGGTAAGCCATGTTCATTTCTTACAATATTTTACGCTCTGGGATTAAATGACTATTAAATGAAAGGAATACCGAACAAGATAAAAGACAATCCCAGTTTTGGCAACCGTACTAAGGCAATTGATAAAGCTAACCAGGGACAAAGTTGGTATTATGCAATGAAGGTTTATACCTAGTAGTGGATGAATGTGGTGTATAGAACTTCCTGCTATTAAATACATTTGCGTAAGAATTTTTGATCATTGTCACGTCAGATGTTAGATTTCCGTACGGAGTGCCGCAAGGGACAGTCCTGGGTACATTACATATCCAACTGAGAATTCCTATTGTCCATTATATTTGGTTAAGAATTCCTATTATCAGATACTGTTACCTACATGGTTGCGGCTACGATATAAGGGATCTTGCATTCCATATATGTTGACAGTTCGTGTTGCATTGTATGCAGTACATTACCGTTTTGTAAAGTGTTCACAGTTAGCTAAATAAGTATAATAGTGACCAATGTAACATACATAAGGTACAAGAACATTTTAAAGCTGTTCCAAGTACAATTTGATTCTGGACTACTCTAACTTAAGTGAATTTGCTACTTGCAAGTACAGAATAAGGACAGATTTTTTCAAAAAAAAAAATCATACTATGGATTGAATTCGATTGGTTTTGGTTGAGGTAATAACTAATGAATAACGATGTAAATTTTTTGACTCTACAGAAGGGCCGATGTCTCACGACCAGCCGACGTACGCGTCTGTTCCTGGCATCAGGGTGTACGGAATGATGTGTGTACGACCCACCACTGCTTACCATTCATGTTAGTACCTACTTTACCTATTACTGCTGGCTCCACATATCGAAAAAATGCAGTCTGTGTTGTTATGGTAGATTTCGATTTCATTTACAACAGATATCTAAATCATATCTCCCAGTCAGTAATATTAAAACTAATATATTTTCTGTTTATTTTTACAGCTTACAACAAAAATAGATTCACTGGCCTGACCGTGCAGAGTACTACAAGCGCCTACAAAGTGGACTATTCTCAGTCTCACGCGTATCCCGATAACAAGCCCGTATACAACAGATATCACACACATAGCTATACAGAACCCTATTACAACCGGAGATCTAGGGTCGCGAGGACCAGGCGATCGACATCAGAAGACCCCCCTTTCCCATGGTACAAAGTTATCGAACTAGCAAGGTCATTACATTGGATCAACTAGAAACTAACCTCTTTTAAATATAGAATAGAAAAAAGTTTGTTGGCTTCATGGAGGCTTTATATTAATCGGATCCGCCTCTTTGAATTCAACTTATACTTGAAACATATTTAATTTCGAAACGCTTTTTCGCTTATTTATCCGAATTTTTAGTTAATACTTGCTTACTAACTTTCCCATTCTAAACGTGATTGTTTAGTGTGGTGAAATTTATTTTTGGATGCCTATGAAATACTCAGTACAACTGCATTTACTAGAATAATGAACAATAATTTTATTTATTGAAATATAATAGTGAAGCTGTTATGTATGGGGTGAAAATGTTGCTAGCCATTCCATTATTTATATTCAATTCATTTCCAAACTGTTTTCCTCAGAAACTCTATAGAATCTGCAGTTCAGTTATCATGTTATGATGATAGGTGTTTTCCATTGTAATATATTCCTTCCAGTTTGAACGAAAAGTATATTGAAGTGCCAGCTTGTATAGGCACACCTTTTGTTTGAATTTGTTTCAAAACAAAATGAAATATAAAAGAGATATTGTGACGAAAAAATGTATCAGCCAAACAGCAGATTGTCCATGCAAGTACATTAATCACCAATTTCGTTAACACATTTTATTATAAATACTGTTTGTATAAAAATAGCACATGGCTAGTGCTAAAAACTTGTATTAGTTTCCCCCAAATTAATACAGATGGTTCACTCCGCGAAATCATTTAAATAAAAAGCAACTCTTTCAACGACGCAATAAAGTGCAATTCAGGTCGCACAGCGCTAATTACGTACACCTTGCCTCTCTTTTTAATGCGTAACTCTTAGATCTTCTGACCACGTTACACTGACTGAATTTGAACAACAAGTCGAGTCCTCGGCGTACTTATAGCTTCATACCTAAAATGAGGAGTGAACCATCTGGGCCCAAACAATAAACTTCATAGAACAATTCTGTTTCGAAAGTAGATTATTTCTATTATTTATTTTATTCAAAACACGTAATTTATTTCTCGGTATTATTTAGCATAACAATTTTGCCAGAAATAGAAATAACCATGACTATTAGTTATTAAGTTTTGGTTTATTATAATATCAAGATAAAATAATTATTTTTCCCCACCAATAGACGGTGATTACATAATAATTAAAACGTAAAACATGTTTTATTGTACACAAAAGATATGTGATAAGTTTTCAATGGTTTTTTTTGTGTAACATTTCAGTGCATTTATAGTTACATAAGTAAGTTTAGTTTAATGATAATATATTTATTTAAGAACCATATTTATACTTAACATAGAGAATTGTAAATAATAGATGTAAAAATTACAATATTTGTAATTACGGAAAATAAATTTAACGGATTTTTTATAATTTTTCACTTACTCATCATGTCACCCTGTATTTAAACGTCATGGAATAATAAGTTATTGAATTCCAGATTTTGTTGTCCTGTCATAAAGTTCATATTGGCATGCCAAATGGCAGTGAACTTACCTAATACTTTCTGGTCGACGACAATATCGCAGGTATACATTGCTGCCATCAAACGTTGAGGTTGCGCCTGGAATGCTTTCCGGCAGCCATCCTTCACTGCTGACATTATTTGACCTGAAATAGTAAAGATATTAGAACCAACAAAACTTACAACAACCAATTAATTCGATCTAACTTCCTGTACCAGTCCACTGCTAGACATAGGCCTCTCCAACTGCACGCCATTCAGCTCGATTGTCGGCAACTCTCATCCAACTGTTATCAGCCACCCTGCGAAGACCGTCGCTTCACCTAGCCTGAGGGCGTCCTACCTTACGTTTGCCGATGCGCGGTCTCAACGTTCATCGGTTCTACGGCTAATTTGGCCGGCCCAATGCCACTTCAGCTTGCTTATTCTGTGAGCTATGTCGACAACTCTGGTTCTCTGCCGGGTCACCTCACTCCGGATTCGATCCCTCAGAGAGACTCCAAGCATAGCCCGCTCCATAGCTCGCTGAGCGACCTTGAATTTATGAACGCCGTACCGTGAGTGTCCACGTTTCGGCTCTATAAGTCATAACAAGCAGGACGCACTGATTGAAGACCTTCGTCTTTAGGCTCTGTGGAATACGCGACGAGAACTATTATTACATAAATACTATTTTGTTTTAATAAGCAATTAAGAGTTTGTACCTGACAATGGTCCAAAATGTAACATATCATCTCCAGCTGATTTATCTAACGACCATTCTTCAACACAGAACGCGACACCCATCATTGGTTCATCACACAATGGCCCAGCTAGCGAAGCCAACTGGAACCCATTCACGAAACTGCTCTCGTATTCAAAGCGCGGATCTTCTTTTATTTCTTGTTCGTGATGCAAGTATTTTGTTCTATAATCTTCAGTTTGATTGAGAAGCAAATTCGGACCACAATTCCTGGGTCCTACGGACCATATTTGTTTGACAACGTCCTTCCATTCGGGACTGAGTTTGTCGCAAATAGTTTGGAGTTCGTCTTTGAAAACTTGGATTAGTTTTATCATGCGGTCGGATAGTTTATTTTTTGTACCGTTTATTTGTAATTCTTCTAGTTTACTTTCCAAATTTTCATTTTTGTGTAGTCCTTGTTGGGTTTTTATGTATTGGGAAATTACTTTAAGTAAATCAGTTGATCTATCTAGTAAGGCTGTAATTTCGTTCGGTAATGGTTTCGCTCTGATCTTTATTCTACTTTGTTTGTTGTTTGAATATACTGTTATGACTGGGTCTATATCTTTGTCTACAGTCTTGTCTACAACATTTTGAGCGTCTATTTCTTCGTTCGCCATGTCTATTTTCGGTGGTTCTATTATCGTTTCTCTAAATGGAACGATTGGTTCGGATACTGAAATTTCTATTTTTGCGTAGTGATTCCTAGAAGAAGAAAAAAACAATTTGATGTAGAATAAGTATCTCTATAGATGTTGAAAGTGGTTTTATGAATTACTAGCTTGGAGCGCGTGGAGGTCGAAAATTATCCCACGGAAAGGTGCTACCATTACGCGCACGCCAGTAAAGCTCCCAGTCGGCATGTTTTCATCTGACATCTTGAACAATCATCGTCATAATTCAGCCAATTTACACAAATCCCTAATGAATTATACACCTAAACCTTTCTCATGAATCACTCCGTCCATTGGTGAAAACCGTATGAAAATACATTTGGTAGTTTTTCAGTTTATCACGTTCAGACAGACATACAGACGCGGCGGGGGGACTATGTGTTTAATATGTAGTGAAATTGAACTGTTAAAAGTACTTTTTACAAATTGTTTGAAAAAATATGATCAGCTTACTTTAAATCTTCTAGACATCTTTCTAAATGTATTTTACCAGCTGTGACTAAAACGTGTTCACCCGTTTCCTGTAGCAACACTTGCACGCAAGAATCTGATTGGTTGAGCAGTTTCAAACCTGTAAAATTAAAAATTGATACTTTACATCTTTTTTTTGGTCTTGAATTAGCCCTTATTTTCTACAGCCAATAATGGAAAAATTTATATTACCTTTGACTAATTGTGGTAGTTGGGACGGATAGGTAGGTTCTAAAGCTACCCTCAATATTGGTACCACTGAGTATTGCATCTCACTGAACGCAGGGCACGCTACAGTACTAGATAATGTGGCTGTTCTTAGTACATGTTCTTCAAGACCACCAATACCTGGAATATGAAACATAAAAAAATAAATATAATCCCAGTATTTTTTTTTATTAATGTTTTCCCTTAATTACTCAGTTACAATCCTAACTAATATTATAATTGCGAAAGTGAGTTTCTTTGTTTGTTACACTTTCACGCTAAAACGGCTGAACGATTTTGGATGAAATTTGTTTTTTTTAAATCCTGTGTCGCAGACAAAGTCGCGAGCTGCTAGTAATTAAATATAGGTAAGTTCACGCAACCTGAGCTTTATTATTCCTTTGCCGACGAGCTAATATATCCACGATTAAAATTCTTCATTAGAAATGGGCATTTGGGTTTGTGTACGTAAATGAAATTCAAGTAAGCCATTAGTATTCCAAGAAGGCTGCGCTTACGCAATCCTACCAAATAACGAATGTGACGTAATTTGTTCTACTTTAGATTTAAATAGTCATGAACAATTGATACGACGACGGTCTTATATGAATTTCACAATATAATTCTAAAAAATATAAATTCACTCACCAATGATATTTCCTGCTATTGCTTCGTCAATTAATTCTAGCTCTCTTCCCATTAGAATATACAAGGATTTGATCCTGAAATAAAACATACAGTTCAATATTTTACTTTTAAAATATATTACAATTAAAAACAATAAAATTCGAACAAGCTCTTTCTATTAAAATAATGGGAAACCAGACAGTTTTAAAACCAAAAACCAGAAAGTTTCACTCACAATTGAGGAGGTGAAGAACAAAACCTCACTTTTCCACTTTTTCTAATATTGAAGAAAACAGTAAAATGTAAATAACTAACTAACTACGACATCTGCATTTTGGTTTAATTGTGTCATATTATGCTAGAGTTACAGTCAATCTGATGTACCAAATGGCTGATAAAAATGATAAGAATCTTAGCTAATATTTTGAAATGAAATTTGGAAATGTGAGGTTTTGATTAAATATTTTTGGAAAAGTGTGGTTTTGATCAAGACTAGTGGAAAAGCGAGGTTTTGATGTTTACCAAAAAAAAAAAAGGTGTGGTTTTGAAAATGACTGAAAAGATAACCTTGAAAAAGTACCTGAAATCAGAAATTTAAAAAGAATACGCATTTATAAAGAATTAAAAGAAACTCGAGCTGGGTAAAGAATAGTTTACTTGACCAAATTAAATGTTTGGTTTTGAAAAAAAACAAACAAATTAAATTAAATGTTGTTAAATAAAAATGTTGCCACACGTATGAAAAATAAAAAATACCGTAAACTATTTAGCAAAAAGACCAGACATAGTTGTTTAGCACCTTTAATCTAAACTCAATTGTTTTTATGTGGTTTTGATGAAGTCTTAATGATACCGTTAAATTGTACTCCAATAAAGTGAGCTTTTGAAAAGTCGATACTTTTCAAAAGCTCACTTTATTGGAGAACAATTTTAGACTGTTTTTTTTTAGTCTAAAGTGTGGTTTTGTTCGAAACTCTCTATTTGAAATGAAATTTTTTATAAGAAAAGATGTGTTTTAGATAAGGTTTTACTTATTTGCTTTGATCAATTCAACATTTTTTTGCACATAGACTAAAAAAAATTATTTAAAACAAAAATGGAAAAGTGAGGTTTTGTTCTTCACCTCCTCAATTGTTATAAAATGTAAAGTAACTTACTCTGTACAAGTAATATGCTCATCACTGTGCAAGTCCTTCAATTTCTTATTAGGATCTATTTGGAAGTCCTTACTAAGTATTTTGGAAGGGTCATGTTTGGGGCCTAAAACGTAAACTTTATCCCCTTTTTTTACTTTCCCACTAAATATTCTAGCGAAAGCTATAAATACTGGCTGGTCAATATCTTCTACAGCTGCCTTTTCTACTTCCGAATCTTCTTTATTTTCTTCTAGAGGAGTACTTTCAATGTTTGCATTGTTCTCTTTCTTTTCACGCAACTGTCTCGCTCTTTCCCTCCTTAAAGCCATTTCTTCAGTCGTCAAAACCTTAGGCTTGTTCTCTGGTAATATACTCTTATCAACATTAAACATTTTGGATATAAAAATAATTATTGGTCTACCATCACTACTATCACAGGCTAAAAAGTCTTTCTTTAATTCCTGTGTTTCAGGGAAGAAGGAATCAAAGTCACGTATTCTTGAGCACATTAATTTTTCTACCTTTTCTGGGAGGATCTCTTTGGGTGATGGAAGTTTTTCACAGACCATGTTGAGGACTGTACTTGATAAAGGCAGCCATTGAACCATGAGAGACTGGAGTTGAACTCTAGAGTCAGTATGCCTTAAATCTCTTGTTGTAAGCTTTATACCAAGTTTCTCACAAATAACAGGGACTTTTTCCTTTTCATTCCTCATAGCTATTGTTTCGTACACATTCCATAGATTGTCTAAAATGACTTGGACAAAAAGAGGTTTCTTGGCCTTTTCTTGAGCTCCTTTCATGAAGCGTTTTGTTTTTGTATTTAGATAAAAGTCACCCCAGAGTACCTTTCTCAGGATTTCTTCTTTTACACCTGAAATGGAAAATACTTTAAATTACTTCGGGATCTCACAGAAATAAGATCTTCTAAATTGGTTAGAAATATGTCATCGGACAAGCACAGAACCGTTCGTAGTGGCGGTGCTTGGGGGAGGTCTATGTTCAGCAATGGACGTCTTTCGGCTGAAATGATGATGATGATGTCATTAGTGTTGTTATAGACATATCTGTAGGTGACTCACATTATATTTACAATATATACATAATATATTTATACGTCCTACACTAATAAACACAAACACACAATATACATTATATTAATAAACATAAAACACTAAATAATAATTAGTAGCATTTAATATAAAACATTATCACGTTTACCGTATGGTCCGTCCGTCATTAATATAATAGTAGTACACTGGACACACGCGTCGCCTGCTGAGTCCCTTGGTTCAAAGCGCGTGAGGTTACCTGCGCGTGCGCATTTCTTTCCTTTACCGCGCATTCGAAATTATGCGGGTCGCCAGTCAAGATCTACCTATGACGTCGGACGCACGCTCGCTTGCGCTATTTATTACGATATCGATGTACCCGCGCTTAATCGCTGTGTCATTTGTGCAAACTTGCTATTTACTGTGCCTTCCTAACATTTCAACAGGTCCAGTAGTTTTGAGTTTATTCATTACAAACAAAAATACAAATCTTTTCTCTATATAATATTAGCGTAGAAAAGCAGTAAAGAATTGAAAAAGTGTTTGTGACTTATAGCAATATTTTGTAGTTTTTATCACACTTACCCAGTTTATCAGAGAATAATTTAGCAAATGTATGAGTAGTGAAGCCCCATCCATCGGCTGCACTAGCAAACACCACATTTCCGTGTTCAGGTGCGAAATAAAGGTTGGAGTCATCTGCATCATCCATAGCGGAGGTCCAATCGTAGAAATTGTTGTCTTCTTTATTAAGCTGTTCTTTTTGTTCCTGGAAAAGGATAGTTCTAGATTTTATTTGTGACACCTAATTCTTAAGGGCGTTTATTCTGAAAGTGGGCAAACTAGATGTCAAATATTTCACTGTTTTGATTAATTTGGCAATATTACTATATGGAAATATGAATGTGGCTAACTAGCGAACTAGAACATTAACATTTATGTTTGCAAAACATAAGGTAGTAAAGTCTACTAAGAATCCAATTGGAAAATAAAGTTTTAGAAGGAAAAATATATTGCGGCTGCCGACCATTTATGTTCTGTATTCATGAGTATAAATCTGTTTAAAAAGGTTTATTTTTGTATATGAGTTATGTCATCTTTTTGTATCTATGAGTTTCTGTGATAAATAAATAAATTTTTCTTTCTTCATATGACATACCTGTTTCCCCATAGTAGATTCTTCATTCTCAAACACTTCAGTAGTAAACAGCTCTGCCATAACCGCGTTAACTTGTTCTAGCAACTGCATCAAGTGCACGTAAGCGTCCAACGGTGTCAGCTGCATTTCTAATATGAGGCGATCAATTTTGTTGAGTACCAACACTGCGCGGATGTTCTCAGAGTATGCTTGTTTAAGTACCAGCCTGGTTTGTGGACATACTCCTTCTACAACATCAACCTGGAATCATATATTATTGGATTTATGATTACTAATGAAAGGAACTGAACACTGTGATTACTATATTTTTATCGTTTAAATGTGCTATACTGTAGCCATTTTAAAAAGTGAACCCTTACTAAGTATTAAATTTATTTGGGTGGACTTATTGCAAAAGAAAGGACAAATCACACAAAAATTATATAAACAAATGGTGAGTGACATGACTTATCTCTTATGTATTCAAAAACATTCGACAAAGAAAAATTAGTAAATTTAAGTTTAAATAATATTGTGGAACTTTTTATCAGCAATATAGAGAAATTCAGTGGAGAAATTGAACTGAATTTTATGAATACCGTTGATTTTACCACCGTTGATTTTACATTCATTGGGTATGATATTAACATCTGATTAGATAAAGATAAACAGGCTACAAAAAAATATTATCTCTGGACAGCATGCTTTGTAGCACATTTTATTTTTAGCAGAAATATTTACTAGGCTATTCAATGTTATTTAGTTGAGAAACGAATACTTTAACAACAATCTTATTGAAAACTAATAAGAAATACTCACAAGAACAATAGCTCCGTCACAAAGTCTGACTGCAGTGGACACTTCACTGGAGAAATCAATGTGCCCCGGCGAGTCTATCAGGTTTACCAAGTACTCCTGCTGTTCCAGACAGTGGTACAACGATATACTACTGCTCTTCATAGTTATTCCTCGCTCCTGTTCATCGGGCCTGCTGTCCATATACCGCAGCTTCCCCGACATCCTCTGCGATATTATCCCATTGCTAGATATCAGAGAGTCCGCCAAAGTTGTCTTTCCATGATCCACGTGCGCCACGATACAAATATTTCGAATATTTGTAGGTTTGTTTTGAAGCTCTAAAAGTTTTGATGAATCCACGAGCCGCATTTTGAAATTTTTAGTGCAACCTTGTTAAGTGCTCCTATACAATGGTGCCACTGGAGTCTAGTAACAATTTTGAGTACGTGAACTAAATAAGTTATTGCGAAAATTACAAGATAAATTGCACAACATGAGTTAAAACTTGTGCGACAATATTGGAATTGATAATGACACTGACATTTTAGTTCGGAAATAAAACATTCTGAAACCACGACTGCAAAATTTCTCAAGTTTCATTCGGTTCAAAAAGTTCACTTTTTTCAGTCTAAGCGCACGGACGTAAAAATATCACGGCAGGATTTTATCACACACTGGATTTTCAACTCTCGGTGTTGAACGAGCATTGAGAATCCAACAGAGTGCATCCAAGCGGGTGGAAAGACACACTGTTAGATTTTCAACTCTCGGTGCTTAAGAGAGCGTTGAAAATCCCGTGTGCGACAAAAAATCGCCGCGGGAAAAAATCGCTTGTTCGAACCTGGGCTAATGCAGTCGATGGCAGTTGTTTAGTTAGAAAGAAAAAGAAAAGAAAGAAAATACGTTTATTTGTGGTACACATGACGCAAGGAAACAACAAAACACGAAAATAAACAATTTGGAGGAAAATATGCGTCAGATCCACGCAAAACGGCCATCGCTCAGCATAATTCTGCGACCCTATGCGAGACAGAGCCCCAGCGCTGGTATTCAGCGACAGCCGGCAGTTCAATTTTAGATTTGTAGTATGTGTGAAGTGTTTTTTTGTGTGTTATGTCTTTGGAATCGTCTCCTCTCCCCAATCCCTTTTTGATACCATACATGGTCATGATATTTTACCGTAAAGCATCATTCTTTTTTTATAGTTTTGATCATCATCATCATTTCAGCCCGAAATCACCCATTGCTGGGTATATAGGCCTCCCCTGTCTTCTGCCATACTTCCCGGTTCCATGCGCCCCTTATCCAGGCGTTTCCTGCATCTTTAACAATGACTCGCGCTTTTGGACGGATATAAAACTACCCGACCAAAAGGGCGTACAATAAAAAAAAAATGCGTGCAAACCATGGCTCCAAATTATTCTAGACTTAAAAGATAAATGCGTAAATAAAACGAATAAACTACAATTGTCTAAATTATTTCTAAATGAATTAATAATTCTCAGAGATATAAAGTTACGGCTTCATAAAAAAGCCATTGAGCTAAGTCTAAGATTTAAATCGTTAGATTACCGCGCCAAAAGATAGCCGCGTTTCTGTTTCATTTTGACACCTCTGACACGCAATGACGCAGTGACTACACTTGTTTGTCATGGAAACGCTACTTAATCATGTGTGTGACTGAGTACGGTGAGGGCACATCTAGTGTTTTCCTAGAACAATGGTGACCGCTCACGTAGCGTCCGCAATTTACTGTTTACGGCCTAATGACGTGAAACGTTGGTTATGAAAGTAAGTTGGTGTGGTTTCCTAGAAAGCCTTGTTGACAAAAGCAAACCCGGGTGGGGTTTGCTTTTGTCAACAAGGCCCAAAGATTTAAGGGGCGTTACATTGTACGGCGGAAGATCCAATTTAAAGTTAATAGACCAAGCAAGACCCAAGAGACAAGGAGTCAAGACCAAGAAGTCATTTATCATATTACAAACTGAAAGACTCGTCAAACTGTTATTATTATCAATCACACAAACACAATAAAATCTCAAATCCTTCCGATCCTTTATGCGCTTCCTCACAGGGCATATAACTTTATTGGTAATCATGTCAATCTGACGTATGTTTCTGAATTTTGGCTAAAGAAGGTCCCAAACTCCATACAAAAATTATTTGTTCGGAGTTTCACAGCACTGCGCTTCCTGTTTATCTTTTTCGATTTATTTAAACTGAACCCGACTTATTTGACGTTTTCCTTTCCATTGACAACCTGTTGACAACAAATAATAATGTGACAGTAACATTGACGTTTTGTTTGCTCGCATTGCATTTGTTGAGGTTATCTATTAGCCTCATATTTTATAGAATTATTGAATAAAAAGTAAAGGAGATGGCGTTAAATAGACTATTTGCTAGTCTAGTCATCACTCCTAATTTGATCGCAAGGAGGTCTATTCATGTGGCTGCTGTAAATTTTGCCAGTAAACCCGACATTGACAAACCGAAACCTGGATTAGGCAAGAGTTACAGAAGAATTGTGCATTTCCCTAAAGAGTATACTGTTAAGCCATTAGACGTTACAAACCTCGCTGGGAGAGATCCTGAATCCGGTGAGTGACAAGTAATTTGGGTTGCTACATAATAATAAAACCATGTTATTTATGATCATCAAGTTAAGTTTGAGCCAAATTTGCGGATAATGTTATTGATAATATAGCTGGCCACAATCAAATATTATTATAAAGCATTTGAAAATAGTATAATGGTATTACTTATATGGTTTACATCTTCTTACAGGTCGAGTTATAGCAAAGGGCATTGGTGGGGGTATCAAACACAAGTACCACTGGATAAATTGGATCAGAGATGGTCCTACTGAGGGGCCACCACAGGAAGAGAAAGTAATTCAGGTGAGCCTTTATTTACTTAAATTAACACAACAATCTTGCACAATTCACTAAGTTACAAATAAGCAGTAAAGGTAGGTAACATTCTTGACATTTTTTTTTTGGTAGTTAACATGGGGAGTAGTCAGCTGCAAAGTTGATTATGATGTTTATAATAACATTATAATTTATGCCTTATCCTCTAAGATAAAATGACCTATTACATGTTTATTTATTTTTATATTTGTGGTTCTTTGCTAAATCTAAGTGCTCATATACACAAGCAGCATGTTGCCAACTGCAGAGGCAACTGCAGCTGTGCTGCCGACCACTGGCAACGTGCTGCTAGTGTATATGAGCACTTACTCCTGCCTTCATTATCCACATGAGTAAAAATTACTTATGTGGATAATGAAGGCAGCAAGATCATGCTTCACTGTATTAATCAGTGAACAATTATGCCAAAACTTAACTAACTAGATTCTGTCTTTGTTTGTTAGTTTTGGGTTTCCAAAGGATTTGATGCTCAATCAGGAACCCAGTCAAACTCAACTCAAACTCAAAGCATTTATTTCAAATAAACCAATTACAGGCACTTTTTAATTGTCAAGGGGGTCGGTCAATCAGAAATATGAAGCTAGTTGCCCATTCCAACGCATAATAGGTTCCTATGGAGAAGAATGGGCAAGAACTCAGTTAAAGTTTAATGTTTTCCCCTTATCTCTATCTACCCTATAGCCTAGCTTCTTCCAAACAGTATATTAAATGTCTTGCTTTTCAAATAATAATATTCAGTAATAAATTTAATTACAGGTAATGGAAGATGGTTGCAGAACAGCACACATAGCTTTAGTTGCTGTTGGTGACAAACTCAAATATATTTTGGCCACAGTTAATATGAAGGCAGGAGATATCATCAAGTCTTCTCGCATATTGCCTAGGATACCAGGTAAGGCCAAAACTTTACATTTAATAAAAAATCTTTCTTATTATAAATTAAATATTCTTTGAAATATTTTCATTATTCATTAGCATGGCAGACTGTTGAGCCTAAAAATGTTATGTTGTGTTAAATAAGAAATAATGCACAATTATGCAATAAACATAAATCTTTATCTTTAGCAAATAAGTTATATACAAGTTAGCAGAATACCTTTAGATAACATATCAAATGCAATTGTTTATGTGGTTGCAATTTGCTCAGGAAAGTTTTGATTTTCTAATATGCAACCGTTTATGTATAAAGATACATTTTTATTTTACGATTGTTAAAAGAAAAGTGTTTTGTTTTCAGTGAGAGCAAATGAAGGGGATGCTTATGTATTAGGAGCGCTCCCAAGTGGAACTGTTGTACATTGTATTGAAAAAGAACCAGGTAAACAGAGAACTTTGAACATGATAATACTTTATATAATCATGTTAAGTTTTTAACCTTAGATTTATTTTAAAAACCACACCCTCATACTTTTGCTAGTAACAATAGTGTTTGAAGAGGCACGAGAAGTCCCTGTGGGGTTCAAAAGCTTTCTCTAAATCGTCGTAAATATTCATAATTTTCACAATTTACAGGTCAAGGTGGTCTTTACATTCATGCTGCAGGTACATTTGGAACCATTTTGAGGAGACAAGATGACCGAATCATAGTTCAAATGCCTTCCAAGAGGTTGTTCAGTTTTAATCAACATTGTATGGCTGTTGTAGGTAAGATAACGATAAAAGTCATTTTTAATTACTAATCATATGGAAATTTAAAGAAAATTTAAAAATGATCGATGCTCCATAGGTTTTGGTAGTTAAATAAAGGTAAACAAATCGCAATAGGACCGCTGGCACCGAAAAGGTGCCACTATTCGTGACAGCGGGGCTTGACGGTTGTGGGCGCTGGCACCGATTCAGCCGTTGGTCCTTTGGCGGAAATACGTATATATAAACCAAACTAAATTTATTTTAGATTTTTACAATAGTTTCCTCTTTTATTTATGTATTTTTTAGGGGGAATATATAAACGCACTTTAAAAATAATGTTTGCAAATATTTAGCTTTAAAATTTATTTAATTTAACTCGCCAAAAAGCCCAAACTCTAAACGTCAACGAATTATAACGTTGCTAAATTGAAGAGTACAACTGTGACGTAGCATGACAACTGAAGTGACAGGTATTATGTTTATTTGGTTACTGGAAAGCTGTCTCGTCACGTGTCATTTTCATTCTTTGTTTACGTTTACCTAACTCCCTAAACCTATGGAGTATGGTATATCAACAGCCCTTGGCATTGCAGCTGACAAGTCACAAAAAACATAAAAGCAGCAAATTATTTCAACAAAATAAAATTTCAGGTCGCCTATCAAACGTAGATCACGGGGATACACCAATTGGTTCTCCACAACGTAACAGATGGCTCGGAAACAGACCTCGCTCTGGTCTTTGGCAAAGAAAAACTGGCCGACACGGAAGGAAGATCAAGCCCCCTAAACCAGTGAAAGAAATCCATTTACCCTCTCCAAAGTCACTGCCGGCCATCAAACTGACATTGACAAAGTCCTAAAGTAATATTTTGTAGAAATAAATAAATAAAAATTATGTTAGATGTTTTCAATGAATTTTATTTCTTGATACGACATTCGATCTATAATAAATATCACAACATAATATTTAAAACTGCTTTTTGGCTCACTGCAATATTTTTAATGAGTAAAATTTTAATAGTAACTATTTTTAAACTGCTAATTAACTGAGCTTTTAATACTTACAATACAACACTTTTAAATGCATCAGATTAAAATATGTGGCAAAAAAGAGTAGCTTTAAATTTAAAATGCAAATAGATCTTAGAATTATTTCATATTAGTCTTCGTCTTCATCCGAAAAAGTGAGTATCTGTGAAGAAAAAAACATTTGAATAAATTAACATGCCAATCCATATAAACAAGAATATAATCTCCTTTATTTTAGGTCCTGCTGACTAAGAATTTTAACTCATTCACGAGCCCATGACCAAAAAGGTTTGCCTTATCGTTTTATGAATAAAATCGATAGATTTGGTTATTCTGAATCCAAAAATCCTAATTTCCGCATCACGTCTGAACTGACCGCATTTTTAAATATGTCAAAAAGAATTAATGAACTGTTTCATAGCAATCTGTCTGATTTTCAGAATGTAGTTGAACGATATATTTTACATTGAAAATGGGGTAATGGCCCTCGGTAGTGCCCTACCGAGGGCCATTACCCCATTTTCAATGTGACGAGGACCATGTCATATGCTTCCCTACAACGCGAGCGGTGCATTCGGTGCACCTCGTCTACAGGTATCTTTTGCTACTGAAGGTCGGCTTAAATACCGGAGGAGTGCCCAACGATTGATGTCGGATAGTCTTATATAATCGTTCGCGCGGTAAACTCTAATTGCGCGATTAAAGATTTGTGTGACGTCAGGATTTTCGTAGTTCGCATGTGGCGACGAACAAACACCGCGAGATTGCAGGACGACGGGTATATAATTATGACAGATCGTTTTTTTTTTGACATTTCTGAAAATGCTCTCAGGCCACATTTGACTAAATGTCTGAAAATAAACTTTTTCGTACTAAAATTACGAAACCTATGCACTTTTTTAATATCAGACATATTGTGATGAAACTTTTTTTTTTTTTTTTCACTCAATTTTTTTTTTGTCATTTTTTTTGTTTCTGACCGGTACTGCCCACCGTTTCGGGTTCAGAATCATCAAAACTAACGATTTTATACGGTTTTGGTCGTGGGCTCTTGTACTATAGAACATGTCAATAGGGCAAGAGTACAAAGAGTACTAACAAGACTCTTTTGGCGCCTGCATAACATTGACAGGGAGTTGTTGGTAATTTTTTTTTAAGAAAAACAGAAATTGTATCAACAAAACAAGATGGCGGCGTTAGTTCCGGTTTTGGCCACGCGCCAAAAGAATCTTGTAATTCCACTTACATCTGTCATCTCAGCCATCAAATGCAACTCATGTAGTCCGGTCACCTCTTCCAAATAGTTCCCGCTATTGAAGACTTTGAGCAGGAACTCGATATTCTCCTCTCTATATTTATTTATCACAACATCAGAGCAGGCAATGCACTGTTTGAACTTGGCACAGGTTGGGGCCAACATTTGGTACGAGTGTAGAAATCCTCTTATGGTGTGTGGTATGGGACCGAGCACGCCTTCGAACTGTGGTGGTATGTCCTCTGTGTCGCTGTTTAGATTGTATACAGCTGGGGCGTTTTCCCTGGAAAATAAGTATTATGTATATGGAGTGCTAAGTAAACAAAAATGATATCCAAAGACTGGCTGTCATATAATTTTTCTATTGTTTTATTTGGAGCCTGTGAATCTTTTTGACAGGGATGATCATAAATGGTAAAAGCTGGATCAGATTTTTTTGGAGTTATCCGCTAGATACGTACCTAAGTTTACCGGTTGCAAAACGGGCCATAAGACGTTATGTTAAATTTAATTCATTCAGTATGTTAGAAGTTTATGTGGAGTATCATTGAGTATAAAACAGTTGTTGGACGTACCTGAGTGGATGTTGTAATAACCCGACTAGAATCTCAACGGCCAACGCGCCTGCAATAGCTGCAACGCCCGGTCTAGTCACCGTGCATTGCTGGTCTAATGTGCGGTCTTTTAACGACTGAAATAGACACAAAAATATAAATTATCAGTATATCTACAATGATAGAGTTTTCGTAAGGGTTGTATTGTATACAATATAGAACGATCCGTCGCGGATCATCCGCGGCGGATGTCTTACTTAGGGAAACTCACAAGGAATTCTCATAGCTCATAAGTACGGGCAAGAGTTGAGGCTGTTTCGCCTGCCAAGACAAATCCTTTTGCTAAATATTGTGACTTGTGAACATTGCAGTTTACGTAGACGGCTACATGGTTACTAATTTAGCAATAGGTATGCTGTTAAAACGGGGCTAAAATGGTTACTTAGCCATATTAACCTAAGGTATTAACTATCGTTTTAAAAATATTATAAAAGCCTGTAAACTTATTACTGTGTAAGTAGTGTTTGAACGCCTTGCAATGCAGCACATAGAGCTTCATTTTTTTTTGGACTCCCTTTCAACTTTATAGTAATTTCTTAGACCACACTCACATTGCCAGGCGCAGTGACGTCATTACAGAAGTAACACCCGAGGCTTCCGCCAGCGATCCAAGCAGTGCTTACAGATGTAGGTTCTTCTGGATTCGAGCCACCGACGCCGTGGCGCATCACTAGGTAGCTGTCGAATCCTAACGCCGCGTTTATCACTATCTGGGGAAATAAAATTAGAATTACATTCGTTCGGTAATTGTAACAAGCAACAGAACCAGCGCGTAAAGGGTTAGCGAAATTATTGTAATTTTTAAAATTTTTGTTCATTGTGGGATGGCCCTTACAGGGTGTACCGATGATCAAGTGAAGGCAGTGCAGGCGTAACTTCAGATCTTATACCCTGGTGCAAAGAGGGAATTGGCGTGTTCTTTTTTCAAACTCAAGTTTAGTTGCGTGGCAAAACATTTTGTCAGACCCGTTTGAGTCTGCAAAGAGATTGTGTTCAGAGAGGTCGGGTTTCGTGCAAAGATTTGTTTTTTAACTGTCAGTTTTTTGCCGCTTAAAATATCTTGATTTTTCTACAAGAACCTAGAATGCAACAGCAAGCGAGGCAAGCTAAAAATTCTCTTTTCAGCGACGGTTGGAAGAAGACTGTCCGTTGTCCAACAGTAGAAGACCTTCGGTTTATATGAATTATTTGTTAATAACATGATACTGTTGCTCTACAGACCGTGGGCGTTTATAACGAGATAAATATTGATAAAGAAAAACAGAAACAATTTCAAATTAGGTATACCTTTCCATAATGTGCTGCTATAAGTGTAGGAAGCCACCGTGCTTCTCTAGTATCTAAAAGAAGGAATATAACATCATGTTCAGCGATGGCCTCCGTGATAAGGTGGATGTTGGTTATCGTTTCTTCCTCCAATGACTCTCCAATCGGATGACCTGGCATCGGAATGTGTGCTACTATGCCTTTGCTTACCTAAAAATGTAGTAAAATAAATACTATTACTAAACAACATTAGAGATTAAATAAAATAAATGTATGTTTAGGGGTATGAGGAACAGGGTGTAAAGTTCACTCATCCACTATAAAAAAGGGAGGATCCTCCGACCAGTCTGGCGGGCAATTGCCCAGAGGTTGAAGACGGGAGCTTATATATATGTCCACCGTGCGGTAAACTCTAATTGCGCGATGCAGGATTTGAGTGCCGTCAGTGTGACGTCAGGTCTTTGATGCGTAGTTCGCATGTGGCAATGTAGATGCCGCCACATATGTAAAATCAGCTTTAATATCAAAACCGCAGGCTAGTAAAAATTGCGCATTCGTCTGCATTCTGCAAGTGTTGTTAGATAGATAGATAAACCAATAAGCTCGCCACCTATCACACTTACTGGACTTAAAATATAACTGGCTAAATGTGGGTGTACTATAGTACGCGTCTGCCCCACCCTTCCGGGAAACAATGATGTTAAACTCAAACTCAAAGCATTTATTTCAAATAAACCAATTACACTTTTGAATTGTCAAGGGGTCGGTCAGTCAGAAAAATGAAGTTAGTTGCCCATTCCAAAGCGTAGTAGGTTCCTATGGAGAAGAACGGGCAAGAAACTCCATGGACACTTTTAAATCAAAATATTCTTACAAAATGTTAATGTTGTTATGATGTTATAATAACAAAGTGACATTAACCAAAAAAAAAATTAAGTGTTGTTGTGGTAATTCCTTTGCGACCCAAAGGTTCATTTGCGAATTTGTAAAAAAAATATAGTGATTTGAAAGTGCGGTGCTCTTTGGAACACCCAAAAAAATGTAATGTTCGTGTAGCACCCTAATAGACAACCTTACACAAACTTTAGGTTGAACCAAGAACCTGTACAAAGTCATGATCTATCTATCATCACTGGAAATAACTGATATAATATGTAAGGAGGTTTAATTTTATGTAGCACCTGTCATGTTTTGTCTCTGCATGACCAGGCATTTAGTCCGCCTTCGTACAGTATTTTTTTACTTGTGCAAGTTAAGTTTTAATAAATAAATTCAAATGGCATGTATATTTAATCGAACCTGAAATAATTTCCTTTTGGCTCTCCTAGTATAAAATATTATTGAACAGTCTAATATAATTAATTGCGCCTCTTTTTGTGAAAAAATAATACTTACCTATTTTGGGATCATAAAATTACTAAATAACCAAATAACTGTGACCAAATTGGATGTAGCCCTAGCTTAGTTATTGTGACTAATTGTGAAAAAAGGCCACAAAGTAAAAAAAGAGGTTTATTAATTTGAAAAAGCATACATCATTAGGTCAATAAGTTTTTAGAAGATCAGTTAAATATTTTCCAATTACAATTACTTACAGCAGTAGGCAGAATATTTTTCAGGCTATCTGCAGCCGCTTCAGCTTTCTTCTGACCGCCATTGAGGCAGTCTTGAAAATTGAACAGTACCTGTCGCGTCGGGTTGGAGTATGACACTTTACCATTGTCTATAAATGTTATGTGGCGGAATCCCCACGCCTGCAAGAAAATATAATATTAAGACTTGTGAAAAGGGATAAAGGCAACAGGACGGCTAGAGATGCTAACCACCACAGACTTATTAATCCTCGCTAACAGTATCAATTATTATTTAGATAGAAATTTTGAATGACTACAATCTTACAATGATCTATCACTAGAGCCTTGCTCATTGCAGTGGCATGTTCTGGCCTTCTCTTTTTAAGCTATTGCATAGCTTTTATCGGAGACTCTGAGCGCGGCGACCGAATGTAGAAATTCCGTAACGAAAATAAAAACCTGACGCGAACGTTTGTGAGGATGGATGGATGGATGTTTGTTACTCTTTCACGCAAAAACTACCGAACGGATTTTAATGAAACTTTACAGTAATGTGGCTTATATATCAGAATAACACATAGGCTACAATTTATAAAGATTTTATGTGATTTAGCCATAATATAACGATAAGTATCCAGTAAGTCGGAAAAAATCCTGCCCTCTGAGATCTATCTTTGCGTGCGCTGCCTAAACCGCTGGAGTTACATGAAAAGAATGTATTGTGGGGTTGTTTGTCTTAAAGAGTTCTAAATAAAAGTCCGCGACAGCATATATCTACCTTTTATGTGGAAGCCATTATAGCCAAAATAGTGAGCTATAAATACATTTAAATTGAATACTTTTTTTAAGTTGCATATTTTAGAGTATTTAGTTAATTCGTATCAAAATAAATACCTTCATCGCTTTCGGTATTTAATGTAGATAAAATTTGTCTTTTACACTAAGTAATTTGGACTAATATTTTAAAAGTTAGAACGATAAGAATGACCTGCGATGAGTCGACGGCGGGCGCGCAGAACGAGTGTGGAGGGGCGGGATAGGCAATGACGCGCGATCGCCGAGTGCGCGACCCGAACGCGGGCAGACGCGTGAGGGCAGACGTCATTGACGGTTGTGTAAATTCTGCGATTTAGGGGGGGGGGTATAGGGGTATTTTTTAAAAAAAATATTTTAAATCAACAATATTATCTTCTTATTTTTGAATATATGCTATGCAATAGCTTTACCGCGGCAGTCCTCGAGTGCCACACGTATTTTTTTTCTCCCAAATTTTTCTTACCAATAAATTCCGTGCAACATGACAGCCGAGGGTCCCAGCTCCAAGCAGCAAACACTTAGTACTCTTCATCACATCCACGTTTATATTTGGCACTAGACGCCATTTCATTAGCTTTATATTCAGATCTGAAGCTGTATCTGCCAGTCTGGAATTTGGGAGGAAAAGATGAAACAAGTGACTCTCACAAATTCCCAGAAGTATCAAAAACAGTACTGGGCCAAAAATATAGCGCATTATTTTTGCGAAAGTTTGTGCAATTGTGTAACTATAAAAAGTGTCTTTTTAAAACTTAATGTAGCATATTATTATTATATTTTTTTATTGCTGAATGGGCCTGCTCTTGACCTCAATCACACCTGATGGAAAGCGATTCTATGATGGAATGAGCGTGCATTCACTCATGCTTTGAAGACAGAAGGGTTAGTAAAGCGTAAATATCTTACAATTACGCAAGACTCAAAAGAGATTTCCTTGTGAAATAACGATTACAGCATTGAGAAAAGACATATTTCGTAAAAGTGTGGTTTCGAGAATACAATGTTCGTAAAACCATAAAATTTCTATTGAAATCTTTAGAAGGTAATCGCTTTTGAATCTAGCGTAATTGTAATGTTTTTGTCCTCGTGACTGTACTGTATTCTCTTTGAAAAACTCACATTACAGGATCTAAAGATGCCGACATGTTAGCCAGCTTCGGGCCAAAGTTTCCTTTGTCATTCCTTTCCCATCCCACCCACACATTACCTACAGTAGAAGGTTCCTGTTTTACGTCCTAAAAAAATTTATGAAATTTTAAAAACATAAACACATGAACAAAACAAAAATGAGTGATTTGAAATGGAAAATAAAATAATTTTTTGGATAGCTTTTAATTGTTTCAGGATATTAACAAAAATAATAAGTACCTTTGACGCTGTCACCGCAAAGTATCGACTATTTTCAACATTACCAATAGCATTGCACCGTAGACCAATCACTTTTATATCAGTTCCGACTAAACTTGGGCAGTGGTCCAACAAAACTGCCAAGAACAGTCTTAAAGGCCATCCAGGATTACTTCCGTTACTGGGATCATTAAAGACAAAATAAGTACTGGATAAGTCAATATCTTTAAGTGAGTCTTCTTTCAAATGTAATATGTTTGATAATGTTTTAACACTGATAGTGTCATTTTCTTTAGTCACTGTAAAGAAGCATTTTTGTTCCAAATCTAAAGATTTATAGCTATGTGCAAGCTCGGCAATCTGTTCCGTGCTAAAAAGTGTAGTGATACTTGTACTTTTGTCTTTTACATATACTGTTGGCTGCATGGGTGCTGGGAACGCAAACCAGTAATAGTAATGGAATTTCTTGAGATCCTGAAATGTAAAAAGTCATTTAAAAATGATCCTGAAATTCGAATCTGGGGCCGAAACGTGAAATTTCGGCCCCCGACCGCGTCGCATCCCATCGCCTGCCGGCGCTATAACTTCGTTTACGGTTAGCGTTCTTTCTGACTTTTTTGGTAGCCTTTTCCTCAAAAATTAGGTTATCCAATGCAAAAATATTTGTTCTAATACAACTGGTCGTTCTGGAGATTAACCGCTACATACAAACTTATAAATAAACATATTTTAGCTCTTTTTAATATAGTAATATGAGTATAGAAGTAAAGATTAATACTTATACAGTTACGCTGTTATCATCATAGTAGCAACATGATACAGAGATATGCAGCTGAAAATATAATAATAAATTAAATCAGAACTCACAGCAAATGATAATATGATAAAATTCAATAAACTACTAGGTTTAGTAATCCATGTCTTTTCCTTCAGCCCGGCCCATATATTCTTTCCGACTGTGCTCAATAGGGCAGCTTTATCAATAGATTTAAACTCTTCAATTGTATTCTTGTTCATTATTATACCTCTAGCACTTGTGTATAGCTGTTCATTTTCTGGCGCCCTGGAAATAGCATGTTAATATGTTTTGAGGGATGATTTGGAAGTAGTCCTTTGTACTATGAAAAATCCTTTTTCATAGTACAAAGGAGTAATTCCTAATTCTCACTAGAAAAAGCGATCTCATTTTGCTGAAGATGAAGACAATGAAACTATTCCTGTTGTTAAACTATTCAAATGACTATTCATATTAAAACCTACTTGTTAAATGACGTGCCATCGACTTCGAAGACAGCTCCTAGGTCGCCGCGATAAGTGAATCGTCCCCAAATCTGTTTGGTAGTCTCGTTCAATTTATCTACGTCGAGTTTCATCTCCGTGAGGGTATGCCAAAAAGATGGGTGCACAAACGACATAAACGGCACATATTGTATTATTTCTTCTTGACCCTCTGATGCTGACATTTTCCTACGTATTCTCTCCCGGTTATTAAGATTTAAAATTCAGTAACAATCGCTCAACTTCGAAGAATAAAATGCAAACATGAACACAAAACAGCACAATAATTTGTAAGTGTCAGTGACACAGTTTCAAACATGTGTCATCATGACACTATCATGTCAATCCTGTCAAACACAGCTGTGATTAGTGATGCGATACCATTACGGGTCGTAAGTCTGTACAATACACATCATGGAATTAGTAAGTACTAACCACCGAATATATTATAAACTTTACGAGATACTAGCCGTTCATTACTAACAGAGTACAAAATGGCGACTGACAGAACAGTGGTACCAATTGCGTCACGGGAAAAGTTATATTGAACGCACAGTATATTACAAAGAACAGCCAACCATTCTAACCATACAGTCCAAATTAACAACTTACTAAAGAGGTAAGAACAGTAGGTAGTGAATAAATGAATACTGGTCGTTGAAAATTCCAGCCGATTTTTTCATTTTCGTTTATGATTTTTGAAGTATTCGATTCGAAATTATTATGACCTGACATCAACATGATAATGTCAATGGCTTATTTTATAATTTATGTTGACTTTTGAAATAAATTCATAAATATAAGTATAGTTCCATGTAGAGAGTGGTTTTATTTTGGTCTCTACAATCGAAATTATAGTGAGAAAATCTGTAAGTATTGAACAGAAAGTTTCACACACACAACATTTATTATACCGTCTAATTCATTGTTAGTGGGCGCAAAGGCGCAGGTTCATTGCTGCGCACACTATGTACACACGGCTACACATCAAGCTATACCTTTCGAGTTTATGCTGATCTCGCATTTTATAGGATTTCCGTACAATGCGAGGTCAGCTTATACTGGAAATGTATACATGGATGTGTAGCCGTGTGTACATGTACTTAGTTTTGCTTTGTATGAAAATGAAGGCGGGCCAGATTAATATCCATGTTTAGAACTCAGAACTTTAGACCAAGTTCGATTTTAAAGTAGGTATGGCTCAAGCTATATCTGTGCACCACATGTGCTACAGGGAATAGACACACGCAGCCAGATTAATAGATCCACGCAACTGACGTACATTGCGTAGCGTCTGTGTGTACATCGTACGAAGTAATGGAACTGCACCTTAAGCGTAGTTCACTGATGGACCACGGTTTTGATGTCTAGTTACGATAGTTTGCATCAAAGTAAGAACTTTGTTGCAAACTACGTAACTAACTACTAAGTATAATAGATCTAGGCTGCTCTGCTATAAAAACTATTCCTTTTACTTTGTGTCAATATGAAAGTAGTGATGTAGGCACATTTCGCCAGTTATGTGAAAGTCCTATGAAAAGGGGGTGAACCTATTGTTATTAAACAGGCACAAATCCAGACTCCGGGCTGCAACCTAGGTACTCAGAAATTCCTGTCAGAAAAACCCAATAACACTGCGGGACCCGGAATACAGAGCGTAGACCAATGACGCAGGTACATAGTACAGGAGGAGGAGGTACTATCGAAGAACTTCATGTCTAAGCAGTTTGAAAACAAAATCCCGTGAACACTATAACCACATCTGTTACCGCCCCCCCGCCGCCGGTCCTATAGCGGCCGAGCGCTGCAAGCAGAAATAGTCCTTACGGTGTATAGATATGAACTTCTTCGATGGTACATTATATATATATATATATACCTACTAAGAATATCATTTATGAGGTTTATAACGTGACTTTTTTGTTTATTTCAGACTAGCAGATTTTGTTTACTTACTTCAGTATAAAATAAACGCAAAGACATGGCAATAACTTCATCGGATACGTCGTGTGATAATAAAGTACCTTCGAAATCTTCTAGTTACGCTCACAGTTCTAAACATTCTTGCCAATTACTTCAATTAAATTTTAGACCCGAAAGCAGCATATCAAGTGCTACTAGTAAATGTAGCAAGCCAAAAATAAACAATGGTAAATGTAGCAAACCAAAAATGAACAATAGTAAATGTAAATCTCCATATCTAACTGGGGATAGAATACAGTTACTTTCTAGAGTAGTAGAAAAGAGATTCGTTCACAAAACTGATATTGTCTCATCATTCCCATTAGCTACAAATCTGTACAAAACTAATTCTGGTGACTTTAAATCACCTAAAAAAGCTACTAAGAAAGTAAAAAAATCGGTGCTCACCCTTCCAAATGACCCGGCTCCAGTTCCTCAAACATGTACAGTAAGCGATATGAATGAATCAGAGTATTGCGACAAAAACGTTGAAGATCGGAAACGAAAAATAGTTAAGAAGCGTGCTCCAACTCAAAATAACAGAAAAGCCAGAGTAAGAGAAAAAGATTTTGAGTTTTATGATGACAGAGATGCTGAATATTGTTCGCAGCTTAATATAGACTTAGACTGTAGCTCTACGGATATGATGAAAAATTTTAATGGTGATAGCAAGAGGATGTCCAACAGGAAGAAAAATTTACCAAATTCCAATAAAACTCACACAGCGTATAACAATCTGAGTGATGTTTGGGCCGTACTTAGAAATATAAATAGATTTCAGTTTAGACCTTCACCTCCGCTGTCTGAAGAGAGTATTGTACCGGTGAAAAGAAAAATACAAAAAAGACCAAAAAAGGCAAATCGCAAAGATGCACGGTAATTATCTAGATAACTCTCTCACTCTAATATCTTTAATAACTTTTGCAGTAAACCAATTTAATCTTTCAGTGTGATTGAGACTTGTCGAACCCAAGAAATTGCGTATATATCAAGTTACGAGCTGGATAAAAAATCTGCTAGTAACTTCTCACCATCCTCTAGTATTGATCGTATTACAGTTATTAACAACAAAGATGAATTTGACATAATATATGAAGAATTTGAAAAACGACTTCTTGGATCACATGATTTTCTTAAAGATTCAAATAATTCCAAAAATCTAATTCAGAAAAATAAAATTCTGTCCAAAAGTCCCAAAAAGAACGTAACAGCATTAGCTCATTCTGGGGCTAAAGATAATAAAGAACTGATACCCTTGAAAAAGAAGAAAAAAAATAATTTGGGTCCTCCAGTTGTTGAACAAAGTAAAAGTGAAATAACGGATATTAGCAACGAAAATAGAGATTCTCTAATTGGTACCGACACTATACAATATAACGATAATTCTGATATGTTGCTACATAAAACGGAAAACGACAGCATGTTTACAGCGACTGTCAGCTATACAGGTTCTGATCATTCAGGATCGAGCAAAGCTGAACTACCTAATAAAAAGAATGAACAAGTTAGCAGATATGGTAAATAAGTGCTACATTGCTCTTTCGGTTTGTGTATAATGTATATACATGATATATACACCTATCTTATGTAATTGTCTTATTTCCAGATAAATGTCTAGATGTTGCAGTTTTAAACAAAGAACACGAGGCAACTGCAAATATACCTAAACGATTAGATCCTCAGCCAAGAAAACCCCGCTTAGTAACCACGATGCCCAGTTCGTGTATGATTCCAAAATTAACTCAAACTGAAATAAAACGGAGGCTTGCACATATGAGGTTTCCAATCGTTGTTTTAGGGAAAGATCAAGTCAGTTCGAGTATACAAGTTATGGATTACGATCCTCCGCAGTTTAATGGCTTAGATCATCATATTTGGCCATTTATGATTGAATGGTCTCCAAATGCTCCTAAAGATACAAAACTTCACAATAATACGCTAAGCAGAAAATGCTTGTCTTATCTTCTAGATTCTAATTCAGCAAGTCAAATCAAAACTAAATTACGCAAAACCAACACTGAAGTAGGTATATGCAAGCAGGCGGCCTTGAAAGACAAGAAACAAGATTCAACTACATTAAAAAAGAAAGCTATAACTATGCCAACACCTCCTTCAGAAATAACCGATAAGTTAATTCAATGTACTAAAAAACAGAAATCAATTGTACAGTTAAAGGACAAAATGTTGAACTTCTTGTATAAAAAATCTTCGAATCGTGATGTTAATAATTACAGTTGCAAAGACGATGAAAGCAAACCACACAAGCAAGCACTCAACGATAACTCTGCCATGGCTGAAAATAAAGTTACGGCTATATTGGACAGTCAATTGAAACCAGATAATGTTTTGATACTAAACGACCGACCCATCAAGAGACCTTTTTCGATTGAAGACAGTAACAAAAAAGCTCCAATTTATAAATATCCATGGGCTAAAGCGAAGTGGGCGAGTGATTTTATAGATAACGTTATGAAGAAGATACGAAGCGGAGTTTATTATTCTCAAGACCTTAAGGGTTTTTGTCACACATATCAAATTGGCAAGTTTTTCCTAATTTGTGTAAAAAATAATTATATAGGTGTATTAGTTAAGTACCTAATGTATTACCTAGACTATCCTTTTCCGCAGATTTGCAGGAAGTTTCCGTACATAAGGGATCGTATAGAAACAGAAGCATTACATATACTGCTGTTTCTACTCAGACTTGTGATAGTGAGACAGATTCCACAGATGATGGAACGAATGATATAAACCAAAATAATCGTATAAGTATACCGGGCTTCAATAATACACTACCGTTGCTTGAAATTCAAACGCTCAACATGAACCAAATTGCTGTGAAACATTGTATGACAAACATTATGGTACAGTTCGACGTTACTGTCCCAGCTAAGAGCGATAAAAATACCAAGAGCCTAAATAAAACTTTGTCATTAACCCCAGTTGCGATAACTAAAAGTCAGACTAAAGTATATAAATGTAAAACTACAATTTTTAATGCTATGTTGCCTGCTGAGTTATGCAGTATACTACCAAAAATGATGAGCAGTATAATCGATTCAAATAATAGCCCGATGGGAAGTCCTGCTTTATGTCTTACAAAAACCGATTCCTGGTTATCTACCATAACCGAACTAACCCGCTATGAAAGTAGTGATTTCACGATTCCAACTTCACCAGAGATTAAACACATTCTTGAAGGAAGATTTTCAAGTATAGATTACAAAAAGCCAATATTTAATCAAAATTATTTTAAAATTAAATACGATCGGTATTTGGTAACAGAAATGTTACCAATGGTTTCGGTGAATAATTTGTTAAAATATAAAGCGAGTGAGCTGGTAGTAGAGCTGGATAATTGGCAAGCATCTTTACATCAATCAAACAAACAAATTTCTGGCGTAACTGACACCCAAAATCATACAATTTGCACCTCTGTGCAGATTTATACCGACAGCAAAAAAAGATTGACTCCAGCCTTTAAACCTAACCAACTTGTGGGTATGATTGAAAGTATTATGCGCAGTCACAACTTCCAAATAAATCAGAATTTGAACTCATACTTCGATATGCTCAAATTGCAATACGATGGTAAAAATGTTGAAATAAAAATGTCGATGACAAACGACAGTGGCGTTCAGAAGAAAATCTCAGTATCCGTAAGCAACTTGAACATTGATTCGCTATTTAAAGCTTTTCCTAAAATTAAGAATGACAAAAAATATCAAATGAATATAAATAATACACCTTTGCAATGCATAGAATACACTAACACGTCACTAGGAAAAAAATCGCAGGATAAAGAACTAACTCAAGTCACCTATAAAAAAGCCAAAAGAAAAGGTTTCTATAAGGTTTACAGAAAATGCAAATCGACCAATAAGCGGAAAGTCGCAAGAGAGAAATTGACTCATACGGCTAACACTCCACTCAATAATATTACAACTGTAGACGATTTCTTCCAAATTCTCGGACCGAAAAAGATATTTTCTAGCGTATTTGATGGGAATGCTGCAAAGAACATTTTATCGTCATTAATGGAGGTAATTTTCTAACACACTATCAAATAAATGTTGATCATGTTTGTAATTACTACACTTATTTCCTAATATTAAAATATGTGCAGATGAAGAACTGGATATCAGAGATAAATCCAAAACAGGCCCTGTTGGTATTATTATTAACCAATAAGAAAGATACGCAAAATTTAGTGCGATACAGACCAATTATTTTGCAAGGCATCGCAGTGAACAGAATTACTCGAGCTTCTGAATTAGACATGGAGATTGAAGTAATTGACAGAGAAAAACTTAAGCCATTTCCGCAGGTAACTTTAAAACATGTTTGAAAAGGAGATTTAGAAGTAAATCCTCTTTCTTTAACCTACTTGCATCTATCTTCGGTAGTTCTCTCTTACATGTGGCCAAATGGATCTTCCATTAGAAAGTATCTTATCCAACCGATAAAACATTTTTTTTTTTCTGAAGCAGTTCGAAGGAATAACTTACTTGTCGGAATCAGCCACCGATTACGAAAATCTTTTGGATGAGTTGTACTGGATAGCTAAGACTACTGTAAGATATTTTTTTTGTTAGTTTTGTTTTATAGAGTACCTACGTATTTAGGACTGGGACTTTTTAAAATGAGTCATTATTATTAATGAATCTAAATAATTGCTGAGTCGTAAAAAACTTTTAAAAGATTTTTACGACTCGTAAAAATCTTTTAACTTAAACAAACTTTTAAAAGACTGAGTCGACGGTTGTTTTTTAGTTTTATTGATGGAGTAGTTATGTTCCACAGCTTCCAAAGAGTTGGACTAACTGTATCAAAGGTAGCGATCCCGCGGGTGACTTTTGTGATAGCGCAAGCACACAGCACCCGAAATAGTGCCCAGTGGAAATCCGTGGGAGAGGCTAAATATTTTGTAGTAAACGTTATAATAATATAGCTGCTGATATGCGTTGTATGAGCATTTTGCTTAATAGGTCGATGAGTGTATCTAAGAAATTTCGTTTTCTATTCATCAGGCTTCCGATTACAACAAAGCTTTCGATGAATCTTCAGTAAGGCTCCTGAAGTCCCTGTTGCAGAAACGCAAGAAATTGAATCCTTCATATCTCCGCGTAATGGCACGCTATGTAGGCTTGGGACTGGTAAAAACTCCAACTTGTTAATTATTTTGAGTGCACTGTTAAATTATGTGAAGTTTGCGGGTAGTTGAAAATTGTCTAGTGGTTTTGTAAGTTGTATTTATTTCATAATATAAATTATTTATTCTAATAAATATTATGTAAAATTAAATCTCTTTTGATTGTTTATGATATTACTCTTTTATAAAAACATGATTGTGCCGAAAGTGTTACCCTGCGCGACACCCTTGGCGTTCACCAATTCTATCTATTTCTTCTAGCGCATAGAAGCCTAATAAATGGCTCGTGCTGAATTAAAAGGTCGACAGCCTGGTTCTTACGCTATTGTGGGTATCGGCATTATAAAATTTAAGGGGGAAGGAGGGGACGAATTCGCAAAAAAAATCGACCTTCCCGTATAAAGGTACATACCCGATTGGATCATTTTGTATAAGGTCGAGTTTTTTTTTGCGAATTTGTTTGGTCCCATAGTAAATGTTGTTTATATGTATTTGATGAGTAGAACACACTCTTAAGCATTTTCGATTGTTTTCAAAGTCAGTCTGTATATCGTCTATTCTAAAAAAAGATGTTATACACAGGCTTTTTTGGTAGGTAAGAATAGTTTTCTTACCAAGAAAGCATCGCGGTCAACGCAGTAGAAGGCCTTAGTTAAGTCTAAAATGAGCAGCCTCGGATCTCGGGGGGAGGGGGGGGCGCCAACTTCAGGGGGCGACAAATTCAAGCGTATAGCAGACAAGTGCACCACCCAGCACATCGCAACTTTGCAATAAATGAGACACGCAGCACATAATAAGCATTCTTTTTTACAACAGTTTTGACCCCCCTGTGGGATTGGCGCATTATCGATCGATAAAATTTGATGAATGATGCTACCAATATTTTTATTTCTCGGGCTACGTTAGCGCATCCCCCATAAAGGATTGGCGAGTGGCGGCAGGCGGCAGGTTGTGTCCCGCCTCAAAAAAAAACTAGATCCGTGGCTGAAAATGAGCTACCTATATACACAAAGATATGGATAGGACGGTATTGTTAGAGCATTTTAATTTAACCCTTATCGGGCCCCATGTATACAGATATGCTACGTAAAATCTGAATGCAGCTTCATGTTCGAAAAGCACTGCTGAATACATCATGGACAAAAATAATCCGAAATCTTAAAAAGATGTGGTCAAAATATGTCCTCTACTGTTTGTGTACTTTTGTTGTCTGAGATTCTTCTATTTATTACCAGGCGTCGAAATTTAGTTTAGTTGGGTTAGGATATTATATTTTGATACTTATATAAAACTTTTTTTTTAAACTTATGAAAAAGCAAATTTTTCTGGAACCTAATAAATATTATTCTAAAAAGATTTCAAGAATTTAATCAAATAAACAAAAAACACAACATCACGTGAAACTAGAAAATAAATTGAGAGCGAATCCTTAATTATTATAAAACAAAGATCCCCGCCGCGTCTGTCTGTCTGAATGCGTTAAACTCAAAAACTACCGAACGGATTTTCAAACGGTTTTCACCAATGGAGTGATTCATGACGAAGGATTTTGTGAACGCAAAAATTTTTCACGAGTTCAAAATGGTTTCAACACATACGATGCTCACATTTTCTTCTGAAAAATGATTTATTCGCATCACCTGACCAATGTTCACATGAAAATAAGATTTTCAGACGGGTTTTATTTTTTTGCTTCATTTTAAATTTTCTCAAATGATCTCCGGGGAAAATATTGTGAATTAAATTGAATTTGGAGTTCTAAATGAAAGCAGTGCGGCACCGCTTCGGTACAGTGCTTACCGACCAATGAGGAAACGGCCTTACTGTCAGCACGGGCATTGGGACGACGCAGCAATGTTAAGCTAAGGGTGCATTAACACTGAAGCAGTCGAGCAGTGCGAACACGTGCAAGAATCGACCGATCGCATAGGTTGAAATCACACCTCGTTCATGTTTTCCGACTTTTCCACACAGACCTATTTCAACTGATCGTTTAAATTTCGCAGATGTTTTGAAAATTACAAACTGCAGATTTACTTAGGATGTGTTGGGTGTTCATAGTTTTAGTAAATGAGAAGATTTTTATTAGTTTTTACATTTTTTTATTGTGTAAAGTAAATCACTTCTGTGGCGCACTCTGGCTGGAGCTCTTTGAGTCACGCATTGAAGCCGAACGCCTACGTTTCAGCTCTTCTTGACGTCTTACCTGCAAAACGGAAAACAACAATTTGTAACATAACTTCTTTTGGTCACATATTTTATAACACAAATAGGTAAAAAAACTGTTGCTGTTTTAATATCTTGGTCTATATGAAGAATATGCCAAGGGGTAAGAAACAGCCATTACTCTTACAGCTGAGTATTATTTCCACAAATAATGTGGCCATATGATACCAGCTGTTAAGAAATGAACACTGGATAACTTAGGCACCATCTCCGCAGAAGAGATAATTGCGGCGATAGTCAAGCCTCGTGCAGACTGGTTTTCATAGAAATTGTTCCACCAGAGTCGCGTCGCGGCTGTCTGCGCCTTCACGCTGTGCCGTCAAATTATCGCCGTGTTGAGACAGATTCAGTTTCTTTTGAATTTGATGTCACAGCTAGACTATTGCCGCGCCTTAGATGGTAGTTGTAAAGGAAGTTCAAGGAAGGTGTATTTACAGGGGTACATTATGAGTACAACTTTGTCTATGGCATTGGCACGGCATTGCATATCCATAGGCAACTATGGTTTTTTTCCAGAACATTTAAAGATCAAAGTAGAAAAAATGTTTATTTACCTTGGATTCCTTCTTCCTCTGTGCCAACAGCTTAGCGTACTCGTTCTCGGACTGCTTGCGCTTAGTCAGACGCTTCTTCTTGAGTGCGAGACGGTGACGTCTGCGCTGCAAGACTACTGGGGTGACTAACCTCTGAATCCTGGGTGCCTGTTGAACAAAAATATTACATTAGTCAAATGGACTACAGATTCAAGTCGGGATAGAATATAGTTTAAAAATGATAATGCTAGCATGTGAGGGCTACAGGAAGTAATTCACATCGATTTTTTTGTTTAATGCTTGCCTGCGCCTGCTCAGCTTAGGAATGTGTGCCACAAGATTTAATTTTAAATAAACCTTTAAAAAAATTTGAACTTATAAGCAAATTTATTATTTAATAAATTAGCCTATAAATTGCAAAATCTATGTCAGAATAATAGAAAAGGTTGTAAAATAAGTAATAATGTTCAGCACACTGTAAAAGTAGACAGACATAAGCCTGAATCTTCTGCTCGGCGCCATTAATATGCCCTGATGCTGCTGCTTCCAAGCTAAAGTAGCTTGCAAACAATATTGTAATCAGGGGGTTTAGAAGCAATCTAATCATGCACTGTTTAAAATTTCCAAAGCCAATTGTTTAACAAAATTTAACATAAAATTTATATTGCAAAATATAACACTACAAAAATAAAATAGATGCTTGTTTTATCTTCTGACCATGTGGAAGACAACAAATTACATAATGTGCCACTAAAGATGAGACTTGACACACCACATGGTTTGATTTGCACAGTAGACGATTTATCTCTTTAACGGTATTAGGTCTGAGCCGGGGCGTCATCGGGGCGTCGGGAAGAGCGCGGGAGGCGCGGTCAAGTCTCATCTTTCGTGGCGCGTATGTGTTGAATATAAATATTACACTAAGGTAGTCAACCAATAGTCAAACCGGAGACCAGATTAATAAATGGCCATGAGCTATAATATGACATTTTTTGCCAGTTTATTTAGCAGGTCCTTATCGGGAAGTGATGAAACATACCGAGTCTTCACTCTATAGAAACTTCAATTATTATTGCTGCTTTACCTTATATCTGGGTTTAGCGTTCTCCTTGCCTTCCTTGGCAGGGAGTAGGCGTTTGACGACGTAACGACGGACATCATCTTCCTTGGACAGGTTGAACAGCTTGCGGATCTTGGACGCACGCTTGGGTCCGAGACGACGGGGGACATTGCCGTCGGTAAGGCCGGGGATTTCCTGTAGACATTTATGGTGGATTAAGAATACTGTAGTTATGTTTTTAATGACTTAAGCCTACCTAGCTAAAATATATTGGAGAATTAAGCTGCATTAAGCTGCGGTCTTTATTGACATAAAAGGTGATGATGATACCGTACGCAAAATACGCGCTTAGTCGTGGAGTTGCGGATATCAGCCCGTATTACCTAAGGTGATAATACTGTTATTTTATTCTTTCTGCAGATGAATACAAACACACTGTGATGACCAATCTTCTTGTTCATATTAAAGTATTGATTGCTTGGATTTATATCAATTGCCATGCCCCCAGCTCATAAATCGACAAATAAATACCTATTATGAATAGATATGTGCAATGAAATATAAAAAGCAACATAGGTTCTCAATTATTTAAAATTTTAAATACAACTGAGACGGCAAAGGCATGAAAACATTTGTCGTATTAATCCCACTGGGGCTGTCAATAGGTTAATGATCTTAACCAATAATTGTATTGTTGTTGATTTAAGCATTATGGGATAATAGCCTGATGAGAACAATTTTTTCTAGGTTAATAACTCTAGAGATCTAAAGTAAATAAATGTATGGTATTTGTAAAATGACCTTTGAACAAGTAATTCAAAAGTTATGCCAAGTACCAGTTGTTTTCCCCTGACGCATATAATTGCTAAGATGTGGTTATCTTAGAAACAGTAAGAACAGGGTTAAAAAAACTATCAATAATTGATGGTATTTACCTATATTGAAACTATATCATTTTATTATTGACCATGTGGACTAATAATTTACACATGTAAATAAATAACATTATTTAAAGTGTAAATAAAGAAATTTATATTCTTAAACCTAAGTTCAGATGCAAGCACAAGGTTCAGTATTTCCCTTGTTTTAAAATCTGAGTTATTTAGTGCTGTATGTAAAAGATGTAGATGGGTCTTCAATCCTGACACTAAAACTGAAAAATTTCTTAATTACCTGTTCACCCTTGCGGACAATGACGAGGGCCAGCACAGACAGGTTAGCGTCAACAATGCAACCACGGACTGACTTGCGTTTCCTCTCACCATCACGACGTGGTCTGTAGCATGAGTGACCCTTTGACATCAACAAACGGACACGACCTGGAACACAATGGAGACTTGTCAAGTATTTTGTATTACAGTTATTGTTTTATTCGTACATGTGGGATATTATTCAGGCAATCATAACGATAACCACATGATTATACGATAGGGTAACTTGTGAAAAAAGAAATTACAAAAAAAGTTTAAATAACATGTGGGAAATACGTACTGTTGGTAAGGACTCCCTGTTTCATCGGGAAGCCCTGCTTGTCGTTACCGCCGGCGACGCGGAGGACGTAGCCCTTCCATTCATCACCTAGCTGATCTGCCTCCACTTCCGCGCCCATGCGCTTCTCATAGAAGATGCGAAGCTTGTGCTCATCAACTACCTCGAATAACTTCTGGCATCCCGTAGCCGGGAAGGAGACGTTCAGCTACAAAAACAAAGTGAGGTTAGGATAACAATCATACTTCCAATCTTCATGAAACAGCGACTGCAGCCCCCCAACGCGGTATTGGAAAACATTTCAGTTGAGAACTACTTGGAACTAGGACTAATATAACCACACGGCACTTATTTCATGGCATGATAATTTCACTTTCCACAATACGGCACAACTTATCAAATATTTTCCAAAGAATCATATCCCGCTTTTAACAAAAAAATATATTGGGGTATACGTTAGCTATTATAGTATCACAAATTCAGTATATTTCACCTAAATTGTACATAATTTATTAAAAAACATTATGAGAACCTTCATGACTGCGGTTAGATTCCTTGAACGTCAGCCATGAAAAAGACCAGAGACACACATAGAGTTGCCTACAAGAGATGTAAATTCTGTTTTGGTTATGACATTTACACAGCATTTTACTATTTGTCTATTGCCGATTCGACTATCTGTATTTAAATGAAAATGTCTTCCCCGTAATTTGTATTTATATGATTTTTGAAAATGGATATTAATACTTTTTTCTTAACTTTTTTAGGGTTTGATGTTTAAAAGGTATTAAGGCTCGTGCAGACTAGCGCGACTTGTCGCACGACGCGACACCGGTAATTGTTCTTTCTTAGAAATTGTTTTGTTAGATTCACGTCGTACTGTCGCGTCGCGCCGGTCTGCACGACGCTTTAGGTACCTAATAGAATCGCAGTGAAGGCCTTTCAATTTGAGAGTTTAGAGAAAAGTGATATTGGTGCCGATTCTTTTATCACAAATGCCTCTAAACTAAATTAAAAATCACTCAAATTTAATTTATTCCTGTCAAACGACGATTTTGCATTCTGAAAAAGACTAAAGTGACACCACTTAACTATATTTTAGTTTGACAGCAGTAACATAGTACTGAGTTTTTAATTTATTGAAAATGGCAATTTTGCTATTCTGAATTTGACGTTTTTCACCTAAAATTTTGATTGTAAAATATCAAACCAGACTAAACTTGACAATTTTTAATCGCGATTAAAAAGGTGTGGGATAAAATAAGTTGTCATGAACTAAAATTCACACCAACATCTCGACTTCACGTGCAAAAACAGTACTCTGTTTATTTTTTATTTTGCTTATATCTCGAAAATGGTACGTCCTATCGCAAAAATAATGAAAATTTCGACCCCCTAAAGCCTTAACATAAACACCTAACACTCAACATGTAGGTAATATTTTTTCATATTTTCCATACAAAAAATGTAAAATTTCATATAAAACACGTCGAGGCCACACGCCATACGCGCCTCCGGCTCTAAAAAAAATCACGGGTTAGGGCAAACCACGTGGATTCGCGATTGTCAAATTTGATTTTAGTTGTGTCAAAAATATTTTTTAATTTAGAGAATTTTAGTTGCAGAATAGCTCTAAGATTCTCATAGTCAAAAGTAAATAATTTTAGTCTTATTAAAATGTAACTATTTTATGCAACAGCTGTTTTATTTTATGGATATAAGCAAAATTCCAAATGAATATCGACTAATAATTAATGGTACGGAAATCTCTTTCCGGGCGAGCGACTATTGTTTTTTTTGTTCGGCATATTGTGCTTATGGCTTCTCCAGTGTTATTACTCTAAGACGACCACGTTCATTTCGAGCCATGTCGGACTGTAGTATCTTCGGCACACTGTAATTTTAAAATTACAACTCTATTTGACAGATGTGAAGTGTCGTGGTTTTCGTTCGCTGCCTGACTGAAGTGAACGACGAATCATGACGAATGTCATTTTAGAGTGGAAACTTGTACCACATTTTGCATATAAATTTTATTCGCATTGAAAGGGTTGTGTCTTGTTTGTGTCAGACAGAAGTAAAGTCAAGTCTGTGAGTTTTCCTCTCCAAATTAATGAGTGGACAAAATTAAAAATGAAATAATTTTACACACTGATGTGTAGTTCGTAACAAGTGTATATTCATTGTCATTTACTTTTGGTTTGAGTGTATACTTTCATTTATTTATATCGCTTGAAGCGTTTGAATAAAAGTCAACTAGAAATCTACAAAAATGAATCACGAAGAGAATAAAATTATGGCTCACCGGCAGCATGTGAAGTATTTTATGCGATTTCTGAACATTTTGCCATCGTCGTTGTCATCTCATGATACTACCAGGTAATAAATGTAACTCATAATTTAATGGCCAGACAAGGACTGCTAACAATAAATTTATCACTTTTTAGTCAATACAGTGTCTTGTTTAGTCAGGATGATAATCTAAAGCAATGAATTCATTCATTCATAAAGAAATACATTTATTTTATTATAATGAACATTGAAGCAAAATTAAACCAATAATGAAGTTCATTATTCTGTACAAAATTCGTCATTTGTGATAAGTTCCTAGTAATGATGATTGCATCAAATGAGTTTAGAGAGAATTCAATTACCGTAGCAACAGTTAATTACATCTGAATGGTAATAAAAATGCTCATACAAGGCTTAAAATTTTAAAATGATAATGGACAATTATTTTTTTACTATGTTATGTGGATTTGCTATGTAACAACATAGCCCATATAGATAGTAAAAACTATACAATTTGAATTTCTCATTATATTTGTTATTTTATTAAATTATCACTTTTTTCTGCTGATATTATAGAATAAGAAGAGGAGGATATGGTTACGAGGATGATTATATGCATTTATTTTACATCATCATCCGCTTACCTATCGTTGACGAAACCATGCAAATTTATTAAGTTAAGGAGGATCCACAGTGGTAGACCGTGAAATTATTTAAAAAAAATGTTTTTTTCAATTTGCAGGTCAGTTTGTAGCTTGATCAAAATATGATCCGCGACCATAACAATTATGTATCTACAGAATTATAATCATTCGAATTGTTAATACTTACATCTCTCTAAGTTAGATTGAGACCACTGTGGATCCACCATCTCATTTATCTGTTTTAATTTTTTTTTATTCCTCTCTGATGAGGAAAACAGCATGGCCAGTCAATCAGACTGCAGATTGACTACGCTACTACTATGCTTACGGATTGACTACTTGCAAATAATGCTTTCTTAATTAGAAAGAAATAAAAAAAAATTTAACTGTTATTATTTATCAAGCAACCATTATCAATTAATATACCAAAATATGCGATAATGGGTGATTATCCTGTTTCACAAATGACTCTTTGCTTTTATTTCAGAGTAACCATTGCCTATTTTTCTGTATCTGGTTTGGATGTACTCGGTGCGATATCTTCGGTTTCAATAGACCTAAGGACTAGAATAATAGAATGGATCTACAGACTACAAGTTCTCCCTGATAAGAATAGTAAGTACCTATTAACTGTTGCCTGCTGCCTGTTTAACTCAACCTAGGGATACACCTGGGGATGATAGTAGAATTGATTCTCTGGGACTTGTCAGGCTTCATTGCCTCAGTACTTTCATGGTGGTCCCACTGTTGATTCCGGCGTTCAAGAGTTGCAATGGTTGGGAAAATAGTGGCTTGTCCAAGATTTTTTTTGGAAACTCCTTTACTTACCCAGATAAAAAGTAGTCCACTTCCAGGTCATATTCTCCTTGTATGTCGATCATCAAAATCAGTCGTTACGGGTTCTCGGAAGCTCGAAAGTCTGACAACCAGTCTTACCAAGGGGTATCGTATTACCTAGACGAGTGGGGGCTCACCACGTCACAATTCAGTATAAAATGTACTTGAGAGTGATGTCATGCCACATTTTAACTCAATGTATTGCCTAGTAACCTTCTGATTACGTAAAAAAAGAAAAAATACGTGCCAATGTTAAAAAAAAAATGTTTTGTCGACATCCCTATAGTGTACAACCAAGTTTGCAGCTTCGAAAGACCTGTGCTAACTGCGTGGTGCTCGAAAGACCTTAAAGTTTTTGATCATCTTTTAGTTTTTGACTTACAGCTTCTAAAAGGTGCATCCTAAGGAAAAAGTCACCCTATACATTTTTTAAGTAGCAGCCGTAGGCCGTAGGTCCAATAGAAGCTGAGATACAGCACTTCAAACATTGGCTATTTTTCACAAAAAACATACCCCTCGTTGGTGGCGTCTATCTCTACCCCAACTTTGTTTTATTGGGCCTACAGAGCTACGGATACGCTCAAATAGTAGCAAATTTTGTATACTTTAAAAATGAATGGCATAACTTTTCCGTAGGATGTATCTTTTAGAAGTTATGAGCCAAAAACTGATGCCGGTAGCATACCTCCACCGCGAAACCTTAGCAGCGAAACCGCAGTAGTTCAATTCAAGTGGCTCGCGTCATGTTCCGCCACTCGAGTTCCGCTACTTGAATTTCGCGTAGCGGAACGTGACGCGAGCCAGTTGAATTGAACTACTGCGGTTTCGCTGCTACGGTTTCGCGACGGAGGTGTGCTATTGGCGTGAAGGAAGTCCGAAATTTTCGAGGATTTTTTCGAGCACCACGTAGTTAGCACCTGGGTCTTTCGAAGCTGCAAACTTGGTTCTACGCTATTGGTATCTATCCTAACAACATCCAAAAAAAACAGTTCCTATAGTGCCATTTTCTGCGACCTACGGTTTTCTAATGACTGGCCTGGTATATCTAAGTAGACTGATAAAAATCCTGAGTTAATTATAATGAAATTATTGACTCATGCAATAAATGTTATGAGCAAGATATTTAATACATATCTTTACTGGAATGTAAGATGGTTGACCTCAGTCAGTATATCTGTCCTTGTTTAGTAGGTATAATAATATTTATAATGCCATTTTTCAAATTTCCATATTGACGCTTCTGCTATATTTAGATAAATCATGACTTATTTTACTGTGATTTGATTATAGTAAATGTAAGTGTAACTCATAAATAAGTTAGGTACTAGTTTTATGAGTTCATCAAACTTATAAACCTATTTTAACCTTGTTATTTAATAATGTACGTAATTAAATAGCTAGTGTAAATAAAAGTATACCCAAGTAAAACATTTTACTATTAACATAAATAATATTTATATTACAATTCTTATCATCATTAATTACAACGTTTATCATTTACTATGCTAATTTCCTATTGTTCAAATTGAAGAGCATACCTACATATTGCACTTAAATAAATAAAATATTTGTTCTAGTGGCATTTAGAGTTTCAAGTGTTTGTTCAAGTTGCATTGGGTTCCTTGATAAATTCTTTACATTAAAAAACATTTTACAAAAAGAGAACAACCGACTTCCAAAAAAAAACACTACAAAGTGAAAAATAACTTAAAGTCGGTGTCTTTGGTTTTGAATTTTCGGACCGACTTCCGAAATTTAAGTTATTTGTCACTTTGTGTTGTTTTTTTTTAAAGTCGGTTGTTTCTTTTTTAGTAAAAAGTTTTTATTTTTTACTTTTTTGTTGTGGTACCTACCACACACAAATTCGAATACCACTACCTGCTATGTAAATAACAATGACAGGAAGTTATCATCATATCATCCACTTAAACTAAGTGGAAAAGATACGTATTATTGAAGCTAACGATAAATCTATGCAAGCGAAGTTAATAAGATTTATATGGGACCAACTTGAGAGCATACGGGTTTTCATACAAAACAAATAATTTTCAAAATCAGTCCACAATTGACGGAGAAATCGGTGGACTAACATTAAAAAAATACATACGCTACGAACATAGAACTTCCTCCTTTTTGGAAATCGGTTAAAAATGGTATCACTGTTTCTGAAAATATTGTCTAAAATATCTGATAGATCATAGTCGTAACCAAATAGCTAATTCCCGTATGTTTTTGTGTCAGTACGAGTCTTCTACGTCAGCAGACTGTACTGCACTTTGGTGTCCTACCTACCTATATGCATCAAACACCCTCTGTGTTGAGGTTTCTAGAGCAGTGCCTTAGGATCTTTTCACATGCTCGGGTTCCCGATTAATCGGGGCCGGGTGGTTGCGAATGTACGGGTAAGCCGGGTTATTTGTGTTGGTACGTGTAAAAGCTTCCATATTTACCCATTACCCAGATTTCAAGAGAGCTGTGTTACAATTTTGGTGTACAATAAAGTATATTCTATCAAGGTTGTAAATAGCTGCAGTGATCAAATCGATTTGCACTTTGAAAGTTTGAGCAAATTGAAAGCCAATTTTTTTAAGTATCTTCCCAAATAGATCAACCTTTAGTTACTTATATATATTTATAAAAGTATAGTGTATTGTTATATTAATTATTACGACTCTTGGATAAGTAATTTAATTTAAAAACTAGATTAAATTATTATTTTTTGTACAACTTCCTGCCCTTCCTTTACATGTAAGTGGTTGTTGCACTGTTGAATATACATTTTTGCATGTTACCCATTAACATTAGTCCAGTGTAAACAATTGTTGGTGAATCTATAAAATAAATAAAAATAAAAATCATTCACGTGCAAGCTGAAGTGGCAGTAGGCTAGCTATGTTTGTCGAAGATCCGATGGCCGGTGGAGCAGACGAGTCCAGCAGTGCTATTCTGTAACCATCTCACCGTGAAAACTTAGGTGAAATGAGCGTGGAGTGAGCTGTCATTCCACAGGGATTGACACTATTGACAGCTCACTTCACCCAAGTTTTCACGGTGAGATGTTTACAGAATAGCATGGCTGGAGTGGAGACCGCGTATCGGCAAGCGTAGTGTGTGGGACGCTCCCCAGCGAGATAGACCGACGACCTTAAAAAGGTGGCAGGGACGGCCTGATGCGGTAGGCGGAGGACAGGGTGTTGTGGCGCAGCTTGGGAGAGCCCTATGTCTGTGTTAGGCTGAGTTGATTGATTGGATCATTCACGTTGCCACTGTACCTTGTATCGACTACCTAGCTGCTGAAAGGGCGTGTGTGAATAAGGCCGTCAGATATCGCTTCTTTTTAGTAACTTTGAAGCTGTCAGATGGCAGTTGTTCTAACACTGATGCTCAGCAACATGCTGAAAGCTGACACCATGATAGAATAGAACTTGGCTAATGATGGATTTAATTTATTTTGTCGTTAGTAAAATGTAGCAATTGTGTACATTTAATTTGATGTAGCATAGTATTACGCATGCACCATGTTTGCCACAGTTATCTGAGTATGCAATGTGATTTATTTGCACATATTATCATTTTACAGTAACCACTAAGCAGAAACATAAATATAACTTTACAATTATTATGCGCCCGTGTTATCCATGGCCCTAAAGAGTGTATATAAGATTTATTCCGGGCTATACTGCCCTGCTAAGCCGAAAGGCGCTATCTCAAGCGGAGTAACTTTTGAGAAAATTGATTTTTTGTAAATTGTAATTTAAGGAAACAAGGATAAAGGAAATCTTCTTAGTGGTTTTTTTAAATGTTTTAAGTTAGATAGCGCTATTTGGCTGATACCATTAGATGCGAAATTGTTATAGCTATTGAATCGTATAAAAAAAAACTAAAAGGCCGTATCTCAGAGATAGCGCCTTTCTGCTTAGTAGGGCAGTATAGGTACAAATCAGACCTTATGCACGATTTATCCTATATGCAGCAGGCAAAATTACGAACTTTACCTTTCAAACTACTCTTGATTTTATTAGGTACTCAACTATGCAAAGTCCGTTTCGTTACGATAGGTTGACACCAGTTTGCGCCACGTTCGACAAGGTCAACGAGGTTTTTTAATTCAATGTCAATTGCGGTAATTTTTTTCTCTTTCACTTGAATTAACCTTCTTTTAATCCTCCGTTTTGAATTGGCTGGTTCTAGAAAACTCTACAAATCGGAGCAAGTTGGTTGTGACAGACGGACAGACAGACAGACACACGAGTCATCCTATTAGGGTTCCGTTTTTTCGTTTTGAGGTACCGAACCCTAAAAGTAAGCTACTATTGTGTACACGGCTACACATCACGCCTATGCATTTCCAGTATTAGCTGATCTCGCATTGTATAGGATTTCCGTACAACATTTCCAGTTTAAGCTGACCGAGAGGTCAGCTTAAACGCTACAAATCGATTTGTAGAGTTTTCTAGAACCAGCCAATTCAAAACGGAGGATTAAAAGAAGGTTAATTCAAGTGAAAGAGAAAAAAATGACCGCAATTGACATTGAATTAAAAAACCTCGTTGACCTTGTCGAACGTGGCGCAAACTGGTGTCAACCTATCGTAACGAAACGGACTTTGCATAGTTGAGTACCTAATAAAATCAAGAGTAGTTTGAAAGGTAAAGTTCGTAATTTTGCCTGCTGCATATAGGATAAATCGTGCATAAGGTCTGATTTGTACCTATACTGCCCTACTAAGCAGAAAGGCGCTATCTCTGAGATACGGCCTTTTAGTTTTTTTTTATACGATTCAATAGCTATAACAATTTCGCATCTAATGGTATCAGCCAAATAGCGCTATCTAACTTAAAACATTTAAAAAAACCACTAAGAAGATTTCCTTTATCCTTGTTTCCTTAAATTACAATTTACAAAAAATCAATTTTCTCAAAAGTTACTCCGCTTGAGATAGCGCCTTTCGGCTTAGCAGGGCAGTATAGCCCGGAATAAATCTTATATACACTCTTTAGGGCCATGGATAACACGGGCGCATAATAATTGTAAAGTTATATTTATGTTTCTGCTTAGTGGTTACTGTAAAATGATAATATGTGCAAATAAATCACATTGCATACTCAGATAACTGTGGCAAACATGGTGCATGCGTAATACTATGCTACATCAAATTAAATGTACACAATTGCTACATTTTACTAACGACAAAATAAATTAAATCCATCATTAGCCAAGTTCTATTCTATCATGGTGTCAGCTTTCAGCATGTTGCTGAGCATCAGTGTTAGAACAACTGCCATCTGACAGCTTCAAAGTTACTAAAAAGAAGCGATATCTGACGGCCTTATTCACACACGCCCTTTCAGCAGCTAGGTAGTCGATACAAGGTACAGTGGCAACGTGAATGATCCAATCAATCAACTCAGCCTAACACAGACATAGGGCTCTCCCAAGCTGCGCCACAACACCCTGTCCTCCGCCTACCGCATCAGGCCGTCCCTGCCACCTTTTTAAGGTCGTCGGTCTATCTCGCTGGGGAGCGTCCCACACACTACGCTTGCCGATACGCGGTCTCCACTCCAGCCATGCTATTCTGTAAACATCTCACCGTGAAAACTTGGGTGAAGTGAGCTGTCAATAGTGTCAATCCCTGTGGAATGACAGCTCACTCCACGCTCACTTCACCTAAGTTTTCACGGTGAGATGGTTACAGAATAGCACTGCTGGACTCGTCTGCTCCACCGGCCATCGGATCTTCGACAAACATAGCTAGCCTACTGCCACTTCAACTTGCACGTGAATGGTTTTTATTTTTATTTATTTTATAGATTCACCAACAATTGTTTACACTGGACTAATGTTAATGGGTAACATGCAAAAATGTATATTCAACAGTGCAACAACCACTTACATGTAACGAAAGGGCAGGAAGTTGTACAAAAAATAATAATAATTTAATCTAGTTTTTAAATTAAATTACTTATCCAAGAGTCGTAATAATTAATATAACAATATACTGTACTTTTATAAATATATATAACTAAAGGTTGATCTATTTGGGAAGATACTTAAAAAAATTGGCTTTCAATTAATGTTTAATAACAGCAAGATAATAAATCATGAATCAAATAAATTAACCATCATAGTTAACATTTCTTAATTATAATATACAAGCTAACACTAAAATATATATAAACTATTAACTAACTATACAAATATATATCAATTTGCTCAAACTTTCAAAGTGCAAATCTATTTGATCACTGCAGCTATTTACAACCTTGATAGATTATACTTTATTGTACACCAAAATTGTAACACAGCTCTCTTGAAATCTGGGTAATGGGTAAATATGGAAGCTTTTACACGTACCAACACAAATAACCCGGCTTATCCGTACATTCGCAACCACCCGGCCCCGATTAATCGGGAACCCGAGCATGTGAAAAGATCCTAAGGCACTGCTCTAGAAACCTCAACACAGAGGGTGTTTGATGCATATAGGTAGGTAGGACACCAAAGTGCAGTACAGTCTGCTGACGTAGAAGACTCGTACTGACACAAAAACATACGCGAATTAGCTATTTGGTTACGACTATGATCTATCAGATATTTTAGACAATATTTTCAGAAACAGTGGTACCATTTTTAACCGATTTCCAAAAGTTCTATGTTCGTAGCGTATGTATTTTTTTTAATGTTAGTCCACCGATTTCTCCGTCAATTGTGGACCGATTTTGAAAATTATTTTTTTGTATGAAAGGGTATGCTCTCAAGTTGGTCCCATATAAATCTTATTAACTTTGCTTGTCTGGTTTTATAGTTAGCTTCAATAATACGTATCTTTTCCACTTAGTTTAAGTGGATGATATGATGATAACTTCCTGTCATTGTTATTTACATAGCAGGTAGTGGTATTCAAATTTGTGTGTGGTAGGTACCACAACAAAAAAGTGAAAAATAAAAACTTTTTACTATAAAAGAAACAACCGACTTCCAAAAAAAAACAACACAAAGTGACAAATAACTTAAATTACGTTCTTAAAGGCTCGCGCAGACCAGCGCGACGCGACTCGAACAATACAATTTCTGAGAAAACTTCACGGTATAACAATAACCGGTGTTGCGTCGCGCTAGTCTGCACGTAGCTTTAAGTCGGTTGCAAAAAACGAAAATTCAAAACCAAAGACACCGACTTTAAGTTATTTTTCACATTGTAGTTTTTTTTTTTTTTGTAAAGTGTTTTTTAATGTAAAGAATTTGTCAAGGAACCCAATGCAACTTGTACAAACACTTGAAACTCTAAATGCCACTAGAACAAATATTTTATTTAAGTGCAATATGTAGGTATGCTCTTCAATTTGAACAATAGGAAATTAGCATAGTAAATGATAAACGTTGTAATTAATGATGATAAGAATTGTAATATAAATATTATTTATGTTAATAGTAAAATGTTTTACTTGGGTATACTTTTATTTACACTGTAGCTATTTAATTACGTACATTATTAAATAACAAGGTTAAAATCGGTTTATAAGTTTGATGAACTCATAAAACTAGTACCTAACTTATTTATGAGTTAGACTTACATTTACTATAATCAAATCACAGTAAAATAAGTCATGATTTATCTAAATATAGCAGAAGCATCAATATAGAAAATTGAAAAATGGCATTATAAATATTATTATACCTACTAAACAAGGACAGACTGACTGAGGTCAACCATCTTACATTCCAGTAAAGATATGTATTAAATATCTTGCTCATAACATTTATTGCATGAGTCAATAATTTCATTATAATTAACTCAGGATTTTTATCAGTCTACTTAGATATACCAGGCCAGTCATTAGAAAACCGTAGGTCGCAGAAAATGGCACTATAGGAACTGTTTTTTTTGGATGTTGTTAGGATAGATACCAATAGCGTAGAACCAAGTTTGCAGCTTCGAAAGACCCAGGCGCTAACTACGTGGTGCTCGAAAAAATCCTCGAAAATTTCGGACTTCCTTCACGCCAATAGCACACCTCCGTCGCGAAACCGTAGCAGCGAAACCGCAGTAGTTCAATTCAACTGGCTCGCGTCACGTTCCGCTACGCGAAATTCAAGTAGCGGAACTCGAGTGGCGGAACAAGACGCGAGCCACTTGAATTGAACTACTGCGGTTTCGCTGCTAAGGTTTCGCGGTGGAGGTATGCTACCGGCATCAGTTTTTGGCTCATAACTTCTAAAAGATACATCCTACGGAAAAGTTATGCCATTAATTTTTAAAGTATACAAAATTTGCTACTATTTGAGCGTATCCATAGCTCTGTAGGCCCAATAAAACAAAGTAGTTGGGGTCGAGATAGACGCCACCAACGAGGGGTCTGTTTTTTGTGTAAAATAGCTAATGTTTGAAGTGCTGTATCTCGGCTTCTATTGGGCCTACGGCTGCTACTTAAAAAATGTATAGGGTGACTTTTTCCTTAGGATGCACCTTTTAGAAGCTGTAAGTCTAAAACTAAAAGATGATCAAAAACTTTGAGGTTTTTCGAGCACCACGCAGTTAGCACAGGTCTTTCGAAGCTGCAAACTTGGTTTTACACTATAGGGATGTCGACAAAAGATTTTTTTTTAAATATTGGCACGTATTTTTTCCGGATGACTTTCTACTTTCAAAATTACACCCACATTCAAAATTCAAATTAATTTAAAAGTGCATAAAATTATCGTCAATACTGCAAGGTTGACCGCTGGCGTACCTCAAAAACACGTTATAAAAATCATCAGAGGTCAAACCATGTCGCCCAGTTGTTTTCCAACAAGTAGTTCGACCGCTTTTTGCCTCAATCAGTGTTTTTTTAATTGCACTACTGCGCCCTAATTAGATAAAACCACAAAGCCTGTAAAACGTTTGTGAATCTACGCTATATAACTTTTTCAATGCAGTTATTTTATGCATTTTATTCGGTACTTCAAGAATGGTGAGGTGATTGCTTCAAAATACTTGATTGGCATTCCGTTGCTTCTTTTCATGTCACTGGCACGACTGTACCTATTTCAAAATTTGTTGGCCCAAAACTCGTCACTTTCACGGTGTCATCGGTGGCAGCGCAGACGTCACTGTGACTGCATGTTTTGGGCCATAATAATAACAATAGTCCCCATAGTGCTATCTACAACAGGAGTAATACCCAAACAGCTTCATCAGTCCCTTAGTTCCCTCAACCTGCCACCTAACACCTACCACCTGCTGCAGAAGGCAGTGATTCTTAACACATGCAGGCTAGTTAGAAAATTTCTTCAGTGTGAGTTGGACAACTTGCACCAATACTCCCGCTCAAATATAGTCTCAAATACCATACAGTCTACTTCGGAAAACCAAGCAGCATCTAATATTACTTCCACAATTAACCCGACTGATGGACACTTGGCTTAGGCCCGTGCAACCAGTTCTACCCTAGCCGGGTACCCTAGAACTGGTGGCACGGGCCTAAGCCAAGTCGGCCGTGGATAACAAAGGCAGAAACAAAAAAAAAAAAAAAAAACAGGAGGCCATAGAGGGCGGGGTAGGACGTGGTACATAACTTGCGACACAGGTCCACATGAACACCCTGCTGCTGGCCGTTGCTGATTGCTCTATATTGACCCTCCTATCTAAAACGAGCTGTTCGACAGCTAGGGGTCTGAGTTTCTCTTTAGATACCTATTAAGTTCTGTTTACGTTTCGTTTTTATTTTATATTTCTGCTTGAGAATGAGATTCTCGGTTGGTATATTGGCGTGTGCTAGCTGACATATGGCTAATATTTTAATTTATGTTTTGTGTTACGTAATGTAAATTATTTTGCTTACTATTGTATAGAATCAATTTTTTTTTCTAACTGGACAGACAGCTGTGTTGCTGGGGAGTTTGTTCTTCCCAGCTAAAACACTAGGAAGTGGTGAAGGGTGGGCGTTTTGGGGGACTGTCTTATGTAATTTACACGTTCGAAAAGTGCTGATTCTCTTTCATTGAATTTTATCATGGATAATATAGAGCAATGTTAACTCAAAGCTTATGAAGCTTATATGAAGCTTTGACTCATCATCAACATTCGTCATTTGGCCGAAAGACGGCCACTGCTGGTCACAAGCCTCTATCAAGCATTGCACATGAAGTCTTTGATGAAACAAAGTCTTGATTAATCAGAGAAAATTATTTATCCGGGGGGCCCAAGCCCATTTCAACTTGCATTTGAGAGAAAAGACTTAAGTCTTGAACTTGACGAATCTCCAATTTAAATAGAAAAGCATTCAATAAACAAAATGTTGTTAGAGAAACCCTGTTAATGACAGTTTTCCTATGCAGTTCATACATAGCAGGCCATTGCAAGCATGAGAGATGTGAACTCTTTAGAACCAAGGCCACTTTTTTTTCTTAGCCAATGTTTTCTGACATTTACGGAAATTAATGCAAATAACTATTTAATGTTTAAATTATGTACGTTTTATTGCTCTGTCTAACTGTTAGGATATAAAAAAGTGCTAAGTCCACTTAAGCGTCTGCGCAAAGGTACCTGTTTATACAGTTTCTGTAGTTTTATGCTTTTCAGTGTGAGATTAATTTATAAGCATTGAATTAGACGTAGGCTGGGTTAATACATAATGAATACATTGCTATAGTGTTGTTATCTTGTTTATTTTGAACATGTTTTTAGTAAGGTAGCGGTTTTATTGCACGGTTTATCGGCATGTAAATACATTAAACCTTGTCTACGTCGTAACAAGAACTTGTGGTATTTATTTTTTACGCTTGTATGCATTGCCTTGTTAATATCAGTTATTAAAACCGTGAAGGAAGCTCAGACGATTTTTTGTAGATTTATTTTTACCGTTTATAAAAATGATCTTATCATTTGCCTGCACCGATTTTTTTTGGTGACTCGTTGGTCTGGTAGGCAAGCGCTACTGCCCAGCATGAGTCCTGCCATGCTATTCTCTAAACATCTCTCCGTGAAAACTTGGGTGAAGTGAGCTGTCAATAGTGTCAATCCCTGTGGAATGACAGCTCACTCCACGCTCACTTCACCTAAGTTTTCACGGTGAGATGGTTACAGAATAGCACTGCTGGTTACAGTTCTCGGGTCGGGCATAGTGTTATTGGGTTTTCCATCTCTAATTTCCCAGTAGTAGCCTGCCATGCTATTCTGTAAACATCTCACCGTGAAAACTTGGGTGAAGTGAGCTGTCAATAGTGCAATCCCTGTGGAATGACAGCCCACTCCACGCTCACTTCACCTAAGTTTTCACGGTGAGATGGTTACAGAATAGCACTGCTGGAGTCTGGATTTGTGTCCGGTTGATGGCAACAGGCTCGCCCCCTATTACATGGGACTTAAACATAACTGGCGAAATGTGGGTGTACTATAGGTACACCTCTGCCCAACCCTTCGGGGAAAACAGGCGTGATGTTATGTTATCTTATCATTTTAACACCAAAAAATGACCAAGCATTTAACACCATTTACACATAAAATTTAGAGCAATGGTGGCCCAGTGGTAACAGCCGCGACTTACGAGTTGTAGGTCGTAGGTTCGAACCCTGACGGGCACTTTACTTTGTGTAATTAATTTCATCACCACTGCTCTCAAAACGGTGACGGAAAACATCTTGAGGAAACCGGCACGTCCTAGAACCAAAAATTCGAAGACATGTGACATTTACCAACCCGCACTTGGCCTGCGTGGTGGATTACGGCCCACTCCCTCTCACGGTGAGGAGGCTTGTGTCCCAGCAGTGGGAACATTATACGCTGATTATGATTATATAATAACACATACTATTTAATATGTAACATACATACTACTTAATATTATTCATGGGAAAATAACTTGTCTGCCTATCTGTCTGTTATCTTTTCACGCCTAAACCACTATCTCGACGAAATTTGTCAGGTAACCTGGGACCTGGAGAAAGACGTAGGCTACTTTTCATCCTGGTTATTTGGATTTAAACAAATATGAAATACACAATACATGCAGACGAAGTCACAGACAACAACTGGTTAAAAATAATTTACCAAAAAAATGCCATAAAAATTTAACACCTTTTACTATCTTTTACAAAAATCAAATATTGTTATACACAAAGTAATAAAAGCCTTCCTCCTTTGCAGATGGCGACATGTCAATGTGTGGCTTCCAGGGTTCCTCGACAATAAATATAGAATTAGCTCCTCCAAATAACCACTATCGCTGCGGTCATCTCGCTATGACGTATACAGGGCTTTGTATCCTGCTAGCATTAAACGATGACCTCTCCAGATTGAATAGGAAAGCTTTAGTTGAAGGTAAGTTCCGTAGAATTGATTGTGGGTCGATATTACCTGCGTTTGACCGTCTGTATGGCCCCTAAAGCTGTTGGTACACTTATCGCAAAATAAATAGGACTTATCTGATGTCTGCGATGGATGTTGCACCTGGGCTTCTTGCTTAGCGAACATGTAACACAATATGCGTGTATTTACATAAGACTACTTATGTAAATGCATGTTTTAAGGTACTCGTAAGCCGTTGAGCTCTTAAGGTCCACGATCTGACGGCTGACAAATGCTTGCACTGACTGGACAGGTCCACTCAAATCTGTGTGGTTCTTTCCTCAAAAGACCGTTCCAGACACTAATCTACATGGTTCTCATATGGCTTGACCAAGATTATGTCTGGACTTTAAAAGAGACTGCGACCTCTGATTTTGTTTCGGTCTTTCTTCTCAGAGTAGTCATATCTGACTACTCTGAGAAGAAAGGCCGAAAAAATAAAAAAATATAAATATATATATAGCCGAAAAAATAAGCTAGATGAGGTCGGCGTTTCGTATCGGAAACGCCGACCTCATCTAGCTTATTTTTAACATGACTTGTAAAAGTGATTCCGATATCCTATTTATAGAATAAACAATTCATACCATTTCACTAAATTCATGGTAACTGTTTGCGTGTCGATGTCCCTTACTTTATTAATTGTAGAAAAAGCTATTCATTTTATAAAGAAGTTTGATTAAGTCCTCCAGTAGCTCCAATTATATTATATTTATTAAAATTATAATAATATTTTATTTATTTAAATAATAAGTGTAAGTATTAGAAGTGGCAACCAATTAGGCGAGTGTTTTACGCTGTAAATTTTCTTTTACTAAACCTATTGTCAATTCGAGAACAATCCCAAATTTTAAGATAGGAGTCTAATGCCCGTTTTCACTAACACTACGCGACATCTAAATGTATTGCCTAATAAGAGCGTGTTGTTGGATTTTCAACCCAGGGCCCAGTGCCGAGAGTTGAAGATGTAACCGTGGGTTTTTATTACGCATTTCTTTTAGGTGTGCTTAAATATAAAAACATTGTAACTTAGTAAGGTCTACTCTAGTTAATCTTAATCGAATTTAAATGTTATTTCCCTTAATTCCAGGTGTGAAAGCACTCCAAACAGAGGAGGGTAACTTCGCAGCAACGCTCTCGGGTTGCGAATCAGATATGCGTTTCGTGTACTGTGCCGCATGCATCAGTTATATTCTCAACGATTGGTCCGGGTTCAACATTGAAAGGGCTACTGATTATATTATCAAGTCTATTGTAAGTAATACGTTATATTCTAATTTATTCAAACCAAGCAAGAAAAGTGACCAAAGCGTATAGTCGACCTCGTAATTGCTTTACCACCCTTAGCTTCAATGTCAATTTTACGTAATAAAACGTCAAAGTATATTTTACTTTTAGGAGCGTTTATTATGAAAGTGGGTCCCAAATCGATGTCAAATATTGTTTTATAGAATTGCAATTATAACACTGAATTTGATGTTGTCACCGTTTTAGGTGTAAAAAAGGCAAGAAAATAAAGTTTCCAAATACTTTTTTTACATCTAAAACCAAGTATTCGGTGCTACGATATTATTTATTGCATATAATAATCAATATTTTAGATCACTAGTTAACCACATTTCTTATTTCTATACAGTAGTATTGCCAAATTAATCAAAACAGGTAAATATTTGACAGCAATTTGCGACGTTGCCAACTTTTAGGGTATGCGATAGTTCGATAGTTTCAACCGGAATGAAGTTTCAATTTACTGGGAGTTTTGACCCGACTGCCCCAAAAGGAGGGTAATGTTTTTGTCAAAGTGATACAGCCATCAATCGGTCAAGGTTAATTACGGGGTTGACTATACTTCATTCATTAGTTGGGCACAGATTAATACAAAATGGAAACGCCGCAAAATAATTTAAATAAAAAAAGCTTAAGTATATCTCACACTTAATGCCAACTTAGAATTAAGTTACGATTGAGAAAACGGCTAATGCGTACCTAAACGTTCCAGTAATTTGATCAAACAGGCTGGTTCAAATAGTTTTATCAAATTGGCATGAATGTATGTGGGAAATGTGATCAAAAATTACTTGTCAAATGGCATGAAGAAATATGAATTTTCGTATTTCTATTTGACCAAACTATTTGAACCAGCCTGTTTGATCAAATTACTTGAACGTCTATGGCCCGCATAAGTATTAAAAAAAACCAAAATGTTGAATGCAGAGTTGATGGTAATAGAAAAGTAAGTCCAAATGAGACGACGCAACTATGTTGTGAGGCATGGTTATTTTTCTTCAATTAAAGAGAGAAATAGGCGATACGAAAAAGATTAAAATCCAATTAACACGTTTCACAAATGTAAAAGAAAATTACATGTGCTTATATATGGAAAGCAGTAAAAACGTGTTGATTGGCTATTATCGCACATACTTATCCCTCGTTTATATCCACATACAAGTTGTCATACTGGTTTTGTTAACTATTTTGTTCGCCTATTTGTAATTTATCGCAAGTTTTCTACAAGTTTTGGATACTTACTTAGTCTATACAACTTGTTTTAAGTGTAAACGATAAACGAAAACAGTAGAAACCTTACTGTAAACGCGGGGTTACGATGATTATTGCATTTAATTTAACATTTTTATTATACTGTGAAATGTTATCAAGGGGCCCGCGGCTAACTTATAACAGCCGCATGGGTCGATCGATCAGGTTAAGCGAGGATTGCCGCGGTCGGTACGTGGGTGGGTGACCATCTTTACATACCGAGACCCCTCCGTGCCTCGGAAAGCACGTTAAGCCGTTGGTCCCTGCTGTGTCATTCTTGGATCTTTGACAGTCGTACCGGGTCATCAGAAATCCAAAAGTCTGACAACCAGTCTCAAACCAAGGGGTATTGTATTACCCAGTAACTGGGTTGTGTTGTGGGGGTCAGGTAGGCAGTCGCTCCATGTAAAATACTGGTATTCAGCTTCATCCAGCTAGACTGGAAGCTGACCCCAACAAAAGGCTAGGCAGATAATGATTGTGAAATTGTATCATGGATTAAAATGATTTTTCCATGTTAATTAAATAATCTAACCGCCTCTGTGATCTGGTGGTTAGACCACCTGTCTCAGACCACGGTCCTGTGTTCGATTCCCAGTAGAGGCAAAATTTTCTGCTCGGTTTGGCTCATGGTAGGGCTCGTTGTAAGTCCACCTGGCTAGCTACCACCATCTTATCTAAGTCTGTCGCCATAACAACAATGTTAACAGCATTGTTGTGTTTCGGCAGTTAGAGATAAGATAGCCAGTTCCTCTGTGGTTGAGGATTCCGGGTGAAGCGCGCTTCCACCTTCGCCCTGATCCACACTTACCATAAGGTGAGATGTAGGCCATGAGCTGAAAAAGCAAAAAGTAATTTGATTTAAATTTAATAAAATAATTACGAAAACTTCTAGAAATGCGACGTTGCCAGCCCGCGCGGGATGAACGCTCTTAATAAGATTCAATTTAAATCAACATTCACTAAAATAAACGTTATTTTATTCACAGGGTTACGACTATGGCATCGCTCAGTGTCCCGAACTGGAATCCCACGGAGGCACAACATTCTGCGCGCTAGCCACACTAAGCCTAACGAACCAACTGGACAAGCTATCAGAACAGCAAGTTGAAGGCCTGAAGAGATGGCTCCTCTTCCGACAAGTCGATGGCTTCCAAGGCAGGCCAAACAAACCCGTCGATACCTGTTACAGTTTCTGGGTAGGGGCATCCCTAAAAATACTAGACATGCTACAATACTCAAACTACGGCTGCAACAGAAGATATGTTTATGAAACACAGGACACAGTGGTAGGCGGCTTCTCGAAATGGCCCGACACATGCACAGACCCCATGCACACATATCTAGGACTCGCAGGACTGAGTTTAATAGGCGAAAGTGGACTACTAGAAATAGAACCAACTCTAAATATCACTAAACGGGCGTATGAACACCTCAAATCTTTACACGCAAAGTGGGAGAGTGAAACGATCTGTGTTTTATGAATACGTGTTTGAAAGTCTCCTGAGAAACTGGTTTTCTAATTGTGAATGACGACGTTAAATGTTTATTTTTACTTGAGAATGTGTATGTTTGTATATGGCCTTTAGATAGCACATGTTTTTAGCCTGGATACTGATATTTTAAAAAAAACTGCACGAATAAAGGACCAAGTTTAATTATTAATTAGAAACGAACAAATAATATATAAACGCGTACAATAAATAGTTTGCGCTTGTTGCCTTAAGACGTACATTCATAATTAGAAAAAAGTTTCCTACCAGTTTCGTAAACCCTAAGAATTTTAAGTTACCTACCGAAATTATCGTAATTTAAGTTTATAAAAACGTTCATTATGCTAAAGTATTATTACTGTTGCATAATCCTTTTGTATAATATTGAATTTGTTAGTACTTAAAATAATCTTTATGAATACTAGGTGCTAATACTTGAGTAGGTATCGGGTACCTAACGGGGTCATTAAATGGACAACGAGTAAATACTTAGCGTTATAGTACAATATGAGAGTATCTCGCGACGTGCCATGAGCATTTGAGTAGTTAGGGCGATTATCAAATTATTGCACAAAATGTAATTTTAAGCTGTTTTTATTGTAACTTATGATTTAGGACGCAGTGACATTATGTCAGCTACAGAAATTGAGTTTTATTACCCAAAGCAAATACGGTCGGTACCTATACATATTTACTAAAGTCGCTTTTTGTGTCTGTCTGTGTGACCACGTTATTCTTCTAAACAACGCAACGGATTTTGATGCGGCCTTCACCATCATTTAGATCATTTATTACGGAAGGTTTATGTATATAAAACATTTATATTAACCTTATATTTAATAAAGAAATCTCGATATTTTGTCAAGTTAAAACCGTGCGGAAGTGGTGAGTCGCTAGCTATAAACAGAATTGTCTATTACAAAAATATGCGTTCAAGACACTGTTTTATAGTCTCTGATGTCTTTAACAACACTGTTATTAATTCCATTTTATAACACTGCCCAAAAAAGAGATGAATGTACCTAGTTAGCTGGGTCCACACCGATCCAAATTTGGATCGCTCCACGATCCACGATCATGGAGAGCCGATCGTGGATCGGACATTCTTTCGCACGATCCGTTTTAGGAAACCCGCGATCCTGCCGCGCGCTCCTGTGCCCATCCATGTTTTAGCTAGATTAAGTTCAGTTGAACACACGCTCGATATGGATTGCCGGTTCGCCCGATCCACACATAACCGTTCACACCGAGCGCGCCAAACAACTGAGGCACTGTTGGTTTTTTGACAATGAGCATTGAGCATTGTCAAAAAACCAACAGCGCTCGGATCGGCCGCTCCACGGAGCGCGCGCTTCTACGCGTGTGCTCGGATCGCGCGCGGCGCATCCACACCGACCGCGCATTTGGATCGCGCTCCTGCCGCACCCGATCGGAGCCCACTGGATCGTCCGGTGCGGACCCAGCTATTAGCGTTTATTCAATAAACGGGAAAGTGGAATTAATTATGTCAATTACAAACACAGGCAACTATTTAAAACCGTCACTTTATTGCGAGTCGTCAATTACAACAATTATTTTGTGGTTACGTCATGTTGTAACTGCGTCCTAATTCGCAAACGGTCAGCAATTAGTAACGACCAATAGTATTCGAATTTAATGTGCGTTCATATTTTTACTGGAGGACAGATATCTAGTGGAAGGACCTAGCGGTTTTTACTTGCGTTTCGAAAAAGTGAGGTAGCAAGAAGCTTAATACCGGGTTGTAATATTTTTGGTCCGTATCTGCCTTATACATATATACTGGTTTATAATGATATAATTTGCATTATTTAATTAAGGGGGATACGCTAAAGCGTCGTACAGGGCCCTTACTATGACGTGTTAAAACCATCACCTTTGCGTTGTGAAATAAGGATAGTGCTATTCGTCCTGTATAGCTTCATCTCTCTCTCACACTGGAACGATGATTGCTTTAACAAGTCATAGTACAGCCCCAGACTGGCGTAACGCGACACCGGTAATTGTTCTACCGTGAAGTTTTCTTAGAAATTGTATTGTTATAGTCTCGTCGCGCCGTCGCGTCGTGCTAGTCTGCACGAGGCTTGAGGTAGCCCGCGAAATTCCGATTTTCTTACGTTTTTTGCAATTTGCTGGGCAGTACCAGGTTGTATATTGATTGCAATATGATTCGCGACCGTAATAAATATGGCTTTATAGAATTATAATCATTAGAATCACTAATACAACTTCTTAAGTTAGAATTAAATGTCTTGATTTCATGAAATAATCATTCAATTGAATTATATGAACTTAAAGAGTTGTATTGATGGTTTTTATGATATAAATTCTATAAATAAATATTTGATACTGGCGCGAATCATATTTAGGTCAACATACAACCTGCACGCTTAGCATGATGTAACGGGTTTTGTCGACGGAAGAATAGACAAAATGACAGATAAACAATCACAATCTGTAATTTTGTCTACTCTCCCGTCGACAAAAGCCAAAGAGAACCCGTTTCTATGGTTGTCATGTTACGCTTGCAGATACTGACCTGAAAATTGCAAAAACCGTAAAAAAAATTTAATTTCGCGGGCTACCCTGATAGTTTCGCCTTATGTCATAAAGTCCATCAATGTGGGCTGGACCCTCGTATCGGGTAGTGCTTAGTAGTCATTATAGCTAGCTACACTATAATTTGGAAGTAAAAAAACGCTAGTTGAAACCGCTAGTGTGTTCATAGCCTTTTTTTTTAAATAAAAATGAAGTAGTGAGTACTAGAATAGATACATCGAAATAGTTTGGCAGTCGCAGCAAATCTGGTCAGGACTTTAAAAAGGTCACCTCAAAGTCTATATTTTGTTAATTTGTTATAAGAACCAGTGTTTTACTCTTCTTCTTGGTAATTATTTTGCGAAGACTGGCATATCTTTATTCATGTGTTTGTATCTAGCTGGCCTTCCTGAGCTCACATTGGAATGAGTATAAAATTTTCAAGTCTCTCAACCAGTTGCACAAACACAAACATTAATGCCCCATTACTTAATGGATCATTGACGCTAATGATTTCATTAATTTCATCAAAGAACCATTAAAATCGAGTCTAATATTGCTTTCTGCAAGGAAGATTAGTATTTAATGACAGATTTAAAAAGTTAAAGTTCGTTTCTGCAACTGGCTGTTAAAAGTATTAGAATAACGAAGGGTTGGAAACCGAAAAAAAAAAAAACTATTTCTGTCATTGTGGCGGAGGTACATACATTGCATGGTCTAATAAAACAAGGTCTGGCATTCCGGGACTAACACATGCTTACGTCACTATCCAGTTGCCACTTTATTGCAACAAAACTCGATTAAGGAAAGATCCTGCCACCATCCTGTTTAAAAATATGTAAAAAGCATTTAAATTGTCGTTTCGTGTGTCTAACAAACGAATGAATTCAATTTAAACATAAACCAACGTAATTGTTAATTAAAACCTCCTTGTTTTATCGGATTCGCACAGGTAATAAAGGTGGTTGGGGAGTTATTATTACAAACTTCTGGTAACACAGATGTGATGACGTAGACTTGTGTCACCCACGAGACCATTGTGTTCCGGAATGCTATACCTGGCGAAGTATATTATTATACCATGGTACATTGAATATTTTCGTTCGATTAGACAGATACATTCAACAAGCTAACAGTCTACATCGTTACTGTTCTTGTGGCTCAGACTAAGAACTCACGGAGCGGTTTAAAGCCGCGCCCGCGGCGGTGGCTGGTGCAGCGGGACCCGCAAACAATCGCGCAAGCCGCGGGCATAAACCGCGTCGTGAAATTTAGAAATTTAGAAAGAAAGAAACAGTTACACCCGCGTCGGGTCGCGGGTGTAACTCGCTCCGTGAGTTCTTAGCCTCAGGGGGGCTGGGGGGATGGGCACATTATTTTTTTTGTTTATTTTCAAATGAAGTTGTTCCAAAATAAACTTATGAAGCTGTGAAAACATTTTACATACCAATGAACTTTTTGTCTTTTAGGTTATTTTTTGAACAGTCAAAATTTTTGCTATTCTGCTGTCTCCCTTAACATTGATTCTCTCATTACATGTTGAGCCAATGTTGGAAACAGTTCAAATTAGATTTTTATATAATGTTTATATGAAAATACATATTTAGCGAATTTACATTATTTACAAAGATTCTTTGCATCTTTTTCTTATGTCTGACGTCAGAATACCGTGAAGTATGTCATTAAAATTAGGTTAAATATTCTGTTGTGTTCCGAAGCATTTATAGTATTCCGTGCCTTTAAAATATTACTAAGGTTTCTGGTATCTTTTTCTGGTATCCGGTTTCTGGTATCTTTTATCTGGTATCAGGTTCTATTTATTATTGAACGCGCACACTTTATAGTTACGGCATCTATAAACTAAGTTGTATGCAGGTATGTAAACTTGCTGGCGAGCTTGTTTACCGGTAAGGGCACTACTTTTAACACTAGCTCAAAATACCAATGTTTTGATTTAATTGTTGTACGGAATACTAATATAAATTTATACTTTTTTAAGTGGCGCATACTGGTTTTTTACGGTTAGTAATTTATTGTATTTCACTATAAAATTCAACAGTTCCTTTTGCAGATAGTATAATATGTCCTACCTCTTGATTTTATAACATCAAGGCTTGAATATTGTTTAGGAAAATATTTTGTATATTTTAATATGTTATGCAGACAAACCTTTACTGGTGTTACACAAGCTGAAATAAAATTATCCCATAAATTAAAAGAAAACTAAAATACAGGGAGAACTTTACTCTTTCTTTTTCAAAACAACGTGTTCGATTCGATTCCTGGCCAGGAAAATTCATTTTTCAAAAATGTTACGATACCGTCTTCGTTTTCATAAAAATTGGCTCCTGTGAATATTTTTCGCTATTTCTCATAGGTAGTTTCGAATTTAGCCATAAACGCACACTTGGAAAATTCACCCTGTATATTAAAAATATATAATTGCTTTATAACATAGAATATTGTTGTAAACTACCATTTTACGTCAATGATGCGTACTGTGAAATATTATGTTCTTGCCTACATCCGCAAAAATGTCGACTTTATTACGCCTACGAGTCATAAGGATTTAATACTTCAAGAACCATTAAAATAATCACTTAAGGCTCAACATCAATCAATGTAGTAGATTTTTTAAATAATGACACAGGGCAACAAAATCACCGGAAAAGTAAGCCTTAAATATCAAATAGACGAGTAATACGAGTAATGCAAGACCATCAACAAAAATAATGCAAGTAATCTCAATATGCAAGACCATCAACAAAAATAATGCAGATGCAAAAAAAAGTTGTTATTCTGTTAAAATAATGTGTTTAATATTTCGTTCTGTGATTATTATTATTATAATACTCTTACAATGAAATATTTGCAAACTGAATAAGTATTCACTTTTGAATTCAAAATTCCTTTAATTTGTACAAAATTATGCAAGTATGGTCTGTTCCAAAGTATCTGATATAAGTGTAAACAAATCCTTTGCAGTTTAAATTCTTACGCGATTATTTATAAAATGGAACTAGTAACACATTTTATCTGTATTTAGGTTTCTACTTGATATCTCAACCACGTTTTTCAACAACTATGGTTTGAATATTAAACAAAATGAAAATTTATATTTAAATTGTAATTGAAAAATCATCGACGAAAACTGAAGTTATAAAATTAACCTCAATTGTCGAATGAATAAAATCTTTAAGTTAATTTAAAATTAAAATTTCGGGTTTAAGAGCGTTTATACAGAAAGTGGGCAACGTCGCAAATAGCTGTCAAATATTTCGCTGTTTTGATTAATTTGCCAATATAATGTAGGTATGGAAATATGAAATTATGGCTAACTAATGAACTTGAATACTAATAATGAATTGCAATTATAACACTGTCTTTGATGTTGTAACTGCTTTAGGTGTAAAAAGCCATTTGGAAAGTTTACAAATACTTTTTTTACATCTTAAACTAAATATTCGGTGTTACGATACTAATTATTGTATTTCATAATCAATATTTTAGTTCACTAGTTGGCCATATTTCTTATTTCCATACAGTAATATTGCCAAATTAATAAAAAAAGCTAAATATTTGACAGCTATTTGCGACGTTGCCCACTTTCTGAATAAACGCTCATAAGTGGCACTACAAATTGCCATCCACAAGTATGTCTGATCCATTTGTTTATATTTTCATCAGATATTTTGTTTCAGATAGATAGATAACACACAAAAGCACTATTAAATGATAACTAATTACATGAGTATATATAAAAACAAGGTGCCAAAAAACAAAAACATATTTACCTACTTAAAGAACTAGTGACACTACCTACTTTAATCTGTATCTATATTTTTGCTCGCTTCCATTTACTGTATTATTATTCTTTTAGCGTTCTCCGATTTACAATTTTTCCTTAAAGGGTGTAATACCCTTTTAAATATGCTGCCAACAACTGCATACCTTGCCTCAAGTTTGAACCTGTTTACCATAGGAGGAAAATAAATAATATAATTAAAGGCGGGTTATCCTAAACCTGTATTTTGCATGTAAAAAAAGCTAGGCGCACGAGTCTGCAGCGTGCAATTTTAATATTTTTTTGTACTGAGATTAAAACGAAAAGGGGTTTTGAAAACGGTTTTTATTTTTTCGATCTGACAAAGCACAATACCTATAGCATCAAAGGTAATACGAAAACAGGGATGTATCATGGGCATATTTGAAAATGCGTTTATTGTTATTACAACAAAAAAAACACCTTAAAACTATTTTTATCTGGACTTAAACATACTAATTTAACTCTTATTTAACGTATTTTTTTTATTTTAAAAGAATCAAATTGGGATAACCCGCCGTTAAGTAAGTAGAAGGCACATATTTTTGTTTTTAAATACAGCTCAAATATGTTCCCACAGAACAGGTCCTTGGGTGGGACAGAGACTAGATGAGATACAGTACGCATCTACAGTAACCGGTCATAATTATAGCACATCAAGTTTTTTTCAGAAAATTTTGACTTTGAAGAGCATCTTTGACAAATTTTGTGGCACAAATACTGTGTGACTGCCCGTACTAACTCAACGAGATCTACATTGTGTTCACCTGTATCAAACCCAAGAATTTTATTCGTTTTATTACTTGCTTTTCCAACTCACTTTAGACATTGGCAGAATGGTCGACATCGGCTTTGTTTACCATTAAAAATAAAAACCGACCAAGTGCGTGTCGGTCCGTCGTTAGGATGAATTTATCCCAAGAACAAACTTAACATTGTAGTTGAAAATAATTTCTCCCATACATTGGTATACGTTACGGTCAATTCTCCAACTGCAAATGTAAGTTTATAATCGCAAAAAAACTTTTTTTGTGTGAACTACAAATTAACGATATTCGGACTTTTTCCTTAACTTATGCGGTGAGCTTCTTAACAAATTTCATGATTCTATATCAACTGGAATTATCCTATAGGTTTCGATTTATTTGCGAGTATCAAAATATGTCGCATAAATCGTCGTATTTTTTTATTGCGTTGATTTAGAAGCTTGATTTTTAGAGCTCCAAGAGACCGTAGACCTACGTGTTTGATATTAATTTCAACTTTATACCTCCACGCGTTCCTGAGAAAAAGGGGAAAAAAGACTGACAACAGACAGACGGACGGACAACGAAGTAATCCTATATAAGGGTTCCGTTTTTCCTTTTGAGGTACGGAACCCTAAAAATAGGATAGAACCTGTGTGACAGCCCATTTCTTAAGCTATATGTGCTATATTTAAGCCCGGATACTTTACTAAGTTAGGCCCAAATCTGTTAATTAAATCAGCCTGTTACTGTCCCACTGCAGAGCAAAGCAAAGGCCTCTTCTCACACAGAGAAGGCACGAGCATTGATCACCACGCTTGCTCAAGACGGGTTGGTGATTTCAGACTTATATTATCTATAAGTCCAGGTTTCCTCACGATGTTTTTCCTTCACCGATGTCAAATTTGTTATTTAATTTTAATTTATTAGTAAAGGTTTGTCACTGAATTAAAAGGAACCATGTTATTAAGATTTGTGTTTGAAATTATGTATAAATTATTATGTAGTTATGGTATTAGTTTTATTGAAAAATGTAATTTCAACATGTAATTATGTCTATTTTGATCATTTATTTCGACTTGTTTAAAAAAATATTGAAATATAATGAAAGTTAAAATGAATGGTTGTTTTTCATTTATTCCAAGTTTTATTTGATAGATGGGTACTAAAAAAATGCAAAAGGCCTATTAGTGAAAATAATAATATCCTAAGTAAAATAGTTATTTGTTATACAAGAGTGCAAAGTTGCTTTTTAACCGCGTGTTCAATTTTGATGACCGAGCAAGCGAAGGATTCTAAAATTGAATCACGAGCGCAGCGAGTGATTCAAAGTTAGAATCCTGAGCGTTAGCGAGGGAATCAAAAGAGCACGAGGTGAAAAATCTTTGCACTCGAGTGCAACACGTAACTTTTCATTCCACCTCAGCGAGGAAATGACTAAATGCAAAAAAAAAAGTTTACAATCACAAGATAGGTACACTTTTATTTCAGTTTAGGTATTAATTACTACATTATGACAGGTAAGTATTACAGAATAATCTTTAAATTATAACAAAATAATACTAAGGTATAATTAAGAAAATTTTAAAGTAACGTTGCTACAGTTATTTAAATTGAGTGTAATATTTTTGTTTGGTACTGTAATATTGGTGTTAGTCACTTGTGTACTGTTTTTCGGTAAACTATCTGTCATACTTAATAGTTGTACCGATTCATCGGATTCCCTTGGCGTGAATGTTGGAGAGAGAGGGAGATGGTTAGGTGTTTCATAACGGCTTATTTTTGATGTAGAAGGGCCAGTCCAAGGATCCGATTGAGGCTCTTTCAGTGTAATGGCTCCTACGATGCCTTCACATATTTTAGACTTATTTTGGATGGAATCCTCTATGTATCCCTCTACAACTGCATTGGACTTCCAGCCTCCGTGGCGCTTAAGGGACAGGAGATCAGCTCCGGAATCAGCCAAAAGTGTGGCTGAAGTTCGTCGGAAACAATGACCCGTGTACAACAGGGGTTCTGGAAGTTCAAGAAATGTTGCTATTTCTCGTGGGATACTGCCAATTTTATTAGTACCCATAGGCTGTCTAACACACTTTCCATTGCGATACTGTAGAAAAAATCGATTGATTGGAGTGTTAGGCGGGCGTAAGGCTTGATATTTCTCAACAATCGTTACGTATTCCTTGCGAATGACGAAGTTGCGGTCTCTTTTTGTCTTTGTATTAGGTAAATTAATTAATAGTAAGTCATCTGAATGTTTCTCAATGTTTTTGACATTAAGTTGTGTTAGTTCATTAGTTCGACATGCTCCGTTTATTCCAATAATAAGAACAACCTGTAACGTAAAGAGTATTGTAGTAGATAAATGAATAAAATTGATATGAACGCATAATTATGCCTATCAACATCTACTAAGTATACTATTTAATTGAGATTAATATACTTAAGTAGATACTGAATGTGCAACTGACTTACTTTTGTCGCCAAATATACGGAATCGGGTGCTTCGTTAAGAAACTTTTCAATATCAGATACTGTGAAAACCTTCGATTTTTTTGGTTGATGACCAGATGAGGCTCTTTTTAAAAATGCCACTAATTTAGGATAGGTATCGATATGTTTGTCTTTTTTCATCTTTATTGTTGCTTTTAGCATCGAATACGTACTCCATAGAGTGCTTGCTTTCTTGTTCTCGGATAATTCTATAAAATATGCCAGCAAAACGTTTTCTGAGAAAGTTTTGGCTCCTTTTGCTAGTCGCCACGTGTTGAACATATCGTACTGTTTTAAATACTTCTCGCGTGATTGTTGAGGGAGAAAGCTCATTTGCGCATTATTAACAGTTTCAGTCAATTCTGTTGGCGTCAAGCAAACTTCCTCGTCGCTAGAATCACTCATTTTAGTTTTTTCACTTGTTTTCAAGTTTCTTGTTTTTAATATAAGGTTTAACAATGACGTGAAAAAATGCCGCGTAAAGAACCGCGTACAAAGCAAATTGAAAAAAGAACACCAAGAAGGTTCCGAGTCTGAGTTTTTAACAAATTAAAAAAAAGTTGTATGATATATTCGGCACCATAGAGGTAGCAGTAAATAGGTTTAATGTTTTTTTTAATTCACAAACTTAGTGCACACGATGTTCTAAATTCAATTTACTTTATCCTCTAGAGAATAAAAACGGCTTTTCCACTCAGATATTGAAGATTAAAAATACTCTTTCCGAGATGGTGGGATGAAAAAAATATTTTCTCATCACCGTCATCATCATCACTTCGCCCGGAATTACCCAATAAACGCTGGGTATAGGCCCCCTATTTTTTCCATACGTCCCAGTCCCAGTTCCATGCGTCCCTTATCGAGGTGTTTCCCGTTTCTTTGACGACTGTCTCATGATCAGCAAGCCGGCAATACTTTCTTGCCCTCGTAAACAACGATCAAATATGACTGTTTGAGGGGAATTACGTACCGGGAATTAGACAGATTAGAGTGTCTTCGATAATTACAGCAAGTGACGTGTAATTCCGGAGAAGCATCGAGTTTGGCGACTTGCGTAATGCAGGCAATTTTAAGCTCATTATATGTTAATATTAGGCAAACACTAATCTATTGATTTGAAATATGAAGTTCGTGTGATGGTTATGCGATAGTGTAGGTAAGTATTTTCTGTAGGACAGCTACTGTTTTCTTGAATTTTAGGCAATCCTTAAGAACTGGCCTGTCCACTGGACAGGGTCTTTCTTTAGCAGTAGGTATACCTACAAAAGTCTAACTTTATCCAAAATTTTGGTCTCTATTTCTTAGTTCGGTAAGTACTTAACTATAGTAAAGCACTACAAAGTACCTACCAATAATGGTAAAAAAAATACCGAAATAAAACTTATTCAACGGAAAACAGTTGAAAAGGTAAACCCTACAAACCGACGAAAGCAAGCCCCAAACAGAACCAATTTGAAAACATACCTACGCGAAACAAAATGTACTTAGCTACAAAACAATTAGGTGCTTGGTAGGTACACCATAGTACACAAACGGTTCATTCGGTGAGCAGTAACGCGACTGCTTCATAACGTACCAAGTGCGGTCCACAGATACGGAGCGAAGCTTGGCAGCCGGTAAACTAGACTTACACAAGTATTAGTGAGCGCAGCACTATCGTGCCCGCACACAAGCCCTGCGTTTAAGCGCCGACGAAGGAACGCAGAATAGACTGAGGTGCTGCATTATCAGCTAATGCTTCGGATTTCACGGTATTGTGCTCGGCTCTAACTTTAACATGTTAAATTCATGGAATCCGAGTGTTTTGATAGCATGCGAGACGGCTGAAATTGGAGTAGGTACTCGAGGACTGTAGGAGCTTGGAAGTTGTCGGGCTGAGTCTTTACCTAAAAGGAAAGCACTGGCATTGTGATATATATATCTACCTCTGTAGATTTAATGAATTAAGCAAGGAAGTCTACTTTAAGAATGCTCATGCAACATAAGCTGTCTTTTTACCCGACTACGGCGGCGGCGGCGAAGCAAAATGAAGGGTTTTGATTTTGACCGGTATGTATGTATGTATGTTCATCTGTTCTTTATGTAATTGTATTACGTTTTTGTTGTTATTCAAATTAAATCTAATATAATGCAATTAATGTAAATACATGGTTGTATCGTTTAAACTTACAGCGTTTTTCGTGGTCATAAATTAACTCTAATAAAATGTTTCGCTAAGCTTTTTCCTCCGTCACGCTTGCCTGGTCTTCTGGTTTTTGTTGTTGTGTGTAAAGTAGGTATTTAGTTTAATCATTCTTTTTTTTTTTCAGGTTGAACTAACGATCAAGAATTTATGTTGGTCGACCATACCGGCAACGAGCTCAACGTACGCAGCTCAATCAAAATGCTGCCCTCCACGAATGTATTCTGCAAAATGAGAAAGAATGAAGAAAGAGTATTCGCGAGTGCCCAGCACTTCAGGGAACTGTATGTTCCACAGATGCAGAAGAACTACACTTCGCCGGATTCAGAAAATACAAAGAAAACGCTTTTCAAAGTGCTAGAGTATGCGAAACACATTTAAGATCCAATGACTTGGAAGAGGTCATTGACAGTCCAAATCTCAGACATGATTTTAATAGCACCCGTTTCAGTGATAGGGCTTATGAAAGCAGCGGTGACCAGTAGCTCTATAACAGACTTCGAAAACATTGATAATATGGACACCAACGAAATCTACATTCGGCTGGGTCTAAGTAGACAACATTTTTATGAGATATTGCAACAGACGGCTTCTCTATGTGAATCAAAAGCGAAAACCTCTCATTTATTTAATGAAGTTGCGAAGTGGCAATGAAAAAAGCAATGATAGGCTTGCAATTCTCTTTAAAATGAGTAGGAGAACGCTGGCGAAGCACTTAAAAATGCAAGAGATTGCATAAGTGCGAACTTCGTGCCTAGGCAGATGGGTTTTGACTACATAAATCGAAGAATGGTTACTGAACGCAACCTTCTTATACCGAACGCTTTGTTTGGGAACCCTAACTATAAGAATGAAAGGCTATAGTAATCATGGACGGAACATATATTTGTCGGAGGAGGGTATGTGTCTCTTTCGTTAACAGGCATATTTTAACTACTGTGGGCGTACTAATGGGTAGGTGGTGGTGGTGGTCTGTGGTTATTGCGCAATAGAAAAACCTATAATTTACGATAACATTAATCACATTAGCATTTCACACACTGTAGATACACAACACAACTATTCGAAACGCGCGACAGTTTCTAAACGTCTTCACCGCTTGACCGGCATGAAGTCTGTTCTGTCTCCAGCCGGCGGTCGATCCGACCGTCAAGCTGTAGACTCTGTCGAGCCTCTGTTCTCCGTAGACTCTGTTCAGTAATCGGCGCTGGCGTCCCGATTAAAAAGAAAGAAAGAAAAAGTATTTATTGAGACAAGTAAGTAAGTAAGTTTAAGTATTTTTTGTTTTTACTGAACTCAGTAACGTATTTCCGACATATTTAAATTCAAAAAAGTTCGAACTTTTAATTTCAAAGAGATAGTTGTTATAGCACAAGTATTATTCAAACCTTTTATTATTGTAAGCTGTGACGGTTATTTAATATATCTTTGTGGGCCATATGCGGCAACATGACTTAGATATCACTATTATACAAAGAATATTATATAACGATGAAGGTAACATCCCATTGGTTTTTTTCGCCCTGACGATGTATTTATTCGATCGCGAGTATTCGCGAGTTTAGGGACGGATCGGATTTGACACGTTTCAACTACTCTGCTTATATGCCTGCAACTAAAGGCCACCGCGCTGATCAGTTCACAACGGATCAAGCTAATAAGTCACGCTCACGACTGGTCACCATATGCCGCTGGGTTGTAGAAGTTATTAATGGTAGTTTAGGGGTATGAGGAATGGGGTGTAAAGTTTACTCATCCACCATAGAAAAGGGAGGATCCTCCAACCAGACGGGTGTCGTGTCTGGCGGGCAACTGCCCAGACTTTGAAGTCGGGAGCTTGTATATATGTCCATCGTGCGGTAAACTCTAATTGCGCGATGCAGGATTTGTGTGACGTCAGGATGTTGTGTGACGTCAGGTCTTTGATGCGGTTAGTTCGCATATGGCGATGTAGGTGCCGCCACAGTAGATTCAAGCGCGATTTCAAGTTGTTGCGACAAGATTATTTTAATAGGGCTCTAAATCATAATGTTCGAAGATAGGGATGTTGAAAAAAAAATCGTTTTTTGTCCGTAAGGTAGATTATTAAAAAATCAAAAGATTACCTACGGCAATACATTGAGCAGGCAATGCGTTAAAATGTGGCATGACGTCACTGGCCTGTAGATTTTATACTGACTTGTGACGTAGCGAGCCCCCAATCCCCCGACGTTAATGCGTTTTATCTAAACCATTTTTTACTAATATGATAAAGTAAAAAATACGTGTCTAATATTTTTTTATTATCTGACTGACGGACTAAATAGTTTTTTTTTTCCCCAGTCAACATCCCTATTTTAAAATACGCAGCGTCACTGATTGACGCTTTCCAGAAGACCATATATGATAATGATTTACATTATCATATATGGGCTCCTGGAAAGCGTCAACAACTTTTGTAAATATCATAAATAGCCGCTTGAGTCTACCAAACCACCTAGCAGACTACGTTATACTTATAATATGAATAGAAAAAGAGTAACATTTCAAAGCGTAAGTAGTGGCCAGACGTTCGACGATTTCGCAAATCTTTCAGAAGATGATCTTATTATGTTTACACTCGGTACATATCAGATCAAGTTAGCCCGCAGCTATTGAGCACTTAGTTCAAGGCTTGTATAATATTGAAGTGTACCGAGAACATCAAATAAGGGGTCTTAGTGAGTATATTGAAGAGCAAGATGTGTGGTTGTTACGTGTTTGAATCCAATGCTGTCTGCTTTGGATTCAAAGGAATTTGCAAGATCCAGGATTTATTATTCTTACATTATATTTGACCGAGAAAGAAACGGACGAGATGCTATCGCTCATTACTGTTGTTCTTGCCTGAGTGGTAGGCGTACAGTTGGATGCTGCGTACATATTATGTGCGTAGTGTGGTATTTAGTTTGGGCAAAAAACCAAACGGAAGATGTTTTGTTACCAGCAGCAGAATTAAGTGTCATTATAGGACATGAGTAGGCACAAAAATAAGTGCCGACTAAAACTATTTTTATTTCTATAAATTTTCACTACGGCTATTTATCCTATGTGCTGCGTCTACGCTCACTGAATTGGTTTCTATTGGATGTCACTAATAAGAGCAGCCGACGTATTCTGTAAATAAAAAACTCACCGTGAAGACTTATGTGAAGTGAGCTGTCAATAGTGTCAATCTCTAGAATGCTAGAGATTGACACTATTGACGTCGTATTGACTATTGACGTGAAAACTTAGGTGAAGTGAGCGTGGAGTGAGCTGTCATTCCACCTCATTTTCACGGTGAGATGGTTACAGAATAGCACTGCTGTTATTACTAAGTTGTCATTCATGTAATGAGTTGCGTCTTCTTGTGAAGATTTGTACAGCACTTAGTTTTGTTTTACACTGAATTTCTGTATAAGAATTGGTTAATAAGTATAGCATGCTGTATTCTCCTGTAACCTATAAGCAATGAGGCATTTACCCTTGACTATGTTTAATTCGTATAATTATACGGTATAGGTACTGTAACTTTTTGCATCATGCACTCATTCCTTGAGATCTAAAAAAGATATAGATACATCGTATTTTGACGAGTTATCACTATTATATTTTTCAATTAAATAATATATGCACTACATTACTTAATAAATATAATTTTAAAGTCGTAATCATTCGTTATTTAATTTTGTATTTTAATTTTTGCACTGAAAGTAGCCTTAGTGAATACTTAGTAAAACGATGAGAAATCTTGTAAAATAAAAATTCATTGTAGTCACTTCATAAGAGCTGAGCAATAAAACTTCAAAACAGTAATTGTAGGACTAAACCACATCAGTAAATACCAAAATCATTGTTGGCCGCGAATAGGACAAGCTCGATAAAATTTCGCCCATTCTCCTTTCGACAAATCGAGCGTTCTCGCTCGTAAAGGTAGCCCTGCAGGTTTAACTGTATTATTTAATTACATTAAATCAAGCGATTACAGTATTTTTAACTAACACGTATTACTGGATATAAGTTCCTACTCACTTTTGTTCTTAAATTTCCGAAAAGTTCTCAAATAAGTGAAATAAATTACAATTAAGGTTTTTTTTTATGACGGTAACCAGGGGATAAATCATAAACTAGGCAGGTACAACAATTTTCTTTCGTTCTTAAACCTACTTAAACCAAAGATTACCAACAATTTTTTGTTTAAATGAAAAAAATCAACTAATGTTGTACAGACATTACGAAATTACTATGACTTCACATTCCAATTCACTTATAATGCCAAGCATCTGAGCGCCTGAGCTCTGCTCGGGTAAAAATAGAGAAAACGAATATTCCCAGATATGAGACCTAGCTAGATCGATTGTTCGCCCCATAAACCTATCTTTTAACTTTCATCGAAATTGTAAAAGCCGTTTACGAGAACGTGGTTACAAATACATATTATAGTTATACAAATATTGCTCATTTAATAGTATAGGATAGAATACACTGTCACGTGAGTGAAGCCACGGGCACAATAAGTTTTAAATACTACGGTTTTCTTTTGATCAATAAAGAATTAAAACGAATTACTTTGTCGAATTTGCAAAAAAGTTTGAGAACAAAACGGATATATGAGCAAGAACATGTGCAGTGGTGGCCCAGTGGTTACGGCCGCGACTTACGAGTTGTAGGTCGTAGGTTCGAACACCAGACAGGCGCTTAACTTTGTGTAAATTATTTTATCACCACTGCTCTAAAAACGGTCAAGAAAAACATCGTGAGGAAACCGGCATGTCCTAAAACCAAAAATTCGAAGACGTGACATCTACCAACCCGCACTGGGCCCGCGTAGTGGAGTGCGGCCCAGCAGTGGGAACATTATAGGCTAATTATGATGATGAGCAAGAACGGTCACCCATCCATAGAGAGATGGCGGCAAGCACAGCTTCACCTCGCAGATCTATCAATTCGCGCGGTTGCACTTTGCTACGAGCCACTTTTTAGGAGGCAGCGTTAAGTTAGTACTATTATTTATTCTATGGTAGCCTGAGACAAAACACTAAACTACAATCAAACTATACGCTCACACGCATACATTTACAACCATTTACAATCAAACTACACCTCACTAAGTACACACATGTTTACGAAACCGGCCTCACGTCACTGTTGACAGCGCTATGTCTTGGTTTTTTATTTGGTCTGAGGTGGCAGCGTGTTCACGAGGTGAAAGGCCTAGGTCAGTACCTTATTAGTTCATAGAAAAAATACGTAGGGAATTCCCTTCGTGATTTCCTATGACCTTACATTAGCTTATCAATGAACATTGTATTTATTACAGACAATTACTACTACTACTACTAGGTACTTATTGTGAATATAAATCGGTATAATTTTATCCATTAGCTAGTTGGAGTTGGGTTTTCTGCAAACGCATGGTCTAAGTACCTACCTACTTATGGCAATGAGGAAAAACAGCGCCTAGGAGGAAAATAAATAAAAAAAACGATCGAATGGACATGAAGAGAAAGCGCGGCAAGATGGGGGCTCTGTTTTTGTCATCAATATTACCTACAATCCCTGAGGTGTGTTGGATTTTCAACGCTCGGCTTATCGCAGATAATTGAAATTCCAATAGCGCAGTACATTACGGTGTCAGTTACTGTGATTGAAAACGGGCATAAGAGTAGGTATATAACTATAACAATGTAGCAGAACTAGGTAATCTCTAATAGATGACTGTATCTTTGTATCTGAATAGATATGCTACGTACCTAAACAAGGATACGGGCCATAACATACCCCTTCATAGCAGTCGGGTAAAATAGGACCACAGAAATTGAATCAGCGCACCCAAAAACCTTTGACTTGTTCCAGTCATTGTTGATGCTCAATTATTATTTTTTTAGGTTTGGGTAGGGTTTGCTCATCCCCATATCTCGTGTATGAGCCACTGTCACTTATCTACGGTCTATAATTGGTTTTTGTGTTTGTCTGTGTGACCGCGTTGTTCTTCTAAACTACGCAACGGATTTGGATGCGGTTTTCACCAACATTATCAGAATAAATTTTCTAAATTTATTCTGGAAGGTTTACGTGTACTTATAATAAAGAAATTATGTTTTCTAAAGTGGTAAAAACCCGTGCGGATTTTGTTTTTTTTTTTTCAATTATTAGCGACAATTTGAGTACCCAAATTAGCCTTCAAGGCCAATAATAAGGAAAAGACAATAACTTGATCTTGCAATGACGCCCTTTGCGCTGTTTACTACTTAAACGCCTGGTTAACGCACCGCACACATCACCTTTAATAAGATACGCGGATTTTCCTTACTAAAACAGCCTAACCCTGCCGTGGTCGCAAGGATGAAATGAGTCATCCAGAATCCAAGTTATACCCCTCATGGCGCGAAGGTATTGTTAAAATGATAAATTATGCTTAATTTGTAAATACATACCCAAAGTAGTTGCATATTGTTTATGTAACTTGAGAAGGAAAATGAAGATGATTGAATCGAAGGACCTCCTTGATTGATGTCTTTAAACTAATACGAATATGGTTCGCGCTAACTTGCGACAAGTTAGCGCGAACCATATTCGTACGAACTAGTGTTCAAACGAATAGGTGTTAATCATATTTATTATTTTAATCTTATAAATCTTTTACAAACAATTACATAATATTACACCTTAGATTCTTAAAATTAAGCTTTTTTCTAATAAGTTTCGATTTTTTAAATTAAATTTACTTTATTAGTTTAAAGACATCAATCAAGGAGGTCCTTCGATTCAGTCGCGTACATACTCGTTATATGGGGATATCCCTATACCTCCAAGTGCCATCTGCGCAACAATTGCAGGGTTAAAAATACCAGGCATGAAACGAGTTCCCCAGCATATATAAACAAGGAGAAGCCGGCATCGACATCAGTTGAACTCTCTGCCACTTCAGTGAAACATCAGTAGTACAAACGCTCAAATCTTCTCTTCATAACCGTAAACATGACGAAAACTACTCAGTCAATGTTGCTGTTGGTGTGCCTCACATTCTTGGTGATCGTCTCGTCTCCGCAGAACGCAGTCCAAGCGGACGTGCTTATCGGCAGCTGCGTCTGGGGCGCTGTCGACTACACCTCAAACTGTCTCAATGAGTGCAAAAGACGTGGCTACAAAGGAGGACATTGTGGAAGCTTTGCAAATGTCAACTGTTGGTGCGAACAATAGGACGGCAATTAACATTACACGGCAAGATAATTCGGCGGATAGTGACCCATCCAAATTGACAGACTATAATCGCAAATAATTGAAATTGTTCATAATAATATTTTTAATGAACCTTATGATTTATTTCTAACTTGTGTGTAAGTATTGATGTGACTTCAATTAAATGTTTGTTTAAATTCAATTTCTGTATTTTATTGCAGTTTAATAATTTGATATGTTGTTGTATAAGGGAGTTTCATTATAAACAATATTTTTTTAAATCTCTTTCGTGAGCGTAGCACAGAAATATACAACCTTAGTTTTTGTTTACCCTAAACCTCTTAAGGGGTCATTGTAATCATTATTATGAATAACTTTCACTATGGGACCGACGCTGAAATCGCGAAAAAAAAACAGCTGTTCCTTACATTACGAGATAGACGAACATAAAAACAGCTGATTTTTTTTCGCGATTTCATCTTTGTTCCCATAGTAAAAGTTGTTCATAATAATGAGAACAAAAACCCCTTAAAAGGTTTAGTGTAAACAAAAACTAAGGTTGTATATTAATATTTCTTAGAAAATACAGAAATATAGATATGTTTCCTTTATAGAAATATATATATATCAGAGGGTGGGAACTTCCAAGATCCTCCAGAGTTTGGAAGTTCTTCACCTAAAAGGACAGCATTGGCTTTGTGAATTATGTAGGAAATTGGGGGTACCGCCACTAACATAAGTTGTTGAATACAACAGCTTCCTTAACAATCATTATAATTATGTTGTTGTCCATAGCGACAATGATTATGATTGTTAAGATTAAAGGCAAAGGCAAGGCCAAACTCTCGAGCTCTAAGGCAAATATAGGGCTATAATAGGGCTGCAAATCAACCCTAGGGGGCAGAGGAAGAATGTCCTTTACTACTTAGGTATAGGCACCTATTTTAGATTATGTAGATACGAGTAGGTATGTAGGTACCATCGCGGACACTGGCGGTGAACCACTTTTCAACCTTATTACTAAGAGCATAAGAGTGAAAAGTGTTTCACCAAAACACAAAACACGAACATTATCTTGACAATTTGGATCTGTTGGGGAACTGTGTGAGAAACTTGTTTAGTTGACTCTTGTTACTGATGGCAGTAACTACATAGTAAAGTCAGGGAAATTAATTGTTAGGCAAACTGACTACCTACCGACTGTAACTGCCCGTATATTCAAATCACAACTGACATTCTTTGAGAGTTGTACGAAATGGCTATAACACGGCAAACTAACGTAGTGTGCCAATTTAATAAACAATGAATTTCCTTGACTGTACCCACGTTTGTAGCAGGTAGGTACTCGGTACCTACGAGTGTCCTATTCTAGTGAAACTCATTTGTTGTGTTTGAAGCAATGAATATCGAACAAACATGTTTATACTAAATAGAGAGAAGAGAATAGGGAACAATGTAGACAGAGCCGTCAACTCCGCACTGACGAATGGGTAACCAGTTTGAAGCAGTCGGTGCGCGGATACAACGTCAATCGAATGCAATTATTGAGAAGGCGTTCAAGTTTATTGAGGAGATCTGCATTCATACATTGCATTACAATGCATAATATGGTTATGTGTTTTACAGCTCATAGTAACACACATCACCATGTTCAATTATGGGAAATATTAGGGACTGTTTTAAGGGTTTTCAACCGGTAAAGCGACCGCAAATTTCCGGAGACTTTTTGAATAGCAGTCGTAACGTAGGCTGCTTTTCGCCAGTCAAGACAAGTGTCGACACAGTTAAGCCATTCAGCTTCCTCTTACTCCCTACTAGGGATGTTGCGGATGATATTTAAAATCCGCGGATGTGAATTTTTAAAATTGCGAAAATGAGTTCTTTGGTTGTTACAAAGAACTCATTTTCGCAATTATAATATTACTAGCTTTTGCCCGCGGCTTCGCCCGCGTGGGTGTCGGAAAATATTCCACAGGAACGTGATACCGGGATTCAGAGTATCCTATGTCCTAACCCAGCTCTGCCTTTCACCTAAATCCGTTCAGCCGTTACGGCATGAAAAGGTAACAGACAGATAATAAATCTCTTTTAGGGTTCCTTACTTCAAAATGAAAAATTAAAACCCTTAAAGGATGACTTCGTTGTCTGTCGAGACCCTTTTTATCAGGAAACCGAGGCATCAAGTTGAAATAGATATCAAAAACTTAGGTCTACGGCCTGACAGACAGACAGACGGACAGTGGAGGCTTAGTAATAGGTTTCGGTTTGGCACCCCTTGGGTACGGAACCCAAAAACTGATACTGACTTCTGAAACTGGTTCATGTTAATCTACTATATAAAAATAAGTCGGGTTTTCCTTCCTGACGCTATAACTCCAGAACGCACGAACCGATTTCCACGGTTTTGCATTCGTTGGAAAGGTCTCGGGCTCCGTGAGGTTTATAGTGTAGGTAGGGTAGGTAGGTAGGTAGGGTAGGGTAGGGTAGGGTAGGGTAGGTAGGGTAGGTAGGGTAGGTAGGGTAGGTAGGGTAGGTAGGGTAGGTAGGGTAGGTAGGGTAGGTAGGGTAGGTAGGGTAGGTAGGGTAGGTAGGGTAGGTAGGGTAGGTAGGGTAGGTAGGGTAGGTAGGGTAGGTAGGGTAGGTAGGGTAGGTAGGGTAGGTAGGTAAGTGCGTCGTAGATAAGTACCCGTGCGAAGCCGGGACGGGCAGCTAGTTGTAGATAATACAAATAAGGCCTCGACACATTTTGGGGCGTTTTTGTGTTTTCTCTTTTAGAGGCAAAATATAAAGCTCGAAAGAATGAATTGTACACACATAAACTCACACCATTTGCCCGTCGGGGTTAGGCAGAACCTATAGACCACCGCTAGCTATAATCCTCTCTCTCTCTTCTCTCACTCTCTCTTTCTTCATCTCTCTCTTTCTCTCTCACTCTCTCTCTATCTCCCTCTCTCTCTTTCCCTCTATCTCTCTCACTCCCTATCTCACTCTCTCTTTCTCCGTCTCTTTCTTTCTCTCTCACTCTCTCTCTATCTCCCTCTCTCGCTCTTTTTCTCCCACTCTCTCTTTCTCTCCCTTTCTCCCTATCTCTCTCTTTCTCTCTCTCTCTTTCTATCTCTTTCTCCCTCTCTCTCTTTCTCTCTCTCCTTCTTCCTCTCTCTTTCTTGCTCTCTCTCTCTCTTTCCCCCTCTAGCTCTCTTTTTCTCCTTTTCTCTATCGAATTAGAAGAAGAGACTCACAATGTGTGAACGCTTTTCCACGTGCTTTGACAATTCTCCCTCTCTCTTTCTCTCTCTCTCTCTCTTAACGCTTTTCCGCGTGCTTTCCTCTTTCTCTGTCTTTCTTTCTCTGAAACAAAAACAGTTTACATTACGAGCGTACGGCCGATAACAACAGCAGGCGAGCGTTTTTTGTGAGCAAGGTCATAAACATGTCACGCCGGCGATAACGCGCGGGACTTGAACTGGAATGACGTCACCGCGCTGACCGTATTTTACCGGTTAACGCTTTTTCGCGTGCTTTCACAATTCTCCATTTGATCTCTCCCTCTCTCTCTTTCTTTCTCTTTCTCCCTCTTTCTCAGTCCGTGTCTCGGTGTTGACATGGAAGTTTGATTTTCGTTACAGCTTTGTAACGAAAATCAAACTTCAAAGTCAACACAATAAATAAATATGGTTACTTATGCCGCATATTTTGACACTCGCAAATAAACAGTCTATTTGGTACTTCCTGTTGGCCCAGCAGCATGAAGTTTAACGAGAAGCAAGGTCAACTAAAGAGGAAAATCCGAAAATTGGTAATTTATATATGAATTGCAAAGTTAAGTTTGTTCTTCAATCTAGTATAAAAAATTCATAGGCCGTGTCTTGAAGTAACATTTAGTCAGTATTTTGTTAAGTACTTACTCTATTAAAAGTTTTTTTCAATAGAAAAGTTAAGTTTATTCTTCAATCCAGATTTGGAAATTCGGGCGACCGAGCAAGCACAGCTTTGAGACGGAACCCTCAGGGCGCTAGTTCTACTCACGCTTGTCCGGTTTTTTAAATAAATAAAACAGGTTTATATGATTCTAAATGCATTATTTAAAAAGCGAAATAATCATTTTACTATTATTAAAACCATTAATTTGCAATACCTACTCTAGTGCCGCCATTCTTCGTAAAACAATTACGAAGAAAGAGTGTGACTGGTTGTTATAACAAATTAACAAAATATAGGCTTTGAGGTGAACTTTTTAAAGTCTGACCAGATTTGCTGCGACTGCCAAATTATTTCGATGTATTTAATCTAGTACTCAGTACTTCATTTTTATTCATCAAAACTTTTTATAAAAAATACAACCGATTCCAAAAAAACACTACAAAGTGGTGGCAAATATCGAAAATACAAAACCAAAGACACCGACTTCCGAAAAAGTTATTTTTCACTTTGTAGTGTTTTTTTGGAAGTCGGTTGTTTTTTTTATGAAAAGTTATATTTTTCGCTTTTTAGTGGGTCAGTTTGTAATTTATCTAAGTTACAATAGCCAACTGCTCATCACCTTTTACAAAATATTGCTTTTCTTGGTTTTTTATTTGTTCTGAGGTGGCAGCGTGTTCACGAGGCGAAAGGCCTAGGTCAATACCTTATTAGTTGATAGAAAAAATACTTAGGGAATTCCGTTAGTGATTTCCTATGACCTTACGTTAGCTTATCAATGAACATTGTATTTATTACAGACAATTATTACTGCTACTACTAGCTAGGTACTTATAGTAGTATTATGAATATAAATCGGTATCATTTTATCCATAATAGTTAGTTAGAGTTGGCTTTTCTGCAAACGTATGGTCTAAATACCTACCTACTTATGGCAATGAGGAAAAACAGCGTCTAGGAGGAAAATAAATTTTAAAACGATCATAAGGTAATGAAGAGAAAGCGCGGCAAGATGGGGGCTCTGTTTTTGTCATCAATATTACCTACAATCCCTGAGGTGTGTTGGATTTTCAACGCTCGGCTCATCGCAGATAATTGAAATTCCAATAGCGCAGTACATTACGGTGTCGGTTACTGTGATTGAAAACGGGCATGAGAGTAGGTACCTAACTATAACAATGTAGCAGAACTAGGTAATCTCTAATAGATGACTGTATCTTTGTATCTGAATAGATATGCTACGTACCTAATCAAGGATACGGGCCATAACATAACCCTTCTTAGCAGTCGGGTAAAATAGGTCCACAGAAATTGAATCAGCGCACCCAAAAACCTTTGACTTGTTCCAGTCATTGTGATGCTCACTTATTTATTTTTTAGATTTGGGCAGGGTTTGCTCATCCCCATTTCTCGTGTATGAGCCACTGTCACTTATCTATCTAGGTTGTACCATTTCTTTCCCTATATGTACCCTACTAAATTTCTTTTAGGGATGTTGGGTTTTAATTCGTTGGAGGTGAGAAGAGGCCTTGATCAGCTCACGGTAGCCTGTAAAACCTTACGGGGACGTATAGACTGCCCAGACCTCCATGGCCTTTTCTGCCGACTATTTGTGCCCGACAAGTACATCGGACACCGTCCCAGCCGCCGGCGCAATCTATTTGCGCAACCGTCATCGAAAACTGTTGCCAGAGCTGAATCTCCAGTGTGTCGTACTTTGAAGATGCTCAACGCCCTTCTGACTGCCAACCCTGAATGCGATGTATTTGCGGATGAATGGAATAAAATTATGCGTACCTATATGTCTGGTGTTCTGTGAGAGAACGTATGCAAGGGAGTCCACTGTTCCATGTTAGTTTAATTAAATTATATACAAAAATTGACAATATTAATCTTTTTATATTTCTATGTTAATTAATGTAATTGGTGTTGTACCGTTTTAATTAACTATAAATAAATAAATCTAACATTATCAGAATAAATTCTTTAAATTTATTCTGGAAGGTTTACGTGTACTTATAATAAATTAATATTAAACTTAACTAGGTACTTATAATAAAGATAACGATGTTTTCTAAAGTGGTAAAAACCCGGAGCGGATTTTTTTTATTTTTTTTTCAAAATTTGCTACATTTTGAGTATCTTAACTAGTCTTCAAGGAAAATAATAAGGAAAAGACAATAACTTGATCTAGCAATGACGCGCGTCGCGCTGTTTCCTACTAACAGACTGGTTAAACCGCACCGCACACAACACCTTTAATAAGACACGCGGATTTTCCTTACTAAAACAGAGTAACCCTGCAGTGGTCGCAAGGATGACTTGAGTCATCCAGAATCCAAGTTACACCCCCCTCTTGGCGCAAAGGTACTGCTAAAATGAAAAATTATGCTTAATTTATATACAAACTCAAAGTAGTTGCATATTGTTATGTAACTTGAGGAGGAAAATGCAGATGGTTGAATCGAAGGACCTCCTTGCTTGATTGATGTCTTTAAAGTAATAGAGTAAAATTAATTGAAAATGTTTTTGAATTTTTTTTCATGAATATAGGTAAGATGTTGATGTCTACTATTTATTATGTGATTGTTTGTAAAAGATTTAAGATTATTATAATAAACACTAAATATGATTAACACCTATTCGTTTGATCACTAGTTCGTACGAATATGGTTCGCGATAACTTACGACAGTCGCGTACATACTCGTTATATGGCGACTAGCTTCTGCCCGCGACTTCGTTCGCGTGGAAGTCGTAAGTCACCACACTATACTACAACAACAGCCAGATTTTTATAAAATTTCGCTTTAAACTACGTTTGTACAGGGTGGCGCATAAGTCACGAAGGGGTCGCAACTACATATAACTTTGTTTATTTTTTTTTACTAATGTTAATTAATATCAGATATTTAATGCAATACAACTCATGGAGATATTTTCGAGGTAGGTTTTAAATATTACGTCACGTAAATTACCACCATTTTTAGCCTCACAAAGACGGGCTCTTTTGAGAGCACTTCTCATTACTTTCCTCAGAACATGAGGAATTAGCAACCGTATTTCAACTCGGTTGTTCGCCTCCAGCTGCTCGATTGTCGTGGGTTTATTAATGTACACCTTGTTTTTTAAATAACCCCAAAGAAAATAATCTGTTAAATCCGGGTAACGTGAGGGCCAGTGAAATGTTGAAAATCTCGACATTAAACGCTCGCCGAAAGTCTGCCTTAATACCGTCATTGTGGCTCTAGCCGTTTGAGCTGTGGCTCCATCTTGTTAGAACCACATCTCTGGACTGTCGATAAGAGCAGAGCAGAAAAAATGTCAGTAAATTCCGATATCAAAATCAAACCATCCACAGTTACAGCATTGCCGACGTTATCTTCAAAAAAGTAGGGCCCTATAATCCTTTGTGGTGTTCCTGTACATTTGATGGGGTGTAATTCATGCTGGTGGACTCCTCTTGGGTTCTCCGTACCCCAAATTCTGCAATTTTGTTTGTTAATGAAGTCGTTCAAATGAAGAGGAGCTCCATCACTCATTATGAAATGATCAATGATATCACAATTTTCTCGAGCCAGTTGGTATATTATTTTGGTACGTTGGATTACGGTGAAATTATCCATGATAAGTCTCCAAAATGTATTTTATAATTTGGTAAAACGACTTTTGCGCCACCCAGTGGTTTTGTTCTCAGCAGCCAAAATATACAGAGAGTCAGGACTGGTGACTCGGGAGCAAGCCTACGTACAGTTGTCTGTGTGAGAAGCAGCTTGTCCTGAGATCGACACCCGCAGCCTTCAGCCTTCTGTGTCGGCCCCTGTGACATGTTGATAATCATCGCAAAGCATACGCTCACAGGGAGCTGCACCCGCTTAAACTGGTAATTGTGGGGAATTAGTGGTATACGCAGTATAAACACTGTCTCGCCAATGCCACAACCTGTTAGAAATTCCAGCTCGATGACGTTTCTCAGCAAAGATACGACTTTGAGCCGGGTTCCGTTACACAGCTTCGGCGGAGTTATGTTCCGAAGGAGCATAATCGGGACACCGACATTCAGCTGAATGATGTGCGCCGGAAATCCACTTGCCATTAGCGAATTTAGAAATTCTAAGGGGTAATGTGTGGCATCATCTTCCTCCACATCAGTATTAATGGAGGAGGATATCACTTCGCTCCCTTCAATTTGCGAGAGAATACTGTGGTTGATCGCTGCAATTTGATCATTTTAATTTTAATTACATCCTTGATTCCAAAAGATTAAAAACATGCATATAATATAAGTATTTCAATTATTTTGTTTTTGTGATATTGATCTACTTTACAATATGGTTTTAAAAGTTAATGGCACTAAAAATATTGTGTTTTTACACACAAAAATACCTACAATATTTTTGTAAAAAGACTTTTTATTCCTGTAGTCTTTAGCTCTAAAATGATCAGAACACAACCTTGAATGTTTTGTGACTGTAAAGTGCTTGTGACGTACCAGTTTCTCAAAGATTACGAAGTATTTCTTTTTAAGTAAATGAATACATTCTAGGAAATACAAAGACAAATAAAAAAATCGTATTACAAAATGTAAAAAAAGAATTAAAAAAAAAACAATACTATGGAATCGAACTTTCAACCACAAGTTTGCAAAGCAATCATAATAAGGGCTTAGTTATTTGCTTTGTTGAAAGTTACCTAAAATAGCCGTTCCTATATATTTCATGATTGAATACTTAGTTCCATAAATGTATAGCGTGATGATAATCATTTAAAACGTTAACTATCTACAATATCCTAACCTTTTGGCGCGTCCTTTTACTATTTGCGGAGAAAAACACGAACATAATGTAATATTACTCATCCCCCATAGCAAATAGCGTGATAGTATATACCCTAAAATTTGACCAGTCTTATAGAGGATATCTGTGCAAAATTTTAACAGAATCTGTCCAGTAGAATTTGCGTGATCCTGGAACATACATACAGACAAACAGACAAAAATTCTAAAAACTATATTTTCGGCATTGGATTTTTTTCCAAAATATTCAATGTACAGTTTTGACTTCGCTACGATTTTATTATATGTATAGATATCCCATCAACACAAGTGCCATCTGCGCGACAATTGCAGTGTTAAAAATACCAGGCATTAAACGAGTTTCCCAGCATATATAAACAAGGAGAAGCCGGCATCGACATCAGTTGAACTCTCTGTCACTTCAGTGAAACATCAGTAGTACAAACGCTCAAATCTTCTCTTCATAACCGTAAACATGACGAAAACTACTCAGTCAATGTTGCTGTTGGTGTGCCTCACATTCTTGGTGATCGTCTCGTCTCCGCAGAATGCAGTTCAAGCGGACGTGCATATCGGTAGCTGCGTCTGGGGCGCTGTCGACTACACCTCAAACTGTCTCAATGAGTGCAAAAGACGTGGCTACAAAGGAGGACATTGTGGAAGCTTTGCAAATGTCAACTGTTGGTGCGAACAATAGGACGGCAATTAACATTACGGATAGTGTCCCTTCCAAATTGACAGACTATAATCGCAAATAATTGTAATTGTTCATAATAATATTTTAAATGTACCTTATGATTTATTTGTAACTCGTGTGTAAGTATTATAAATGTTTGTTTCAATTCAATTTCTGTATTTTATTCCAGTTTAATAATGTGATATGTTGTTGTATTAGGACGTTTCGTTAGAAACAATTTTTTTTTAAATCTATTTCATTAGAAAGAAAGAAAGAAAAAGAAAGAAAAATAAGTTTATTTGTCACAGAAACACGTGCATAAAAAAAAAAGATGATAAACTCGAGTAAAGCGTATAACGCGTAGCGTGTATTAGCGTAGCACTACTTATCTGGCTCACATAGAAATCAGAGGATGAGAACTTCCAAGCTTCCCCAGAGTTTGGAAGTTCTTCACCTAAAAGGACAGCATTGGCTTTGTGAATTATGTAGGAAATTGGGGGTACCGCCACTAACATTAGTTGTTGAATACAACAGTTTCCTTAACAATCATTATAATTATGTTGTTGTCTATAGCGACAATGATTATGATTGTTAAGATAAAAGGCAAAGGCAAGGCCAAACTCTCGAGGTCTAAGGAAAATATAGGGCTATAGCAATAGTAATAGGGCTGCAAATCAACCCTAGGGGGCAGAGGAAGAATGTCCTTTACTACTTAGGTATAGGCACCTATTTTAGATTATGTAGATAAGTATGTAGGTACCATCGCGAACACTGGCGGTGAACCACTTTTCAACCTTATTACAAGGGCAAAGGCAGGAACTACATAGTAAAGTCAGGGAAATTAATTGTTAGGCAAACTGACTATCTACCGACTTTAATTGCCCGTATATTCAAATCACAACTGACATTCTTTGAGAGTTGTACGAAATGGCTATAACACGGCGAACTGATGTAGTGTGCCAATTTGATAACCAATTAATTTCCCTGACTGTACCCACGTTTGTAGCAGGTAGGTAGTAGGTACCTACGAGTTTCCTATTCTAGTAAAACTCGTTTGTTGTGTTTGAAGCATTGAATATCGAACAAACATGTTTACACTAAATAGAGAGAAGAGAATAGGGAACAATGTAGACAGAGCCGTCAACTCCGCACTGACGAATGGGTAACCAGTTTGAAGCAGTCGGTGCGCGGATACAACGTCAATCGAATGCAATTATTGAGAAGGCGTTCAAGTTTATTGAGGAGATCTGCATTCATACATTGCATTACAATGCATAATATGGTTATGTGTGTTACAGCTCATAGTAACACACATCACCATGTTCAATTATGGGAAATATTAGGGACTGTTTTAAGGGTTTTCAACCGGTAAAGCGACCGCAAATTTCCGGAGACTTTTTGACTAGCAGTCGTAACGTAGGCTGCTTTCGCCAGTCAAGACAAGTGTCGACACAGTTAAGCCATTCAGCTTCCTCATACTCCCTACTAGGGATGTTGCGGATGCCGATATTTAAAATCCGCGGATGTGAATTTTTATAATTGCGAAAATGAGTTCTTTGGTTGTTACAAAGAACTCATTTTCGCAATTATAATATTACTAGCTTTTGCCCGCGGCTTCGCCCGCGTGGGTGTCTGAAAATATCCCACAGGAACGTGCTACCGGGATTCAGAGTATCCTATGTCCTAACCCAGCTCTGCCTTTCACCTAAATCCCTTCAGCCGTTACGGCATGAAAAGGTAACAGACAGATAATAAATCTCTTTTAGGGTTCCTTACTTCAAAATGAAAAATTAAAACCCTTAAAGGATGACTTCGTTGTCTGTCGAGACCCTTTTTCTCAGGAAACCGAGGCATCAAGTTGAAATAGATATCAAAAACTTAGGTCTACGGCCTGACAGACAGACAGACGGACAGTGGAGGCTTAGTAATAGGTTTCGGTTTGGCAACCCTTGAGTACCGAACCCAAAAACTGATACTGACTACTGAAACTGGTTCATGTTAATTATAGATAATACAAATAAGGCCTCGACACATTTTGGGGCGTTTTTGTGTTTTCTCTTTTAGAGGCAAAATATAAAGCCCGAAATAATGAATTGTACACATACATAAAACTCACGCCTTTTTCCCGTGGGGGTTAGGCAGAACCTATAGACCGCCGCTAGCTGCAATCCTCTCACTCTCTTTCTCCCTATCTCTCTCTCTCCCTCTATCTCTCTCACTTTCTCTCTCACTCTCTCTTTCTCCCCCTCTCTCTTTCTCTCTCACTCTCTCTCTATCTCCCTCTCTTGCTCTTTTTCTCCCCCTCTCTCTTTTTCTCCTTTTCTTTGTAGCGTTGTGAGGGTTCTCAGCTGCAAGTAGTCGATTGATAATTTATCGTCGATTGATTATATGATAGAGTGAAGTGGCAACACTGCCCGAGTGACATGTCAAAATTTTGTTCCGTATTTTAATATTAATTTTATTTAAGTTTTAAGTGTAATTAAGGTGTAATAATATAACTAAATGTAAAATAACTGCATAAAAACTCAGAATTATTGTTTTCTTGCATATTTACATAGTAAAACACAGTTTTTGGTTACCCACCGTTACCGGTAACCTATCACGAACAGCTGACGTTCCACCTGCGGATTCAAACGGGGAGTATTGTTTACTTTTATTCTATAATTAGCACACAATCGCTGTAACACATTCATTGAGTATTAGTATCAACATTTTTGGTTGATTTGGCACCCTGCACTGGGTCTAAGTCACTTTGTTTACATAGATAACGAAACTTATTACCTATTGTGAAATATCAAAGTATTGTAATTCTATTAGTGTTTTATTGTACATAACAACAATAACGTTGATTATGCGTATTTTAATTGTAGTCTTTATGCAAAACTAGTTCACTTACTTTTTTTTTTTTTTTTTATCTAGGTATCCTACCCACATAAGCAAAAGCACAATCATAAAACAATTGAATCAATGTAGCATTGTACTTTATCTAATTATAATAGTTGCATTTAAATTAGATTCAGCAGCCCACCTCATTTCTCTATATACCCACTAACTCCTCCCATTTTTTCTTTCATTTCTAGCATTCATTTTTGTTTGTCTGTCTAATTAGTTCTCACCCTTCCTTTACTTCTACTTTCAGTACTAATTCTTGAAACCATGCCTTTGATGACCCGTAAGGCTGCTGCTCAGGAATTGGAGCTTAAATTGAGAACGACCATTCAAGATCTTAAGGCTTCAAACAGTAAATGTGAACAGCTGTTACAGGAAATAGATGATAGTGAGAAGGAAGTCGAAAAGGTCGTTTACAAAAATACAAGCTTAACCGGTAAAGCCCTGATAAACAACTAATTAACGTGCTAATTGACGTGCTTGAGGGTCACCCAGGGCTTTACCGGTTAAAACAGGAGCTAGTAGACCTACATCAGCAATACCTGGATGTTGTTGATGAACGGGACAAACTGCGGCTGGTCACGGATGGTTTTAATAACTGCAGTAACTTATATGAGGAGGCTTTGTGTAAGGTCAGGGACCTAGAAGAAGAACTTATTCATGCCAATCTACGTATCACTAAGTTACAGAAACAAAAAAATTGTACTCAGGCTAAGGAAACTAATAATTTATATGATGAATTATTTAATACAAATTGCAACCCTCATTCCTTAATAACAATAGACCTAACTGAAGATTCTATCTTGAAACATAATAATAGTTGTTATAAAGTAAGTCAAAATAAAATAAAAAAATATGCAAAACTAAATAAAATCATAAATAAATGCAATAAATTCAGGAAACAACATAAACACAGTTCCAATAATATTAAACTAAGGAAGGAACGTGTTTTTCTAATAAATAAATTAAAGAACTATCAAATAAAATTAGAAGACAGTAAAAATATTTATCAAATTGACACCCAACGATTACAGTCTGGAATTGAGGTTCTTGAAGAGTCACTACATTCTCTTTATATTAAGTATGTGAGCTCTCAAAAACAAATAAAGGAACACATCCTTGCTGCAAACAAGTTAGTAGAAATGTGTAACGATGAGACAGTCAGAGTGGTCCCGATGACTCTTAGCACCACTCAAAGGGAATCCAACCTTGAGGCTCTTCAACCTGAGGCAACGGAGGACCCGTCCCAGTCTGGAGAGGCTCAGGACTGTACCCCTGATCAAGGTGCACCACATGTTGTACAAAGTTCATCTCAAGTAGCACAGACAGATACTTGTTCTCTCCCTTGTTCTAGTAAAGATTGTTATTGTTCTATTATGTTTTCAGACAGTTTAGGGAGAGGGTTAGGTAAATTATTAAGTAACAACTTGAGTCAATCGGCTGTTAATTATTGTATGCCAGGGAAATCCTATGTGGAGATAATGTCATCAATAACAGGGAATAAATATGATCCGAAAGCCATTATTTCTGTATTTGTAGGCAATAGTAGTAATATAAAAAATGATGACATTACTGACTGTGTCACTGAAATCTTGAAGGTTAATTGTCAGAAAATAATATTGTGTGCTTTTCCATACTTTCAGCACTTGTCAAGTAGGCAAAATCATAATATACATATGCTAAATAACCATATGCATTTATTAGTTAATCACTATAGTGACAAACTTGTATTTTTTGACACCAACACTTTTGTTGAGAAATTAAAATCGACTAGGGATACTGCGTATCTGCCTATTAGTTTTAGACGTCAAATAGCATGGCTATTAGCTTTTAATATAAACTCAGACATAAGTAGTATGTCGAAGTCTTATGTATTTAGCACCACAAAGGTTAGTAATAATACTAATATTAAGGTGGTTAGCAATAATAATTTAAACTAGTCACTAAGACAACAGAAGGTACTAGTAACAATGTTGTTTGTCTCACCATTAACAAGCTATCTTCTGGCACTCAATTAGTTAATTGTCAAAAAGGGGCTAAGCAGAATTCCTTGAAATTATTTCATCAAAATATTCAAGGTTTTTCTTCCAAACAATTAGAAATTGAATTGTTTTTAGAAAAAACAATGTTTGATATTATTTGTATAACTGAACACTGGTTGAAAGATTATGAAATGCTAATTAATTTTGAGAATTATAGTGTGGGCAGTTGTTTTAACCGTAAATCCATGCTACGTGGAGGTTCACTAATCTTAATTAAAAATTGTATAAAATCTAAGACCCGTAATGACATAGTTGAACTATCGGTGGAACATAGCATTGAACTGTCCTGTGTTGAGCTAGATAAGCATTTTATAGTGTGCGTTTACAGACCTCCAAATTATCAAAACTACTCTATATTTGAGTCAGTTATGGAAGATGTTTTATCTAAACTTGCAACTGGTAATAAATCAGTAATTATTTGTGGTGACTTTAATATTAATATTTTAGAAAATAATTCAAATAGCAGTAGATTATTAAACCTCTTCAAATCATTCAATCTGTCGAATGTGTTTTTAGAACCAACGCGGATAACTTCGACTACTGCTACATGTATTGATAATGTCTTTTGTTGCTGCGACTACTTAGATAAAGCCATTGTAAATTATCTCCCTTCTGATCACAGCGGTCAAACCGTTATTTTTGAGTCCAGCACACCAATACAAAAAGTGCAGATTCAAATTAGACCAATAACATCGGGTAGTTTAAATAAGTTTAACAACACTTTAATTAGCAAGTTAAATGCTCAGGGCCTACATTGGCCCAATGGCAATATTTTGTATGAACAATTCTTTTCATTAGTGCAAACAGAGTTCAATAATTCTTTTAAGAAAAAAACTAAAACTATTTGCCCTAAGTTTTTATTCAGTGACTGGGCAACTAAAGGGATCAGGATAAGTAGGGAAAGATTATTTGAACTGTATGGCCTTAAGCCGTATATTAACACGGAAACTTTTAATAAGTATGTTGCGACTTACTCTAAAACTTTTAAAAATATCTGCAAAGCAGCTAAAGCTTCTTTCATTAGCAACAAGGTTAAATCAGCAGACAATAAAATAAAGACAGTTTGGAAAATTATTAACAATGAAACGAACAAGAACAAAAGACATAATACTGATTACACACTTGACACTGCCCGCGGTCTCATTAGCGATAACATCGATGTTGCTCAGGAATTTGCAACTTTCTTTACCAATATTCCAATTAAAACTACAGAAACTTTAAATTCCTCCCCCTTACTTGCTATTGATTTATTAAGAGCGAATGTTTCAGCCTTTCCCTTGGAATTTAAATTTAAACATATAAACCCTGTGGTCGTTGTAAAGACTTTTAAGCAACTTAAGATCAAAATCACCGAAGATCTGTGGGGTATGTCTACTAAAGTTTGTCAATCAATTATTGAGACAATTGCACCCTATTTAGCTTTAGTATTTAATTTGTGTGTAGATCAAGGGGTATTCCCGGATTTAATGAAGTACAGTAAAGTTATTCCACTATTCAAATCCGGGGACAGCAAAGACCTAAATAATTATAGACCCGTATCGGTTTTGCCGGTTTTCAGCAAGGTGTTTGAAAAAGTAATGTTAAATCAAATGCTCCATCATTTTAATCGTAATAATATCCTACACGATCAACAGTATGGTTTCACCAAAGGACGTTGCACAACCGACGCCGGTGTCACCTTATTAAAACACATCTTTAACGCATGGGAAGAGGCACAAGATGCAATAGGCATCTTTTGCGACCTATCCAAGGCATTTGATTGCGTGAATCACGAAACACTGCTCTTGAAACTTGAGCATTACGGACTGGGTAAACTTGCGCTTAGCTTAGTAAAATCATATTTGAATGATAGACTGCAGCAAGTTCAAATAAACGGTGTAAATTCATTGGGTTTACAAGTCAAAATGGGTGTACCACAGGGCTCGATTTTGGGTCCATTCCTCTTTTTAGTATATATAAATGATTTACCGCATTTACTGAAAAACCGACCACAAATGGTGTTATTTGCTGATGACACATCACTGATTTTTAAGGTAAACAGACATGCACAAGAGCTTGACGAAGTAAATAACGCTATGCTTAAGGTCCATAATTGGTTTACTGTAAATAATTTGGTATTAAATGAGAAGAAAACTAAATGCATAAGATTCGCGTTACCAAATGTTAGAAGTAGTGAATGTCATGTTGTACTGAATAGGGAGACACTAGAATTCGTCGAAAAAACGGTTTTCCTGGGGATCACGCTTGACTCAAAACTACAGTGGGGTCCTCACTTAACATCACTTGCAGGGCGGCTAAGTTCAGCCGCTTACGCTGTTTGGAAAATCCGCCAACTAACAGACGTGGATACCGCGAGACTGGTCTATTTTAGTTACTTTCATAGCATCATGTCTTACGGTATTTTGCTGTGGGGACGGGCTGCAGATATTAATTCTATCTTTATTCTGCAAAAGAGGGCTGTCAGAGCCATATATAACCTCCGCAGACGCGAATCTCTAAGGGAACTGTTTAAGAAAATTAACATCATGACGGTACCTTGTCAGTATATATATGAAAACATAATGTATGTTCGAAAAAATCGACATCTTTTTAGTAAGATAAGTGACAGGCATAATTTTAACACTAGAAATAGGAACAAATTAGATCAACCACGTTTTAGATTGTCTAAAGTGCACACTTCTTTTATGGGGTACTGTGTAAAATGTTATAATAAAATACCACTCGATATTCTTCAACTGAATGAGAAGAAATTTAAAACATGCATTAAACGCACACTATGTAGACAAGCATATTATAAGTTGGATGATTATATCGATGATAAAAATGCTTGGCTTAATGCTGGTCCTGCTCCACAGCCACTTGGGCTCACTAGTTAAAAAATTTAATGTTTGGAAGAGTTGCTTCCCCTTTTTATTTTTCTGACATTACGAACTTAATGTTTATTTTTTATTTAAACAAGTTTAATTGTTGAATGTTCCAATGGATAATGATTTTCTTTCTTTTTGGTAGTATCATTCTATTAATCTCTCAAATACATTGCATACTATAGTTTTGTATAATTTAGAAGCATTTTTTCAATTTTTGTGAATGTGAGTACCATGGAGCCGTATTTTATGTTATTAAGATGTTTGTTGACTTGAAAGAGCACGGCAGTTGAGAGTTTGTCATGCCCACTTAAATGTCTCGCTGATGGTGGCGAGTGTGTTGGATCATTCGGTTCCCTACAAAATGGTTGAGCTGGATGGTGCTGATCCACGGTCATGTTCGTGAACGGGCGCCGTCAGTTGTGACTGGTCATCTCTTATCTGCCAGGGCTTATTTTTAATGTTATATTTTGAATTGTTTTAATTTTTTTATTGTACATTGTTCTCACATATAGAAGCAACAAGAATAATGTACCCAGGATTGTGTAATTTTCTATATTTAAAAGAGTGTCCTTGGAGTTTCTTGCCCGTTCTTCTCCATGAAGATCTACGTTTTGGAACTGGGCAACTAGCTTCAACTTTCTCGACTAACTGACCGACTATTTGACAATTCAAAAGTGCCTGTAAATGGTTTAATTGAAATAAATGCTTTGAGTTTGAGTTTGAGTTTGAGTTATCGAATTTAGTAATTATAATGTCACAACACTAAAAACAGGGAACGTCACTGGCTAACCGGTGACGTTCTGTCATATCATTTCCGCTTGCAGAGCTGATGAGAAGTATCCCCTGACCCTCAGGATTCTATGTACCCCGACCTAAGGTGAGTTCCACATTAGCTTGTTAGCTTGGTAATTATACCAGATCCTTAGCGCTGGATGATCTATATTGATTAAATAACCTATATGATATCTGAGCTTGTGTGTGTCAATGTCGGACACGCGGCTACAAGTCATCCAGCCCAAAGGACATTGAAATATGTATGTATTGCTACTGCATCGAAATGGTGTAGTGCCTCACTGTGTTATTCTTAGTGAGCCATCTGCTATGGCCACGCCTACTTTGTGATTTATGCTCGCGTGTTCACATATTAGCATCCGCCATTGTGGCACGCTATGTTGCAAACTCTCTTGCCTGTAAACCGCTGCGATGTGCTGAATTTTCACCTACAATGCTTCCCACACCGTTCCTTGGCTTAAAATGGGAAGGAGGTTGGCACATCGCATGCGGCTTGCTGCTATTGCACCGCATCTAACATGCGCTCCCTAACGCGCCTTCCAGGGTTCTTCGTACGGGCTGAGGGCAGGTGCTTGCTACTATATACTGCTGATGGTAGCGGTGCTGAACATTGCATGCGTACGCTGCTAAGGTCCAGAAGGCCTGACGACTCGCGGCCTACCGCCGTGAGCCTGTGCTGACAGGCCCCACGTCTGCCACGAGTGGCCTACCGCCGTGAGCCTGTGCTGACAGGCCCTACGTCTGCCACGTGTGGCCAACCGCCGTGAGCCTGAGCTGACAGGCCCCCACGTCTGCCACGTGTTGCCAAGGACGGTACCCTTCATTAATATTAGTTGTGATAGTGCTCAGATCAGAACAGTAAAGTGACTTACTCGCGACCTAGCCGTGTTAGTTTCTAATAACCATAAATATATGTATGAACTTAACCTAGTGTTTCAATTGACTACCTACCTATCAGTTAGCGGCCTGCGCAGCCTACCCTGCTCAGCCCTAGCCGTTACATCTCTCTATCGAATTAGAATAAGAGACCCACAATGTGTGAACGCTTTTCCGCGTGCTTTCACAATTCTCCCTCTCTCCCTCTCTCTTTCTCTTTATCTCTCTCATAATTTTTTTTCGTGTTTTCACAATTCTCCCTCTCTCCTTCTCTCTCTCTCTTTCTCCCTCTCTCCTTCTCTCTCTCTCTTTCTCCCTCTCTCCCTTTCTCTCTCTCTTTCTCCTTCTTTCTCTATCTCTCTCTTTCTTTCTCCCTTTCCCTCTTTCTCATTCCGTGTCTCGGTGTTGACATGGAAGTTTGATTTTCGTTACAGCTTTGTAACGAAAATCAAACTTCAAAGTCAACACAATAAATAAATATGGTTATTTATGCCGCATATTTTGACACTCGCAAATAAACAGTCTATTTGGTACTTCCTGTTGGCCCAGCAGCATGAAGTTTAACGAGAAGCAAGGTCAACTAAAGGGGAAAATCCGAAAATTGGTAATTTATATATGAATTGCAAAGTTAAGTTTGTTCTTCAATCTAGTATCAAAAATTCATAGGCCGTGTCTTGAAGTAACATTTAGTCAGTATTTTATTAAGTACTTACTCTATTAAAAGTTTTTTTCAATAGAAAAGTTAAGTTTATTCTTCAATCCAGATTTGGAAATTCGGGCGACCGAGCAAGCACAGCTTTGAGACGGAACCCTCGGGGCGCTAGTCCTACTCACACTTGTCCGGTTTTTTAAATAAATAAAACAGGTTTATATGATTCTAAATGCATTACTTAAAAAACTAAATAATCATTTTACTATTATTAAAACCATTAATTTGTAATACCTACTCTAGTGCCGCCATTCTTCGTAAAACAATTACGAAGAAGAAGAGTAAAACACTGGTTGTTATAACAAATTAACAAAATATAGGCTTTGAGTTGAACTTTTTAAAGTCTGACCAGATTTGCTGCGACTGCCAAACTATTTCGATGTATCTAATCTCACTACTTCATTTTTATGAATCAAAACTTTTTATTAAAAAAACAACCGATTCCAAAAAAACACTACAAAGTGAAAAATAACTTAAATTTCAGAAGTCGGTGGCAAATATCGAAAATACAAAACCAAAGACACCGACTTCCGAAATTTAAGTAATTTTTCACTTTGTAATGTTTTTTTGGAAGTCGGTTGTTTTTTTTATAAAAAGTTTTATTTTTGGCTTTTTATTGGGTCAGTTTGTAATTTATCTAAGTAACAATAGCCAACTGCTCAACATCTTTTACAAAATATTGCTTTTCTTGGTTTTTTATTTGGTCTGAGGTGGCAGCGTGTTCACGAGGCGAAAGGCCTAGGTATATACAATACCTTATTAGTTGATAGAAAAAATACTTAGGGAATTCCCTTAGTGATTTCCTATGACCTTACATTAGCTTATCAATGAACATTGTATTTATTACAGACAATTACTACTACTACTACTAGGTGCTTATAGTAGTATTATTTTATTTACCGATTTATATTCATTATAAATCGGTATCATTTTATCTATAATAGTTAGTTGGAGTTGGCTTTTCTGCAAACGTATGGTCTAAATACCTACCTACTTATGGCAATGAGGAAAAACAGCGCCTAGGAGGAAAATAAATTTAAAAACGATTTTAAGGTAATGAAGAGAAAGCGCGGCAAGATGGGGGCTCTGTTTTTGTCATCAATATTACCTACAATCCCTGAGGTGTGTTGGATTTTCAACGCTCGGCTCATCGCAGATAATTGAAATTCCAATAGCGCAATACATTACGGTGTCGGTTACTGTGATTGAAAACGGGCATGAGAGTAGGTACCTAACTATAACAATGTAGCAGAACTAGATAATCTCTAATAGATGACTGTATCTTTGTATCTGAATAGATATGCTACGTACCTAATCAAGGATACGGGCCATAACATAACCCTTCTTAGCAGTCGGGTAAAATAGGTCCACGGAAATTGAATCAGCGCACCCAAAAACCTTTGACTTGTTCCAGTCATTGTGATGCTCACTTATTTATTTTTTAGATTTGGGCAGGGTTTGCTCATCCCCATTTCTCGTGTATGAGCCACTGTCACTTATCTATCTAGGTTGTACCATTTCTTTCCCTATATGTACCCTACTAAATTTCTTTTAGGGATGTTGGGTTTTAATTCGTTGGAGGTGAGAAGAGGCCTTGATCAGCTCACGGTAGCCTGTAAAACCTTACGGGGACGTATAGACTGCCCAGACCTCCATGGCCTTTTCTGCCGACTATTTGTGCCCGACAAGTACATCGGACACCGTCCCAGCCGCCGGCGCAATCTATTTGCGCAACCGTCATCGAAAACTGTTGCCAGAGCTGAATCTCCAGTGTGTCGTACTTTGAAGATGCTCAACGCCCTTCTGACTGCCAACCCTGAATGCGATGTATTTGCGGATGAATGGAATAAAATTATGCGTATATGTCTGGTGTTCTGTGAGAGAACGTATGCAAGGGAGTCCACTGTTCCATGTTAGTTTAATTAAATTATATACAAAAATTTACAATATTAATCTTTTTATATTTCTATGTTAATTAATGTAATTGGTGTTGTACCGTTTTAATTAACAATAAATAAATAAATCTAACATTATCAGAATAAATTCTTTAAATTTATTCTGGAAGGTTTACGTGTACTTATAATAAATTAATATTAAACTTAACTAGGTACTTATAATAAAGATAACGATGTTTTCTAAAGTGGTAAAAACCCGGAGCGGATTTTTTTTATTTTTTTTTCAAAATTTGCTACATTTTGAGTATCTTAACTAGTCTTCAAGGAAAATAATAAGGAAAAGACAATAACTTGATCTAGCAATGACGCGCGTCGCGCTGTTTCCTACTAACAGACTGGTTAAACCGCACCGCACACAACACCTTTAATAAGATACGCGGATTATCCTTACTAAAATAAATTAACCCTGCAGTGGTCGCAAGGATGACTTGAGTCATCCAGAATCCAAGTTATACCCCCCTCTTGGCGTAAAGGTACTGCTAAAATGAACAATTATGCTTAATTTATATACAAACCCAAAGTAGTTGCATATTGTTATGTAACTTGAGGAGGAAAATGCAGATGGTTGAATCGAAGGACCTCCTTGCTTAATTGACGTCTTTAAACTAATAGAGTAAAATTAATTGAAAATGTGTTTGAAATTTTTTTCATGAATATAGGTAAGATGTTGATGTCTACTATTTATTATGTGATTGTTTGTAAAAGATTTAAGATTATAATAATAAACACTAAATACTCGTATGATTAACACCTATTGGTTTGATCACTAGTTCATACGGATATGGTTTTGTTTTTTATTTTTTTATTTATTAATAAAGGTACACCAACAGCTTCTGTATATAAAATATCGAATAAAGTAGTAATAAGTATTAGGCTTATACAGTTGCCAATAACAGGTGAACCAACATTCAAACATAATAGTGATAACTTAAGCTTAAAATAATGGACATAATATAAGTGGTAATAAACTATACAAAGAAATAACAAAAATTGCAATTATGCTTAATTAAACAAAATATTGGTATAATAATATGGTTCGCGCTAACTTGCGACAGTCGCGTACATACTCGTTATATGGCGACTAGCTTCTGCCCGCGACTTCGTTCGCGTGGAAGTCGTAAGTCACCACACTATACTACAACAACAGCTAGATTTTTATAAAATTTCGCTTTAAACTACGTTTGTACAGGGTGACGCATAAGTCACGAAGGGGTCGCAACTACATATAACTTTGTTTACTAATGTTAATTGATATCAGATATTTAATGCAATACAACTCATGGAGATATTTTCGAGGTAGGTTTTAAATATTACGTCACGTAAATTACCACCATTTTTAGCCTCACAAAGACGGGCTCTTTTGAGAGCACTTCTCATTACTTTCCTCAGAACATGAGGAATTAGCAACCGTATTTCAACTCGGTTGTTCGCCTCCAGCTGCTCGATTGTCGTGGGTTTATTAATGTACACCTTGTTTTTTAAATAACCCCAAAGAAAATAATCTGTTAAATCCGGGTAACGTGAAGGCCAGTGAAATGTTAAAAATCTCGAGATTAAACGCTCGCCGAAAGTCTGCCTTAATACCGTCATTGTGGCTCTAGCCGTTTGCGCTGTGGCTCCATCTTGTTAGAACCACATCTCTGGACTGTCGATAAGAGCAGAGCAAAAAAATTACAGTAAATTCCGATATCAAAATCAAACCATCTTGACATCGTGACTCGGGAGCAAGCCTACGTACAGTTGTCTGTGTGAGAAGCAGCTTGTCCTGAGATCGACACCCACAGCCTTCAGCCTTCTGTGTCGGCCCCTGTGACATGTTGATAATCATCGCAAAGCATACGCTCACAGGGAGCTGCACGCGCTTAAACCGGTAATTGTGGGGAATTAGTGGTATACGCAGTACAAACACTGTCTCGCCAATGCCACAACCTGTTAGAAATTCCAGCTCGATGACGTTTCTCAGCAAAGATATGACTTTGAGCCGGGTTCCGTTACACAGCTTCGGCGGAGTTATGTTCCGAAGGAGCATAATCGGGACACCGACCTTCAGCTGAATGATGTGCGCCGGAAATCCACTTGCCATTAGCGAATTTAGAAATTCTAAGGGGTAATGTGTGGCATCATCTTCCTCCACATCAGTATTAATGGAGGAGGATATCACTTCGCTCCCTTCAATTTGCGAGAGAATCATTTTCATTTTAATCATCCTTGATTCCAAAAGATTAAAAACATGCATATAAGTATTTCAATTATTTTGTTTTTGTGATATTGATCTACTTACTTTACAATATGGTTTTAAAAGTACAATATAATAATATATACACACAAAAATACAATATTTTTGTAAAAAGACTTTTTATTCCTGTAGTCTTTAGCTCTAAAATGATCGGAATACAACCTTGAATGTTTTGTGACTGTAAAGTGCTTGTGACGTACCAGTTTCTCAAAGATTACGAAGTATTTCTTTTTAAGTAAATACAAACATTCTAGGAAATACAAACACAAATTAAAAAAAAAATCGTATTACAAAATGTAAAAAAAGAATTGAAAAAAAACAATACTATGGAATCGAACTTTCAACCACAAGTTTGCAAAGCAATCATAAATAAGGGCTTAGTTATTTGCTTTGTTGAAAGTTACCTAAAATAGCCGTTCCTATATATTTCATGATTGAATACTTAGTTCCATAAATGTATAGCGTGATGATAATCATTTAAAACGTTAACTATCTACAATATCCTAACCTTTTGGCGCGTCCTTTTACTATTTGCGGAGAAAAACGCGAACATAATGTAATATTGCTCATCCCCCATAGCAAATAGCGTGATAGTATATACCCTAAAGTTTGACCAGACTTATAGAGGATATCTGTGCAAAATTTTAACAGAATCTGTCCAGAAGAATTTGCGTGATCCTGGAACATACATACAGACAAACAGACAAAAATTCTAAAAACTATATTTTCGGCATTGGATTTTTTTCCAAAATATTCAATGTACAGTTTTGACTTCGCTACGATTTTATTATATGTATAGATATCCCATCAACACAAGTGCCATCTGCGCGACAATTGCAGTGTTAAAAATACCAGACATTAAACGAGTTTCCCAGCATATATAAACAAGGAGAAGCCGGCATCGACATCAGTTGAACGCTCTGTCACTTCAGTGAAACATCAGTAGTACAAACGCTCAAATCTTCTCTTCATAACCGTAAACATGACGAAAACTACTCAGTCAATGTTGCTGTTGGTGTGCTTCACATTCTTGGTGATCGTCTCGTCTCCGCAGAATGCAGTTCAAGCGGACGTGCATATCGGTAGCTGCGTCTGGGGCGCTGTCGACTACACCTCAAACTGTCTCAATGAGTGCAAAAGACGTGGCTACAAAGGAGGACATTGTGGAAGCTTTGCAAATGTCAACTGTTGGTGCGAACAATAGGACGGCAATTAACATTACGGATAGTGTCCTATCCAAATTGACAGACTATAATCGCAAATAATTGTAATTGTTCATAATAATATTTTAAATGTATATATGATTTATTTGTAACTTGTGTGTAAGTATTATAAATGTTTGTTTCAATTCAATTTCTGTATTTTATTCCAGTTTAATAATGTGATATGTTGTTGTATTAGGGCGTTTCGTTAGAAACATTTTTTTTTTTAAATCTATTTCATTAGCGTAGCACTACTTATCTGGCTCACATAGAAATCAGAGGATGAGAACTTCCAAGCTTCCCCAGAGTTTGGAAGTTCTTCACCTAAAAGGACAGCATTGGCTTTGTGAATTATGTAGGAAATTGGGGGTACCGCCACTAACATAAGTTGTTGAATACAACAGCTTCCTTAACAATCATTATAATTATGTTGTTGTCCATAGCGACAATGATTATGATTGTTAAGATAAAAGGCAAAGGCAAGGCCAAATTCTCGAGCTCTAAGGCAAATATAGGGCTATAGCAATAGTAATAGGGCTGCAAATCAACTCTAGGGTGCAGAGGAAGAATGTCCTTTACTACTTAGGTATAGGCACCTATTTTAGATTATGTAGATAGGTATGTAGGTACCATCGCGAACACTGGCGGTGAACCACTTTCAACTTTATTACTAAGGGCATAAGAGTGAAAAGTGTTTCACCAAAACACGAAACACGAACATTATCTTGACAATTTCGATCTGTTGGGGAACTGTGAGAGAAACTTGTTTAGTTGACTCTTGTTACTGATGGCAGGAACTACATAGTAAAGCCAGGGAAATTAAAGGCAAACTGACAACCTACCGACTTTAATTGCCCGTATATTCAAATCACAACTGACATTCTTTGATAGTTGTACGAAATGGCTATAACACGTCAAACTAATGTAGAGTGCCAATTTAATAAACAATTAATTTCCCTGACTGTACCCACGTTTGTAGCAGGTAGGTACTCGGTACCTACGAGTGTCCTATTCTAGTGAAACTCATTTGTTGTGTTTGAAGCAATGAATATCGAACAAACATGTTTATACTAAATAGAGAGAAGAGAATAGGGAACAATGTAGACAGAGCCGTCAACTCCGCACTGACGAATGGGTAACCAGTTTGAAGCAGTCGGTGCGCGGATACAACGTCAATCGAATGCAATTATTGAGAAGGCGTTCAAGTTTATTGAGGAGATCTGCATTCATACATTGCATTACAATGCATAATATGGTTATGTGTGTTACAGGTCATAGTAACACACATCACCATGTTAAATTATGGGAAATATTAGGGACTGTTTGACTGTACAAACATTGCCTTTATGTGTGATGGGAGAAGGGTTTTCAACCGGTAAAGCGACCGCAAATTTCCGGAGACTTTTTGACTTACAGTCGTGACGTAGGCTGCTTTCGCCAGTCACGACAAGTGTCGACACAGTTAAGCCATTCAGCTTCCTCATACTCCGTACTATAGATAGCCTGACACTCGGTTGGGTTAACCGCCACCCCAAATCGCTCAGACTAGTTTTTTACGATATCTAAATTCCGGTTTAGCTCCTCAATTGAATCGGATATGTTGTAGCTGCAAATCGTCAGCATAAAGATGATAAGCAGTCTTAAGACTGCTTATCATCTTAAGGTCTATTTTATCCTTTAGTGGCTTAGCTTTTGTAGACACCAGCTACGCCCCTAAAGGATAAAATAGACCTAACGTAGTGTTACCAATTTTATCCATCTGAGATAAACACTTCATACACCTGCCTACTCAGATTGACCTAACGCCAAAAATAAAAATTGACAATATGAGGTACGTCCCTTAAGAGAAGGCTTAAGTCAGGACGAACGACTTGCGATAATCTGTCACCACGACAAGTATCAGTCAAGTTAAATATTAATGTGTGCCAATGTCCTACCGTTCAAACAAAATGACGTGACAAATCACAGCAGCTCAGAAGGGATTAAATGTACAATACTAACACCGCATACAACTATGATTTTATTTCATCGGACGTTATTGAGCCAGAGGAAGGGAAAGTCAGAACCAACCTATACCAATGTTTCTTCCAAATGTCTTATTTGGTAAACAAACACGTTAAGAATGCAACTGAATACCAGTATTGTAGCGACTGCCAATCTGACTTACAGCACCCGACTGGGTTGTGGAGGTCAGATAGGCCGTTGGTTCCGGCTGTTATTCATAGATTTTAAACAGTCGTTACGGGTAGTCAGCAGCCTGAAAGTCTGGCAACCAGTCTTGACAAGGGGTATCGTGTTACTCATTACAGGAGGACAGACCTAAAGCAACGGCTTAACGTACTTTTCGGGGCAATTACATTACGTACTGGACGGTCACCCATTTACAAACCGACCTCGACAAGCGTTGCTTAACTTTCGATCAACCCGTGCGGCTGTTATTATTTAGGAACCATTTAAACTCACTAGGTAATTATCCCAAAATCTAAGTCTTATTTGTCTTATTTGGTAAACAAATATGGCGAATATTTGTTTACCAAATAAGACAAATAAAGAAAAATACACTTTACATTTTATACGCGATTTCCGCCGGTCGCAAATAGGTGGTGTATCTCGCACAAATAAGCAATTTACAATTCCGATCCACAGAGTGAGCCTACCTATTCATCATTTAGATTTATAGTCCTTTATCTAGCCGATCTGTTCTTGTTTAATTAATGGAAGTAAGAAAATTTCGTCGCACAAATTCCTAAACATGCCCACAGATTCCGTTCCCTTGACGTTTCGGTGACAGTTCTACGACCCTCGTTGCTTTTCTGACCCAACTTAAAATAAATTAGGAGAATTCATAACCCTATTCCGTAAATCTATGCCTTTTGTTAGTATGTTTTTAAGTTGTTCCTGAATTGCATGAAGTAGGTATTTTATTTCTATGGATGTGGAATGTTTTGTTATATTAAGGATTCCTCAAGGATTCACGTAGATCTGAGATAAGTGCAAAGATTAAAGTACTATGCTCCTTACCATCACCATGTGACGAGACAGCTGTCCAGTAACCGACTAAACGTAATACCTGTCACTTCAGTTGTCATGATATATCACAGTTGTACTCTTCAATTTAGCAACGTTATAATTCGTTGACGTTTAGAGTTTGGGCTCTTTACAATAGACAGATTACAAAATATTATATTATTGTTATAAATCTAACTAAAAAATTGTGCTCAACCAGTTACATCTACGAAGAGTAGTTTATGAATAAATGATAAAGTTTAACATACATTAATAAAAGAGGAAACTGTTGTAAAAATCTAAAATAAATTTAGTTTGTTTTATTGTATTTTTAAACAAGAAAGTGACATCTATAAAAACCCTTTTTACAATTTGTTTACCTTTATTTAATTACCTAAACCTATGCAGTATAGGTACTACGGTTTTGTGTCGCAGACTGTATCCAACTATTACATACTGTACGTAGAGAATATAAAGAACTAATTCGGTAGGTAGCTATGCATATTATAATATCGCGTATGCATATCCACTGAAATTCCCAGCTGAATTAAATCCCACACGGGGTGCACCAGATTCTACAATAGTGTATTTGTACAAATAGCTTGCACATGACGTGTTCGCTAACAATTTTATGAAGAGAGGATAAATAATTATCACAATTGTTGGATTAAAAACGGAATATATTCAATTTATTGTATATTAAATATTTAATGATGATGAAATTTGGTGGCACTTTCAAGCTTGCGATGGAAGTTAAGCTGAAAATCCAGAGGAAAACATTAATATAAGATTACCTAGATTCGGACATATCTATGTCCAAGGCAGAGTCAATCTGCCTAGCCTTTTCCCAACTTTATTGGGGTCTGCTTCCAGTCTAACCGGATTCAGCTGAATACCAGTATTTTACATGGAGCGACTGCCTATCTGACCTCCACAACCCAGTAACTGGGTAATACGATACCCCTTGGTAAGACTGGTTGTCAGAATTTCGGGCTTCAAACGACCCGTAACGACTGTCAAAGATCCATGAATGATAGCCGGGACCAACGGCTTAACGTGCTTTCCGAGGCACGGAGGAGTCTCAGTACGTAAAGTTGGTCACCCATCCACAGACGAACCCCGGCAAGCATAGCTTAACCTGACGGTTCGACCCGTGCAGCAGTTATTACTTAGCCACGAGCTCCTCCAAGGCAGAATATGGGAGTTTTAAATACATATCTAATGTGCCTACTTTAGAGTATTTTTCTCGCCGAAAATAATATTCTAACACAATTTACTTTAAAATGACGAAAAACGAATTTCCCAAACACGATAGAAAAGTTTTATATTTTTTCACTTTAAAAGCACTTCGGGCTCCGTTAACTTCTTCATGTAACTAAAAGTCACTGACAGGTTTCCCGGCAACGTAAACTGTTACCTGAACAACCTATTAGAATGTAATCATAAGTTGTATTAATTTTGCTACGCCCGTCAGCCCGACTTAGAGAACGAAGGTGTTATTTGAGTAAAACAGTAAAGCCAAGCGCACATTTACTTACAGCCGCAACGGGTCGCATTGCAACGCATTTTCATGCAAAAAAGTGCCTGTAGCGTGTGTTGGTTCATAGAAAATGTACGAAAGGGATGAAGGAGGATTTTTGTAATGCTTTGCGTTGTGGTGCGGCCCGCCTCATTCTGCGCTAGCCTTTAGAATTTCCTGCACTACACAGCGGTAACGGCTAAACTAACTTTGCCAATTACGGTTTTATTATTATTGAGCGTAACTATGAGTGTGTATAAGCTGGGTTGGGTGTTTGCAAGTGCATTACTGATGAGTTTCAGGAACATTTGGAGCTTGGATATAGGTACCTAAGTATATTCTTAGGCATTATGTTATTATTTTAAAAGTAATTAGAGTCACTTACTCTAATAACAATATTGCAATGTTGTTCCCAAAGTTAAAACAAAATATCATAAAATTATTCTTAAGGCTTTTGATCAGTGAGTGATCCGTGTCTGCTCTAATTATGTTTTTTTTACGTCTTTAGTTGTTTCTAGGGTTCCGTATCTCAAAAGGAAAAAACGGAACCCTTATGGGATCACTCGTGTGTCTGTCTGTCTGTCTGTCCGCCTGTCACAGCCAATTTGCTCCGAATCTAATTGACCGATTAAGTTGAAATTTGGTACATATATGTATTTCTGTGACGCAAACACGGACGAGCAACATAAATGCATGAATTTTGAATATGGGGGTCATTTTTGGGAGGCAAATAAGAAAAAAAAGAAAAAAGTTTTGCTAAATCTTCGGTCGGAGTCATTACTGGAACATCTCTAAAATTGAGTGTTTTGGACTAAGTATGCAGAATGATAAAAAATCAAATGCAAAGAGCATTCTGCATACTTTTGTTCAAAACACACAATTTTAGAGATGTTCCAGTAATGACTCCGACTGACGAAATGTACAGTGTGACATATAAAATTATTTTAAAATGAATACTTTTAAAGATATTTAAGAAATTTGATGAAGTATGAAAATTCCCCAGGCACGGAGGAGTCTCAGTATGTAAAGTTGGTCATCCATCCACAGGCCAACCCCGACAAGAGTAACTTAATCAGAAGGATCGACCCGTGCGGCTGTTACGCTAATAATAAATAAATAAAAACTAAACATGAATAGTTTAATGAAACTTTGAATGCAACACTTTCAACTTTCCATACAAATTTTGTTCATCTTCAAAGCTCTTATAGATCACAGTGCGACGCGACGAGGTAATTGAGAGATTCGACCGCCGTTGTAAACAAGTACGCTTTAAGTCACAAAAAAATTGTTGCAAGCTTATAAAATTGCAGCTTTTTAGAATTTTAAACTAGATTAAGCTATACTATGCATGTTCGCGCGTAGCTTAACCTGATGGATCGACCCGTGCGGCAGTTATTACTTAGCCACAAGCTCCTCTCCATTACAAAACAACGTACAAAAAAAATTAAATCTTTTCTCTTTATAATATTAGTCTAGATTATAGTCAGTGTGGTCAAAAACAAAACACAGCCCTTTTTCAGGTATTCTAAATTGCCACGAAGAACAGCTGAAAGGGCATTTAAAAGGCACATTGAATTTTTTATCACGCTGTCTCGTTAAAACTCAATTTTAACGAAAAAGAAATACTGTCTGGAGATAAAATAAAGTACGAAGGTTATTCCGACCCAAACAGTATATAATATAATATATTAAGTACCTAAGTATATTTGGGTTGGCTACTCATTTAAATTAATTTAAACAGTGTTTACAATAGAAATCCCCTGCGTGTTCTATCTTCTATAATAATTAATAAAATTAGCCCTTACTGTAGAGCTGACTATTGAAAAATTGGGCACCTTTATCATTGTTTACGATGTAATGAGCAAACGGTAGGTACCTACGTACATATTGCGAGGTAGAATTTAATATTTTCCTATTTATATTTGGAAGCGCTCCCGATTGGTTCCGAATACACGAACTTCCGCCGGCTAGATACTTAGTGGGTCCATTTGGACCAAAACAAATGACGAATTCATCCATAGCTCAACTTAAATCAGTAGTGGTAATGAAGGTTTTCAAAGAGACAGTCATCATCATCATCATCATTTCAGCCTGGAATCACTCACTGCTGGTTATAGGCGTCCCCTTTTTTCCGCCATACTTCCCGGTTCCGTGCGTCTCTAATCCAGGTGTTTCCCACGACTCTGGCCACCATTCGGTCACAACTTTACTCCATCGGCCACCTCCGCGTCTGACTAGATGTCCTTCCAACTCCACTTGAGGCACATCGCCTGCGACGTCGTAGACTTTCGACCGACGACGAATTTCGGATAGGCAGTCGCTCCATGTAAAACACCTACTTATATTCAGCTGTATCCGGTTAGACTGGAAGCCGACCCCAACGTAGTTGGGTGGGGCAGATGATGGATGGAGTTTTATAATGCGCAATAATTTCATATTGTAGCAGAGCCTTAACGTTTGTGTACGGACTTGCCCTTAAGCGTGGTAACGGGAGACGATACCCCCGCGCCCTCGCGCCCCCTCCAACGGACAGTGGACGAAAGAACGCGACAGCGTAGGTCACGATCGCGAAACGCACGTAATAGTTCTAGATAAATGATTGTTTTACCTGTTTGTGCCCTGTATACTGTGTTTCTGTGCTTCAATTAAATACCTTTTCACTGATAACGTGCATTAGAACTCATTTTAAGACCCAACACACACCCTGAGAAGAACCTTCCTACAATATTTATTTTAATAGTCTAAATGTTCTTCTCTCGTGACTAGTCTTACCGTAAAAATTATTAGTTAATAAGCAAGTTGATAGCGAAGCTCTATATGGTTGGTGCCTAAATAGACCTCCATCGAGTGAACGGCTTACCTACCTAGGTCAATGCCTTACTAGATCATAGGGAATTCCCTAAGGAATTTCCAAAGTAATTTCCTTAGGGAATTTTCAAGGTAATTTCTTATGACCAAGCGTTAGCTTAGCAGTGCATTTGTCATTGTTGGTTGCACAATGTGATTAAATAGCGATTATATATGAATCTGGGGATAAGGGGCTTATTTATCAACGTTGCTTAAAGTTAAGTAATGATTAGAGACTATTTAACCATAAATTTTTGACGTTTGAACGTCATATAACTTTAAGCAAAGTTTATAAATAAACCACATTATGTATGTGCTTGTCTTAGTAGAATAATTAAATTAATTAATTACTTTTAAACAAAAAAAATATAAAATATAATAAATTTATTGCGATAACCCCATATCGCAATAAATTTACTTAATCCGAAATTTATTTTGAATAGTCAAATTAGTCGAAAAAAATATACGTCATATCTGTGTAGCGTGAGTGTTCACCGCTCGGGGCTGACCGAAAATTCTCCGCCCCCTATTTTCATCATTTGTCTAGAAAATTGGTAAAAAATGAAATACCTTTAAATTCTTTAATTATTTAAAAATGTACCGAGGAGTACATTTTTATCAACGCGAAATCTTATAAGAAATATCAATGTCAATATGTAGGTACGTCATGTTCGATTGTCAATATAGCTTTTGATAGTCTCAACGTGGACTAAAGTCGATCTTAGATAATCTTAATTAAGTTGACTTTAGAGAAGCTTCTCTTGCAGCTGGCATTAAGTACTAATGTCAGCTATGTTATGAATATTCTCAAAAATTTTTCGCCAAATTCTGTAATTGTTGGAATCTTTCTTGAATTCCAGCAGTTACTCTGTCTATTGAAGAAAACATTGTTCGTCTTAAGTCGTCTTCATACGATAACCGTCAACAACCGTACCGCACCACTCTATCGCGTCCGCGCCTGCTTGTTGGGCTCGGGTCAGCGCGCTTAGAAAAAGTATTTTCTAAATTTGTATTTTTGAAATTGCGCCGCTGGCCGCCCGTTTTCTTGCTCCGCCCGGGGCCATGGGCCCACGCTACGCTACTGCGTCTTATAGATTGTTTCAGAAGCAAAAGGCTTTTTTCGAGCTTTACAAGATGTTTTGTAAAATATCTAGATTATTAATAATCATTTTGTCCAAATTATTATATTATACTGGTCTAATGACAGGATTGATGGTTGACAAGTGAGAATGGAAGAGGAAATCGTGTTGCGCCGAGCTCAACTAACGGGACAAAAAAGGCCAGGAAGATAATTAGGACTGGATAGAATTATTAAGATTACAAAACAAAAAGAATATAAAAACTTTATTGAAAAGACAAAACTCAGCATAGTACCTATACAGAAACTCTGTGTTCGATAACAACTGCATTAGTATAATACTGTGTCACAGTCATTAACTAACCTCCAAAAAGTCCGAGACAAGAGCAAAACTAAAACAAGTCAAAATAATAAAAATAAGAATAAAAGTATGTAAAAATTAAAATATTTGAACTTAGAATTAAAACTGAATAATATTTTCACTGTGCAATTTTATGTAAGATTGTGTGTGTTTGTATGGAAGGATGGTGTAATTTTGAGCGTTGTGTGTGTGAGTGCGTGTGTGTGTGTATGTTTGTGTGTGTATGTGTGGGAGAGAGGTGTCAGTTTGTGTAGGGGGTGTGTGTTTGCGCATGTTATACATATAAAGGGCAAATGGAGAGTGAGTTTAAGTTTTTACATTATGTGTCTAATTCATCATAAGATGAATATGATATAATGAATATGTAACAGCACATATTCATTTTAATTTTAATGCATACCTTTTCTTGAAATACTGTTTTAATAAAAACTGATAAAATTTTGTTCCAGTATATAGTGGCCCATGAAACATGATTCTGAACCATATGTAAAGGATCCAAGAATGCGGTGAATCCGGTTGAGAGCATCAAACGCAGTGACTGAGTGATATCATGTTCTCAGTGTGCAAGTGACGTTGGGAGTTGCATTCTAGGCAGATTTACGCGTGACCAACGGCTATTGCCATATTTATGACGAGCCTTCGGGACAGTCCCAAATTGTTATTCTAACGAGACCACAGCGCGGTAAGTGAAATTTTCATCTTCATTAACGACGATGTTCATAGAGGGTAAGCCCAGGTGCGCACGGGTATTTTTATCGCGGCAATTTTATTCCGCGTATTGGATTTTCGCGATGCGCGGCTCAATACCGAGAGTTGAAATGACAGTGTACGAAAAAAAAATCGCCGCGATTTTATTACGTCCGTACGAACGTAGGACGTAGCTAAATAAATGCATCGTTGTATGTCCTGCTAGTAAATCTTCTATTATTTTGCGTGAAACGAAACTGATTAATATTATTTTTATTAACTGCTATCAGCACCGATAAACGAAGATATGATGGGTACTTTTTTTTTTTTTTTTTTTGATGGTGGGAAATTATCTAATAACTTCTCCCGCTCTGGGCGGAGCGGGAGGGCGTGTCAGACTTTTACTGACTAAAACCCACCCGTGTTCCTTCCGTTGCCTGGGTCGCGATATCCCTTTCGGACAAACCCGCAACCCCGGCAGAAGATATGATGGGTATGGAAATCTCTTCTTGCAAAACTGTCGTTGCTATCCAACCCAAACTGAATAGCAACAAAATCGAAGCTATAATAGCTAGCAAACATAGGGAAACGATTTTAATTTACTTGGATGTTTGTTCTCCTAAAGTACCTACATATATGTATTATTTGCACAAGTTGAAGCTGAAATGGGAGTGGGGTACAGTGGTCCGGGCGGGGTAAATACCCAACGGGAAACTGGAGAAGTATAGGGTATGTATACACGATGTATTATTATTTTAAAACCAGACAGGTTTCCGGAGGTGGTACGGATACGGATCTGTCTGTATTTTGTTAGGTTCCTAATTGCTCAAAAACATTTTGCCTGAAATTTGTATGCCTTTATTTTTGTCTTATCTTATCTCACGCCTTTTCCCCATAGATGGGGTTATGGTCTGCTCCAAAAGTATCTGATGAAAAGGTAAACAAATGAATCAGAAAACGTAAAGTACTGTGATTTGATTATTTGAATAATTCAACGTCGAGATTCTCATTTTAAATCATCTGAGGTTAATTTTATAACCGCAATTTTCATCGATGATTGTTCAATTACAATTTAATCATGTTTATTCAAACAATAAATGTTGAAAAAGTAGTGACATATAAAGTTGAATACATTAAAATGGGATTGTAAAGCCAAATAATTTATATTTGTAGGATATTGTCCAGATTCTAAAGGTTAATTACCGGCTATTTGAACAAAAGGAAGGCTGTAGAACTATGGACGCAACTTTCAGTCATGTTGACGAACACGCCGTTCTACCTAAGTAACAAAATTAATTTTGTATTGTCTTTGTCTCGTGTCTGCTTTAGAATACACGCTTTGCAACGATAGCTCTGCTTTATTATTTTAATCTTTCTCTTAATTAATCTAGTCAGTCCATAATATACACATAAGTTTTTACTTATCAAATGTGATACTAATTTTACCCCTTTAGTGAGTGATTGCGTCAGAATTTAACCTGAACAGAGTTAGTTTACACTGTCGTCAGGTACTTTTGGAACAGAGTATAGGTAAAACCATCTGCACGCCACTATCTTTTATTTAATCTAGATTCTTTTATTCATTCAAGACCGGTTCACAGTCCCACAGACCACTTATTACGGTAGGTTAAGGTATGTGTTGATCGCTTATGGATGACTGGTTGTGTATGTTTCGCGGACAGTGAACCTGTTAACCCGTGTCCTACGCGAAAGCGACGGTCGCACGAGTATGCGATCGACGCGATTTTTTGTACGAACTATGACGTAAAAACGCGACTTGATTGATTGCTTGCGTACGTCATCCTAACCATATATCCATATTATAAATGCTCACACCCACATGTCGCCAGTTATGTTTTAGTCCTATGTAATAAAAGGCGCCTATTGCCATCAACCGAGCACAAATCCAAACTCCGAAATATCGCGAAATGTGGGTGTACTATCCAACCCAACGCCTCGGGGAATGCAGGCGAAAGTGAGTTTGTTTGTTACGCTTTCACGCTAAAAAGGCTGAACGAGTTTGAATGAAATTTGGCACAGGGGTAGAGTATATGATACTTTTTATGCCGGTAAACGCAGACGAAGTCCCGGGCAGAAGCTAGTAACTAATATTATAAACTAGCTGACCCGTCAGACGTTGTCCCGTCAAAATTTTAATTTAGATTTTTCAGCTGTTCCTTTAGGTTTTTAATCATTTTCTTTTTTCCTAAACCAACCCAGTTATAAGTAAATTCAAAACAAACATAATAATTCAAATCGGTCGAGCCATTTTCGAGTTTTTGCGAGACTAATGCACGGCAATTGATTTTTATGTACAGGGTGTCAGGGATATCGACGCGAAAACTGTTACCATGGATTCAAGTCATGGATGAAGACAAATGAAAACTACCGTATTTTTTTCCTCAACCGACCTCAAGATCCGCGTCCTCAACAGATATCAAGTAAAGTCTAAGGTGACAGAATGGCTACACTTCAATAAGACTATTTACAAACCGAGTCCCTACTTACATACATTGCTTAATAATAATAACTATTTCTCACTGCACACTCATAATTACACCCACTCACACTCTCCATATACACGTGGGTGTGCAATCACATACATTCACACACACTCTCCTACATTCTTGAGTGCACTCCCCTCTCCTCCTTTTTACCATAAATCTATGTTTACGAAAAATAGATAATAATACCAGCAAGATACATACAGAAGTTCATAGGTCATAGGTTCATACTTAAGTATGATATTATATAAACACAAACAGAGCAAAATGACACACTTCACAAGTCTTGTTTATCTATTAGATATCTTATAGCTGATCACTGTCTCTTAAGAGGCAGGGCTCACCCAATTCTTGTACAGACCTTGTGGTTACAGCATAATATGTCTTTACTCTTAAGCCAACCAGTTGTAATCCATCTTTTACCTAATTTTACCCTAATTTTTACAATTACATATGTATTTTCGTGTCTGTAACATAGTTGAAATAAATTATTATTCAGAATCATGTATTGAATCCATGGTAACTGACTTCGCGTCGATGTCCGTGCCACCTTGTGTGTTGCCTCCATGATAGATAAGAAAGTGAGTTTGTTTGTTACGCTTTCACGCTAAAACGGCTCAACAGATATGGATAAAATTGGGCACATGGGTAGACCATGACCTATCTTAGGACGTAGGATACTTTTTATCCCGATATTCTCCCAGGATCGCGACTTTTGCGGGTGAAACCAGTAATAGGAAGTTAGTAATATTATAAATGTTTAAGTTTGTTTGTTTGTTTGTTACCTTTTCATGCTGAAATGGCTGAACGGATTTGGATGAAATTTGGCACATTAGTAGACCTAGGTTAGGACAATAGATACCTTTTTATCCCGGTAGTACGTTCCCGTGGATAATTCTGGACCTGCAAGCGGCGAAGCCGCGGGCAAAAGCAAGTATTCATATATATGAGCGCGACGATCGCGTACTCGCGCGATTTTCGCTTTCGGTTAGGACGCCGCCAGACTATTCGAAAAGTTGAAAGTAATAAATTAATAGTAGATAAAACCCATAAAGATAATTTATTAGTACTTGGGCGACCGAGCTCTGCTCTGGTGAAAATAGAGAATGCTCTTTTAATAGTATGCAAGTATGCATAGCATGGAATTAGTTCATACTAATTCCATGCTGCCATGATAGTAGGTACCTACTTACTAATTCCATGCTGCCATGTCATTATTCTAAGGTAGCCATCTTGTTTTAAACTTTGGGCGACCGAGCTCTGCTCGGGTGAAAATACAGATAAAACGAATTTTCCCAAATACCCGACCTAGCTAGATCGATACCCCTTTTTTTGTTTTTTTTTTTTGTTTTTGAGGGTGAGAAATTATCAAATAACTTGTCCCGCTCTGGGCGGAGCGGGAGGGCGTGTCAGACTTTTACTGACTAAAACCCACCCGTGTTCCTTCAGTTGTCTGTGTGCCGGGGTCGCGATATCCCTTTCGGACAAACCCGCAACCCCGGCAGAGATCGATACCCCTATATTGCAACTTTCATCGAAATCGTTACAGCCGTTTTCGAGAACGCGATTACAAATATATATATATATATATTAATATATCATTTAATAGTATAGGATTGTATTAAATAATCCTATGATTTTTTTTATAACAACGTAGACAAAAAATTCCTCAATGGATTTACGTTGTTTTATACCTTGTTTAATATTGTTTATAATCAAGTGATTATGAGTAATGAACTGAGAGCAGTATTGGTCCAGTAGTAACGGCCCCGACTTAAGAGTTGTAGGTCGTGTGTTTGAACCTAGTCAGGCGCCTTAAAAAATTGCCTGTAAGGATCGTTTAAAAAAAAATTGGTACTCAAGTTATAATTTTATAAAAAATCTAAATAAATAAATTCTTTATTGCCATAAACAGGTTACAAGAAAATTTAGATCCTGGCTCCAGAGCTAGGTTAGAGTACCTGTATTTCAGGAGCCAGTGACTCCTATATGGAAACCTAAATGGAAATTTAGGTTACAATATACCTAGCAGCAAAAGGTGATAAAAAATATATTATTTCACATAAACCTACATGGGCACTTATGGAACGTCAGAAGCTAGGTGCGCGGTACCAATTGGTCTTTTCCTATGGAGAAGAGCCGGCAAGAAACTTCACAATTATCCCTTTAAAAGTAATTCGATTTTTCAAATTAGTGTTGATAGAAGAGAAAATGGTCATCAAGTCCATAAGGGCTATAAAGTTCTCATATCAAAAAATATTAACTAATCTATAGATACTTAATTACTCTCCGTAAATGCGCCTCAAAAACATGCAGTCATGACAGCCATTCCTAAAAAAAAAATACAAAATTGTGATCTTTCGCTGAAAATTCTTGATATACGCTGTATTGTAGTGAGTGTGAACATAGTATGTACAATAACAATAAACAGCTAACAGAAGTAATTAAAAACATTATTGGAAACAAGTGCAAATCACGCGGTACATAGTGACACAACGGCCGTTACGGCAAGTTGTGCGGACTGCGTACGAGCGAAAACGGCGCGGCGCGGACGAAAATCTGTGGCGTATCGCTATCTAGTTACTGCGAGCTCCCGTAGTATTTACGAATAATGCGGCGAGGATTATATGACAAACAAACAGTAAACAAATGATATCATTAACTTACAAGATGAAGAAGAAAAAAAAAACTGAGGCCATAAAAATTACCGTGTACACAAGGAAACGTATTTTCTCAAACTGAACTACGTTCTTAATGCATTCCTAATATTATAATTCAAATTCGACAGAATGCGTCACCTAGGCTAAAAATCTATAAGGCCCATAAATAACAGCCATTTATGGGCCCCATAGATTTTTTCCGCACGGTCTATCTGGAAAATCATAAATCACTAGTAAATAATGTAGATGTCGGAAATACGTTACTGAGTTGACTAATCGGGACCCCAGCGCCGCTCGACAGAGTCTACAACATAACGCTCGGACCGGCCGGAGCCGGGGCTAAGCAGAGTTCGTGGGTGGCGGTCAAGCAGTGAAGACGTTTAGAAACTGTCGGGCGTTTCGAATAGTTGTTTACAGTGTGTGAATTGTTAGTGTGATTAATTTGATCGTGAATAATGATTCGATCTGATCTGCAACCAATTTTTTTTTGCACAATACCCAACACTACCCGCAATACCTAAAATAGGCCTGATAATAACGAAAGAGACACATATTCCTCTCCGTCATATACTATACACATAAACCATATGGAAATACGAGTATCTGCTGCGTAGTTTAGAAGAACAACGCTTACATAATCAGACACGAAAAGCGACTTTATTTTAATACTATTAATAGCTACACTGATTTTGAATTTTGGTTGAGTAAAAGGGTAGCGCAATAAGAATGGGATTTATTTTTTGGAACTCCCTATTATACTTAGTGCATTGTTTGTATTCCCCAATCTCAATTCTTCTGCGAACCAACTACAATAACACGAGGAAGTAGATCCAGCAAATAAAATGCACCTGAAATAACAAGTTCCAACAAAGGCTCATAAAACGGGGGAGGAAGGTGTCGCAGCGACAATATTGTCCGAGGATAGTAACACGTACACCGGGACCGTGACTAACTCACCAAGTTTGGGCTAAAACTGCGCAAAGCCCAGAAAGCACTTCAGTGTCATCATAGCCTCGCGTTTCTTTGTCCATTTAGTAGTCCGCCCTGAGAATGGACGTTTTAGCCAGTGATAAAAGGCAACTTTTATTTAAAAGGACTTGAATGTTCTCCGAGCCAACTTTGTTGAGTATTTTTGCCTTCAGAGTAGGCATTTCCTTTGAATGTTTCCTTTTTATTTACGTAAGCACGCAGAGGAAATGGGAAGTTTCATTACGTTTGCCCATAACTCTGAATTTCTTTTGTTCTTAGTGATACGGGCCAGTAAATCAAAATAAATAAATTTACAACCACGCTTGGATATTGTTAAGTGCAAGAGTAACTATTGGTAAATATAAGTGATTGATGAGCTGTGAGACCAAACTCGTTTGCTATCGACGAGACACGGCTACAATGCTTTTGACTGGATTGAAAAGTGACTCTGCGTGGGATTTTGTTAAAGACATATTTGCATAATTTTCGAATCAATCAACTTGCAGCGAAACTAGATAAGAGCCTCTCTAAAAAGGAGCAATTGGCTGTCACCGCTTGCAAAACAAAAGTTATAAAAACTTAAACTCAACTACGACAAAAAAGTCAATTAAAAAGTTATAAACAAGACATCACAGACAGATAAATAAAAAATCCGGAGTCACACGTGTTAGGGCATAAATCGAACAGATTACGCGTGACTCTGGATTTTTAATTTGTCTGTGATGTCTTATACCTTTTTAATGTTTTAAGTTGACTTTTTGGTCGTAGTTAGGTTTTAATAACTTTTAATTTTATTAAAATTATTTTAGGGATATAATACCTATATACATATTTGAAATGTGGTAATTAAGCCCTTTCATTTAATACACAACATATAAAAATTAAATAAAACATAACTTTATGTACTCTAGAGGGAGCCATATTCTCCAGCGTCATATAACTAGTGGACAATCAAGACGCTTCCAACGATACCTCATTAGTCAAATTATGATGAGGAGTTTAGAAGTTATGAGGGAACAGATGAACATACATACATACCGGTCAAAATCATAACCCTCCTTTTTGCTTTGCCGTAGTCGGGTAAAAAGCTGAAACGCCTTTTGCTATACAAGTTAGATGATCAATCATAATTCATAGGTATGATGATGGTGTTATTGTTTTATTTTTATTTTATTAATTTTTACTTGTAGTACAATATGTTGTGTTGTGTGCCTTTCAGTCTATGCTAAATAAATGTATTTTTTTCTTTCTTTCAGGAAATTGTCACCAAGAAAATATGACAACACAAGAGCATACATGTATAAACTTATGCCTTTTTCCCAAGGGGCAAAAACTACAGAATGCCACCTGCTTCGATCCTCTTTTCGCTTAGTTTACGTTCTTATATACACGCGAACAAGAGAACAGTTTAATTTAAAACTGCTTGCGCAATGTAATAAACATGACGAAACACTTCTGTGTTCTATTGAAAAGCTTCTGTTTCAGAACGCAGCGTGTTTCATAACGGAAACAATTTTGACGACATTTGAATTCAAGATGCACTGTGTTCTAAATGTAAATTTGAAGACATTAAGCGGTACTTTTGGCAAAGCGATTGCGTTGAGTGCATTTTGATATAACTGTAAAATGAAAGTAGGGAAGCGTACTGGTAAACTGTAACTGAAGTTACCATCTATACCTACATATCATAATAAAATCGTAGCGGTGTCAAAACTGTACATTTCATATTTTTGAATGAAATATTTCTGAGAAAAAAAAATCTCCGAGGTCTGGAAATGATTATAATAGCGAAAATATAGTTTAAAGAATTTTTGTCTGTTTGTTTGAATGTATGTTCCAGCATTGCCTAAATACTACCGGATAGAATTTGTTAAAATTTTGCATAGATATTCCATATAAGTCTGGTCAGTCTGTAGGCTACAAATTGTCACGCTATTTGCGGGTTAAGCAATATTACATTATATTCGTATTCTTCTATAGTTTATCGCAAATTGCAAAAAGGCATTCCAAAATGTTAGAATATAGCAGATAAATACAGGTTTAGACTTTAAGTGATTATCATCACGCTATACCTGCCTTTATGGAGCTAAACAAACGGCTATTTAAGCCAACTTTCAATAAAGCTTAAGCAAAATTCGATTCCCAAAAATTAAAACTATATGAAAATTAAATTATAAAAATTATATGACAGTTCGTAGAACGTAAACAGAAAAAACATGAAGTTCTCCTCTCCTCTTCTGTTATCTTTGATTAAATTAACAATAAATATCTATGGTTAGGTGACTGTTCATGAGAAATCCTGTGTGTTCATAATCTACTGTTATATTATTTTAGTGATAGCTGTTCGTAAAGAATAATCTGTAAAAATGCGTCAGTCAGTGTGTCAGTGTTGTGCTTTGCATTAGGTAGTATCAGGAAATCAGGCGTTTATTGATTCACAAAAAACGGGCAAGTGTACCTACGACTCTTGCTCCCGCGTCACCAGTCCGCGGGAGCAGTAAAAAGAAAAGATTATACGTTTATTTGCAGCAAACATCACGCAAACAAAGAACAAAAACACGAAAATAACAATTTGGGGTAAATTTGGCGTCACATCCACGCAAAACGGCCATCGCTCAGCATAATGCTGCGACCTTATGCGAGACAGAGCCTCAGCGCTGGTTTTCCGCGACAGCCGGCGATGACGTGATGACGTCAACCGGTGCAGTGAAATAACAAAATAAGAAATAAGAAAAAAATACAATACATAATTATATAATATTTAAAATGGCAAATTATAGTATACAGTATATATAGCATTACAATATACAGGGAAGTTTTATAAAAAGTTTCCACGTGAACGGAGTCGCGGGCAGAAGCTAGTTCTCACTATAATTGCTTTGCTTCCATTAACAGTAAAAGATTCAAAGGATTCAAGATCTCAAAAGGAGATGCTTCCTTGAATATCTTTTATTCATCTCAATATGCACCGTTTCATTTTTAGTGTTCCGTACCCGAGGGGTGCCAAACGGAACTCTATTACCTCTGCCGTCCGTCCGTCTGTCTGTCAGCGGGTATGGGTCTGTATTTCATGAACCGTAATAGGTAGATAGTTGAAATTTTCACAGATCATGTATTTCTATTGCCGCTTCATAACAACAAATAAAATAAAGTTAAAAATTAAAGACACTTTTCTTGTATGGGGACCCCTGTACAAGAAAAGTATGTTTATTTTTACTAAAGTAATTAAAATAAAGTGTGGTAAATATTGTCCGGTGGTACGGAACCCTTCGTGTGCTAGTCCTACTGGCACTTGGCTGGTTTTTATTTTATGGTGAAGAGTGAAAAGTTTAGTAGGTAATAGTCACGACGCCGACGCAAAGTAACGTATGTTTTGTCCACTAGGAAATCTGCAAACGGCATTTTTATTTCAATAACACCACCCACTGTAGCCAGTGGGTGGTGTTATTGATTTAAATATTACTTTTAATAATCTTATATGCTTCACAGATGAATCTGAACACGTAATTACACAAACAGCGACATTACTGATCGAAGCTGACGTTAAAAAAAAACCGGCCAAGTGCGTGTCGGACCACGTAAAATGAAGGGTTCCGTAGTTGGGATGAATTTATCCCAAGAAGAAACTTAACATTGTTGTTGAAAAACATGTTCTCCCTTGCGGAATGTATGGAGTTTTTCAAACTGCAAATTTATGTTCGTCGACTATTACTCGTAAACCTGTAAATCCTACTTAGCTGTGATAGTTTTCCTTTTAACTTCGTTATATATACTATTGCTGTGAATTTTTTCACAAATCCCTGTACAACCATTTAGCTGGCAGGGGGACACATGACTCTAACAAAAATTGGCACTTTAAACCTTAATATTTTGCAAACTGATCCCTGAATTGAAAAATGGTTTTTACACACCCACAATATTTTTGAACCTTTACCTTTCCAACGACATCCCACACCATGGAATAGACGAGAAAAAAAAAGCATCCCCACGTTACGAGTAGGGGAGATAACAAAAAAATTTTTTCTTGATTTTGTTTTACCACTTTTTCGGCGTGATTAATATGTATACCCATGCCAAATTATATCTTTCTAGTACTAACAGTCTCTGAGCTAAGCCGCGGACAGACAGACAGACGGACATGGCGAAACTATAAGGTTTCCTTGTTTACTATGGAACCCTAAAAAGTGTGTGTATGTGCTCATACACATGACTGGAGTTTACTCCTTATTACGATTGTCTTTGACAATGCAATAGGCAGAGGGTAATGTATTGTTGTATTGTTAACGCTTGTATAAATTTGACTCCTCATAAAATTTCCATACCGGGGGCCTTACCTATATGAAAATTGATTCTTAAGGAGTAAAATCAAAAAATCACTTGTTTCTTTTCCAATTATTTTATTTTTATTAATAGTAGATTTTGCCCTCGATGTCACCCGCGTTTAGGTCGAAATTATCCCACAGGAATGTACTACTGGGATAAAAGTATCCTAGGTCCTAACCCAGGGGTCATGGTCTGCTCATGTGCTAAATATTATCCAAATCCGTTCAGCCGTTTTAACGTGAAAGCGTAACCGACAAACAAACCTCACTTTCTCATTTATAATATTACTAGCTGCGCCCCGCGGTTACACCCACATAAGTCTCGATCCCATGGAAATATCGGGATAAAAAGTATCCTATGTCCTAATCCAAGTCATGGTCTACCCATGTGCCAAATTGCATCCAAATCCGTTCAGCCGTTTGAGTGTGAAAGCGTAACAAACAGACAAACTCACTTTCGCCTTTATATTATTAGTTGAGATTAGTTAGGATTACAGGGAGGGGCCTTACTATGACGTGACAAAACCATCACCTTACCGTTGTGAAATAAGGATAGTGCTATTCGTCCTATATAGCTTCATCTCTCTCTCACACTGGAACGATGATTGCTTTAACAAAGTCATAGTACAGCCCCTGTTAGGCTGAGCATAATTTCACCATACCTGAAAGTTAATAAAAAATGTGAATCAAGTAAAAATAAAACTAAGGCGCTCTATAAATGTGTTACTATTTCTATATGACGAACACACAGACAACATGAACGAAGAGTAACGTAACTGACAGGATTACATTCGTCTTTTTTATGTTCAGAAACTTTTTCAATAACAAAATTGGATATTGTGATTGCATTGAGCATACATGAGTAGTAACACAGCTTTACGAATATGAAGCTTGTACATTAATCCAGTTGACTGGATGGATGGGCGAATATTTCACTTTAATCAAATCAACTTTCGATGTATCACTATTGTGCAGAGGCTTGTAAAACTTTTTTTAGTAATTTCCCAAAGAGTAATCAAAATTATGTCGCATAAATGGCCGTATTTTTTTATTGCTTAGACTTACACCTACGTATTTCAACTTGATACCTGTACACGTTCCTGAGAAAAAGACCCTTTTTGGATGGACGGACAACGAAGTGATCCTAATAAGGGTTCCGTTTTCTCCTTTTGAGGTAGGGATCCCTAAAAAAAATTAAGTTCGGTAGCCGACGATAAATTGCGATGCATAATAAGAGCTACGAAGATCATGCTTGTAGAAGACAGAGTAGCTGTGCATGAAACTAATTCCGAAACTAAACCTATATGTACTCGTATACTTTTCTCTAGAGACGTCACATAATGGCTCAGTATATTATTATTTGCTCTCAATACCACACGACGGTATGTCAAGTAAGTTCGCTTGAAAAGCCCGAAAGGCGAACGCGCCGGCACTTTTTCAGGACACGAAAAATGCATTTGTGATTCCGTCATAAACGTTTCTTACCGGGTTCCTGTGCAAAAGAATACGGCCGTACGTGATTCAGTCTCCGAGCTGGTCTATTATGACTGTCTTTCAGTTTATAGTGTATTGTTATGTGACTGTTATTAGAGCCATTGTTTTAAGAGGGATTATCCTAAAAGTTGGCAACGTCGAATAGCTGTTAAATATTTACCTGTTTTGATTAATTTGGCAATATTACTGAATGGAAATATGAAATTTACTAACTAGTGAACTAGAATATTATTAATGAATTGCAATAATTAATATAGTAACACCGAATATTTCGTTTTAGATGCAAAAAATATATTTGGAAGCTTTCCAAATGCCTTTTTACAACTAAAACGGTTATAGCATCAAATTCAGTATTACAATTGCAATTCATTATTAATATTCTAGTTCGGTAGTTAGCCACATACAGTAATATCGCCAAATTAATCAAAACAGCGAAATATTCGACATCTATTTGTGACGTTGCCCACTTTCTGAACCACTTTCTTCTGAAAGTGGGCAACGTCATTTTATCGTCGTAATTTTATGCTAATTGTAAGTCAGTTCCGTGTTCGTGAAAAAAATTGAACCAGAATAAACTTGAAGATTAGGTAATCAATGTCATGGGTGATGATCAGATGATCTTAAACGAAAACTGGAAGTTTCTGGCCCTTCATTTAGAAAACAAAATTCACTCCCCATTATGATGGATAAATATGCATTGACCATAAACGTTCTTGGTAGATTTAAAGTTCTTGAAGAATTTGAAATCCAGGCAAGCTTTAGTCCCTAGGGATCTATCTATCCTTTAAGAACGGAGTATACGTCTTCTATGACGTGAAACTCTAGTGGGGTTTTCTATCTTTAACTCTATTGAGACCTAAGATCTAAAATAAATAGCACGTTGCCTCAAAAGAAATCGAAGTAAACAACTTTATATTCAAGTGAGTAAGTTACGTTGAAATTGAGTACTAAGTATGTTTAATGGTATCTTCGAGCTGTTAATGTTTTGAGGGTCTAAAGGCTTAAATTATTTGGGCATGGCTTAAGGTTCGAGTTCGAATTTCAGACGGGTCTTTAGAGTATTCCACGTGAAGCGAAAATTACGGTAGCCGGAAGATATATGGGTGAGTAGGTCGAACTCATGCCAGTTTAGATAAATGTTTTTCTTTTGCTGTCAGTTTAACTATTCTGATTATTTTCACTGTTATTATTTCAGGGTTTTGGTGGGTTTGAGATGTTATTCGTTATTATTTGTCTAACAACGTAAACTTACATATTTTTTTACGTCTATCAAAGTAAATCTATAGACATACAGAACCAATATATCTCAATAAGAATGTCATCCATAAAACCAAAACTTTGCTGTTTACATCGAAAGCCATATTCGGTCCAACAACGGAAAGTAGCAACAACATTTTTCCAGGACATCTGCGCATCTTTATGAATAGCCCGAACTTATAAGAAAGCCCTATAAAGTATTCTGGCTCTATATTTTGACCCCGATAAATTTCAAGGCACGACTTATTGGTATTAACAGCAGTGCGGATTAGTTTTCGAGACGGCCGGTGACCCTGTGTCTTAAAGGCTGGGTTAATGGGAGCAAACCGGAACAAACGAGGCTCATTCGTCTTGGTAACAGAGCTGCTATTACGTATTTCACTAGTACTAAATGGTTTTTGTCCGAGTTTCTGTGCTGGTATGTTTTAGGTTGAGATGTTTTTGCGATGCTCGTTTTATTTGGTAATTAAGAGAGGAATAAACTTGGGTTCAGGAGTATAGTTTATATGCTATATAGTAAAGTATGGAATGTATCAACCGAATGAAGCAAAATGATCTAGTAAGTTTAGTTCTTGATGCCTAGTTTTATGAATGTCGTATGTTTACAAAATTTGTATGTGACATAATTCACGTCAGAAGCAGTGCTTACCTAGACAGACATCTGTTGGTAGAGATAACATTGTACGATCATACATTTTGTGACGTAATCGCATCATTATTAACAATATTAATTTAGAACATAACAAACCTGATTATGTAATATTCATAGGATTTACACAGTGCGGTGATTAGGCTCTGTCCACATCGCTCATTATTCATAGGGCTGACAGAATTAATAAGAATGTTTGTGATTCTAAAATTTTATGTCTTGAAAAATTGGTTTAGATCAAACTAGATTAAAATCAATCTCTTTTTCAGTTCTAAACACCTCGTAGTATTTTTTTGTAGTTTTGAGTAGTTTTCATCAAATAAACTAAAATGTCAAGGTGTTTTTAAAAGTCCAGACATCATGCTGTAATATTAGCCAAGGACAGTGCCCTGTGTTTTGCTCTGTGTTATCTTCTGAGAAAACAGCAATAAGTGAGATTTTTCAACTGACAGCAGGCATGAATCATTCTAACGATATTTTGCTGTTGGTCGGAAAAGTTTGTTAGAGGAAAATTTAAAACTAGTCTAACGTATTAGTATAGTTCTAGAATAAAAAACTCTATGTGAAACCCAGGAGGGTCTTTGATACTTTTGAACGAAATGAGTTATGTATTGGGCCCAGTCGGGCGCCAGTTAGCAAATTGACGCCCAAGTGGGCCGGGATGCGTATCATTATGCATTCATAGATGTGACGTTATTCTAGGAGTGTGGGTTGTTACGGCAAATAGAACCGTAGATGACAAAATTTTAGATTCTGATGAGTAATATAACGACACAATGACGTTTTATTACTTTTTCCATGGTCCCAGTTGGGCGCCATTTTAATGATTGACAGTTTTTAACGTACACGTTATAACAAATCACGAAAAGGTTAAAAAAATCACATGGAAAATATTTTTATCAAGTCAGAAGGAACTGGATGCCAATTAAGGAAATAATTATATTTTTCAGGTGTAGTTGTCGAAAAAGTTAAGAAAATGGAAAAGAATGGGACTTATTACTAGCGAATAATATGGGGAAGTACTACTACCATACGAATTTCTAAGAATATTTATATCAAATCCATTAATTTGAGAGCTATACAAACGGTACATTTTGCGAATTGTTTTTCTCTTATGAGTATTTTGATATAAAGCCTGTAACGCTGAAATGACGAGCTGGGATCGTATAAGGATTTATCGCGTGCAATTTATCATCCCTTTTACAATCCTACATCGTTATTTTTTACATAACATAACATCAGGCTTTTATTATATCGAAAGGATTCTATGTATACTATAAAGGTGTAGGTAGGCAAACGTATTTCAAAACAAACCTTTTGTGTCACTAAGTCTTTACGGAAAAAGATCGTAATGTGATATGGTGTATGATGTGGATAGCAACGCATTGATAATAGCACTTGCTGTTACATTGTAAAAAAAGAGGGTGTGTGCTAATCACCCTCTTTTTAAGACAGCACGATAGAAGTGACAACTTACGACTGGATCCAAGAATACGCGATTCAGTGTCATTGACCGACTAGATCCGAGTATACCCGATTCAGTGTCACCGACCCGAACGTGACGGTTCAGCTCAGAAAGAGCGCAAAGTGCGCCTAAAGAAGTTTTCACTTCAATAAAGATCGGTTGTTATAATAACTGCTCATTTTTCAATAGGAGCAAGCAGTCTAGTATTCGTTTTTCAAGCCCATAGTCCTTCAGCGGGTCCCGAATTAATTAGCCTTGAGTCGAGTTTCCCCAATTAAATTACCTAATTCTATTTAACGACACTATATATTCTAAAAGTCAACAAAACCTTTCTGCTCCTAACAAAAACTAACCTAGAAAATTTCCTAGCTCATCAAACGTGTCCCTAGGCGTCGGCAGCCCTAATTAAATTCTGCAAGGCTGTAAATCACGGGTAAGATAACGTTCACACGGTATACGATAGCGCTGACGTACATAGTCTACGTGACAGTTTACACCTTTGTGGGGTAATCCCTGTTTACCGCGGGTAGTCTTATCTTTTAATTACGTATGTTACACTTCTTAAAGCTAGACTTATTGGTGTTTGGGTTTGGGTGGATCGTGAAGTACGACACGTATTTTTGTTTTAAATCTTATTATTTGAGTATCTTTATTTGCTTTCATTGTATGGATTTTTCAAGATGACAATAGCAGTTGTCGGTTATGATTTTTTGTCGTACCTACGTTTGGAGTTGGTATGTTTTAAGTACCTTGCCAGGTGGAAGTTGAATAGTAACCCAAATCAATCAAAAAGAGTTTAACCAAAATCCTTCATTTTGATCTTGAATAAAGAGGTCGAGTACCTAGCTGTATTCGTCAAGATAATAATACGAGAGAAGAATTATTGACGTGAGATCTTATAAGTAAGATCTCGACAGACAAATTCATAAGAAGCATGAGTAAATAAGTCTACTCATGCTTCTTATTTGAATTTGTCTCTCATTGATCTCTATTCGACCAAACCCTTTGTAACCCTATTTTGTATGTCCTGTCGAAAAATCCCAGGCTCGTCAAAGATTTTTCCCTCATAATCTATACAAATATTATAAATTAATAGTACATTACTGTCACGACATTTAATATTTTTATTTTTTTGCCTGGGTTTTCTCCTGCGATGGCTAGGGGCGTGAGGGCGCGAAATTTGTCTCTCCCTCATGCGTTCCGCCTACTCCTTCGCGAGTATTACTGCTTCACAGAAGGAGGTGACGGCTTGCCATGTCCTGTCGCTCCGTGCCATGGCCTGGACCAGGGCCGGACGCGAGAGATCACCACCGCCGATCGCCTCCACGAGGATACGGCGGTGCTCCGCCCAAGCCGGGCAGACCTCCACCGTATGCTCCACCGTGTTCTCCAGGCGATCCACACAATGGTGACACCCGGGCGTTTCCTCCCGCCCTATCTGGAACAGGCACCTCCCGTACTGTCACGGCCTGCAAATGGTCAAAATGTGGGCCGAGGCGAAGCCGAGGCACACATGCTTGAGTCCATTAATACCTGGTTGCGGCCAAGGCTTGTGTAGTACTTTTCACAAATAATGCGCGGACATTCAAACTAAGTAATTTAATTACGAGTATAAATTCCATATTAGACATTCCAAAATTAACATTGACGAACAACGAAAATTTTTCTGTAATATTCATTTGTTTCTTTTTTACTTAAAACAGCTCTATTTGCAATACAATTCGAAATTTAAATAAAATCTTTGATAAGTTACCTCCATGGTTGCATGTGTCGAAATAAAGAGTTCCTTCCATTTTAAAATTACATGACAGATATGAATTTTCACAGTAATTTAATCGGCCGCTAAACACGACAGAAATGAATTTTAATACAAATATTGCTAGCCGGGCGCTCGCATTTTATTCGACCAGTACAGCATTTTCGATTTATCTTGAAGAAAGTTGTCAAAAGAATGCTCGAATTTCCAAGCATGTTTGAGAAAATAGCTTGTCGTGTCTGTTAGTGTGACCGCGCTATTCTTTTAAACTACACAACGGTTTATCATTCATCTTCTTCTCATCATTTTGCTAATTTATTTCGGAAGGTTTATGTGTATAGGTATACATTAATATTAAACTGACATATAATAAAGAAATTCGATCTGTTTTATCAAGTTGTAAAAACCGAGCGAAGCAGGGGCGGGTCGCTAGTTTAGAACAAAGTAACTTAAATACCTAAACCTAGAATTACTTGTCACGGTAAACTCCAGCAGCAGTGTGCTGGCTCAAAGAATTCTTGTAAAATGGAATACCGTTTTCGATTTCCGCCTTCGGGTCGCCGCGGGCAAAACGTGGAATACAATAAATCATGCAAGAAATGTCAACAAAAAATTGAAGGAAGAGTTTCTTTGATTTTTTTTTTAACATTTGTTAATACAAAAGTTCGAGCTTTATATGAAATTTATGTAGTAGGCGTATTTGCTAGGCTGACAATATAAAGGTGATATCAAGTATTAAATCTTGCCATGAAAATCACAACCACAGTCTAATCCAATCAATCTGCCTAGCCTTTTCCCAACTATGTTGGGGTCAGCTTCTAGTCTAACCGGACGTAGCTGAATACCAGTCTTTTACATGGAGCGACTGCCTATTAGACCACCACAACCCAGTTACTGGGGTAACACGATACCCCTTGGTAAGACTGGTGTCAGACTTTCGGGTTTCTGACGACTCGTAACGACTCTCAAAGATCCACGAATGACAGCCGGGACCAACGGTTTGACAACGTGTTTTCCGAGGCACGGAAGAGTCTTGGTATGTAAAGATGGTCACCCATCCACGGACGAACCCCGGCAAGCGTAGTTTAACCTGATAGATCGACCCATGCGGTGTCATTACTTAGTCACAAGCTCCTCTCTGTTATGCTAATAATAAATAAATAATAACTAAACATGAACAGTTTAATGAATCTTTGATTATAACTTTTCCAATTTTCCATTTGTATGGAAAATTTGTCCATCTACAAAGCTCTTATTGAATACAGTGCGACGCGACGAGGTAATTTCATTGAGAGATTCGAACGCCGTCGACATCTACGTTAATAAAGCTATCTGACCACCACAACCCAGTCACTGGGTAGCACGATACCCCTTGGTAAGACTGGTTGTCAGACTATTTGGCTTCTGACGACCCGGAACGACTGTCAAAGATCTACGAATGACAGCCGGGACCAACGGCTTAACGTGCTTTTTGAGGCACGGAGGGGTCGTGACATGTAATGGATGGTCAGCTATTCACGAACCAACTGCAGCATGCCTAGCTTATCCTTCGATCGACTTGCCCTAACACTTATTATTCTCTTTTTTGTTGTATCCATGATTCCATTTAGACCTATATTTTTAATTCTACCATTCTCTAAAATACTCGTACATTATGATAATATTCCTACGTCTATATTTTGTGTTTATGCAAATTCAAAGGTAGTATTTTAATCTGAATAATGTGGTAAACCATCCATGTAAACATAATTAATTAATTCATTATTTGTGCAACTGAAACAATAAATTTTCATTTCCAATATTTTCTAATTAATCGTAATGTTTTATTGAGGTTTTAAATTTAATAACATTTCTGTTATTTAATTTATCATATCGGCTTCAGTGGTAGACCATTTCCATATCACAAAAATAAACTTTACAGGAAAGTCACACATACCTACACATATATTCGAGTCCGGGTATCACTGGTCAGTAAGGTCAGAAATTGATATGTGTACCAAATTTCAACTTAATCGCTCCATTCGATTCGGAGAAAATTGGGTGTGACAGATGGACAAGTTTCCCTCAGTTGTCATTTTATTTAATTCGCCAGTTTCGATGATTAGTCAGTTTCACTGATTCGTCAGTTTTATCAATTAGACAGTTTCGTTAACTCGACAGTTTCCACTGTTTGCCAGTTTTCGTCGATTCGTCAGTTTATTCAATTCGTCAGTCAAAGTACAGTCGGTAGAAAACTGCATACACATCTGCTAATTTAAATATACAATATGTTAACCGACACAGGGCGTTCCCGTTAAGGGGACTACAGGACCTAAACGTGCCAAACGCAAGTTTTATAATGCCTAAAAGAATATGATCCACTGCAGTAAACAAAATCAGAAAAATATATGATATTCTTCAGGATATATGCTAGTATGATAGTGTGTTGAAAACATAATACAACTAATTTGATACGATAGAAAAAAATCATGAAGATACCTCTAAAAACTTCTTTTAACGATTAAAAATCATATTAATTTACATGCAATCATTCTGATTTTTTGTCAGATTATTCTACATTAGCATAATAGTGTTTTAATTTTCCAGTCCAATCAATAGATTTTCTGTAAATCGCTAACTGCTTCATATTTTGCAATAAATTACCTGCGTCGTGTCATCGCGCTTCTCTTTCATTTCTATGCAGTCCGACAGTGACCGCGCTTTAGCTGTTGTAAGCCTCTTAACCCGCAATAGTATAGAACCGTACATGCAAAAAAAAAAACCCATAAATTGAACACTCTGTACACGCGCACTTGTCTTTCAACGTGGAAAGACAATTGCGAGTTTACAGAGTGTTGCTTTAACGTGTCAATTTAATCCTATTTGTGTTTTTTTATGTTTTTTTTTGCATGTACGGTTCTATACTATTGCGGGTTAACGGGAACGCTCTGTGTCAGTTAACATATTGTGTACCTATTTAAATTAGCAGACGTGTGTGCAGTTTTCTAACGACTGTACTTTGACTGACGAATTGAATAAAACTGACAAATCGATGAACCTGACTAATCAACGAAACTGGCGAATTAAATAAACTGACGACTGAGGGAAACTAGTCCGTCTGTCACACCCAATTTTCTCCGAATCGAATGGAGCAATTAAGTTGAAATTTGGTACACATATCAATTTCTGTGACACACACGGAAGTATAACAAAAATAAATGAATTTTGAATATGGGGGTCAGTTTTCGGGATCAAATAAATAAAAAAATTAAAAAATTGCTACATAACTGTACCGTGTGACATATAATCAAATGAAAGGGCTTGTTTTGTGGATCTAAATTTTTTTTAAATAATTTTTAAATAAATACTTTTAAAAATATTTAAGAAGATTTACGCAAATTGACAATTGAATTGATGAATCCATTCCAACTACGGAACCCTTCATTGTGCGGTTTTTTTAACTATACAATTGTATGGTAACAAAATACCTGTTACAACACTTAGCATATAAGCTGATTAGCTTATAAAGTGCCCACTGCTGGGACACAGGCCTCCTCTCGGTGAGAGGGAGTGGGCCGTAATCCACGAGGGCCCAATGCGGTTTGGTAGATGTCACATGTCCTAAATTTTTTGGTTCTAGGACATACCGGTTTCTTCACGATGTTTTCCTTCACCGTTTTGACAGCAGTGGTGATGATATAAATAACACAAAGTAAAGTGCCTGCTTGGGTTCGAACCCACAACCTAGTCGCAAGTCGCAGCCGTTACCCACCACTGCTATTTCAATACATTTAGTTCGTCTTCCATTTTCCCTCTCTGACAGTCCAAAAACAAAAGCATTTGAAAACAGATTGCACTTAAGTGGACATGTGAATAATAGTTTTACTCGCCGTAAGTGGTTTACAAACTACAATGTAAACACTCGTATTACATCGTGTTTCACAGAATTCATACCTATTCAGTAAAACAAAAGTGAATTTTGTAAAATATACAAAGGGAATGTTGAAAGGCCGTGTTTAAAGTTGCAAGCACAGTGTTGTAAACTCGACGATTGTGGGATCGCACGTAGGGACTAGTCCCGGCCGACGGCGCGCCTGTGGGTAATTGCTTAGCACAACGCCTGTAGTAAACTGATAATTATGAAAATTATCTTGTTTGTTTAATGTTATTTTATATTTACGTATGTTTACAGTTTGACCAACGGACGAATGATCGTAAAAGGTTTTTTTTCAGCTTTGTTCAGGGAACTGGAATTTAGTTGCTGCTTTATTTTTTTTTACAGATTTTTGTGGTTCGAAATTGGAATAAATGGGTTTTGAATGTTATGCAAATAACTTTTAAAAGCAACTGGTATTCATAAAAGTGAATAAACAAACTGATATGATTAATTGGTACTTGAAAAGCAAAACTAATGGAGTAGCCATTTTATATTTTACTATCCCTATTTTTTTGTGATCGGCGCAACATGTCCCTTTCTTCCAAACTTCTCTATTAGTCGTCATCTCGGTAGTCAGCCCTTTTTACTATAAATTGAATAATGTGAGTTCAGATATTCGGGTATGGTCGACAATTTTACCGGGAAACTTATGTCCCAACTCCATGTAGTTATCGGATCTTTGACAGTCGTTACGGGTCGTCAGAAGCCCGAAAGTCTGACAACCAGTCTTACCCAGTTACTGGGTTGTAGTGGTCAGATAGGCAGTCGCTCCATGTAAAATACTGGTATTCAGCTGCATTCGGGTAAACTGGAAGCCGACCCCAACATAGTTGGGAAAATGCTAGGCAGATTGATTGATTAGACTAGCTTTAAATAAACTATCTGTGTGCCAAATTTTATTCAAATCTTTTCAGCCATTTCTGGGTGATTGAGTATAAACAAACATACAAACTTTCACATTTATACGAGTACTAGTATGGGATATTATCCTTATTTAATATTGGTCCGAAAAATTACTGAAGGTTTACGAGATAGTAAATTTAAAATAAGGTGACACTGTAATGAACGCTCTAACAAAAACATGAAAATTTAGGGCTAAAACTTTGAAGCACTATTCAACCCCGTCAGACTCTCACTGATAATTTGCATAACTAACTTTTTGCTGTGTTCAATAGAAATTTATACTCGCCTGAACAAATTGAATTATGCATACTATCCCTGAACTTATTTAATGAATAATGCGGTTCATAAAATCGCATTAGGAAAAGTTTGCGAAAAATATTTTTTACATATCGTGCGCTTTTGTAATTCCCAGCCCCGGATTTATTTTTTTTTTTAAACGGGGCAAAAACTGCCGACTGCCACCCCCCGCCAAACCTTAATGTGCTAAAGTAACCCGCAAAATGAAAATTTTCTGGTAATGAACATTTTGGCAGCAACATATAGGTAAATCACATTTTATCAATAATGCCCCAATCCAACATGGGCGCCAAAACGGTTGTAAAAAAGAAATAGAAAGATTATATAATGTGCTGCGCGTTTCATTTATTGCAAAGTTGCGATGTGCTGGGTGGTGGTGGTGGTGCAGGTGGCACCCGGTCTGCCCCCTTAGATCCCCGGCTGATAACTTCTAACGTGACGATATTATCGTGGTAGTCCACGTCCACGTCCACGGCACGTCATGAGGATAACACAGAAATGTATGTCCCCATTTTATGTCCAAAAAATCACTGTCCATTCCAAGGTTGCCTGGAAGAGATCGCACTAAGTGATTGACAGCGCATTGTATATTTTGTAATGTATTACTTTTTCTTTATGTAATGTATAATCTGGTGTACATTAAAGTATATATAAATAAATAAGGAAAATGTATGTGTAAATATATGTAGACGCTTTTAAATTTCCGTCCACGATGACATTATAACGTGCACGTATTTTCATACACTTTATGGACGTGGACATCCACGCTAGTATCGTCACGTGAGAAATGATAAAAGCGCACATTGGGCGTACCTAGTAAGCTCTCAACTTGTACTTATCCCAACATTGAGAGCTTACCTACTGAGGTATACTAAGGAAATTATCGTTATGGATAATAAATACAGGGTGGCAGGGACATCGACGCGAAAACTTTTACCATGGATTCAGTACTTACCATGGGCGTACCCACGATTTTTTAAAGGGTAGGGAATTTCTCTCGATAAAACTATAACTACGCATTCACGCTCGATTCATCGATACTGCATTGTTTCGCGTGGTAATTTTGAATATTTCTAATTAATAATTAATTTAGTTACTTAGTATACCTACATTTTTAGCTTCGAGTCAGGGACCAGGGTGGGGCAGATGCCGCCCACCTTGCCCCACCGTGAGTACGCCCGTAGTACTTACATGATTCTAAACCACACCCAGCGTTGAAATTTTTCGTCGGATACAAAAAAAAAAAAACCGTTGTTTCATAGAAAAGCATGCAATGTTTGACCTACTCGGTCAAAATGTATGGAACAGCAGATTTTATTAAAATAATCGACGGCAAATTTCAACGCAGGGGGTTTCAGAATCATGTACTGATTCCATGGTACCTAACAGTTCTCGCGTCAATGTCCCTGCCACCCTGTATAATCAAGTTAGTGGAAGACAGTAAAAAAAAAAAGTTCGACTCACGATTCGTGAATGAATCGTGATCCTTATATGTCACAGATTACACGTTACATCGTAAGTCCCGGTCGTCATATAAATACATACGAATACCTTTAATTGCCGTTACCGGAAATCAGAAGCTCCGAACATTCTGATAACCTTAGGATATCGGCAATTCCCAATAATTGGGTTTCGGATTTACTTGAAATTTAGCCGAATCTGGTTTGGTTTAAGCTCACCGTATTATCGGTTGAGCGAGCAATAGGCAGATGATCAGTGTGTCTAGCTATAGAGTCCAAAATTCTAAGTCTGAAGGAATTTCTTCGTCTCTTAGCCCAGGTATGCAAGGGCGATTTTTTTACGCGACGATTTTTTTATAGCGAACTGGATTTTCTACTCTCGGTATTGTAACGAGCATTGAGAATCCAACAGAGCGCATTCCAGCCAGTCAAAAAACACACATCTCTCGGAGTTGCATGTGTGTACCCGAGCTTACTCGACTCAGGTTGCCATGACAACGGCTGCAGAAACGAAAATATGCATCCGATTATCCGATCCCTAAACGTTGCCGATTTCACTCAGACCACCAAAATTGTCACAGCACAGAGAGAATGATAATAAATTTTCTTGATTTTTATTAAGTATTTCACGTCCCCATCCCACTAAGTACATGAAAATACCCTAGAGACATCAAGTATAGCGACAACACCCCAACAATTTGAGTACGTTAAAACGTACTAAAATTGTGGTTTTAGGGGGTCTAAACCAGGCGGCGGCGTTCTCTCGCGTCCGGCCCTGGTTCAGGCCATGGTTCGGAGCGAGACTGCATGGGAGGCCGTCACTTCCTTCTGCGAAGCAGTAATGCTTGCGAAGGTGGAGGTGGAACGCGCGAGGGAGAGGCAAGATTCGCGCCCGCGCGCCCCTAATCGCCGCAGGAGACGCCCCGGGCGTCGGGAGTCGCAAGCCGATTTCCGGCCACCGTAGGCGCGGGCCTGCGGACGGTGAGCGATGGGTAGCTCGCCGTCCGATAAGGACCAGGCCCGGGTCGACGGCGCCTTGTGCTCCACGCGCGCCTCAAACAGATGTCAGCACCAACTGACGGGGTCCGTTAGGGCCAATGCCTGCCAGGGTTGCGAGTTTTTCCGAAAGGGATATTGTGGCCCTTGCACACATGCAACGGAAGGAACACGGTGGGTTTTAGTCAGTAAAAGTCTGACACGCCCTCCCGCTCCGCCCAGAGCGGGAGAAGGAACTAGATAACTTACCACCATCAAAAAAAAAAAAGGGGGTCTAAGCCATCCATCCTTCCATCCATTGGTCCATTGTAAACAATGTTTTATAACACAGTTTTAAACATAATGACAAGAACCCTCCTCGAGGATTCACTCTAGCACAAAAGTAATGCCGGTGACCCACCTGGAGGGTCCGCTAGCAATATGTATGGCTGCAAAATAGTTGCGCATTTGAATATTTCTAAAATATAGTAAGAGCTATATTCTAAAAACGCGACCTACACGTTACTTTTAGTTTGAATACGAGCATCTGTCCAAATGTTCACTTAAAGAATACAATTTCTGTGTATAATGCCTATGTCCAATACTCCGCGTATCTTCAAACTTGAAATAAGATAGAAACTTTTTCATTTTCATACTTTCCGAACGTGTCATCGAACCCACAGGCAGCATTTCCTTTACCTGACATCTCAACCATTAGGCGGAGGCGGTGAAGTGTCGGCAACAGTAATATTTTACGTCGAAAACCTTTTAAATCGTAAACATCAACGCCTTGTTGGAAGAAAAACCAACTTGTGGGCGAAGCGAGTAATGAAGTTTTAAGATTTATGTTTTTTACCAAGTGCTGCTTCCTAAATTGAGCCGCAGCCTGCCGTATCGTTCCTCGAGATAAATGTGTGCTCAACTTTGGACAATGATTGTTAGGAAACGTTCGTTACTAGCTTAACTTTTTTAAGTTTCACATGATTAAAGAATAAAGTTTAGAACGATGTAGTCGAAGTTCTACTTGTGGCAGCATCTAAATCGCCACATGCGAACTACGCATCAAAGACCTGACGTCACACAACATCCTGACGTCACTCAAATCCTGCATCGCGCAATTAGAGTTTACCGCGCGGTGGACATATATACAAGCTCCCGACTTCAACCTCTGGGCAGTTGCCCGCCGGACATGACACCCGTCTGGTCGGAGGATCCTCCCTTTTCTATGGGGGATGAGTGAACTTTACACCCTGTTCTTCACACCCCTAAATTACAAACACAAAGGAAAATTTGTATTTTATTATTATTATTTATTTATTAAAACTTTATGCACAAGTAAAAAAGAATACCGTTCAAAGTCGAAATTAATGCCTGAGGCATTTTCTCAGTTTTGTGTTTTGTTTCTGAGGCCTGTTGCACACGGCATTATTTCTTTATGGTACGGCGTGCTATCCGCACCGTAAAATCGTGTGAGCTTGTTTATGACACGGTTGTGTGGTATACGGTGACGACGCCGTGCCGTGGTGTAGCCGTGTAGTCAACAAACTTCCATAGTGATCTCTCAGATCAAATAAAAACCAAGACATAGCGCTGCGAACAATACAGTGAAGCATGCCAAAACTACACCGCCGCTCTGTGGAAACACAGACATTTACAAATTACACTTTACTAAGTGCACACATGTTTATGAAACCGGCCTTACGTCACTGTTGACATGTCTTGGATTTCTATTTCGTCTGAGAGTGATCCATACAACACTGACGACCGTGCCTACACACGGCGAATAAACTGAAGTTTTTCACGGCAAGAAAAACGTGTATGTACCATCAAAGAAGTTCATATCTAACTAGTTTCAAAAGAAAATCCCGTGAACACGATGACCACATCTGTTACCGGCCCGGTTCTATAGCCACCGGGCGCTGCAAGCAAGAATAGTCCTTACGGTGGTTAGATATGAACTTCTTCGATGGTACCTCACAGTGTACCTAGTCGAGTTAGCTACCTACGCAGTTACGTACCGAATGAACACTAGAACCATGACTACTAAAACGAATATTTTTACAAACAAAGAAAAAGCTACGGCTAGCACGTTGTGTACATGCATAGTATAGCTTAATCTAGTTTAAAATTCTAAAAAGCTGCAATTTTATAAGCTTGCAACAATTTTTTTTGCGACTAAAAGCTTACCTGTTTACATCGCTATATCCGTGGGTTAACTTTATTAACGTAGATGTCGACGGCGGTCGAATTTCTCAATGAAATTACCTCGTCGCGTCGCACTGTGTTCAATAAGAACGTTGTACATGGACAAAATGTGTTTTGAAAATTGGAAATGTTATAATCAAAGATTCATTAAACTGTTCATGTTTATTTATTATTAGCATAACAGTTGAGAAGAGCTTGTGGCTAAGTAATAACAGCCACACGGGTCGATCCAACAGGTTAAGCTACGCTTGTCGGGTTTGGTCCGTGGATGGGTGACCACCTTTACATACCAAGACTCCTCCGTGCCTCGGAAAGCACATTAAGCCGTTGGTCCCGGCTGTCATTCGTGGATCTTTGACAGTCGTTACGGGTCGTCCGAAGCCCGAAAGTCTGACAACCAGTCTTACTAAAGGGTATCTAATTACCCAATACTGGGTTGTGGAGGTCAGATAGGCAGTCGCTCCATGTAAAATACTGGTATTCAGCTGCATCCGGTTAGACTGGAAGTCGACCCCAACATAGTGGGGAAAAAGCTAGGCAGCATTTTTTTATAACACTTGAATCGACGGCTAAAATAAAAAAATAAAAAAACTATGAGTAGGTAATTTTCATGCAAAAATGTTCACCAGACAGAAGCTTTAAAGCATATGTCTATTCTAATCATCGCCACAACATCAGAGTTGCACTTTTCGCATCAATCAGCATTCATCGGGATATCGATCCACCTTGTTGGGCTTACAAAGCTTATATTGAACAAAAATAATCTAGGGGGACTTTTGCCTGCTATTTTCCATAAACGAGTCCACAGTGTGTCTGTGTGCACTCTACTACGAAGGCTGCGCGGCGTGTTAGGAACGTCTGACCTAGCTAATCTGCCTGTCAGTTGTCTGGATAATTTGCTGCCTGGCTTCAATTCAATTTGGAGGTACTAATATTACTGTAGTTGGATTTATATCATGTGCCACATACTCTTTATTTGAGTTGAAATAAAAATATTAACTTCTAATATTAGGTTGGTATACTAGTTGTAAAGTATTGCTAGGACTTCAAAATCTTCTATTCTACTAATAGAAGATTTTGAAGTCCTAGCAATATAATAATGGAAGGCTATTGTATGGATATCGGTATTGCTTTTTGTAATCAAAAAGTTGATATTAAAAAGTATGTATTTGTAGCTCATTACGTTTCTTGTGGACGTGTTGCGAATGAGTTAGTTCAGGCGTTTGAAATGAGCGCGTTTAGTTTTAACCATGGAACTTTTTAGACTCGTACGAAATTGTAAGTTTAGCTGAATTGCTCAATACGTGAGGGAGAGGCAAATTTCGTGCCCTCACGCCCCTAGCCGACGCCCTGGGAGTCGGGAATCGCAGGCCGATTCCCGGCCACCGTAGGCACGGGCTTGCGGACGGTGAACAATGGGTAGCTCGCCGCCCGATAAGGACCGGGCCCGGGTCGACGGCGCGTTGTGTTCCACGCGCGCCTCAAAGAAATGTCAACACAACAGAAGGGGTCTGCTAGGACCGATGCCTGCCGGGGTCGCGGGAAAGTCCGAAAGGTATACCGTGGCCCCTGGCAACGTACAGGCAACTCTGAAGGAACACGGGTGGGTTTTAGTCAGTAAGAGTCTGACACGCTCCCGCTCCGCCCAGAGCCGAAGTTATTTGATAATTTCCCACCCTAAAAAATAAATAAAAAGGTGTGTTAGCAGAGCCTAGTTCGAAAATCCTAAAATATTTATCGTTCAAAAAACCCAGCAGCCAATAAATTTTCACAACAATTACAAAGGCATACAATTAAAAAATATACCAAAAAAATTGCGACGATGTCATCGCGCCGAGTAAATTTTTTGATGCATATGAAGCAATAAAATTATTCAGGAGAGCAGGCGCACAGAGTAAGCGGGGCTCACGGGCGCAAACATTGCTACCTGCATCCAATTAGTTCGGCGGTGCTCAATTGTAAATCTGTGTGACATATATCTCACGAGTTTTATGCTCCGCGAGTTATATTTACTGACTACAAGAGAGACATGTCATCTTAATTAACTTAGGTACTCGTAAAGGGAAAATTATTATTAATTAGGCACTTTGTTAGACGACTGCAAATATACTTGTTTCGTTAGGTTAGGTCGCAATTTCGTTTCTTGACATTGCTTGCTTGCTTTTTGTTTCGAGATGTTCGTGTCATTTCAAGGATGGGTTTTTTTGACTTCCGTAAGATACTCCAAGATGTTATGTTCGTCGAGATAATATACACTATGAAATATGTAGGTACTTCATTTGTAAAATTGAACGTCATATTGTACAAAGTCAGATGAGATGAAAATATACATCTTGATGTTGTATCCTTTTCATCTCATATTCTTATTGTAAAATCTCTACCGCCAGAAATCATGGAAAGTAGGTTAAAATAATATGTACAGCAAATACGCTCACAAAATTAAATACGAGAGCAAAGCAAATAATTACGTTAGTAACGTTTTTATAAATTGTGGATAAACTCGCGCTTTGAGCCGTCTGAAACTGGCATCGACCCGGTCGAAAGCGTGGATCCTAATTCTTTTTCTAAAATTAAAGTAAGCCTTAGTTACTTCTTATAACATCAGCCATCTGCTTGTGAAGTCCCGTCAAAATCGGTCCTACCGTTTCGGAGATTAGCCGGAACAAACAGACAGAAAACCAGACTAAAATTTAAAAAATAGTTTTCTTTATAAGTACCGTATATACTTTCAATATGCATTTAGTAAAAAGCTTTTATTTGACATTGCAAACAGACACTTCAATTTAATTTATTTCTTTAAGTATGTATTGTATGTATGCATAGATACCGGCTACTTACAGCCTTACAGATTCTATTAACAAACTACCATGAACTATTCTCTAGTTACCTAGTCTATCTCTCTGTGGAGTGCGCTCCCCCAGGAAATCAAGATGGCAACAAAACGATTATCCTTTAAAGTCAAAGTTCGTGATCACATTCGTAACAAGCTGGCAGTATCATCACAAAGGTAATGTGTTCTCATTGTTTGTCCTATTTGTTTTAGCATATTCGTGTCTTCATTTGTGCTTATATTTACTTATAATTAGGTTAATATACAGGTTGGCAGGAACGTCGATGCACAACCCGTTACCATGGATTCAGTACATGATTCTGGACGCCCATGGGTTGAAGTTTTTTGTCGGTTATTAAAATAAAATTGCTGTTTCATTCATTTGGACTGCGTTGGTTGCACTTTTGTAGGAAAAAGCAGATAAAAAATTAAATAACCCACGGAAATATTCAACGCAGGGCTGAAATACTGAATCCATGGTAACAGGTTGTCCGTCGATGACACCTTGTATTATATTTAGTACCTGCACGCGTAGCATGATCACCGTTTTGTCGACGGAAGAGTAGACAAAACTGACGTTCCGTGTAGACAGTGCGACGGTAGCAAAATAGAAAGAGTCAACACACACACGTGCACATTTTACGAAATTCACTCTTTTACATAATTCGACTCAGGTTTCTTTGTTTTGTCATTTAAGATTTATTTTTCTGTTTGATTCTCAATTTTTACTGATATTAAGTAACGTATATATAGACAACTACAACAATTTTTCCCAGTGTCGAAGAACCGTATTTTAGAACAAAAAAATATTTCAGTAATATTGGCCTTAACCGTTTCCTTGGTAATATTTCCTATTAACGAAATGATGTAAAATATGAGAAGATAGCTTTGTTCTTCTATTTATTATCACAGTTTTGTGTTTAAATGCTTCCTGTAAAATCATGATTTTGTAGATAAACTTATATACTTTGTGGCCGTGGAGACAACTGTCAGTTGTCAGTGTGATTTTGACAGTTTGGAATAGAAAACTTTCTTCTGAAATAGTCTACATATAAAAGGACCTAGACAAAGATTGTTAGAAACGAAAGACAAAATGACAGATTGTAGAAGGATTTCTACGGTGTGATGTCAAAAATGGAGAAACAAAATGTCACTTTGTATAGAAAGAGCTGTGTCTATTCTTCGTAGACATAGAAAGCGTCATGCTACGCGTGCTGGGCGACCGGGCTCTGCTCTGGTGAAAATAGAGAATGCTCATTTAATAGTATAGGAAAGTTCATACTAATTCCATGCTAACCAAAATACGTACGTACAAATTCCATGCTACCATAGTAGTAGCTACCTACTTATTCCATGCTGCTGTGTCATTATTCTAAGGTAGCCGTGTTCTAAACTTTGAGCGACCGAGCTCTGCTCGGATGAAAATACGGAGACAACGTATTTTCCCAGATATTAGACCTAGCAAGATCGATTTTTCGCCCCCGTATACCCCTTTAATGCAACTTTCATCGAAATCGTAAGAGCTGTTTTCGAGAACGTGATTACAAATACAAATATTGCTAATTTAATAGTATATGTAGGATAGGATATTGTTTAATACAGGGACTGAAAGCGATTACGGTTAAAGGTTCTAAATAATATACCGGTACCGGTTTAAAATAAGTGTTGAGCTATACCGATACCTTTTTAAATAAAGGTTGGGCTAAACCGTTATTTAACCCTTACACGATTTCGGTACCGGAAAACATGTGACACGGCGCAGAGCGGGTGCGCAGGGGGGTCGAACACGTTAGAACTTATGTATTTATGGAGGTTTAGGCACTGCTACCGATATATTTATAAAGGTACCGATATTTCTACCGAAATATACCGGCATGCATTTCCAACTGCAAAATTCCACTACTGAAAAAAAGAACGGTATCGAAATATTTTGGTAACCCTTATTTAACGGTACCTTAATTTTTGGGTAATTCAGTCCCTGGTTTAATAGGTATATGTATATTTAAATACATATTTCATCCACAACATCGTTATTGCACCTACCGGGCTAACACTCAAAGGTCATCACCCAAAGATTGACTGGTAGAAAATGCTTACGACATTAAGTCCGTACTCCACGTCCTCTGTACATTTGTGTGCTTACAGTATTAAATAAATAAATAAATTATTACATCACCTTGGGGGATGAACTTACAAAATAAATCCTAATAGAGCCAATCACTTCTCACTCGTACGAATAAGGGAATATACGAGATTCTCGGAATGGCAAGTAATTGGACATTAATAAGTCGTCTTGTGCTTGTAAAGCGGAACTTAGGTCCCACGGTAGTCATATTGAACGTTCGTTGGCTGACACACAAGAGAAATTCTTTGTTCAGAAGGAACATTCTTAACTTGATACTTTAGAACATTATAGTCCTCCAGAACGTATTTACCTCAACGGATACTAGTCTTTGGCGCGGGAGATATTATAATGCACAATTGTGTGCGCAGACACAGATGTCACTCTCTTCCCTCACTCTCATAGTCCAATGTGATGAAAGAAAGAAAGAAAGAAAAATATTTTATTTGGGATACGCACAGGAAATACAAACAGTAATAATAAATAATACAGTGGTAATACTAAAAATAAAAAATAAAGAATTAAAAAAACAGAATAATACGATTTTTTTTTATAACTTCTCCCGCTCTGGGTGGAGCGGGAGGCCGTGTCAGAATTTTACTGACTAAAACCCACCCGTGTTCCTTCCGTTGCCTGTGTGCCGAGGTCGCGATATCCCTTTCAGACAAACCCGCAACCCCGGCAGGCATTGGCCCTTCCGGACCCCGTCAGTTGGTGCTGACATCTCTTTGAGGCGCGCGTGGAACACAACGCGCCGTCGACCCGGGCCTGGTCCCTATCGGACGGCGAGCTACCCATTGCTCACCGTCCGCAAGCCCGCGCCTACGGTGGCCGGAAGTCGGCTCGCGACTCCCGACGCCCGGGGCGTCTCCTGCGGCGACTAGGGGCGCGAGGGGGCGCATTTTGCCTCTCCCTCGCGCGCTCCGCCTCCTCCTTCGCGAGCATTACTGCTTCGCAGAAGGAGGTGACGGCCTCCCATGCACTCTCGCTGCGGACCATGGCCTGAACCAGGGCCGGACGCGAGAGATCGCCGCCGCCGATCGCCTCGATCGAATAATACGATGATGATGATGATGGCACGCAATCCGACACGACCGGATAGAGATCAGGCGTAGGAGCAATGGCTTATCTTGATTTCTGAGGCACGGGGGTATCACACCGCGAACTTCCAAACTCCGGGCTATAACTAAGAAATTCTTAATGGAAAAACCCAATAACACTTTGCCTGACCTGGGAATCGAACCGAGGGCCCCACGCTCAGCCGTCGCGCTTGCAAACACGAGACCGACACAGTCAAGAGAAGATTACAACCACACAATGAAGACTGAACTTTAAATACTGTTGCAGTGAGTGCAATTTGCGACTGCAGTGCTACTCGCTGTCACCTTCATTTACTAAAGGTCTTGTCTGGTGTGGAAATCCTCCATCCAGCTGTTTCTCCAAGACCATTGCATAGTAATAAGTCATATTTATACAATATTTTTAACATAGAGTAATAATGAAATGGTGAGCTCACCGTGGTTAGCGAAAACAGTGCTTGGGCTATTTAGAAAGTCGGCATCATCTGATATGTAAGTTCGTTACTTCCTGCATCTTGCATCTACGGCCAACGGATAAAACACGATTTCATGTAAATTTTCTACGGATTCTGGAATTCTTCGATTGTGGCTAAGGTTTTGATTAAGTTCTTCATGGAACGTTGATAGGCATAGATCTTCTGTGCTTCCCTACACTTTGGCTAACATACTAACGGCTAATGTCCTCTGTGGGGCACATACAGTGTGACGTAATCGATGTAGCCGTCACTGTAAGGCCGATTGCGGAATAGGTTGACCTCTAGAGTGTACATCTATATATGTGGGTACTGAGATAGGATGGCCTCACCATCAATACGTAATCGTCTTGCCTATACAGAGGACTGAATGGGATATTATCGTCAGGCTTCTCACTTAGAAAATTTAAATTATAGTAAGGACGGTAGGTCGTGACTAAGTAATAACTGCTGCACGGGTCGATCAGTCAGGTTAAAGAAAATTTAAATTATAGTAAGGACGGTAGGTCGTGACTAAGTAATAACTGCTGCACGGGTCGATCAGTCAGGTTAAGCTACGCTTGCCGGGGTTGGTCTGTGGATGGGTGACCATCTTTACATACCGAGACTCCTCCGCGCCCCGGGAAGCACGTTAAGCCGTTGGTCCCGACTGTCATTCGTGGATCTTTGACAGTCGTTACGGTTCGTCAGAAGCCCGAAAGTCTGACAACCAGCCTTACCAAAGGGTATGGTATTACCCAGTTACTGGGTTGTGGAGGTCAGATAGGCAGTCGCTCCATGTAAAATACTGATATTCAGCTGCATCCAGTTAGACTGAAAGCCGACCCCAGTATAGTTGGGAAAAGGCTAGGCAGATACAGCAAGGATGGTAGTACGATTGACTATACTTTTTAACCGATTTCAAAAACAAGGAGGTTCTCAATTCGACTATGAGTTGTTTTTTTTATGTTTGTTACGCGATTTCTCCGCTAGTTACGAATTGACATTGATGATTTTTTTTTTGGTAGGTCATACTTCAGAGGTGGTCCCATATAAATTTTATTAACTTTCCTTGGGTACTTTTTGAGTTAGCTACATTATCTTTTTTTTAATGGATGATGTTATAATAAGTTCCTGCCACTGTTATTTACATAGCAGGTATTTGAATTTGTGTGGGGTGGGTACCACAACCAAAAAGTTAAAAATAAAAATATTAAACAAAAAAAAAAAAAAAACGACTTCCAACAAAGTGAAAAATAACTTTAATTTCAGAAGTCGCACTATGGTTCGTGTAGAACAAACTAGCTGGACAAAAACAACTCTTCAATTCCTAGTAGTTAATTACTAATAAGAACTCAGTAGCCCTTTACATTAAGAAATACACCTATTAATTTTCGTAATTACCCTCATTAGGACCGTCATTAAGGTAAGTATTTAAAGAATTGATAATTCAAAGAGCATTCATTTGCATTTTTACACCATCATTGTTAACCTTATTTAAGTAACTAAAAGAAATTTGTGATAGTGTTTTTGTGATGGATTGTGTACGTAAGGGTATGTAGTTTTGTTTTAATTCATTTTTATCACAAGAACTTCATTCTATAATTTTATTAAATTAATTGTTTAGATAAAAGTGGACTTTTTTACCCATATTTTTGAATTCAGTGGTCAAAAAATTACATGTCCACTCATGTACACTCTGTAGAATCTATTTTATATGATTCTCACAAGTATCTAGTAGTAATTAGTAAAAAAAAATATTGCGAATTATTTGCACAACTAATTTTTTTCTTTTTTTTCATGAAACAGTTTTCATCGTCTCAAAAATTGATTTTTTCGAAGAATGGCTAAAACACCCAAAGGAAGCGCGGAATGAGGAGCTGTTTCGGTTCATATCTTAGAGACATGATTTTGATGGTGTTACAGAACAGTCCCTGAGAGATGTCAAGGTCATCATCTCAAAATATTCGTCAAAATTTGCTGAAAAGTGAAGCAGCTGTGGAAGAAATCGAGAGCGGTTCCTAGAGAAGAATGCGACGTGGCAGAAGGGAGTTGACATATCTTTCGATGTGTCAAAACGAAAAGACGACGCGTAGATAACCTCTTACAGTCTAGGAGTGCTAGTGAATTGATTTACGCTGCTGAGGTATCAGCGCGTATGTCGTAGAAGTGTAGCACGTCAAATCAAGGATGTTTATGGTGACCCTTCAATAACCCATATAGACAGTGAAATAAGTGCCCCTGGGGCCACTTGAACCTGGGGTCAACGGAAGGAACACGGGTGGGTTTTAGTCAGTAAAAGTCTGACACGCCCTCCCGCTCCGCCCAGAGCGGGAGAAGTCATTTGATAATTTCCCACCCTCAAAAAAAAAAAAAAATAAGCTAGTTTGAAATATTAAATCTAAGACTTCGATAGAGAACGATCTTAATTTCTTCCGGGGAACTTCTCTTAAACCATTTATTCCGATGTTATCAATAAAATAATTATTTAGTAAATCTCTATTCGTAGCAATTAGCGATCGTTTTCGTGTGTTGTGTTCACGAAATCTTCTGCAGTCCTTATTCCGAGCTTCCTGTGCTTCCTCGGAAAGCTGGCCGATAGGCAGAAGTGATGATTTAACAGTCGCGGGCATATAATACCACGGATAGAGGTTTAACCTCATTTTGGCGAATATCTTGTTCGGTGAAGAGGTTAAACCTCTATCCGTGGTATTATATGCCCGCGACTGTCCACAAAATACTTTTGCACAGTGGTGATGTAATTAAATCATCACTTCTGCCTATCGGCCAGCTTTCCGAGGAAGCACAGGAAGCTCGGAATAAGGACTGCAGAAGATTTCGTGAACACAACACACGAAAACGATCGCTAATTGCTACGAATAGAGATTTACTAAATAATTATTTTATTGATAACATCGGAATAAATGGTTTAAGAGAAGTTCCCCGGAAGAAATTAAGATCGTTCTCTATCGAAGTCTTAGATTTAATATTTCAAACTAGCTTATTTTTTTTTTTCCCTCCCGCTCTGGGCGGAGCGGGAGGGCGTGTCAGACTTTTACTGACTAAAACCCACCCGTGTTCCTTCCGTTGCCTGTGTGCCGGGGTCGCGATATCCCTTTCAGACAAACCCGCAACCCCGGCAGGCATTTCAACCTAGCTGTAAGGAACAAAATGTAAAGTTTCTAGTTTCCATAGTTCTGCCACTCATGATCAATGGATGATTCATCTGATGATAGTGATGATAATGAGTGATAGATTAAGTTATTAAGTATTTAATATATCTGTTATTCGTTTTATAGTTACATTTATAGAAAAAAATATATTAAAAAAATTGTTTAAAAGAATATTATGTTTTTATTTGACTATACCTGCTCAAACGACCAATGGTCCTCAAAAAAGTATTAAGACTCTCATATCTATGCTTAATAACCACATTTATGAATAAAAATCTAAACAAATAATTTTGTCCAGCTAGCTTGTTCTACGCGAACCATAGTGAGTCGGTGGCAATAACGAAAATTTAAAACCAAAGAAACCGCGTTCCGAAATTAAAGTTATTTTTCACTTTGTCGTGTTTTTTTTTGTACGAGCCAATAACGCTCATACAGCAAAAGTACGTGTATTAACGTACCTAATTTAATAATAACATAAATTCAGTCGTAACTAAACTCCGTCATTCGCGGTTCGATCATTACCCAATAACAATACAGTGCGGCTCAGAGAGAAACTAAACAAACAAACTTTTAACTGTTTCCATATTTAAACTATTGAACTTAACAGTGGTTTGGTGTAACTTAACTATATATATACACACGCCATAATAAACAATGTAACATTTACTGCCAAGGTACCTACTTTCAAACTGCCTAGCCTTTGCCCAAAAAAAAAATCTGCTCACAACGTAAATAATGCAATGAACGTTATTGAACTGTCAAAATGAAACAGATTAGTCGTAATCGTTTACGAAAATATGTTACGTAATTAGATAGCTGGTCCAAAATCGAAAATTACAACAAAAAAACAACTAAAATCCGTATTCAATAGAAGTTAAATCAGTAACAATGGACACATATTTAAATACTTGTGGGTACCTAACCGGATTTTTAGTGCGCACATTTTAATTATGAAACAAATCCAATGTTCGTAGTACCTACTGTGATTTTTGGCTGTTGCCATTTTTCAATGCATGATTAATTTTGATCCTGTTAACCTTTGATTAAACTAAGCGCCAGCGAGATTGGTTTAGCCGAGGGATTTAATTGTTAGGTCCGGGGTTTACCGCGATAGTTCAATGTGGTTAATTATAACTCTCAATTTTGGAACCAACTGTTTTGATTTATCATTTGTTGTCAATTTATCATATTAATAAAAATAACGTTGATTCGTATTACGTCAATTAATAAGTACTGCTAATTATGGACATAGTCAAGGAAAAAAAAATTAAGCCTTATTTTAGATTTTAATTATGAAGTATGAACTTCATAATATTTGTTATTTTCATCTACAGTTGGAGTGCTTGTGGTTGTAATCACGTGAGTGACGACATACCAAAAGTGGGTGTGACCCCGTGGCCAAGTCGCTCAAGCGACACGCGTGTTGCGGCCGCGACTACGGAGAAAAAAAGGAAAAGAAGTTGTTTAGAGCATGCTACGAGTCACCGCGACGCGACTTGCGGAGCGACGGACGAAAACAGGTGACGCGCGCGCGTGTCGCTTGACGCAAGTCACATCGCTAGAGGTCGTGATCGGGGCCTTAAGAGTGTTCTTCAAGGCACAGAGAAGCCTTACTATTTAGGCAAATAATGAATTGCCGTCCTGTGACTGGTCCAGCACGCAAGTCACAAGGTCTCTTAAAATGACGTGTGTATTTTCAAAACTAACTAAAAAATATCGATTCCGAATATTTCAAAGACCATATTGATGTCAAGTTATCGAGTAAAGTTCAGCTTGATAAAGTGTCTTTTATGCGTAAAGTTTGTACATAAAACATGGTGATTTAGTGCTGTTATTTGGGCTTGCGGCTGAGTTGAGGTCAGCGACCGATCAGCTGACGTCACTAACAGTTAGACTTGTAAACCACAGAGAAATGTTAGCATTCGTGAAGTCGTGATATATGTCGGTCCAGGGCCAGACAATGTGGGTGTACTGTTGAATATATGAAGCTTTTAAATGTTGCTGTATATACCCGGTGCTCAGTATAATAAAGAATTCTGAAACTCAAAGCGTTTATTTCTATTAAACCATTTACGCACTTTTGAATCGTCAAATAGTCCATCAGTTAGCCAAAAAGTTGAAGCTGGTTGTCCATTCTAAAACGTAGATCTCTATGGAGAAAAATGGGCAAGAAACTCCAAGGACACTCTTTAAATATAGATATTACAATATCCTGGGTACATTATACTTGTTACTTTTATATGCGAGAACAATGTACAAAAAAATAATCAAAACAATTCAAAATATAAGATTAATACTCGTAATAAGCCCTGGCAGATAAAAGATGATCAGTCTCAACTGACGGCGCCCGTTTACGAACATGACTTATGTATTCTCACCTGCCATGCTCTTTCAAGTCAACTTACATGTTAATAACATAATAAACCGCTCGCGACTTACATTTACAATAATTGCAGAGGCTAAGCATTGCCATACAACGTGGCAATGCCGCCAGTCTCTTGGGTACATTACCGGTCGACAGCGATGCGGATGAATTTTTCGATGCTATATTTTAGTTTGTAAATAGTTTTAGTTAAGTTAGTATATAATTTTGTTACTTTTATTAATTAATTAGTTATAAGTTATTTGTACCCACTTGTAAATATATAGAAAAAACTATTGTTTGCAATATATTTGAGAGAATAATAGAATTTTACTACCGAAACGAAAGAAAAACATTATTATCTGTTGGAGTATTTAACAATTAAAACTTGGCTAAATAAAGATCTGTTGCTAGCACAACGGATGGCCTATGGAGACCAAAGATTATGGATATCGGTAGGTCCCCAATGAGGTGGACCGATGCCCTGGTCTTGAGAATCTACTGGATGTGAGAACCAAAAGTCCGGTCGATGTGGTGACCCTTGGTGGACGCCTCCGTCCAGCAGTGGACGTCTTTCGGCTGAAATGATAGATAATGAATATGTAATGATTTTAACAATAAAAAAAATTGTTCAAAATGTTTCAGCAATGATGTCCGTTAATAAAATAGCACTAAGCACATGTATGGATATACTAAAGCTATATGTTATTTATATTTTGCTCTGTTCTTGATACTAAGTCGTTTTCTCTTGCTTTTGTAGCGCGTTGCGAAGCTTCAACATACTCGTACAGCAACTTGTTGTCTGCTAATTAGTTGCTTGTTAAAAACAGAAGAGAGAATAGTTTATCCTAAACTATTAAATAAGAAATATTTGTATATATATATTTGTAATCACGTTCTCGAAAATTGCTCTAACGATTTCGATGGAAGTTGCAATAGTGTTTACGGGGGTGAAAAATCGATCTAGCTAGGTCTCATATCAGGGAAAATGAATTTTCTCTATTTTCACCTGAGCTGAGCTCGGTTACCCAAGTACATCTAAAATACGACATCATTTGGAGAACAACTAACACCAAGTTGTTCTCCAAATGATGTCGTATTTTAGATGTACTTGGGCAACCGAGTAAATCTAGCATTAAACTATAGGCTCGCAATTGTTACACAATGTCTATGTTGGGCGTTACGGGTAGTGAGATAGGTACTCTGACAGCTGGACTAACCTTAGAGTATTGGTATATCCTAGATTGGGTTGTTAAGGTTAGTTGACCGTTGGTCCAGATAAAACAGCGATGTTCACCACAATTTGGGTAGACTGAAAGACGGAAAATGGTGTGGGTGTACTATACTGCCATGCTAAGCCGAAAGGCGCTATCTCAATCGGAGTAGGTTTTGAGAAAATTGAAGTTTTGTAAATTATATTTTAAGGAATCATAAGGATTAAAAAACTTCTTGGTGGTTTTTTATGTTTTAAATTAAATCGCGCTATTTGACTTATACCATTAAATGCGTAATTGTTATAGCTATTGAATGGTATAAAACTAAAAGGCCGTATCTCAGAGATAGCGCCTTTCGGCTTAGCAGGGCAGTATACAATATGTAAAAAAACACTGTCCGATCTAAAAAGGGCACATAGGTATTACAAGAACATTACCTACCTAAAAGTAATAAAAAATCTTATTATTACAAAAAAAAAAAAAACATTTTTAGAACCAAAATTACCACAAGTCCATAAAAAAAAAATTGCTAATTTTCAACTGGGGTCATAAGACAAGACTTGTAGGCATCCCCTAAACGACGGCCGCTTGCCCTCCATGTAAAATACCTGGACGGAATTAACTTTGATATGAAAAGGTTAAATGGCTATGACTGACAATTTCTTTCAGTAGCTACTTGTTTTGATTGTAATCATGTTTTGTTTTTGGTTTATGGCAGCATAGAGGCCCATCCTCTATTATAATTCAAGTGACTTACAAATTAACATTCGATGTGATATACATCTCTCCAAAAACGAAGTACTCCATAACGGGGGGAGTTCAAGCTTCTTTGGTCACCCCCTTTAAAAACGATATAATGTACATAATATACTTTAAATTCCGTCAAACCAAAAACCAATACTTATTCTTCCGTACATGCGCTTTTTCATTTAAGAAAAAAACAATAAAACCTTTACCAAGTAGTAAAATTAGAGGGGCGCGGCCGGTTGATTTTGAGGGGACATTGGCCCTCTCTGTCCCCCACTACCGCGGTTCCTGCTGCCTACACCGTCAGGACATACAAGTGTGCAAATTATTACGTATTTTCTTGTGTTAATAATGAAACACTGTCAATACACAATAATATACAACAATACACAACAATCCACAACAATCTACAACAATACACAACAATATTATAGTGACTGTTAAATACACATCGTCTTTGTACTGCAAAGTACTTGCTCATGGCGACTACGTAATAATAAATAATAAATAAATAAATCTTTATTGGCATAAAAACACGTTACAGAAAAATGTGAGACCCTGGCTCCAGAGCTAGGTTAGAGTACCTGTATTTCAGGAGCCATTAAATTATTATAGCTTCATGTAATACGGGTGTAATATTGTACTGCATTAAGCTGCATAGATTCGCCATTCAATAATAATAATATGAGGACGTGTCTATTGTTTGTTACAGAACCTTCGTAATTACAAGATGGATTCTGATATGATTTTCATGGCACGAATATTTTTTTTACACAAAATACATGAACAAATCGTAAATTACATGATTTGTATACGCAACCAGATAAATAAACCAGAGATTATTCGGAGGTAATTAGAGGCTATTAACATCGATATAGAACTACCCTTCCTCAAGAAAACATTAATCATTATAACCATAGATGCACAAAACAACCACCATCTACTCCACAACACAATTATTATAACCAAAATGTACAAGCTAAGCTATAATTGACAATGGCGGTTGTAATTTGTCCTCAAATCTAGTTCCCAAGTGGTCCACAAGACGCAGGCAGGGGCTTAACTTACGGAAATGCTAACGAACCGTCTCTATCCGAGATGTGGTATAAATAGAGTGCTACTATACTCGTATTTACCCGAATTATCTCCGAAATTCATGCTGTGGTAGAGGTAAAGTGTCAGTTCCATTATTGTTTATTGTGGTCCTTCGGTAAAGACATGTAAAAGTCTAGCCACTGATCGACTATGCCTTAATAATGACTATACCTATCGCCTATCGCAGGCTGGTGATTGCTTCTGTATGTTTTGAGGCATTTAAAGTTCTACTTTCCCCTGTAAGATCCAAAAATTGAGACTATTTCACGAAAATTCTACACGAACACAAAGTCACTTTGGGTTGCTGCTTCGACTTTTGTTATTGTTTGCCGAAGTAGTTTGCCATCGTTAACGCGTACTTAACACTCCATTTGTACATACTCCGTGGTCCCTCACTACCAGTGTACATACATTATGTTTAACATCCAGCCATGCAGGTATAATGTAAACGTGAAACGGCTACTTGTATACATGTGTTCATGGCATTAAGGATATGGCTAGTTGATTGATAAAACTGTTCTGCTGACATCTTTGTTAGTGCGGTGGCGAAATCGCTATTACTTGTAAGTAAAATGCCGTTTTTTAAAAGGTATTCTATGTCCTTCTTCAGGTCATGGTCTATCCATGTGACAAATTTCATCCAAATCCGTTCAGCCGTTTTAGCGTGAAAGCGTAACAAACAAACAAATGAACTCACTTTCGCAATGGAAGGAATGTGTGCAATTGTATTGAAGCTTGTAATTATGGGCTTGTAACTAAATAATAACCGCCATATGAGTTGATCGAAGGTTAAGCTACGCTTGCCATGGTCGGCCCGTGGATGGCATACCGATACCTCTCTGTGCCTCGGAAAGCACGTTAAGCCGTTGATCCCGGCTGTCATTTCTAGATCTTTGACAGTCGTTATGGGTGGTCCGAAGCGCGAAAGTCTCACAACCAGTCTTACCAAGGGGTATCATATTACCCAATTACTAGGTTGTGAAGGTCAAATAGACAATCGCTCCATGTAAAATACTGGTATTCAGCTACATCCGGCTAGACTGGAAGCCGACCCCAACAATACAGCAGAAAAAAAAACTGTTGGTGACAGAGAGAGTGTGAATCATTCTGTGCAACATCCTAAAGAAGCCTCTATAAGATATGAAGAGGCTTCTTTAGCATGTAACCTTCCTTTTTTCTTCGCCGTAGTCGGTTAAAAATTGAGAGAATTTCACGAAAATTCCACAAGATCACAAGGTTCCTTTGGGTTGCTGCTTAGACTTTCGTTTTTTTTTGTCGAAGTAGTTTGATACCGTTAACGCGTACTTAACACTTCATTTGTACATACTCCGTGGTCCCTGACTCTGGTAGTCACATACATTATATTTTAGATCCAGCCATACAGGTATAATGTAAACGTGAAATGGCTAGTTGAATACATGTGTTCATAGCATTAAGGATATGGCTAGTTGAATACATGTGTTCATGGCATTAAGGATATGGCTAGTTGAAAACATCTGTTCATGGCATTAAGGATATGGCTAGTTGAATACATGTGTTCATGGCACTAAGGATATGGCTAGTTGAAAACATCTGTTCATGGCACTAAGGATATGGCTAGTTGAATACATGTGTTCATGGCATTAAGGATATGGCTAGTTGAATACATGTGTTCATGGTACTAAGGATATGGCTAGTTGAATACATGTGTTCATGGCACTAAGGATATGGCTAGTTGAATACATGTGTTCATGGCACTAAGGATATGGCTAGTTGAATGATTAAACTGTTCTGCTGACATATCTGTTAGTGCGGTGGCGAAGTCATTATTACTTGTTAGTAAAATGCCGTTTTATTTAATTAACGTGTGCAGATGTCCTAAAGAAGCCTCTATAAGATATAGAGGTTTCTTTAGGATGTAACGTTCTTGGTAGTCAGCATAACATAAACTCTCGCCTTCTTGCCAAGGGGGCAGACATAAACTACAGAACGCCACCTGATACGATCCACATCATACATCTGCCATGGTATTCTGTAAACATCTCACCGTGGACACTTGGGTGAAGTGAGCTGTCAATAGTGTCAATCCCTGTGGAATGACAGCTCACTCCACGCTCACTTCACCTAAGTTTTCACGGTGAGATGGTTACAGAACAGCACTGCTGGTCATACACGTACGCCAGTAGCGAGTACTACGCACCAGACCTTTCTGAAGAACACACGTTCGTAACGTTCTAAGTAGTCAGCATCAATAAACACACAAAAAATCTCGTCATCCTATAACATTATATTAAAACTCATGATTATTAAACTGTAACGTAGTCATTAATTTCGCATCAATGTTATTAATATTGCCCACAAAATCCCATGCACAAATCCCAGGACTATTTAACAACGGACAATATTTCATCCCGGATTTGTTCTACAAGTTGATGAACAAATTAATACCGATCATGAAGATTTAAAGACTTTTAAGCTGTTATAATGCCACTGGCGTGCTTCGATGACCATTCATCCGGCAGGGGATCCGGTTGAAATTAATTAAATCAATTCTAAACCCGTTTATTTATTTATCAAAGCGACGTAAAATACTTGGTCAGCACGAACGTTTGCTGGTTGCAAATTGTAAACTAAAACAATTACGTAGTGTGCAGTTTGTGTTTTATTTTAGGTTCTGGTTTAAAACAGTAATTATTTTTTTTTTTTATTGTGTATCGTTTAGGAATGTCACTTGTGTTGTACTGGTTTTTTCTTTAAAATTTTAGTTTAAGACAACTCTGTATGCCATGTACAAACTACTTACTTATAGGAATGTCACTATCTAAACTAAACACAATCAGTAAAATATAAAAAAACAAAATTATATAAAAACAAAGTAGAAAACAGACAGTTCTTGTACGAGGCCAAAAGGCCTCTATCTCAGCATGATGCTGCGACATTTAAACATAAGTGTCGCATCGCTGGTATTCTGATGATTCCGTTGTGATATTATGGGCAGTTACAGAAATAAATAAATCTATACATATAAAAATCCATTGCTGTGCATTAGTCTCACAAAAACTCGTCAATGGCTCGACAGATTTGAATTTTTTTTTTCGTTTTGTTCGCCTCGGAAAGACCCAAAGGAACATCGAAATCGGAAAACGTTTGAGGGGTCAGCTTGTAATCAATAAAATAATCAACACACACACACGTTTTATACATAATGCAGGGCACATTCACCAACTTTTACTATGGAAACAATACAGAAATCGCGAAAAAAAATCTGCTGTTTCGTTTATTTTGTCGATTTATATGAACACAAATATAGTGCAAAGCTGTTTTTTTTTTAATAATGATGAGTACAATGTCCCCATGAGACGTTTAGGGCAAACAAAAATGAAGGTTATATTTATTTAATTTAGAACAAGTAATGTATAATTAAAAGAACGTAGCACATGATGTTATAATTATGTAGTTTCTGCCTACCTCCAAGGGCAAATGGCGTGAGTATTTACAAACAAGAGACAAAGGCACAGATCTATAAATATCTTCATACAAATCCTAACTGACACAACAATCCCTAGTTTAAATGCAACCCAACACATAATACCGCTGCTCCCATCCAATTAGGGATTAAAGATCGCAGCACAAAGAAATTGAAACGACTGCCTGCTACGTTAGTAGAGGTAACAAGATTTTATTTGTACTACCAACTGCACTTCGCAGCATCAACGGAGCGTGTTCATCTATGCACTGTCCTGTGCGAGCGACGAGTGCGAAGTGAAGCTATCTGACGGGCGGAGACGCAATTAAACACAGTTAATGAGATTACAAAACTGTACAGCCATGCGATTCTGTAAAAATCTCATGTTACATGCTCAAAAGATGGTTACAGAATAGCACTGCAGCTCACTTTGGGCAATTGACTCCGATACTATTATCTGGCTTATACCTATTTTCGATTGAATGAAACTGAACGCGATCAGCACATTTAAGACGCGTTCAAGAGCTGTCAGTGTCATCATTGTTGTGGAATATTGACGCTGACAGTTCTTGAACGCAGTTTAGATGTGCTGATCGTGTTCAGTTTCAATGGTGAAATTGGCATTTAGTCGTGCCAATTTTTATTACAAAGAGCAACTAGCAGGTAAGTGAACAAAATGTACTAAGTCACAAATTCTCGTTTATTAATTTCCACTAGAGGCGGACCACCTAATGGGAAACTGTTACATCATAATATCGATATTTTTGGCTCGGTAAGGCTAATTTCCGTTCATAATCATAATGATAAGTTGGTATAATTTACATGTTGTCTACCATCCTCCGGAAATAGCCCCTAATGACATAATCTTCGTTCGCAAGTTATTTGCTAAACATGTAAACAAACACAAGTTTCCATTTAAACAAACATCAACTAAACACGCACGTGTAAATAAAATTGATTTTAGAAAGACTAGTACTGTTGAAAACTTCATAAAAAATATGAAGTTGTAGCGCAAACTGAACCTTATGTGTGGGCATTACAGTTGTTTTTCCTAAAACTCGTGTTTATTTACATGTTTGGCAAATGAATTGCGAACGCAGATTATATAGCTACAAGACGAATTGGACTGATTTTACCTCTAATAGGAACCAGCCAGCCCCTACCCAATACTACCCATTCTGATAAAATAATAAATCCCCTTCATAGCATCGCATCGCATTAGTCGCCTATACAGGACGATGAGTACTAAAGTCAGACTGCGACTCAGGCTCCTCAAGTATCTAAATCCCTTTAACTCTGTTAAGTTATATTCAGTTTGCTTAACAATTCTTTTTTAGAGGTGAATTGAAAGGAATTGTAAGCGGATGTCTTCCGGGCGAACGTAATAATTACTGTGTTGTCTGAGGTTTTAAATGGGAACGCTAAACGAACTGTTACACACGAATGGTTTTAGTTTGTTTAGGATTTCGTTGGTATTTTACGAACGTTTAAATTATTTCAAGACCGAGTAGTGATAGCCTAGCGGTGTGCCCGTCAGACTACCAAGTCATAGGTCTCGAGTTCGAACCATCTGCGTATTGTATAATTATATTTTTACGGAATCATGTGCGTATTGTATAATTATATTTTGACGGAATCATGTGCGTATTGTATAACTATATTTTTTTTGTTATAAGTTCCGTATATACTTTCTTATGCACTTAGTAAAAAGCTGTTATTTTGTCATTACAAACAGACACTTCGATTTTATTTATTTGTAAAGAATAGATAGTTCGTTTGTATGTAGTCATGAATTACAAATTAATTTTGCTACTTTGGAACGCCTACTTTAATGTGGTTGGCAAAGGCGTCAACAATTGCGGGCCAATTATATCTTTATTCCTAGTCAAATCTAATTGGGTTAATTAAATAATTTCAGAGAATTTAGACTTCAAAGCATATGTGGTTCTTTGCCGCAGACATTATTTAGAAATAAATATTAAAGGGAGCTATTTTGTATGTGTATGTAAATAGAGGAATGTACTTAGTACCTTTGTTACTTTACTTAGTACCTTTTATTTTGTGTTTAGATTTGCACGAATGTTCTTTTTTATTATATTTTCACTTATCTTCTGTTTATGGAAAATGTGTAAACATTATCTAAGATCCTCTAACTGTAATGAGACTTTTATAACTTTTATAAATTCGCACTCCAGAGCCACAAGATACCCCGGAGGACACGGTGGAGCATACGGTGCAGGTCTGCCCGGCTTGGGCGGCGCACCGCCGTGTCCTTGTGGGGGCGATAGGCGGCAGTGATCTCTCGCGTCCGGCCCTGGTCCAGGCCATGGTACGGAGCGAGTGGGCGTGGCAAGCCGTCACCTCCTTCTGCGAAGCAGTAATGCTTGCGAAGGAGGAGACGGAGCGCGTGAGGGAGAGGCAAATGTCGCGCCCTCACGCCCCTAGCCGCCGCAGGAGACGCCCTGGGTGTCGGGAATCCTAGGCAGATTCCCGGCCACCGTAGGCGCGGGCTCGCGGACGGTGAGCAATGGGTAGCTCGCCGTCCGATAAGGACCAGGCCCGGGTCGACGGCGGGTTCTGTTACACGCGCGCCTCAAAGATATGTCGGCACAACGGAAGGGGTCTGCTAGGTCCGATGCCTGCCGGGGTCGCGGGAAAGTCTGAAAGGGATACCGTGGCCCCTGGCAACATACAGGCAACTGAAGGAACACGGGTGGGTTTTAGTCAGCAAGAGTCTGACACGTCCTCCCGCTCCGTCTAGAGCGGGAGAAGTTATTTGAAAATTTCCCACCCAGAAAAAGAGCTACAAGATACAAGCGACGCTTAGTTTGTGGCACACCGATTATCATTGTATTGTTACTTTTTGATAAATAAACGTTATTATTATTAAACCTAATGAGTAAATTATAATAAGATCAGCTTGTAATTTATTAATTATCTCAGGGCAAAGACCTCTTGTTATACCGAGTATTGTTCGTCACGTTTCCTTACAGTGATTCGTGACTTTGGATAATTAAAATTAGGTTCTCGTGGCTAAGTAATAACAGCCGCACGGGTCGATCCATCAGGTTAAGCTGTGACCATCTTTACATACCGAGACTCCTCCGTGCCTCGGAAAGCACGTTAAGCCGTTGCTCCCGGCTGTCATTCGTAGATCATTGACAGTCGTTACGGGTCGTCAGAATCCTGAAAGTCTGACAACCAGTCTTACCAAGGGGTATCGTATTACCCAGTTCCTGGGTTGTGGAGGTCAGATAGGCAGTCGCTTCATGTAAAATACTGGTATTCAGCTGCATCCGGTTAGACTGGAAGCCAACCCCAACATAGTTGGGAAAAGGCTAGGCAGATTGATTGAAATCTAGATTTCCTCAGAATGTTTTTCTTAACTGTAATAAGAAATGGGATTTAAAAAGTCACTTGCCGCAAGGCTGCAATGGAAAAGCGATGAACAAAAAAACATTTTTTTTGTTGGTCTTGGAGATTATTAAAAAATGGTGTTTTCCAAATTATGTGTTAATAAGTACTTAAACAGGATTTAATTCCACATTGAATATTACTATTAATATTATTGTAAAATGAGGTAAATGATATTGAAGTTATATTTTTATACGGAAACCCTTGAGAAACTTGATTAATTTTAAACATGAAAACCGGCCAAGTCCGTGTCGGACCATGTAGGGTTCCGTAGTTGGGATGAAGTTGAAAAACATGTTCTCCCATACATGGATATACGTCACGGTCTAATTCAATTCTCCAACTGCAAATGTAACTTACATTTGCAGTTGGAGAATTGTATTTTTTGGAAGTGCAAAAAAATTAAAGTACCTATGTGATAAACTTTTCAGACTTTTTCCTTTACTTGAAATTTGGCAGGAAGTATTTACCCTGTACGAGTAGGTTTTGATTTATTTGCGCGTATTAATACATGTCACATAAATGGTCGTTTGTTTTGTTGCGTTGACTTAGAAGCTTGATTTTTTTAGAACTCCAAGGGACCATAGACCTATGTATTTCAACTTGATACCTCTACGCGTTCCTGAGAAAATGGGTCTTGACAGACTGACAGACAGACGGACAACGAAGTGATCCTATAAGGGTTCGATTTTTCTTTTTAAAGTACGGAACCCAAAAAACAATAAAGAAATATACGTCGGCCTTTGTGTACTTTCTAGAGAATTTATGAAACTATATTTAGAAAATTTGACTAAAATAGAATCCGTAACAAAGGATGTTAAAAGAAAATAATAATATGTATTGCTTGTTCCTTGGTTAATTTATTTTCTTCTTTGGGTTTCCTTATCAAGTAGCCTGCCTTAGTTTTAAGAATTTGATGTGAGTTGCGTTATTAAATCTGAAGTTCAGTAGCTATTATGTGTTGAAGGAGGTAGCAACTTTGCAAAAGTTTCGTAAAACATGAGATCTTTGTTAAAACAAGGCTCTCAAAGTTAACTAGGTTATTCTAGTACGTAAGTAATTTAAAACAGCGATACCTTTAAAAAAAAAAACAAGGTAAAGGTTTTTGAATAAGATTATAGTGAACCGGTTTCAATCTAAGGCCCGTATTACAGAACCTCGCTCAAGACTCAAGCATTACTTAAAACTAGTTTCAACCAATCAAGAAGCTTTAAACGAGTTTTAAGTAACGCTTGAGTTTTGAGTGACGTTCTGTAATACGGGCCTTAGAGGTCCGATTTGACGTTTCGTACTCGTACGGTATGCCTTGAGAATGTAAATAAATCATCGATTATAAACTCTCTAAGTATGATCAATGGATATGTCTTGAGAATCGGTTTTTAAAGCAACCGATCTTTTTTTCCATCACTACACAAAGTATTTTTATAGCTGTCAAATCGGACTTAGATTGTCGCGAGTTTACGTTGCTAGAAGGCGTATCCGTCGTAGCAGTGATGGCCTACGCCGCAGCCGCTACGTCTTTTTTACTACGATGCTAATGTTCTAATCCAAATATATTAGAAGAACAGTGACGATTTGATCTTTATTATCTTTTTTACCTATTCAGATAACGGTGACTTGTTTTAATATTATAACACTTAAATTCGTCTTCGTAAACTTTATTTTTCTATAAAAATGTTATTGCATTTTTTATGTTGGACATCATGCAATTTTTAATCAACGAGGAATAAGTAAGTAGAGACTTATTGATTACATCGCTGTCGCTGCAGCTTCATTATTTTTACGCAGCGATATTTTATTGCTATAAAAATAAATATTACATCACTCTCCAATTTAATTTTACTACGAAACTTAACCGTTTCTGCCAGATATGGCGACAAACTGTATTACGTCCTTGTCATGCAATTATCACTAGTTATCAGGTATGGTGGTAATGTAATTTAGCCTCAAAAGCGTTTCAGGTTTAGTAGGCTGGGGCAGACTGATTTCTGGAGATGGAGAACCAGGTGGAGGAACTGGTTATTTAATACGATAATTTTCAGAACTATTCGTTTTTAATAGGTGAATATTTATAATAAAGTCACTGGCTCATAAAAAAAAAAAATGAAAAAAAAAAATACGATAATAATATTGTAATTTTATAATATACATTGGATACAATTCTTATACTAAATTAACTATCAAACTATAAAAATAACAATGAAATAATCATTTTTTAAATTTCCAAAAAAGATTGATGAACTTAAACATAGTATGCTATTTTATGTTTTGTTAGTCACTTGCTTAAAAATAACAAAAACACAACAACAACAACGACAACAAATGACATGAAAGTACTTTTATGAAGAAAATAACTTGTAACAAGTCATTGTTTACTGATTATTTCTTTCAAACAACTCGAGATGATAAAAACATCCTGTTTCTTGATCCGAACGCGAATAAAATGTTATGGGTTGTTCAATCCTTTGTACCTTATGAAAGAGGTTGTTGTCATTCATAAGGAATGTTTGTTTTAGAGTGTACTCTTTACCCGAAATAAATTTTTAAGGTGATGTGTTCTGTGTCTCTTTCATACATAATCATTTACATAAGTATATACATAATTAGCCTATAATGTTCCCACTGCTGGGACACAGGCCTTTTCTTTTCGAGAGGGAGTGGGCTATAATCTACCACGCGGGCCCAGTGCCGGTTGGTAGATGTCACATGTCTTCGAATTTTTGGTTCTAGGACATACCGGTTTCCTCACGATGTTTTCCTTCACCGTTTTGAGAGCCGTGGTGATGAAATTATTTACACATAGAAAAGCGCCTGCTTGGGTTCGAACCCATGACGTACAACTCGTAAGTCGGGGCCGTTTTAGGTGTATGAGTAAAGTTCACTCATCTACCACAGAAAAGGGAGGATCCTCCGACCAGACGGGTGTCATGTCTGGCGGGCAATTGCCCAGAGGTTGAAGTCGGGAGCTTGTATATATGTCCACCGCGCAGTAAACTCTAATTGCGCGATGCAGGATTTGAGTGACGTCAGGATGTTGTGTGACGTCAGGTCTTTGATGCGTAGTTCGCATGTGGCGATATAGATGCCGCCACAACGTTACCACTGAACTACCACTGCTCTCTGAGCAACCACTGCTCTCTGAGCCTCCACTGCTCTCTGAGCCACCACTGCTCTCTGAGCCTCCACTGCTCTCTCAGCCACCACTGCTCTCTGAGCCTCCACTGCTCTCTGAGTCTCCACTGCTCTAACCTGATCGATCGACCCATGTAGTCTTTCTTACCTTAGTCACTAAAACAAAGTAATTTGAATAAGGCTGACTTATATACATATGAGAGCAGTGGTGGCTCAGAGAGCAGTGGTGGCCCAGAGAGCAGTGGTGGTTACTGCTCTCTGAGCTACCACTGCTCTCATATGAAACGTAACCCTTTGAAAGTAAACAAGCATTATATATTGAACAAGAATTAATATTTCATGATTGAGGTCACAAAGTACACAGTTTGCATCTAAAGTCACAAAGTTTAGTTGTAAAGGATTCTAAACTTGTATATTTCGTATTGCTCAATCACGTACTCGTATGTTTGCTCGACCTACATGTTATTAGTTTATGTTACTGCCATAATGGGATTAGGTTTAAAGTGAATATGGCTTGAGTGCTTTGTGAAATAATTGAGTGCGTGGTAACCATTGTGTATCTTTTTATTTTTTTAATTCAGCTCACTGAATTTAATTTAATTTATTTATATAAAGGCTTACCAACTAAATACATACACAGCATTAACCCAAAACCTCAATACCCCAACGTTGAATGTTGAAGAGTGTCCATGGAGTTTCTTGCTCTTTCTTCTCCATTGGTACTATCGCGGACACTGGCGCCTGACCACTTTTCGATCTTAGGCGACCGCGGCGCGAGCGGTGACTAAGCTTTATATATTATATATAATATATATATGAATGATAATTATTATAGTTTGTTTTGTATGTGTATATTACTTATTATATCAGTAATATACACATACAAAAACAAACTATAATAATTATCCTACATATGTAGGCCTTAGAATTGGCAACTAGCTTCATATTAATTCTGACTGACCGACTCCTTGACAATTCAAAAGTGCCTGTAAATTATTTAATTAAAAATAAATGCTTTGTCTTTGAGTTGGAATTGTTATAAATACGGGAGTGCGTTATGATAACACGTTAAATAAACTGGTAAACTTTTTAGTTGTTATTATAAATACTTAGGAAAGATATACAATACATCACAACATAACATTACGCCTGTACCCTGAAGGTGTGGTCAGAGGTGTATACCATCATACGTAAAAAAAAGTGCACCCACATATCGCTGTTTATGTTTCAGTCCCATACAATAGGGGTAAGTTAAATTATTTTGCTTTGTATTATCTATTATTTGAAATTGCATGTCCGACACATGCCTATAAACGTATTTTTAAGTATCCTATACTATTAAACGAGCAATATATATATTTGTAATCACGTTCCCGAAAACGGGTCTAACGATTTCGACGAAAGGTGCAATATAGGGGTGTAGGGGGGCGAAAAATTGATCTAGCTACGAGTAGGTCTCAAATGTGGGAAAATTTGTTTTCTTTGTATTATCACCCGAGCAGAGCTTGGTCATCCAAAGTATAGAACAAGATGGCTACCTTAGAATTAGAAAGTACCTACTATCATGGCAGCATGGAATTAGTATGTACTATACACAGAATCAGTATGAACTACTATACTATTAAATGAGCATTCACCCGATCATAGCTCGATCGATCAGGAACTATAACCATAAACTCTGTAATCGTATAATATTTTGCTAATCTGAACCCCATTTGAAAGTGGCTGGGACAGAATGGATGCGAAAGGCGGAGGACAAGGTTTTGTGGCTCAGCAGCTGTGGACTGCGGTAGGCTGAGTTGATTGAACCACATTTAAATAAACATTGACCTACCCGTTGGTCTAGTGGTCACAAGCGCTACTGCTAAGCATTAGGTTGCATGAGCAATAGATAAAATTTGTCAAAAAAAATCTGTGTTAATAATGGATACGAGGCTTTTGGCTAATTTGTGAAGTGGTATTGTTTTGTTTCTTTTTTTGTAATGTGCGTTTAGTTAGTGCAGAATAAACACTTTTTCTTTCTTTTCTTTCTTTCTTTCTAGGTCCTGGGTTCGATTCTCAGGTCGGGTAAAGTGTTATTGGGTATTTCTATTAGAAATTTCTCAGTAGCAGCCCGGAGTGTAGACTTGTGCCCGGTTGATGGCAATAGTTTCGCCCCCATTACATGAAACTTATGTAAACATAACTGGCGAAATGTGGGTGTACGTATATGTACCATCGAAGAACTTCATATCTATACACCGTAAGGACTATTTCTGCTTGCAGCGCTCGGAGCCTATAGAACTGAGGCGGTAACAGATGTGGTCATCGTGTTCACGGGATTTTGTTCTCAAACTGCTTAGATATGAAGTTCTTCGATAGTACACCTCTGTCTAACAGTGGTTTACAGGCGTGATGTTATGTTTAAATAATGATGTGTTAAAGCTATCATTATTCCATTGTGAAAAAGAGATAATGCTATTCGTCCAGTATAGCTCCATCTCTCTCTGACACTGGAACAATTATGGCTTTAACAAGTCCAATTTACACTCAACCCTAGTTCAGTGCTTATCAATTTCTATAGGAACAAAGAATGTTCACTTATTCTGACTTTGACAGCAACGCTGTAGTACAAGGAGAAGGTACAGGGGTTTTTAATAATATTATTCAGATCGAAATGAGGGTCGTAAAAACTGATAACATGAAAACTGTCTAGACATGTCATATCAGCCTTGTTTGTTTATCGATTACAATACCAATAGGATTGCTTTATCAAAATAGCTCAGATCAATATCTATCTATCTATACAAATAAATAAAATTGAAGTGTCTGTTTGTAATTTATACATTTATACAAATTATACATTATACAAATAAATTAAATTGAAGTGTCTGTTTGTAAAGTCAAAATAACAGCTTTTTTCTACATAAATGCAAATGAACTTACGTACTTATATTAAAAAAAACTATTTTTTAAATATTTGTTTGTCTGTCTGTCGGTTTGTTCCGGCTTATCTCCAAAAAGGTTGGACCGATTTTGACGAGGTTTTCACTGTCAGATAGCTGATTAAAAGTAGCCAAAGATGGAGTTTAGAAAAAGAATTACGCTCCATGCGGGCGACGCCGCGGATAGCAGCTAGTTTATATATAAATAATGTGAGATAGTCAGACATACGGAGCTATCGGGCCGTCATAGGTTTGATGAAATGGCGTTCAATTTGAATAATATTTTCGGCGACAAAAGACGATTAACACTTCAGTTTTTTAATTTGTTGTAATTGTTGAGCTACTCAACTAAAATGGGAAAAGAAGTAAAATCAAAAGAATTTTGACTCAGACAAGACTCCAAGCTATTTATTACTTATATAACATGCTGACATCAATGTATAATTTAATAATGTTGTGTCAATTTAGATGATGTGTGAAAGTAGCGGTATTATTCGAGTTTTTACACGAATAATACCTACTCATTCATAATTCCAGGATTATACAGGGAACAACAAACCTCAACAACAAAACTCGACAAATAAATAAAGTGCTTAAAATGTATACGACCCCGAACAATGTCAGTAGACGTTGCTATTGACCAGAAAATCCTCACGATGTTCTGTTTTCGTTTCAAAACATCGAAACTTCAACGAGTTTCTACTTATGTAGTTGCACGTACTTCCTGCTCCATATTTCCATTCGAATTCATAGTTTTATGCTGACAATACTGAAATCTATTATCTCATTGCCATAAATTCTTCCCAAACGTGTACAATAAAATTGAATGTTCCACATAAACATGGTCCCATGCTAACCAAAAATATCAACATCGATATCCTACTCGATTTACGACTTACGGAGGATAAGGTTACAAGCAAAACGTGAAACATTCCACGACGGGGGAGTTAAAAAGCCAAATCCATTGACTTCTTATAAGTCAAGAGTGTCAGGTAACGCCAGTGGGGAGTTCGGTACAGCTCCGCATACAACTTTCAGGGTACACATAGCAAAAGAGCAGCAAACAGCAGGCAGGAAATATACCTCTTTGCACTAAACAAGCAACATTGTTAATTCTTTGGACATAAGATACATTCGACGAGCGATGACAAAAACTTAACTACTCATTACTCACACTAGGGTTACAAAAATCTCGTTGACAGCTGCCTGCGTACCAATCTCCTTTGTCAATTGTACATAAGTACGTTCCGCCAACTGCCCATACACAGTATATCCTACATTTTAGTTCGCCAGAGTGAGAACGAGAAGTTTCGTTCGAAATTTAAATTTTATGAGCGTCCCGTTCCGTGTGTGTTCAGGGCTTCTTTGAACCTACAATTTTATTGGCGAGTGACCGTCCAACCGAAATATTAATACTACGTGAGCGTGAACGTAGCAGTTAATTGGCATGATAGATATTTTGTAAAACGCTTTTTGTTAATTTTTTGTAGGATGACCAGGATGGATAAAAATGATCTTTAATAATGTTTTTATGCCAAGAAAATAATTGTAAAGAGAGCAATGGTCCCTTAAATAGAGGTTCAATCAAATGACTTACTAATTGCAAAACATACAAGTCGGAAGAACTGTTTATTACATAAATGCAAATTGCTTAATTTACCAAATCGGTTCCAGGCTGCTCTTGGAACAAAAAGATGAGATTTACTTTTTTACTTAGGTTTTCATTTAGCTAATAAATAGAAGTGAAATCAAGTAAGTAATTTTCATTAACATTGGAAATTACACCAATGATTAGACCCATATGCTTAGCTGATTACAATACAATCACATCAGAGAACAATCAACCCTCCATCGATTGAGGTCTGTTATGTAACTTTGTCGAAACAGATCGGTACAATTTGCACAGATTGGATTCAAAACGACCGGTACGGACGGATCAATGAAAACTGTTAATCTCTCACAAATTGTGAGTGTCCCTTTTTGCGACGTCCCTTTTGCTAGATTGGAGCATTTGTTTTGTATTTAACATGGTTAGGTGTTTGAAAAAGATTTTTAGAGTAGTCTTTTTGATTGTGAAAGTAGGTTGTTTCAGTAATTATGTCTAGTAACGGATTAACCACGAGTCAACACAAAAAAAAAACAACAGATAAACACATAAACCTACATGGGCACTTTTGATACGTCAGAAGCTAGGTGCACGGTTCCAATTCTCCATAGGTACCTACTACGCTTTGGAATGGGCATCTAGCTTCATATTTCTGACTGACCGACCCCCTTGACAATTCAAAAGTGCCTGTAATTGGTTCATTTGAAATAAATGCTTTGAGTTTGAGTTTATTGGTTGTTTCCGGAGAAGAGCCGGCAAGAAACTCCACGGTTGCTCTTTTAAAAATAATTGGCTTTTACAATATTTTCAAATAACAGTTTTAATGGGTATGGGAGGACAGTGTAGGTCTTTCAACAGGTACCAGGTACTTAAAAAAAATTAAAATGGTAAACAAATCTACAGTCGATTAAGCCATAACACTATACATAACATAACATCACCCCCACCACCATGCCCATTGCCCCAGTTATGTAAACATAACAAAACAGAATCAAATTCAGCCTAAAATCGAAATTCATGACTTAGCACAGTAATGCCTTAGACTACGGGTTTTAAAATTGATTACTGTGCTAAGCCATAAATTTACTGTGTCCAAATAAACGTTTTCTTTCCTTCTTTAAAGAAAGAAAACTTTTATCTAGACACAGTTCGTGAAACACAAAATAAAAAAGTGAAAATAATCTTTTGAGAATAAAGACTCGTGCAGACCAGCGCGAAGCGACGGCGCGACGCGACTCGAACAATACAATTTCTAAGAAAACTTCACGGTATAGCAATAAACGGTGTCGCGTCGCGCTGTCGCGTCGTGCTAGTCTGAACAATGCTTAATGTGTGAGCCAAAAAGGTTAATTTCAGCATTGATGCCAGACAAATGCTGTCTGACGCTGGATTTCTAATGAGCCCTTAACTTGTAGTTTGTATAATGTGTATACCTTAACGAAATATAAAATGATTGCTCACGTATACAAATGCGTACGTTGGTTTAGTTACGAGTGGGTTTCAGAAGCATTTACCTACAAACTTCAGCTTTTCATATACCTACATACCTTGGATAAATTACCTTTTTGTATGTTACAAGTAAACCACTCCACTTCGTATTCAGTCCGATTTACTTTTATATTTATAGCCCCTACACAATTTCAAGTCTGACGGAATTATTCAAATCACCGAGTGGTTTCAGAGATTAACCTCTGCAGAACCACTATCTGATTAGTTTTAGATGAGATTTATTTACGGAATACATTAGGAATGCTTTGCATTTTAAATACATTACAAGTGTCTTGCTTTAATTCTGAACTGCTGCCTTGAATATTGATTAGACTTGTGTTTTGATTGCCTACTAATTTTCGTGATACTTCTACTGGCTGGGCTCTATAGCGGGAAGCTTGTTCCCGCCATAAATATTCGAATCTGTTGTGACTCACAACAGATTAGAATACAGATTGGGCCGCCATGTAGTGGCCGAGTGGTATCGGCCCCGACTTACGAGTTGTAGGTCGTAAGTTCGAAAAGGCAGGCACTTTACTTTGTTCATTACTGCTCTCAAAACGGTGAAGGAAAACATCGTGAGACATGTCGTAGAACCAAAAATTCGAAGACAATTGAGATCCACTAACCCGCACGGGCCCGCACGGTGGATTATGCCCCACTCCCTCTCACAGAGAGGATGCCTGTGGCCCAGTAGTAGGAACATTATCGGCTGATTATGTTGTGTACAATTATTGGTACAGTCAACTTGTCAAATCAAATCAAATATGTACGTTTATTTTGTCTGATTTATTTTCGTAGTTGATGCGTCAATTTTGGAGTCGTAATTTGCATGGTATAATATGTATGACACTGGTTCGAAATATTATGGTTAATGTTTAATTAATTTCATGAACCAGCTGAACAATAACGTTAAATAATAAAGTAATAAATGATTTTATTTCTGTAAGTTGGTTTGTATAAACACTTTTGCACGTCAATAATATTTAAAACTAGACTAGCTTATGCCCGCGGCTTCGCCCGCTCTTATGTCGGAAAATATCCCACGGGAACGTACTACCAGGATTTCATACCAAATAGCCGAGGAAAAGGTCATTGAATCCTACCGCTGCGCCCGCGTTGCCGTCAACCATAATTATTTTGCTACGCGTAATTTTGAATCTGTGATATATTTTAAACTATTCATTTAATAATATGAAATCAAGACATATTTTAATTTAAATTAAATGCCCAATTTAAGGGGACTACAGGACCTAAACGTGCCTAAACGCAAGTTTTATAATGCATAAAAGAATATGATCCACTGCAGTAAACAAAATCAGAAAAATATATGATATTTTTCAGGATATATGCTAGTATGATAGTGTGTTGAAAACATAATATAACTAATTTGATACGATAGAAAAAAATCATGAAGATACCTCTAAAAATTTATTTTAACGATTAAAAATCATATTAATTTACATGCAATCATTCTGATTTTTTGTCAGATTATTCTACAAGCTACATATTAGCATAATAGTGTTTTAATTTTCCAGTCCAATCAATAGATTTTCTGTAAATCGCTAACTGCTTCATATTTTGCAATAAATTACCTGCGTCGTGTCATCGCGCTTCTCTTTCATTTCTATGCAGTCCGACAGTGACCGCGCTTTAGCTGTTGTAAGCCTCTTAAATAACATATTTTATGGGATAAGGATTAACATAATACCGACCAAAATAACTTCGAAAATAACAATGAAATTTTTATCAAATTCTGAAAGATAAAAATGGTTATTGTTGGTCATCCTTAGAAGAGACATATATGAATTGTACACTAAAACCTCCCATGAATCACTCCCTCCATTGGTGAAAACCGTTTGAAAATCCGTTTAGTCGTTTTTGCGTTTATCGCGTTCAGACAGACAGACAGATAGACAGATGCGGCGGGGGACATTGTTTTATAATATGTAAGGATGAGGGTTCTGTTTCCTATCCGACTACTCTGAGAAAAAATACCGAAACAAACTCACAGGTCCAAGATTATCTCTTTTAAAGTTCAAATATAATCTTGGTCAAATCATGTGAGGAATATGTAGACTATTGTCTGAGATGTTCTGAAAGAACTACACAGATTTGAGTGGACCTGTCCAGTCAGAGCACGCATGTATGAGTAATCGTGTAGCTCAATAAAGAACTAAGGAGCTCAACAACTCGACAAACAATACCAAAAAAGATCATTTGGGTAGGCTGCATAACACTTCTAGTCTACTTATAATGTAATAGAATCAGTCATCCCCGTCTTGGATTTTTAGATCGATCATATCAAAGTTGGGGCCTGTAATAAATTGTCGAAGTTCGATAATACCAGCTTACGCTAATATCCGGACTGCTGACAGCATTCGCTATTAATTATATAAGTTTGGATGTTAAGCGGTGATGTGATGCCAGAGCTAGTGTAGCATTTTTTTCTTGAATAATGGGAATACGAATAATGATCCACTACGTCTGTTCGAATATCTCGTATATCGACGATTTCTTGTTACCAGTTAGACAGTGGTATGTACACGAATTCGTGGAAAATAATCGATCTGGGAATGAAGTGCTTTCTAGCAGAGGCAACAAAATTTTGTTTAGGATGTGGAATGTGGTTAGGTACTTAATATAATAAATATAGCTTTTCTTTTTTATATTAAATGACATTATATACACCATAAACAGTTTTAATAAAATTATTGATTATTGTGCATCCGACGCTTGCAGACGTGCTCATCAATGCAAAATATAAATAAAATAAATTAACGTTTGAATAAACAGTGACCTAGTTTTAACTTATTAGCATGCTATGCAAATAAACATTACAGTGATAAGTTTAAAGGTTTAAAGTAATGGACTGACTGCATACAAAGTGAAAGATGGAAGGCAGCCCCTTTAATCGGAGCACGATGATTCGACGCAGCCCTCCACCAACAACCCCGGTACCGACTCCGGTTCCTACATCGCCCCACGCGGCTGAAGAAAAAATTGAGACTTTGGACACCAGTGAAATTAGCAACTGGATGATTTCAATAGAAAAATGCCTGAATGAAGTTTGTTCCATTGCTCAGGATGGAAAACTGAACTCCGAGCAAAAACTGAGGATCAATTCCCTATCACGTAAGGTAGGAAATGGCGTATCCCAGATGGCAGTATTTTACCAGGACTTGAAACATAAGGCCAGAGAAGTGCAAAACTCACTACAAGCACTGAGAGAAGAACGAGACCTCACGGCTTGCCTTGATAACTTCCGTAAAACAATCGAAGACAGCATTAAAGAAAATTGCGCCCAGCCAACAAAGATGGAAAATGTTTCCTTTGCTGATATGGTAAAGACGAACAATAATAACTACTTGCGCCCCAGTAATCTCAGCACTATCGCAATTTATCCTGATGATAAGCTTAAAACTAGTGACGACACTAAATCTCTGGTCCAAAAAATAATATGCCCAGAACAAATGAAACTGCACGTTAGAGGAATGCGTAAAACCAAAAACGGAGGAGTTATCATCAGCACCGAAACCAAGGATGACATAGAAAAACTACGAAACTCGTCGCAGCTTAGTAGTTCCGGCCTGAAAGTGGAAGAGCCACAAAAGAGAAGACCAAGAATTATAGTGATAGGAGTACCCTCAGCCCTAACTGACCAAGAAGTATATGACTGCATTTATAAACAAAACCTAGCCGACAAGCTACCTAATTTGCCTTGTGACTCTTTCCTGGCCTCTTTGAAATTAAGTCATAAGTCGGGGAAAAAAGATGGACCTACTTGCAATTTTATTTTAGAAGTACCTGCCAACATAAGGAAAGCCCTTATTAACCAGAATCGAGTATTTATAAATTGGACATCCTGCCCAGTTAGGGATTTCACACTTGTGACGAGGTGCTTTAAATGCCATCAGTACGGGCATGCTGCAAGGACATGTCGGGAGACTACCCACACGTGTGGACATTGTGGACAACAAGGTCACCAGTCTAATGATTGTACTACGAGCGATAAACCATCACAGTGTGCAACATGTTTGCGCTTCAAAAAACCCAGCGACCACAAAACAGGTGAGCTGGAATGCCCGGCAAGGAAAATTGCTGAAAGCAGGTACATTAACTCTATAGATTATAATGAAGGCGCCTAAGAGCGCCGCCCTTAATCTTTTATTTTGCATTAATCGATAAGTCTTTTTTATACTAGGAGTTTAAAGTAAATAAAATTATGGATAAGTTACTTAATGATATTGATGTGGTCTCCCTATCAGTGGCAAAATCATGCGAGATTGAAAAATGTAAAGTATATCTCCCTGATCCCTCTAAATCACTTACTATTCTTACGCAAAATATTCGTAGTATAAATAAAAACATGGACAACCTGTTCATTCTGTTGAAACGTCTGGATACTGAGTGTGACATTATTGTATTGACTGAATGTTGGCTATCTAAATGTCAACAGAACCTTCCTTCTCTGTCAGGTTACCAAATGTTTAGTAGTAAGACCGTTCATAATCAAAATGACGGTGTAGTTGTTTATGCCAAACAAAGTTTGAACGTATCGGTAGAAGAACCTCCCATACAAGATTGTAGCAGATTATTGATAAAAGTGGGCCTAGAAACTGCTATCCTATGTATTTATAGGCCTTGTGCTTTTAAGCATACTGATAATTTTGTAGCGTCGTTGGACGGAGCACTCCAAAAACTATCTCTATACAAAAATGTAGTACTAACAGGCGATATGAACATAGATATTAACCCAGAAGACAGTGATAGAGTTGCTAAAGACTACCTTAACATGTGCGCATGCAAGGGACTGCTTCCGGCCCATCTGCTTCCAACACATTTGAGTGGGTCCTGTTTAGACCACACCTTGCTTAAAACTAACCTTCCATCCATTACCCTAGTAACAAATCCTTCAGTTTCCGATCATGGAGCAGTCCTGCTTAGTTTAAAAGTAAAAACCCCTAGATCTAAGTGCACAAATACCATTACTAAAATAAATATGAAAAAACTTGAAGACGCATTACATCATATTGACTTTGACCCAGTTTACAAAACTGATGATGTGAACATTTCGCTGCCATACTTTATTAATAAAGTGCAATGTGCTATTGTAAATAATACTTCGCACATAAAACTAACTAAGAAAAACAATAACCTAAAACCATGGATCACACCCGGGCTAATAAAGTGCATTCAGCACAAGGATAAACTTCACATGCATGCAAAATCCTCTCCAGATAATACCATTTTACAAACATCATATAAAAGATATAGAAATTTCTGTAACAATCTACTAAAAAAGTTGAAAAATACGTATAATAGAAACTTAATTGAAGAATCAGGAAACGACAGCAAAAAAATGTGGCGCCATATAAAAAATTTCGCTTTTGTATCAAAACAGCATGAATCATCGTCAGAGTTATTACAAACGCTCGCCTCGCCGCATACATCAGCAAATCATGTTAATAGTTACTTTATTAATGTGGGTCAAAATCTTGCTGAGCAAATTAAATGTAACTACAACAAAAATTACAGCATACACGGAAACAGGGCCACTGTGTCATCGCAATATCGTCAACTAACTTCATTTGTTTTACTGGATACAGACAAAGACGAAGTCGAAAGGGTTATTTTGGGGCTGAAAGAAGTCTGTGCGGTTGGATGGGACGGTATCTCAAATAGTGTGTTAAGGAATTTCAGACACATTTTTGTTCCACCGTTAACTCATATTTTTCAAATTTGCCTTTCTGAAGGCATTTTTCCCGACTATCTGAAAAAAGCTTTAGTCGTCCCAGTGCATAAAGCAGGTGACAAAAAAGTACCTTCAAATTACCGACCCATTTCAATACTTTCATCTACATCTAAAATACTAGAAAAAATAATTAACAATAGGTTAATGAAGTACTTAGAGTCTAAAGCCATCCTTTCGGATAATCAATTTGGTTTTAGACCAAAATTATCCACAACTGATGCTGTGCAAGATATGACCGATTATATATCTCAAGAACTAGACAAAGGTAATCATTCTATTGGTATTTTTCTTGACCTAGCAAAAGCTTTTGATACCGTGTCTGTTCCTATCTTATTGAACAAGCTCGAGAAAATAGGTATACGAGGTAAGCAGCTTAAGATTTTTGCAGACTATTTAGACAACCGCTGTCAATGTGTGAAGATTGGTAATTTTACTAGCTCAGAACTAAAAAATACTTCTTTTGGAGTCCCGCAAGGAAGTATATTAGGACCAACCTTATTTCTTATTTATATAAATGACCTCTGCAGTCTCAATCTAAATTCGGGGAAAATTATATCTTATGCTGATGATACCGTACTCCTATTCTCCGCAAATACAGTACATGAAGTTTGGTTATGTGCACAGCAAGGTTTCAATATAGTTAATAGATGGTTACAACATAACTTACTGACATTAAATGCTGACAAAACTAAATACATACGCTTTTCTTTACGCAACTCAAAGACATCTATGATCATTCCAGATATTCATGCGCATGTATGTAACACAGTTGCAAACTCTAAATGCAATTGCCCAACTATCCTTAATACGAAAACTATAAAATATCTTGGAGTAATTATTGACGCTACTCTTACATTTAAAAATCACGTTGAACTATTATGCAGTAGAGTCCGTAAGTTGATGTTCATATTCAAGAAAATTAGGCCTTTTGCTGACTCTAAGGTGATAAAACAGGTATATTATGCTTTGTGTCAATCGATAATTACATATTGTATTACTTCATGGGGAGGAGCGGCTAAAACAATTTTACTACCACTGGAGCGCGCGCAAAGAGCTGTTCTGAAAGTATCCACATTCCGGCCTATCCTGTTCCCGACCCAAGTTTTATATAAATCTTGCAATGTTCTGACAGTGCGGCAGTTATTCATTATGAATACTTTAATAAAACAGCACTCTAAATTGCCGTACGATAGAGTTGTCACTGATAAAAGACGTAAAGACATCTGTATGGATAATTATAGATTAAGGCATTCGTTTATGTATAGATTTTTTATATTCTTAGGCCCATTTTTGTATAATAAAGTAAACGCAATTTTGTCTATGTCTGCATTAAAAACGGTACAATGCAAAAATGTTATTTCAACTTGGTTACAAAATTTGTCTTATGATGACACAGAAAAGTTACTGGTTGTTTTAAGTTAAATATTATTTTAAATTAAGTACTGTCCTATCATTAGTCTGTTAAGTTACTCACTATTTATGTCTACCATCAATTTTAGAAAATTTTAATGTAATTTTGCACTTATGACACCTGAGATACAGGTTTATCCTAGTTCAGGTTGAACCATTATTATATACCTACCATTTTACTATAAGGCTTAATATTGTAAATATGCATTATTTAATTAAATAAATAAACATAAAACATAAACATATTGAAATATAAAAGTTTATAAGAAATAGTATGCTACAGAACTACACTTAACATTAGATGTGTCTTTTTTTTAAGTCTGAACTTCGATTTAAAAATTTAGGATTCTGTCTATATACCAGACCATAATGCCCGTTTTCACCTTCACTAAGTGACACTTAAACGAATCCCTATATAAAAGTGCACTGTTGGATTTTGAACGCTAGGCTTACCGCTGAGAGTTGAAAATCCAACGGTGCACTTTTATTTAGGGATTCATTTAAGTGTCACTTAGTGGAGGTGAAAACGGGCCTAAAATAGTGCCTTCTTTCCTAATTATAAATAGAAAGAATTAAAGAAAAATAAGTTTATTTGTCACAGAAACAAGAGCATAGAAAAAAAGATAATAAACTCCAGTAGAACAAGAAAATATAACACAATAAATACATAAAATTGTTAACATGTCTTATCATCAGATTTCCACGTTATCTTCAAACAATTTCGTTCAAGTAAACTATAACATAGTTTTACTCAATTTACAACGTAATGCCTCTAATGAACGAAGAAATAGGCAGACAAATTTATTGGATAAGTAGGTACCCTTACTTCATTACTGACGGGATTAGCCTAATATGACAGCGGACGAGCATTCCCACTCCAAGTCTTCATGTGGGATTTGTTAACGGTGAAATATTCCTGGAGTATAGTATAGCCTTTTTATAGTTATTGCTGGTTGGTAATAATATGAGGAAGCTGTTTTAGTCTTATGTCAAATACATAATATGTATTTGACATAAGAATCGTTACACTATAACCGGTGTTTTACTAAGGCCCCAATTACACTATCATATATTTATCATAGAAATATGATTTCACATCTGTCAAATTCTATGATCATAGTTAAATGATGCTGTTCTTAATTGTTACATATAACACTTATGATCATATAAATTAAGATGGATAATGAATTAGCCGTGTCTGATTTAGCAATTTTTGCGGTTAGACGGATATGATCATATTTGTACGCTTGCTGACAAATAGGATCCCTTAACTATGATCATAGACAATATGAATCATATGTAGTAATTATACCGACATAGGTTCTTCATATAAAAACTATCTAATATGGCTCTAAGATATTACACCTTTATACCGTGGTTTTCAACCGACTACTGCAGAGACCAAAGGGTCTTGAATCTGGCTGTGTGATGTGATTTATTTATTTATTTAATTTAAAAATACATAAGAAAAAATTAATAACTAAGCACTACAAAATATACAATGGGCGACCTTATCGCTTTCCACGATCTCTTCCAGGCAACCTTAGAATGGACAGTGATTTGCCTGGACATAAAATGGGGCTGTGGTTGGTGCAAATAATAAGTATACAATATATTAGAATAGATACACAGATAAATACATATCCTTAATAATAGATACATAAATACATACATACTAAATAAGCAACGAAAATAAATGAAGACTATAGATAATTACAGTTACGAGAACAAGATCACAACGACAAGTTACGTCGTATTTAGTTTATTACGTCTTACAGTGTAAACTACTGGACCCATTTTAACAAATTAAATATTTACATTACGGTTTTAATTCAGAGAACATTCTAAAGTATATGAATGTCATAGGAAATCAAACATTGCGACCACTGATAGATTTTATTGCATCATCGTTTTTTTAACCTACTTTTGTCGTATTTTATTTCGTACGATACAACAATACCTACTGGAAATCCTAATTAAATGAAAGCGAAACAAAGCACAGAACATAGACAAAAGGTACAGATAATAAGTGTCGCGGTAAACAATCCCGACTAAGATTTCTCGGCGTGGGGACAATTCCGCCAGATGTCTTGGTTCTCAAGGAACTCTAGTGCCTTTCTTGTATTTTATTTTTATGTTGGTGAGGAGTATGGAGTATCATTCATAGGCTTAGGTACATTATTTCGGGGTTTTTGTTATGGATTTCTACGTAGGTATAACAAAATGTGGATGTTGTCGTAACTGTTTTTGTTGCTTATAACTAACAATAATGTCAACTGGAAAAATGTCGGCTATTTAATTGAGTTAATATAAGTATATAGATTTAAAAAAAAAACTTGTTATTGGGTTTTTTTTTTCAAGAATTTCTCAGTAGCAGCCTGTTGTTCGGAATTGTGCCCGGTTAATGGCAATAGGGTCGCCCTCTATTACATGGGACTGGGGAAATGTGAGTGTAATATTGGTGCACCTCTGCCTAAACCTCCAAGAATAATAGGCATGATGTTTGAGTGTTAAAATTAAATTCATAATTTTCGATGATGTTATAAACTTTAATATCAGTGCCTCTTAAAACTTCTAATGGAGAGCAAGATGTAAAGTTGTACTAGCACTTAGCGTGGCGGCGTACCCTTCAACCGTTAGTTCGGGATAAATGTACATTAATGATCATTTCTTATGAAGTAAACTAGTCAAATACTACTTAAGAGCAAGTATTAGCTAACTTACTTCGAACATAGTTAAACCTCACTCCCCCACTCCTGTCAAGCACCAAGAAGCTTGACCAACTCGAGAAGTTCCCTGATTAATTCATAGCACTCGACAGCTGAGCTGAACTTCGTTTCACCATAGGGCAGACTAGCTTTAAATTAGAAATTATTAACGCAGGGTTCGTATGAGCTACCGCCAAACTAATTAGGTTGGGATAAGGGACATATATCACAGAGGAGCGGTGCCGGGGACCAAATTAGTCGTATCGTGTTAATTGAAATGGGACAACTTGCGCGGTGAGAGCGCACCCATTTTGCGAGGGAAGCCGATGACACGCCTATATTATGTTACGTTATAACACAATTAATTTTCAGCGCTCTACGGTTAATGAGCCACATATTTTTAGAGGCCATTCGTTTGGAACGTTAAGCGTGTTCACACCGCCGCCGGTTGTGTTCACTGACAACACGTGGTCGTCGCGTAAAATACCGGGCGCGCTGCTTATTACGCGAGTACACCGCGTAATATGCAGCGCGCCCAGTATTTTCCCAAGTTGCGCAACATTGTGTATAATTTTGAAAGGATTTATAAATATTCTGTATATAATAAGCTTTTACAATAATTGTGACTGTTTAAGGCAATATTTATGCATCCCTACATGTGACTTATGTTTAACTAGCAAATACACCTCTGCCTAACCCCTCGGGGAACATAGGCACGGCGTGATGCATTTTTTTTACATATTTCTGTTGATTTTATCGGCGTATTTTGCATTTTGTAGTAGCTAGAATATGAAAGAGTCCATTACGAAATTCAAAATAAATACTGTTAGGCAATAACGATCGTATTTTTGTAAAAAAAAATATGCAATTCCGATAGCACGGTACGGGATTTCGGTTTAATAAAAAAATATTTGTTGATTTTAGTGGCATACGCGCTTCCGTAAACTAGGGAGCGCTGTAGCCACACTGACATGTAAACTGAACCGGAGAAAAGTGCAGTGCGGTAGTATTAAGAGGTTAAAACCGGTTTTACACATCGGTTGAGTCCCGTAACATTTTCGGTGAACAAAATGTCACGCAGTAATGAATGACGTTTGATTTTCTTTGCTGATTTCGTGCACAACAAAAGCAGATATATTCTCGAAGTAGGAAATATATTTTACTTTGTTAACTTGAGATAATTACTTTTGAATTTTTAATAGACAGCCGGGTAGGGAACTTCCCCCCACCCACAGCAAAAATGACAATGCCACTTCCACATAATTTGCGAGAATTTCTTCCCGACACTTTTAAATGATCAACTTAAAGAATAAGAAATTAACAATAAGTAATCGAGTTTCCGTTTCTGGCAAATGTGAAATGGAATTTCGGAAATTAGCTTTTTACTGAATCTACGAATTCGACTCTGCGTGTAATAAAAGTAACGAGAATTTGATATTAAAAAGATTATTACAAAGCATTTTTCTTCCTCCGAAAACCACGTACGAAACGTAGAAAATGTTCTCAAAGATATAAAGGATCGCATATACTGGCGAGTACGTACGGGCGGTACGCCCGCGTACTAACGTTACGCCCTACTTGTGCATTACCCCTAAAATGCTGTTGGCGCGCCATTGTGAGTTTTATTTTATTTCCCCAGGACCTCCGCCTGGGAAATTTTAGTTTCGCTGACAGATATTGAGTTACCAGCCGAGTTTTGTCAAATAAAACTATCGTGTTTTGTGTAGCCGCGGTAGCTGCGTCACCGAATACAACCGTGTCACTTATGTACGTATATTGTTCTGCCTTTTGGGAACGGTAGCCTCGCGCATATCATATCACACTGGTTGGATTTTTTATATACCTCGTCGGGTTATCTGATTACAACGTTTTTTGACCGGGACCTATAAAATACAAAAGACGACGTGATGTCATGTGACGTATAATTTCGGGGTTCGCAATGAGTCAATCGTCATCCTGAGGATGCCTCGTTGAGAGATGAAACACGTGTCGATTTCTTACAGGGTTCTTTATGACTGTTTAAGAACAATTAAGCGGATAAGTCGTCTATTGTATTTTATCATGAGTTTCCGCAAAGTCACGCCTGAGTCAATTAGCTATCCGGGACCTGTAGTTTATATATTTGCTGCGTTTGACAAAGATGGGTCCTGAAAACAATTAATACCTACACACAAACATAAACTCACGCCTTCTTCCCATCGGGGTACGCAAAAACTACAGAACACCACCTGTTACGATCCTTAAGAACCAATAAGTATTTAACCCCCACACTGTTCAAGACTGGCTGAGAAGAGATGTATGTAGGTGTAATTAGTAGGCGAACACTGGGAAGTAAATTAAAGGCTGAACTGTTGAATGAAATGGTTTCAACATATGACAATAATTAATCGGTTGAGCACTGAACTATTTTAGCAAATGTTTTAAGACGAGCGCTTATCCTGCCGACATACTGTCAGGCAGATTGGAAGATTTTAAAAAAAAAAGTGTTTATTATCTTAAATCTAGATACAATTAAGTTGCCGGGGCTTCCCAGAAAGTAATCCGAAGATACTTGTGATGGGATAAACCTCGCTCTTCCTCGATTAGTTCAATTGTTTCGTTGTCGTGTTGAGATTTATAAAATGTATACAAGTGTTTGGTCCAAAATAAATTATTTATTTATTACACTCCTTCTGCTTCGTTTACTTTCATACATCAATCAATTCCCACTGTATCCTTATTTCTTTCGTATCTACACTGTATGATGAGTGTACAAAACCTAATAATAATTTAAAAAAGTCGTAAGCAGCTTACTAGGAATCTTTTTTAACATATACTCATTTTTACAGATTATTATTCAAAGAAAAGATATAATTAATCTTTTGAAACGACAGCCAAAGATACGTTGTACTACAAATGGTAACTACATAGCGTGTAATATGTAATACGAATATGAATTATTATTTGTGTTTGCTACGTGTGCCAGTTAGGATATGAGTAATGTGGCTAGAATGTTCACTGGCGTATATGCCTGGTACTTTGAACATCACAAAAAGGTATATCAAATGATAACGACCTTATTGGTCTATGGTGGCAAAAGGTAGGCTCAATTTACACGGTAGGTGAAGTGTTATTCGTTTTTTTTTCTATATAATATTTTCTTTTTGATATCCCATAACTCTACGGTATTAACGAGACCATGTCAAAGAATCAACTGGCATAGGATTTTTTTGTTTGTTTTCGCTTTTTATACAAAATAATACCACAGATTTATTATTATTTATTTTAATGTGAAATATAAAAATAAAAAGCCAATATTATGTCCAAAAAAAATGCCAACGTCGCATTTTTTAAATATGAATGATTGGTTTTAATGTAAATGGAGGAGCTTTTGGCTAAGTAATAACTGCCGCACGAGTCGATAAATCAGGTTCTTCTTCTTCTTTTCGCGTGGTTCTTTGCTCATGGATCTTTACAGAAAAGCGGAGGTTTAACCGGTAAAGCCCTGGGTGACCCTCAAGCACGTCAATTAGCACGTTAATTAGTTGTTTATCAGGCCTTTAACGGTTAAGGACCTAACATACATAACATCACGCATATATATCCCGAAGGGTTAAGCAGAGGTGTACCTATAGTACATTCACATTTCGCCAGTTATGTTTAAGTCCCATGCAAGAGGAGAGTTTATTGAATTTATGAACTTTTAACGAATTAAAAGTACACTTTGTAAACAAGCATTTACAAATATATGCTTTCTGAGTTTATCTTGGACATTACTGACATCGGTGAAGGAAAACATTGGGAAGAAACCTGGACTTATCGTTAATATAAGTCTGAAATCGCCGACCCGTCTTGAGCAAGCGTGGTGATCAATGCTCGTGCCTTCTCTGTATGAGAAGAGGACTTTGCCCTGCAGTGGGACAGTAACAGGCTGGTATAATTATTATTATTTTGATCTTTGACATTTCTCGGGACCCCAGGGTCCCGAGAAATGTCCCGGACCTTTGGAAGGCGTACGAGGGGCCGAGGCCAACTCGCAGAGGCCCGTTACGCGTTTTAATGAAATGAGGCACCAACCGACGATTATCCCTGTATGCACTATGCAAGTACACCCAAGGACAACCCCCGGTTGATGTGAGACTATTGCAGGATATGGAAACACAAATATTGGACTATGGGTCTGGGTGGCTTAAGTTGACTAGTGACCTTGAATTATGGAAGGACTATGGCCCCTGCCTGATCAATGTTTTATATGTACAAGGAAAAAATGGCAAGGTGTGACTTGCACACTCAATAATGGGTCCCCGAAAACTGTCGCTAGCACATAGTGACGTAGCGACAAGGGGCAACATGTCCTGAGATGCTTTCAGAACAATCCCAGAGCCCGGAAGATGGTCAAGATCCCTACGAGCACTTACTGGAATACTTCCTTCCTCCGAGCACGTTTGCTCTTGCGAATCTTTCTGTTCCTCGTCAGTGTTCACTCAGTCGGCCAATAAAGGCAAACCAGATATGAGGAACAAGATTTCTCCCGGGAGATATGGTCCGTGGGGTCACTACTGCCCAACGGCTCGCCACATGCTGCCCTGCGGGTTTCTGTATCTCTCTTGGTCCGGCCCCTCATCCTAAACCTGTTCCAGCAGTTATTATTATATTACAAATAAGAGGATTATATCCAAGATAAGCATGCTTGGAAACATGCTGGTCCTGCTCCATAACATAATCCAGAATCTAGACTAAGTCAAACTGGTTGCTATTTTAATTGTACCTATAATTTATTATTTTGTATGACATTGATTTTATATTCTGTGATTATTTCCTCACACACTGTTTCATTAAATGTTTTTTTTGTTGAAAATCGTCTCCTTTTACAATGTTTGTAAATATGTGAGTACCATGTATCTATCACATAATTAATTTATCTGTCGTTCATTGCTTCATTGTTAATTATTTTTACCTATTGTGGTAAGTATAGTAATTTTATTCTAGGTGCATCGTCTTCACATTTAATTATATAATTAATGTACCTATACAAAATATTTTAAAACAGTAACGGTGGAGTTTCTTGCCCATTCTTCTCCATACGAAAACTACCTTTTGGAAGGGGCGAATCAATTCAAATTTTTGTAATTTTTATGTTCAAAGGTGCCTTAGTTCAAAGGTGCCTTATATGGGCCTATTTGAAGTAAATGATTGACAATCGACACTGTTATTAGAATGTGAACATTCTTAAAAATACGGGATTTATCCCTCTGGTATCTAAATAAAACTAGTTTATGAACAGCTAAGAAATTGCATCAAACTAAAACATACACCTATTTTATTTTTATTTTTTAATCTCACCATGTCTAATAGCCTTCAAAGAATTTTCAGATACATCAAATCAAAACTGTTGTTAAGAATTCGGGTCAATCTCTACACTTTCCGCCCATTGGAAAACAATTTGAAACAACCCGGTCTTGTGTTGGTTTAAGCCTGTGCAAGGTAAAAGGATTATCCTTTATGTCAAGGAATAAATGGCTTACCTTTCATGATATGGAATGGAATCGAATAGACACTCTGTATCGATATGCTACACTTCTGCCAATCTCTTTTAAATACAGGTATGAAATTGAGCTGAGCATGAGGTTTCGAGTCCCAGGTTGGAAATGCCAGGACCAGGCCCGGGTCGACGGCGCGATGTGTTCCACGCGCGCCTCAAAGAGATGTCAGCACCAACTGACGGGCTCCGGAAGGGCCTGCCGGGGTTGCGAGTTTGTCCGAAAGGGATATCGCGACCCCGGCACACAGACAACTGAAGGAACACGGGTGGGTTTTAGTCAGTAAAAGTCTGACACGCCCTCCCGCTCCGCCCAGAGTGGGAGAAGTTATTTGATAATTTCCCACACTCAAAAAAAAAAAAAAAAGATTGGAAATGTAATTGGGGTTTTCATTAGAAATTTCTTAGTGGCAGCCCGGAGTGTGGATTTGTGCCTGGTTAATGGCAATACGCTCGCCCTCTATTACATGGGACTTAAACATAACTGGCGAAATTAGGGTTTACCTATTATAGGTACAGCCTAACTCTTCGGGGAAAACAGACGTTATATTACGTTGTATAAAGTTCTAAAACAATCAAGAAGCTCTTTCGATATGTCTTCAAATAATCCCAGTGTATAAGTAACTTGGAATCGAATTGGGCTCAATTGTTTGGCCGATAAATCCCGCAAGTGACGTTTCCTAAGTCAAGATGAGAACGTAAGTAAATATATTTCTTTTGGACAGCTATACGAACTCGTCGGTTTTATTCCATTTCTGTGTTTGGCCCCAGGGTTGGAAAATATAATGGCAAGACAAATACATAGGTAGAGCTCGTCTAAGCTAAAATGACGCGCCTTACTACCTCATTTACTGTAATTTACATATACAAATTAAGTAGTGGGACGCGTCATTTCAGCTTAGACGAGTTCTACATTCCTTAGTTTTGCATATTGACCATATTGTCATCATAACAATCTAGAAATCATTCATATATGTTCGTAACGAATGATCGTTTCTTTTTATTTATGTATGGCCACCGATTTCTCCGTCAATTGTGTACCGATTTTGAAAATTCTTTATTTTTTTCCAAGTGTATGCTCTCGAGGTGGTTCCATATAAATTGTATTAATTTTGCTTGGATAGTTTTTGAGTTGGCTTCAATAATACATATATTTCCCACTTAGTCTATGTGGATTATATGATGATAAGTTCTTGTCACTGTTATTTACATAGCAGTTAGTGGTATTAGAATTTGTGTGGGGTAGGTACCATAACTAAAAAGAGAAAAATAAAAACGTTTTACAAAAAAAATAACAACCGACTGTAAAAAACGAAAATTCAAAACCAAAGACACCGACTTCCGAAATTAAAGTTATTTTTCACTTTGTAGCGTTTAGTGGTTTTTTTTACAAATTGTATATTTACTTGCGTCGTTCGAATGTGTTTCCGGTTACTTTCTTTGTCATAAATTTTTTTTTGCCTATTATATCTAGCTTCAATATTGAAAATTGAAATTGTTCCTATTTTTCTTAAAAACATGTCGATATTTATTAATTGTTGTCTTTTTAATATTTTTTATTATTATTATCTCCTCGAAATCTGAGCACCTGCCATCTTATCTCTTCACCACTCTTGGTTGACTGGTAGAGAATGCCTAAGGCATTAAGTCCGCCTTTGTACCTTATTGTGTGCGAGAAGTTTAAATACTTAAATAAATATTTCCAATAATGCAATTTGTGACCTTGGTTCTGGGAATTTTGATTTAAGTCAGGCTACCCTGATTTGGCCCATGCTCAATTTAATCCATGTTTTTCCATTAATGTGCGGAAGCTTTCGGAAATTGAGAGGGTGCTATTTGCATCGTTTGTTTAATCAAATCTGGCCCTATATTTTGTGGGTTATTAATTTCCATGAAATAAAGGCCTGTATTGGTTTACATAATTACGAAACTGATCATTTTGGTAGTACCATTGTGTTAGTAGAATGTCGGCCACGCCTCTAATATACAGGTCTCCCGAAGCTGCAAACATGGTATGTAGAATGTATAGAACAAAAAAAAAACGGGTCAGTGACAGTTCGGCCCAAGTCAACTCAACCCGAATAATAATACTTAATATTTCCCGATGACGGTGATTTGTACGGTCAGGCAGAAAATCGATATTTTAAAGTAAATTATTACGAATGTAATTTTGTTTGCCGAAAATTTTAGTTTTTTTATTTACTTACAGTTTTTTGCGACCTCGTATGAAAGTGTAAATGACTGGCCTATAAGTCCAATGAGGCTATTCAAGTATAATTTAGTAAATTTCTAATTTATTTCATACAAACATTCAACACCCAATCAAAATGAATGCCATTTCAGAGTTGGTTCCAGTAAAAGTTTTCACATGTATAAGGTTCAATTTTTCATTCTTCGCCAATCATATGATGCAATTCTACCTTTAATACTACCAACAATCTCCACTTGTTTTATCTTTACCTACTTTCCTACATCAATCGATCTATCTAGCCTTTTCCCAACTATATTGGGGTCAGCTTCCAGTCTAACCAGATGCAGCTGAATACCAGTATTTTAGAGCGACTTCCTATCTGACCTCCACAACCCAGTTAAAATGTAACACGATACCCCTTGGTATGACTGGTTGTCAGACTTTCAGGCTCCACCCCACTTCTCCCAGATCTCTTTTTTTTTTTATTTGGCTTGGATTTTGCTACTTTCCTACATATCAAACCGAATTCAACCACAACTATCAAATGAACAAACAAACATACTTTACTTTTACTGAACAGTGTGTAACTACAAAACATTCGCAGCAGTCTTTGTGTCCACACCCTAAGCAAGCTTAGGTAGGACAGACAATGTAAAGGGTTCCGTACATACAAATTAGCTATTTGTTTAGTCACTTGAATTTCAAATAGCAGCTTAACATTTTGCAGGCGGAAGTTTTGTTTATGCGGTTCATATTTTATCAGATGCTTAGGCACCTGTCCCACCGCGACCGAGGAAGCGAATAGCTATTAAAGATTTTTCTCGCTTAAGAATCATATAAAAATTGTAGGTCCCGTGTAAGAAATAGAGTTACGTATATTAATAGTTGATCGCTGACTGTTCACACTGCCGGCGAGTAGTCGTTTGTACTCAAACAGCGACACTCACTTGGTGTGTAGAACACTCGCTGAGAGACACGCTTCCTGCATACCAGAGCGTAAACGATCGCTGTTGTGCACTCGCTGCTCGTTGCGTGCTCTACTCGCTTCTCGTTAATCGCCGGCGTGGCCGGTGGGTCAGGTGCTTTAGGAAGCGAAACAACCGTATTTTAAGCTTGTTTCATTTAATGGGGTAAGTAAGGCTTCATTGTAGGTACGTACCTACGTAGGTATTAATTATAACCACACTTTAATATTAAAAGGATATGTATAGTATGGTATGGATATGAATTCTGAAGAGCTCATGGCTAAGTATTAACGGCCGCACGGTTCCATCCATCAGGTTAAGCTACGCTTGCCGGGGTTGGTCCATGGATGGGTTACCATCTTTGCAAACCGCGAATCCTTCGTGCCTCGGAAAGAATTTTAAGCCGTAGGTCCCGGCTGTCATTCGTAGATCTTTGGCAGTCGTTACGGGTCGTCAGAAGCCCGAAAATCTGACAACCAGTCTTACCAAGGGGTATCTTATTACCCAGTTACGGGGTTGTGGAGGTCAGATAGGCAGTCGGTCCATGTAAAATACTGGTACTCAGCTGCATCCGGTTAGACTGGAAGCCGACCTCAACACAGTTGGGAAAAGGCTAGACAGATTGTTTTTTTTTAATGAAAATGTATTTTGTTAAAAGTTGTAATTGTGTTGCTATAAAATGATGAAACTGGGAAATTCAGTAGCAACCTACCTCGAAAAGTATTCGTGAACACATTTTTTTACATGTTTGATTAAGTCCTACTTTAGATAAAAATACTTGTTGATAGATGAAAATTTACTAAGTATTCCTAAATCTATGGTAGACCCAGATGTCAGACGTAACGTATGGTACAGCGAATTCTGTTTGATCTTCCAAATATGTAGGTACCTGACATGCGTATACAGGGGTAAAAAAATTGCAGCTCCATACATTTTGACCGCGTAGGTATTGTACTTATCTATGAAACAGCAGAGGTCACTCCAGGGTGTTCAGAATCATGTACTGAATCCATGGTAACAGTTTCTGCGTCCCTGCCGCCTGTATTATATTCCACATTACATTACTATAAGTAAGAATAGTGACGTTCCCGATAACTCCCTTTGTTACCGAAGCCTACAAAACAAACGCTCTGTCATTTCGTCTACGTTCGGCATTCGGCCAATGATTTGCCGAATACCGAGCGTCTAATCTAATTAATGATTGTTTTGTCACCATGGTCGAAATACGATCCCGCGTGTTGATCTACCACGACCTTCCATATTGAAAATAAACTTTAACTTGCAAGATTGTAGGTTGATTTTTGTATGGCAGGCTTTTTGGTATGGTGTGCGTGTCTAGGTAGGCCTGACGTGTACAAATGGTACACAGATGGACACAGGGTTAGATCGCGAACGACATAATTGATGGGCCGATGTGGTCGAAGCCTTACCCAATATTGGCAGTGACACTGCCTATATATATATAAAGAGCGATGAATATTCATCAGCGGTTAGGGATATTCTTTTATCGATGTAATTTATTGTGGGTTATAGCGGAATATTGGTAGAAATGTTAAGTTTAGTTACAGAAATACTGTTTTGGGCAACCGTAAGTTTAGTTTTACCTAAGATATAGTTAGTTAGTCATTTAATTTAATACCTAGTGTAAATAGTTAGTTGTGTTAAATATTGTAAAAATTTGGATTTTGATTCTTAATAAAATAACTTTCTAAGCTAAGTGGGTGTTGAGGTGAATCTTGTTCTTTACAGGAAAAGACGTAAGAACTCATCAACAGCCTATAATGCTATGAAGCAATTACAGTATCCAACAACTAAGTATGTTTCAACCTAAGATTAGAATATAAACGTTTATTTCTGTTCACTTCCTATTGGATCGCTATAGTAAAATGGCCACACATGTTGTCACCAAAATCACAACCAGTGACGCAATAAGGCTGATGACTAAAAACTTTTTTTGTACGTCGTGTTTGTAATTAAAAAACATTATATAATTTAATTTATAACACGTTTTTTTTTGTAGTAGTAGTACCTATGTAGATTTTATACTTACTTGTGACGTAACGACCCCCACTCCCCAACTTTAATGCGTTCTAAGTATTTTTTTAATAATTTAGGGGTATGAGGAACTGGGTGTAAAGTTCACTCGTCCACCATAGAAAAGGGAGGATCCTCCGACCAGACGGGTGTCATGTCTGGCGGGTAACTGCCCAGAGGTTGAAGTCGGGAGCTTGTATATATGTCCGCCGTGCGGTAAACTCTAATTGCGCGATGCAGGATTTGAGTGACGTCAGAATGTTGTGTGACGTCAGGTCTTTGATGCGTAGTTCGTATTTGGCGATGTAAATGCCGCCACAATATAATGAAACTTAAAACTAAAAATACGTGACCAATATTTTTTTTTAAATCTTACTGACGGACTAAATACTTACTATTTCTTATTTTTGACCCAGGCATCATCCCTATTGGTGTATTCGACAAAAAAAGATTTCAGAAGTAAAACCCTCAGTCTCTTTTAAAATAATAATATAAGTAAACCGTTCCTATTCACCAATAAAAGCCAACAGAACAGTGAATATAACAGTTAATTTGGTCTAATGTCGGTACGTATTGAAAGCCGAATAATTTCCCGTTCACGCCGTACCTCGCAAATGCTCAAAATGCAAACACGGCAAAGCAGGTCGGATCGTCGTGTCGACCTCTGGCTACCCCGTATTACTCGCACCTCTATAAATCATAATTTACTTTATCTTGATCGTACCTCGGATAAAATGCTTGGAACAGGTATTAGCTATCAAGCGAAGAGATTCTGTAAGGACGTGATGAGTATATATTACGGACAGGAAAAATGTTTATCTTCTATGCCGTTGCGCATGTGTGTTTATTGGCAATTAGTTCGATTTGCGGCGGATAGCTCATGGATGTGAATGATTTTCGAATTTCACCATACCTGCAGATCAAGATGAGGATTAAATGCCTGACTTACCGAGTTCTTTAAAAACCACCTATTATCTGTGAAATCAAGGAGCTCGTGTCTAAGTAATAACAGCCGCACGGGTCGATCCAGCAGGTTAAGCTACGCTTACCGGGGTTGGTGGGTGATCATCTTTACATACCGAGACTCCTCCGGGCCTCGGAAAGCACGTTAAGCCGTTGGTCCCAGCTGTCATTCGTGGATCTTTGACAGTCGTTACGGGTCGTCAGAAGCCCGAAAGTCTGACAACCGGTCTTATTACCCGGGTATCGTATTACCCAGTTACTGGGTTGTGGAGGTCAGATAGGCAGTCGCTCCATGTAAAATACTGGTATTCAGCTGCATCTGGTTAGACTGGAAGCCGACTCCAACATAGTTGAGAAAAGGCTAGGCAGATTTTTGAATACCTGTGAAATCAAAAATACTATTGTGTTGTTTTGATGTCATACTAACGTCTTTTGAATGTGTTTTTTAATATAATATTTTTTGCCAACGCTTAGACATGGCCATGAACATCAGCATTAGTCTATTTATTCAGACAAATACCATAATTATCGTTGTACTTAATTAATTTTGTGTCCTAACCTGCTTACTATAAGCCTTCATTTACAATGACATCAATGTTATTGTTTTGAATATTTTGTAATACAGAAAATTAATGTCAATGCAAATGATTGATAGACATCTAGCATCAACCGTTCGACTTTGAATTAACGAATCTATTGTTTGTTTTATTTTGACATTTATATCATCTTACTAAAGTTCATTTTATTCAGTTTCATATTCAGCAGTCATATTCTCAAACAATAATAATTATATATGGATATCGTTACTTAAATCATTTTAATGCATTTAACATTTACGTATTTAATCGAGTGTTTTACGAATACAATTTGCCGTCGTTACGCACTACGAAGCGATATATGAAAGGGAAGATATGTTTTCATGTGCTTTGTGTCCAAAATTAATTTCGGAAGCATTATTACTACCGGAATTTTTGACTTTAATCGGAAATTTATCGAGTAAACATTGTAGTATGATATTTCATCAGCATTTTTGTTTTAAAACAGTTCGTATGTACGCTGTGGTGGATAAATAAAGTGCTTTATGATGGTTTATGTGATTTTTATGAAAAATATTATGTTTATAAATTATTTTATTATACTCTGTTCATTTTATGGTGATTGATATGACACAAATGTCATTTTAAATGTAGAACGAAATTTGGTTGATTGATATAGGTATCGATTCGTTTAGTTTTTAAGAATCGAAACGTCGCGAGTCAACATAGTTTTGACGTTGTAGCTACACCATAAAAAATCAAAGTGAAAGATTATTTTCGTATGTGTAAAATAACCACTTAGCCTACAGCTATTAATCAGCCTATAACGTTCCCACTGCTGGGACACAAGCCTCCTCTCTGTGAGAGGGAGTGGGCCGTAATCCACCACGCGGGCCCAGTGCGTTTTGGTGGATGTCACATGTCTTAGAATTTTTGGTTCTAGAACATGCCAGTTTCCTTACGACGTTTTCCTTCACCGTTTTGAGAGCAGTGGTGATGAAATAAATTACATAAAGTAATTCGCTTGAGTTCGAACCCACGACCTACAACTCGGAAGTCTCTATGCTTTTGATTAAATCTCTGACTTTTCTACTTCTATCGTAATAGCCGGAGGAAGGAAACGTTCGATTTCTTGAAACGATACTTCAAGAAAAGCATATTATAGAATTACTACATTTACTACTTTCTGAAACCAGACATTGTATTTATCAACCGCCATCTTTATTCACATGGGTAAACAGTGTTAGCAAGATATAAAGGCAGGTCATGCGTGCACGGCGGGAGAGATTCCTACGTGCCCCTTTTGTGACGGAGTGGCGTGTTAGCGGGTCACCGGCTTGCTATTGCTGGCACGGTGTTGCTTATTGATATTGCTAGACAATATACAATTACCGGTTACAGTATTACCTGTGACTGGTCATTGTATATTGTGTGAGGTCTAGTACCTATCAAATACACAATCACTATCGATCAATCACTAACTTTACTGTTATCATTAAAAAAATCTATCATTATTTAAATTGCAGGTATACTTACGTAATTTCATTCTGCACATTTCACTTTTCACAACACCAATAATTCGCTTATTTATCATTACATCTGCTCGATGTCCGTATGTCACTGCAGGGATCCAGCAGAATATCAGCGTCAGGTATATTTGCCTGTCACATGCTGAGTTGGACTCCCATTTGGTGCAACCTTGAGACGCACACCGCCCTTTGTATGTTTCACAATTTTAAAGTGTGTTAGCCAATAGTCATCACAATGTCTTTATTTTCTTCTTTATTTTATTTTTTTGTATATTGGCACCTTATTCATGTATTTAGTTATTATTTAATCGTATTTTGTATTTTATGCTGTCTTTTGTGTGCACCAAATAAACGATTTATCTATCTATCTAATGTGTGAGCACAATTTAAATGAGAAGCAAATGTTCTTTCAGTGTCTGCAGATCTATCCGCGTGGATGAAGAGAACTACATGTGGTTTTACAGGTACCAGGTTCTCTTACTGCCAAATGCTATAAAAACCAGCCTAGTGCGAGTCACACGAAGGATTCCGTACCGTATTAAGATCGAGGAACAGAACCCAACAAAAACGCGTTTCTTGTATGGGGACCCCTTTTATTATTAACTTTATTTATTTTTTGTTATTTCTTGTTATTTCTTGTTATAGCAGCAATAGAAATACACAATCTGTCAAAATTTCAACTGTCTACCTATTACGGTTCATGCGATACAGCCTGATACAGCCCGCTGGAAGACTGACGGACGGACGGACGGACAGCGGAGGCTTAGTAATAGGGTTCCGTTTGACACCCTTCGAGTACGGAACCCTAAAAAGTAAATCGGCAGTTTAACCGTGAAAATGTACTGAACATATAAGACATTTAAAAGCTGAGTAAGTTTTTGGTATCCACCACCCTATAAAACTACTTGGCATGCAAATCAAAGTCGCCATCCTGGCCTTCTATGCCAGGATGTCTACTTACATGAATTTATTACGGTATTTGATTAATTTTAACTAATATTATAAATGCGAAAGTGAGTTTGATTGTTATTTGGATGCAATTTGGCATATCGGTAGACCATGACCTAAGCAAAACCGGGATCTTTTTATCTCGTTATTTCCACGGGATGTGAGACATATCCAGGTGAAACCGCGGGACGCAGCTTGTGATTCATAAGTGCCAAAATAGATTTGCTATCAGATAGGTACTTTAAACAGCTAATGCAGAAGATCCAGATTATAGGCACAACGTGGCGTAAATGATAGAAAACATGGATTAAAATTGTAATTTTGCAAAGCGACACGACATTATTTTTCAGAAACTTCCAAAATGTATATAAAGAAAGAAAGAAAGAAAAATATTTTATTTGGGACACGCACAGGAAATACAAACAGTAAGTAGGTAATAACAAAAATAAAAAAAATAAAAATAAAAAAATTACAAAATAAAAAACAAAAAAAAACGAATTATAACGACCTGTGCGAGGCCAAAAAGGCTCCTATCCTATATGTTGTTCTCCTTTCAATTTATTTGCAATTTCATCTTCTACAAGTATCTGTATCTTCTATCTATAAAAACGAAAATCAATGTTTATTTGTTTGTCCTCTATGGACTCCAATCTTTGGTAGGGTGTTCTGAGGACGCCCGCGAGAGTTTCTGGCCTAAAACATCTATATCAAAAAACTAGCGACCGTAATATCTTTTTAAATTATAGCCTATGTTACTCAGTGATAGTATACCGTTCTACTAGTGAAAGAATTTTTTAAATCGGTCCAGTTGTTTTTGAGTTTATTTATTACAAATAAACATACAAAAAACCTTTTTTTTTTCTTTTCTTTTCTAGCCTTCGCTGTCCCACTCCTGGGCAAAGGCCTCCCTCCAATCCATCCTTCTCCTTTTCTCTTTATAATATAAATATTAAAAACAAGTGGCATTGCACAACACGCCTAAACAGAAAAGCGAAGCTGTTCGTAGCTTCGCTTTTCTGTTTAGGCGTGTTGTGTGACCGCGTTGTTTTCTAAAGTACGCAACGAATTTTGGTGCAGTTTTCCCCATCATTTAGAGAATATATTCCGGAAGGTGTAAAATATATTGATATTAACTTACTTCTTTCATCATCAACATCATTTCAGCCGAAAGACGTCCACTGCTGGACATAGGCCTCCTCCAAATTGGGGGGTTTGCCATAATCGCCACGCTTGGCAGGCGGGTTGGCGATCGCAGTATGGCGTTAAAATTCATAGAGAATGCTGCTGCCCATTCTCTAGTGAGTCCCTTAGTCGCCTTTTACGACACCCACGGGAAGAAATGGGATGGTACTAATCTTTACGTTGGGCACCACACGGAACATGTCCGGTACTACTCGGAACTTTAACTTACTTAAAATAAGGAAATCTCGATGTTTTGTCAAGTCGGTGAACCATGCGAAGCAGGGGCAGGCTTTAAAATATTTTTTAATCTCTTTTGGGCCACTGGGGAAAATGATTTTAAAATGGATAATAATTGAATGGCAGGCAAATATTCATTTCGTCCTTCACTGCATTTCTCTATGGCTTGCGTTATTTGCTTTAATTACGGACAGTGCTTCAAGCTATGGGGTATACAAATTAAGTTCGATGTTATTGTGAACTGTCAGACGGTCCTTTGTGTTATTGTGATCACCTGTGTGACTGACAAGCATTGTGTTTATGTCCATCTGAAATTATATGTATATATATGTATTTAGGAAATGAGTAGATCCTTTATGTCGGAAACTTTATTAATTTGAGTTTGGAGAAGTAGTAATTTGTTTTTTTTTCGGCAGTACGAACAATTGCCCAGACAGTTTTGTTTTTTATTTTTTTACTTTTATGTATTTTAAATAATATAAGTTAATTCTATAGAGAAAGGCTGTATTTTATTTGCCCTACCATTCACACAACCTGTAGTAGCAATTTCTTCAGTTGTGATGTTAGACTGAAATTATAATAATGACGAGGTATTATTATGCTAGTAATAGTAGGTAATATAATAACTTAAATACAAAAACTTCTTCTTTTCTTCACTCATCCTCCATAGAAAAGGGAGGATCCTCCGACCAGAAGGGTGTCGTGTCTGGCGCGCAACTGCCCAGAGGTTGAAGTCGGGAGCTTGTATATATGTCGATCGCGCGGTAAACTTTAATTGCGCGATGCAGGATTTGTGTGACGTCAGGATGTTGTCTGACGTCAGGTCTTTGATGCGTTCGCATGTGGCGATGTAGATGCCGCCACAATGGTACTTTTTCAAATTAGTTGTGATCAGTAGGTGGTCACGTTAATAGCAGCGTCAGTTGTGCAAATGGCACAAAGACTTGGAGGCTTATCCTTCAGCTGAAAGTTTTTTTTGGCAAGACTTTTCACACTAATTCAATTCCTGAAAATAGGCATTTCACGAAAACCACATTGCCTTACCTACTCAAAATACCTTATTGTTAGCGAACCTTATTTATCCGATAAATGAGGTTCGAATAAGTGGAGACATTTAACTAAATGTCTCCACTATAACTTATGCGCACTAAGCCATTGAGATCATTTTTGGCATCACTACCTTGTGACTTCGAGTTCAAAAGGGTCAAAGTCTATGGTACAGTGTGTTGGGTTAAACGAGGAATATACTTTAAGAGTGTCATAAAAATGATCGACTTTTACTATGGGACCAACACTGAAATATGAAAAAAGAACAGCAGCTCCATACAAAAGTGCAATAAATCATGATCATTTATGGAACAGTAGATTTTTCATATTTCAGAGTTGGTCCCCGTTGTAAAAGTTTTTCATAATGTTATACAATGACTCCTTTTTAGGTTTTGTGTTATTTCAGTTACAACTTGTATAAAGGTAAGAACAATTTACACACACACTGTACATACACTGTTCTGTTACCCAATATAGGTATTAATTTAAAGTCATGGTGTCCCTTTATTAATTAACGTATACGGGTACTTTCAGGACACGGTAATTCCCGGATTACCTGAGTTTCAATTTACACGTTACAGCTAATTTACTCCCGCTTCACTCGACGGCGGTAATATTGTGCGTTGAAAGGCTCTCGCTACGGTAACGTTCTGTATTAAAAGTTAGCTGGATTAAGTGTCATTATTTAGTGCTGCTGGCAGCCTCTAGTGTTGCCAGTTTTCTACCCTGTATTTTATCTTTAGCACATTGTGCTATTTTAATTCTAGAAATCAGTGTAAACTGTTTTTCCTTGACAGTGAAATTTTACAGAAGATAAAATAACGTGTCATATCATTTCATAATTGTGTTAGTATTTTTTTAGAAATAATGTAATTTTATTTCGAGCAAAATATTAAGACAAAATTCACAAAATTTGACATTTAATAGGACTAATGGACCTCTTATTGTTTTACTATTAAAATATCCGAAAACCTGTCCAGGTTTAAATAGTCCTAATTATTTGCACCTTACTTATTAAAAAGATAGTTCTGTTTTCCATAGTCTCTGAAAGCATAGGCTTCATATCCTTCGGTCTACCTGTCATGCAACTGCCTCGTCAATCTTCACGAGTCGGCTACCGACGGGGAGATGATTGGATCTCTGATATTCACTCCGATACGTAGCATTCGGAAATTGAGGGCGAATTTACCATTGGCAGAAGTCATTCAAATCAGCCATTTAAATTAAAAACATATAGGTACAGATACGAACTTATAATCAGCCTCGTAACGGTCTTAAACAGGTCACCATAATGATTACATACGTATGAACATTCGTTAAGTTCCCAATTATTAATTCGATCATTCATCTAAATTCAGTATTCATTCAGCTTTGAAATGCGATATTGACCTAAATACGACGATATTAGTTATTCGATCAATGTATGTGAGGCTTCCACAACTACTGAATTTGGTTAGTTGTGTTATTTCAAACTGAAATACTTAGAATCCTAAGGGTTTATTACTGAAAGCTGTGCTACTACAATCTTTTTTACTTAAAATAAAAGTTTTACAATTTGAAAGTGTAGCTTAGCGAACTTAGTCCGCCCACGACGAGAGGAAAGTGAGGAAATACACAGTATACAACAATTTCGCTCACTTGCATTCAGAGAATCGAGTTTCAAACTACAAAATATATCAATCTCTGTCTGTCTCTAAGTGTCTGTCAGAAGCACATCTCAATAGTTTAAAACGCATTAGAATCTGTCTATCATTGTCTAAGTGATGGATCCCTGCATAATATCCCTTTCGAAGTGACATTCATTATACGCAAGCGTCGGGACTCGACCGAGTGGATACGACATTTGTCTACGGTGGGTATCTAGTAAACTCGAAGTAATCTACCATTTGTAACCGTCTGGAAGCTTCCTTCTCTGTTCCAAGACAAATTGTTCGAGTGAGGGTGGCTGGTTGACCTCAGACTTGTGCCGATGGTATATGTAGCAATAGGTATCTACTTATTTCTGTTTTAACTACATCGTTACTCATGTAAACATTTAAAGTAAGTACACGTTTTCGATGATAAGATAAGACACTGACGTTTTTACGATATGAGAGCTTTTTTACCAATACGTTAAAGTAATTGGATTTACATATCTAATAAAGTACTTCCACACAATATTTTTATATTGGAATACTTTGAAGGTTTGTTGTTTTTGACCCAAAAATTTAAGGGCAGAGGTTGTTTTTGATTTACCGTAAATAATAAAGGTTCTAATACCCTTGACAAAGGCTTCCTTAGCTTTGATGTGAAGTTAAATTTTGCAGAATAATGATTTAAGGCTTTTAATCAGCAGAGTTCGTTTAAGGTAATATTATTGTGTTGTTAAGGGTAGGTACCTGAGTAGCATTATAATATTTGTTAGGTATAAGATATTCCCATTCTTCTTCGTTGCCGTGTTGATCCCTTATTTTAAATAAACTAGCTTTTGTATGTGGCTTCGCCCGCGTGGGATTAAAAGTAGACTGTGTCAATGCAGGTTATAAACTATCTTTGTGCCAAATTCATTCAAATCACACATCCAGACAAGCCGACAAACGGATAAAAATTTAAAAAACTATATTTTCGGTATCATACTCGTTTCCACACTTATTTTTTCAAAAATATTCAATGTACAGTTTTGTACTTCGTTACTATTTTATTATTTGTATAGATTTAGAAGCTAAGATAGTGTAGTATATTGTATAGTGTATTGTATAGTGTATTGTATAGTGTAGTATATTGTATAGTGTATTGTATAGTGTATTGTATAGTGTATTTTATAGTGTATTGTATAATGTATTGTATTGTATAGTGTAGTGTATTGTATAGTGTAGTGTATTGTATAGTGTATTGTATTGTATTGTATAGTGTATTGTATAGTGTATTGTATTGTGTAGTGTATTGTATAGTGTATTGTATTGTATAGTGTATTGTGTATTGTATTGTATAGTGTATTGTATAGTGCATTGTATAGTGTATTGTATAGTGCATTGTATAGTGTATTGTATAGTGTATTGTATTGTATTGTATAGTGTATTGTATAGTGTATTGTATAGTGTATTGTATAGTGTATTGTATAGTGTATTGTATAGTGTATTGTATAGTGTATTGTATAGTGTATTGTATAGTGTATTGTATGGTGTATTGTATGGTGTATTGTATAGTGTATTGTATAGTGTATTGTATAGTGTAGTATATTTGTATAGTTAGGCTTCGACTAAAATACTCCAATTTATATAGCAGTAATGGTAAAAGTAAAAATCGTGCACTCTTGGTTCCAACGATATTAACGATAGATTTCCTAGGGATTAGTCCAATTCCTAGGAAATCAAAATGTTTCAACTACCTCATTGGTTTAGTGGTAGCAAGCGCTGATGCTGAGCATGAGGTCCTGGGTTGGATTCCGAGGTCGGGCAAAGTTTTATTGGGTTTTTCCATTAGGAATTTCTCAGTAGCAGCTCGGAGTCTGGATTTGTGCCCGGTTGATGGCAATCGGCTCGCCCTCTATAACATGGGACAAACATAACTGGCGGAATGTGGGTACATCTCTGCCGGACCCTTCGGGGAAACAAGGCGTGATGTCATGTTACTCTGATTCCTGGTAAAAATGGCACCTGAGCAAACTTCAAACTCAAAGCATTTATTTCAATTAAACCATTACAGGCACTTTTGAATTGTCAAGGAATCGGTCAGTCAAAATTATGAAGCTAGTTGCCCATTCCAAAGCGTAGTAGGTACCTATGGAGAAGAACGGGCAAGAAACTCCACGGATACTCTTTTAAATAAAATAAATTGTTACAAAGTATTGGTTACATCATTCTTGTTGACATTATACATGTGAGAAACATGTAGAAAGACGTGCACGTTAGAAGCGTCCGTAATACAAAGATAAAACAAAGAACAATTCAAAAATTAAAATCAGCCATGGCCGCTAAGAGTTGACCAGTCCCAACTGACGGCGCCCGTTCACGAACATGACGCATGGATCAGCACCATTCAGCTCAACCATTTTGAAGGGAGCTAAATGTTTTACTCATATATCCTTTATTTTTTTTAGTTTGATGTAGCCTCCGGTAATATTGTTTCCCAGGGCGAATCAGAAAAAGCTTACGGGATTTTGTACATATTCGCGCAGTGGATTAAATTTTTATAAATTGGATGAAAATTGAAAAGTTTGTACCACTATTGTGTCAAATAAAATCCACCTATTACAAACGATTTATATTTAATAAAAAAAAAATTGTGAATCGAATCGGTTTTGATGAAATCCTCATGGTTTTGTCTGCGAACGAATTTCCGGAATAAATAAATTTATAAAAAATTCTGATCCGATTTGTATGAATTCGAGATGAATTCAATTCCCATTGGATGGTGTAGAATGTAAAGTGACTATGCATGCTTTTAAATTGATCGTGTAGAGAAGGGATTTACTTGGTAGGACATTGCTCGTATCGCATGTAAATGAATGACTTAACATTGCTCATTGAATATGAAGTGGAGACTTTACGTCCTATATCATTGTTCGTCTTTATTAATCACTTAATCCGCCGGTGTGCATAAGCATAATGAGCCTATAATGTTCCCACTGCTGGGACGTCGGCCTCCTAGGAGAGAGTGGGCTGTAATCTACCAGTGCTGGTTGGTAGATGTCACATGTCGCAATGCATGTTAATTTATCTGTGATTGCTTCTATAGTAATCTTATTCCAGGTGCATCGTCTTCACATATAATTATATAATTAACGTATACAAAATATTGTAAAACATTTAAAAAGAGCAACGGTGGATTCCATGCCCATTGTCCTCCATACGAACATTATCTTTAGCAAGGGGCAAAAAATTCTGTGTACCAACCTGAGTGGGGCTGACGGTTTTCACAGTTAGAAACTTCGTAACAAGTAGCTACAGGTACACAGGTTTGGGGTCGTCCATAAATCACGTGAGGCTTGAGGGGGTGTACCCCAGCAGTGCTATTCTGTAACCATCTCACCGTGAAAACTTCGGTGAAGTGAGCGTGGAGTGAGCTGTCATTCCACAGGGATTGACACTATTGACAGCTCACTTCACCCAAGTTTTCACGGTGAGATGTTTACAGAATAGCAAGGCTGTAATACTTCGTGATTTTTAGTGGTGGGGTGAGATATCACGTGTATAAATTTTTTCGTTTAACGTGCACTTCTAAACCGAAAAGCGGCCCCCGAAATAAAATATTTTTCTTTCTTACTTTCTATTTAAAGATAAAATATTCTGTAATTTTTTAAGACAGCACCTAAAAAATACACGTGACTTTGGGTAGCGAGGGAGGGTGGTTTAGCCTAAAACCCCACCACGTATCACCAGGGGGGGCGGGGGGGGAAAGTTGCTAAAAAACATCACGTGATTAATGGACTACCCCTTTCAAGCTGGGAAATTCTCTTAACCGCACGGTGGACATATACCGCATGACTTTTTTTACCGTCTCGAAAAAAATAGGGTATAATAGGTGAACGGAGTAGAAGCCTATGGCATAGAAATTTTAATGTTTTAATATTTTTCAATAACCTAGAATGAAATTGATTTATCGATAAATACCAAGCATATAAAGTGAACTTTTCATTCCAGAACATTAAAAATAGAAAATAAAAAAGAACCCTACCCTCATACGCACCCTACTAGATGCGCGGAATTTATCATGATATATGATGGATAGTTTTCATGTTTTTTTAAGGATATTTGGAACTTTTGTATCTCAATGGTACTAAGCAAATATTACCGGATATGGCTTCTGTTCCATTTACACAACACACCATATTATTCTCGAGACGGTAAAAAATTTCATGCGGTATACAAGCTCCCAACTTCAACCTCTGGGCAGTTGCCCGCCAGACATGACACCCGTCTGGTCGGAGGATCCTCCCTTTTTTATGGTGGATGAGTGAACTTTACACCACTAAAAGTTAAAAAAATAAAAACTGATTTATTTTAGAAGAGTAATAATGAATCTAGCTATTCAGTTCAATACGCTATCGGAACTATTCGAGAAATTGTCTCTAGAAAAAGCGAGAGCTGTACTTTATGTGGACATTGCTTTTACAGCAAAGTTGTTACAAAAACATATTACTACAACATGTTTTGCTACCAATATTGTTACTAACATTTTATTGGTTTTGAACAACAGTCGCAAAGTCGCATATGTTTCACCGCATGAGTTTTTGCTTACTTTTTGTGGAGACATTTTGTGTACAATAGTGAAATAATTAAATGAATAACAGCCGCATGGGTCGATCCATCAGGTTAAGCTATGCTTTCCGGTGACCATCTTTACATTCGAGATTCCTCCGTGCCTCGGAAAAGCATGTTATGCCTTTGGTCCCGGCTGTCACTCGTGGATATTTGACAGTTGGGAAAAGACTAGGCAGCTTTTTTTGGAATTAAATATTTAAATGATGTATAGTAATAGTGAAAAGTGTAGATAATGTCTTCGAAAAATGCTATATATATATATATATGTTACACGAACAGTGGGAATTACCTAATCTTGGTAGAAAAAATGCAGAGCTACATAAGGTTGCTAGTTAAGTGCGTTCATTCTAAAAGTTGGCAACGTCGCAAATAGCTGTCAAATATTTACCTATTTTAATTAATTTGTCAATATTACTGTATGGAAATATGAAATATTGCTAACAAGTGAACTAGAATAGTCATATTTCATATTTCCATTCAGTAAAATTGCCAAATTAATCAAAACAGCGAAATATTTGACATCTATTTGCGACGTTTTTGCCCACTTTCAGAACGCAGGCTCTTTTGAACTTGATTGTCATTTGTCATTGGAAACAATTCGTTATTTCTGAGATTACCTAGTCTCAAACTAGGTAATATTGATAATAGTGATAAATAAAAATTTTTTTTATAAAAAAAAAAAAAATAACAACCGACTACAATTAGTGAAAAATAACTTTAATTTCGGAAGTCGGTGTCTTTGGATCTGCATTTTAGTTTTTTGCCACCGACTTCCAAAATTAAAGTTTTTTTTACTTTTAAGTGTTTTTTTTTGAAGATTAAATACGTATTATCAAAGCTAACTCAAAAACTACACAAGCAAAGTTAATAAAATGTAGGTATATGGCCCGGTAGTTCCATATAAATTTTATTAACTTTGCTTAAACTCCTTCAGTCAAATAAAAAATAAAAAATCTAAATCGGTCCACAATTGACGAAAATATCGATGAACAAACATAAAAAAAAAAACAAAATAAAATAATACAGACGAACACATAACATAATCTCCTTTTTTGATGTCTGTTATAAATGGTGCTACAATCCTCGATATTTCAAAACGGTTTAAAAAAAAAGTTCTGTAAAAATTTCAACTGCTTTTTAACGATATTACGTGCTTGCTTCAGAACCGTTCTATTCAAGTTTCTATAACACTTCTAGAAGGTACTACAACAAACCTTTTAGTGTTGTACGCGCTGAGCTTCGGATTATCTTCACTGAGTGACGTTTTATTGTTGCTAATAAAAGCCAGTGGAAGGGAAGGTGTACAGGCACGCAGTAAAACTAATGTTTGTAATTAATCTAGGAATGCTTTCACGCGATCCCTTTAAGTTTTATGTCACGTAGTTGTAGAAACAATTGTGTATTATAAGTGTAAAAGTAAAATGATTTATTTGAACGTTTTAAGCCTTAAGAATCTATTTGTGGAAGCATTTATTAGTTACTTTAATTTAATACACGATATTTTATATTTTCTCTGCTACTTTTAAACACGGTGTCTATGTCGCAACCAACTAGCTTAATTAGCCGTGTAGTTAACAGCCTAGCCTTTGGAAGTAGCGCTCGCTGGCTGCTGCCGCGGCACCGCTCGCTCCGCTCGCTCGGCTCGGGCGCGATTGGTCACTGTTCTAACCTAACCCATTTGGTCGGCGTGCCTTTGCTTAGTTACTGCGACCATTTTGCCTCGCGCGTGGTTGGTCATAGTTCCAACCCAACCTGCAATGAATATCATTCAGGCCGCTAGTTGGACGGCGTCGTTTAGTAAAAGGCTAGGCTGTTAACTGAAAGTCTAATTAAGCTAGTTGACTGCGACATCTACATCTGTTTTTTCGAGATAAATAGATTAAAGAGATTTCTTCTTTTTGTACTTAAACCTCAGTTGGTCCGATATAGTTTTTTAATCCGTAAGGATGGACAGGCATCAAAAAAAGTTTTGTGAACATTGCCCATTTTCTTGCTGACTGTATTTTTTTTTCAAAATATTAATGCCCATCAAAATTCCTCAAAACGATAAGGACAGTCTCCTAAGACCATTTTCCTGTAGCTGCTGCGGTTAACGTAGTGTCCTTACTGCCTCATATTTAAACACTGTTTAAGTGGGTACATAAATGGTTAAATAAACAAATGATAGGAGAATATTTTTTGACGCATCTGATTAATTACGACTATATGAGCTTTTGCCAATCGGAATTAACTAAAAATACCTCGTTTTTAATTAGCTTTGGTAATTAACCCCGGCCCTGTTCAAGTCACTGTTTATAAATCTGTTTTATTTCATTAGTAGGCCAACATACCGAGACCCAATTATCAGTTGACAAGATATTTAAACGGATTAAATTGAAGACGCTTTTAGAAAGTTCAAGGGTTCTCCCTGATAATAATAACTAGATTTTTACATAGTTGTCTTCTTATTTAAAAAATTTAATCATGTTCTTATTAACTATAGCTATAAATAGCCCAGGCACTTAGATTAGTCCCAAGTGACTGCCAAAGCTTGGTAATTGTAGAAACGATTATGTCAAACGCTCTTTGTAGCAGTAATCTGGTAATGCCGAGAAAATTTGGAATTCGTCGAATTTAATATGTTAAGTATCTAATATAATCTATTTTTATCTCATACATTATTCAGAGTATCTTCGCATGAATATCTCGCAATGCTGAATGGTTCTTAGGGCGGATTCCTAGGTCGGGCAAAGGGTTATTAAGTTTTTAAACCTTCAGGAATTTCTTAGTAGCAGTCAGGAGTCTAGATACGCACCCAGAGGCTTGCCATTATCTTGTGGGACTTGAACATAACTGGCAACGTTTTGTGTCCTATACTTCTCTATCTATCTTTTTCAGGGAACAACCGAGATTTCACGTTAATTTCATGAGAGTAATTGCATGACCCACTTACAATGGCAGTGCTTTTCATTTTGCCAATTTAACATCAGTACCTGATTGACCGAGCTCTGCTCGGGTGAAAATAGAGAAAACGAATTTTCCCCTGAAATTATACCTAGCTAGATCGATTTTTCGCCCCCGTAAACCCCAATGTTGCAACTTTCATCGAAACCGTTAGAGCCGTTCTCGAGATCGTGATTACAAATATATACAGGGTGTCAGGGACATCGACGCGAAGCCGGTTACCGTGGATTCAGTACATGATTCTGAGCCCCATGTGCTGAAATATTTCGTCGGTTATTAAAAAAAAAAACATCAGTTTCATAGAAAAGTGCAATATCTACGCGGTCAAAATGTATGGAACAGCTGTTTTTTTTTTACAGCAATATATGTATATACATATATTGCTCACTTAATAGTATAGGGTTCATTACACTTAATATTTTTGTAGGTATTGGAATAATGGTGTTTTAGGTGTATTATGTTTTATGTTTTATGCACGCACGGTGATGCCTGCGGATAATTATTTATATGTTCTATTTGTTTTATTGTATATTTATTGAAAATTCATTAAACGTGACTTGGTCTCCGTACGTCTCTTTCGGGTGACCACTGAAAATCAGCGCTGTGCTGTGGGTCTCCATAGCACGGCATCATGCTGAGTGGAAGCCTCCTTGTCACAGTCATGAGGAGCCAGCAGCTGCCGACTATTTCTGTTTTGTGCTCGTTATTGTATTTAAATCTATTCTGTTTCTTTTTCTTATTTTTACTCGAGTTTATCATCTTTTTTTTTTATGCACTTGTTTCTGTGACAAATAAACTTATTTTTCTTTCTTTTCTTTCTTTCAATTGGGTTGCAGTTTAACTTGAGAAAGTTAAAGTGGACGGAAACAATATCGTTCAACAATATGTAGTGGCTATTATGCCAATGCGCCGTGACCGACGCCATTTTTGCATTTTCGTGATGGTAATAGTGCATATTATTGTAATAGTTGGTATCCTCTTGTGTGCACACTAGAATCCGATTTTCTTATATATTCTGAAACGATTCCTCTGAAACGATAAGCTGCTGACAAGCTCAATATTTATATTTTATTTCGCTTCTTTACGTTCTGTGAAATATACATATTTTAAAGAAGTATACTTTAACGTATAACAAGCTACTTTAGTGAATGAGAAATTTCATATTGGGTTTATGTTTAAGCAGGCATCTTATTACCTGTTCATGCTCTCAGGTAATAAGATTATATAGGTTATATTGATTCTGTTAGGTATGATACAATATTCACTTTAAAAGACTCAAGAAGCAAACCCTAGGGTGTTTTATTTATATGTCACTAGCTGCCCGCCCCGGCTTCGCCCGGGTAGCACTATTTATTTATCTATCCTACCTACCCTACCTACCTACCTACATACCTACCAACCTACCCTAATCTGGTAAATTCAAATTCATCAAATGCGTTAACTGTCCAACGCGCGAGGTTAAAATAGTCGTTAAGTTTTCTGAAATTTTCCATTTTTCTGCGCAATTTTCTTAATTTTTCTTTCCGTAAGAACCTTCTTCTTACAATAACAAACATAAAAAAAAAAAAAATAGCGAAATTGGTCCAGCCGTTCACGCGTGTTGCCGTGACCAAGGCAAATAGGGATTCATTTATAATATACACTCGAGAGCAATGAATCCGGGTCACTTAAAGAATGTTAAAAATCTCGGAAACTAAAAATGATAGGTTAATGCAATAAATTGTATTTAATAGACAATGTAATACTCCTTAAATGAAAGTAAAAAAAATATGAGTCACCATACATTTTATTAACACAAAATTACATAAAGAAAAAAACTGCTGATCTCTCCTTAAAACAAAAATAGGAAACATGAAATTTTTGAACTTTATTACGATTTTCTTGAATTTTAATACTTCGTATTGCCTCCTCGTGCTTCCATTACTGCGTTTACGCGGTTTGGCATGCTGTACACCAAGTTCCTTATACGATTTTGGGGAATATTCTCCCATTCCTCTGTGAGAGCAATTTTGAGCTCACGAAGCGTGATTGGGGGAGGGTTTCGTTGTTTTACGCATCTGCCTAGCTCGTCCCAAGCATGCTCGATCGGGTTGATATCCGGGCTGCGCGCTGGCCACTCCATACGAGTAATGTTCATCTCTTGAAGGTAGTCATTCACAATCCTACCTGTATGAGGTCGGGCATTGTCATGCATAAATATAGCATCCTCACCTAAATTGACCATAAATGGACCAACGTGATCATTGAGGATTTCTTCCACATATCTTACGCTAGTTAAAGAGCCGTTTTCTATGATCACCAGCTCTGTGCGACTTTCAGAAGAAATTCCGGCCCACACAAGTACAGACCCACCACCGTAGGCTACTTTTTCTTCGATGCATGCTTGCTTGAATCTTTCCCCTGGTCTTCGATACACTCTGTGTCTTCCATCGTGCTTGTAGAGCATACATTTTGATTCGTCGGAGAACATAACTTTTGACCAATCTTCAATACTCCAATTTACGTGGCTCTGGGCATATCTTAGTCTTGAAATACGATGCCCACGCTCCAGTTTAGGGCCGTTTGCAGGACTAAGGGGTTTTAAGTTAGATTCAGCAAGCCGACGTCTTACTGTCCATGCACTTGGGTTACTTCCTCCGAGGCGTCGAAACTGATTTGTGAGTTCAGTTCCTGTGAGAAAGCGATTTCGAAGCATGGTGTTCACCAAGTATCGGTCTTCTCGTGCTGTGGTACACCTGGTTCTGCCCGTTCCTGGTCTGCGTAGGTTAGAACCAGTTTCTTCGTAACGTCGGAGAACTCTTTGTACTGTTGACAGCGACACACCGACAGTCCTGGCTGTATCGCGCTGACTCCGGCCGGTTTCCAGCATTGTAAGTATTCTGGTGCATTCTTCAGGCGTAAGCGACATAATTTCAGCTTGAATAATGAATATAGACCACTATCAACATGGTTTATGTACCCACATAAATGACAGATTACAAACAAAAGCAAAACCAAATGCTGTAATTTCGTAGTTCCATCTTCGAAAGTGGCCCTTTTTCAAATTTGATTTTTTTATGATATAACTTTACAATAACTAAGAAGTTTTAATACCTTCATTTAAGGAGTATTACATTGTCTATTAAATACAATTTATTGCATTAACCTAGCATTTTTAGTTTCCGAGATTTTTAGGATTCTTTAAGTGACCCGGATTCATTGCTCTCGAGTGTATTTTATTTCGCGTCTTTACGTTCTGTGAAATATATTTTAAAGAAGTATACTTTAACGTATAACAAGCTACTTTAGTGAATGAGAAATTTCATATTGGGTTTATGTTTAAGCAGGCATCTTATTACCTGTTCATGCTCTCAGGTAATAAGATTAGGTTATATTGATTCTGTTAGGTATGATACAATATTCACTTTAAAAGACTCAAGAAGCAAACCCTAGGGTGTTTTATTTATATGTCACTAGCTGCCCGCCCCGGCTTCGCCCGGGTAGCACTATTTATTTATCTATCCTACCTACCCTACCTACCCTAGGTAGGGTAGGTAGGATAGATAAATAGGCAGGTAGGTACCTACCTACATACCTACCAACCTACCCTACTCTGGTAAATTCACATTCATCAAATGCCTTAACTGTCCAACGCGCGAGGTTAAAATAGTCGTTAAGTTTTCTGAAATTTTCCATTTTACTGCGCAATTTTCTTAATTTTTCTTTCCATAAGAACCTTCTTCTTACAATAACAAACATAACAAAAAAATAATTAGCGAAATTGGTCCAGCCGTTCACGCGTGTTGCCGTGACCAAGGCAAATAGGGATTCATTTATATATATATATATATATTATATATATTTCGCATAGAGCAATATTGTGTGTTTTTAAAATGTGTTTTAAGAGATTCGATTTCCTGATGGGATTCAATCAATTATTTACCTACATTGGCAATATAATATTGTCATTTTAGTTGTTTAATTATTATCAGACAAGCAAGTTTTCAAATAATTAAAAAAATATAATAAATCAAATCAAAACAAATCAAACGTTTATTTGCTAGAAATACATTGTTTTGGTACAGGTGAGATCTTATAACCTAAGTGTCATTGTATTGTGCCAGCAACCAAATTTTTATTATTTTTATTTTATTTATTTTTACATACATTCTTATTTTATTAGGTACTATTATTATGTACTATTACCATGCATTTATTCAATATTCAAAGAAATGTTGCCTTAATGAAGTATTTGCTATAATCAATCGTGAAGGCACTTTTCCCTCCAATTACCGTATTTTTCCACACTGTGTACCCGAAAAAAAAACAGCGCTCGATTCAATTCAATTGAATTACATTGACAATTAAACTTATGGCCGTGGGTTGTTTGTTGATGTCTGTGTCGGTGACGTTGATTGATGGTGTGTCGCGCACCAAATTGTAAACTTGGCACAAACATTTGCAAAGCTGGCCAAAATTGGCCCACAGTCACCACAAAGTTTATGTATTTTTCCACTGTTTAAATCGCTATAAAATATGAGATCGTATGATTATCATGGCTGTTCTGAACTGTGGTGAAGCATATAAATAATTTGAATTTATATTTGGTTTTGAATCTCTAAAGTAGTTGCTTTTCGACTTATATCGTAGTAGTTTAGCTGTAGTTTTCAATATACAGTCTAACCCATATGACTGTTGAAACCCAATTACTGAGGGATATTGATATTTTTAATTTATTTATTAACTTTATGCGCAAATAAAAAAAATACTGTACAAAGGAGGACTTAATGCCTGAGGCATTTTCTACCAGTCAACCTTAGGGTGATGCCGGGGTTGCGAGTTGTCCGAAAGGGTGGGTTTTAGTCAGTAAAAGTCTGACACACCCTCTCGGTCCGCCCAGAGCGGGAGAAGTTATTTGATAATTTCCAAAACTAAAAAAAAAAGGGTGATGCAGAGACAAAACATGGCAGATGCAACATAATTGATAAATAAATAATACATAGATACATACATTCATACATATAAACAAAATAAACTTAATGAGGAGAAATAATGATAGGTAGAGGAGAAAACGAATCCAGCAATTCAGCGCTGAGATGATTCTTCTGATATTTTAATGTCAGACTCGTTGTCAGGCTTTCAGTTTCTGAATACCTGTAACGACTGATACTACAATAGCATGGGCTATTTTTACAATTCGCACCGATATGAGAGAAGAAAGTTTTCTGGGCTTCTGGTTGACCCTCAACGACGGATGTCTTCGTATTTGTACGGAGACCGTGCCCTCAGTCATCTATTTCAACAACAACAAACAACTCAACAATAACAACAACTCAACAACAACAGCAACTCAACTCAACCAACTTAACTTATTTTTCTTTCTTTCTTTCTATTTAATAACTAATCCTTTTTTTGGATGTCTGTGATGTTATTTATAGCTTTTTTTATTATTTTCAAACATGCCTGAGATAAACAAAAAAATATAATATTTGTTATTCAGAAAGGTCAAGTGCATAGTACTCGCAACTGGCGTGCTTGTAAGACGAGATGTATGGAGATAAACGAGACAAAAAGAGTAAGTATGTAAGGATCGTACGAGTAGCCCCCTGCTACTCGTACGATCCTTACATACTCTTTTTGCTGTAGTTTCTGCCTACCAATGGGGGTAGACAGAAACCCCATGGGGGGAAGGAGTGAGTTTATGTATGGATAATATTTGTTGAGTTTTTAAACGTTCAAATGGGTCGCAATGATAGTTTTTTTTTCAATTTAAAACACAGACAAGTGTACTTACTTTTCTTTTTGCTTGGCTTCATTTTCAATATCGCTGAATGTTTGTGTTTATTTTAGATTGGATTTAAAATCAAATATTTGCATATTTTTTATATTTTTCAGAAATTCAATGTTTTGCTGTCATTTATCGCGTAAGTATTTGAACATTCCGAGAGTTAATGATCGTTGCATTTAAGAAATGTGAATAAGTCACACTTTCTGCCTTTCAACTTTTTAAACCAATTTTGTATTTTATTTGAGTAATACGCAATAATACAATTTGTTTGTCAATAAAATTGGCAAATAACATCTTAGTGCTCATAAAAATGACATAATCGTCGAATAAAATGAAAGGGGTGCCATAAAGCGACCCTTTTAACGAAATATATTATTTACCGTCCCAATATCAAGGACATTTGGTTCTCATAAATCCGATCATGTGATTCTATTCCGCGTATTCTTGAAGTCGAGTATCATACTTTATAGACGACTAGCTTCTGCCTGCGATTCTGTCCGCATGGACGCCAACTATACCATAAAATATATCCTATGGTTAAAGTCAAAGTCAAAGTCAAGTCAAAGTCAAATAATTCATTTCAATTAGGCTCTTGTAACGCACTTTAGAACGTCAAAATTTACAAAAATAATTAATTCTAGTCATCCGTCATGCTGATGGCACTCGGCACCTTTCAATCAGTGAAAAAAAAAATTGTAAGCGGAGGAGTAGTTTCGAAGATTACTTCCTACATCCAAACCTATAAACTTCACCTCTTTATAGTATAAGTGTAGATTGCAAATAGAACTTGTGGTAAATTAACACAAATTAGTTTAATATACATTTAATATAAGCAAATACATATAGAATCACATTACAAATCATATTCAGCACATTTAATAATTTTCCTTTAATTTACACCTTTCACAATCAAACTAATATAGGAATTAAAAAATACTTAGGATTTATGCATACGTTGATAATTCTTGTTACCCGTTTTCACAGACTGTAGGTGAATACTTGTAGACAGTTGCGGGCTCGTTGAGACCTGCCATGCTATTCTGTAAACATCTCACCGTAAAAACTTGGGTGAAGTGAGCTGTCAATAGTGTCAATCCCTGCGGAATGACAGCTCACTCCACGCTCACTTCACCTAAGTTTTCACGGTGAGATGGTTACAGAATAGCATAGCTGCACGCAGACTGGGGCGCTCCACTGGTAAAACACATTTTTCTAAACTCTCAATTGCAGTTCGGTGGGCCGTCACTGGGAGGACGTGACATCATGCTGCCTTGTCCAAGTACCGCTGTAACCGCTGTCGGTAATAAAATTCTGATAACAGTTTTCATTCATTCATGATGATAATCCAGGTGTCAGAAAACGAATGGACAAATACAGGCAAGAACAGGGATTTGTGAAAAAAGCTGTAGGAGGCCTTTCCCCAAAAAGGGGTTCATATTTCAAAGAAATAGACTAACCGTACTAATAATTACAATAAGTAAATTTTCTAATACCCTACTAACAACATTTGAAATGGAACCTAGCAATATGGAACAAAGGGCCTTTTTAACCGACTTCCCAAAAAGGAGGAGGTTCTCAATTCGGCTGTATTTAAAAAAAAAATGTTTGTTACCTCATGACTCCGTCATTTATGAACCGATTTGGAAAATTCTTTTTTTTACACACTTGGCAGACGCATAGGTGATCTGTATTGTGTAGCCACCCACAGAAAGAGACGGTAATTTATTTTTACCAAGAAACCGACGATATGAATTGCTATTCATAGATTTTTAATAACAGCCAACATAAGGTATTTTTAATACACCCCTAACATTAATTTTAATATAACGTTATTAAATATTTAAGACTTATTCATAAAACATTACTTAAGGCTAGAACACCTGTTAAATATATTTACAGAGTCCGAAATTATCATTACAAAAACTCTTTGATTAGAATTTTAGCTTGAGCCATTTGTTCTCTAAACAGACAATTTAATTAACCTTTTGTGTCGTTTAAATTTAAGGGTGCGTCGTACAAAACCTTTGTTTATTATTATTTCCGCCCCATTCTATAGTAGATGGTGGAGGGTGTATCACGGCTTGTGATGGCTTAACTAAGTTGGAGACCCATGAGTGGTTGCTTTTTTATCCATACTAAGCGTTTACCTACATCAAAACAAAACATGTGTGTTTGGTAGTAGTCTAAGTTATCAATAAAAAAAATACCCTTTTCCTTTTTGTTCGATATTATCATCTTAATTCGGTATTAGTTCATAAAACTAAAGGAAAGTAAGCGCGTTATTAAGGCGACGATAATTGACTTTGAATGATTTTATACTGGTAAGGTCATGTCTAAACGAGTAGTGTTAATAATTTGGATGTTTTTGTTTGTTAAATTAGAGCTTTTTCTGAATTATTTAATATAGGAGTATTTTAGATTTTATTTTTATTACATAGTGAAATTAATTTATAAAGTTATAAAACTGAGAATCACGTAAAATCTATCAAGCGTATTTTTCTGAAACCTTCACCAATTAATTAAGAAGAATTTAATTATTGATCTTTTAGTATACGTATTTTATTAAAATACCTTTTTTTATAATAAATTAATAATACGTCTAATTTGGGACAGCGCTCCTCGATGGGCAAGTCCTATTACTGGCTGAACGTACGACGCGTTGCGTGAGCTCAGTACAGAACACGCAAGCTAACAACTCAAGGTCACTGGCATATATCTGCGTCTTAAAAATGGATCATAGCCGCTTGCTCTGTGACAAAACGTATTGGCATAGGGCTCCCGCAGAAAAACGCGACGCGACGGAGCGACGCGACACCGGCATCGGTATTACATACCTGTTAACTTTTAATATTTAATATATAATTTATGCTGTTGACATACCTATTTTAAATAAATAAATAAACCTTTTAATTCTGCTTCTATTTTTTACCGAGAACCATGACACGGGTCTTGTTTTTGTATACCTATTGGGACTTCAATCCAATCTATGTCAACCACTCTATCAAAGCAACAATTTTATAGAGCGCCATGAAAAGACCAAGCAGCCAAAACATTTGATGAAAATCGCGAGTAACTTTGTATTCACCGTATTCAGAAGCACGATAAAATGCGGTAGAGAATTTACGAAAGGGATAGACAGGGAACTACACAAAGCGGTTGTTGAAACAAAATCGTGTTTGATTTGTGGAACTCTTTGCGTGCGGCGGCGTTGTTACATCTGTATCCATTAGATCTCTTTATGGCGAGCCATCTCGCTTTCATTCCAGTATAAACACATTTTTATTCCGATCCCATGCTAATAAAATGCAAATTGGGGCCTTTCGGCTTAGGGTTTAGCAATTCCCGACAAATGTTTCCTATTGAATTTTATTTGATTTCCTTAATTGCTGCCCGTTGTTGGTACCTATCAGTAATACTTATTGGGCCGTGGCCATTTTAATTTCGCTGTCCGACACATGTTTGCATCAATTAATCCCGTGAAAAACCAAATATGAATAAAATGTTTCATTCATTAGTGATGGGATTCACTACGGAATTAATTTGTGGAATTGTTAAAATAACGTGGCAGACATCTCGTGTGGAAGTTTTTAGTTCAGTTTTATTTTTTATTGTATTGTATTGTTATTTAGTTTTTAGTGTGGTTATACAGAACCGAAAAACTTGTAAGTAGTAGGTACAAGGTTATCCTCAATCTCAACGAACATTGTTCAAATGTACAAAATCAATTGAAATCTTTGTAAGGGATCTGGATACATGCCTAGATTTCTAGATACCTTAGCTTAGACTAAAATAGTTTGTAAAACAGCCGCATGTGTCGGCTACATTTATTGCATATAAAGTCTGGCAACATGGACTGGCATCTTGATTAGACTCTAGTCTAATCAAGATGCCAGTCCATGTTGCCCATGTTGTTGTTGTTTTGTCTAAAAAGTCTACTTTTTAGACAAGGTTGGGAGCTCAGCTACTAACTTGCGTTCTAAGTTCGATAAATAATAATATGTTGGAGTTATTTTTGTTGCAGGCAAGGATTTTTCAATAATGTTAGATTCGCAGTCAGAAGTAGAACCATAGTTTTCAAATAACTAGTCCAAATCTTTTTATTTTACGTTTTTATTTACAAAGGTAAAGTGGTTACAACAAGTCGGCGGTAAGTAGGCCATACAGGGAGAAATCTTCATAAATATTTCATGAGCTTTGACTTTACATTCAGATGGCAAGAAAAACTGACGGATGCCGTGAACAGCTGATCCATCAGGCAGTTGTCACAGAGAACAAGAGTAACAGATTACTGCTGTGGCCGATCCCGATTGCTCGACAATTTGTTTCTACGGGAGTGAATGGTTATGTGGATATTTTTGACAAAGGAACGAAAATGAGTTTTTCAAACAATGAAGTTATTCAACAAAATTAATTGAACCAATGTTTCACCAGACATACGAAAAGGCATCTTCTTGCTACTTCTTGGGCTCTTCCTTTCTAACCGAAATCTATTCAATTACTTTGAAAAATCTATCATCACGATTATCTAGAAACGAATAATCAATCGCAATTCACCCACCCAGCTTTCAATTCCCAGTTCCCAGACTACACAACACACAGTCACCCAGTTTGCACAGATAGCACAGAATTCAAACCACCCGTCGCTAATAAATTATGCTCAAGACACACGCCCGCTACTTCATCGGTTCTCTTCTCTCTAATCGAAATCTATGTATTCCATTACTTGGGAAATATCTATCATTTCCATTGCCTAGATACCTCATAGTCAAACGCTATACACAAATCCAGCTTCAAATTCCCAGTTCCCAGACTACACAACATACAGTCGCCCAGTTTGCACAGAATTCACACCGCCCGTCGCTAACAAATTATATTCAAGACGTAGCTTATCCGATATTTTCTATTTCATAAATCTATCATCTCTATTGCCTAAAAATGAATAATCAAACGCAATTCCCACCCAGCTTCCAATTCCCAGTATTGCCCAGTTACCAGACTACACAACACACGGTCACCCAGTTTGCACATATAGCACAGAATTCACACTGCCCGTCGCCAACAAATTATACTCAAGACGTCGTCGGTTATCCGAGGTTTTCTATTTCATAAATCTATCATCTCTATTGCCTAGAAATGAAATTCCCAGTTCCCAGACTACACAACACACAGTCACCCAGTTTGCACAGATAGCGCAGAATTCACACCGCCCGTCGCTAACAAATTATACTCAAGACGTACGTTATCCGACATTTTCTGTTTCATAAATCTCCATTTGGAAGCACAGCTCCCCTGAATAGGCTCGTTAGTCATAAATAACCGAACTCTGGTCGTTATCTCTCATTCAACCGACCATAAGGTGTGCACGTTCGCTTCTCGTATTTTTTCTGAACAAACTTTAAATTTCTGTTTGCTTTTTCTTTTTTGCTATTTACTTTTTGAGGCTTTTGGCTTGTGTTTTTTGGAAGTTGGTTTTTTCAATATTTAAAATACGGTTGGTAAATAAGAGATACACAGATCGAGCGATACGTGAAGTAAATCTGAACCAGCTGTAGTCAATAAATGCGTGGGTCTCATGAACCATCCCTGCATTACGACTGGACTCGAACAGGAGTCGAGCCTAAAGAGTTGGGAAAAGGCTAGGCGAATAATGATTAGTAAATATTAGTCTTGCTACTTCTTAGTATTAAAACGAAAGTTTTATAATTACGATACTGTTAGTTACAAAGCCTTTTGTGGGGAACGTTCATTATTAATTGTACTCGTAGTATATTGCTAGAGGTTATGTACGCTTAGAATAAAATATATACACCAAGCCCTCATAAGTAAGATGGAAGTTATGGATGAAGCTCGAGATTTTTTAAGTTTTCCTATTGCTAGCATGATTCTGCTCTCAAAGCGATGAAGGAAAACATCGTGAGGAAACTGAAAATCGAAGACATGTGACATCTACCAATCTGCACTGTACCGGCGTGATGGATTATGTAGCCCACTCCCTCTCACAGAGAGAAAGCCTGTGTGGGAACATGATTATTATCAATGCTCCTATCTTTCGCAAAAAAAAAGATTGACTGAAATTGTTAATAACTGATACCTAAATATAATAACCTCATTAACTCTATATTATATAGATCTCGAGAGACAGATATAAAGCCAAAAAAACCACCATATTTCATACAAAAACACAACATTGTAGTCACGAACACAGCGTTTGTACACAATATTTATACGCTAAAAGCTTTTGGGTGTAAAACGTTAATGTCTGTGTTTCCTTCACGCTGCCTCTCAACATTGACTATAAGATGCCATCGTTACGTGGTTGCAATAAATTACTTTTATCTCCTTTTATTTATGAAGAATACAGGTGTCTGTCATTTTTAATATGCTTTGAGTTATGAGAATAAGAAGTAGTAAGTATACCTACATTTTAATATTACATAATTTTGTAAAGTATCATGTACCACTAGGATCGTAATAAACCATTCTCTTTACAACCGTGGGTAAAACGCGATTGCATTTTGAAAGTTGTGGTAAACAGTTGTCAAATATTTAACAGTTTTGTTTAATGTAACAAGGTTACTATATGAAATAATGAAATATCGCTCTGCAGTGCAGTAAAATATTAATTATGAATTGCCAACTTTTAGAACGCACGCTCTTAAAGTAAACTGAACACAAATAATAGTCTTCTCACAGAGCAACCCCGCTTCTGCTTGTATACTGCAGTCATCAATCTGTCTGCAGCTTCTGCTAATCGTGGTGGTTAGGTAATGTCACCACGTTTAGCCTTGTTAGCTTTAGCGTTTATCAAGCAACAGTGATGTTCAGCAGTGATTGCTTACAGGCTCAAATTGTAATCACACTGAAATGCTTAACACATTTAATAAGAATATTAGCCTGTAACTGTCCTAGGTACTTAAAGATATAAAACCTGTTCTATGCATTGATCACTGCACTACAGTCATGTGTGTGATCGTAGACAAATAAATTCGATTCCATAAATTTTTAAGTTCACCGTAACGTTTTACCGTCTTAAAAATTTAGTTCAAAAAGAGCAATTTGGTTGCAGACGTTTGAGAATCTCCTTAAACTAAATATATTTTAAAACAGCACTTAACAAGATTCGCGTCATTCGCAGTGAAGTGGCAACGATTGTAGTTAATGAAGTCCTTAACGCGAGATCTTCATACGAGTGCCCCCCGCACCCCCACAGCGCCGCACTTTCTGTGAAATTAAGCAATTTTAATTTGGAGCTCTGTTTAAGGTGCGTTTAGATAAAACGTCATGTGGCGGCATCTACACCGCCACATGCGAACTACGCATCAAAGACTTGACGTCACACAACATCCTGACGTCACTCAAATCCTGCATCGCGCAATTAGAGTTTAACGCGCGGTGAACATATATACAAGCTCACGACTTCAACCTCTGGGCAATTGCCCGCCAGACATGACACCCGTCTGGTCGTCAGGGTAGTGTTATAATAGTCTGAATATTTTTTGTGAGAACCGGACACCGTGCAGAATCATACTGATTGGTCCAAACGAATAATATTTATTCTTTGAATAATCCGCCGCCTATCAAGCGTGGAAACCAACGTTACAATTCTCCTTTAGTTATAGTTTCCGTCATGCAAAAAAATCGACCGAGTTTTTACTTGACGAAAGTAGGACTTATAAATTATTTTTCTGTGTATTTTTGTATCTAGACACACCCTTATACGCTACTCTAGCTGACATGACGCGCTTAAAACTTATCCTGGAGTTTGATGTCCATAATTAGCTTTACGTAATTCGGTAATTTCGTTAATGTTTCTCCCCTTAAATTAGACTCATGCTGTCCAATTCATGGTGAGAATTTTTAATCGAATCAACGTTAAAACCATACGAGTTTGGATAGTCGAACCGTTAACTTTATAACTGAATTTTCTAAATTGAACAATAAACAGATGAGTGGCAGAGCGAGAGAACAACAATGTTTCAAATTTCGTTTGAGTGCTGTGTAGGTTTTAGTTAAATAAACAGTGGTGTGTTTTCATTGTTCAAAGTTGTTATTTTATAAAACAAACGCGTTAAAAAGTCATGGGTCGTGTGTCAAACACGCGTTGAATATTCGATACAGTTGTTTAGATGCGATTTTTTTTGTGTTTTTTTTTCCGATTTACTGAAACATTTTTTGTGTGTGTTTTGTGAAAGGTGGCTAAAAATGACTAGTCATTGTGTGCTACGTTTGGCCAAATAATAATTACGGTTTTGGTACTAGGTAATTTGAATTAGCATGGTGGTTTAACAATAAAGCTTGCTTCAGTCACAAAAATAAACATCTGAAAACAAAGTTGGTAAACTTAACGTTCTGGCACACATAATTGAAAATGCTCACAATGGTTTCCCATCCATTCAAATACTTTCACCACGTTCGCGTAGTGGTAAAATACCCATAAAAGCGGTAAAAGCGATACCCTCTTTGTGGCTTCGGTGTAATGGGGTAAAAACAGCCCAAATCATTAATTCTCATAAGAAAACTAATGGGTGCGAAGATGAACACATCAGTAATGGTTGCTTACTTTCGTATTGCTTTATAAGCGACTATTAGTTTACCTTTAAAAGTATTTTTTCGGGTCTAAGCAGTGCTACAGCCACCTAGGTATTCGAAAAACAAAGACTCAGAAAAAAAATCGCGTCTGAGTGGAGGAGAATATAGAGGCGAAAATACTACCTTCAAAACGGGTTCCTGGTATTCAATGGCCCACAATAAACAATATCAAAGCAGCAATGCCAATGGAAACAAGGAACGCATTTCGCAGAACAGAAACAATTGCGCTAGTTTGATTTGCGCAGACGAGCAGCGAGCAACCAAAAGCAGCATCACATAAAATTATCGCACTAACAGCTCTATATAAGAACACCATTTGAAGTGTCAAAATTAGCCCAACTCAACTGTGAGGTTAGTTAGTGATAAGTAAACAATAATAGGGGAATCTATTAAACCGTGCGGCGGACGCGCGGTGGCTGGGTGTCATGAAAATCAACTCATTCGGCGAGCACTCGCAAACAAGGTCCACATCCAATTAGGCTTCACGAATGGGAATGGAAATTCGAGTCGTGCTGTATTAACCTTATTTGCTTCGAAACCGTGATCCGAGAGTCCGGTTGCGGCTAACTATTGTTCCATTGCCGGCAACCACTAACTATACGCGGTGACAATCCAATTATAAGCTGAAAAGAAATCACGTACGCCTAGGTATTGAAAGGTCCTGATTTTAGTGCGTATTGGATTTTGAATGCAGGGTATTACACCTTTGCTACATATGCAAAACATGGTGTTCCGAGCCGGCTGCGTATTTCGTTGAAAGATTTTTGCATCTGTTGGCATTTCTTGCCGTCAGTCTAACCTCAATTGTGTTGCCCTCAATCAAAAACTCAAAACTCAAAGCATTTATTTCAATTAAACCATTTACAGGCACTTTTGAATTGTCAAATAGTCGGTCAGTTAGTCAGAAAATTGAAGCTAATTGCCCATTCCAAAACGTAGATCTTTATGGAGAAGAACGGGCAAGAAACTCGAAGGACACTCTTTTAAATATAGAAAATTAGAAAATCCTGGTTACATTATTCTTGTTGTTTCTATATGTGAGAACAATGTACAAATAATAATCATATCAATTCAAAATATAAGATTAAAAATAAGCCCTGGCAGATATGAGATGACCAGTCACAACTGACGGCGCCCGTTCACGAACATGACGCGTGGATTACAATTAATTCTGAAACGGCTAAGTAAGCCATCGTCTCTTAACAAACAAATGTGGTTATTGGGGAACTACTCTAAGGGTATCGATACCTAATCCAGGTAAAGCAAGCTTTTTGATCTTCTTACTAATAATTTGCGGTGAGTCTTTGTAAAACCCAACTTAATAGAAGTCAGGCAGCGCTGACCCCTTAGGTACTCCGAAACACGCTAGAAGCCAAACCAACACCTACAAGACAAAGACTGGCTAGCTGACTTTCAGGCTTTATGGATAAAAATAGCCTACAGCATAGCTCCAAATTTTTTTTTTTTTTTTTTGAGGTTGCTCCCGCTCTGGGCGGAGCGGGCGGGCGTGTCAGACTTTTACTGACTAAAACCCACCCGTGTTCCTTCCGTTGCCTGTGTGCCGGGGTCGCGATACCCTTTCGGACAAACTCGCAACCCCGGCAGCTCCCATAAGCTGAACTGTGTGCGAGAAATCCATAAGCCCAAAACATTACGTTCCAATACCCTGACCATATATTTGGACAACCAAAATGGCGCTGGCTATTCGCCTCTTGTGCTCGGGGACGCCCGCATCCAGGCAAATATTTGTATAGCTTACAGACATTTGTCTGTCCGGGATATGTGTTTGTGTCTTCCGATAAAGAGAATACGAACGTAAGGCAAAGGCTTTCAAGCATTAATTTTAGGTGGTTCCAAATTGAATAATTGAACCATGCCTAGAAAAAATAAGTAACAGGTCCTTCTGTCGTTTCAGTCATCTTTATTCATTTAGTAGTGTGTGACTTTAGTCTATTTTTGCAATCATCTTGAAATAGGGCTTAATTTCTACTAAATTGAGAAAACGATGTATTGCACGACACATGCCAAATGCTTAGTTTAGGCTTCAGCATGATATAAATCAAGAGTTGGTTAATTAATAAATCGATTGTTTACTACGACTTAGATCTGTGGCGGCATCTACATCGCCACATGTGAACTACGCATCAAAGACCTGACGTCAAACAACATCCTGACGTCACGCAACTCTTGCATCGCGCAATTAGAGTTTACCGCGCGATGGACATATATACAAGCTCCCGACTTCAACCTCCGGACAGTTGCCCGCCAGACATGACTCCCATCTGATCCTCCCCTTTCTATGGTGGATGAGTGAGCTTTACATTTGATTACTGTTCCTCATACCTCTGAAGATCTATCTATATTGATTAGTAAAAAGTCACCATTCTTCGCCTATATCGATACCTCTGGGCTCAAAGGGCGTAGAGCCCAAAACATAAACCCATGTTTTGTGCTATACGCCCTTTGAGCCCAGAGGTATCGATATACTCATTTATTTGGGGTCGACGTAACATATCTTTTTCTTTCATACTTCGTCATCTCTGTAGTACATAGGTAACTTCCTTTCCAGCCATATCATCCTTCACACAGTCCATACATCATTACTTAGTAAAAGTGTAAAGCATTATTCAATACTAGCCCATTGCCCTCGACTGGCGCATTATATTATGCAGCTGATACCCTTAACTTCTAGTACTCGAAAAGTTTTCTTTATCAAATTATCTAGAAAGTTTTGTCCTTTCTTCGCACAATGTTTAGGATCGATAGATCACAGAGGCGTCTTCCCCCAACTTTTGTAAATATTGGTATGGTAACCCGTTATTTCGGCAGGCCATCTATCACTGTCCGATGCAGAAACTAAACGAAATCGAGGGAGATATATTTTCTCTGCTGTGTATAAATATGTCAATAAAATTTTGCTTAAGGGTGCGTAGTAAATATATTGTTATTGACATTTATCGAGTTGGTTTGATGTTTTGATTACCTGTTGTGGAAGGAAAGTTTATAATTTTGTTATTTATTAGATTTTTTGTTCTCAATTTTTGGGACGAAGTTCTATAACGCGGCTTGCGGTAAGAGTTGCCTAGTAGAAATCGTCACGTAATCAAAAAGCGTTAAAAAGTTAGTTTCAAGTTCTCAAGTTTAAAGTGTCCACTTTTTTTAGTTTTTTTTTTTATACAGAGTTATCTTGTATAAGTTTCTAGCTTCTAAAAACTTATACTAGATGGCTCTGTATTAATACGTAATATACAGCGAAAGAAACTTCGTTGCCACCGGTTGTTCCACGCCACCTCCTTTTTACCATATCCATCGCTATGTTTTCTTGTTTTCATAGTTAAACTCTCTTGAGGCTCATCACGTTTATAAACGTGCCAACTACTAGGCCTACAAAGTATAATATAGATGTATCGTCGATAAGAAAAGAAGAAGATCATGCTAAAGGTACCATTCCGTTTCAGACCAGGAGATTTAATTATCTTCTGGAGGGAGGTGGGCTGGTTGGAATAACCACCAAACGGCCGCCATGGTCCATGCACAATGGTCCATTTGACGGACTAAGTGCGGAAACCAAACCCTATAACGTAGAACCGTTAATTCAATCGACATTCTTTTTCTTACTAAAAATGTATTTAAGAAGCAAATCCAAGCAACCCTAAAGGATCAGTAAAGTATTATATAATTAACGTACTTACTAATGTTTAATAATGTACGCACACAAATTTACTTAAATTCTAAAAATCCAGATATGAATTCTGGGATAACGCCTAGGTATACTGTGCTAGATATTGTCTGTGTTACGTTTTTTAAATACTTTAAATTGTAATCTGTGGAGAACGTAGTGGGTAGCATAATTGTTATAATGTACCTAATGTTCAAAATAATAAGTGTAACCTTATTGTGCTACTGTTTGTTTTCCGTAAATAAATAAATAAACCATTCCGTAGCCGACCGAATGCGGCAACTGCAAGCGAAACGACTGGTTTCTATGTATTTCATATAAAAACATAAAACCGACGTGTCGCTAGTTACGGAAGGTATATCATAGGAGGTCATAGAAACCAGTCGTGTCACGGCGGCACGTCGCATGCAGTTGCCGCTTGCGGTCGGCTACGGAATTGTACCTACAGTGCCGCTGTACTTATGATGTTTGAGTCTGAAACTTGTCAGACAACCCCGAAAAAAGGCCATATTGAAATCCGTAAATCAAAACTACGTTTTATATATTGTAGGATCCATATCTAGAACTTCACATGATAAAATTTATTAATGTGTGCTAATAGAAGAGAATTTAGTTCTAATACACATTCACTACCTCTGTTGAACATAGAGAAACTAATAAACGTAAACATTAGTAGCAGGCTCAACACATAACATGGTTACTGCCATATCAAATAATTCCGACAACATTGTAATTGGCTTGATCTAATTTGCGAGTAGGTACGACTATATTCTCGAGAACGGAGACTGTTCGGGCTAATTGCAGTAAGCCAATTTCACATAATTTTGTCTTAGTTTCAAATTTGAGTATATGTAGGTACTTCGGTATGCGACACGTCGGTACGTACTTCGTGTGAGCTAGTTCACGTGGTGAATGTACCTAATTTAATTAGCTGGAGTTAGTTGATAGTTGGTATTTGTGAATTAGAGAAATGAGGTCATGTAGTTTGACTTGTTATGTCCTTGGGACTGACTGGTGTTAGTCACACTGAGACTTTGGTAAGTGGAATATTAGTAAGTAAGTACCTGGGTGACCGAGCTCTGCTCTGGTGAAAATAGAGAATACTCATTTAATAGTATAGGAAAGTTCATACTAATTCCATGCTGCCATGACAGTAGGAACTTACTAATTCCATGCTACCAATTTAGTAGGTACTTATTAATTCCATGCTGTCATGTCATTATTTTAAGGTGGCCATTTTGTTTTAAGCTTTGGGCAACCGAGCTCGGGTGAAAATAGAAGAGATAACGAATTTTCCCAGATATGAGACCTAGCTAGATCGATTTTTTGCCCTCGTAAACCTCGATATTGCAACTTTTAATCGAAATCTTTAGAGCCGTTTTCCAGAACGTGATTACAAATATTGCTTAGCATTAATTTCTTGTATTTTAGGTAGGTACACTACATAGCACATACAAGTGCTGCAGCCAAAATATTCTCACTACGAAAATTCCGCATCACGGACAAAATTTTTAAGGAAGAAATAAATTTAACTTTCGTCTTTCGTTTTTCTTTTTCAACCGTGACAGATGAAAAGTCTCATTCATTAAATTAAATAAGAATTACTGGAAATTATGTAATTAAGATTTTATTTTATTTATTTGGGTAAATAAACGGTTACTCCTTATATTATTACACAAAATTTGAGCTACGGAGTGGATCAATGTAATAACCCACGACCTTTCCACATATTGCTAAGACAAGTTATAAAACGAATGCAATGTACGCTTATAATTTGATAGGAACAATAAAATTACATAATATGTTAATGATACAACTAAATGTGTCGTGTCTGGTAGGCTACTGCCTAGAGGTTGAAGTCGGGAGCTTGTTTATACCGGCCACCGCAGACGCGGGTTTGCGAACGGTGAGCAATGGGTAGCTCGTCGTCCGATAAGGACCAGGCTCGGGTCGACGGCGCGTTGTGATCCACGCGCGCCTCAAAGAGATGTCAGCACAACTGACGGGGTCCGCTAGGACCGATGCCTGCTGGGGTCGCGGAAAAGTCCGAAAGAGATATCGTGGCTCCTGGTAACGTACAGGTAACTGAAGGAACACGGGTGGGTTTGAGTCAGTAAGAGACTGACACGCCCTCCCGCTCCGCCCAGAGCGGGAGAAGTTATTTGATAATTTCACACCCAAAAAAAAAAAGACGGGTGTCGTGTCTGACGGGCAACTGCCCGAAAGTTGATGTCGGATAGTCTTATACGTATATGTCGTTCACGCGGTAAACTCTAATTGCGCGATGCAGGATCTGTGTGACGTCAAGTCTTTGATGCGTAGTTCTTATGTGGCGGTGTAACCGCTACAAGATTATTATATTGACCAGTAAGACGACGTATGGGTGCTCGTAATCCTGCATTCGTACCACTGGAAGATACTGCAAAATTCATAAACTTATTTTGCCTATCGTCTCCAGGGACAACAAAACGAACATTAATGGGTACAAGCAAGAAATAATCACGACAGACATAATCCCATCTTACACTCATAATAGACTTTATATGACAATCTTCCCAGTTCCCACGACCAGTTAGAAGTATTATAACTATAAAATTCCGTCGCTCTTCATAAGAGCACAAGCGTGACTGTTTAATTTAATTTTATTGTCAAATGCACCGCTGAAACACCGCACTGCGCCGCTTTTGTTTCAAACCTAATTGTGTTTGCAAGTTTGGACATGCATTTGCGTTTATTAGAATAGAATTTTGTTTTATGGTGATTAGACATGAGGAGTTTGTGGCTAAGTAATAACAGCCGTACAGGTCGATGGATCAGGTTAAGATACGCTTGCCGCGGTTGGTCTGTGGATGGGTGAACATCTTTACATACCAAAACCCCTCCTCGGAGAGCACATTAAGAGTGCGTTTCCACTGAAGCGGAGCTGAGCAGAGACGTGCAGGAATCGTCCAATCGCAGACGAGACGAGAGACGCGATGAGGATTTCAACCACTGTGATTTGTCGATTCCTGCAGATCTCCACTCAGCTCCGTTCGTCTCTGCTTCAGTGGAAACGCACCCTTAGCCGTTGGTCACGGCTATCATTCGTGGTTCTTTGACAGTTGTTACGGGTCGTTTGAAGCCCGAAAGTCTGACAGCCAGTTTTACCAAGGGGTATTAGCCAGTAACTCGGTTGTGGAGGTTAGATGGGCAGTCACTCCATTTAAAATACTGGTATTCAGATGCATCCGGTTAGACTGGAATTCGTCTCCAACATTGTTGGATGAGATATGAGAAGGAATGTTGGTTATTCGCTTGCAAGGAAATATTTTCGTAATTGAAACTTTAAGACCCTCTTGCACCACAAATATCACTTAACGAATTTAAAACATCGTTCTATTTCTGTGTGAATTATAGAGACAAATTGATTTTGTAAATACATATGTTATGTATTTGTAAATGCAATAAGGGCTTTGTGGTGTAACCGGGCTTTAAACTTCCAATAACAGGATGAATGGAAAGCAGCACATGAAGTAATTTTTTGCTCCGTTGCCTAATAGTTGTATGGCGTTCCAGCACGCGCAGCATGACGCTTTCTATGTCTACGAAGAATAGACACAGCTCTTTCTATACAAAGTGACATTTTGTTTCCCCATTTTCGACATCGCACCGTAGAAATCCTTCTAAAATCTGTCATTTTGTCTTTCGTTTCTAACAATCTTTGTCTAGGTCCTTTTTTATGTAGACTATTTCAGAAGAAAGTTTTCTATCCCAAACTGTCAAAATCACACTGACAACTGACTATTGTCTCCACGGCCGCAAAGTATAAACGGTTATCTACAAAATCATGATTTTACAGGAGAGCATTTAAACACAAAACTGTGATAATTAATAGAAGAACAAAGCTATCGTAAAAAGTGCAGTTGACTCATTCTACTTTGCTGACGTCGTACTGTCTACACGGAACGTCAGTTTAGTCTTCTCTTCCGTCGACAAAACTGTGTTCATGCTACGCGTGCTGTGGGAGATAAATAAATGAATTAAGCTTTATGCATGTAGCAAAGAAACCTAGTTTTCAACGTCTCGAAATTAAACTATGTGTTTTTTTTAAGGTGAATAACGCATTGAGAAGCGCGGTATTGCCTGTCGTGGCGGTGCGTGGTTTAGCGGATCCAAATCTGCACCGTATTGCATACGCCTCTAGCATGCAAATTCAAAGAAAACCGTGTATCAGTTTGCAATAATATTAAACGTACTCAATATACATTAAGATTGGATCCTGTTGATGTTAGTTTAACGTATACCTACGTACATATATTTAGAACCGAGATTTTTCTCATACGTTCAAAATTGTATAATAGCTTACCCACTCAGCAGTATTATTTTATATCTTTACTCACACGGCACATCGGTGAGGTCACCAATCGTACCTACAAAGGTTCAGGAACTATTCGGTACGCTTTGGATTAGCACTATTTAACACGAATTTTATTCATAAAAAAACGGCCAAGTGCGTGTTGGACCACGCACAATGAAAGGTTCTGTAGTTGGGATGAATTTATCCCAAAAACAAACTTAACATTGCAGTTGCAAAACATGTTCTCCATTCATCATCGATATACGTCACGGTCGATTCTCCAACTGCAAATGTAAGTTTATAATCGCAAAAAATAAAAAATGTGATTACACTAAAAATTGTCAATTTTCGGACTTTTTCCTTTACTTGTGCTGTGAGACCTTGCTTCTTGCCAAATTTCATGATTCTAGGTCAACGGGAAATACCGGGTTTTGATTTATTTGCGAGTATCAAAATATGTCGCATACATGGCCGTATATTATTATTGCGTTGACTTAGAAGCTTGATTTTTTAGAGCTCCAAGGGACCATAGACTTACGTATTTGATTTTAATTTCAACTTGATACTTGTACGCGTTCCTGAAAAAAAATCTCTTGACAGACTGACAGACAGTCAGACATATGGACAGACGGACAGCGAAGTGATCTCTAATAAATAAAAAATGCATATTTTATTTTTAAGTTAAAGTTTGTTACTAGCTTTTGGAGTCTGGATTATTACAATAGACTCACACAAAACTGGTGAAAACATTAGCATAATTATGTTGAGGTTCAGAATCTTTTAATTCAGCAGGTTCGGCGGGTTTTTTTTTTTTTTTCTTTTTTTTTTTGCAGGGATCCAGCAGAATATCAGCATCAGGTATATTTGCCTGACACATGCTGAGTTGGACTCCCATTTGGTGCAACCTTGAGACGCACACCGCCCTTTGTATGTTTCACAATTTTAAAGTGTGTTAGCCAATAGTCATCACAATGTCTTTATTTTCTTCTTTATTTTATTTTTTTGTATATTGGCACCTTATATTCATGTATTTAGTTATTATTTAATCGTGTTTTTGTATTTTATGCTGTCTTTTGTGTGCACCAAATAAACGATTTATCTATCTATCTATCTATCTAATTACTTTACGATACAATGTTAATCAATTATTTCGAAGAAATCGAAGTAAATTCAAGTTAAAAATTCCCGGTAATTCTGGTTCCCGTAGGAAGCTCAAGATTTAAGACGTTCAGAGTATAAAGTTTTCGTTGCTGTGTGTTCAAGATATTATGGTTGAAGTTTTAAGACAAGCAATTAAAGCCTTGAAGCCTTCACGTGGCATACTTATTTAACGGATATCCATCTGTCGGCTTACTGAAATTTGTTATTTTCGGTACCTATAGTTACGAATTTGTAACGAAACATGTAAAAAACAAAAAAGCGGCCAAGTGCGAATCGGATTAGCACATGAAGGGTTTCGTACCACCGTACAAAATTTGACAAACCATTTTTTTTTAATACTTTAGTAAAAGAAACAACACCGAAAAATACACGTCTCTTGTATGGGACTCCCTTTAACGGCACCATTGGCACCCTTTGGATACGGAACCCTAAAAAGTAATTTTCTTCTGAGTAGATTTCAAATAATTTTAGTAGTTATGTTTTTGATGACACTTATTCCGAGATGAATAAACGTTACCTTACCGTGCTTTGACTAAGCATTTTATCTGTCACTGTCACACAACTGTCAAACTACACGTGCAAGACAGCATCTGTCTAGCATTAATGCTGAAATGAACCTTTTTGTAGCAGCCATGAGGCACACAGTATTGTTGTTAAAACATTATTTTCAATTTTTTATTTGTATTTTGCGTTTCACGAACTGTGTCTAAATAAACTTTATTCTTTCTTTCTTTCAAGATAGAGATAAGCGAAAGTGCGTGCTAAGTAACATTTTTTAGACATTAATCTCGGTCTTAGTGAATAGTGCCATAATACCCATGTCGGATTTTTACAAGAAATTTTGAATCGTCTCAACGTACCTTTACTTTGCAATTTTTTATTTTTATTTAATCCTACATAAATGCCATATGCTTGGATGTTTGTTACTCAATAACGCAAAAATGGTTGAACGGATTTGAATGAAATTTGACACACAGATAGTTTATAACCTATACTTAGGATACTTTTTGTCGTGGTATTACGTTCTTGTAGGATAACATCCCACATCAACGCGAGGGAAGCCTTGAGTAAAAGCTAGTCAATCTGCCTAGCCTTTTCCCAACTATATTGGGGTCGGCTTCCAGTCTAACCGGATGCAGCTGAATACCAGTATTTTACATGGAGCGACTGCCTATCTGACCTCCACCACAACCCAGTAACTAGGTAATACGATACCCATTGGTAAGACTGGTTGTCAGATTTTCGGGCTTCTGACGACCCGTAACGACTGTCAAAGATCCACGAATGATAGCCGAGGCCAACAGCTTAACTTGCTTTCCGAGGCACGGAGGAGTCTCGGTATGTAAAGATGGTCACCCATCCACAGACCAACCCCGGCAAGCGTAGTTTAACCTGATGGATCGATCCGTGCGGCTGTTATTACTTAGCCACGAGCTCCCGAGCTCCACTCCGAGCGTGGGTAAAAGCTAGTAATAATAATTACCTATTAATTAAAAGCATGAATTCTTCAGCCTTTAGTGAAAGGTTCTGAACCAACAGAACAAAGTTCTCAAACAGTACACGCCCTTCGTTCCTTTTGCTTCGAGAAAAACGTAAGTACCAGAGCCATTTTCTTTGCTTCTTCTGATCGGTATGAAAATAATAAACATAAGAAGTAATTAAAAAGTACAATAGACTCTCTGAGGTAAAATAACGACTTTCTACAGAAATAAAATATATAATACTACTACTGTGGGAGAATTTACTTGCTAGTTTGTTTGATTCTTTTAATACAGTGATTTTGCTGGCGATCACTGCATTGCGGTTAATTAATTAATAGTGATCATTATTCTTTCTTTTCTTTCTTTACTGTGTAAATATGTTATCATTCAGATGTAAAAGGAGTGACATCCTAACTATCTATATATATTCTATATAGTATATATATATATTTATATATAAAAATGAATCCCTACTTCCCTTGGTCACGGCATCACGCCTGAACGGCTGTACCAATTTAGCTAATTGTTTTTTTGTTGTGTTTGTTATTGTAAGGAGAAGGTTCTTACGGATAGAAAAATTAAGAAAATTGCGCTGAAAATTGGTAAATTTCAGAAAACATAAAGATTTTAACTTCGCGCGTTTGACAGTTAGCGTGTTTGATGAATGTGAATTTAGCAGATTAGGGTAGGTATGTAGGTAGGATAGGTAGGTGGCTAGGGTAGGTAGGTATGCAGGTGGGTAGGTGTAGGTAGGGTAGGTAGGTGCGCTGTAGATAAGTACATAGTGGTACCCGTGCGAAGCCGGGGCGGGCAGCTAGTAATAGTAATATTATAAAAGTGAAAGCGAGTTTGTTTTGTTACGCTTTCATGGTAAAACAACTGAACGGATTTTGATCAATTTTTATCCCGATGTTCCCAAGGGATCGAGACTTATGCGAGTGAAACCACGGGGCGTTGTTAGTTAAAAATAAATTGTTATCTACTTAACGACAATATCAAGTTCTGTTTGTATATTTTGTATTAGTTATTGTTTTATAATCTGTTAATGTAATATATTGTTATTCTGATAAAATAATACGTTGTACACACAGTTATAGACAATTATTACTATATAAGTAGGTCCAATTAATAAGCATGAATTATTGAAAATTAATTTTAACATTAATATTAATTTTAAATAAATACTTTATTGACTTTTCGACTTTGCTGTTGACAGCATCCAGGAACAATGGTATTCATATTTATTTTACTTGCAAATAAAACGCAAAACATACCTACGAATGCTAGTAAGTTGGTATGTAAGTGCACTAAGAATACCTCCAAAACTATTGTTAAGTTGGAGTGTGCTGCAACCAGTGTACCGATGTATTTCCACGTCAAATGCAGTGCATACTTGAGCACTCACAGGGATGTGAGCACGCATTGTGAACATAAGATTGCAGGTGAAGTATTCGTACTACGACTTTTCAGGATATTTCTTATCCCAAGGCAGTGGCATTGTTGTGATAAAATTATTGGTTCCCATTTTTTCCTTCATCATTTTATTTTTATTAAACCGGTTGGACTTGGAACAGTATTGCCATTTGGAAAAAGGACACTGAACTTGACGCTATAGTAATAATAGAGAATTACATCTTGAAAAAATCGTCGTACCTGGCCCCATATGGCACATTACAGCTATGAAGGTATTTGTCTTATATTAAGAATATGGCGAGATGTAGGATAGGTGCACTCAAATCTGTGCGGATGTTTCCTCAAAAGATCATTCTAGACAATAATCTACATGACCTGACCAAGATTTTGTCTTGTCTTTAAAAGACACGTTGACGCCATTTCTACTTCTTTCAGTCAGATAGGAAATGTTAACTCCATAATTTTTATAAAGACATCAATAGTGATTCCGATATCCTAATCAGAATAAACTATTTAATTTAATTTCTGATTAAGTTGATTACCCAAATTAGCCTTTGGCATTTCACTTTGGACACTAAACTTCCAAAGCCACTTCTTTTTTCTGTCCTAGAAAGTTATCATCACTGGCGTAGGAATGTAGCCACATCATAGGGCATTCCCTAAAAAACTCATTTCTCCCTACACTGCGAACCGATTTGTTTCCGTCACCAAACCAATTTGTCATTTCATGCTCAATACAAGTTATTGTATGGAGTTAAACTAAAAGGCGAACTAACATCAATTTCACTGAAATCTTTATAAAGTTTTCCAACTTTACGTCCGAGGTATCACGTACCTAGCTGAAACTATACAATACCGATATATTACGAGTCATACGTGCTCGAGTATTTCATGATTGGATTTTATAAAAGAGGCCGGTACATAATCTTTCTGTTTTTAAAGTGCCCGATTTTGACGATTATGACGTCAGATTTTTTGTCTTATACATTTAAGTAATGTTTTGTTTATTAAGAGATAAGAGCACGCGTAGCATGACGCTTTCTATGTCTACGAAGAATAGACACCTTTCTATACAAAGTGACATTTGGTTTCTCCATTTTTGACATCGCACCGTAGAAATCCTTCTACAATCTGTCATTTTATCTTTCGTTTCTAACAATCTTTGTCTAGGTACTTTTATATGTAGACTATTTCAGAAAAAAGTTTTCTATCCCAAACTGTCAAAATCACACTGACAACTGACAGTTGTTTCCACGGCCACAAAGTATAAACGGTTATCTACAAAATCATGGTTTTACAGGAGAGCATTTAAACACAAAACTGTGATAATTAATAGAAGAACAAAGCTATCTTCGCATATTTTACATCATTTCGTTAATAGGAAATATTACCAAGGAAACGGTTAAGGCCAATATTACTGAAATATTTTTTTGTTCTAAAATACGGTTCTTCAACGCTGAGAAAAATTGTTTTAGTTGTCTATATATACGTGACTTAACATCAGTAAAAATTGAGAATCAAACAGAAAAATAAATCCTATGACAAAACAAAGAAACCTGAGTCGAATTATGTAAAAGAGTGAATTTCGTAAAAAGTGCAGTTGACTCTTTCTACTTTGCTGACGTCGCACTGTCTACACGGAACGTCAGTTTAGTCTTCTCTTCCGTCGACAAAACGGTGTTCATGCTGCGCGTGCAGGCCCCTATTCCCCGAAGAGTTGGCTAACGAAACAGTCTACACGTCGTTATTTAGAGATAGAATTTGATATGATATTTATAGTAAGTTCTTCTAAATCATTCAAACTAGTTGACGGCGCCATAATTTAAGTCATTAATGTTCGTTACCTAGTAATTTGATCAAGGTTTGGGGTAAGGGTTTGGTTTGGGGTTTTGGTGGGTTTTTTTATAGGCCACAATCAGGCTAGGCTATCAGTCTAAAGTAAATAATTAATTATTTACATAATCTTTTATTCTAATTTAAGTTCGATTGGTCCGTGGATGGGTGACCATCTTTACATACCGAGACTCCTGTGCCTCGGAAAGCACATTAAAGCCGTTGGTCCCGGCTGTCATTCGTGGATCTTTGACAGTCATTACGAGTCGTCTGACGCCCGAAAATGTCACACCAGTCTTACCAAGGGATATTAACCAGTTACTGGGTAGTGGAGGTCAGATAGGCAGTCGCTCCATGTAAAATACTGGTATTCTAGCTGCATCCGGTTAGACTGGAAGCCGACGGCAACATAGTTGGTAAAAGGCTAGGCAGTTTGACAACTTTTACAGCATACCAATGGCTGTCATTACTATACTTGAGTCCACTGAATTTGTCACATCACATCATATCCTTCACATATTTGCCTAGAATACGACTTTAAATGTATTATATAGAAAGAAGTAAAAGTATCCTTTATTTTTTGTATATACAGGTGTCCGGTAAAGACGGATAACCTTGAAATAGCATATGATAGACCTTAGAGACGTTCTAATAAAAAAATCAGAAAAGTCTAATCCCTCGAAGTACCAAAAATACGATAAAAAAAAAAAAATTGAGCAATTTCTAGTCACATTATTTACTGCGTCTTTGTACCATATTAAAACAACAAAAACCGATGGAATTCATTCATTTGTGGTCGTGGTGAAGAAGAATGTAAAATAAGGTTAAAAAGGTTAGTCAAATATCTTAGGTTATCTTATTATTATTTTTAGAACGGGCATCTGGTTTATTATAATCTATTTCAAGCTTTTCCGTTCCTTACCGTACACCCTGTATGATAGTTAGGTATTTAATTTAGGACTTAGTATAAATTGTTAATTGTATAATAATCTACTACTGTATAGCAGCATTACCTCCTAACAATCCAATAAGAAAAGACAGGTTTTCCAACGTTACAGAACAAATATACCTGCTCCCAGGCGATATGGACGCACCTGGAACAGCCGTGCGAGCTATAATGCGTTCTTCAGTAATGGCGTAATGTTAGCTTGCCCTCGGAACATGTAAGAGATCGTTCAGATGACGCGACATACGGGGGGTGTTTCAAAACATTCAAAACTATTATCATTATAAGTGTGAACATGAAAAAGTTTGTATTCCAACGGTAGAATTAATTACGGAAAACTATTTTTTTTGTTATTTACATTTACCGACGGTTTAAGTATGTCGCAAATTCAGGGAAAAGTTAAGTAATTGGTAGGATGTCAAATTTCCTTACCGTTTAAAAAAAAAATCTTTTTACAAAAAGATCTCTGATCTGGGATATTTATGTGATCTACTTGCGAGTTAAGTCCCGTTTACATGATGCAAGTTCCTTGCCTGCAGCAGACAATAAAATAGAAGCAACAAATAACTTGCATCGTCTAAGCATTGATCAAATCTCTGTGCATTTGTAAGTCCTACGCTGTAAATGCTGCGCGTACCTACTTTGCTACTTTATACATTAATTTTGGAAAATAAATATGATAATTACATTTATTATGATTATTTGTTTAGACGTTGCAACTTTTATTGTTGCTTCAACTTATGGTATGCCAGGCATTTAAATCCTGCAGTGCTATTCTGTAACCATCTCACCGTGAAAACTTAGGTGAAGTGAGCGTGGAGTGAGCTGTCATTCCACAGGGATTGACACTATTGACAGCTCACTTCACCCAAGTTTTCACGGTGAGATGTTTACATAATAGCATGGCTGTTCAAGAACTATCGGTGTCAATATTCTTATGACACTTACAGCTCTTGAACGCTTTTAGATGTGCTGACCGCGTTCAGTTTTATTGGTGAAATTCACCCTTAATAGCACCGTGTAAATTAGGCTTAATCGTATGAAACTTTCACTACGTACGACGGCGACGGCGGCGGCGGCGCATCACGCCTAGTAGCATAGAGTACTTAATATGCTTGCGTCTTGAACTTCACGGAGAAAGGCGTTAGTCAGTTCGCGTCGAAAACGCCTCATCTAGACAAGCTCTTAGTAACCCGATGCTGAAACAAAAGGGTCTAGAAAATGTTCGTATAATATTGTGTCGAAACCGTGTCAGAATAATAAAGATATCGAATATATTTTCTTTGTATAACGTAACTTTATCAATATCAAATCCGTATAAGTTTAGTAAATATCCGAAATGGATCGAGCGGGGTTTGTGTATTAGCTAAAAAGAAAATATTGTTACAAGACATAATTCTTTTTAGGGTTATGTGCATCAAAAGGAAAAAATGGAACCCTTATAGGATAACTCGTGTGTCTGTCTGTCCGTCTGTCACAGCCAACACAGGTCAGGTCCTGGACAGGTCCACTCAAATCTGTGTGGTTCTTTCCTCAAAAGACCATTTCAAACACAAATTTACATGGTCCTCAAATGATCCGATCTAGATTATTTCTGGGTTTTAAATACAAATGGACTTTAAAAGAGACTGTGAGTTTATTTCGGCCTTTCTTCTCTAAGTGGTCCGATAGGAAACGCCGACCTCATCTAGTTTAAAAAAATATGATTGACGTGTAAAAGTGTTCTGTACAAACCTGCTTACAGAAATAAAATCACTTATAATTTAGTCTTTTGTGCCTATTCCAGCACTTAGAAATGATGTTGATGATTGGTATTGCCTTAAAACCCTCCAGGAGTGATGATTATATCCAGAGCGCGTTGGGGTGTTAGTACCCCGTCTTAAACCTTCAGACCGACTAGTCCTTATACTTCTTTACTCATGCCAACTATGTGGAAAAGAAAAAGAATTAAGATTAAAACAAGAAATTTCACGCGTACGAAGACGTAGCCAGAAGCTCGTTTCGTATATTTTAATTCAGTATCGTGCAAGTATACTCCTATATCGCGCCCGCCAAGAAAAAAAGGGCAGCTTCAATTTATGTTAAGATAATGAATCATTAACCTTAATCGACGTCTGTAAGTGCGGGTGTTAGTATTAAACATTAAGAAAGAAAACCTGAATTTATGTGTAATAAAGCTGGTTTCTTCTTACAAAAAGATTATCTCGTTTCTTCCCTAGGGAGTCGTAAGTCTGAGATACCTTTGGAGAAGAATAACAGAAGGATTACTTTTGACTTAAGGAGTAATTCTTGGGTCTTTGTCGGTTTCATTAGACAGCTGTGATACTAAGGGAGGATTCCAGGCATTGTAAAACCATTTATTTTCTTATCGAAAGTGAATTTCATGCTTGTCAAATACACAAGACTGTAAGAAACCTGTCTCTTTATAATAAAGTCAAATCAATCTGCCTAGCCTTTTCCCAACTATGTTGGGGTCGGCTTCCAGTCTAACCGGATGCAGCTAAATACCAGTATTTTACATGAAGCGACTGCCTATCCGACCTCCACAGCCCAGTAACTGGGTAATTGGTAAGACTGGTTGTCAGACTTTCGGACAGCTGACGCCCCGTAACGACAGTCAAAGATCCATGAATGACAGTCGGGACCATCGGCTTAACGAGCTTTCCGAGGCACGGAGGAGTCTCGGTATGTAAAGATGGTCACCCATCTACGGACTAACCCCGGCAAGCGTAGCTTAACCTGATGGATTGACCCGTGCGGCTGTTATTACTTAGCCACAAGGTCCTCCCTCTTTATAATGAAGTCAAAATCATTATATATCTCACAAGGATTGAATATACAATGGAGACATTAAATTTAAAAAAAAATGAGATTTTTTGTTAAAGATTTAATGATAGACCCTTTTAAAGTTAATTTTCGATAATTTGTCATGAATATTTAGAAAAATACGGACGGGCACATGCCCATGGCCGACATTGTATTTTAGACATCTACTTTTGCTATTATTTTGTTAATGTTACCGCGGTTTCCGTGGTTAGGGAAATTAATTGTTAAGCATATTGCTGATGCGTACGGTGTGGGGCAGCACCAATGCCGTCCTGGCGATGATCGCGGACCGGATGGACTGCTCATACTTACGGCACTGCTGTGACAGGCATGTTGCCATCAGCAGGGCCGGATAGAAGTCTTTTGGTGTGTAATATTCCTATTTTTATTGTGTTTTCTGTATTTGTCTGTACTCCGCATATGAGTTAAGGTTGCTCGAAATAAATGTATTTTATTTTATATTGTTTGAATTTATATGAATATACTAAATATATTAAACACGTTGTTAGTTAAGAAAAAAATATGTATTTGTAACCCTAGCCATTATTTTCACTATAATGTATCCTGTAGCTAATCCGTCAACAGCGTTGTGGGCTGCAATATTGTCTTTAATTTTTACCTGTGTGGTCAGCTCATTTTGAATAAAAAAATAAATTAATCAGTTGTTTGAAATTGCTACTACACTGCAATTGTGTCAATTAGCTTAACAAGTAATTGCCCTCACTGTAATCTTTTTTATGTTTTTGGCATGTTTCGTCTTTTCCGGTAGCTAGTAAAAATAACATGCCAAATATTTCCGTCCGTTATTAATCTCTTTACCGGAAAATGTATCTTATATATCTATTTATCTAACCAGATGCTTTTAGAAAAACTTTAAAAGTACTTTAGGTGCATCAAGCTAGTACTAAGAGCCGTATCTTTAGATGTGCAACTGTGGGCCGTTAGTATAGGATGAGATTAAGGAGACTAGTCGAGATAGAGATGAATCGCTTCCATTCATCTCAGCAGAGCTCACACGAAGATTGGTAAAAGTAGAGTGGGCACCGGCTGGGCTCATTGGTAAATATATGTCGCGAAATGTGGCTGAGATTATGTTATTTGAGTTGTGACATTATTTGAAAGACATATTTGAAGTTTGTTTTTTATTCTTGTTTTTAGAAATATTACTAGCATTATTACTAACACTAGCTTTATAAGTTTAATAATATTTATTTATTTCAGAGAAAACTCCATAAATGTTATTCATATTTAACTATATTAAACTCCATAAGTATTATAAAATGCTTCCTGATAATTTTCACTTTAGAATAGTGTCAAAAATGATATTATGATAAGGTACATTAAATTATTTAACCAATACACTCACTTAAACATCTAAATCACCTCTGTCTTTCGGATTCATGTGCGTATTGTATAAATATCCCTTGCTTCAAAACCGGTGAAGGAAAACATCGTGACGAAACCGGAATGCCTGAGAGATATTTCTCGACGGCATGTGAAGCCAAGTCAGAAGCCTATGGGCGGCATGAAAACTCTGACACCTGGTTAGTCACTAACCACACGAAGAAGAAAAGAAGAAGATTGATCTCTATTTTAAAAATGCTAGTTTTTTAGCATTGGTTTAGTGATCAAAGAGTCTAATTCGAAATTATATCTTCTTGCTTGCCAGTTCTACTAGGCTATTGGTAAATCTATACAGGCTACGGTTGTCTAGCATAAATCAGATCTTTTTTACATTAACTGCTTTTTTAATAATTCGATTTAATTTCAGTGTGCAAGTACATTAAATAACCGCATTATGTAATTATTTTTAAAACAATATTTACTGTGTTGAAAGCGCAATGCCGCAAAACCCACGTAAGTGTGTTATTATTGAAAATGTTAATTAGGTTAGTTAATTTATGATATTGAATTGTTTAACATCACAGGAGAAGCGCCACGGGCATTCCAATTATATTATATTAATGTTTTGTTGTGGTGATAATTTCGTCAATTGATATAACGTAGTTCATAGAAATAGTGCAATTGAAATCATAGAATGTACCGCAAATATTTTAGCAAATATTGACACACATTGAATTGATGTCAAATGATAAATGATTTTTATTTCTGTAAATAGGTTGTACAAAACAGTTTTACACGTCAAACATATTATTTTTAAACTAGATGAGGTCGGCGTTTCCTATCTGACTACTCCGAGAAGAAAGGCCGAAATAAACTCAGAGGTCACAGTCTCTTTTAAAGTCCAGACATAATGGTCACTTGGTCAGATCATGTGAAGATCATGTAGATTGGTGTCTAAAAATGGTCTTTTGAGGAAAGAACCACACAGATTGAGTGGACCTGTCCAGTCAGTGCACGCATTTGTCAATGACCGTGCAGCTCAACTCAATTTAAGGAGCTCAACGATAAGTAAAGTAAAGTAAAATATCTATACAATGTGTTCGTTTTGATATCCCATATCTCTTAACTCAAGACTTTACAACATTTTTTAGCGTTTTATTTTTCATACAAAATAATTCGACAAACACACGATTATTTATGTAGAACACCCTTACGTGAAATAATAATTTTAAAAAAAATAAGACTATTGAAGTCCTTAAAAAAAAATTACAACGTCGCTTTTTCTTAGCTTTAATTATGAATGATTGGTTTTACTGAAAATGATTTACACGAACTTATCAATGAAACTTAGATACACATCGAGAGAAATAGTTAGCTGTAAACTAACTGTAACAGTAAACTGTTATCTTCAAAACTATGTATTTTTGGAATATAATACAAAAATAAAAAATAATACAAAAAGTCCTAGAACAAGTGTGTTCTAGGACTTTTTGTATTATTTTTTATTTATAGCATATAAACCTTAGAGTTAGGACATCGCGGCCGTTCGGACGGTGAGCAATGGGTAGCTCGCCGTCCGATAGGGACCAGGCCCGGTTCGACGTCGCGTTGTGTTCCACGCGCGCCTCTGAGAGGTCAGCACCAACTGACGGGGTCCGGAAGGGCCAATGCCTGCCGGGGTTGCGAGTTTGTCCGAAAGGGATATCGCGACCCCGGCACATAGGCAACGGAAGGAACAAGGGTGGGTTTTAATCAGTAAAAGTCGGACACGCCCGAGAAGTTATTTGATAATTACCCACCCTAAAAAAAAAGAAGAGTTAGGACACCAAAAAGAAAATTTTGTATAATCATATTGTTTAAATTAAGCAACAAATAATATAATATGCTATCAAAATTAAACACTCTTCTTCTTTTCGTATGGTTTCGTGACTAACCTGGTGTCAGAGTTTTAAAGCCTCTGACTTGGCTTCATATGCCGTCGAGAAATATCTCTCAGGCATGCCGGTTTCCTCACGATGTTTTACACACTTATTACACAATACAGGTCAACCAATATATTATTCCGTAGAAGTCAGCACAAGCTTTATATAATAACTAGCTTCTGCCCGCGACTTCGTACGCGGGAAACTTGTTCCCCGTCCCACCATGTCGCATCGCATCGCCAGCGTTATTGACGAATGATAATCAAACAAACACAAACAAACAAAAAAACAAATTCTTCACTGAAGATGACGCGCTCGTAGCACGGCGAGCTACGCCGTAACAACGTGCGTGCTACGCCGTAGCGTTGCGTAGCATTCCCAACAGTCTTTGTTTCTATGTAAACATTATCAAAAGCGGATCATCCATTGCTACTTTAACTTTATTTTTGTGATGGAAAAGCAAGTATTTATTAAGGCAAGTGGTCACTTGCCTTAATAAATACTTGCTTATTTACTGATAAAATTAATAAAACAAAATAATAAGTTATACAAAATCAGTTCAAAACATCGACTCATGTGTGGCCATCAGTGGTTGCTACAACCATTTTATACAATATGGACCACCACCGCACACAACCTTTTCAATTTGTAATCAATGATAAAGCTTCAACTGTAATGGCCACATTATGTCGATTCGCTCAGTGAACAAATATTCCGGAAATATACTTATAGTGAATGTTTTAATTATATTGTGGAAAATGTGTTGAACATTGGTCTCCTCTTTATAGATGGCGGTCAACGTCAAATGGGGAAATTGACCAATTTTTTTTTGTTCCGGACTGGAGGACGTTCTTAGACTAAAATCTCTTAGCACAAACCTTTTTTAAATGCCTTTGTGACATCCACAAAATGGCGGGGGAGTGCCTATTATTAATATTATAACGTTAACACATTTCAGAAATATGCAAATCGTCATCAGTCCTTTGTGTCGCTAATTGCGTGCGATGTTAATATTTTCCTTCCAAACAAACATGCTTGACAGCACAATACGTCTCAATTTATGCGGCGGGGTTGCCATCAGCCAAAATTCAAAGGCCTATTGTCATCTGCCGGGGTATGGCAACATTTACAAGTTAATTGGAAAACTACATCGACTTTAATCCGCGCGGGAGTTAAACGGACTCTGTTTGTTTGGTTCACATTTAAACAAACATCTGCTAATTGCATTGGTTTCATTGGATGGAGGGTAATTTAGATAGTCTGTCAGTAATGTTTTGAGTTTTGACGATACAACATCAAATTCTATAGACAGGATACTAAACTATTTTAACATTTTTAACGTTTGTCGAGGAGAAAGTCATCTTAACTTTTTAAACGTAGGTACTATATTACCTTTTACCACTTCTCCGGACCGATGACATTCATGTCATCTGAAGTTTTGCGACGAGAATTTAAGTTACATTTCCGTCGAAATCAAAATTAAATTACAAAGCAGTTAAAGCTAAAGACCTAAATATCTTGCAACTGTAAGTGCGCCAAACGAACCTCCGTAACTCGAATTTAATTCTATATCTGACGCACTTGGCATACGCCTAGATTGTAGCAGACATTTTTAGTGGCACCGCTCAATAGGACGCTCAACGTAGCGCAAAACCAAAATTTGTCTGTAAAGTGACTATTCCGCACAAAATAATTGAGCAGTTATGCTAATGAGATACAAGCTGAACTGACGCCAAAACGTTGTCCGCGAAGCTTTATGCAAATCACCCAGGGCGTGCGATACGAACGCGCTCGCCACCGAGTATCGATAGCTGGAATACGGACGCGACACGTTACGTCATTGTATAGTTCGTATTTTGAATTGTTGGGTAGTTTGGTAGTTTTTTTGTTTTAGATTTTATTGGTGTGTCTATGTGTACTTGTACTTGTAGTAAGCTTGCGTTTTGACGCATATTAGTAGTTAAGATGACACAGTTCTAAGTTCCGAATTTAAGTCAATCTATTGGTTATTACCAGTATTTGTGAAACCGTCGGATTTACATATTTTATACCGTTAACTAATAACGGTTTACTCCATTGTAGTAAAATTCTTTCTAATGATGTTATCGATTCAAAATAAAGTTATAAGAAATATCCCAATCCGTATATTCTGTCAGACCAACGAATGAATTGGCATCCCTTCGTTTAAGTATCGACGTATTTCTTAGCGACAAATAAAATACATCTATTTGTCTAAATATATAAGAGGGTATGCCTGGTAGCAACAATAACATTCGTGTTAAATCTACAAGTTTACATAAAAGGCCAGTTGAAGACGGCTTAGCCCTCAAATGTTGATGTTGATACAGTACCCTTTTCAAAAACGTTTCTTTTGTGAAAAAATTGCCTTTAGAAGGTCGACTTGTGTAAAGAATTTCTTGAATTTCTATTTTTATTACTCGTCCTTTGTTTTTTTTTACGTTTTAAAAATATAGTTCTGTGTTATAATATTGTATTGATATGTACACGGCTGGTGAAATTAGATTTACATGGCAGATATTGGGGAGTTAAGTGATTTCAATGGAGAAATTTCGCTTACCAAGTTGATTTCTGTTCTATTTATGGGAAATTCCAAATATCGGGCTGTAGGCAATGTTAATTCTTATACAGAGAAAGATCTTTTTACACAAAATACTTCAATGCCAAGTTTATTTTTGAGATATCTATCTACTACCGATGTTATGTTTTTATAGATTTTATTTAAGACTAGCTTACGCCCCGGCTTCGCCCGTGTGGAGCTCGGAAAATATCCTAAGGGAATGTACTACCGGGGTAAAAAGTCTATCCAAGTACCAAATTTCATTTATATCCGTTCAGCTGTTTAAGCGTGATAGCCTAACAGACAAACTTGGTTACCCATTATTACCTATATAGTTAGCTACGTATGCTTCTACCTCATTGCTCGAGACCAGTCGGTCGATTCTGTAAAAATATCAACTTAGGTGAAGTGAGCGTGTCGGTCGATTTGTGACAGTGAAAGCTCACTTTCACTGTCGCAAATCCACCGGCAGGATGCTAAGAATTAGCACTATTGACAGCTCACTTTGCGCTCACTTCACCTAAGTTTCACGGTGATATTTTTACAGAATCGACCGGCTGATATCTACTATCGAGGGATTAATATTGACAGGCAAATAACCAGGTTGCCAAACAGCATGTCACGTCAAGTGTTTGAGTAACTGTAAGTGCCAGTGGACGTGGCAGTCCATCAACCCACAGACATAGTAAATGGAGATCCTCAACATTGAGGGAGAGATAGACGTAGAAATGGTACATTCAAATTAATTCAAGTAGTATTACATTAATTTGCCCTATCTGAACGGCATCGAATCTGTGGCCAACATAATTATTAAATGCGACGTACATTTTAATGCCATGTCCCGTTACCATTTTTGCCACATTTGTATTTTTCGTAAATAAATGAGTGGTATTTTGTTCATACTTTTATTGAGTACTACGAACGAGTTTTATGACAAAGGATCTTTTCTTATAATTAGTTTTTATTTCTTTTATATTTTCTTTCTTATAATTTAGGGGCCGTTGATCCGAAGAAAGCGCTTTAAAAAAAAATGTGACGAGCTCTCTTATATCATCTGAAATAAACTACGTATTTATTCAAGTAAGAACTACTACTACTGTGGCGGCATCTACATCGCCACATGCGAACTACGCATAAAAAGCCTGACGTCACACAAATCCTGCATCGCGCAATTAGAGTTTACCGCGCGATCGACATGTATACAAGCTTCCGACTTCATCCATTGGGCAGATGAGGAACAGGGTGTAAAGTTCACTCATCCTCTTTAAAAAAGGGAGGATCCTCCGACCAGACGGGTGTCGTGTCTGTCGGGCAACTGCCCGAAAGTTGATGTCGGATAGTCTTATATATGTCGTTCGCGCGGTAAACCCTAATTGCGCGATGCAGGATCTCTGTGACGTCATGTCTTTGATGTGTAGTTCGTATGTGGCGGTGTAATCGCTACAGACCTAGTAAATATTATAACACATTGTTACCTTTATCAATATGGAGATGACGCCGTACTCTCTGCTAACAAAAACGTTAATTTGGCCACAGAATGTTTGCAAAAGATTTTACTTCTATGACTAAGTGGGCCCATGACATGAGAATTGTTCTGAATCCACAAAAAACTAAAGTTATACACGTACATTCAAGTCACATAAGTACCTCCCATCCCTTTCAAATCATAGCTCATAATCACGATCACTGCATAAAAACGTACCAGAATGCTACTGCTCACCTATAGAGCAAGTCCCATATCATATCTATCTGGGATTAATAAATTGATAACCGCTTCAACTGGAGCTACCAGCTGGAATCTGTTTGCGGCAAGTTACGTGCGATACTCACCAAGTTTTCCATTATAAAGCGCAATATACTGTACAGAACTCTCCTTCAAATGAACACAGCTCTTGCTGAGTCGATAATCTCCTATGGACTTACCAGTTATGGACGCAGATTTAAAACTTACCTAAATAAAATACATAATTAAATATTCTCATAATGTATGTTTATAGTTAATATTATAGTTAAATTAGTGAATAATTAAGTGTTTTTATTTTATGTATTTTATTTTCTTTTCTACTCTTACACACGTTGTCTACATCTCTTTAACTCCTTTCCTATCGCGAGTATTTCTTCCCCAGTAAGTTGTAGGTAAAATCATGTAGTCTTGGAATGGGGTAACGGTCAGGCACGGTCACTGCATTGAGTCGACGATAATCTCCACAAACTCTGTATTTGCCATCCTTCTTTAGGACAAGGTGTATTGGACTGGCCCAAGGACTCTTCGACGGCCGACAAATACCTTGCTCGATCATCACGTCAAATTCTGCCTTGGCTGCCTTGTACTTGTGCGGTGGCAGAGGGCGTGATTTCGCATATAATGGCGGGCCGGTAGTCTGTATATGGTGTTCCACTTCGCTGTGGCAGAGCTTCAAATTCGGTCGGGTAATGTCTGGGTTCTTTGCGAGCAGGTCGTGGTATGGCTGCTGGTCATCTACGGTGTTGATGCTAAAGTCTGAAGTAGATGTTACGCTGCCGACAACGGATAGGCCTGTTTTTTTGTCTATTAACCTTCGTCCGTGTACATCTACCGTGAGTTGGTGCTTATGCAGGAAATCAGCCCCCAATATCGGTTTGGTCACTTCGGCGACGACGAAATTGCACATATATGGTCGACGTAGTCCTATATTCAATGTCATAGTGCGTTCCCCATAAGAGGGTATTCGTGAGCCGTTGGCGGCGTAGAGATATTCAGTTGGCGCCGTTTTTTCTCTGCGTACCCTCTTTACAGGTAATACTGAGACGTTCGCGCCGGTATCGATGAGGAAATGTAGACCAGTTCCCAGCTCTTTAATAAACAGACGGTGTCTAGTTATGTTGTTGACTTCGGCTCCCGTCGTAGTCAAAGTCTGGACTAGTTTTCCTGGCTCGTATTCGTCTTGCTCGCAAAGTTACAGGGCCTTCGACAGCGATACGCCTCCTTGCCGAACTTGCGATGGAAATAACAAATCGATGTGTCACGATTCGCGGACTTGGAACGAGATCTTGAACGGTATCTGCCTCGCTGCGGTCCACGGTGGTAGTTACGCGATCTGTCCATTTTCAACTCTGCGACCTCTTTCGTAAGAGCCTCGATCATATTCAAAATTCGATCGTTAGGCGATGGTGTCGATTTTTGTGGCGCGGCGCTAGCGTGACTGCAGGAACACACTGAATTGGCTTCTTTCGTCTGCTCACTCATCTTATCGGCCATCGCGGCTAGCGAGTCTAATTTTGATTCTTCACTAACCGCCAATACAGCTCTCGTCGAAGAGGGTAGGTGGCTCATCCACAACATTCGGAGGGTTTCATCAGGCATCTTGTCACGAGCCAGATCGCGCATACGCCGCAGCAGCTGGGAAGGACGCTGGTCGCCTAGTTCAACCTCGTTGAGTAATTTTTGTAGTTGCTTATTCTCTGACTCCTCGTAGACGGATAATAAGCGGGTCTTTAGCGCTTCAAATCTACCCGTCCTAGCCAATGATAATATGATGTCGCTAATTTGTTCAACATCCACCTTGTCGAGTTGCGCCACTGCAAGTCCAAACTTCGCTTCTTCGCTGAGCTTTTGGTTCGACACCATGGTTTCGAATTGCGCGAACCATAATCTGGGCTTGTCACGCCAGAATGGAGGTATCCGCGACTTGACGGAGATCATCTCTATATCTTCTTCAGACAGCGCGGTCCGCGGCTCCTGACTTTGTTCGGGCATGACTTTGTTGGATCACGTCGGGGTCACCAATTTAGAGGTCGGTTATAAATTAAAGACAAATGCTAAGGATGACGAAATATGACTATTTATTTCTAATAAAACATCGCCTTATATTCCCGTAGGGTAGATACAAAAAGTAGTGGTGGTACAGAGGAGGTGGTAGACCAATAGGCGATCAGGTTGGGAGCTCGCTGAGAATGACGTGCGCGCGGGGCGACACACGATACGGGTGGCGCGGCTTCCAACAGCCAGTGTCCGATGGTCTTCGACGCAGAGATGTTGTCACTACTTGTTATGACCGCCAGTGCAGGCGCGGGTCCACACAGGTGTCGCATTCGTTTGGAGAGGTGGCACGGCGCGCGCGCCGCGCGCCCTGGCGGTCGCTCAGTGCGCTGCGTGCTGTGGCGGCAGCCGGACGTGTGATGCGCTCGTATGAGCATGTAGGTCACTACAGTAGGTATGCTGAAAGAGATTTCTTTAGAAATAAGCATCACCTTTGTACGTATTTTACTGTTCCTTTCTTCTTGTCTGTTTATATGTGTGTAGGTACATAAACCGTTAAATAAAAAATAAAAAATAATTTGCAAACACGTTTGCTGAAATTTGTAGTATCAAACTATGTAAAAAATTAATACAATTACACAGGGTGAATTTAACGTTTCAAAGTATTACCTGTTCTAATGCGCGCTGATTATCTGTTCCTCATAGAACATTTTGATAACAGTGATATTCAAATTCCTGTTAAATATGATGTGAATAACGACAAGCCAAATCAAAATCAATTAAAGAGCCACGCAAAAATTGCTTTTATAGCAGGCGTACGTACCGCTTCTTTCACAATACCCAATTTACTAAACCAAATACCTGTAGACATTAGAGACTCAATGAATAGTAATAATATAAACCGTAAGCTGAAAGAACATAACATCAACTTGATTATAACATAACTGTTAATAGCGCGTTGATCAAATCTCAGGCCACGGCATGCTCTTGGGCGGAGCACCGCCGTGTCCTCACGGAGGCGATCGGCGGCGGCGATCCCTCGCGTCCGGCCCTGGTTCAGGCCATGGTCCGGAGCGAGAGTGCATGGGAGGCCGGCACCTCCTTCTGCGAAGCAGTAATGCTCGCGAAGGAGGAGGCGGAGCGCGCGAGGGAGAGGCAAGATTCGCGCCCTCGCGCCCCTAGTCGCCGCAGGAGACGCCCCGGGCGTCGGGAGTCGCGAGCCGACTTCCGGCCACCGTAGGCGCGGGCTTGCGGACGGTGAGCAATGTTAGCTCACCGTCCGATAGGGACCAGGCCCGGGTCGACGGCGCGTTGTGTTCCACGCGCGCCTCAAAGAGATGTCAGCACCAACTGACGGGGTCCGGAAGGGCCAATGCCTGCCGGGGTTGCGGGTTTGTCCGAAAGGGATATCGCGACCCCGGCACACAGGCAACGGAAGGAACACGGGTGGGTTTTAGTCAGTAAAAGTCTGACACGCCCTCTCGCTCCGCCCAGAGCGGGAGAAGTTATTTGATAATTTCCCACCCTCAAAAAAAAAAAAAAAAAGGCCACGGCATGCTAAGATATACTCCAGGGGTCTAATTGAGTGCTTTGTCTAAATGTAAGGAACTTGTAATTTATAAAATAAATAAATAAGTATACTAAATCTTTTCACTTCGTTGAAACCGCATTTCCAAGATGTAAATGACTGTAAAGAAAAGAATTTGTATTGCGTAATCAAATTAAAACAAAAACAAGCTTCGATTTGTCGTTACTTGGTTGGACACTCCAAATAACTACCATTTTTGCGGTAATCACAAGCTTGAAGATTGTAAGAAAGTCTAGGCACATCAAAAAACAATATTAACTAAATTTTGTCTACTTTTATGTAATTTAATAGAATTTTATGATTGTATGTGTATTTACTAATAGATATTGACCTGAAACTTGTATGTGTAGTGCAAACTGTTAATATAATTTGTTTTTTTAATAAAATAAGTAAATAAATCTGGATGAAAAGGACTGTTATAAAAATACTTGAAAGAAATTGTTAGCCTACCAAAAAATTACCTAGACACGAAGAATTAAAGCAGTATTAAGAAATATTTTTGTTTTCTTTTTCCTGTTATGTACGCCTTAAGTCCGGGCCGATTAAAGTTATGTTCATTCTTCTTTCTTCCATTTAACTTTTTCACCAAGTTAATTGGAATGTGAAATTCCATGTCCCATAACTATTTCTCATTACATAGTAATCTCCCGTATGAATTGCTTATCTCATCGTATGTAGGTATGTACGTCTATTAACTGTAGCATTATTATGTTCCGTACTATTCTGCATTAGTTATTCTACAGCAAATGAAACGACTGTGTTTCTCGCTCCTGTAAGCTGTGTTGGTATAATTGGAAATACGGACTGTTTTAATTGGATTTTCTTAACAATTGCACAATTTAATTGGCATGTATTTAATGGAACCCCAAATAATTCCCTTTTTGTTTTCCTATAATACTAAATAGCCTTTTAACTGCGACCAGCTTGGATGTAGCGCTCACCGACCGCTGCCGCGGCACTTATTAAATAAAAATATTGTACATCATTAGAAGATCGATAAGTTTTTAGTGGGTCAGTTAAATATTTCTCAATTTAATTCCTACACGCCTTCCTAATTCCTTCATCGGATGACCAGACGTATGAAGATGTGCCGTCGATATATCGCACCTTTAAAGGCTCGTGCAGACCAGCGCGACGCGACGGCGCGACGCGACTTGAACAATACAATTTCTAAGAAAACTTCACGGTATAACAATAACCGGTGTCGCGTCGCGTTGTCGCGTCGCGCTAGTCTGCACAACGCTTTAAACGACAATGACGTAAGTGTGAAAACATAATTTTAGAGAAAAACGTTTTTGATTTTTTTTTTTACTTAATCAGTTTTTTTTTAATGCTATTTATTATTCAATTTTTTACAAAAAGACATAAATAAGGATATAGGCTTATTTGTAAAATATTTTTGATTATTCTAACTCTGATATTTTAGTTGCTATTTAAGTATATTATTTTCGGGGGGTGCCTACAGTCGCGTCGTTGTTTCAAATAAAATGTTTATTTACTTCAAGAATCCTCAAAGAACAATGACGTAAATGCAGAACATTAGCCTTAATATAAAAATTAATTTTTAGTTTGGTGCTAAATCATTACTTACATCAACTCTTCAATATCCTTCCCGCGGGCAGCTGACCAATGGGTCGTTTTCGATTTAAATTCCTCCAATTACACAACGACGCAACTTCCCTCTAGCGGCAAATATTGCTATTACTTAAAAGTCGACGTCGCACACAAAACTTTAATAGTATTTAAATTGTTTCCCATTAAAAGGTCAGTTTTTGAAATTTTTGCACTTACGTCATTGTCGTTTTAAAGGTGCGATATGGTAGACTATTTGAACATTTTATCGTCCAGGGGCGGCAGACGGTAACAGTCTACGCAGTTCTAGGTACCCCATTAGGACTTAGCGACAGAATGCGGTCGTAAAGCGATCACTATCTATGTCGAGATTGCAGCCTTTGAAAGTTTTGTATCCCGATAACCATAACCTAGGTGTCAAGTTTTAAGTCAATAGGTTACTTCTAAGCATTCATGCACCATCGCTCGTCCATCGTATTATCGCTTACCATCGGATGAGATGGAGGCAAAATATGACACAAACAGTAAAAAAAGATGTCACATTAATATTGAAAACAAATAATTATAGTTTATAGTGATGGATTATTTGTGTACGGCTTCCATAATTATATACTATTTATTCATCCAGATTAGTGATTGTTATTGATAAAATCATTATTAATAGAAATAACATTGCATCTACATTTTTTTGTTTGCACAAACAAAACTAAATGAAGAAGTAACTCGGATTACTGAGGTACATTCCCGAAGCATCGCGAAAGCGTTACCTACCCGCCATTGTTCCACTAATGGCATCGAAATTCCTACAATCTTTTCCCGTTACATTAATCATTTCATTTGTTATCAAATACTCTCTTTTCCTTAATCTGAAACAGGATAAATACAGGCATAGAGGGAAAATTCAGGGTTAATATGACACTCACGAAGTACAGTTGTATGCCGAAAACGTGTACAAATAATAAGACTGCCACTCAACCCTGCTTCCGTGCGGGTTTGGGATAATCCTCGCCATTTTTGCTCGAGTCGGGGAATACGTCAAGTTCACACCTGCGGAGTTGTCGAACCCTTACCTCGCAACGTTCTCGGGGAGATTAGGATGTGTTGAAGTCCGGGCTGGACGAAAGATGTGTTGTACCTATTTATTTTGGATAAAAGATAGGGAAAAAGTTTTGGATAAAGGTAAGTTTGTCCTAATTGGTGTTGTGTGTCTGTTGGAATAAATAGAAGTAGAAATGAGAGTTACAATAATTATGTTCTAAATTGAATTACTTTTTACTATTGGCTATCTGAAAGTGTATAAACGTATTTACTTTTCTTTAGGATTTCGTGAAAACTGGCACGAAACCTTTAGATTTATCTTAAGTAACACATTGTTACAAGCAAAGCTTTTTAGGGTTCCGTAATGAAAAAACGGAATCACTCGTGTGTCTGTTTCCTGGGATAAATTCATCCCAACTATGGAACGCTTCATTAGTACGTGGTCCGACACGCACTTGTCCGGTTTTTCCTATTTCTTAACTCAAAACACTGGACAAATAAAATGGGATAGGTAACTTCCTATCATCTACTCTTGCAAAAATAGTCACCGAAGATCTGAAAATGCTTACATAAATTTCACCTGTAATTAGATTGTTCTTAGGTAATTTAAAGTACCCTTAACCGTTAAAGGCCTGATAAACAACTAATTAACGTGCTAATTGACGTGCTTGAGGGTCACCCAGGGCTTTACCGGTTAAACGAGGTCAATCAATCTGCCTAGCCTTTTACCAACTATATTGTGGTCGGCTTCTAATCTAACCGGATGCAGCTGAATACCGGTATTTTACATGGAGCGACTGCCTATCTGACCTCCACAACCCGGTAACTGGGTAATACGATACCCCTTGGTAAGATAGGTTGTCAGAATTTCGGCCTTCTGATGTAATGACTGTCAAAGATGCCACGAATGACAGTCGGGACCAACGGTTTAACGTGGTTTCCGAGGCATGGAGGAGTCTCGGTATGTAAAGATGGTCACCTATCCACGGACCAACCCTGGCAAGCGTAGATTAACCTGATGGATCGACCCGTGCGGCTGTTATTACTAAGCCACGAGCTCCTCAAAATAGCCTTAAATGAGGTATGGAAACAAATTACATTTGCGAAAGGAAATTAGGAATTCCACATCGCGTCGTCCGGTAACTAAGAGTTGGGGGAACCACGAAATACCTAATATTAAGTAGGCACCGCTAAGTTGAAACGAACAAAATGTTATTTAGGTTACTTGGGTTGTGGATTATTTCGTTAGGATAACTTACAAAAGGAAAGGCTGAAATGTTTTTATTGAGTAAACTATCATACTTTGTTGAAAAATTAACCTTTTTTTTTTTTTTTTTTTTTTTTTGAGGATGGGAAATTATCAAATAACTTCTCCCGCTCTGGGTGGAGCGGGAGGGCGTGTCAGACTTTTACTGACTAAAACCCACCCGTGTTCCTTCCGTTGCCTGTGTGCCGAGGTCGCGATATCCCTTTCAGACAAACCCGCGACCCCGGCAGGCATTGGCCCTTCCGGACCCCGTCAGTTGGTGCTGACATCTCTTTGAGGCGCGCGTGGAACACAACGCGCCGTCGACCCGGGCCTGGTCCCTATCGGACGGCGAGCTACCCATTGCTCACCGTCCGCAAGCCCGCGCCTACGGTGGCCGGAAGTCGGCTCGCGACTCCCGACGCCCGGGGCGTCTCCTGCGGCGACTAGGGGCGCGAGGGGGCGCATTTTGCCTCTCCCTCGCGCGCTCCGCCTCCTCCTTCGCGAGCATTACTGCTTCGCAGAAGGAGGTGACGGCCTCCCATGCACTCTCGCTCCGGACCATGGCCTGAACCAGGGCCGGACGCGAGAGATCGCCGCCGCCGATCGCCTCCGTGAGGACACGGCGGTGCTCCGCCCAAGCTGGGCAGACCTCCACCGTATGCTCCACCGTGTCCTCCGGGCGATCCACACAGTGGTGACACCCGGGCGTTTCCTCCCGCTTTATTCTGAACAGGAACCTCCCGAAACAACCATGTCCGGTGAGGACCTGTGTCAGGCGGAAGGTGAGGACGCCGTGGCGCCTCTCTAGCCACTCCTCAAAGAGGGGACTTATCGCCACAATTGTGGCGTGCCCATGAAAAATTAACCTGCTACTCTGTTAAACGCTATTTATAGAACACCTGCATATACACCTTTGAGTGGTGAAAACAGAGTTTGTAAATGACACTAAAAGGAAATTCATTATAGCGTAAGATCCGTCCTAGAGACGACCTTCACCCATCTGTTTAATGGATGAAAAGTATTTTTAGTATGTTAAAAAATATATTGCGAGTGGATTGTCTAAAAAAATCCTAGCCAGATTATGATGAACAAAAAATTAAAAAATTATTATTTTTCAAAAATTGCTCTCATTCGTTCAAGTCCATTAATGCGTTTAAGTAACAAATGTGTCTCTTAAAAAGCACTGTCCAATGATATATGACTTATGGCTTTTGGGCGCCAAGTACATTTCTAAACTTAGTGGCCAATTAGTCACCTATTTTAGGTCATTAACTCCGAATTGACTAACGATCGGCAAAAGTCGAATTAGTAGCAAAGCAGCTCCTTGAAAAGCTCTTTATCTTGCTATGTTTAAAAAAAGTCACTTTTTGAATGTTTAATTAATCACAGTCTGGCCAGGATGTTTTTTGCCAACCCACTCGTGATTTATTTTCTAACATACAAAATTTGATTTAAAATACTTTTCATCCATTAAACAGAGGGTGAAGGTCGTTCCTAGGTCGGATCCTCTACTATTAGTGAGTTTTGCTCACTTCATTGTCGTTACAATTATAATTAGTATGTTTTTTTATAAAGACACCAATCACTACTTCAATCCTGCCGGGGTCGCGGTACCCTGCGGCCCTGTGGTCGCGGGAAAATCCGAAAGGGATACCGTGGCCCCTGGCAATGTATAGGCAACTGAAGGAACACGGGTGGGTTTTAGTCAGTATGAATCTGACACGCCCTCCCGCTCCACCCAGAGCGGGAGAAGTTATTTGACAAGAACCAAGCAACAAAAAAAAAAAAAAAAAATGCCACCATTATTAAAATAAGTGTTTACACGAACCAAAAAGAAAAGTAATACGTTGAATTTACCAGAATGTAAATAAGGACGGCACCTAAATGTTTGATTGCGCCTTAAACTTTTTACCGTAATCATCAAATTATATAAAAAAATCTCGGTTCCGCGGCATTTTGCAGTTATATGATTGGGCTGTTAAAACTTGGATGGCGGCAACGCCGGTGGGCCAATTTTATAACATCAAAAAATATAATCGTCCTTACGATTTATAGGACTAATGTGAAACTCACATTGTGGCGTTTTTATGTTTGCCCCTAGTTACGTCGTAAAGACATTTTTATTTTAGGCCCCTGAGTGGGTCATTACTCACCCGGGAACTGTTTCAGCGTTTTTGGAAATATTGAATGTATTACCCTCTGATGTAATTGGGGCTTACGATGTTATCGACGGCCAGACTTTTTATGCTATATTTTTATTGATACGTTGTTATGGATCGATAATTGGCTTACTTTTTTAGGCCCCCGTTTTTCATTGTATATTTTGTTTGTATAACATACGTAGCTCGAGGAGCTCATGGTTAAGTTATAACAGCCGCACGGCTTGATCCATCAGGTTAAGCTACGCTTGCCGGAGTTGGTCCGTGGATGGGTGACCATCTTGACATACCGAGACTCCTCAAAAAGTTTCCGTGTCTCGGAAAGCACGTTTAGCCGTTGGTCCCGGTTGTCATTCGTGGATCTTTGACAGTCGTTACGGGTCGTCAGAAGCTCGAAAGTCTGACAGCCAGTCTTACCAAGGGATATCGTATTACCCAGTTAATGGGTTGTGAAGATCAGATAAGCAGTCGCTCCATCTAAAATACTGGTATTCAGCTGCATTCGGTTAGACTGGAAGCTAACCCCATAGTTGGAAAAAGGCTAGGCAAATATGTAGATACATCACATTTAAATATCTAGATAATATCATAGCCTCTATCTAGATAATATTGTCTCTTAGTGGTCAAGTTCGTTCTGTATAGGTAATCCTGCGAACTGCATTATTCAGAAGGAAGCTTGGAGGTATATAGTCCTCTACGGGTTTTACCCGAACACTATTGACATAACTGTGAATAGTTTTATTTCCGTAGTTCCAATACACAGACAATGGTGCTTATAAATTGGTGCACGTGTGCACTGCATACATTGATCGGTCCTCGCTCAAAGGTGTCACAATCGTCATTTTTGTCCGTTTGCTCGCGAAATTCAAAGCGGTGATATATGAAACGTCATTTGCGAACAGTTCGCCGTGACGTATTGTTCGTAACGTGATGCACCTGCGATCCGTCACGGCGCACAGTGGGGAAAATGAAAATGTCAAAACGAGCACGCGGAGCATTTAATCTTCAGGAGGCCTGGCAATGCTTTGTTTTAGGAGAAAAGTTTTTATTTTGTTACCTAAATATAGTTTCGATTTTCTAGTTTCGAATTCATGTAATGTATGTGGAAGTCTCGCGTACCTACCTATATCTACCTATTCTATGTACAACTCCGTTCCCGGTTATCTTTTGTTTAGTTCGCCGTTTGACAGCGAAATGTTCCAGGGCTTATATTGTTTTCGGAAAAGCTATTATGGAATTATGAATGGGCACCAACGAAATTATTTTTGGTGGATTTAATGTTAACAAGTAATTACAAGTAGAAATTAATAATCTTTTGTGTTTCAGGTTTATACAATGGATTACAAAGGTTTGGAATGTTTTGATTGTAGGTAACTTCGGAAAATTGGATTTTGGTGAATTGTGAAAACTGATTGTATTCATAATATAAATTAAATATGCAGATAAATGGTAATAATATTGAAACATGTATTTGCTAAGCCGGTTTTTTTTTGTACTACTAAATGATAATTTTCCGGATCAAATTTGGGCCGATAAAAAAAAGTATTTCCACTGATGTTCGTAACATAAGGTCCAGTTGAAAACCAGCGTCTGGCATTTATGCTGAACAGGCGCAGCCGTGAAGCACACAATATTTTTTAAGTTATCTTTATTTTTTCTGTTTTTGTGTGAATATTGTGTGCCTTAACCTGAGTCAAATAAATTTATTTTCTTTCTTTCTTAACTTTTTTCTCTTCATCTTAGATTTCAATGATCATTAAATTTACTGAGTAATGGAATTTCGTAATACTCCCGTTTTTCATAAGATCATTATTTGTTACATAGCCGAGACTGTAAAAATCTCAAGGTTACATTCAACCTCATAAACTCGTACAAAAAGCACATTTTTTCATTAGAACAACCGCAAACTGTTGTGAGGAGCTTGCCTCCGTTTACGATGCAGGCCGCACTCCACGTATAAATTACCTTAATGGCTTATTTGACATGATTTATAGCCAACACCTAGCTCGGGTAAACGCGCCTATTTGATGTTTCATTTCGCTTTGGGGAATTAGCGTGAAATCTGGGTAGAGTAATTATGTTCCTACTCGAATTTAGAACTTCGACACTCCGTTTGGCTTATTCGGTTTATGTTTATAATTTTGGCTGCCAGTGTTTTGGGTACCGTTATATAATTTGGAGGGATGTTTTTCGGTTAGCCTTTGATTGATATGTTTCCTTTTAAACCTTAAAAAACGGTGGGATAGGTAATGCTATGATGATATCCTAATGCAACTGCTGTGTATTGATTATCGCTTAAAGAGCACGTGCATGTTTTTCGCTTTTTCATTCAGCAGTCTTTGCCAGACTTCTTTAGTTAGTAGGTATTTAAAACCTGTTCGGGTTATGAACCATGCCGTTATTCCGATTTAGCTTTCTTTGTTTTTCCCTCGCTTTTATTTATTTGGCGGTTGGATTCACAACAAACATAGGTCTGTTGTGTATCCAACCGCAAAAATAATACTTTTAAACTACGAAAGTACCTACATAAAAGGTTTAGTCACAAAGGTTTGGTTATAGTCGACCTTGTCAGTGTTTTGCCACTTTTGACAACAATACCCAGAAAAGGATGATGGGCAAATTTGTATGGAAGGTGGTCCATATTAGCAATACACGTAGTGGATGTCTTTTTAGGTAGGTCTTGTCATAAGATACATGAAAATAAAATAATTTTTATTTTAATGAACCGGGTATTAGTACAGTCAAGTTCATAAGACTTAAGTGTTAACAAGGATTTTTTTTTCTGGTATATCTATTCTACGTGTTTATTTACTTATGTATGTGAGTATGTTTACATACGTGCGTTTTAATCAAGACTAGATATATTGGTACAGTCAAAGACATTAATATGTAACCACATACAAATGTATATTACTGCATATGAAATGTTCCATCTAGCTAGGTGTTTACATGTTAACATTTCTGACTGTAGGTACACGCCGGCAATGGAATTTGAACGCATACACTATGGATGCGAGGCCAAACACATACTGCTCGGTAACACCCAACCCCAACCCCAAATCAAAACTTTTCGACCTGAGTGTACATATTACCCGGTTACTTGGATTTTTTAAAATATTTTTTTATTTACATATGGCCTATAAACTATCATAAAAAAATATTTCATGCGTATTGGTTACTTGGACCAATTTGACGCATTGTCCTTTAAACTTGGAACTATTTAACTGTCACATAGACCTTATCGTTTTATGATGTACAAGAGTCATTCAACCTCAGTGTGGAAAAGAAATCATTAGGTCGACTAAGCAAAACAAAAAGTTAAAAGAACAACAACACAATACTATTTTGTGTAGCATCAGCTTTCGTAGAAACAGAGCGCTATGTGAACGACATGTACCGTACTCCACAGAAACCCATGTTAGCTGGAAATTTCACCGAAATAGGTACGAATACAACATATTAACGCCTGTTTTGCTTAAAACGGATGGCGTTGGTAGAGATGTATGTAATATTTAGTAATGTTATAATTCCCATATAGAGGCAACCCTGTTGCCATTAAACAATCTAGATGCTGGGCTGCTTCTAAGGATTACTTATTGAAAAAGCCCAATAACAACTTGCCCGACCCAAGATTAAAATTCTGGAGGACAATGCTCAGCAGTCGGGCTCTAGACCAACGAGATAGTCGGAAAGTTCCTAATAAATTCCATGACCACTGATTAGAAGATCTCTTATTTCGTAAATTTGTAATCCCACATACTGGGATTACAAATTTACGAAATAAGAGATCTTATCTGTCATTTCGTCAACCCGTCGCCGCGTCATTATGTCGTATTCGTTTTTTCTACAACTTTGATGAAATTTATTGCACAAGATTTATACTGAAAAGGAAACGTGATTCGGTAGATCTATTTTTTGATTGCCTACCGTCAAAATAGAGGTGACAGTTATTCTACTCCTCCGGGTGGTTACTGAATGAATAGAAAATGTTCAGACGATCCTGTATTGAGTTCAATCGAGGCTTATTTATTACTAGCTTTAACGCGCGGCTTGGCTCGCCTGGAGATCAGAAATTATCCCACGGGAACGTACCAACGTGATAAAAAGTGTATATTTTGTCCTGACCCTGGTCATGGTCTATCCTTGGGCCAAAGGAGGTGGCCAATTTTTGTATCGAGGCTTGGCCCACTTATGAAATATTATGTACAGGAAAACTTATAACCTCAAGTCAAAGCTATTGCCCTCTAGACTAACAATATAGAAACAAATGATCTCTAGAAGTCCTGGGTTTTTTACGAGGCAATTTTAAAAATGTTTCTTTTTCGTAAATGTCAGGCATTTTTTTACTTTTATAAAAAATATAATATTAGGAATACTTTTAGTTAATGTTTAACAGGGGCAATCTGACTTCTAGGCAATCTTTGATGAATTCTGGTTGCTCTGAGAGCTTTCTTGTCTTGACCTCCATAAGTTTTTCGGTTCCAAGAAGGCTGCCAGTTTTTTTATAGATAAAAACTACGACGACATGCTAATAAAGCGCTTGTTCTCAAGACCTGCAATATTAAATAAACAGTCCCAAGTTCTAACTTTTTTCTTTTTACAGACTGTTTTAGTAATGTTGCTAACATAATCAGGCGCAATTATTTATAAAATAAAAAAAATAAGCTTTGCAAACACTTTTAATTTACGTTTTATAAGGAATTAGGTTCGTGTTCCAGAACAATAAATTATTTCAGGTTGAGTATCGATAACAGACAGTTTCTCAGTTTTCACCTACTTTCTACTATTAATGGATTAAACAGATTTGTCTCAAATTTGCTGGGTAGCACATAAAAATAAAACTGCAAATGAAATGCTTTAATTCAAGTTATCTTCAAGCTTTATTACTGGTTCTGCCATTGGCTCTGCAGTTAGTTGTCGTTGTTGCTCTTGGAGCTGTGCTGTGCGTTATATTATGTTCCTCTTCAGCTGGTTTAGATTGTTGCAAAGGTTATTTCAGTAGTGTAATAGGATCATTTATTATTGCTTCTGCTCGAGTCCAATATGCATGATACGACATCTTCCATCATATTTTTTTTGTAACTGTAAAAATAGCGCTTTCAATATTGATCGATTTTTTAAGTGGTCAATTAATTATTTATTCATATATAGGCACATCTTTTACGAATTGTATTGTCACTCGTCTACCCATTGTTCACCAATGGCGGAGAGCCGAAGGTACGACAATGATAAATATAGCGTACTTATTATTTTATTAGTTACTAGCTGCGCCCCGCGGTTTCACCCGCAAAAGTCTTGATCCCGTGAGAATGTCGGAATAAAAGGTATCCTATGCTCTTCTCCAGGTCATGGTCTACCTATGTGCCTAATTTCATCCAAATTCTTTCAGCCGTTTAAGCGTGAAAGCGTAACAACTCAACAAACTCACTTTTGCATTTATAATACACTCGAGAGCAATGAATCCGGGTCACTTAAAGAATGTTAAAAATCTCGGAAACTAAAAATGATAGGTTAATGCAATAAATTGTATTTAATAGACAATGTAATACTCCTTAAATGAAAGTAAAAAAAATATGAGTCACCATACATTTTATTAACACAAAATTACATAAAGAAAAAAACTACTGATCTCTCCTTAAAACAAAAATAGGAAACATGAAATTTTTGAACTTTATTACGATTTTCTTGAATTTTAATACTTCGTATTGCCTCCTCGTGCTTCCATTACTGCGTTTACGCGGTTTGGCATGCTGTACACCAAGTTCCTTATACGATTTTGGGGAATATTCTCCCATTCCTCTGTGAGAGCAATTTTGAGCTCACGAAGCGTGATTGGGGGAGGGTTTCGTTGTTTTACGCATCTGCCTAGCTCGTCCCAAGCATGCTCGATCGGGTTGATATCCGGGCTGCGCGCTGGCCACTCCATACGAGTAATGTTCATCTCTTGAAGGTAGTCATTCACAATCCTACCTGTATGAGGTCGGGCATTGTCATGCATAAATATAGCATCCTCACCTAAATTGACCATAAATGGACCAACGTGATCATTGAGGATTTCTTCCACATATCTTACGCTAGTTAAAGAGCCGTTTTCTATGATCACCAGCTCTGTGCGACTTTCAGAAGAAATTCCGGCCCACACAAGTACAGACCCACCACCGTAGGCTACTTTTTCTTCGATGCATGCTTGCTTGAATCTTTCCCCTGGTCTTCGATACACTCTATGTCTTCCATCGTGCTTGTAGAGCATAAATTTTGATTCGTCGGAGAACATAACTTTTGACCAATCTTCAATACTCCAATTTACGTGGCTCTGGGCATATCTTAGTCTTGAAATACGATGCCCACGCTCCAGTTTAGGGCCGTTTGCAGGTCTAAGGGGTTTTAAGTTAGATTCAGCAAGCCGACGTCTTACTGTCCATGCACTTGGGTTACTTCCTCCGAGGCGTCGAAACTGATTTGTGAGTTCAGTTCCTGTGAGAAAGCGATTTCGAAGCATGGTGTTCACCAAGTATCGGTCTTCTCGTGCTGTGGTACACCTGGTTCTGCCCGTTCCTGGTCTGCGTAGGTTAGAACCAGTTTCTTCGTAACGTCGGAGAACTCTTTGTACTGTTGACAGCGACACACCGACAGTCCTGGCTGTATCGCGCTGACTCCGGCCGGTTTCCAGCATTGTAAGTATTCTGGTGCATTCTTCAGGCGTAAGCGACATAATTTCAGCTTGAATAATGAATATAGAGCACTATCAACATGGTTTATGTACCCACATAAATGACAGATTACAAACAAAAGCAAAACCAAATGCTGTAATTTCGTAGTTCCATCTTCGAAAGTGGCCCTTTTTCAAATTTGGTTTTTTTATGATATAACTTTACAATAACTAAGAAGTTTTAATACCTTCATTTAAGGAGTATTACATTGTCTATTAAATACAATTTATTGCATTAACCTAGCATTTATTAGTTTCCGAGATTTTTAGGATTCTTTAAGTGACCCGGATTCATTGCTCTCGAGTGTATTAGTTGGGAAGTTAGGATTACTTTGGATTTTATGTTGAAAGAAATTAAAATTAACAATTCTGTGGAGACTGAAGAATGTCAGTTTAAGTTGATCGATATGTTTTTGCGTGAGTGCTATGCGGCAGTGCGGCTGGCGGCTGGCGGCTGGTGGCCTTAACCTCAGTCAAATAAATTTATTTTATTTCTTTCTTTCTTTCACTGCAGCAGGTGGAACGAATGGACTCTATCCACCAATTAAACTTACAAAGCAATGGTTCACTTGCAGGCGTTTCATAACCTCTGAGATGTCGATAGGCACACAAGCAGTTTTTTAGGGTATCTTCTTATTCTACGTCGTTGTAGATCCAGAAAAAGATAAAATTAATTAAGAAATTCAACCTATAATCTAAACCTAAAATATTATCTCAGTAAACAAAACTAGAAAACTGCTCGCTTTACTAAATTCTTATATTTTTTTAATGCATAAGCTTTATGCACTTGAGTCTCAAGTGAAAGCATTAAAATAAATTAAGTGCACTTTCAAAATTTACGACGTGAACGTTGGAAAACTTAGGTGTTTGTCATGTTCATCTTGAGAGATGCCTTTAAACTTAAAATTTATACGTTCAAAAAAGCGGTGTAGCTCTCAAAGGAATTATGGACCATACATCAAAAGTTTAGAGCTGGGTCGGAGCTCCAGTCCTCCCGTCAGATATCGCGCTATACACTACCTACTTCCGATGAGAAATTAATAGTTGTTTGTTGAAATTTCCGTGGAACTCCGCGTTACGGAAACTGACTAGCGTTCAAATTAAAAAGCTGAGGAAATTTCTGTGTATTGAGAGAAAGAATTTGATGAAATCGGGCTGCTATAGAGTCGATAACGGATATTTGATAATCTGAGAGTGGAAGCTGTAGTATTTCTATTAAGAGTTCTTGGTGAAGAATATTGAAGGTGGAGATTAAAAAATAAATGTTATATTATACTTGCGTACTGGTCAATTGTCTTAACTTCCCCTGGCGTCCTATGTTTGTCTATAATGGAAAAGATGTAATATCTTTTTCATTTTACTTGTATGGCAATCGAAAGTTAAAGTTCTCTATGAAAACTCAAAGTTTCGATTGCAGAGAAGTTTGAAAGTTTTACTTGCAGATATTACAGCAAAATTAATGTTGCAGTCTTTTCAATATAACGGAGGATCATGCTCAGCAATTTGAGGTATTATAGACTCTTAACGTTAAACAGTAATAGGTCTGTACCTACCAGCCTGTAAACTAGTTATCGGTCATGAATTTAACTACCCATCTATATAAACTGACGAGCATGTAAAAAAGCCACTTGCAAAGTGCCAAAAAAATCTAAATATCTCCTAAGCCACACAAGTTAGCTACATGAAGTAAAAAAAAAATTTATGCGCTGTCAAATATACTTGAATTTTGCTTTTTACTTCAAGAAGCTATCTTGCGTGGTTTCAGAAATATTTCATGATAAGTTAGTGGCTCTTTTATTTTTTTCGTCAGTATATATACTATTATAATAATATAATAAAGCTGAGGAGTTGGTTTGTTTGAACGCGCTAATCTCAGTAACTGCAAGTCAGATTTGAAAAAATCTTTTTGTATTTGACAGCCCAATTATTAAGGAAGGCTATAAGATAATAATTTAAAATCACGCTACGAATTAAAGGAGCACACCAAAATAAATTGTGTTGTCTTACGACTTCCACGCGAACGAAATCACGGGCCAAAGTTAGTTAATAAAAAAATGTTAAACAACGAACATCACATTTACATGACATCAAAAAACACATTACATCGCACATAAAAGTCGTAATTTAACGAAAGCAATCGAAATTACCGTCCAATTGATTTCGAAGCGAACATCAATTAATATCGTAAAGCAGTTTGGTGAACGAATCTCATATTTATGTTTTAAAGCAGGAGTCACCAAATGGCGGACCGCGGTCCGAATCCGGAACGCTCGACCCGTTTAACCTTAAATAAACAGTAAACTTTATAATGAAAATTTTATCTAAAAATATTAAATTTTACTTCAGAGTTCAGACAGATAGTTTAAGTAAAAATTGTAATTTTACACATTAATATTAATTACTTACTTTTTTATTTTATTATTTATTTCTTTCATTAACAATTTTAACATTGTATCCAAATGCATTATTTATAAACTAACACAACATGATGATATATACATTAAGAATAATACAAATAAATTATTCAAAATTGCAATTTTTGTTCATAACTTACATAATATTTTATAATATGTAATACAAATTGCTGTTTTTAATCTTGGTTGCTAGTAGGTAATCGTCTACCAAATGGACCGCGACAGTAAAATATTTTTTTAAAACGGACCTCCGATGAAACTTATTGGTGATCCCTGCTTTAAAGCATGATAATTTTACGAAGTGTGTAAATTTGTTGATTGGTGCTTGGTGCGCTGCCCGTAAATAAATTCAGGCTCAAACTATTAATTTACTGAGAACTAAGTTAAATGTTATTAAGTTATGACTGAAATAAACGTGTGAGTTAATTATTGCTGTTTGTAAAATAAGATAGTACTTATAAATTGTTTTGTTGGTGATATACTTGTTAGTAAGACGAGAGAACCCGTGTAATAAAAGTGGTTGCAGCATTGTGTCTATAAATTCAACGGCACTCACTTGAGGTAAGAATAAACAGCTTGAAGTAGGAATTCTTTTTCACAACACTTAAAAAAGGAATAATGGGCTCAGAACATGGTTTTTTGTTTAGGTATTTTGTTAGGGGAGCGAATCGGAAAAGTGGCGAAACGGGAAGTAACCCAATAAATAGCCACCACATCCTTCTATTTTCGTATTCAAACAAGTGAAATTATATTAAAATTTAAAAAACCATTTCCTCATCTCTCACCAGACCCTGTTTATCATCTATCTATAACCTATTCATTGAGACCATTCCAATGAGCCAAAAACGATACCTGTGCTGTAAGTTGGTAAGGGAGTTGGGTATCCTACAAATTCCAGGTGATGCTGCAGCATCAGTTTAAGGTTACTATTTTCTTCTAATATCATTGACGTAACAGAATACCAAATATCAAATCGATCAGACCTGATGAAGACGCTCACATCCATTCATCAACTAGAAAAGAGGTGATAATCTTCAAACGGCTAAACCGATTTTGATAAAACACACAAACCTGCTTCAAATAAAAAAAGCCACATCCAAATCGGTTCACCCGTTTAAGAGCTACGTGCCACAGACAGACATACACACATAGCAGTCAAACTTATAACAACCAGCTTTTGGCATTGGGGGCTAAAAAAAAAAAAAATGTCCATCAATAAAATAAAAATACTTCATCTAATGATGAAATATCCCAGGATTGCGAATTTCCTCTCATCAAAAACTTTTTAGCTGAACCCTATGATTTCATTATTGAAACAAGCAATATAAAAGTTATTTGTGTCCTGAATTCCTGGTCCTGGTTTGTTTTTCATTGATGGACAAGACCAGGATCATTTACTTTATAAAGCCATCTCTTATTACCGGAGAGACCAGTTGACATACGATTATATGCCACTAGCTCTTGCCCGCGGCTTCGCACCCGTGGAGGTCGGAAATATATCTCACGGGAACGTACTAACGGTTCGGGATACCTGTGTGCCAAATTTCATCGAAATCTGTTCAGCCGTTAGGGCGTGAAAGGTAACAAATATACAGACAGACAGACAGACTTACTTCGACATTCATAATATTAGTGTAAGTATGGATTTTGCAGGAAAATAAGAATAGGTAGCAAAACCATAGATAAAGGTGCACCGTCGTGCACTAGAATTTGCCGATAACCGTATTACGTCTCATATGATAGCGAGGCAATTTATTACAACGGCTTGTCACTGAAAACTGTCTTGCAGAAAAACCAACCGCTTGCTCCAGAATTTGTGGAGATTTCATCTTCCTGACTGGAGCACAAAGACTGAATCGTAGCTGCGGAAAATGAAAGAAAAAGCCGGAGTTAAATTATGTAATAACCCATGCTACCATAAATTGTATTTTATTATCCAAAATAAGTAGACTTTTACCACCCCATGTATTCGATAACCACTTAGAAATTACACGAAATATTTGCGGTGGACTCGAACAAATAGCGGTTCAAATTTAATGTTTCCTGTGTTCTGGGGTCGAGGCATTCCACGGTGGTGCACGGCACGCCACATTTGACGTTTATTCGATTTAAGTCCAACCACGAACCGCAAGTCCGGTAAAGTACCGTGTGAATAAAGTTTAAGCTCTAAATTCAGTTTCCTGTGTGGAACGTTTCTGCAATACTTTGTAGCAATCAGGGGTCTCCCGGGATTGGTGCGCAAACTGGTGCTGTAACGACAATGGTGCGTTGAGTTCCATATTTCGACATTTGCATGCTGTTTTGTGGACGAAAAATGTGTTTTGTATTTTCCTGTTCAGGAAAAATAGCGTAGATTTTGTGATTGTTGCATTTAGGTGTGTAGGACCTAAAGATTGTTCAATGCATTTTACTTTTGCGTATGCTTAGTGACTAACTCGGTGTCAGAGCTAAAACCGCCCATGGGCCTCTGACTTGGCTTCACATACCGTCGAGAAATATCTCTCAGGCATGCCGGTTTCCCTCACTGTTTTTGAAGCAAATGATAATTATACAATACGCACATGAATCCGAGAAGACAGCAGTGCATTTAAATGATGTTTAAGTGTATTGGGCAAATTAAAAAAAACAATAATATAATGGCATAATTTAATAATAATGAAAATACTTCTAAGTATTTAAATAATAACTACCTACATTATTCTTATGCAATACATAAAATTAAAATAACTAATATACTATACCTATATACACAAACCTAATAATATACAATATATACATAATTATACACCCAATTAAACACATCTAATAATTTATAATAATATTGAATTACTGCTTAGCCTTCTTCCTCTCTCCTTATTTTGCTGTGCCCGACAGGGTCCATATTGATCTCTTACTTATTAAATCATCTATGTAATACATATGGAATGCAATAAAGAATTGAGTATTTAAATTATATAATGTACTTTACCAATTATGTCATTGTTGCCACTATTCTTAAGTGAAAATTATCAGGAAGCATTATATAATATTCAAAGTGCACCTTATAACGATACCTCCTTAAATTCATCGTTAAGATTCCCATTCTAGTGAAATGTAAACCTAATAATGTTGAAATGGATTTCAATAAGAGCTTACTACGTAGCCTTAAGGCACCATTTTATCAACGTCAAAGTAATCCGAGGTGGCAGTGTTTCAATCCACTGAGAATGGGACGAACAAATATTTTTGAGCACACGACTGTTGTTGTGGAGTTGGAATCCATTGCTGTTTATTTAGGGAACAGATGTACAGAGATTTTACTTCAACTGAGCAGTGAAACATGAAATAAATGTTGTGAAATAAAAGAGCGTATTTTTCCGCACAATTTTTCTCATTCATGAAACATTCAGTCAAAATAACATTAATAAACACAAATGGCTGAATTTAAATCACTCTGTATTAACTTGTCTCGACTTTTACCGCATTGAATTCATAAAATCTGGGGCTCCACATTTTAAATTTCAATAACATGCTAATATAAAATTGGTTTTGCGAAGTTCGGGGCTACGCTTCAAAACCCTCACACTTGTTCCTTTCAAGAGGTTGGATTTTCCATACTAGGCCTGAGTATGTAAAGCGGATTTAGAAAGAAATAGAATATTTGATTTTACAGACCCTAAACTCTATTTCTGAGTGATAAGGTTTTATTTCCCTTAACATTAAGGCTTATTTTTGATACTCCGAATCTGAATATTGAAACCATAAAGTCAGTGTCATAAACTGGATTACCGTGATGGCAACTATGATTGAATTGGTGATGAAACTTCATTAGTCCGTAATTGAAGTGACACCTCTGGGGTAAAACAGACGTAATGGATGTTATATTCTGTAGATTAATTTTCTATTTCAGGACCGCCTTTAATACCTAATCTTATTTCTCCATTATTAGATTTTTTGTAGGAGAATATTGTAGGTCTTTTTTGCTTTTATCTTTCATTTACTAATATAACTTTTTAACGTTGTGTCAGTTTATTTGAATTTTCTTCTGATTTCAGATGAAATGAATCGCGGATACATGAAAAATGTCAGAACTTCAAATCACCCAAAATAAACTCATAAAAATACTGCTGAAATATCCATATTTAACATCAACCAGCTATATACGAGTATATAGAGATATACAAAAATAATGAATATCAAACAACTATATATTTACAATACATGTATTATCATCAGAATTCATACCAAGAGTCTTTACACGAACATAAAACTCACCCAATATAAACAAGTCAGTCAACGTAGCACACGACGAGCTAGCTTGCTAGTTTTACCACGAATGAATAGGTTGGTTCACTCCACATTTTAGGTATGAAGCTACAAGTACGCGGCGGGCCCGCCTTGTCGGGCCAACTCAGTGAGTGTAACATAGTCAGAAGATATAAGAGTTATGAGATAGAAAGAGAGGCAATTTCTAGGTGCATATAACTGTAGGTGATTAGCCCTGTGCGACCTGGTTTGAACTTTATTGTGTCGTAGTCGCTTTTTATTTAAATGGTTTTGCGGAGAGAACTATCTGGGGTTTTATCCAAACCGGAACTAACTAAGGCAAAAATGCTTACTTTTAAAGGAGCAGAACTTTGTAATAGACCCCCCAGCATAAGAAATTTACACTCTTTCAATGGATTTAAAACTCAACACAGTTTATAAAAGGGACGAAAAAAAAAAGTTCTAATTAGTCCGTCAGTCACATAATTAAAAACATTACTTAGATAAACGCATTTTAAGTTGGGGAGTGGGGGTCGCTACGTCACTAGTAGGATGTATGAAATCGGCATTCTCGTGACGTCATGGCACATTTTACCCAATTTCTCATCTATAGATTAAGTACGTAAAAAAAGAAAAAAATACGTGTCTAATATTTTTTAACAATCTCAAAGACGGACAAACAAAAATTTTTAGTCGTCATCCCTATTACGGGACGATCACTTTTGGAGAAATTAAGCCATAAATTGGGTATCTAGTTTGTAACTGATGACGAAGAACTTTGTCTAATTTATGTATGTTCTAGTATTGTTCTCAAGTAAGTGATATATGTCTTTATCTATATACTTAATAATATTACAAAAGAGGTAAATTTTGTTTATTTGTAAATTTGTATGTAATCTCCGGAACTACCAATCCGATTTAAAAAATATTTTTGCATTGAATAGCCCAATTCTTGATGAATATTATAGGTTATGTAACATCATGCCACGACCCTTACGAGCCGAGCAAAACGAAAAAACGCTAAGCGAAAACGGATTCGACGTGGTGGGTTGGGGGCCGAAATTTTATGCGGACGAAGTCGTGACACAGAAGCTTGTTGAGAATAAAGTTTCTTTAAACCTAAAAAAACTTAGATAAGCACTCTTGAAATATGATTTTTTTACAGTGCTAATACAACAAAATATAATAGTGCGATACATAGTCATCGGTAGGCAGGCAGGCAGTTGAGCTCCACGGTTACTGACAAAGGCTTGCATTGACTGGACAGGTCCACTCAAATCTGTGTGGTTCTTTCCTCAAAAGAACATTTCAGACACTCATCTACATGGTCCTCATGTGACTTGACCAAGATTATGTCTGGACTTTAATAGAGACTACGACCTCTGAGTTTGTTTCGGCCTTTCTTCTCAGAGTAGTCAGATAGGAAACACCGACCTCATCTAGCTTATTTTTTTTTTTTTTTGTATGACGTGTAAAAGTGATCCGATATCCTTTTTACAGAATAAACAATTTCATTTCATTTCACTTGTGACGCTGACGGCTGACGGTTGTCTAGTTAGATATCGTTAGTGATAACGATGGTGTTTTCCATCCATCTATCTACACAATCCCTAGTGAATTTCAAAGCTGGAATAAACGGTATTGAGGACCTCACGAATCCATCCTTTAAATTTACATAAGACAAAGTGGTGCTGTTATAATGACCCGGCAAATAACTTGGCATTCAAGTTAGGATTTTAAATCAAATACATTAAATTCTATTTTACGATGGCTATATATAGAATAGTGGACGACTTGCGGGCCGCTCACTGCGCGCGAGCCGTCACACGTTGCGCCGACAGCGTGCTTCAAGTGAGTAGCCCGCTCCCCGGCGAACAAACGCCTGCAGGCGGTATGCAAGCCGGAGCCTCGCCGTACGGAAGGTGACGCCTAAGCGCCTGCACACCATCCTTTCTGTAAGCTACCAACTAGTAAGCGGCGCATGAACAACAAGCTGTCACCTCACTGGTGGCGTGCCTGCAGCGAGCGGTCGCTCTGCTGACTCCGCCTCGAAAAATATCCATCCGCTAGTCGCCGACGGATATTTTTCGAGGCGGAGCCGGGCCGTTGCTGCGCTGGAGTGGCGCGGTTATAAGGAGTGATGACCTTTAGACGTACAAGCAATACGTTTACGGATCGAAATGCCGAATACAACTTCTGAATTTAGGTACTCATACTTCGTTCAATAAAATAAAGCAAATGAATGATTTTGATTTGACAACGCAAACTACCTTCATTCATCATTATGTTCCTGCCCTTGTTCTATGTTACTTGGGGTTGGCGCAACACGTTTTCTCTTTTCATTCTCCCCTGTCAACCGTCACGCTATCATTTACTCCCTTCTCTTTTATATCATTCCTCATGTAATCCATCCATCTTTTCTTTGGCCTTCCTCTCCCTCTTCATCCATCAATGCAACCGTCCCTCATTATTTATTTAACGATTTTATTATCTTATTAAAATAATAATAACTCAACAGAAAACCAATTCAATTAAAACATTAAATAATCATAGTAATGTATTCTTGCCTAATAATGGTCTTTGTCAACTGTGATAAAAAGAACCACCTGCTGGTACAGTTACAAGGGGTACAACGTTATATCTGCTTCTTCTATCGCTATATTACTAAGAAAACGTAGAAGGCTTCTATAAAATTGAAATAAGAAATGTAAAGAATAATACATTTTCTGAGATTTTACATATATTTTTCTCTTTGCTTATCATAACTTATTGTTTATTCTACTGTGTAGTTTCTTTTAATTAGAATCCAACAAGTGTTATTTGACATTCATATTAGGTATGAAGCAGGGATGTTGCGGATGCAGATTTTTTAACATCCGCGGATGCGGCCCCAAGGCGAAATTCAAAATTTATTTCCAAATTGCAGCGCTGCTTCGTTGTATGATGATCATAATTCAAGTCGTGGCTGTTATTATAAAATAATTACTAAATTATTTTATAATAACAGCCACGACTTAATCATTTAAAAATCTACCTATAAATAGCTTTCGAAGTTTTATGTGTTTATTTATTTATTTAAACTTTTCACACTCAAAAAAGTACAAAGGCGGACTTAATGACTGATGTGCCTACCTTAATGTGTTTGATAGATATAAGACTATTTCGTGAAATGTGATGATTTAGAGCTATATTGATGATTTAAATTATTATAATTTCCATTTTTTTTATTATAATTTTACTTATATTCACCCTTTTTGACCCACATCTGCATCCGCATGAGCTCCGCATTGATTAATGCGGATACGAAGGTCTTAATATATGTGGATGCTGTTGCGAATATCCGCAACATCCCAACCAACCCATTCCCATCCCATTTTTATTATCCCTGGTATGAAGATGTACTAGTGAATATCGTTTATTACTACTAATCTGTGATAATAAATTCCACTCGTTAGTTCACGTTCAACTATTAAGTCAAATGTACTCCTGAAATCGGTTACGCCTCAGTGGGTACTTACGCTTAGCCAGTTCTTATAAAGTAATACAGAAATATATTACTTGGAGTAATGCCATGTGCCAATAATCTCCATAATAGCTTCTTATCTTCGTAAAATATTACTCAGTTATTATATTTCCTCGTATTCTATGAAAAGCTGTATCAATGCCAATGTGGAGTAATCGGGTGTATGTGTAATTGGGTATGTATGTATCTATAGAATACGTTGTTGAAGTATTCAGCGTAGGGTATGTTGTGTTATATCCGATGTTTTCTATGATGATAAATGCGAATGTCTCTCTCTTTTATGGCTAGCTACCGATCGATTCTGATGAAATTAGATATAGTAAGCACGCACTTGGCCGGTTTATTTTTATTTTCCTAGACGAAAACTACCCTAAAGCCAGGTTCGCACGGACGTATTTTTATCGCGGCGATTATTTTTCGTACATTGGATTTTCAACTCTAGGTATTAAGCCGAGCATTGAGAATTCAACAGAGCGCTTGTAGCGCGTATCCCAGCGCGTCAAGAAAACACACTGTTGGATAGTCAACTCTCGGCGCTGAGCAGAGCGTCGAAAATCCAAAACGTGAAAAAAATCGCCGCGATAAAAATACGCCAGTGCGAAAATGGCTTTAGGGTAGTTTTCACCTCTGCCGGGGTTGCGGGTTTGTCTGAAAGGGATATCGCGACCTCGGCACACAGGCAACGGAAGGAACACGGGTGGGTTTTAGTCAGTAAAAGTCTGACACGCCCTCCCGCTCCACCCAGAGCGGGAGAAGTTATTTGATAATTTCCCATCCTCAAAAAAAAAAAAAAAAAAGAGGGTAGTTTTCACCTAGGAAAATAAAAATAAACCAGCCAAGTGCTTGCTTACTATATCTAATGTCACAAGTAATGCACACCATTGTATGCCCAAATAAATGAGCATCATCAGCTATTTTCGAACTCAGAAGTTCAAAACATGGATGACAAATGTTGGCATCCATTGGAACCTTCCATTCTCCGCCGCAAAGTAAATTGACCCTTATACAAAAACCGTGTAAAATAATTCTCGCATATATTACGGGACAGCTAAATCTCCACACAGATTAATTACCATGACATTCAAACATGGAAGTTTTCGAGGTTGACTGACGGTCAGCCGGCAGTCTAGACGGTGAAATTACAACTATTCATCACTAGATATCGCGACCAGCTGTACCAGACAACAATAAATCATAAATTAATATTCATGATACGCGATGCTCATATATCAGTTTAATATAGAATAAAATATGAACTCAGGTCGTATCAATAATGTATTAGGTGTTTTTTGCATGGATAACGTTATATATATAACGTTATAACGTTAAATATTATTTTGAAGTTTTTTGAGTGGAATCACTCTAGTTTGTGAAACATGAGTATTTTGAATATTGCATGCAATGTATTCATAAAATTTTTAATATAATTTTTTAAAATAAAATTCTTTAAAATTGTTTGGGTGCTGTCAAACACTTCGATTTAATTTTACGAGCTTGACAAACTCATTCTTTACAGGTTCTTGAACAACGCTCAAAATCTTCCAAGGTGTAGTTTTTAACTACTTAAACTAATCATATTAATTAGCTAATCATGTATACATGATTAGCTTCTGTCTGTGACTTCACCCGCGTGGAGATCGAAAATTATTCCGCGGCAACGTACTACCCGAATAAAAAGTATGCTATGTCCTTACCTAGGTCATGGTATATCCAGGTGCCAAATTTCATCCAAATCGGTTCTGCCGTTTATGCGTGAAAGGTTACCTTTCTGTTTGTTGACAAGCATCCTAACTAATATTATAAAAATGCGAACGTTTGTTTGTTTATTACGCTTTCACGCTAAAACGTCTGAACAGATTTGGATGAAATTTGCACATGAGGTAGACCATGACCTGGATTAGGACATAGGATACTTTTTATCCCGATATGGCTACGGGATCGGGACTTATGCGGGTGAAACCGCAGAGCACAGCTAGTTTATAATGTTATAGGTACAGTACTAGCTTCTGACAGCGGCTTCGCCCGAGTGATACCTTTATAAATTATAGTCTATGTTACGCAGAATTTTTAAAATCGGTCCAGTTGTTTTTGAGTTCATTCGTTACAAACAAAAATACTAATTCTCATTATAATAATACAGTGTAGATGAATGATTTCTAATATTGCGAAAGTTTTTCCCGACTGCAGCATTACTCTATGTTTTTTCAATTAAGCTGGTAACTTTACAAATGACGTTAATAAAAACCTGCCTGATACATCAGAAAAAAAAACAAATAAACAGGAGCCATACGTCCGTCCATCTAACCCAACTGTTTTGCTGAAGTTAATATCCAGAAGCGACGTGAAGTGATGACATGGTCACAAAAGTGCAAGTAATGGCAGCTCATTGAGTATAACCGCCATTATGTTCCAGTCTTTCTTTTCTCTGTGGTCTGACAATTTGGAGGGAATTTGTGTTGATGTTTTACCGCATTGTTTTTTTAGATAGATCTCTGCTTGTGTGGTAAAAGGTACACATATAGTCAACCTTGTGCATTACAACTTCAGAAAAAAAATTCCAGTAAATTGAAACTTCAAACTATATAACTGTCACATTGGTCCAAAGATTTAAATCGTAGATTAGCCCTCACCGTACTAAGTCGCGCAAAAAAATCCATTCTGAGAAGAGTGAGCTCGCACAATAATAATGCTGCTTCCATGACAATTAAGTCAAGTCTCTGCGACATTGCAGTGTTTGTCAGATGTGTCAAAACGTAACAGAAATGCGACCATCTTTTAGCGTGGCAGGACAAATCTACTATTGAAATCTTTGCATTGGTCTTAAAGCAAAAATACATCACCTTAGAAGGGCACGAGCTTGACTGATACCGTGTCAATCAGAAGATTTAATGGCACAGTTGCTTTTAGCCTGTATAGGCATATAAAGCTCCTCAACTACCTAATTTTATATACATCACAGGTAGGGTACCATCTATGTAAGGAAGGCTGCTTGTCTGGGATGACAAAATGCCAGATTTTTCAGAAAAATTAAAAAACAGTCTTAAAATAAATAATACTTAAACTATCTGAGTTTTAAAGACTGACATTTATTTAAAATGAAAAGTATGAACAATTTTCAACCACTAAACTGATTAAGAAAAAACGGACTTACTGTACACTAAGTGATATTTATTTTTTCCGAACACTTTTCTTATTTTGCTAAATTAAAATTATTAAAATCATTACACGAAACGTTTTTAAAGCTTTCTTGGGTTACTAATAACGCTTTTACCGACTCTATTGTCAGGCCTTTCTATACTCAATTGTGCATTTATTAGGGAAATTCAAAAATCCCTGTCTCAGTTTAGCGCCGGCCGCACGCCTGTCTCAAGCGTAAAATGCCTGTCAAATGCGGCAAATGCCTGTCAGATGGTAACCCCTAATTACAGGTCATACCCTGACGCTTTTGGGACGCGCTGGTTTTCACGCGAAAAATAAAATAAAAAGATTCATTGGTATTATTGACTTTAAAATATACAAGGTGGCAGGGAGATCGACGCCAAAACTGTTATCATGGATTCAGTACATGATTCTGAACCTACGTTGAAATTTTTCGTCGGTTATACAAACTTTTCACTTTTCTATGAAACTGCTGTTAAAAAACAGCACGGAGAAGCTGTGTTTTTTTTAAAATAACCGACGAAAAATTTCAATGCCGGGGTGTTCAGAATCATGTACTGAATCCATGGTATCAGTTTTCGCGTCGATGCTCTGATTCCTTGCCATCCTATATTTTAAAAACATCAAACACGGATTTTTTTATTAAATTATTTTATAAAAAAATATTATAACAATATCGAATGTATCAATGAGATAAAATAAAGGACGCCAAAATATATTTCTTTCACATAATATTATTAACACTTCGGTCCCTTGTTATTATCCTCTCGCAAATCGATCACTCGAGTGAACCCATAAAAGAGTTTCTAAGTTCTAATCCCGGATTAGTGAGAACACAATAGAATGAACTCCCTTTCTTATAAAAGGAAAGAAAATGATAATAATAGAGATAATGATAGATGCATGTGACCCGGTTGTCGTAACCAAAGGCTTTATATACTATTCATGGAGGTTCATCCCTACTCCTATTGTTGGTATCCCAATTCAGTTTTTTTTATAGTGGGTAGCCAGACTATAAATATAACGTCCTACATTCGTTCAAAAGTCAGGGTGACTTTAGATTCGATATTCGTTTGTATGGGTATATTGCGTATGATTTGATTAGCTTCAATATTTGCAATTTGAATTAAGACTTGACTATTTCTAGATACGAAATTGTGTTCAATGAATTTTGAATGAAATGTTCTTATTAAACGCTAGCTGTCGTACGAGATATCGCCCGTGTTTAAGTTTTTAATGTTAGGCTATGAAAAGTAACTTTTTCTTTAAGTAACCCAATTTATTTGGGATCTACCTTTTCTCTTTTTTATGTCTTTGTCTACCCGACTACGGCGAAGCAAAAAGGAGGGTTATGATTATGACCGGTATGTATGTATGTATATATGTATGTAAGTATGTTCATATGTTAACTAATAACTTCTAAACTACTGATGATAATTTGACAAATGAAAACTACTAATGACATGTTGGGTATCAAATGAAAGGGCTTGACGAGCAAATGACAAATATGTATATGTAGCTGTCTATTTAAATAAATATGTCTAAATTGTTCAAAACAAGCATAAGTGAGACTGTCAATTCAGCAGCAGTTTACGATGAATTTACTATTTGATTTCGAATGTCAAATGCCCGATGGCTAATTCCTCGAAGTCATCAGATCGAACGTCCGTATTGCCGAAATTCCATATCATCGATGTAACACAATTTCGAGTAGCCATTAGATCGAGCGTCCGTTTCGCCGAAAAGCCATTGCAACGATAGTCCTATCCATCAAATGTCTATTGGCCCGACGTTCCATATATAAAATATTCAAGAAGAGTAAAAGAAGGAATGTAAAATAGGATAAAAACAAATCAGCAGGGTTTCATCAAAATATAGGTATATATATAATAATTGGATGAATGAAGTGATCAACATTACTAATATTTTTCTAAGTAAAATATACAACAAAAATATGTACAATATGTTGATAAAACCCCGCTGGTTTGTTTTTTATTCCATTTTACATTCCTTTTTTTACTTTTCTTGAATATTTTATGTAGAATAGCTTTCGACTTACTGGCACGTCGAGCCAAGACATTCGATGGATAGGACTATCGGTGCAATGGCTTTTCGGCGAAACGGACGCTCGATCTAATGGCTATTCGAAATTGTGGTACATTGATGCTATGGAATTTCGGCAATTCGGACGTACGATCTGATGACTTCGGGGAATTAGCCATCGGGCATATGACATTCGAAATGAAGCAGTAAATTCGTAGCAGATGGCTTCCCGAGGTATCTGCCTGCTCCCATGGGAAGCAGGCGTATGTTCATGTATGTACAAGATGTAATTTACACATTCAACGAATGGTTGTAATTAGAAGTGTTTCCATCCCCTATCAAAACATTACGGATGCAATATTGTTCCCTTGTCTATCTATCTAAACTAGTGGTCGCCCAGAGGTTGAAATTCGACCATAATTCATTTAAATGTCATGATTCTAAGGTAGCCATTTTGTGTCAAACGCATGGTAGTGTGTGTAATGTTTTTTTTATTAATTTAATTTATTTCAAATGTATAAAAATATTAGCTTTCTGCACTCCTTCTCCATAAACTTTAACTGTGTCAACTCCACCGTCCGCGTAATTTTCGTAAAAAGGGGTATAAAAGTTTTGCTTCACGTAATATTATAAAGAGATTATTGTGTTGTTTGTTACTCTTTCACGCTTGACTAGCTGAACGGATTTGAATGAAATTTGGCACATGGGTAGACCATGACCTGGGTTAGGACTGGGAGTTCTCCCGATATTCCCACGGGATCGAGACTTATGCGGGTGAAACTGCGGGGCGCAGCTAGTATACTTCGCTCTGGACATTATCCATCAGCCAAGTTTGCATTACTTATGAAAAAAACGGATTCACCGAATTGCAGAGAATGTAATTAGATTGGGGACGTGTAGCATTTGCTGATGGGTTCTGTCCGAAACAGGCGCGAGAGGGAGTCACTTTTGAGGGGATTAGACTTAAATAGGCTTAAAGCTTCGTGCAGACCAGCACGACGCGACACGCGACGCGACACCGGTTATTGTTATACCGTCAAGTTTTCTTAGAAATTGTATTGTTCGTGTCGCGGCGCGGCGTCGCGTCGCGCTGGTCTGTACGAGCTTTAACGTGGGATTAATACAATCAATTTTATCCCAACCAACTTCAGAAGGTGCCAAAAAGCTATGTCATTTAATAACAGTCCTTAATCGGTGACTGCTATCTTTATCACAAATAGTTTCATATATTGTTTAACTGTTTAGTATAGTTTATGTGTTAATTATAAGTGTTAATGTTACAATGGTAAAAGGCACGATGGGGTTGAGATATCTATTTAGATAAAAACCCCAAAATTAATAAGAGGAAAAAAAAAAAAGCTAGTAGGTACCTAATAAACTGTATTTTCCACGATAATACAGTTAGTAAATTTGACAACAAATCAGACATTTACTCATTTTTTACAGATTAGTCTTATATTACAATGTTGTGGTCTGACAAATGATCGGCTGCGGTAAACACGTATTGGCTATAATGACATGACAGGAATTTTGATGAAGGATTTAGAAGAATGATGGGAAAAACGTTGATCATCCCATGCACTCTGCTACAAGGATGTTTTGGTGCTCGTATGACGTTAACGTTGGTAAACATTCGTGCAATTCTTATGTGAAATGTATTGAATAAACAAGATGGCGGCGTTAGTTCCGACTTAGGCCACGCGCCAAAATAAACTTGTAGTCCTTGTATATTCATTGCGATAAATTATAAAACAACCGACATCCGACAATGATAAGTACGATCAACATCTATATAATGCCATAAAAATGGTATGTTTATGAGGCTAGTGGCAATAATGCCCGACATCAATCTAATAGAAACGGATTTATAACGAAAGAGGCGTTTAATTTAAAAAATGCATTGGTTCGGAGGCGTCGTTTACGATCGCTTCACGCAGGTCGACTCAGACGGGCTGAATGCAGCGTCTAAGTTTGTACCATCAGTTTTTCGAACGAAGTTTCTTATCGCACCTTATAATCTGCACACTTGGCGAATGGGAGCTAGATCGAAAAATGTGTAACATTTTGACCGTCACGATACTTAAGTTTTTACATTTAGTTACTCTCAAAAGTTAACTTATTTCATTAGCAAAATTAACATCGTTCCAACTGGGTGTCGCACGACATCTCTCGAATTTTTGTTATTTTTTACTAGCTGCGCCCCGCGGTTTCGCCCGCATAAGTCTCGATCCCTTAAGAATATCGGGATAAAAAGTATCTTATGTACTTATCCAGGTTATGGTCCATCTATGAGCCAAATTTCATCTAAATCTGTTCACCTGTTTTAGCGTGAAAGCGTAACAAACAAACAAATAATCAAACTTACTTTCGCATTAATCATATTAGTTAGGATAATATGTAATTAGGATTTAAAGAAGTATTACTAGTTGGTAATCTCTTCCCAAACTTCAGCACAGTTTGTCGGAGCACTACTCGTGACTTTGTATTTTAAATCTGACGTATTCAGGAAGTTTAAGTTTTTTTGCCACATTCTTTGAATAAGTGTTTAACTGTTCAATGAAAGTCTGGAATTATCTTATCTGGAATTCTCACTGGGTTTTATCAGATTTGATTATTATGAGTCGCGTCGTAGGTACTTCTTATTTAGCACAGATGAAAGCTTCAAACATTTCAATCGAGTAAATATTAAATGAGTTAAACTCATTTAATATTTACTACATTGTTTGGAATCAAGCTACGAGTACAATGCAGAATTGGCATTAGATTTTCCTGCTATTTCTCATTTTTGCAATAAGTTTTAAACGTATTGCAAAAATGAGAAATAGCCTTATTTATTTATAAGCCAACTACACTATTTAAACATAATTTATTTAACACAGTCATGCATTCCTTGAAATCATTAATCTATTTTATTTGGATCAAACATGACTTATCTAAATCTCTGCATTGCTCGCAGAACAGATGGCCAATGGGGCCGAAAGATTCTAGAGTGGCGACCGCGTACCAGAAGACGTAGCGTTGGAAGGCCTACAAGGCGGACCGATCAGCGGGTGAGCGCCGCAGGAATCCTTTGGATGCGAGAAGTACAGAACCGGTCGAAGTGGCGGTACTTGGTCCAGCAGTGGACGTCTTTCGGCTGAAATGAAGTTAATATCATCACACCTATATTCATCGAAGGGTTAAACAGCGGTGTATCCTATTAGTACATCTGTGGCGGCATCTACATCGCCACATGCGAACTACGCATCAAAGACCTGATGTCACACAACATCCTGACGTCACTCAAATCCTGCATCGCGCAGTTAGAGTTTACCGCGCGGTGGACATATATACAAGCCGGGACTTCAACCTCGGGGCAGTTGCCCGCCAGACACGACACCCGTCTGGTCGGAGGATCCTCCCTTTTCTATGGTGGATGAGTGAACTTTACACCCTGCTCCTCATGCCCCTAAACATTCACATAAAATACGTGATATTACTTTAACCTATATCTTCTAAAAGAGAGAATAGCATTGATTTATTTCCGAATAAAATAGGATAATTTAAGGATAGTGGCTTGTGTGAGGCCAGACTAAGTGGCCCTGGTGCACGTTCTCCAATAGAAGGCGAATAAATGACCTTTCGATAAAATGAGGAAAGAATTTATAGGTACGTAGGAAAATGCATGTTCACTAAGCTTCCCTCGAATAGAATGCAAGCATTGGGCGCTTCTTAGTTTGTAAGAATTGTATTTACGAGTAAAAAATCCCAGTCGTACACAATCAGGCGACCTGATTGTGTACGACTAGGATTTTTTAAAATAAATAACGTTAAAAGTTGTACTATTTATTTTTTATTTTCAGCAGTGGTCGTCGCTCTGCAGAGCAAAGGCAGACAATCCCGCCGTTCCCTTGTAATAATAGTAAGCATCTAAACAAAAACACGTAATCAGTGAAAATCAATAAAGATCTGCTTCTGAAGTATGTATAAGAAATAAATAAATAGCAACAAATCCACATTCCACGATAAGATTTCTGTGTCGTGCAAGATTATTGCAATTACTGCAATTACTTGGAACTAATGATTGATCCGTAGTTCCAAGTAATTGCAATAATAAAATAGTCAGTCATGTCATAACAACGTAATATCTACGCTTAATCCGAATTTTCAAGAAACTCGTAATATACCCATTCCGTAATAATCCAAAATAATACTTTTACAGGATATTATATACAAGGTCCCATTAAAATAGACGGACAAATTTTAACACAGTGTTCAGTACGTCTAACCAAAGATATCCAACTAAAAGAACACTGATTAAAGTGATTTTATTTTGACCTAAAATAATAAATGGCATTGGGTGACCAACATTTTTAGTGTATTTTCCTTAGCAGATATATTTTTCTTGTATATAATGCGTTTTTCTTATTTCTTTTTTACCATTGTCCTTATTTTGGTGGTCTGAATGATTTGTAAAATTTTGTTCATCTATTTTAATGGGACCTTATATATGCGGCCATGGTCCGGAGCGAGAGTGCATGGGAGGCCGTCACCTCCTTCTGCGAAGCAGTAATGCTCGCGAAGGAGGAGGCGGAGCGCGCGAGGGAGAGGCAAAATGCGCCCCCTGGCGCCCCTAGTCGCCGCAGGAGACGCCCCGGGCGTCGGGAGTCGCGAGCCGACTTCCGGCCACCGTAGGCGCGGGCTTGCGGACGGTGAGCAATGGGTAGCTCGCCGTCCGATAGGGACCAGGCCCGGGTCGACGGCGCGTTGTGTTCCACGCGCGCCTCAAAGAGATGTCAGCACCAACTGACAGGGTCCGGAAGGGCCAATGCCTGCCGGGGTTGCGGGTTTGTCTGAAAGGGATATCGCGACCTCGGCACACAGGCAACGGAAGGAACACGGGTGGGTTTTAGTCAGTAAAAGTCTGACACGCCCTCCCGCTCCACCCAGAGCGGGAGAAGTTATTTGATAATTTCCCATCCTCAAAAAAAAAAAAAAAAATATATATGCGAATTACACAATAATGATGTAAACAAACCAAGACATAATTGCGTGAATTCTCTGTAAGCGGATCTGGTAGTAAAAAAAAAACAGTCGAAGGTCGTAAAGCTGACGTTTTAAGACTCAAGAATGAGGTTACTGTGTCCTTGATCGATGGGTCGTCGTACTTTCACAAAACTGGATAGCGTATACATAATCTGCCTATAATGTTCCCACTGCTGGGACACAGGCCTCCTCTCTGTGAGAGGAAGTGGGCTGTGATCCACCACGCAGGCCCAGTGCGGGTTGGTAGATGTCGCATATTATAGATTTTTTTGGTTCTAGGACGATGCTGAAACCATGTTGAAAGCAGTGGTGATGAAATAATTTACATAAAGTAAAGCGCCTATCAGGGTTCGAACCTACGACGTACAACTCGTAAATCAAGGCCGTTATAACTGGCCCACCACTGCTCTGCAAAAGTGCAACGACATCAAATCCAAACTCGCTATATTTTTGCCAAGAATTGCAATGGAATAATTATCATAGCTACTTAAATCGATGGTATATACGTAGAAGTAAGATGGTTATAGTCGTGATATAATTATATCCCTAGGGATATAACTATATACCGTAATATAGTTATATGAAAGCGGTTCATAACTGCCTTACACGGAATATAACTATGATATAAGCACGATCTAGTAATATAACTATTAGGGTACTCCGACCAAATAGGTTAGGTTATTTTAGAACTGTGACCAACTACGCGCGAGACGAGCGGTGCCGCGGCAGCGACCGGCGAGCGCTACGTCAAAATTGATCGCAGTAACAAAATTAGGGCACTCCGACAGTTGTGAACCGCTTTCATATAACTATATTACGGTATATAGTTATATCCCTAGGGATATAATTATATCACAGCTTCAACCATCTTACTGCGACATATAAATTATACTAGAAGTTTAATGTACTTGAAGTAATGATCAAAGTAAAAGTATTAATATAGCATTAAGCCGTCACTTAAGATATAAATACAAAAGTAAATAGAAAACATTGCTCTGAGAATTTATGAAGCGTGTATAACATTAAGTATTTAGGTACTTATATTTTGTTAAAAGAATATATTCCGTCGATTTATTACTCAACTGAGTATTTACTGAACGTTAGTATTGGAAAAAAAATGTCTGTGTAATAACTGTGAATAACGTTAATTTCCTTTGATTTATGTACTAAACTAATAGGGCATAGATATTTAAAGAAAAAAACCTGTAAATATAAAATTACACTTATGGCCAAATTAATAAGTGTACGAGTACACACTGAACAGGTAGGTATGTATAGTAAAAATAATAAAGTCGCTTTTCGTGTCTGTGTGATCGCTTAGATCTTTTAAACTACACAATGAATTTTGATGCGGTTTTCACCGTCATTTAGAAAATTTATTCTGGAAGGTTTATGTGTATAATACATCATATTAAACGAGCAATATTTGTATATATATATATTTGTAATCACGTTCTCGAAAACGGCTCTAACGATTTCGATGAAAGTTGCAATATAGGGGTTTACGGGGGCGAAAAATCGATCTAGCTAGGTCTCTTATCTGGGAAAATTCGTTTTCTCCGTTTTTCACCCGAGCTGAGCTCGGTCTCTCAAAGTTTAGAACAAGATGGCTACTTTAGAATGGCATGGCAGCATGGAGTTAGTAAGTTCCTACTATCATGGCAGCTTGGAATTAGTAAGTAACTACTATCATGGCAGCATGGAATTAATAAGTACCTAGCATGGCAGCATGGACTTAGTATGTACTATCATGGCAGTATGGAATGAATATGTACATGGAATTAGGAATTTAATTATCTTTTATTATTAAATGAGCATTCTATTCTATATTTTCACCAGAGCAGAGCTCGGTTGCCCAGGTACTTAATATTAAACTTACATAAAATAAAGAAATTACGATGTTTTGTCATGTCGTAAAAACTGTGTGAAGCAGCATCACTGGTGGTGATCCGTGGGATCCGTGGGATCCGTGGGAATCCGGTGGATGCGGGAAACGCATGACCGTTGAGTCGTGGTGATGCTTGGTGAAGGCCATGTCCAGCAGTGTTCCTACTTTTTTTCAGCTGAATGATTTTTTTGACACAAGAGTGATGAGTATAAATGTCGATGGATGCAGAGGGAGAGGACCAAAGAAAAGATGGTTGGAATGTTTGAGGGATGACAATTAAGAAAAAGCCAAATATGAGTCAGACATACCACCGCACAATATTTAACACTACATATTTTTATTATTTGTTGTTGTAGCGGCCATAGTAGTACATACTATGTGAAAGTGTACCCATTGCGGTTCAAAAGATACAACCCTGTGGCAGACGGACGGACGAACAGCGGAGCCTTAGTAATAGGGTTCGTTTGACACCGAGTACGGAACCCTAAAAAGGAGTGACTGATACAGTGACGGCTGATAGGGGAAAATGGGAGGAAAACACGAATGTGTTGCGCTGACCCCAAGTAAAATGGGACCATAGGCAGAAATATGACGATTTATTTCTGAACTAGCTTCTGCTCGCGACTTCGTCTGCGTGAAATTTCGGCCCCGATCCACTGCGTCGCATCGCATCGCCCGCGCTATTACTTCGTTTTCGTTTATCGTTCTTTCCGAGTTTTTTTTTTGTGCGGCTCCTAAATGTGATGTAACATGCCTCTAGCCTTCCTCAAGAATTGCGAAATAGAAAGCAAATAAAAAAAAAACTGATTGGTAGCTCCGCAGATTACCCCCCTACATATAAACAAACAAATTTTACCTCTTTATAATATTATTAGTATAGAAGTATAGACTAGTATAGATAATAATGATTTATTTTAGTTTCGAAGATTTTCCTACGATAAAAAAACAATCCTAATCCCTCTAACAAGATGAAGTGACCAAAGTTTACTATAGGTACATAAACTAGTTTATATCACAGGAGTTTAATAGAGAGATGGGCGCCATTCAATTGACAGATGCCCACATCGATCTGTCGGGGGCGTCCGACCCTTCACTGACATATCCCCGCTTTCCGATAGATTAACTGCCACCGACAACACTGTCGTGGTTTGGCAGTCGACTTACCTTGATAGTTCCGTCATTTTATACGTACGTACGAAGTTTAATTTGTTTCCAAAGATATTTCCCATCGGGAAGTTACTATGTCACTGATGAATTTTATGTTGGCTGTTAGTAGCAAAGGGAGAATAAAACGTATTTAAAAATTGATTATTATGGATGAATCAACATATATAACATCACGCCTATTTTCTCGACGGGTTGGGCAGAGGTGTACCTATAAGTCCTCCCACATTTTGCCAGTTAAGTTTATTTAAGTCTAGTCATTTCATTTTCATTTTCAAATATCTTTATTTCACATCAGTACAATGAACAAAAATGCACTTAACCTAAGCCACATTAACTCACTATAATTAAGTTCACTTTATGAGGCTACCGATTCACCTTTTAAAGCTTTTAAGAGATATTTTTATAATAGTTAACAACTTAAACATAACACACAATAATCATGGGTACATGATGACAGTTACGCAAATTATTGAGCTATAAAGCAACTGATTACATGCAGGAATGACAAGAAAAAAATAAAAAAAATAATTAGCTGATCGCACGGTGTACCGTATGTAAATACTAGCAACCGTGCGACCAGTCAATGATTTAAGTCTAGTAATAGTTTAGTAAGGCTCACCCCCTGAGCAATAGGCCATCAACCAGGCACAAATCTAGACTCTGGGCTGCTACTGAGAAATTCCTGATGAAAAATCCATTAAAACTTTGCTGACCTTGCTGACCAGGACCTCCTGATTACCAGTAGCACTTTCAAGTGCTACTGGTAATCAGGAGGTCCTGGTCGTCTCAAGAGACTACTAGACCAATGAGGTGGTGATGAATCAATGTCTAGACGTTGACCTAGGTCAACGTGTCAGTGGTAATAAATTAGAAGTATTTATTGATACTCCGTACTGCGCTAGGCCAGTTCAAGGTCTTACTGTTTGAGTTACCACCGACGTGCGGTCTACTGTCTATATGTCGCAGTAAGATGGTTATAGCCGTGACATAGTTATATCTCTAAGGATATAGCTATAGTTATATGAAAGCGGTTCATAACTGACGGAGTGCCTTAATTTTGTTACTGCGACCAATTTCGACTTAGCGCTTGCCGGCCGCTGTCGCAGATTCGCTTGCTCTGCTCGCTCGGTTCGCGCGTAGTTTGTCACAGTTCTAACCTAACCTACCTAACCTATTTGGTCAGAGTACCCTAATAGTTATATAACTAGATCGTGCTCGTATCATAGTTGTACGCCTAGTACCGCTTTCATATAATATGATATATTATATTATGGTGTATAGCTATATCCCTAGGGATATAACTATATTACGGTTATAACCATCTTACTGCGACATATGCTTACCATCAATAATATTACCAAAATTTCGTTCAAACTGTTAATCAACTGAGCCTATCGAAGTCCACTGTTGGACTTAGGCATTCAAACTGTTCTTGATCACTTTTTAATATTGTGTTTGATTTGATTTCCTAGAAAACCAACAGCTAACTACAGTACAACAAAATTTTTATGTAGCAGTAGTTGTTTTGTAAATTTTCATTCATTCATTTCAATTTTACGAATGTATTTGGTTATAGGAGTTTGCAAGTTATTGCGTTTTCGTAAAGATTATTTTCACCTAAAGCAGTAATAAATATTGGTGATTTTGAAGGCGCACTCAGTTCGGATGGTGATCGGTTTTACGAATTTTGCCGATGCTACATCTAAGTTGTGTCGTACTGTACCATTCTAGTCTATACGGCTTAGAAGTAGATTCTAACTTACCCTTAAAACGATAAGGGGTGAATCAAACACAGATTGAATTCTCGGAAGGAGAGTTTTCTACGAACTAAATTCAATTAATAAATGGACCAACTACGAGCTCTAATTCAAAATTACGATTTGGGTACTCGATTTCCACGAATTCTTACGTATGAGCTTTCACATTATTCATTTATCTCAACTTATAGGTAAGTATATTAACGATATTTTCGCGTTGTAAGGTTTTGAGGTAGTAAGGTTTTTGTTTTGATCGTTATAAATGTATCTGAATATCTTTTACCTATTTAATTGTGAAATAAAATAGAGATAACCACTATTCGTACCCATATATCAAATCCTGATTTATGACCCTTACCTACTTCAGAGTTGGAGATTACTTCAAAACTTTCAAGAAAACGAAATAAGAAACTAAAACGTGAGATTTATTGACCACACTCAAAGTTAATTAGAAAAATAAAAGGTATTTATTTTCTAGAACACATTAATAACATGTACATTGTACAGTCAGCCTCAAAGATGTATACATCGACAAGAATTCGTTTAATTGTCTACAATCTTTGTTCCATAGTATTGTAGCAGTGTGTAGCCACCAAACATACTACTCATTAGGTAATTCATTGTAGACAATCCGCTTTACTTTGTGCAAATTATTTCATCACCACTGCTTTCAAAACGGTGAAGGAAAATATTGCGAGGAAACTGGCATGTCCTAGAACAAGCCATTCGAAGACATGTGACATCTACCAACCCGCACTGGGACCGCGTGGTGGATTACGGCCCACTCCCTCTCACCAAGAGGAGGTCTGTGTCGCAGTAAAACACTATAGGCTGATTAGGCAAATAAATTCTTCTTATACCTATACATCTTTTTGAGGGTGACAGTACCGTAGATTAGTTGCAAAGGTTTGATTTGTTTGGAGGCGGGGCCTCACTATTTAGTGCGGTTAACAGCTATATTGGAAATCTATCTTTTTTCTTTCTTATTTATGGGGTTAAATGGTGAATGATCTTTGCCTAAATGTCATTAGCTGAAGATGAAGGTTTCTTAAAAATAGTATACGAGTATACATACTGTTTATTTTTGTGATGAATGGAAAATGGTCTTTTTTCAGGCGAATTTTCAAGTTTGTCGTTGTGCTTTAATGGCTCGTGTAGACGGCACCGCAGCTGCGCCAATACCGCTTCGCATAATCATGTAGATTGAACGCTGAAGCGCCGCCGCCGCGCCGGCCGCACCGTCGCCGCACCGTCCCCGCTTGATTTTGCCATATCACTCTACAATCCGCGGCGGTGGCGCGGTAACGGGCCAACAACGTTGCATATACACAACTTAGAGGCGCAGCGACGGCTTAGGTTAAACTAAATTTTGCTTCTAGCAGAACAACAAAACAATGAATTTGTCACAGTTAAAATTCGTTATTATCCTAATGTAGGACAGGCTAAGTGGAGCTACGATTCAGCAGGTCCAGCAGTGGACTGCTGTAAGCTTCTTCTTCTTTTCGTGTGGTTAGTGACTAACCTGGTGACAGTTTTAAAGCCGCCCATGGGCCTCTGACTTGGCTTCACATGCCATCGAGAAATATCTCTCAGGCATGCGTTTGCTCACAATATTTTCCTTCACCGTTTTTAATATAATCATTTTAATTCAGAATAAAATTCCATAATTTGTTAGTAAACATTGATCTTAATAACTATGTTAGTAAACATTCAGGTTGGACAAAAAATCGACGAGCGGGCAATCAAATTTTCCCGCAATGGCATTCAGGAGACTGTTCGAGCTGCCCCGGACCCTCTGCAGCAGCGATGCGGCACGCTTACGTCTCGTTTTTGCAGCAAGCGATAATTATACAATGCGCACATGAATCCGAAAAGTCAGAGGTGCTTTGGGTTCGAACTCAAGACCTATGACCGCTGTACGCCGATGATGATGACATTTAAAATATTGACATTAATTTTGTAAAAGACTGCAAGGTGACCAGAGGTCAGTTATTTTAAGTTTTACAGAAATATATTTCTACAGAAATATTATTGCCTCAATGAATTCAAACCGCCACGAAACGCAGCTCCCATATATTTCCATTTGATTGGCGATGAGATTCTGTTAAATTTTCTCTATGGGCAATTGGATTAGCATCAACTGGCTATAACACGGGTACTTGACTGCGCCACGATAAAATATGTCCAATTTCAGGCAGAGATTAAAATTTTTATTTACATACTTATGTCATTTATTTTTATCTGTTACGTGAATCGTGTTTAGATGTGGTTGGATTCGTTTTTATCTTTAGTGAGAATTGAATTTGATAAAATTAAAAATATATTATAATAATTATAACAAAGGCAAAGTGTTGAGTCTGGGTTTGTGCCCGGTTGATGGCAATAGGCTTGCCCTCTGTTACATAGAATAGACTGGCGAAATGTGGGTGTATTATAAGTACACCTCTGCCTATCCCTATGGGAATTACAGGCGTGATGTTGTGTTATTTTAATAAAACATGATTTGTGTCAGCAAACGGGCTGACAGACCATAATGAAAAGTTTTAGCCGTTTGCAACACAAAGGACCAAACTATAGCGACAAAGTTAAAATGTCTGACGTGACTAAAATTTAGATGAGACAAATAAATAAGGTAGTTTTATTTCCCCGGACGCCCTTCACAAGGAGCTGGACCACTTATTAAATAGTCTCGACTACAAGTTACTACTAGTAATTCCGTTCCTTACACTAGGATATTATTAGGAGAAAAGATTTTTTGATTATTTTTGTTTGTAATGAATAAACACAAAAGAAACCGGACCGGTTTAAAGAAAAATCACCAGTGGAATGCTATCCTTTATTCGCATAATATCAGATTCTCAAAATATTGGATTCGCTAAATATTATATTCTCAACATAGCCAAAATTGTACATTTAACTCGAGAAGTGCATTTTATTTATAATGAACTTTTGTGATTCGTTCAATAAACATATTCGGTCAACACGTAGCGTCAACATAACATGACTCGGCTATGAGTAATGATATAAAATCTCTTTGCTATGAGGACCTAATACTGGCAAGGTGTAAGTTTTTATTCGTTTGAGATTGTCTGTCTCTGTCACTAATTTCTTAAAATTATTGGATATATAAATACTTAAGAAATATTTCGTCAGTCTTCAACAGCTTTTCTTGTCAGCGACTCTTAACGCGATTGCCGTTGCAGAACATGTTTTTTTTTTTAAGAGGTTATTAATTCCAAATTTCAAAAAGCTAAGGTCTAAAATTATTTTTTATTTTTGTTTTTTTTTGGGTAATTATTGGTAAATAAAAAAGGCAAAACAAAGTCTTGGCTTTATTTATTTTGAGTGCTTGATTGTACTTGCTGCTATTTTGAGAAATTAATGTTTAGCGAATCTAATATTTTGAGAATATAATATTTAGCGAATCTGATACTATGCGAATAAAGGGTTTCAAGTAAACAAGCGCGGTTTTATCATAACAGACCACGTAGGTATAGTAGACCTCGTCATTGTTTTAACACTTTTGGCAACAATTCCCACTAAATTTAAACTTCAATAAGGTTGAAAGTATCTAACTATCACATAGACAAATAGACCTTGTTATTGTATTGTGCGCAAGAGACATTCAACCTTAAGGGTCGGCTATAGGCAAATCGCGTTATGGGTTTTGATAAGCTTATATAGAAAATTTATGAGGCCGTACACGAAATTGACTGATTTTGATCAATTTTGTTCATTAGTTGTGAGAAAAGGAAAATAATTTAAACTATTTGTGATTTGAAAAGTCCAGTTCTTTGTTTTGCATGTGGCTGAAAGGGATTTTTCAAATAAGTTAATATTTATATATGTAAAATCACAAATATTCGTAACAAGTTTTCTAGAAAATGACACAAGACTGACGTTTGAAACTTCTGCATTCTTGAAATAAAATCAAAATTTTATTTTATGATTAAACAATATCTTCATTAAGTAAATCAAAGGCGAAATAAACCATATTTTCGAGAGCGCAAAACTGATGCAACTATTAACAGGTGCTGTGACTGACACGATTGGTTTAACAACACGAAAAATTTACATAGGCTTAATAAAAACACATACAGTTACACAGACTTAATATTTCACCAATTTCAAGCTTTCTTACAATTAGATAAGTTATCGTTTTTCGTACACGGAGCTTTAAGGTAGTAGCCACGAAATATACGTCTGGCTAGCTAAAGAGTTTCACTAGTTAGTGAAAACATTGGATTGACGATAAACCTTGTAGATAATTGTAAAAAAAAATTGAATATCACTAAAACCGTGCAAAAAGAACTGCGTATTTTGATAACTTTGGCGAAAATAAGAAGTCACCCAATTAATATTATACTTAAATAAAGACAACAAAGAAAAGTGAACCCACTGATTTTTTCTGTTTTCCCTAGCATTACTTACTTCTGTTTCGCGTAAAATATTCGAAAAAATTCTGAATTTTCACCATCAAGTCAATGTTACATTTTTGTGACCGTGAATATTCCGAAAATTTCAAAAAGGCTCGGCAGATTGGATTGTGAATATGACGACTCTGTGGGTCATTCCCTTTTGTTTTTGTTTGTTTTAATCATTGTTTGAGAAATGTTCATTTTTTTTGGTAAAATAAATTTTATACTATCTTGTATCAATGTTATGAAATAATGGTTGTAGACAATAAAATGATTCCTTTTCCGTGTATATATCTTTTTGTGGCTGACTGTACAGTCACGAGCACCAATATGTATACACTTAGGAACTTTTAAAAGTGATTTTCTCCTACTGTGGTGATTGTAATTTTATTTTGTTATGAACATAGTATTTTGGAACCCTCATTAATATGAAATAAGCCTTATCTCAAAGTTGCAGTCAATATTCCACGTGAAAATCGCTTTTGAAATTTTCATCTCGTGACTATACCTAAATAGAGTCAGCACAGAAAATTCTAACTGAAGACTTTTCACCAAAGAATATATAAAATTCTTTAAATTACTAACTTTTATTCATTGACAGAATAGCTTTTTCTATCTAATAAATTGGCTTTCTAAAAATAAATTGTTCAAGTCTGTATTTTAATTAAATTAGTTCATCTTTTTTGTTACAAAGTCCATTGATGTTTTAATAGTTGGTACCTGAGAATTTCGACTTTCAATTTGTCTATTAATTAATCAAATTCCTCATCAAATTTTCCCGGAAGTTGACTCACTGAAATAGTGTATTCCCGATACCTATATAAGCAGTATCTTTGTACTCAAATTATAATTATGTCGTATCTCTATGTATTTTACTGTGTGTACAAAAAAAATAATATAAATAAATAAATAAATACTTTTTTGAGTTCCGTAGTTACTGGTACAAAAGAACTCTTAAAATGACACTTGAATAATTTAGTTTAGGCCGGTAAGTAAAACTCCACAAATCAGTTAAGATATTTATAATAGAGCTAGGTGCGCCCTGCGGTTTCACCCGCATAAGTCTCGATCCCGTGTGAATATCGGGATAAAAAGTATCCTAACCCAGGTCATGGTCAACTTATGTTCCAAATTTCATCCAAATCTGTTCAGCCGTTTTAGCGTGAAATCGTAAGAAACTAATAAACTCACTTTCACATTTATAACATTAGTTAGGATAGTGAGTTAAAATGAGTGAGTGTGTTGAAATGATTGGCAATAGGCTCGCTACGGCCGCTGTTACCTTAGAACTCCGTCGTTTATAAACAGGTATGAAAAATCCTTTTTCATTTAAAAGAATATACTTCCAGAGTGGTCCCATTTTAATCAAAATCCAGTTCCGATGCTGGGATCCATGAGGATTTGAGGGAACTCCTCAAACATTATTGGCATAGATATCGCGATTTTTGTATTTTCATCAACAAGTCAAGCATTTGCATTCAGAAAGTATTATTTGGTGAAGTGGAACTGATGAAGAAGACCACAGTATGGCCACCGGATCTCCTCAACGATAAGTATTTCACGGGTGGCGATAAGATATCGCGATTAAGATAATTAAACGAGTCCATGAGACATACCTAAATATTACTGCCTAAATTTAGCTGTTGGTACAGCTAAATTTGCCCACCCCTTCAGGGGCTAACATTTTAATGTTACCGCGTTAAAATACAATTACAGCTTAATTTATACTTCACTCCACATAATGGATCGCAGTTTTGAAATTAATAGATAAACGTAGTGGGGCATAAAACGTACTAAGCGAAATGAATTTAAGCCTCTGGGAGATCAGAAACACAAAATATATAGGTATTATAAGTATTCAAATAAACAAATCAAGGCACTCAATTTGTAAGTAGCTTTACTGATTAGCACCCACAGGTACGTTTTCTGATTTATTTCTTTACATTCTTGTCAGATACTTTTGAAATTGACCATAGCCTCATACGTACGAAGGTCTCAAACCATCTGCAAACAAATGCCAAAGCGTTTTCGTTCGTCTTATGGAGCCGACCTTCTGCACCTATCTATTTTGTGACAGCAGTCCGGTCTGCGGAAATACATTTAATTTAATACTTCAGTGAATTGTTACACAGTGTACGAGGTGACAGCTATACCAGCTTTCTCAGCATTTTTATTATCGAGAAAAATCCTGGACCAAAGCTAGTTGCAGAAATAAACGTCAACTGGTGCAGTGGCTAAGGGTAGATTTTCTTACTTTCAATTCTCGATTTTGATTGTTGTACAGGGTAAATGTTTGTACGGCTTGAACAGGCACCGTCAGTTTGGACTGGTCATCTCTTAACTACAATGGCTTATTGTAATAATTTTTTACCCGACTACCGCGAAACAAAAAGGCGGGTTATGATTTTAACCGGTATATTGTGTGTATGTATATGTTCATCTGTTACCTCATATCTTCTAAACTACTTATCATAATTTGTGTGGGAAGCGTCTTGATTGTTCGCTGGCTAGTGACGTAAAATTAAATTTAATCATTGAAATGATCTTGAATTGGCGCCGTCTAGAGGATACTTTATTTTATTTACTCGAGAAAAAAGAGTTAAATAAAATTGAACTGCATCACTATCTGACAGAAAGACAAGTGTCAAGTGACAACAACACTTCATTCATTTTATTTTTTCAGATTCTTTCGAATTGCATGAAATTGCTATTTCTGTTTTCCTGTGTGGATGGATTATAATGAATATGGAATATTCAAGATGGTACAGCATTTACTTTAGAAGAATGTTGTATTATTGTTCAGTAAGATTTCAATGCAATGTGCGAAGACATTGTCACCAAAGAGAACAGCCATGCTATTCTGTAAACATCTCATCGTGAAAACTTGGGTGAAGTGAGCTGTCAATAGTGTCAATCTCTGTGGAATGACAGCTCACTCCACGCTCACTTCACCTAAGTTTTCATGGTGAGATGGTTACAGAATAGCACTGCTGTACTAATATTTGTTTAAATACGTTTATTATCGAACACAAATCTTCAACTTTTAACATTAGAGCTACTCTTACTGGATACTGTTGCAACTGTTTGGTAGGCAGACGTTGGTGCTGTACTTTGTGTAATGTTGAGCGTGCGGTATTTAAGTATTTTCATCTTGGAAACGGTATCAAGATGAGAGGTGGAGCGACTTGCATCTTTTTAGATGAAAAATACTATCTACTTCAAGTCATCTGACGTGGATATTGATATACTTCCAGTAATAAAAATGCTTAGTTACAGTGATTTTTGATTTCATAAGCCGTTCAAAACACCTATATTCCTAGTATTTACTACTGAACAGTGCACTATTTTACTTAATTATAATACTGGTGAAGCGACCTACTCACTAAATAACAATTGCTCTTTTAGTGATTTTTTGGGTTATGATCGTATTTCTCAGTGTTCCCGTTAGACGAACTATAATTATTACTACCACTGTAATCTAGAGATCATAAGGAACGAATCAGCATGCGTTTCATTAATAGGCGCCACAATCTTAGCAGGGCCTAATCGCCGAACAAAAAAAACTATCTCCTTTGGCACATGGGTAGACCATGACCTGGTAAAGGACATAGAATATCTTTTATCCCAATATTCCCACGGGATCGAGACTTATGCGAGTGAAACCGCGGAGCACAGCTAGTATACTATAATTTCGAAGTAAATTAAAGAGTTTGTTGGATGATGGATATCCAGAGACAGGACATCAGATATAAATCTGGACTTTAAAAGAGACTGTGACCTCTTAGTTTGTTTTGGTCTTTCTCCTCAGAGTAGTCAGATAGGAAACGCCGTCTTCATCTAGTTTTTAAAATTATGATTGACGTGTAAAGGTATTTGTAAAAACCTACTTACAGAAATAAAATAATTTATCATTTAAACAGATATCCTCTTGGAGAACAACATAGCGATCAAAATATATCACAACACTTTCTATTTCACTGACATCATCATTATTCTCAACCATTCGCGGAGTCTCTTCAAAACAATCAGGCCCACCTATTTACGATCGCATAAAACTCGATCCCGAAATAAAATAAACAAATCGCGATAGAAATCTGCACCATAAAAAGTCTTATCTTAACATTCGCACGGAACATAGGAACAAATCTGGGATATTTGTAGAATACAAATAACCTGAAAGTCCGTTTGCGTCATAAAAGTCACATCTTTGTGAGTAACGAGATAAGTTACAAAAAAGTTGTTTGCCCCCGGTTTTATGCTCGGCTACACTTTACCATAATATTTTATGGTAATTTTATTTGAACCAAACTGAACATGAACGTTAGCCGTGAATGCCTGAAAATGTTTGCGCTTGATTTTTTGTGCGTAATGATCTTTGCTCCCGGATTTGCTAATTGAGAAAGAAATGTAAGGGAGGTTTTAATTGTGGGGAATGGGAGACATTATAATAACAAATTTTATTTTATGTTAAAATTTTAATAAATTGTGGCAGAAAGGACACAAAATTAACGTACGTTAGGGCACATTATATAGCGATCAGATTTAGATCGAAATGCGTTACTCAATCAAACTATATTTTCATAAGTATTTTCTAGTTTATTGCGATGTTGTTTTGTGGTGAATGCTGTGTATACCTGTAATAGGCATACATACCAGTACTTTTGTTATGTTATTGTTCTGTTTTCATTTGTTGTATGTATGGTGTATCAAATAAATGAACTTTTTATTTTTTTTAAACCGACCTCCAAAAAAAAAGACACTACAAACTGAAAAATAACTTCAATTTCGGAAGTCGGTGGCAAAAAACGAAAATTCAAAACCAGAAACACCGATTTCTTTTAGTTTTCGTACAGTTACCCCACACAAATTCGAATACCAGTACCTGCTATGTAAATAACAGTGACAGGAACTTTTAATTTCATCCATATATGTAGACTATGTGGGAAAAATACGTATTATTGCAGCTAATTCAAAAAATATTTAAGCATAATTTATTTGGGACCACCTTGAGAGCATACCCTCTCAAACAAAAAAATGAATTTTCAAAATCGGGTCACAATTGACGGAGAAATCGGTGGACATACATAACAAAAAAACACATTCGCAACGAACATAACCTCCTCCATTTTTGGAAGTCGGTTATAAACGAAAACGTACCTACATAGTTACCAGTTGAACACTGCATTTTGGCAGTTGTGTTGTTGCAGTCGGTAGGTGTACTCCTTGTGTCTGGTCGTTAGTAGAACGATTTTGGAACGTAAGGTAAACTCTGTAGCTCTGTCGGATAATCGTCGTAGGTACTCGTGTGTGTTTAGCAAATAATAAATCTTGAATGATCCACTTCAGATGATGTTTTAAAAATATTTAATATTCACACAATTCTCTTCCAAAATAATAAAAGAGTCAGTTGACATCACAAAGCTTCAAAACACCAATCACAAAGGTCAACAACGCATTCGACTTAGTGAAGTTGAGATTGAATGTAATCAACCACACGGATGCGAGTATCCGGTTATTGGATCAGCATAAACATATCGACGTGATCACAATGGCTTAGAATCAAGCCTGCGGAGCAAACATTCGATTGTCGACTGTCGTCAGGCCGGTCGTGTGTAAACAGAGAGTAAACAATCGATCGCGATCATCAGCAGCTATACGTGTCACCCAAGAACATGGATATAAGTAAGATTTTTCACTGCATAACCGCATTATTTCTGCTGTTTCCCAGAATCCAACACGTAGTTCAGTTGAAAATAAATCTTACGGTGTTTTATTTACTTTTTGAGTTGTGAAGAAATCTGTGGCTTGAGATTTTGCGTAAGAAAATTCTTTTTGAGATTACGATACCTTAGTTAGATTAATGTTTTAAAATATGTTAAAAATTATACTTCCAAAACTAAGACAAATAAATAAAAAGTTAATTTCCTTATAATCTTAACATCTTTAATAACGCTTTTAATTATTATGAACCATGTACACTTGAAAACATTTTAGCAGGAGCACCCGGAAACGTTGAGCGGACTGTGAGCAACACTGCGCGTTTTGTAAAACTCCGCACTGTAACGAAGCTTGTTAGCGCACTTTAGTAAGAAGATTGTCTGTAGGAGCGAAGACACCTTCACAGCGAGAGCACAAATGGAACTAATGAGTTCCCTGTTGTTCTGCGCGCTAGTCGCACACTTGCCGCAAGCGTTCGGTGAGTTGCCATGATTTGTGGAAATACCTTTGTTTTTTTAAAGCGTCTAATTTGAATTGTGTCTGAAATTTTTATTTTAATGGCAGTTTCTGTCATTTTCATATTTGAAATAATTTTGAGCATTGACTTTGGTTATAAATCGTTTTGTTTTTAATATTCCTGCTATCAAAATGTAGGGTATTGGTTTTATTTTGGCAGTGTCTGGAGTGCCGCTAGCGGCATAATAGTGGCGCTGCCTCGACCCGTCTCAAGTGCCGTAAGCATTGCATTGTCATTGTCACTGTCACTTGTTATTTTGTTTGGTCGTTGAGGTTAGTTCGCTATAAAACTCCACATTCCCAAAACATTACATTCTCTTGTGTCTAAACGGACTCTGGCACTGGCCGGCTACTGCCGCGGCACCGATCGCTTCGCTCGCTGGGCTCCTGCGTTGTGTGCTCACAGTTATAACCTAACCTAACATACCTTTCAACCATTTTCGTTTGCTATGCCAAAGGGTGTATGCCATCTACACTTAAGTATAGCCGGCTTATAGATGATATAAATTAACATTAGCCTCTCCTCAAAAATAAACTCATCTTTAGATATAATTAACAAAAACAAATACGATCAATCAATACAAAGGGCAGCGTACTAACCTCAACAATCAAAGAAAATAACAAGTTACAGTGACAATGACAATGCAATGCTTACGGCACTTTAGCCGGGCCGAGGCAGCGCCACTATTATGCCGCCAATAGCGGCACTTTATCCGAGAGGGATCTATACACTTCCTTTTATTTTTCTACTCTTGTGTAGTGCGACAGTTCCTTAAATTTCACTACAATCATTGTTATTTACAGGTGATTCCATGTCGAATTCAGAATTTAAATTCAACAACTCAATGGTATTCCATCAAATGCCGATGCCAAAGAAGGTTCTTCTGAACATCAATGGACCACCGCTCGTGAACATGGTCAGTAACCTGCAAATGGTGTTCATGGACGTGAGTTGTAGCCAATGCCTTGACTGTATGGAACGAGCCATCAAAGCATACAAAACTCATTATCAAATCATTAAAGCTTTACCCAATTCTGAAGAACTACACGAACAAGTCTTGCGTCTCAAGCATAAGAAGGGTTCTCGAAACAAGAGAGATGTAAGCACGACCACGACTGGGAAGACCACAATTAAAACTAAAAGGACCAAACCCAAAAAAAAGGCCACGAAGTCAGTAACAGTAACTAAATATAACGTGGACGGCGATGTTTTTGCCCTAAAAGTTAAAGAAACGAATGTAATAGGAAGCGCAGACCAACAAAACGACACTCAAGTGTCGACTTGCCAAGTCTTCAGCGTTAAGAAATCTTTCGCTTGCGATACACCAGAAGGCGAATCATTTCTGACCTTGGCAAAGAGGAAGGTAAATAAGAAAAGTAAAAAAGAAAAGGTGATTAACAAGACTGGTGCAACTACTACAACGAAGGCACATTTTATGGTTCCGGCATTTAGGAAAAGACAAGTGGACGATTCCCAAGTACCAGACAATTTCATGCCCTCAATAGAAGACCTTTATTAATAATATTGTTATTTAAATATTTAATTAGTGAATTTTAAATATTTTTGTTTTAATATTTAGGAAAAATATAAAATATATTTTTGTTACTAATAAACTAGTCATTTTCCTTCAAAATATGAAAACCATAAAAATCTGCTGTTCTATACAAAAGTGCAACTCAAAAAAAAAATATAACAACTAGAATTAAAATCTAGTTGTTATATTCATTTTCCGTTCTCAACACTGCCGCTGCTGCATAACCACACATCAGCTGTTTCATACATTTTGAGGGTGTAAGTTGCACGTTTGTATAGAACAGCAGATTTTTTTATTTTTTTGTAGTTGTCCCATAATGACTCACGTTACATTATACTAGCATTCGAGACAACATGCTGAGCATGCTGACATTATGCTGAGGCCTTTTGGCATAAAGGTTGTTTGTGTCAATACTTTTAAGGAGTATTATTTGTACTATTTATGCCAATAACCGCATTTCCTTTCTTTCTTTCATAGGCTTAAAAATACATAAAATATATAATGTAAACAGAATGCGGACTAAAATGAATTTTATTTTATCTTTACCTTACTTTACAAATTTACCTTACCTAAAATTCTAGATATTATGTACTTTTTCTCCTATTCGAGCATAAATACTCTTTCCGTAGTCTTGTTTTTGTAGCAAAAATCTATTCACAATAGGTCACAATGGGCCTCATTAGAAGGCTGAAAGTCACCCAACGGCAATAGGGAGGGCTGCGCTTGGACTTTCCCTTCGTGATCGAATCAGAAGAGATTCGTAGGAGAACCAAGGTATCCGACATAGCCCGAGGAATTGCCAAACTTAACTGGCAATGGGCAGGGTAATTGCTCGCAGTACAGTTGGCCGATGGGGCCGAAAGGTTCTGGAGTGGCGGCCGCGTACCGGAACGTGGTCGATACTCCAGAACCAGAACGCTACGGTGTCGGAAGGCCTCCCACAAGGTGGATCGATGACATGGTGAAGGCCGCAGGAATCCGCTGGATGCGAGAAACACAGAACCTGTCGAAGTGGAGGTGCTTGAGGGAGGCCTATGTTCAGCAGTGGACGTCTTTCGACTCAAATGATGTTGATGATTTTCAAAATTGGACGGCCCGCAATAACTAGCGATGTGAATTTTGTATGACCAAGTTTTTAAATAAACTTCATGTTTAGGGTTTAGAATGATATAAATATCCAAAACATTATCTGGTTTCTGTATTTCTATGAAATATCAAAACGATTTAGAGTTGGTCTGAGTATTCAGGTCAGTTTGGTACAATGCCGGGGAAGCCATGGCAAAAGCTAGTTATTAATTTGGCAAATTGATGAAGCGCTCCATTGGATTCACTCTACCTTCCAGTGCAGTGTACCCAAGTGTTAATTTATTGAAATTCATATAGTTCGAAGCCTATTAGATTTCAAAGCTATTACTAACGACAAAAATGTTTAGACATGATGTTGTAAAACAACTATAGCATAATCATAACATCGTTTGAAAGTATTTTTGCCCGTATTGCAATTATTTAAAATACAAAAGTTTTACTTTTTTTTTTTGTGAAACAGAATCTCGCATGCATTATTTAATACGTACGTACCTAGTCTTTAATTTAAATTAGATAATCCATCGATCATCAATCGTTCGATTAGTTGGCAAAACGAAACACATTCCAAGATTTTACTGAAGATCAAAAATTCGATACGATTCCGTCATTTCAGAGCAGTTTTTTTTTCTTTATTTAGGCTTCCAACAGCGATACAAATAGTATACAGTTATAGAGTATGTGTATTACAGTATTTTATTAACTAGGATGAGTATAAAACATGCGAACGGATTACTAAGAAATATTTAAATTCAACAGGTGCAATTTTAGGTACATTACATATAGATAAGTTTAAAAAAAGGTTTCGTTAAAGCATTCATCTAGATAACTTTTAGCATGTTTATTTACCTAATGTCTTTTCTGCCTAACACACTTTGTTGCTAATGTGTTTTTACCTGAAAGAAAGACTGATTGATTAAATTAAACTTAAGAGCGTTTATCCTAAAAGCTGGCAACGTCGCAAATAGCTGTCAAATATTTACCTAGCGAACTAAAATATTGATATTATTGCATTTCATTATCACTATTTTAGTTCGCTAGTTAGCCACATTTCATATTTCCATACAGTTATATTACCAAATTAATCAAAACAGCAAAATATTTGACATGTCTTTGCGACGTTGCCCATTTTCAGAATAAACGCTCTTAAACTAAAATATTGATAATGAAATGCAATAATTAATATCATAATACCGAATATTTAGTTTTAGATGTAAAAAAACTATTTGGAAAGTTTCCAAATGCCTTTTTTACACCAAAAACGGTTACAACATCAAATTCAGAGTTATAATTGCAATTCATTATTAATAGTCTAGTTCGCTATTTAGCCACATTTCTTATTTCCATACAATAATTTTGCCAAATTAATCAAAACAGCGAAATATTTGACATGTATTTGCGACGTTGCCCACTTTCAGAATAAACGCTCTTAAGATATTCTACTTATCTAAAACGCCTCCGACATCTATCACCATACGTCTGAGTAGCTACCTACACAGCCACACATGCACATTGCACATCTGTCATATGAAGCGGTGTTATAGTGCGACACCGCAGATACCAGCTGTTTAGTCTGCGGTTTAATTAATTATTAGTGCGTGTGGCTATCATCTCTGATACAACTAATGCCATCTGCATATCTGACTTACGACCGCAACTGACTATGCGCACTTTATGTGTCAAGGTTTGCTGTTATGATGCGGATTTTATAACATAGAAGAATTTTAGATCAGGGCTTCCCAAACTTATTTTCACTGTGACGCCCTTGGGAGTTGGTATTTTTTTTTGCAAAGTCAGTGTGTAGTTCTAGCCAAGTAACAAGTGACATATTTGCAACCAGTACTTATTCTTTATTGCTGCAACTGCAGAAAAGCCTGTTTCGCACAAGTACGATGTCGAACCCTCAATGCTGCAGTAATGATGACAAGATCTACATGTGAAACTGAGCTCCAAAATTCGAGCAGCTTGCCTTTGTCGTATTGGAGCGGCTGGAGGCACAGGACAATCGCCTCGCGACGCCCCAGCAGGGCGTGTCGCGATGCACAGTTAGGGGTTCGAAGCCCTGCTTTAGATACTTCCAAGTTGAATTGATTGATTTAAGTAATTTTCTAAGTTTTAATGTCTATGTATCTAATTAGCCTATAGAAGAACAGGGTGTACAGTTCACTAATCCTCAATAGAAAAGGGAGGATCCTCCAACCAGTCGGATGTTGTGACTGGTAGGCTAGTGCCTTACGTTTGATGATGGGACTTTGTATATATGCTAGTCACGCCGAAAACTCAGCTTGCGCGATGCAGGATTTTCTGTGACGTCAGTGGGTTGCGTAGTTCGCATGCGGTGATGTATGATTACGCTTCCAAATAGCATCAAATAAACGCTGATTTTATTCAATCGACTATGAAAAATAACTTCGAACCAAAAAATATGCATGTTTTCCCGTTCGTCCTAGTGCCGCTGTCCCACTGGTGGGACGAACGGGGATTTATTAAATAATATTAAATTTATTACCGTTCGTCCCACTGATTTTGTTAGTGGGACTAACGGGAATAATTTAGAATTTTATTTTTTTATTCCCATTGGTCGCACTCGTTTATTTGAGTCTGTTTGTTTCATGATAAAAAAACACTTAGGTATTTATCCTAATTCTTACTCATAAAGAAAGAAACCGTGACTGACTGAGATATATATCAACGCACAGTCTACTTGGACTAGGAACGTAAAATTTTGCACACGACTTTATTTTATAATGTAGAAACACACGCACGCGCACGTGCATGCGCGCGTATGTGTGCACTAAGAATGGGTTTTTGGAAATTCGTCGTTTACGGGGATGAAAAGAGGGGATTTTGTTTGTATGAAACATCTTACTCCAGGTAATAAACTCGAAACTTGGCACAAAAAGTACGGGGCTTGCATGAATTGAAGATGGTATTTCAATCATTAGTATTATTCCACTAATAAATAGGATTTGGATGTTTGGCATAAGTGCATACTCGTATATTTTATAATTAGATATTGACGCTGCATCGCCCGCGAACGAAATATGCGACGAAATAAAAAAAAAAATGCAAAAGTAACTCTGTCTGTTACCTTTCCACGCCTTAACGGCTAAGTGAATTTGGATGGAAGGGATAGACCATGACCTGGGTTAGGATATAGGACACTTTTTATTTCGGTAGTACGTTCCCATGAGATTCCTACAACCATGCGGGGGAAGCCGCGGGAAAAAGCTAGTAATATTATAAATTCGAAAATGAGTTTATTTATTACGCTTTCACGCTACAACGGCTGAACGGATTTAGAAGCAATTTGGCACATAGGTAGACCATAACCATAAAAATATATTCACTAGATAAACTTCTCATACTAAATTAAGTCACAAACTATTAATGACTTGTGTTAGAACATAGGATACTTTTTATCTCGGCACTACGTCGCCTGCATATAAGATGGAATTCTATTCACGACACGTTGTGCACAATTTCTGAGCAGTAACCTAAAAAAAGTACTAGGCTTGCATGAAGTAACGATAGTATTTCTAATAGAATTTGGATGAAATTAGGCACATAGATAGTTTAGAAACCAGAACACATAATATAGGATACTTCTTATCCCGGTAGTAATACGTACTAATGATTGAAATACTATCGTAAAGTCATGCAAGCCTAGTACTTTTTGTTAAAATAGTGCTCAGAAATTGTGCACGTCTCGTGAACAGAATACCGTTTTGTATGCATGCAACCTACTACCGAGATAAGAAGTATCCCTGTCAACCCAGGTCATTAATAGTTTGTTAGATATTTTAGTATAAGCAGTTTATCCAGTGAAATCTACCCATGTGCCAAATTTCATCTAAATCCGTTCAACCGTTTTAGCGTGAAAGCGTATCAAATAAACAAACTTGCTTTAAAATAAGAAATTGTTAGTATAAATAAGTGGTTTTTACCATTGAACAACTAGACTCAAATTATTTGGTGGGCCAAACGGGAATTGTAAATAAAATTACTAAATTATTCCCGTTCGTCCCACTAACAAAATCAGTGGGACGAACGCGAATACACGAAAATGTGGACGATAAGATTACATAAAATAAAATTATAAAAGTAGCTTGAAATTGCTATAGATTTTTATGGTCAGGTGGTATGCATGAATAGGCTGCTTCCAGCCCTATATAAGAAGTGTTCTGTCTAGACAGACAGACAGTAAATTACACAGGATAACACCTGCTGCCGTTATTCCGTGTTAATGTAGTAAACACACGTAAAATTTTATTGATGCACATAAAATTTTGTAGCCACGGTTAAAAATTGAATTTATACAAGATACTCTGGCGGCCTGCTGCCGTTTCGCACGGTTTTTACTACTTGACAAAGCAAGAAGATTTCCTTGTTATATTTAAGTTAAAATTTAATGTATTATACACATAAACCTTCCGGAATAAATTCTCTAAATGATGTTGCGAACCGCATCAAAATCCGTTGTGTAGTTTAGAAGAACAACGCGGTCACATAAAGTTACACGAAGAGCGACTTAAATTTCTCATATGTCAGAATGTCATATGTCATATGTTCGTATAGATGTTTTATACATTGCACTGTTCAGACAGAGGTGGCGGCGGCGGTAGCGGATAGTTTGATAGTCAAGGTACCATTTCGTAGCCGACCGCAGGCGGCAACTGCAGACGACGTGTCGCCGTGACACGACTGGTTTTTATGAATTTCTATGAAATACCTTCCGTAGCTAGCGACACGTCGCACAGTGGTCTGAAAATCAAGCTCCATACTCATAGAAACTTAATGTCAGAAATTAATAAATAAAAATATGTTTTGTGTTTAGTATACCTCCCTTTGTTTTACTAATATAGTATGAAGGGTATGAGTAGCTCCATGCGTGAGAACATTTTTATCTAAGTAATGAGGGTAGTTATAATATAAATAGGACATTTAAACTAACTTCACTCAGCAGCTCTTTGCACTTGTGCGCGCTTACTATACTTATTATTAAGACGCACAGTGGTCTGAAAATCAAGCTTCTTTCATCAAGCTTGATTTTCAGACCACTGTGCGTCGCCTTCATAGAAATACGTAGAAACCAGTCACGTTGCCTGCAGTTGCCGCCTGCGGTCGGCTACGGGATTGTACTTTAATGATACAATCTGACCTATTGTCACATATGTCATATACTACAATTACTATCAAACTGATAATACGTTCTCGTTATTGCTTGTTATATTATTATTGTATTAATACGTGAAGCAAAAAAATTGTACCCCTTTTTACGAAAATTACGCGGACGGAGGAGTATGAGTGTAGAAAGCTAATATTTTTATATAATATACATTAGAAATAAATTAAATTAATAAAAAAAACATTACACACACTACCATACGTTTGACACAAGATGGCTACCATTTATGACATTTAAATGAATGAAGCTTCGTACAGACAAGCGCGACGCGACAGCGCGGCGCGACACCGGCTATTGTTATACCGTCAAGTTTTCTTAGAAATTGTATTGTTCGAGTCGCGTCGCGCCGTCGCGTCGCGCTGGTCTGCACGAGCCTTTATGGTCGAATTTCGACCTCCGGGCGATCACTAGTTATTAAAAATAATCAAGGTTTATAGAAAAAATTAAAGCGCAAATATCTCGCAATTACGAACATCGCAAAAATAAACAGAAAACGATCGGAAGCAAAAGATACTCGCTGCAAAACTGGAAAAAAAGAACATGAAAAATAAATATAACGAGACGCATATTTGTATTACGGCCCGGTTATACCCGGGAGCATTACGAGGTTACATCATGCAGATTAGATGTCATGAGATAACGGTTGCATACTTTTTATTACGACCATCCCGTGCTTTTGCATTTCTAAAGGCACGCCGTGAAAGTGGGAGTTAATTCCGTACATTTCAGATGTGTCCGGAAAATTATCGTGTGTTTGAATTATATGTAGAAATATTATGTGTGTTTTGGGAATATAGTTGGACGTTATTTTGGAGTGAATGTAGAGGTTTTAATTAGTGGTATGAAAGTACGTTTTCTTTTTAGTTGTTTTGGAAAAAAAGTGTGTTGCTGTGTGACAAGGACCAAAAAATGGACTAAAGGGTCAACGCAAAATTACAAACATAATGTCTCAGAGGACACGCTACATATAGTGTAAATTACAGATAACATCATGTCTGTATTCCCTAAAGGGTTAGCCAGAGGTGCACCTATAGTACACTCACATTTTGCCAGTTATGTTTAAGTCCCATGTAACGGGGGGCGAGCCTATTGCCATCAACCGTGCACAAATCCAGACTCCGGGCTGCAACTGAGAAATTTGACTGCAATAACACTTTGCCGAACCCGGGAATCGCACCCGAGCCCTCATGCTCAGCAGTAACGCTAGCGACTATTAGACCAACGAGGATAAATTAGTACCTCCATTACCTCATTAGCACAGGGATACTGATACCCGCTATCTAACTCCAATATTATAATTTTCCCGATAATAATACCTCGACGCGCAAAGCTGTGGACCAGAAACCCACGTACACAGTAAACGTCTAAAAATATACGGGCGTACCCAAAACTAATCCAATTGAGGAGCATCAAAGTCATTAGGACCCGTTAATCCAACGTCTGTGGCATCAGAAAAGCCTTTGGATAAATAAACCGTCTAACTTAACACTAACATTGGGTAACTCTGAACTCGTTAGAGAGTCTTTATCGAAAATAAAGTTTTTCGCCAAAAGAACAGAATGTGGGCTACCAAAGCGTTGATAACGAAAAACTTCTATGGAACGTGTATACGTGATCCTTTTGAAGCAAGTTTCGTATTGTGGGTGCGTGAAACGTTTTCTATTAATTCTTTGTAGTTGGACTTGGGGTAAGTCTGCGGAAAATTAAATCTGAACTATAATGGCTGGCAGTTGTGTAATTAGAAGATGGCTATAGAGTTGGTGTAGCGTGTATTACATTTATCATTTTTACAGTTGGGTAATCAGAGGAATAACCAAAGGGAAGAAATTGGAGAGCGTGCCAGCTGGGGACTATTACAAAGCCTTCGATACTTGTCTGTTCATCTGACACCAGGTTCTATTATGGTATGTAGATGTAGGTAAGACAAACAACTTTGAGATATTTAGCAAAATTTGTGTTAATCAAATCTTCACATGATATAAATACTTTAAAAAGTGAACTGAGTGTTAAGGCTCGTACACACCAGCGCGACGCGACTCGAGGAATACAATTTCTAAGAAAACTTGACGGTATAACAATAACCGGTGTCGCGTCGCGCTAGTCTGCACAAAGCTTAAAACACTAAGGATTTTTTTTATAAATTGCATGTTACATTTCATATGACTAATGCTAGGAACTCACTTTATTAAGTCCCCAAGTAGTGCATACAGAATAAACGTATTACTACATAATTATTACAATAAAATTGACCGACGAACAGCTAATCAAGAAACGACTAGCATAATCAGCCTAGAATGTTGGGAACTGTTGGGACACAGACCTACTCCTGTGAGAGGGATTGGTCCGTTATCCACTACGCGGGCCCAGTGCGTGTTGGTGGATGTCACATGTCATATTTCCTCACGATGTTTTCCTTCACCGTTTTGAGAGCAGTGGTGATGAAATAATGTAGACAAGGCAAAACGAAACAACTAGAGTGAAGTCTAAAAATACATCCATTGTAATTGGCTAATCGTATTACAGCCTCCAGTCTTCTCCATCGAAACCTTACTCCGTAATGCTACGGAGGTAAGACAAAACTGTAGCTGGATGAATTTTATTCAGCCAATAACTTACAAGGCGATTCTACCTGTCGACGTTATTTTTCGTCGAACGTAATTTATACGAAAATTGAAATGCATTGGGAAGGTAAAATAAATTTTATTACATGTAAAATGGCGCTATTTGGCTATGTAAAATAGAAATGATGGCTTTTTGTGGGTAATGATTGCAAAATTGGATTAAAATTGAAACTGAATTGGTTAATTTGATATTGGTCCTTCGGTACAAGAGAAGGTAATTCGTTTTTCAATTTATTATTTTCATATCTTTTACTTTCCAGAAATGAATGGGTGAACAATATTAATTAAAACTGCGTCAATATTGAATGATATTTTAATAATTGGTAAAAAAAAAATCTTCCATTTTACCAAACGAAGTTATTGCGAACGCGAACTTATTTATAATTATTTTTGTGTGATATATGTATAGTATGTTAATCAACGAAGGCGTTCCCGTTAACCCGCAATAGTATAGCATCAAAAAAAATAAAAAACTTATTTTTATTTTTATAATGGAATATTCACAAAAATAGTAAATGAAACACTCTGTACACGCGCACTTGTCGCACTTGTATTTTCACCTTGAAAAACAAGTGCACGTGTACAGAGTGGTTTAAAAAAAAAAAAAAAAGTACCTAGCTTAAGTTACTCCAAAAGGACAGATAGCCTGTCAGTGAAAGTATCTTCAAAACGGCGGGACAGAAAGTTTAGTTTTTTTGTTATAAGTACCGTATATACTTTCATTTTGTAAAAAGCTGTTATTTTGACATTACAAACAGACACTTAAATTTTATTTATTTAATTAATAATATATATATATTATGTATAACTGTGTTTCAGTCTCACTTTTCACTGTCCATTCCTTGATTTAAAATATGCGACACGACCTTCACTTTCTTCTTTATCTATGTGATAATTATACAGTTAACCACCTCGACACACTATGAGACATGCGACTGCGACAGCTCGGCGACTAGACGCGACAGCTCGGCGACTAGACGTGATAGCTCGGCGACTAGACGCGACAGCTCGGCGACTAAACGCGACAGCTCGGCGACTAGACACGACTGCTCGGCGACTAGACGCGACAGCTCGGCGACTAGACGCGACTGCTCGGCGACTAGACGCGACAGCTCGGCGACTAGACGCAACGACAGGCTGTGGCCCACAATTTTCATATATTTTGTTCAAAGCTTTGCACACTTGGCGTCGAGTTGCAGAGCCGCAACGATATGCTAGAGTTCAGCACGCTCTCTACTACGCTATTTCTTGCAGCATCTAGACGCACGGTGCCCGCGCACTCCCGATTACAGTCGCATGCGAGCCGTCGCATAGTGTGTGGTGGTTTATTTTTAGATTTCATTTAAAATTTACCCCAAAACTACCCAACCGTTTATAATTCGTACCATAACATCCAAGGGTCGTCACAGGTAAGTTTCTCTCATACGCAAACTAACTACCTACTTACTAACGCGTAACATCAATTTGTTTGTACAACAAGACACAATTAGCGTCGGTCATGTGGGAAGCTGGTCACACCTGCTACATGTGCTATTCAACGTAAGCATGGCAGTAGTTTCACTTCATGTCATATCAGCCTGAAGATTTACGCTTTAGAATATAACTTTTTGATGATCCAACTTGAACACTGGGAAAAGGTGGGCGATTCACAGGATTTAATTATTTAAATTGTGTGGGAAAATTCCTCATGGTTCATTGATAAGGTAGGATCCTCCGACCATTCAGGAGTTGTGTCCCGTGGACTACTGCCTAACGGTTGATTTCAGGATATTGTATAAGTTCGTAATACGTATGTCAAAAAGCATTCAAATACACACAATGTTGTCAAAAGTTTGGACGTACGCGCATTAAAGATTAATATTACTTTTAAAAATAATTTGAAGACGTTTACGGTCGTGTAAAAAATCCAAACCACCAGATTGTTGATATTAACTCATTGTTAAAACGCTTTTCAAGCTACGGAAAATCTTCTGCTTCTGATAACCTATTTCTGAAAGAATTCACATAATAAATGATTGAACCAGTCTTTTGTTGAACCAAACCATCCTAGTTTTATCGCCAAGACTTTACTACCAAAAGTTTTATATTCCCGCTAAAAATATTCTTGACTTATGCATTTATGTCAAACTGGTATAACTCAGAGATCGATTGAAAATGGAGATAGCTCAGGCACAAATCAGCTGTCTGTGTCATACGACGTGAAAAAGGGTTCTGACATCGGAAGTATTCGGGACAGCTCATAAAAATCGAGGCAATTTCACCAGTTGAAGTCTTCCTGGTTTCGTAAGGAGTTAGACGATATAATCGATATGAGGAGATGACTTGTCTATAGGTATAGCGTTCATTTTACGGTGGCGAGCTATTTGATATTGATCTAATTTGATACACGCATACACATACATAACCTCACGCTTTTTTCTCAGGGCAGACTATATAGAACGCCACTTGCTTACCATCTTTACATACTCTTTTTGCTTCTTTTACGTTCACATCTTGATCTTCTTCTTCTTTTCCTATGGTTAATGACTAACCTGGTGTCAGAGTTTAAAAGCAAAGTTTTACATGCCGTCGAGAAGTATCTCTCGGGCATGCCGGTTTCCTCACGATGTTTTCCTTGACCGTTTTTGAAGCAAGCGATAATTATGCAATACGCACATGAATCTGAAAAGTCCGAGGTGCGTGTCTTGGGTTCGTACTTGGCAGTCCGACGGTTACACTATCACTGCTATATACTACTGCACATTCTGATGAGAAGTTTATGTTTATTTTTATATTTACGTTTTACTTGAAATTGATAATGCTCACCAGGTTCTTTGAAAATATTTGCAAGGCACTTTTCCCTGTGAATTCTCGTACTAATGGATTGGGTATAAGCGGATATAATTATGAATACTGAATAAAGTGAGGAAGTATCTTAATTTTGGTTAAAAGTATCGCCACTAAGTTAAAAACTCCATTGCTGGGAATGGCATATAAGTATTTCAGACCAATAGTGGATCCGAGGCTAATTTAACCGATTAAAATAGTGCTAATACTTCTGCTTATAATCTGTTCGGTGATAAGTAACTGTCACATTGGACAGACGACTTAAGTATTGTGACGTCATAACGAACGTCGTAATGTGTCGTATATCATCGGCGGTTTAATATTTGTGACGAAGGGAACGCGAGACGCCTGAATATGAAGGATGGTGGTGGACAAGGAATTGCAGTGGGTGTCTAAAGCTTTATGTTTCGGCTATGGGCTGAAACCATTTCGCCAAGCATGTTGATTATTTATAGGTAGCCATAACAGCATTTATTGTGAGGTAGTGTTCCGTACCGTTCCAATGAAAATGTTTTCGTCATTATAAATGATTCCACAATTTTCCATTTGTATTTTCAAGCCCACAACACTATTTCAAAACAATATATGTAGCTAGATCGAGATTGAATCGTTGGAGCTACTGACTTCGTCGAACATATCTAATGTTCCTGGAAACTGATTAGCGATTGCTGCGGTACCGGTGCACACGTTTCTTCAAACTTATTCTCAAAATATTATGGCGAAAGCGTCAAGGTAGCCCGCAAAATTCAAATTTTCTTAAGATTTTTGCAATTTGCAGGTCAGTATCATGTTCTATGTTGATCTAAATATGATTCGCGGCCGTATCAAATGTTTATTTATAGAATTATAATCATAAAAATGATCAATACAACTCTTTAAGTTCATGTAATCCCATTGAATGACTATTTCATGAAATGATGACATTTGACAATTATGCAAACTTATGGAGTTGTATTGTTGATTGTAATGATTATAATTATGTAAAACCATATTTGTTACGGTCGCGAATCATATTTTAATAAACATAAAACCTGACACTGACCTGCAAAAAATCTAAAGAATATTTGAATCTCGCGGGCTACCTTAGCGCATCCCCCTTAAGAGCGTTTATTCTGAAAGTTGGCAACGTCGTAAATAGCTGTCAAATATGTACCTGTTTTGATTAATTTGGAATTAATACTGTATGGAAATAAGAAATGTGGCTAACTAAGTTACTAGAATATTGATTATGTTATGCAATTGTAACATTGAATTTGATGTTGTACCCGTTTTAGGCCTAAAAAAAGCATTTGGAAACTTTCCAAATGCTTTTTTGACGCCTAAAACTAAATATTCGGTGTTACAATATTAATTATTGCATATCATAATCAATATTCTAGTAACTTAGTAAGCCACATTTCTTATTTCCATACAGTATTAATTCCAAATTAATCAAAACAGGTAAATATTTGACAGCTATTTACGACCGTGCCAACTTTCAGAATAAACGCTGATTTTTTGCCCTATTCCCCACAACAAACGAAGAGTGCGACAACCAGTGCCTGTGAAACATTCGTGTAGAAGTAAATTAAGCTGGATTTATAATCAGGACGACAAACGGCTCAAATAAACCTTCTGGAATGTGCGAGCATCTGGGTCGTGAAGTCTACACCCTATTCTTCTTATACAGTTATTCAGCACTGGTCTATGTGTAGGCTTCTAGATTGTGGTGGGTGGCTCAGACACAGAAACGCTACCAATAGAAGCCGCTATTAAGAGGGCGCCTAAAGGTCCACTAGCGCCACTCTTTAAAAAAAATATTATCTCGTGACTGAGAAGGAATTATGAATAACGGCTAGTAAGGACCCTCGGTAAGTGTGTCTAGAATTTTCTAATACCTTTTATAAAGTTTCATATTGAGACACGGAGCAACAAAATACGATCTAGAGGAATGTGGCCGCTTTTCTTTAGATCGTATTTTGTTGCTTCGTGTCTCAATATAAAGTTTTATAAAAGGTATTAGAAAATTTTAGACACACTTACCGAGGGTCCTTATTAGCCGTTATTCATAATTCCTTCTCAGTCACGAGATAATATTTTTTTAAAGAGTGGCGCTAGTGGACCTTTAGGCGCCCTCTTAATCGGCCATGTTTACCTGATAGGCCTATGAGGAGCCCGTATGTGTAAATACTGTATTAGTGTGTAAATACTTTATTAGCATTTTTAGTTTCATAATTCAGGAAGTATGGTCCAATTGGCGTTGCTTTAATACCTTCGTTAGTTAGCTACTGATAAATAAGTAGGTGATTAGGTGAACTCGAATCTTACGACTATCTACTATTTGAATCCTGAATCCTAGCAAAAGCCTCAATGAATCCCGTACAGAGCAAAAAACGCGTATTCACCCGGTCAATACGCATTAGTCCCTGTTCATTCAGGAATTACCAACCTTGTCGCTTCGACCGACGAGGTTTATAGGTAGTCAGGTATAAGGTAAAACTTGATAGTCTTTTTTTAGATAGCTTAATGTGTTTATCGGAAAAAGCATTTTACTAGGAACAAATCGACTCGTCCTACGTCGATTGTACTGAGGAAGCATTTAAAATAAATAAAATATGTGGTCAGTTTTGTTGTCAACTTAGTACCTGGGCGACGGAGCTCTGCTCTGGTGAAAATAGAAAATAATCATTTAATAGTACAGGATAGTTCCATGCTGTCATGTCATTATACTAAGGTAGCCATCTTGTTCCAAACTTTGGGCGACCGAGTTCTGCTCGGGTGAAAATACGGAGAATACGATATTGAATATTCCCAGATATGATATGGCCTAGCTAGATCGATTCTATATTGCAACTTTCATCGAAATCGTTAGTACCGTTTTCGAGAACGCTAATAGGATGCCTAGGCCGTTTATTAAACGCCGGCATCCAATTTGGCCAATAGTTAATTGAACTAGAATCATTAAACGTTTAACAACTTGGCGTTTTGAAAGTCAGCCCTTAGAAGATGACTGACCAAGACTAAGCCAAGTAATTTAAATGGTGAAAAAAAATCTGCGAGCAGCTTGGAAATAGCGCTCGCACGGCTCGCGCGCGGTTGGTCACAGTTCTAACCTAACCTATTTCACCCAGTTTAACTGAATGACTACACGACATTCAGCCATCTGGTTTAATGTTACGCTCAGGTACTTGGCTAGTTGCCCTTCAGCTATTTAAATGAATGGCGTTTAATGAACGGCCTAGGCGTCCAATTAGCTGGGTAATTTAACCAGATAGCTGCGATATATGTTTACAAAATATTGCTCGTTTAATAGAACAAATAACACAAAATCTGTTAAAAACAAATGACTGCTTGCCCTGTGCAAATGAAAACTGCAATAAAAACCCAATGATCTTTCATGCAATATGTTCTATTTTATGTTTGTTATTTTGCAGGAACGAGGTGTTTAACCTCGTTCCTATCTGTACAAGTTAAATGCAAGTATTAGTTACTTTTAGACTTACGTTACGACTTAAACTATACTAAGTTCTAAGTTTAGGGGGTTTGGTTTCCGCACTTAGTCCTACAGTGGACCATTGTGCGTGGGCCATAGCGGCCGTTGGTGGTTACTCCAACCAGCCCACCTCCCTCCAGAAGTCTATTAAGTCTCCTGGTCTGTTTAGAACATCTGTGAAAGATCTGGGTGTCTTGAGGGTCTGTGTTCTAATCTGGGTGACGCCTGTGCATTCAAAAAGCACGTGCGCGACGGTTTCCTCAGCCTCCATGCACGCCCTGCACAGAGGACTGTCCTAAACTATACTATAATCGATTCTTTTTGCCACAGGACGTGTTCGTAAATCATGTGGTGGTATATAATAATGTGTGAACAGTTCCTAAATGCCTTTTTTTTGTCTCAGCCATCGTTCAGTCAAGAATTTTCTTTATCTACCATTACTCCAAGTAAAAATAATGGTAGATACCATTATTTTTACTTGGAGTAGAAATCGATCATATTATTAGATTATGGTGTACCTTAGACTTACTCTTTTATATTGAAGGGTGGGCGTTTTTGGGGGACAGTCTTATGTACTTTTGACGTTTGAAAAGTGGTATTAGTCTCAGCCTAGTTTGAATAAATGAGTTTTGAATTTAGAATTTTATACCTTTTTCAAAATACAGAAAGCATAAAACCACATCGCTTGAAAGTTTACAGAACCATAAAGTTGTTGTGTATATTATTATTGTGTTTGTTTTCTCAAAAGAAAAGACAAACCAACTAGATAACGGTGAGCAGTCTCCATTCCATAAAATTTATAGCAGCACAATGTTATATAGGTACATTTGTAACAAAGATATTTACGAGCTTCTACCTGATGGCTGGTGTTATCTGCGATCAACCTGATTTCCCTGGAGAACCTTAAGTTTTCCCAGTTCGTTATACTACATTTAGAAGATGTACATTTACTCCCGTGATTGATATTATCGTTGTGGGTACATTATGGGTACTACAAGTTTAAATTGAGTGATCTACTGTTTTTGTTTTACTATAAGCGCGCTCGTAGAAAGTTGGGGGAGGCCTTCGCCGCAGAGGCGACTTCCATAAATAAATAATTTCACGTGCATGCCAACATTAATAATAATATTTTAATATTTATATGAGGTACCTACTTATGCATGTACGTACGTAGTAACGGAATAGGCAGATATTTTAAGGTTTATCTAAACTCAGGTTATGCTGAAAGTAGATTCCCACAACATTTAACCGAAACCAGTTTAATAATATTCACAAATAAAAATATTTAAAGATCATTTATCAATTACGTAGCATCATTAATATTATAGGCGTGCCAACAGCAAAAACAAAACAGAAATATTATCTTAATGCATCTATAATTCTTGATTACCTACAGGTACTTTTTCAGTACTTACGTACAAAGATAAACTAAATATTTTCGTACAGATAAAATACTGGTTAATTCTTTTATAATATCTTGATTTCATGAGAAACGACATAGAAATATCTATCGATAAAGATGGCCACGCTATTTGCTCCGCGAAATGTTAGCGTGCTTCCATCAATGAGCGACCGTTTCTCTAAATCAAGGCTGCTCAACCCTAGGCCCGTGGGCCACCCATTGGCCCGCCAACGCATTTGAATTGGCCCGCCAAATATCGCTATCAGCTGGCGATCTTCTGACTTCAGACCTGGCCTAAAAAATATTTTTTTTGCTTCTTATGATATGAACCCATTCTCAAATAAAACATATTTTCAGACTTGATTTTATTATGGACCTCAGATTTGTCGCCAAATATTGATAAGTTGTTAGCATAAAAACCTCTTCAAAGTTATCAGTGAAGTATTTTTTTAGATTATTCAAACTATGAGTAACTTAAAGTTTTGTTTAATTTTAATAGCAGCTAGGTATCTATCATAACCGTAAGCAAATTTTATTTACTAGATGGCCCGCTGGCTGACATGGAATCAAAATTTTGGCGCAACTTCAAAAATGGTTGCTCTAAAAGAATGATCTTATAACCTTTTTTAGGAAATTGTTATTCTCATCGTGAATCATATATTCTTTTAAGTTATTTACTTATAGTTTTTTCGGATAAAATATAGTTATACTTTATTTAATATAGAATACTTTTGAATCGCGTGTACCCAGAATCTTTTACAATGTTCAAATAACTATTTATTGTTTGGAATAAGAACTTCACTTCTATTCATTTACGCCAAGCTAAAAGGCAATAAGTCAAGGTTTCGTAGTACCTAAATCGTATCTAAAATTAAATTAATTAATTAATTTTCATTTTTCAAATCAATGATAATCAAGTATACATACAAAGTATTTGTATGTGGGTGGGGGTGCGGCTAAGTCTAAATTCATAGACCTTAATCTACTTTAAAAACTTAGATATCCTACACAAAGTCTTAACCAAATAATTGGTTTACTCTCAGTTCAAAAACTACTTATAATTAAAACTCTTCTACAGAAACACAAAACTCTTCCTTTCGACCAGCTTAACCTTGAAAAGAAGAAAATATTGCAGAAGTTCCTCAAACTATAAGCAAGTTCACGCGTATACAATACAAAAAAACGCTCAGCTTAGCTATACAATAGACTTAACAAAGAGATCAACGTACGTAATAAGACAAAAAATGAATTAAAAATAAAAAAAAACTAATTGGTTAAATTAAATAAAAATCATTTATTTCAGGTCCTTGACCTATATTAAATACAAACAACAATACACAATTTTATAGGTGTTACTATTTGTGCAATGCACCAGTTAAAACCACTTACCTATAACAACACGGAGGCGCTGCTGGAAAAAAATATAACCCTACACTAAGTTAATTCCTGTACATACCATTCTTAATTTCATTCATTCGTTTTCATATTCACTCACCCTCACTCTCACTCACACGCGCATACCTGCGTGCGTTGTGCATGTTTAGCTTTATTTCTCTCTTTTTAGGGTTCCGTAGTAAACAAGGAACCCTTATAGTTTGTCATGTCTGTCTGTCCGTCCGTCTGTCTGTCTGTCTGTCCGCGGCTTAGCTCAGAGACGGTTAGTAATAGAAAGCTGTGATTTGGCGTGGGTATACATATTAATAACGCCGACAATGTGGTAAAATAAAACCAAGAAACATTTTTTTTAAGGTACTTCCCCTACATGTAAAGTGGGGATGGTTTTTTTTCTCGCTTATCCCATAGTGTGGGGTATCGATGCAAAGGTCGTTCAAAAATATTGAGGGTGCGAGAAAATCATTATTCAATTCATGAATACGTTTGCGAAATATTAAGCATCAAAGTGCTAATTTTTATCAGGGTCAAGTGTCCCACCCCCGCCAGCTAAATGGTTGTACTTGGATTTGTGAAACCATTCACAGCAGTAGTATATATAACGAATTTAAAAGGAAAACTATTACAGGTAAGTAGGCTTTACAGGTTAACGAGTAATAATCGAGCAACTTAAATTTGCAGTTTGAAAAACATGATCTCCCATACATTCCGTATGGCAGAACATGTTTTTCAACTACAATGTTAAGTTTGTTCTTGGGATAAATTCCCTTCATTGTGGGTGGTCCAACACGTACTTGGCCGGTTTTTTAATGTTATTATTTCCTTTATTAAGTACCTACATTTTAGAAGACATATAAATGATACTTATTTAAGTTATGGACTAGCGGAGTCTCCTAAGACAGGTTTATTTGCTTAAAAGAAGGTTCCAATCAGTAGTTGTTAAGGTTTACTTGTTAAAATAATTAACCCTTTTTTATTTTCATTTTCACATATAAAGTATTTGTATACCCACTTCCTCTGTTTAGATACCTAGGTCTCACACGAGTGTAACGCAGTAAGTTAACTGCTTGAATTTGAAACCGGTTAGAATTTTGTAAAGTCACTCAGAATTTCCACTAACTTGATCGTGGAATTTAAGCTTAAATCTGAAACAAAAAAGGCTTATACAAACACGCCACAAACAAAAGCCGGCAAAAATAAACAAAGGTTTTTAATGTACAGATTTGTCATTCAAATATCGAGTGGCCCGTAAACTCAGGAGCACACAGGATGCAACATGCAACGTGCATTTCTTACACGGCCAGGAATTTACGATCCCCACAGGGAGCCAACTCGACGTTCTTTTATATTTGTTGGAAACACCAGTTTTTTATATTTTTGGAGCCAGAAAATAGATGAAATCCCATAGAGAGTGCTGAGTGTAGTCGTCAATTTTATGGTGAATTTTCTTCACGCTGGTAGTAATGTAGGCCTTTGTGTTATGTCAATAACATCATCACACAGCTGCCTAGCTAATGAAAAATCTGGCGTGATGATTTGAGGAAACTGAGCCAAAAACTCCAGAAGACCACTACCTACATTTAATAATCATAGATTCATAGTAATAATGTCGAAGTTTTTTTCAAGACAGGGGGGCGTTAACTATCTTTTCCTGTCCTCGTGAGGTGTCAATAATATCTTGTTAATTTATTGACAATCAACAAGTTAAGTACAGAATCAGGCACGTAGCTGATTAGCCAAAGCCCACAAGTGATATTGCATACACGGCTTAAACTTTTAGATCATCCATCATCTGATAGCTATGTATATTTACCGATTTAAGATAATAAATTATACGGGAGCTATTGCGCATGTACCCAAGACGATAATTAAACAGTAAGACACCTTGTAATCTTTAGCCTTTTATCTGCAGAAAGTGATTGATGTTTAGTATGTAAAATATTAGTGCACACGGCATTTTAATTCGTTTATTTTTATGATTTACCGACTCTGCATTTCATGATAAATCAGTCGTATTATGATTTCTATAATCTACACAACCCACCTTTTAATAATATAAAACAAGTTCTAAAAATTAACAGACACAAGCCGCGTCCTAACCGACTGGCACGCGGTTACGCGGTCGTCGCGCTCGTTTGTTTAGGTATATGAATAGCACGTACTCGCACGATCAAGTCACTGGCGTTTGTACGTTATAATTCATGTAAACGATCGCTTATTCGAGCTACAATAGCTTTCGGTTAGGATACAGGGACATGCAGACGAAAACGTGTGCAGATTACAAAATATTCAATAGTTACCAAAGTTAAGACCAAATGCAATCCTGGATGAATTGCATTTGGTCTCCGAAGTTTTTAGTGGACTGAACACTTAGGTCCCCATGAAAAACAAACAATCAAACTCTGATGAAATGATTTGAGGAGGAACAGACTTTCAGCATCGGCTTACGACTGTCCGTGTTTTTTTCCCCTGAAAATATGGACTCCAGCCACATTATCAGGTAAAAATCATGGACAGTGCGTTATCAGATTAGTATCACATATTGAACAAAATTACCTCAACGAACCAAACCCGCATTGTCCGAGTCATGTGGACCATTCTCATCGAGATTTGTGAGTATATTGGAAGATTACGCAGGTCACTACAAGTACAACTGTTTTCTTATTGTCCCTCGGGAATCATCGCATTTCCGAATACAAACGAATGCTAATTTCCATTAATTATGAGATTTATCGTGTATAACAATTTGAATTCAGAACTAATTACTTTAGATTTATATATTACACACGGAAATAAAAAAATAAACAACAATAAAGTACTTCGTTCTGAATTCAAATTATTATACACGATAAATCTAATAATTGATGGACATGGAAATTAGCATTCGTTTGTATTCTGAAATGCGATGATTCCCGGAGAGACATTAAGAAAATAGTCTTACTTGTACGTGCATTTCAGAAAAAAAATGTGCCAAAGCTAGGTCATAATTTACCTGCCCTTATATCAATTTATTTAGGTTCTGCGCAACATGTGCAAAAACTAAGTACACTGTCAAAATGTTATTATGCTTGAAATTAAATCTAACACCTACAGGTGTGGCTTGGCGGAAATTCCAGGCTCACATTTTCGGACGCCATATTTTGGTGTAAGTATTAATGAAATCATATCAGGCATTACATATTTTTCGTTCACCTCATTTACTAGTACTACTGCAAAATCCTTGATGAACAAACTTACTAATTAATCTGATAATCTTAATTAATATTATAAATACGAAAGTCATTTTGTTTGTTTGTTACGTTTTCACGCTAAAACGGCTGAACGAAATTGGATGAAATTTGGCACATGCATAGACTACGACCTGGGTTAGGACATAGGATAGGTACTTTTATCTCGGCAGTACGTTCCTGTGGGATAATTTCCGACCTCCACGCGGACGAAGTCAAGGGTAAAAACGAATGCTAACATAACTTATACTAATTTATTTAATAATATAATCGAATTGATTTTCAAAAACAAGTCCTACAACCGAATATTCCACAAAGTTTTACAGTTGTGAATAGTGGGAGAAAAAAGTCGGTCCGTTGTATTTGAGTCTGATTTTCCACAGCGCACATTTGCAATCCACGTAGGTCGTAGAGGCACCCGGAACGCAATTGTTCTTCAAATTAGCGAGTTGTTCGTTAACGAGCGTTTTTCTACCCTCCCTTATCCCGGTCGAGTGTCGTACTCTTTGGCGAGTAATTCTTTTTTGTGTAATTGCCATTACTTTGTGTTCCGGATCTCGGGAATAGAAAAGAGTTATTCAGAAACGTCTTATTGCTAAAAGTGTTTTAATGGCCTCTCACTTCATTGATAAGAGAATGTTGAATCGGTAAAATGGTATTACTACTATGAATACAAACACAATAATAAAAAATAGTTCAATGTGAATTAAGTAAAATTTCGAGTTGTGAATGCGCCGCCACTTTCGCCGCCGCAGCATGGCCGATGTCACGTGCGTCTGCGCCTCTGCCCTGCGCCCTCTTCATACAGTCTCTTGCGACGTACGTGTTTGCTATTCCAGAACAAAGTTCAGTGCTGAGTGAATGGTTTATTAAAGTAAAATTATATTATTAATAAAAAAACAAATGATGAAAAATGCAATACGGTTTTAGTGGAACTCTATGTAAACACTTAGTTCAACTTGAAAAATATAAATTCTGAAGCAAATGGCGGCCATATTGTTGTGAATGTGCCGTTCCATCGCCGTAGTCGCGTGCCCCCCCGACCCGCGCTTTCCTCGTTCAGTCTCTTGCTATTTTTGCGACGTAATTATATGTTTGCTATTCCAAGAAGTTTAGTACTGAATGTGAGTTGAAAATTTGCGCACCATGTGGCGTTGTGCACCCTACACATCAGCTGAGCCGACACGTACCGGACGCGGTTTGATACCTTATCAGTGTGACCGAGGAATGAGAGTAAGCAATTTTTGAAGTGAAAACTTCTTTAGGCGGGCGCCCTTTGTGCTATTTCTTAATAGTAAACTTAAGTAAAACATCACGATCGGGTCGGTGATACTGTTTCGGGTACCTATACTCGGCTTCAGTCGGTCGGTGACTGTAATCGCGTTTACTCGGCACTGAATCGCTTATACTCGGCTTCTGTCGTAAGTTTTCACTTATTTCGCAGTCTCTAGTCTTCAATAACTCTTAAATGTTTTATAATTCTTTTGGTAATTTATCCAATTGTATGTATTTTACTGCAGCAGTCTTTACATCACATCAATGAAAGCAGCAATAAAAGCTAGGAACCATGCGACACAAAGTCATATTAAGAGCGTTCTCAGACGGCATACAATCGATCGCTGATTTTTTGTAGGAGCTAAATGAAACAGTTGAGATGAAAATTGTATCAACGCACACGTCCTACAAAACTTAGTTCATACTAATTCTATGCTGCCATCATAGTACATACTAATTCCATGCTGCCATGATGGTAGCTACTTACTAATTCCATGCTGCCATGTCATTATTCTAAGGTGTTATTATACTTTTTGTAAACTTTGGGGGACCGAGCTCTGCTCGGGTTAAATTCGGAGAAAACTAATTTCCCAGATATGCGAACTAGCTAGATCCATTTTTCGCCCCTGTAAACTCTCATATTGCAACTTTCATCGAAATCGTTAGAGCCGTTTTCGAGATCGTCGATCGATTCATTTATTCAAACTAATCAGCTTAGTTTGAATAAATGAATCGATCGACGATCTGAACGAATCAGCACTTTTCGAACGTCAAATACATAAAACAGTCCCCCAAAACGCCCACCCTTCACCACTTCCTAGTGCTTTAGCTGGGAAGAAGAAGTGGCGCAACAAACTCCCCAGCAGCACTGCTGTCTGTTCAGTTAGAAATCAAATATATATATAGATAAATACAAATATTGCTCGTGTATAATCGTCATTTTCAGATCTTTGATAGTCGTTACGGGTCGTCAGAAGCCCGAAAGTCTGACAACCAGTCTTACCAAGGGGTATCGTGTTACCCAGTAACTGGGTTGTGGCGGTCAGATAGGCAGTCAATCCATGTAAAAAATTGGTATTCAGCTGCGTCCGGTTAGACTGGAAGCCGACCTCAACATAGTTGGGAAGCGGCTAGGCAGATGATTTTATTATATCACATATTGCTTTATTACACATTTTGACATTTCATTATCTTTAATAATAATTGTTTATTATTTGAGTTAAATTCATATTTATAATCCTATACTACTAAACGAGCAATATTTGTATATACATATATATATATATATAAGTAAAATGCCGTCATTATCGATAATATAAAATCAGTATGAAGTTAGTTGCATCTAACGCTCGTTCGTACGACTGCGAACGAGTTTTCACGAAGATTGAACGCGGGGCCAGCAGTTTAGATTAGAAAAGTTCGCGGGCGCCGAGCAGACCCAGGACAAATTGCTTTACTAATACAACAGATTTCCGGACTTGTGGCGGCACCAAAATCCGGCAAAAACTATACACATACGAGTTCGGGTTAAACCTACCAGCTGGGGGTAATTTCTGAAATAACTTCTCAGACAGTCGGCCATTACAGCAGTTTTTGTTGCTATTCAATTGGAAATTTGTTGCTCGCCCGGGTTTTTGTTAATCGCTCTTTTGTACGATAAATATAATAGTTTTCCACTTGTTAGTTTTAATTAAACGGCGGCTGCGTTTGAACAAAATATTTAATTTATAGATGGCTCCATAAAGTTCTTTAACTTTGGGGAGTTCACTGCAATGACATAAAAGGTGTCCTTATTTGTGTCAGATTCTCTGACAGTTCAATTGTTTGCCTATATAAAAATCGATTCAAAACTTCTCAAAGCTTACTACTTCTCTTAGACATCGGCAACGCAATGCGGACTACCTTTGTACTCTGGACACCTCAGAGACAACGTTGCAAACCCGTCTTCCAAGTTCCTATTATTGATTAAGGCCCGCTTGTACCATAAATCACAAAACGTCTTTAGCACTAAACAAATTTAAAACATCCTTCTGTCTCTGTCATCTTCAAACGATTGTCAGAAAGAAACAGAACGATGATTAAAAAAAGTTCAAGGGGGGTGCGCTAAGGTAGCTGGCGAAATTCAAATTTTCTTCTGATAATTGCAAAAACTTAAGATAATTTGAAGTTGGCGGGGTGGTACCCTGGCGGTTTTGCCTAAGGCCCGCGCAACACAGAAGAGACATGAGAAGCAGACGCGACGACCCTTTCTCATATCTTCATACAAAATGTATTAACGCGGTCTGGCACAAAGCATGCAGAAAGGACAAGACGCAGGCGTGCTGCTTTTCCGTCTGCGTCCTATTGTTAAATTACACTAAAATGACGAGACGTGGACACGGCGCAGACGCAAGTGGTGTGGAGAGGGCGCGGGGTGATCGCCGAACTCAAAATATAAAATGTCATAGCTCACAACCGCACGACACCGCTGCTGCCCTCGAAATAAAGTCTCAAAGACAGTACAGTATGAAGAGTTTTCGTCCCGTCCGTGTCTGCACCTCCTCTCTTCTATATAATTTAAAAAGTCGCATCCGCAATTCGTCCGTGCCGCGTCTGCGTCCCGACCTCGTCACACGTCCCTTCCGTGTGGCCCGCGCCTAAGGTTCATGCACACACGTCAGTCATGACAACGTCAAGTCGCCGATCAGTCACGTCAGTTTCAGGGATGTGTGTGAACAGACAGTCATAGCAATGCCTCGGTAACAAAGTGTCTTTGTCACAATGTTCGTAGCAATACAAGTTTTGACTTGCCGATGACGCGACGTCGACTGAGACGCGCCGGTAGTGACATGACTGGTGTGTGTAGCCAACGACCTACAACTTCTACGTAACTATATTTTTTGACATGACTGATCGGCGACTTGACATTGACTATGATTACTATGATTGATTTGTTACAGCAGTAGTGGCAACCATTATCATTTGGTTTACATAATTTTTTATTTTTATTAGGAATTTCATTTGTCTTTTATATAGCTTATTTTCTTTTAAATTTTGTGAATGAGAGAACGTTGTAGACATAACAGACCGTAGATCTGTGGACCATTTAATATTTTACTAAGTACCTGGTACTTGTTGATGGGCCTACACTGTCCTCTCATAACTTTTAACACTGTAACTTGGAAACATTGTAAAAACCATTTACTTTTAAAAGAGTAACCGTGGAGTTTCTTGCCGGCTCTTCTCCATAGGAAACGACCAATTGGAACCGTGCACCTAGCTTCTGACGTTTCATAAGTGCCCTTGTAGGTTTATGTGAAATAAAAATATTTTGAATTTGATTTGATTGACGTGACTGACGTGTGTGCATGAACCTTTAACGGTATATGTATCTCTAAACATCCAACAAATCGTTTATGTGACTTTAAAACTTTGAATATAATAAAGGCAAAAAGTGAAAGGGGATGCAGTCACGTCTCTAGCCCCCTGTTCCACGGGGAACAGTTGGTACTGAAGGCGCACGTACTATAAAACTTGTTCCCCTGATAACAAACAAGCGTTTTTGGTTCAGTTTTTTACGAAATAATGGTGCTTTATTTCTGATGTCGTATTTTGAATGAGATTTTTCGTTTCTAATATTCATGAATTTAAAAAGGTAGGTATTTAAGTGGTTTAACTGTAAGGCTTAGTTAGTTAAGTGGATACAGTGTAAAGGAAAGAGTGTGGAGTTTTGTTACGATTGCAGGGCAGTACGTAGGGGAAGGTGGCTTAACGGGGACGCTAAGGAAATCTATCAATAAAACAATGTTAAATGCAGTTTCAGTAATTATTTTTATACATAACGTTTTTATTATTTACTAGCTGTTGCCCGCGACTTCACCTTCCATCCAGGATAAAAAATAGGCTATGTCCTTTTCCAGGTCATGGACTACCCATGTGCCAAATTTCATTCAAATTGGTTTAGCCGTTTTAGCGTGAAAGTGTAACGAACAAACAAACTCACTTTATATTTATTTATATATATAATAGGTCTTTACCTATGAAATTGCCGTTTTGTATGAAAAAATTTAAACGATTTTTTTTCATGTATTTTTTATTTGTATTAATCGAAGTAATCACCCATGCAATCAATGCATCTTTGCCAACGCAGTGGCAGTTTATTGATGCCCTTCTTAAATAAATCAGCTGGCAACAAATTCTTCAAAGGCATTTTGTACTGCCTCTCGGGTATTGAATTTTTTTCCCGCCAAGAAGTTATCCAAATTCTGGAAAAAGTAGTAGCCTGTAGGCGCAAGGTCTGGTGAGTAGGGCGGATGACGGAGAGCTTCCAACCCCAGTTCTTGCAACTTGGAGACCGTCTGCTGTGCAGTATGAGGTCGCGCGTTGTCGTGCAGTAGCAGCGGAGACGAGCGATTGACCAATGCTGGTTGGAGATGTGCCAGCTTCTCCATCATTGTGTTCAGTTCTTCACAGTACACATCTGCAGTAATGCTCTCCCCGTTTGTTAAGAAGCTGTGATGAATCACACCGGCGCTAGACCACCAAACAGTGACCATCACTTTTCTAGGGGTAAGTTTTCGTTTAGGGCATTGTTTAGGTGCTGAACCAGGATCCAACCAACTTGCTGAGCGCTTGCGGTTATCAAACAGAATCCATTTTTCATCGCAGTTAACAATGCGGTTCAAAATTCCTTCATTTGTGTGTCTGTTGAGCAGTGCAAGGCACGTCTCGACGCGTACTTTGCGCTGGCGATCATTGAGTTCCTGGGGCACCCATTTGTCAAGCTTTTTTACCTTGCCAATTTGACGCAAATGGACCAATATTGTTTTGACGCTAACGTCGAAAGCTGCTGCTAATTCAGCCGTAGATTGTGTAACATCAGCTTCCACAATCGCCTTTAATTCGTCATTGTCGACCAAAGTCTTCGGACGACCGCGAGGTTAATTTTTCAGGTCGAAATTTCCAGAACGGAAGCGAGCAAACCAATAACAGGTGGTGCGTTGGTTTGTAGTGTTAGCTCCGTAAACGTCGTTGATGTTGCGTGCCGCTTGTGCCGCGTTGCTGCCACGACGGTACTCATATTCCATAATTACTCGAATTTTTAACGTATCCATGATGACGAAAAAGATTGAAATGCGATGAAAATGTAACACTAATCAATAAACAAATGACTACTTTTGGAAAAAAAAACCATGTTTTTAAAATAAAATTAATTTGAAATTAGAATTCTTAGCCAAACAAAAATTATTTTGATTTGAAATGGCCAGTACTGCAGAACGGCAATTTCATAGGTAAAGACCTAATATACCTACTCGTATATACTTTATTGTACACCAGAAAATACATAGTAAATAATAAATTTAACACTACGAAACATACAAGGGGCGGCCTTATTGCTTTCTGCGATCTCTTCCAGGCAACCTTGGAATGGACAGTGATTGCGTGGACATAAAAATGGGGTTGGTCATTGGTGCAAAATAATAATTATATAGATCCAATATATTATAATAGATACATCGATATATATATATATATATATATGCTATATAACAGATACATAATAAATATATTTATATAAGAAACGAAAATAAATAATGACTACAGATTATTACAGCTACCAGAACACGATCACAACAACAAGTAATGTTCTTTCACGAGTCTCTTAAAAACTGGTAACTTCACATTACTTCACTTTCGCATTTATAATATTAGTTTTAATTAATTAACTTACATATCAATTTTAAGCAGACTCTTAGAAAACCCCAATAAGCCCCGGGTTATAACATTGGGTACCTACTTAAAACAAGGACTGTAAGACCCATTAAACCTTTCAATGTTTCGTCTTTCTTCATACACGCGACGGTCGAACGTGCCGGTCGATTCTGTAAAAATAAACTTAGGTGAAGTGAGCGTGAAGTGAGCTGTCAATAGTGCTAATCCCTAGCATCCTGCCGGTCGATTTGTGATAGTGACAGCTCACTTCACGCTCACTTCACCTAAGTTTCACGGTGATATTTTACAGAACGTCATTTGTTCTGCTGCCTTTCCAAATCCTATTGTTTTGTTTCAAATAGCATAGCTGGCCTTTACTCCGTCTTTTAGTTTTTTTTAATGTCCGCACCATTTTTACCTGAATCCTAAAACAATACTGCCATATACACACATGAACAGAAGTACGGGTTCACGAGCTGAATTTCAGGGCAACATGGTTCCTCTATGTGCCTCGCATCCATGTTCCCGTTGCACCCCGTGGTTTAGTTTAGTGCAGATAACAGTTTTGTTTAAAAAAAAAAAAAACAACATTCGAGTAAACTAAATTAAAAACCAATAATTGAAGAATAATAGCCTAGTGGTGTGACCGTCAGACTGCCAAGTCATTGGTCTCGAGTTCGTACCCAAGGCAAGCACCACTGACTTTTCGGATTCATGTGGGTATTGTATAATTATCACTTGCTTCAAAAGCGGTGAAGGAAAACATTGTGAGTAAACCGGCCATGCCTGAGAGATATTTATAGACGGCATGTGAAGTCAAGTCGGAGACCCATGGGTGACTTTAAGACTTTGACACCAGGTTAGTGACTAACCACACGAAAAGAAGAAAGAAGAAGAAGTACAAAAAACTAGGAGAATAATTTAATCAATTGCAAAAATTACATCAAACGTCGAGTAATAATCTTTTACGCTGCAAATGTATACCAGTCGCTACTGCACTGAAGGTTGATACAACATGGCTTTTTGTAGGACATTGTAAGCATGTCTGGTTACTTGTACATTTGGGGACCCGTTGTGCCCCGCGACCCCGATATACCCCACTTGCCCTTATCTACCTTTTTTGAATTCTTAGATGTTAATCGATCAGGAATTAAAGTAAGTACATAATCACATTCACAAGTTGTCATTTTTGTTAACAACTACCTGTCTGTCAACGATGTAGTTTAATTTGTGATTAGTGGCTCAAGATCATCCTTAAATTGCCGAGAAATTGTGGCTATATTTTGATATTAATTTAGCATGTAAATAGTAGTCTTCCGATCTATCATGTAAAAGTCTTACCTAGAAAACTTAAGTGAAGTGAGCTGTCAACAGCGTTAATCCCCAGCATCTGGTAAAATGACAGTTTACTTCAACAAAGTTACATGGTAAGATTTTTACAGAATAGATCGTCTGTTTTCCCAGTAACATAAAATAAAATTAGGTACTAGTGACCGAACGAAGCTTCGTTTTCGTTTTCGGCTATTTTCGGCCTAAATATCATGATTCGGCCATATTTTCGTTTTCGGCCATAACCTAGCCGAAGTTTCGGCTGAGCCAAAAATCAGAAGAATTATCGCGCGTCATTCGGCCTACTTCGTAAAACTCGGCAATATCAGGTGAATCAATACAACAACAAATACACGAAATGTTGTAATCCTCTAATGGAATTATCGTGTTTTATTTCTTTTAAAGCCTATATTTGCTTTTTCTCTCCCTCGGTGTAAAGAAAAACAAACAAGATTTCAGAGTACCGCGGAAATATTAATATTTTTAATGTCTAAATCATTTTATTTTTCGTTTTCGGCTTAAAATCCATTTTCGGTCGGATATAAAAAATTACCGTCCAATTGGAAGGATATAACCATTTTACTGTATAAATCTGACAAAACTAAAACCATCTCGGTGGTGGTCGTTAATTGGTGTCATACTGACACCAATTAACGTCACTGGCATCACCCTGTTCCTTTACGAAAGGGTTCACAATATCACTTAGGTTGTCAAATCAACCGCCAATACGGAATATTAGACCCTCGTTGGGCATGGCTGTTAAGTAATCGAGTGCTGATCGTTTTCTTATTGACCCCCGAACATTTTGGTGTTCCCACTGACCCCTTTTGATTATTAAGATATCGAGATAATGGGAAAGAGAATGTATTGTAATTTGTGATAGAATTTTGAGTTTTGAGATTTTTTGGGTTTTGATTTGGTCACTAGTCAGTGACGCTTTAACTGTATTTGAATGATTGATAATAATTAATTTAAGTATTTATTTTATTAATGAGTCAGTTTATAAATAAATATACATGCCCATAAAAAAGAACATAGAAAATCATTAATTAACTTAGGTACAAATAAAAAGTACACACAAATAAAAAGTTGGTAACACTCATAAATCCCTCTTAAAAATTGTGCTTATTATTAACTTACTATTTTGTACTTATGCCCAAAGGAACCGAGGTATCGACTTAAGCACTGACAAAAGGTAAAAAAAAAAACTCCTCACAAGGAATTAGCCGGCAAGCAGTATTTGTTATCTCACGCTTATCGTAATATTCGCTTATTGGTGCAGTAATCAACATGTTAGCACTATTTTACCTAATCAATTTGAAACGATGAAAAAATATTAACTGTTAAAATTAATTATATTTGTATTTTTGAAGTCAGTAAAAAACATTATATTTCTGTCTCAATTCTTCTACCATGCTTCAGTATAATCATTTTCAATCCTCGTTTATATGTGAAAGTTTTTACTATAGCACGACTTAGCAATTCGCAGAGATGGAAAAACGCCATCTATCGAGCGCTCCGGTACTAAAAGAACTATAGAATATAAACGCTGTCTATACGAGACATGATAAAAAGTAGTTGTATTATTATACATAGATTTACACGAATTTAATATAAAATTATTAGCAATAAAATTATTTAAGTTTAATAAAAGTTAAGTTTAATAAATAAACAAAAAGCATTACTTTTAAAGCTCGCCTGGCAATAATTTGAATTAATGCTTCTAATTACAATTTATATGTCATAGAACAAAGCTGAGATTCGAACTTTCAATTGTTTTGTCATTGTTGTATGTTTGAATTTAAATCTAGTAGGCTTCTGATTTGAATGTGAAACCTCTATTAATTAAAATGAATGGAAAAGCATTAGGTATTTGATTAAATCACATTTGAAATTTAATTTAGAAATAAAATCTTCAATTAGGTTCAAGCTTGTAAGTGCCTCTAGTTAATGCGGGTTTAGTTAAAAATTTAATTAGTTTATACTTCTTTTACTTTCATGTCTTTAAAGAGTGTCGCGCTGCAAAGGAACTAAAACAAACAGGCCAACTTTTTTATGCTGGTGTGCGTGACACCTACGTATTACACTCGCGCCACGTCATTGTGCTGTCATTATCATTTTTTAGTGTGCGTGCTTAGGGGCTAACAGTTTACAGCTTTGACGTCTATCTAGACATATTTATGACTAGATTCTAGGCTAGAATATTCTTATCTTTCGAAAATATCATATCAACATAGGTATAAACTCAAAGTTTACAAATTATATTATTAGGTACGTCAAAACCATTCGATACTGGGATTTATTTACAAGTTGACATTCCCCAGGTTTATGTCTATTTTTTTCGGATTTGCAATCTTATTAAAAGCCAGCGCCCAATATAGCTGAAGTCAAGCTGTCACTCTTATGCACTAATTAAACACTCTAAGGTATAACCGATTCAATCTTTATATGAAAGAGAATTTAAAACTTTTATACCAACGAAACTTTAAAATTTGTAGCCACACTGTAGCAGCCATGCATCGATAATGACGAAGAATCGATGGCGGGTCTCTCTGGAGCGCACTTTGCATTCAACCGCTTTCTTATACGGTCGCATATAATACTGTACCCAAACTGCACGCCTGTATTCATGAATATTTACTGCACACCCCACAGAATATGCTTTTCGCGGAAAAATCATATTCCTTGTGGAAATTTTAGGTTTAGTTGTACTGTTGTTGTGCCGCTATTGTATTGTTGATTGGTGATGATGTTGGCTTTTCTTTTGTTGGTTTCTGTCAAATAAAACTTGGCGCCCGGGTATAATAATACGATACAAACAAACAAACAAACTTTAGAAATAATAATCACAAATAATGTTTATCTACTCTCATATCGTAATATTCGAATTATAAACTTCAAAACGAGTTTATATTGACATCCTTTATAAACACAATACCGAAATTTAAAAATAAAATCATATTGTAACACTTTTTCTCTAACAAAATAAAGCTATAAAACATTTTTTAAACATCGCATTCGTATTTTAATACCCCTCATTATGCAACAGTTTCATAAACTACTATTATGTAACCAATGTAATACATAGACACTGTGAGATATACAAAAATGCTACATAATTGTTTGAACAAAAGTTAAAAGGCCACAAAAATTCTATACAACAAATATAAACCCTATCTCTTAAACTATGAGGCCAGTATCTTTAAGGCGAAAATATAAGGATAGCTCGCGAAATTCAATTTTTCTTACGTTTTTTGCATTTTGCAAGTCAGTATCAGGGTGTTCTATGTTATGTGGTTTGGGTTATCTGGGTGTATGTTGATCTAAGTATCGAATGATTATAATTCTGTAAAGCCATTTTTGTTACGGTCAAAATACAACCTAACACTGACCTGCCGGTCGCTTCTGTAAAAATATCAACGTAAAACTTAGGTGAAGTGAGCTGTCACTGCTACAAATCGACTCGCAGGATGCTAGGGATTAATACTATTGACAGCTGACTTCACGTAGGTTTCACGTTGATATTTGTACAGAATCGACAGACAGCAAATTGCAAAAAAAAAGAAAAAAAAAAAAAGAATTTTGCAGGCAATCCAGTGTTCGGCCAGTTGATACTATTTCACTCTTAAAAGAGTGAAATAGTGGCGATATATCCATCATTACATGGTGAACAATATTATCTGTAAATTTAACATTTTAAGTGATCACTTCCTGCAGTTGTGATTCAATTAAAAAAGAAAGAGAAAGGAGACCGCATCAGACGTAAGTACAGTGCAGAACTTTATCAAAACTCGATGTGCGTTCGTAGATATGAGAGTCTTTGTCTTGTTCGTAAATTTCATAAATTACCAGTTTCCATCGTAGACTCCAAAATATTTCTTTATATACCTTTATGCACTCAACGTTGTAACGAGAAACAGTTTATGAATACATTGCAACATTTTTCAAATAACGTATTCTGACAACGTTACTGCCATAATTCAAAGTTAAATTATATAGAAGCGAAGTCACAAAGTGCTCTCATGTCAGATGTCTCGTAGTTATGAAACTTTTAGCGTTATGAGAGACTCGTCAAAATAAAGGGTCACAAGATTATAAGTCACGAACGCAATCACTCGATGCTCAAAGTGCCATCTAAGTATTTTCATCAAATTTTGCCAAACGTTAAATGAGTGTCTCCGCACATGAACCGGAGCATCTCCTATTATTTCACAAATGTTATCAGAATATCAAACAGCGATTCGGGAAAGTGTTGCTCCGGTGTATTTATTAGAAATGATAGGAAAATCGTCCCTATTGCAACACGATTAGGAGTTGTAATTGCGTGAATGCGTTTGCGAGTTCGATTCGTTTTGTAGCTGATGGCTTGCGGACTGAGGAGTTGTGAGGAGCGAGTGTTTTTCACGGTCTCATTATGTGACAATTCGTATTCGAGGCCAGAGGAGAGTTACCAGTGTTAGGGTAAGGTTGGAGGGTAGCACCCACTTGCCGGCACGTCCCTCTAGACCCTGCTTACGAAGTTCGTAAATGTTATTGATTTTATCTCGGTCTCATTCGAGATGTATTTTATTTGTTTATTTGGATCACGTTGCGGCTACCACATTACAAAACTCGTTAGACTAGTATTGAAATGTAAACGTAGATACAAGTTTCTGATTGGATTACTGAGTCAGGACTAGCTTGTACATTTTAAATGAGTCCTGAAAATGTGTTACTTTATGAGAAAAAGTAAAGACACTTTATAATAATTTTATATTTGAGTAAATTTATTCAAATAAATAAATTGAGTGTCTGTTTGTTCCGGCTAATCTCCGAAACGGCTGGACCGATTTCGACGGAGTTTTCACTGGCAGATAGCAAATGTTATGAGGAGTAACTTAAACTATTTTTATTTTAGAAAAAGAATTAGGGTTCCGCGCAAAAACAATAAAACCCATTAATGATGTATATAAAAGAAATATTGAAGTATATAATTCCACGCTTACGAAGTCGCGGGTAACAGCTAGTGCAGAATAAATAATAGGCAAATAATTAAATAAACATAAAAAGTCTTTTATTTCTTACAAACAAAAACTAATTTACAGATAATATAATTGATTATATCTAATGTATATACCTATAACCTACGATTATAACTATTCTATGTATTTATCTATCTATGATTATATACAATGTGAAATTTAATTCGTTCGCATCCTCTTAAGGGGTCATTGTACTCATCATTATGAACAACTTTCACTATGGTACCATCCCTTAAAACGCGAAAAAAGAATCAGCTGTTCCCTACATTATAACGAGCTATGCGAACATAAATGTATGTAACAGCAGATTTATTTTCGCGATTTCGGGGTTGGCCCCATAGTGAAAGTTGTTCATATTAGGCAGATAACCACTTTAATTTGAATGGGAATCCCCGCTTTCTTACAATAGTTTAATTAAAGTTAGCCTCTTAAATAAAAAGATTCTCTGAACTGCACTGGACATGATGTAACGTGACAGACGCTGGCAACATAATTTTAAGTTATCTCCACGAAAACTTTCACCTAAGAACTAGTGGTCACAAGTCGCTGACTAAAGAAAACTTTTTTCATTTCTTGTTTTAGTGAGTTCTTCCACAATGATGGACGTGATGAAACTAAGGGGAGAAAATTTTACTTAAGGATAATCAACACTTTTACTAAGGAATAATCTTTCTGTCCAATTCTCGGTTTTTAGACATGGAATATTAAATTTACTGAAAAACTATGAGACAATTTTTTTTTAGTACTCATTTATGAAAAATAATTTGAATTGTGATGTACGTAAATATGTAGCTATATAGATCGATATTGGTAGGTAGGCTCAGGGACAGTCATAATTTAACGTCGCATAAAAAATATCATAATCCCTGTTTTTATCACGGATTAAGAGTTGTTAGTTTGTTATTGATAAAGGAGCTCGAGGCTTAGTAATAACAGCCGCACGTGTTGATGGATCAGGTTAAGCTAAGTAGCCGGGGTTGGATGGGTGACCATCTTTTCATATCGAGATTCCTCCGTGCTTCGGAAATCACGTTAAGCCGTTGGTCCCGGCTGTCATTCTTGGATCTTTGACAGTCGTTACGGGTCGTCAGAAGCCCGAAAGTCTGACAACCAGTCTTACCAAGGGGTATCGTACGACCCTAACGAAGTTGGGAAAAGGCTAGGCAGATGATGAGTTTGTTATTGATAAAAATTATAATTATTATAAAAAGTGATTAATTTTCAGGTGTGTGGTACCTTTATGAACATCATGCGAGGTTTTACCAGGTAAAAAGTTTCAGGAGACCTATAACGGCAGAAAGAAGCAGTTTTCATTATCTGGTGATTATGAAACATTTTCCAAAAAGATTACAATTATTAAAGATGTTATAGTTTCCTAACACGCTTAACTTTCACAGTAACTAAGAAAACATGAAGAAGATGTAAATTTCAGGAGCTCTTAAATAAAAGGTTGACTATTCTAATCCATTCCAGAAATTATAGGAAGCAACAGTTATTAAGATAAAAAATATTTTTCTTTACCGGCTTTTAACTGCAACACCGTTAAGTCGGAGTCGTTTTTAAAAAAGGAACCTGAGTGATGTCACAAACTAGCTTTTGTGTCCATGCGTAAAAATTGAAAAATATTTTAGTGGCCTAAGGGAACCACAGGCTAGCTCCTGTTTTATGTACATACAGCTTAGTGATTTCAGGAATATCACAGATATCAGAAATGTGGCCACTTGAACTGAAGTCAAACTCAAGTTTTTTTTAAGTGAGGGTCTTACTTGTTGGTCTAATGGTCGCAAGCACTACTGCTGAGCATGAGGTCCGGGGTTCGATTCCCAGGTCGAGCTAAGTGTTATTGGATTTTTCTGTCAATAATTTCTCCTCCGTGGATTTGTGCCCCGTTGATGGCAATAGGCTCGACCCCTTTTACATTGGACTTAAACATAACTGATCAAATGCGGGTGTACTATGTGCATCTGTGCCTAAACCTTCGAGAAAAACCAGCGGGATTTTATTTTGATGCCTAAATCGAGAAAGTTCCAACGAATGCTGATTAGGGGTCGTAAAAAAAAATGTTGATCCATCAATTACCTCTTAATCCAAGTAAGTAGGTACCGATAACAAATATATTTGTAACACTTAAAACATTTCCAAAACAATGCGATTTAAAACATTAATTGGATAAGATTAACATGTCACAATCATTAATGATAATAAATAAATACCAAGCTAGATAAATAGCAAGCTGTGCAAAATAACAGATGTTATATGTTAGTATATTGATAGTGCAACAATGCAAAAGGTACTGCTGCTGGTTTTAGTTTCTACCGGTATGTAACAATTGTTTTTTTTTCTTTTAAAGCTCTTAGTTGTGGCTTAGTTCGAGTAGTATGTCGTTTTGTTCCCGTTTCTGGTTAAATTCCTAGGAATCTTTACTCCGAACAAAAGTGCAGTGTGTTTATTTATTCCTGGTTTTATTTAGACATAATCGAAAATTATAACACCGCTGGTCACATTGACTAGCTGGTCATTTGTATTATGGTGTGGCTAAGATACAAACCCATTAATGACGGCCAAATTGTTGGCAGTGACATCAATGACACCAGAGGGATTAGACAAGTGGAAATGGCTTTCAAAGCATTTCGTATTTTTGTAATGGCTTTCAACAGGATTTACATAATTGTTTCGGTAGCTTCTGTTAATCCAACACATTTTTGGAACAAAGTTCTTTAATGCGGGTTGTGGTAGGAGTAAACTGGCAGAAACTGACACGCGAAAAAGCGTTCATAGTTGCGATTGTCTTCTTCCAATTCGATAAAGAGAGAGAGAAAGTGTGAATTTGGCCAAAATGTAAAACCAAGATAGCGGCTTTGAACATTTTACAATTTTTCGTTATAGATGTCGTTTTCATAGTTTTCGAGGTTGCTAAAGTTGATAGTGAGGTCAAATGTAAATCCAAGATGGCGGCTATGAAAATTTTGTTTCTGTTTTTATCATACGTGAGAAGGAACTTCGTTTCTGAAGCCCCTACCCCGTCCGCAAACGTTTTTCACTTGTTTATCATCGTTATCGCTGATAGAATGTCACATTGTCTAGGACCGCATCACACCAAAAACAAATATCTAACCACCTAATCTAATAACTCAACTTGGCCATTTCCATTCTAAACTTTATTAATTATTTTTCCAGCTTACATCGCTTCAGCGGTGCCGGTAGGAGAACAAGAAAAAGAACATGAATACTCAAGATATGTTGAGATCCCCGATGGCGAGGGTGTCATGCACACCGTTGACCTCGAGGCTGAACCTGACGTGGAACTCCTCAACGAAATAACTAGGGATGCAGCTAATAACTTGTATCTGCTGTATACCAGGTTAGTTTGGTTCACTTTTGATTTAGATGTCCTAATCGATACCCAGTGTGGTTGGAACCCAGCATAATCAGCCTATAATTTTCCCACTGCTAGGTCACAGGCAGACAGGCAGGCAGGTAGGTTCGAGTGGGAGAGGGCTGTAATCTACCATGCAGGCCCAGTGTGGGTGGATAGATGTCACATATCTTCGAATTTTTGGTTCTAGGACATGCCGGTTTCCTCACGATGTTTTCCTTCACCGTTTGAGAGCAGTGGTGATGAAATGATTTACACAAAGTAAATCGTCTGTTTGAACCCACGACCTAAGTCGTAAGACGGGGCCGTTACCACTAGGCCACCACTGCTCTCAGGACGAAAAATTAACCACTTGCAATATGAAGTTCGGTACGGTCGGTTGTAGGATGACGAAACTCTCCCTGGCTTGGGTATTCATGAATATATCTCCACGTTAAAAGGCATTTGTAGGACTTCTTTGCTCTTTCCCGGGGTGGATAGTATTTATGAGGTCCTCAAAAAAGTCGTCCAAGTACCTGAACCATTCGGAAGTAAAGTTATTTAGGGCCATAGTTTTACACGTGGGCTGGTGATAACCGGATCTGTGTTTGGAAGATTACCTTTGTCACCTAAAAAACATCTATAAAAAATGTACCGACTGCGTAATGCCGAGAACTACACAATCAGTTTTATTATTTACAACTTATGCTGCTTATTTACTCTGAGGCACGAAGAAAATGGCTTCAGAAACGTGTGAATTTTGAAAGAGCAAATAGTGGGGATCGGTTTGTTTCAAGTAAATCTAAGGTTTTACTGCCGACAGTAGGGTTCAGTTGCACGTTTTTGTGGTTTATAAAGGAAAGTTTAAGTTATTTTGTTTATTGGGAAATTAGTTAAAGGTTTCTGCACCAATTTATGTCGACAAAGCTAAGAGAGTGTACCTAAATGGTACACTCTTTTAGCACCGAGATAAATATGATAACGACGATGTTTTTTTTTTTAAACATAATAATAATATCTACGTCGACTTAACTCTCAAAGCTTATTTCTTTGTCTCATAAAGTTATCAATGAAGCACCAGGAATGAACTGGCGCTCAAGAGAGCTATAAAAGGGGAAAGATAGCTAATGATAACTATGCTTCTGGGCATTTTAACACTTAGGTTTTTATTGCGAGAGTGTAATTTTTATTGTGATCTTATAGTCAGTATATCAGTATAATTATTATTACGTACTATTTAACATTTAATTTTGTTGTTGTTTATTATTATTATTGTACATTGACTGTAAATACCTATAATATAATAAATTATAGAGCTAGTAGGAATTACGAGAGTCTACTTTCCCCTTAGATTACTTGACATATTTTGATGAAGTAGTTTATATCGAGAACTTAGCTTCTCTGAATACCTATTGAAAATTCTAAAGAAAGTCTGGGTTCAAAAATGTTTATTTTTTTCTACAACAATCCTCAAAATGAACTCAAAGAACGATCATTATAATTTTTACAGGCGCAACCAGTTGATATCCCAGACCCTGGTGATCAATGACGAAGTTTCCATGATGAGGTCCAACTTCAATGCCAACGTGCCCACCGTTGTAATTGCTCACGGTTGGCTCAGCAATCAATATACTTCGACCAACTCCATCATCAGAAATGGTAAGAGTACTTTTGAAAATTTCAAACTAAGGATTTGTTTGATTTATCATAAGGCTACTACCTACTGCTTTAGCTTTTCCAAAAAGTTCTCAGAATTCATATTTCTCGATCAGTCATAATGAGCATACAAGAACAATAAAAATTGCCGATTGAGTTGGATGAAACATAACACTTGTAGTTAAAATCACCACAACAATGATAATGAACTATAAACAAAGGTTTTTCATTTGCAAGATTTTTCAGGATAAATGAAATGAATGAATTAATGAATTAGCTCTGGAATCAGAAATTAACGAACTTTTATAAGACTAGCTGATCACCGGACTTTAAGGATCTTATTAGATTTATTTTGATGGTTTTCAGCCTACCTCCGAAAGAGTGACGTAAACGTCATCGTCTGTGACTGGAGACGTCTTGCTGCATCCGATTACGTGACTGCTACAAGAGGAGTCCCAGATGTCGGTCGTGGTCTTGGACAGTTCCTGGCATTCGTGAATAGAGTGACTGGTCAGGCCTTCACTCAAATGCACATCGTCGGCTTCAGTCTGGGCGCACATGTAGTTGGTAACGCTGGAAGAGAACTTGGTGGCAGAGCTGCGCGTGTTACAGGTAAATTGAACTTAAGTTCAAAATCCGTTAATAATTTATTTATGGCTGTGAATGAGTATTTTTTGAAGGTCACAAATTACAAAAGATTAAAAAAATATTTTTCCTAGGTGTTTTAAGCTGGGAAAACGAGGCGCAACAAAATTCCCTAGCAAAATGATGTGTTGATTTGTTTTCTAAAAATATCACTCTTTCTTAGTCACAATTTATATTCTCAAAAAATCCAACAGCGTATCTGGACATTTTTCCTTACAATATAATTATACTCAATTATTGTATAATTATATTAAAGGGACTGAAATTAAAGAACTTTATTACAGCCTTAGACCCCGCCGGTCCCCTATGGAACTACAACACAAACCGTGTCAATGGTAACGACGCTGTGTACGTGGAGGCTATCCATACTGATGGCGGCTCAAGCTCTGGGGCCCTCGGTATCGGCTCCAACGTCGCCAATGCTGACTTCTACCCCAACGGTGGTATCTCCCAGCCTGGTTGCAGCACCAACCTTTGCAACCACAACCGTGCTGTTGAGTTCTTTGCAGCTACTGTCACTTACAATCATATGGTTGGGAGACAATGCACAACTCAAACGCAACTCGCATTAAATACCTGCCGCGGCATCGAGCTGCGCATGGGCAATGATGATTTGAGGAAAACTGGGTAAGTCATAATAGTCTTAATTGTTTCATAATAACAATTTCAGTTTCAGAATTTGAATTCTACTACAAATACTCATGTTCTTGTTCTGCTCCCTAGCGGCACGAAGTAGTATGACAAAACTCTTTATAAAAAATATTTGCTAGCCAGACAGGTAGTTGGTCCATGTTCACTTTGACGATTGATTTTTAGTATGCAAGTCACAGAAGTAGAATTCATATGGACAATAATAAAAATCGAAGAAGCACCAGATAGAAAGCTATACAAAAAACAAAAGTAACAATTAAAATATTTACCCTTTTTTATTCTTTCAGATCTGGCATGTACCGTTTGGCCACTGGAAGCTCCTATCCTTATTAAGCTCGAGACAGAGAATAAAGAACATTTATAATTATTTTGTAAATAAATGCTGTAAATGGTTGTAGATTGTTTTTGTACAAATAAAAACGACTTGTTGTTAATAGACTATTGAATATAGAATGTCTATTAACAACAAATCCGTTTTCTTTCGCTGTTTTTTGTCTATTTTAGATATAAGACCTTTTTTATTTATTTACTTTTGTTTTATTTTCTTTATGTATTTGTCAGAGGTTGTTAAATATGAAAAAGTACAATTGCATTTCGACAATTGATTTTTTTTAGGGTACCTCGCCTACTCGTAAAGTGGGGATGTTTTTTTTTTCTCGTCTCACCCATGGTGTGGGCTGTTGTTGGAAAGGTCATTAAATATTGTGGGTGTGTGAAAACCATTTTTCGATTCAAGGATCCGTTTGCGAAATATTAAGCTTTAAAGTGCCAGCTAAATGGTTGTTCTTGGATGTGTGAAAAAAATCACGGTAGTAGTATATGTATAACGAAATTAAAACGAAAACTATCACTGTTAATTAGGCTTTACAGGTTAACGAGTAATAATCGACCAACTTAAATTACATTCCGTACATCATTTCATATGGGAGAACATGTTTTTTAACAATAATATTAAGTTTGTTCTGGGGATAAATTCATCCCAACTATGGAACCCTTCATTGTGCGTGGTCCGACACGCACTTGACCGGTTTTTTTTAAATGACATGGCCGTATCCTGCCCTCAGAATCGATTCAGAATAAATAAATGTACAGTTTTTATTAATATATGAAAATTACTTCTTAAATATAATAAAATAAATCGAAACAATTACATTTCTCTAGAACAGGCGACAACAAAATGTCAAAAAAATATGTGTGTTAATTGATTTTGTGAGTTTAGTTTTTAATTTGGACATAATTATAGCAATATCAAGTGCATTTGCGTTTGGATACATGCATAAGATAAACGCTGTGTCTAGAGCTCGCCTGAAGATCAGACTAAAATAAAAAACACCCACGAGTGCCAGAATCGTATTGCTAAGGTAAATACCTATAAAAGTCAACGGTTTCAAGATTATCGCAGACACCATTTTTTGAGCTGTCGAAGCCATGATGCGGATCACGTTACACAATATGCATCGACAATATATTCAAGAGTGTGTATCCGAACGTCCTAGTAACTTTGACGTGTAAACTGCGCGCACTAACGCTGCTCTTTAGAGATGGGTTGTAACAGGTTAAAAACGATATCTGATCCGATCCAAATATCTGTTATTAAATAACAGCCTGTTATTTTTGTACGGCTGATAAATACGTATTATCTTTAAATCTCAGTTGAATAGCTTCTATATTTCTTTTCGTTTTAAGTTTTTTTTTATAATGGTTACTGGTCAGTAACTGGTATCACGACTTAACTTAGGAGTCACTTTTTCGTAAATGATTGTTCTTAAAGTTCTTATATTCTGTCAATGATCAATCTGTAAATTTTACATACAATGCTTGACAGGAACTAGAGATTTCAACATGCTTTGTTGTGATGTTTCGCCAGTGCAAACGCATAGTTAGACCACCAACTGGGATAATAAATATTAAATGCTTCTCTTTTTAGCGTAGTTTAACCGCTTTAGTAAGATTGAGAAGTAAACATATTTCGAAGTAAATAGGTGTTTTTCTTTTTAACAAGGGTCATTCCTTAACGAAGAAGTGAGAGAAATTGATAAGCTTGCAATACTCCTTCCTTTGTGTGAGTGTGTATGTACATAAGTAACAGTCTGTGTGGGGGTTGTTATAATGAATTAACAGTAACAGCCGCGGTAACAGTGTTTGAGGGTCTGTTATTTTAAGTAACAGATATGTAAGTTATAGGTATTGTTGGGAACAATTGTTATTTGTTATTTTTAAATATCTGTTTTTTCTGTCTGTTACGATTAAATACGCCTCACTCCTACCTGTCTGTCACCTATCACTCTGTGCCCTGTGCTCTGTACATTCTTGCGTTGATTTTATCACGTATTACTGTGTTGTGTTTATGCTCCTCTGTTGGATATTTTAACTTGACGCCACGCTATCGTTTATCGGACTTTCGTTTACGCTTCTTATGTTAATATTCTGCTGTGGATAATAGGCTGGCTTGTGTATTATTTGGATTCTGTTCTGACGCTCACGATATCAAGGTGCCTAAATTGTAGTGTGGCCACTAATCGAATGCGAAGGCATATTGTAACAACTCTAACGCCGCCGCACGCCCCGCTGTTGCACGCCGCGCCTACCGTCGAAGCAGCACTGCGTCGTGATGCGTCGCGCTACGCCGCGAGGCATCTCGAGGCGCAGCGCGGCGTAGTGCGACGCCGCGGGACATTTTCGAATTATCTTAATTAAATGTGTATCTTTTTGTGTAGTAAATAAAGTTATATTTTGTATCACTATCTTAAAAACTGCGCGCAGCGTCGCTTCGCGTCACGTGCGCGTGAACTGACCCGGGTGCTGTTTCAAATATATATATTTATCAATATGATTGAATACCAATAAGTTTTGATTTTTGGTAGATATTTCGATTTTTGAGTCTTTTTTTCACTAGCTGACTTGACGCGTAATTCTATGAAAATATATGGAACACATTGACATCGATGTGAATGCATGTCGTGTCGACTAGTGAATAAACGCACTTTATATCCATTGATAATATTGTATTTCTCGTATTGTTTCGCCCATAAAACTCGGAATTAACGATCATTGCCATTCAAAATATCAAGGCACTTAAAAAAAAAAAAAACTATTTATCTCTCGCTTCTTCTCTGATCATAAAAATTAAACTATTACAAAGACATACCTGTAAGCTTTAATATGACGTACTGTATGTCAATGTGCATGAATATTTTTTGTTAGGGCATAGCTCTCTACAAAATCCGGCCGTGTCCGTTCTGATGGCCGAGTAGTTTTCTGCGCCTCTCATGCACGAAGTTGTGGGATCAAATCAAGTACCAATGTGACTTTTAAAATTTATATGTACTTTTTGAATTTATCTTGGACATTACTGACATCGGTGAAAGAAAACATAGTGAGGAAACTTTGATCTAACAAAACAAAAATTCGCGCCTTGTTACCCCCCTGTCCAACCGTTCGGGGTAACAAGGAGGTAACAAGGGGTAACAAACAACACATTGTTCACCCACATTTCGCTAGTTACGTTCAAGTCCCATGTAATAGGGGGCGAACCTGTTGCCATTAACCGGGCACAAATCCAGACTCCGTGTTGCTACTGCGAAATTCCAGATAGAAAAGCCCAATAACACTTTGCCCGACCCGGGAATTGAACCCAAGACCTCATGCTCAGCAGTAGCGCTTGCGACTACTAGACCAACGAGGCTGTATCCTACTATCCTACTATATTTGTATATTATATATATAATATAGTACTGAAAGTGAAAGTTTGCATGTTTGGATGTTTGTTATTAAATCACGCAAAAACGGCTGAACTGATTGGAATCAAATTTGGCACACAGATAGTTTATAACCTGGATATACTTACACATAATTTTTACCCCAGTAGTAAATTTCCGTGGAATAATATTCGACATCCCTTTTGCCCGGGCAAAAGCTAGTAGTCATTTTATGGCTGAAATCGCCAACCCGTCTTGAGCAAGCGTGGTGATAAATTCTCGTTGCCTTCTCTGTATGAGAAGAGGCCTTTTTCCTGCAGTGGGAGAATAATAGGCTAGTATTATTAATATTATTTATTACCTACTATTATTAAATAATACTTGACCTCTTGAACAAAACGGTATTGATCAGTCATTATCATATTCAAAGTCAAACAATTTATTTCAATTAGGCACTTAAACGGCACTTTTGTACGTCAATTTTACAAAAAAATAGAATTGATTCTAGTCGCCCCTTCCAAAAGGTAGTTTTCGTATGGAGAAGAATGGGGAAAAAACTCCACCGTTACTCTTTTAAAATGTTTTTACAATATTTTGTATAATATATGTGAAGACGATGCATCTATAATAAGATTACTATACCACGATAGGTAAAAAAGAATGAAATATGAAGCAATGACTGATAAATTAATTACGAGATACTTGGTGCTCACTTATTACAAAAATGTTAAAATTATACGATATTCCTAACATTTTAACAAGCAATACTAATAAATCAGTGTGAGTTCAAGTAATCACAGAATGTAAAGCCGGTGTTAAAAAACAAAACATATTATATAATTAAATTAGCAGTTTGATTCATCGGGGTTAAAGTATACTCAAAGCAATGCAAAGTTTATGAATATGAATAAAATGGATGAGGTATGACGGGTCCAAAACATGCATTTATTTGACAATAGCTTCTGCCCGCGACTTCGTCCGCGAGCTATCCAACGTAAAAATAAATTATTAAATTCGACTGGTAGTTCCGGAGAATACCCTACATACAAAACTTCAAACAAAAAATACACCTGGCTTGTCAGTCTTCCAAAATTATGTTCTCTTTATAATATAAGTATAGAAGTCCACCCACACCCACCACCATCATACACCTGGCTTGTCAGTCTTACAAAATTACAAAAAGAAATAAACAAGAAAGTTTGACAAAATAATTTTTAATCAGTCGTTGAAGGAATTTCAAGTAGCAAAACAACATTTTTATTAATTTCTATTTTACTTGTGACCAACTTATCTGTAAATCACCAATTAGTGCTACTTACTGATTACAAGATAAGTATATTTTTTTGTGTTAAATTATCTTTATTGGGCGGATCAAATAGTAGGTAATTCTTTACCCGCGTCGTGATTTTTATCGCCTATCTAATCCGTCTTGTGTGTTTAGGATTATTATTGACTGTGGGGTTCTTATGCAGGTACCTAAACGCTTCAAAATATCTAATACGTTTGGTTGGTAGCACCAACTTTTAATGTAGGTTCACAAACCAATTAACTTAGCCTATTGCAGTCTACTGCTGGATAGATCCTCTTACAAGTTGCGCCACAGCAGTTGTTTCTCCATCTCCTGCATCAAGCCTTGGTACCATTATCAGGTTGTCAGTCCTTTTATTCATTACCCGACTACGGTATTTTACTGTGGGGACGGGCTGCAGACATCGAGTCTATTTTTATTCTGCAGAAAAGAGCGATTAGAGCCATGTACTATCTCCGCAGGCGTGACTCTCTAAGGGAACTGTTTAAGGATATTAACATCATGACGGTACCTTGTCAATATATCTATGAAAACATCATGTACGTAAGAAAAAACTTACATCTTTTTAGTAAAAGAGGGGATAGACATAATTATAGTACAAGAAATAGGGACCTATTAGTTCAACCAGGTTTCAGACTGGCTAAAGTGGACTCATCTTTCATGGGGTACTGTTTAAAATGTTACAATAAAATTCCTCCCCACATACTTCAACTGAATGAGACGAAATTCAAGTCTTGTATAAAACGCACACTATGCAGGCAGGCATATTATAAGTTGGGGGATTACATCTCTGATAAAAATGCTTGGCTCAATGCTGGTCCTGCTCCACAACCACAACTAATTGATTAACATCTGAAAATACTGTTGCAGCTGCTGAAGATTTTAAGACCATCTTTGCATTGTATAAAATCAATCTCCTTTGTATTATATAATTCCAGAGCACAGGTGTGAGTACTATGTACTAAAGAGCTACCATTTACTGGGTAATACTTTTTTTTATTGACTTGAATGTGCCCTGGCGGCTGTGAGTATGTCATGCTCACTCAGATGTCTCGCTGATGGTGGCGCGTGTGTTGGATCATTTAGCTCCCTTCAAAATGGTTGAGCTGAATGGTGCTGATCCATACGTCATGTTCGTGAACGGGCGCCGTCAGTTGGGACTGGTCAACTCTTAGCGGCCATGGCTGATTTTTAATTTTTTAATTGTTTTTTGTTTTTATCTTTGTATTACGGACGCTTCTAACGTGCACGTCTTTCTACATTGTTCTCACATGTATAATTTCAACATGAATGATGTAACCAATACTTTGTAACAATTTATTTAATTTAAAAGAGTGTCCGTGGAGTTTCTTGCCCGTTCTTCTCCATAGGTACCTACTACGCTTTGGAATGGGCAACTAGCTTCATATTTTTGACTGACCGATTCCTTGACAATTCAAAAGTGCCTGTAATGGTTTAATTGAAATAAATGATTTGAGTTTTGAGTTTTGAGTTTTGAACGGCGAAGCAAAAAGCAGGGTTGTGATTTTGACCGGTATGTACGTGTCGAGAATATCACGCCGCACCGGGCGACCGCGGGCGGGAGCTGCGGTCGCGGAGGGGGCGCTCGAGCAGCGCACGCGCACCGGCCGGCTCACCACTGCGTCTTCGACCGCCACACAACGTATTCGCATATCATTCTCACCAAATTCCATTCAAATTGTTAACCGTTTGTTCTTCTCTTTAAATCTTATTATTATACAGTCCACTATTATCGAGTTACCGGTGTTTTAGTCCTCGTACCATCTGGAGGATATACCCATTCCTTTCTAGTACGTATGTATGTATGTTCGTTCATCTGTTCCCTAATAACTTCTAAAGCCCTCATCATAATTTGACAAATAAAGTATCGTTGGGAGCGTCTTGATCGTTCCCTAGTTATAGTATATGTGACGTCGCATTCGTGAAAATGGCGCCCTCTAGAGGATATAAAGTCACGAACTAAAAAAAAAATATGATGTCATGTTGGATATCAAACGAACGGGGCTTAATTAGCACATTTCAAAAATATATATAAAATTTTTTAATTTGTCTGTGTTGGGTTGGAGTTGGGTTTTAGTTTTATAACTTTTATTATTTTTTATCCTTTATTTCATATATAATAATTTTAAATTTTAAATATTTTTATAAAAACAAAAAAACAATCAAAGACCCACTTCCGATTCCAAATATCCGATATCCAAATACTAGTAGGTTTCGATTGAAGAGAGGGATCTTAGATGTATGGAGTCCGAGAGTTGGGTTCCCACGGATTCCACCATCCCCCCTCGATTTACGTGCACGACCGCACATTTACCCACACCAAATTTCATCCTGATGGCGCTACTGAAAGTTTCATTTACCTTCAGTAGCTCCATCAGTTGCAATTTTTTGGTGGCAATGAGTTTCAAGTCATCCATGTAAAGAAGGTGAGATATAACCTGATCACCTCTCCTTAATCGATAGCCTAGCCCTGAGTTCTCCAGCATTGTGCTTAGAGGATTCAAGGGTAAGCAAAACCAAAGTGGACTCAAACTGTCGCCCTGAAATACACCTCGCTCGTTCCTTATCGGCCCGCTATTCCTCTGGATATGTCGATATCCTGGATAGCGAAGAACCGTCCTCCATTGCCCCATACATAACATCAGGAAGGTTCGTAGCGTTGCATCTACTCTATACAACTCCAGCACCCTCGTGAGCCATGTATGTGGCACCGAGTCATAGGCCTTCTTCAAATCTATCCAACATGTGGCCTTCTTATTTTTATTTGCCTCCTCAACAATAAGTACACTATTACTTTACAATTTGTACATACAGACTTAAGTTTGCATTAAGTCTAAGCGCCTCATTAGTTATAAAAAAACACAGCATCACTACATTATGTGTAGATAATAACACAATATAATTAATTAAAACAAGTAATAGATGTTTAGATATAAATAAAAGAATAATTATTAAAAGCTTGATAAGCCTCATATTACAACTTCTTGGCAGATTACGTGGCACTCGGAATAACATCCTACTGAGCAAATCGGGACAGTTCACAGAGCCTGTTACTAACTTCTTAAGGAAAACCAAATCTAGCATATCCCTGCATTTCTCCAGCGACATCATCTTAAAATACTTCAGTCTTTCTCGGTACAAGTCGGGCTTTTTTGCCCAATATGGGCACTATTATAGGTGAAATGCCATAGGAACCGTTTTTACAGCCTGCTACATGCGTTCGATGTGGTCCATAGACGCAAGTGACCAGACCATACTACAAGGCTCGAGATGACTTCTAACTAGCGAGTTGAACATAATTGTTATCTGATTCATGTAGCTGTATTGTTTATTGTTGTGCAATGTGTATTGAAATCCTAGCTAATATTATAAATGCGAAAGTGACTTTGTTACGCTTTCACGGTAAAACGGCTGAAGGGATTTAGAGGAAATTGGGTACATGGGTAGACCTGACCTGGATTAGAAAATAGAATACAGAATATAATATTTTTATCCCGTTATTCCCACGAGAGCGAGACCTATGCGAGTGAAACGGTGGGTCGCAGATAGTATTAAAATAAAAGTGTGAAAAATTGTGATTGGAGTCGTGATCGTCACAGGTGAATCTACCGTGATCTAGACTAAATGTTTATATGTACTGCACTCTGTAGGGTTAAGTAAAACGCAAAGGGTTAATAATAATCTTTTTTATTTGATTGCCGTATTGTTAAATTAGTAGGGGTATCTTCTTTGGGTGTTAGCACGGAACCTTCCAGATCTGAAAACAAACATAGAGTTATTGTAATTCTTAATTAGGTAATAGGTACTGATTTTTTATTTTCATTCTGAAAAGTTACTCATCGAAGAAAATAATTTTCTTTAGTAATAATTTCAAAACGATTTATGCGTGCCCAAAATGTCGTCTACCTAAAGTGATTTTCAAACATAAATAAAGGAAAGGCATTCAGGCAGTAAACTCACCCCCATTTTCTCAGATCATTGTTGCCCATGTTGAGTTGTGCGCCAGAGCAATTATCCCATGTAATTTGCCATGAGCTTGAGCACGCATTTCCAACAATGTGGTTGTAGGAGACTGTAGCAGCGAAGTATCTCCAAGCATTGTTATGGTTGCAGATGTTAGTGAGGCAGCCAGGTTGGCTGATACCACCATTGACGTAGAAGTCAGCGTTGGCGACATTAGATCCAATACCAAGACCGCCGACTGTGTAGCCACCATCGGTGTGGATGGCCTCGACGTAGACGCCATCATTAGGGTTGACACGGTTGGAGTTGAGGTTCCATAGTGGACCAGCAGGGTCGAGAGCTAGAAATTAATTAAAAGTTTAGAATACCCCGAAAACTTAAAGGAGACGGATACGCTTTCATACAATCTTGGGCCTGGATGTAAAGAGATGAAATTGGTGTCAATTAATAGCTACTATATTATCAAACCATCACTGAAAATTTTGCGGATTTTAGCAATCTGAGAGCCGAGTTAAAAGAAATTTGTTAAAGTGAGGTTACGTAACAAAACAGCTGATTTTTGAAGTGCGATGTATAACCTCATTGTGCGATAGGTAGTTGTTTTTTTTAAAGATAGGATACTTTTACAATTATAGAAGGTGTATACAGTGCCGCTAGCGGCACTGTATATTTACACAACGAACCATTATGATAATATCCAATCGGTAGGCTGGTCGTAGAATCCAAAAAAACAAGTCCAAGTCCAACGTAAAAGCGAGGCTCTCCGTGTCCGGTATGGCAGCAAGGGTCGTACAAGAAGTAAGATCAGAAGTCCGTAGAAAGAAAGCAGGGGTTGAAGAAAATATCAATAAAACTATGGGAGGAAACACTCAAAACGCACACGCACTAAACGATACGAAACGAGTGACTGACTGACATGTCACCATAGACTAAAAATATAATAATCGATTAGCAAACGTGAATCGATTTTAACATTTATCTTTATAGATATTTAATTTGTTTAAACTGTTTAATACGTTAATTCTAATAATTAATGTATTTGAATTAATCATCTGGTACTCGTAAAATCATCTTTTAAATAGTATGAACTCGGTCACGATAGTCGATTATAATTTAATCGATATTCCATTTTGTTCGTAGCCATAACTAAATTTTTGGATTTCTCAATTTCCAGATTGTAAAATGGGCTGATATTTCACATTTTGTAATAGAAAAATATAACCTTTTTTTTGAACCATACGTCAACTTATTACAATCAGGCCCAGAAATCCCCGTCTCCTTTACTCAATATACGCAGGCAAGATTAGAATAGCAATAAAAAGTATTTGTTGTAAAAAAATCTTTGTAAAACGGAATCTTTGATTCTATAAATTATGTTAAGGAAAGAAAAGAAAGGAAAATCGTAATTACCTGTAACGCGAGCAACCCTTCCTCCTAGCTCCCTACCAGCGTTACCAACAAGATGAGCGCCCAAACTGAAGCCGACAAGGTGCATAGAGTTGAAGGGTGCTCCGGTGACGGAGTTCAAGAATGCCAAGAACTGTCCAAGACCACGACCAACTGCAGGAACTCCCCTAACTGCAGTCACATAGTTGGAAATCGCAAGTCTTCTCCAGTCCAGAATGATGACGTTCACGTCATATTTTCCCAGATACGCTATAAACCACAAGATAGTTTTTAATGTAACATTCTTAACTTTCAGTAAGGCACAAGAATTTTATAAGAATACTTGAATTACCGTTCCTGACAACAGGGTTAATGTTGGTGTCTTGGTTACTGAGCCAGCCGTGGACGACGACAACAGTTGGCACGCTAGGGTTGAAGTTAGAGTTAGTGATGGAACCAACATTGTTCATTACCAATGACTGCGATGAGGTAGGGTTACGCCTGAAATAAGATAACTTCTATTTGAGGTTAAGATTATAACAGTGGTTCCGCAGCAACTGCAAATGGTCAAGTTATAGAAATGTTTGTTGTTTTTCTCCTGCCAACAAAATAGTTTTATTCCTCACTTCCTGTCATGAAGTCAGTGCCAAAGTCAAATATTGACATTCATTACCGGTTTATTCCAAAATCACTTACCTGGTATATAGCAAGTATTGGTTGTTAGCCGGATTCCTGGTGACTTCGTCAAGAATAGGTTGCTGAGGTGGCTCTTGTAGGTCCACGTTGTGCAAGACACCTTCGCCATCCGGGAACTGGATGAACCGTGGGTAAACAAAGTTCTCAGAGGAGAAATCAGACTTTACCGGCCCCGCAGATGCAGTATATGCTAGAAATTGTTGTTTTTTTTAATAAGCAATATGTTATTTTATTGGCTAAATGGGTTTAAAAGAATTTGATTCTATTATGGTTTCGATTGGTAAAATATGTTCTAGAAACAAAAGTTGCTCGTTAAAAAACCAATAAATTATATTATTAAATAAAATTAAATAATTATTTTACTTACCCGTGGCGACAAGGAACCATAGAAGGGCGGTCTTCATGCTGACTATGATAACGAACTGATCGTATGAAACAATTCGACACAACACCTGTATTTATTGAAAGTTTATTATCAAGGATTGCTAGATATTGATCAATTTCAGGAGATTAATAATACTAATACCCAGTTTTGCGTACCTACAAAATTAATTACTTGTTTGCGCTATTATTATCTAAAGAATCTTAATTCTATTACCTAGTAACTACATATCAATAAAACTAGACAGTTCAATAATAGTAAGTGTAGTACCTGGCGGTTGATGGAGTTTTTGACACAGAATGTTTAGAACCCAAACTTTGATTTAAACTGCGTGACCCTTATCAACAGCTACGTTTAATACTTCGGCACTATCGCTATCCTTTAAACACTCTCCGTCTCGTATCATACTCATCTCGCATATCTGCAGTTAGATAGATAATGTTGTTAGATATAGATTTAGAATTATGGTCCACCTGAGGTACTAAGTGCGGAATCTAAACCCCTTAACATAAAAATAGATTTTAGAAAGTTTAGATTAGATAGGATAAGCGCTTCTATCTCTCGCACTATATCAATTTTCGAATTTGCCGACTTGTCACCTTTGTAACGTCGTCCTTCACTGTACAAAGTGAAGGACGACGTTACAAAGGTGAAAAATACATAATCAGCGCTCATCGAGTATTTCGGGATATCGCCAAGCGGTTGGTCGACGTCGACGGTCTTCACGTGATCAGAGGGCTCTCTGATCACGTGAAGACCGTCGACGTCGACCTTACTTATTTATTGCCCATTGGCATCCAACGTGGCAATGCTGCCAGCCTTTTAAGCACTTATCCCATTGACAGCGATGCGGAAAAATTGTTTGATGCCCCATGAGCTCTTCCCCTTTTTTATTATGTTATAATTGTACATACTATATATTTTATAGAGTACCTATATATATACGAGTATATTGCAGGTTTTATGTTGTAATTAAGATTGATAATACATAATTAATTGTAAAATTATAATCTTTTATAAGTTACGTCATCATGCCGCGCGAATAAGTAATTTAAACTTAATTACGTCGTTTGCTTGTTTTATCCTGGCAAATCAGAGGTCAGATCGAGGTGACATGTCTTATCTTAATTCATTGATTGACGATTTTGCTTGGAGACCACTTAATTCCCGTATCAAATTTTAGTGAATTGCAATGGCTCTCTAGTCATGTGCATAACTGCACAGCTTGTGGTTTGAAAAATTTGAACACATTGTAGACACATATAGAAGATTTTATCAAACTTCTATGTTTGAAAATGGTTTCTGTTTTACAACTAGATCAACGCAATGCGTAGTCCACTGCTATATAATGAACGTAGGCCTCTTTCAAATAGTGCTACAACACTTGGGTCTCTAGCTTCCGCCAACAATATGTCCTAGCTTTCTTTTTAAGGTTGTTGGTCCAACTAGAATCCTAGCTGGATCCTAGTTGGTCTATGTATATTTTTATGGAATGTGTATTGAAGTATCAACAGCACGCAAGCGATTTTGCAACTCTGAAAGATATTTTCTTGCAGAAGTAGGTCACGCTAATATGAACGGTTATGATTATGTCGGCTAGTACCTTGCTCATAATAGTAGATACCTGCATAATATGGCGCTCTGCATAGTTAAGTAAAACACAAAAAGTTTGAGAACATCAGTTTTATTTTAGCCAGGTCGTCGAATTAGTAGGGATAATTTCTACCGGTGTTAGCGCGGAACCTTCCAGATCTGAAAATAAAATGGAAATTGTTAATACTTTCGTATCGATTTGAAGACTGCCTCGTTGGTCTAGTGGTTGCAAGCGCTACTGCTGTGCATGAGGTCCTGGGTTCGATTCCCGGGTCTCGCAAAATGTTACTGAGTTTTTTTATCTGGAGTTGCTCAGTAGCAGCCCGTAGTCTGGATTTGTGCCCGGTTGATGGCAATAGGCTTGCCCCCTATTACAACTTGAACGTAACTGGTGAAGTGTGGGTGTACTATAGGTACACATCTGCCTAATTACACTTTAAAAGTCTTTGTTTCCAAACAATAGTAAGGCAGAAAGCGAAAAACTCACCCCCTTTTATTCAGATCAGAGTTGCCCATGTTGAGTCGTGTGCCAGAGCAACTATCCCATGTAATTTGCCATGAGCTTGAGCACCCAGTTCCAACAATGTGGTTGTAGGAGACTGTAGCAGCGAAGTATCTCCAAGCATTGTTATGGTTGCAGATGTTAGTGAGGCAGCCAGGTTGGCTGATACCACCATTGACGTAGAAGTCAGCGTTAGCGACATCAGTTCCAATGCCCAGCCCGCCGACCGTGTAGCCACCATCGGTGTGGATAGCCTCGACGTAGACTGCATCGTTAGGATTAACGCGGTCAGAGTTGAAGTTCCATAGGGGACCAGCGGGGTCGAGAGCTAGAAATTAAAATAAGGTTAGAGCATACTTGAGGCATTTTAAAGTAATTGTATAGGATTGTAACAGAAAATAGTTATCACCTGTGATACGAGCAACTCTTCCCCCAAGCTCTCTACCAGCGTTGCCAACAAGATGAGCACCCAAACTGAAGCCGACAAGATGCATAGAGGTGAGAGGTGCTCCAGTCGCAGAGCTCACGAAAGCCAGGAACTGTCCAAGACCACGGCCGACAGCTGGGACTCCATTAGCGGCTGTCACGTAGTTGGAAATTGCAAGCCTTCTCCAGTCCAGAACAATGACATTGGCGTCATATCTCCTAAGATACGCTATAAAAATACAAGAAAATAATTAAATTACGAAAAAAGTGCGAGTTGTACACGAAGCGTTCCGTACCGTCGACGTCGTACAATATTTAGCAAAAAATGGCGAAAAAAACACGTTTCTTCTATGGGGATCTCCTTTAAATTAAAACTTTATTTTATTTTTATTATTTGTTGTTATAACGGCATACATAATCAGTTTATAACGTTCCCACTGCTGGGACACAGGCCTCCTCTCTGTGAGAGAGAGTGGGCCGTAATCCACCACGCGGGTTATGTCTTCGAATGTTTGGTTCTGGTACATGCCGGTTTCCTCACGATGTTTTCCTTCACCGTTACGAGAGCAGTGGTGATGAAATTATTAACATAAAGTAAAGCGCCTGCCTGGGTTCGAACCCACGACCTACAACCCGTAAGTCGGCGACGGTTACCACCGGGCCACCACTGCTCTCAGCGGCTATAGAAATACACAATCTGTGACAATTTCAACTGTCTACCTATTATGGTTCATGAGATACAGCCCACTGACAGATAGACGGACGGACGGACAGCGGAGGCTTAGCAATAGGGTTGCGTTTGACACCCTTCGGGTACGGAACTCTAAAAATAATCTCTGACACCATGGCATAAGATATGATGAGAAAAAAATAATTACCATCTCTGACAACAGGGTTAATATCGGTGTCCTGGTTACTGAGCCAGCCGTGGACGACGACTACGGTGGGCAAGCGAGGGTTGAAGTTTGAGTTAGTAATGGAACCAGCATTGTTTACGACCAATGTCTGCGATGAGGTAGGGTTGCGCCTGAAATAGGAATTCTTTATTGTAGGTTAAGTTTATTTTGCAGCGACTGCATGTGGTTCATGTGGCCAGTGTCCAACTGCACATTCTTCCTTATCAGATCACCAAAGTTATGGATATAAATATTTGTTTTATATATAAATAGTTGTTTGCGTGGCTTTAGTCAAAATCTTTCTCCTACTTATTTCCTCATAAAGCAGCTAATTGTTGTTTGAGAATACACTTTTAGACCGTAGAATAATTAATTTCTCCATTATCAAGTATTGCTTACCTGGTAAATAACAAGTATAGATTGTTAGCCGGGTTCCTGTTGACATCGTCAAGAATTTCCTGATCAAGTGGAGCTTCTAGGTCCACATCATGCAGGACTCCTTCTCCATCCGGGAACTTGATGAACCGTGGGTAAACATGGTTCTCAGAGTAATCAGTGTTTACCGGCACCGCAGATGCGGTATATGCTAGAAATGCAAACGGTTTTGGTAAGAGATGTGGTTTACTTGTTGAACATATTGTGGAATCGACGGGTATTTGAGCTTGGAGTCCAGTTCCATTGGGGAGTCTATTTTAGTGCAGATAAAAAAGACGCTTTTACTTTTTTGGCACTCGTGGGTTGCAGCTGAAAATCAGCGTCTGGTGGTACACTTTGTGTTGCCATCTGACATTATGCTGAGCTGAGGCCCTTTTGGCATTATAATCATTGTCTTCTGTTTTTTTTGTTTAGTTACTCATAATGTGTATTTTTCTGCTGTTCTTTCTTTCTTTCTAAAAGTCTTTTTCTGGACTACGTTTTAACCAAAAATAGCTAATAAAGAAGCACTCAATTATGGATTGCATAAGTCGCGCGTTTGGTCTATTTTAGCTACTTCCACAGTATTATGTCGTATGGCATTTTACTGTGGGATCGGGCTGCTGATATTGAATCCATATTTATTTTACAAAAGAGAGCTGTCAGAGCCATTTATAATCTACATCGTCGCGAATCTCTCAGGGAACTATTTAAAAGGATTAATATTGTATTACTCGTATGACAGTAGGTACCTTGCCAATTCATTTATGAAAATATTATGTATGTAAGAAAAAATCTACATATTTTTAATAAAATAAGTGATAGACATAATTTTAATACTAGAAATAAAGATAAAATAGATCAACCATTTTTCAGATTATCTAAAGTATCTTCATCTTTTATGGGGTACTGTGTTAAATGTTACAACAAAATACCTTGTGATATATTACAATTAAATGAAAGAAAATTTAAAACTCATATTAAAAGTACACTTTGTAAACAAGCATATTACAAATTAGAGGATTATATCCAAGATAAGAATGCTTGGAAACGTGCTGGTCCTGCTCCATAGGATAATCTAGAATCTAGACAAAATCAAACTGGTTGCTAATTTAAGTTGTATAAATTATTATTTTTATTATATGACATTGATTTTACATTCTGTGATTACTTCTTCACACACTGACTTATTAATTGTAAAATTTTAAGAAAATCGTCTACTTTTACAATGTTTGTAAATATGTGAGAACCGTGCATCTATCACATAAGTAATTAATTCATCTTTCGTTGCTTCATTTTTATTAATTATTCTTTTTACCTATTGTGGTAACGTATTTTTTTTTAGGTGCGTCTTCACATATAATTATGTAACTAATGTAGGTACATTAGTTACATAATTATATGTGAAGACGCACCTAAAAAAACAAACAGGTGTAGGTACATATACAAAATGTTGTAACACTTTTTAAAAGAGTAACGGTGGAGTTTCTTGTCCATTCTTCTCCATACGAATACTACCTTTTGGTAGGGGCGACTAGAATCAATTAAATTTTTTTGTAAACTTTGACGTTCAAAAGTGCCTTACAAGGGCCTATTTGAAATAAATGATTTGACTTTGACTTTGCATGATTATTGGAACAAAAATCCATATATTTTCGAACTCTAATACAAGTTACCATGTAACCTAAAGCTAGGACGCCAGATTTATTTCTTTTAATTGTTACTTTCTTTATATTTTTTCCATAAATTGTAAAATTGAATTTATTATAACAGACTATACTGAAATCAATTAGTTATTATAATTAATATTGCACACTTGGCGAATGAGAGCTAAAACGTGTAACATTTAAAAAAATACCGATCCTTATTTTAAATTATTTTTTTCCTACCAAAAACTAATTTAACAATTTATTTTTTGTAAAATGTGTCGACTATGAAAAAAAAACGGATGTAAAGATATAAAAAAAAAATTAACAGTATTTATTTAAAAAACACCATAAAATCATAGCGGGACATTGAAAAGAAACAAAAGAAAAACGAATAATTAAAAAAAAAAAAAAAAATAGACCCCCTTTTAAAGTTAATTTACGATAATTTGTCATGAATATTCAGAAAAATACGGGTGGGCCCATGGGCGACATTGTATATATAAAAATATTGCTCATTTTTATGGTGTGTTATGACCTGAATCTGAACTTGTCTGTACATACATTCTATGGTTTTAGTTGTTTCCAAATCGGACTATTTAATAACTTTTCTCAGGTTCCAATCACAGGGACATTATAAGCAGTTCAAGAAATTCATTTCACTTACCCGTGGCGACAAGGAACCATAAAAGGACAGTCTTCATAATCACTGCGAAGTCAAGTATAATGGAGAAATCTTGTGTAACTATTCGACGCAACAGCTGTATTTATTGCAACTTTATCATCCGAGTAATCAACTGAACGATTTTTGTTGATAATTATCTATGGAATTTTGCTGGAGGTATTATCTTAATAAGTACTAGGTATTTAATTACATTTATATTTCTAATATACAGTATGTACATACATGTGGTAAGTACAATGATATAGCTACTTTGAAATTATCATTGTTTTTTATTTTTTTCTATTCTATCTCTCTATCTATTTGCCATGTAATACCTCATGTAGTCTATTAATGTCCCACTGCAGGGCATAGGCGTCTTCTAATACAGAGAAGGCACGAGCATTGTTCACCATGCTTACTCAAGGCGGGTTGGCGATTTCAGACTTATATTAACTACATGTCCAGGTTTCCTAACGATATTTTCCTTCACCGATGTCAGTAATGTCCAAGATAAACTCAAAAAGTACATACGAATTGAAAAAGTCACATTGGTACTTGCCGAGGCCGAGACCACTGGACCATCACGACATTATGAACACACATGATATGAATTTAAAAAAAACCGGCCTAGTGCGTCTCGGACCACGCACAATGAAGGGTTCCGTAGTTGGGATGGATTTATCCCAAGGACAAACTTAACATTGCAGTTTGAAAAACATGTTCTCCCATACATTCCGTATGGGAGAACATGTTTTCATGTAAAAAATCTGCTGTTCCATACATTTTGACCGCGTAGGTACCTATTGCAGTGTTCTATGAAACAGCAGATTTTTTTTAAAATAACTGACTAAAAATTTTAGTGCAGGGGGGTTCAGGACCACGTAGTGAATCCATGGTATCAGTTTTCGCGTCGATGTGCCTGCCACCCTGTGTATAATATATATATATATATATATTTGTAATCACGTTCTCGAAAACGGCTCTAACGATTTCGATGAAAGTTGCAATATAGGGGTTTACGGGGGCAAAAAATCGATCTAACTAGGTCTCATATCTAGGAAAATTTGTTTTCTCCGTATTTTCACCCACAACAAACAAGATGGCTACCTACCTTAGAAGAATGACATGGCAGCATGAAAATAGTTTTTTTTTTTTTATCAGATGTTCCCTACGCTAGAACACCAAGTCCCTTATTCACTATGGTGAAATCAAGGTTGGTTATGCTGTCGGTAGCGCCAGCAGGTTGCCTGTCAGACGTAAACTTGACAGTGAAGGACGCCATTTTATTATAGCAATATGAGAATCGAAGAACGGAAGAGACAAACATGTACAATATGTACAGGCGGCAAAATAAGACTTTTCATAATAAAGGTACTTAAAGATTAAACGAACTTATCTGTACGTGAAGTTGACAGTTTCATAAAAATATGAAGAAGTGGAGCCAGCTATCTTGAGGACGAGGCTCAAAGTATAATAAGTGTCAAAAGCCCTGCTGGTGCGGTATCAGATAGAACATAACATTTATATACCACCTATGTTCCCAACTTCCCGCCTATGTACCTAATATTTGGATTTGATTTCATATAGCTTCTCAGATTTGAACACTTGTCGGGTTGGCTAAATACTCTAAAGAAAGTGGTTCTGAGCATGAGGGCAAAACTTGACCACGTAGGTCCTGTACAGACAGCGTCATTATGTGTCGACCCCTCAAGTCTTAAAATATTATACTTACGGTTTATTTATTAATTTATTAAGGATACACATATAGAATACCTATTACAGAACAGATGGCCGACGGGGCCGAATGGTTCTGGAGGCAACCGCGTACCGGATGACGTAGCGTTGGAAGGCGTCACACAAGGTGGACCGATGATCCTGAGAAGGCCGCAGAAATCTGCTGGATGCGGGAAGCACAGAACCGGTGGAAGTGTCGGTGCTTGGGGGAGGTCTGTGTCCAGCAGTGGACGTGTTTCGGCTGAAATGATGATACAATATAAATCACAATAATTAAAAAGGTTATTTTACGTGTGCTGCATCAATTACAGGAGACCACAGCATGCACATAAAACTAGGTCTAAACAGAATTTAAAAAAATAAAAACATTTTTATTTTTTTCCCGGTTCTCATATTACAATTGTTTAGTTATAATAATAATAATTTTACATAAACGATATTTGAAGCATTATTTCTGGCTTCAGAGCACCATGGCAACGCAATTTCATAATTATTTCGTACTTTCTTATCAGAAATAATTCGTTAATATCGCTTAGCCAAAACTTTATTTTACTATCAGCTCTGACAGCTATAATAAACGTGGACATTTAAGCACGTGCGTTAGCTGAGACATGACCCCGTCTCTATATTTCTCTTTTAGTTGACACGTTTTAGTTGCACATAAATTTTGGCCTTAGTGCCTTCTTGTCCTTTACGTAACTGCCTTAGGCCGCGTCCTAACCAACGCGATCGTCGCGCGAGTATGCTATCATCGCGTTTATTTTGTTCGGCGAACCCGAATGCGATCGCATCGACAGAGCGTGCGTTCTGGTTTTTCGAGCAAATGAGTGACATATAACGTGATGATCACCTTTTTTTTAATTTAAAAGTCTTTTATTCAAATTAGGCTGAGGATTAGCACTTTTCGAACGTAATTACATCACAATTACATAAGACAGTCCCCCAAAAACGCCCGCCCTTCAACACTTCCTAGTGCTTTAGCTGGGAAGAAGAAGTGGCGCAACAAACTCCGCAGTAGCACTGCTGTCTGTTCAGTTAGAGAAACAAAATAACTTGATTCTAATCGCGCAAACGATCTTTTTGGTTAGGACGCGGGGTTGTATGATCCCGTTTTTGTTATGTTATAAAGAAAAACATATTAAAATTATTTTGATCCTTTTTCTCTCGTATATGTAAATAATTGCTCATTACCATCTGCTTAGCCTTTTCTCAAGTACTTATGTTAGGGTCGGCTTCCAGTTTACTGCTATTTTACGATTAAATTGTGGAACTGTCGTTCCTCCAAATATGTATAAATCATTTAATATGATGAAAATTACTAAAAATAAATAAAAAATTTGTTTATTGTGTCTCAAATGGTTACATTTACAAATGTGAATGAAACAGCTTCAGTAAGTAATTAATAATACTTGTGTTGAGGTTGTCTCGCTTCATCCGTTAATTGGTAGTTAACAATATTGAGGCTAAATAAAATTAAAAGTAATAAATTATTTTAAGAACAGAGAAACAATGACTTATAAAGTAATTAGGAGCTCTGTGTAGTATGTTATTGTGACTATAGTAGTGTGTGAGTGTGGGTTTGTGTGTGTGCGTGTTTGATTGTGTGTGCGTGTTTGATTGTGTGTGAGTTTGTAGTGTGTGTTTATGTATGAGTTTACGTGTTTGCTGATAGTGTCGAAGTTGAAAAATACCACTATGTAATTACAAGGTATAACATAATGATAAAGAAGATAAGTGTTGTAATTTGCTCTGTTTCTTCATAATGTTAGAGTTTCTAAACACTCTGTTATCACTTTTTTGCTTTGATGCGAGACCTCGTGGTGGAACTTTAGTTTTGCGTAAATTTTATTGTATATGTAAGCTGACTGGCATACATACTGACGCCTTGCAAAAACCGTACGTACCCGTGGAGAGTAAGCCACAATGTCTTTTCGCCTTCTAGCCTGAGTTTCTGGGTTAACTGGAGTGTATTATTTTGTGTAAATATAGAATGATGTTTAAAAGGTATAGTTTCCTGACTGATAAAAGGCCACTAACTCTATATAGATTGACTGTGGCGTGAGTGTTACTGGTCATTAATTTTTAAAAACACGATTGGGCCTTACGGTATATAGTTACATTATGATGTGTAACATCTGACATTTCACCTTGGTAATAATAATAAATAAACGTCATAATAATATTCCGCGAAAGTGTGAAGGTCTAGACTTTTTAAATGCAAAGACCCTCCACAATCGCGAGATATGCAGTCTCAGGGAATATTTCCTACAAACCGACGTGGGTATGCACTGAGATGTGGTCGCGGTGGACAAGGGCCTCACCCCGCTGTCCTTGGCTAAAGAGAACTGGCGCAAGCCTGTATTACTCGACACTAACGATCGCAGGGAGGTTTGGCAGTGTAAGGAGCTTCATGGACGCTATTCCCGGGCCCTACATGGACCTGATGTAGATTTGCTTTTGGAGACCTCTTTGGGGAAACCGAATGTTTTGCCTGTGAAATTATGGCCGAAGTTATCATGACGAACAATTAGGATGGCACGGTTGACATCTGTCCGGCATGCCACCGTCCGGAAGAATCCATCAGAAACATTATCTCCGGCTGTTCACGTCTAGCTAACGAATAGTACTTGCATAGACACAACCTTGTAGTCAGGATTATCCATCAGCAACTTGCTCTAAAATACAGTGGAATCGGAAGTGCCGCACTACAAATATGTGCCCGATCCAGTTCTCGAAAATGGAAATATCACATTGTACTGGGATCGATCCATCATCACTGATAGGACTATTGTTGCCAATAAGCCTGATATAGTGGTGGATCGAATAGAACGGCGCACAATGATTATTGATATAACAGTCCTCCATGACGGGAACCTAGTGAAAGCCGAGAAAGATAAACAAATCAAGTATCTTGACTTGGCTCGCGAGGTTGTCGACATAAGGGATGTGGACTCAGCGATCATTGTGCCGATAGTCGTGACAACCAATGGCCTCAAACAACACCCGAGGAGGCTCTCGTTGGGCAGCTGAATTAAGGGCTTAATTCAGACAGCGGTACTTCTGGACAGGGCTCGCATTTTCAGGAGGTTCCTCTCTGTGGAGCCCTGACCACCGGTAGCTTGGATCTGTTCCCGATACCGATGGACTACTATTTTTTATATTTTTAAATGTTTTAATATTTTTTATATTCTACTACTACTTCTGCCTTCAACGGTTGGGTCATGCCGGTTTTGATGTACTCTTTCGGCATACTCAAATGGACTCAGACGAAACTTGACGCCCTGGATAGGAGGGCTCGCTTACTGCTGACCGCAAACCGGATGCATCACCCTGTAGCGTTGTGAGCGGTCTCAACTATAAATAGTCGAGTGATGTTAAAATATCACAATTAGTAAGTTCCTAACCACATCACAAAAACGTAACGTACAACACTGACTTTCCGGAGATGCTCTGTAATTTTGTTTCCGCTTGCTGAGCTGATGAAAGCTATCCCCTGCCCCTCAGAATTCTATGTGCCCCGACTTAGGGTGAGTTCAGCATTATATTACTATGTACTGTGTGCTATAAGCTATTTAGTGTGCCATTTGCTATGATCATTGTTATCTTGTGTTTTATGCTCGCTTGTCACATACTTAACCTCATTTATATCTGTCATAGTGCCACGCTGCCTTTGCACTCTCTCTCTCTGCCTGTAAGCCGCTGCGATGTGTTAAGCTACCACCTACTCGCTTCCCATACCGTACCTTGGTAGCTGAATTGGGAAAGAAGCTGGCATATCGCATGCGGCTTGCTGGTATTTCCACAGCATCTAACAAGCGCTCCCTAACGCGCCTTCCAGGGTTCTTCGTACGGGCTGCGGGCAGGTGCCTGCTACTATATACTGCTGATGGTAGCTATGCTGCACGCTACTGGAGCACGCTGCCAAGGTCTCGAAAGCCTGACAATCCTGCGGCCTACCGCCGCGAGCCTTGCTGACAGGCCTCCACGTGCTACCGACGCTTGATACCTGGTCGTTGCGAGGGCCGTTCGGCCTATTGCCAGGCCTGTACTGAGCAGGCCCCCGACGTCTGCCACGTGTTGCCAAGGACGGTACCCTACATATATTTGTGATAGTGCTCGCAGCAGAACAGTGACTCTGGACATTCCTGCGACCTAGCCGTGTTAACTATTGTGAACTACACGATTATATGTAACAACTTATCCTGCAGTTTAATTATCTTGTACCTAACTACCTACCTGTTAGTTAGTGACCTGCAAAGCCCTAGCCGTTATACCGATTGATGGCAATAGGCTCGGGCAGAAGTGTACTAAAAAGTACACTCCTAACCTAACAGGGGGATACAGGCGTGATATACTTTGTCTTTTTCTACGTTTTATTAAAAAAAAATATGGTGTACATTCCAACAATATAATATAATCCTAACTATTTCCTAACTAATATTATGAATGCGAAAGTGAGTTTTTTTGTTAGGCTTTCACGCTATGTACGCTCATAGGTATACCATGACCTGGAAAAGGACATGAAATACCTTTTATCCCGATATTCCCACGAGACCGAGACTTATGCGGGTGAAACCGCGAGGTGCAGCTAGTTAATTATATTTATACAACTCACGAATTATTTATTTTACTAAAGGCCAGGCTCAACTACATATTTTATAAAATATCCTTGTAAGCTAATTCTCTTTTCATAAGGAATAACTGAGTAAAACCATACCAAAGCTGAAGGGTGTGAACAATAATAATACAAGTTATAATTATTGCGCCAAATACTGTTTATTTTAGTAAAATTTCAGTCAGAAGATTTAATAAGGATGCCTCCAGCCTGTGTCAAGACGGTACATTCCAGAACTGAAACAAAAGGAAAAAACAAATGGTGAGTTCAAATTATAGAAAAGAACAATTCAGCAAATCCTATTTAGTATAATACCGTATTGATCAAAGATATGTGACATGCTTAGATTACCATATTATCATCTAAGATCTTTCGTACATATTTTCATCGATTACAAGAACCAAATAAGATCAAATGACAAAAAGGAATTAATTCATGGATACCCGTATGAACCATACTAATAAAGCAAAGAAACCAACCCAGATTTCCTCAAGTCATCGTTGCCCATACGGAATTCAGAACCACGGCAAGTATTCCAGGTTATCTGAGTACTGGTAGTGCACTGACGGCCAACCAAGTGGTTGAATGTCACGGTAGCAGCAAACAGCTCCCAGGCACGGTTGTGGTTGCAGAGGTTGGTGAGGCAGCCCGGCTGGGAGATACCACCGTTGGGGTAGAAGTCGGCGTTTGCAACGTTGGAGCCGATACCGAGACCGCCGACTGTGTAACCGCCATCGGTGTGGATAGCCTCAACGTAGACACCGTCAGTGGGTCTGACGCGGTTTGTGTTGTAGTTCCATAGAGGTCCAGCAGGATCCAAAGCTAGAAACCATTCAAGTGTTAATTGATTGATTAAGCTCTCACTACGAAAAGCGGTAGTCAAAAGATAAAAGACATGACATAAATATGCATACCTGTAACGCGAGCGACTCTTCCTCCAAGTTCTCTGCCAGCGTTACCAACAAGGTGAGCACCCAAGCTGAAGCCGACAAGGTGCATTTGAGTGAAGGCCTGACCAGTCACTCTGTTAAGGAAAGCTAAGAACTGTCCAAGACCACGGCCGACGGCTGGTACACCTAGAGCTGCTGTGGCGTAGTCAGACAACGCAAGCCTCCTCCAGTCTAGGACAATGACATTCACATCACTCTTGTCCAAGTAAGCTGAAAAGAGTTAATCATATTTTTAGCAACACACAGTCAATGTTTTTATTTTAAAGGAAGTAAATTTTTGCAAAAATTTCTCAGTATCTCAGTAAATTATTAAGATGGTAGCAGTTCCGATATATCGTTACTAATATGATATGAACTTTGATGGAACACAATGATACTACATTAAAATTATTGATAAAGAAGTGTTATTTACCGCTTCTAATAGTGGGATTGATGTCGGTGTACTGGTTGCTGAGCCAGCCGTGAACGACGACCACAGTGGGGACATTGGCGTTGAAGTTAGAGTTCCTGATGGAGTTCTCATTGTTGATCGTCAACGTTTGCGAAAGTCTTAGGTTGCGTCTGTAAACATTATTCAGTGTGATAAGTTCTTAGCTGACTCAATTTAGGTTGCTATTGACAGGGCGATAATTAATCGATTTAGTTTTAATCTAAATTGTTTTTTTTTTACTACCTAGCTCCATAATTTTTTGGTCTGGAAAAATAAACCGAAAAATTATGGCCGATTTAGATTAAAAAACCGTCACCGACTTTTTTAACTCCCAATCTCCTATAGCTGAATTTATAGTTATCATTTAGAGGTATGAGGAACAGGGTGTAAAGTCCACTCATCCCCATAGAAAAGGGAGGCTCCTCCGACCAGACGGTCGTCATGTCTGGCGGGCAATTGCCCAGAGGTTGAAGTCGTGAGCTTGTATATATGTCCACCGCACGGTAAACTCTAATTGCGCGATGCAGGATTTGAGTGACGTCAGGGTGTTGTGTGACGTCAAGTCTTTGATACGTAGTACGCATGTGGCGGTGTAGATGCCGCCACAATCATGGTGTTTAATATGCCATGTTGTTTTAGGGACGGGCGCCGGGCATAACTCATATTTTGAATTTTTGAGATAGACATATTTCAATGTTTATAATTTGCATGTACATTCGATCCAGAATATATTGGAGAAAGGGCAACAGAAGCTGCAGAATGTTGGCTTGAAAATCAGCATAACCAAAACTGAATGTAGTTTTGCGATTTCGGCGGGCTCTCTAGTTCTGGAGCCAACAATCTGCGACTCCCTCATTCATACATAAAATAATGTTTTGACCTGCTGTCTTGTATGGATCAGAATGTTAGGCTACAAAAGAAATGAATCAAAGGCAATTGCAAGCAGCTGATATGAAAAACGAGTACATAAGAGGTAGTCTGAAAGTGGCACCGGTGTCTGAAAAGTTGTGTGAAAATCGGTTTTCATGATATGGGTATGTGATGCGAAGGAATGAGGTATATGTCGTGGAGAAAGTTTTAGGTATGAATGTCGATGGCTGTAAGAGTAGGGGAAGACCATAGAAATGATGGATGAACTGTGTGAAAGATGATATGACTAGAAAGGAGAGACTACCGAGATGATGACTAATAGGGAAGTATGGAAGAAAGCGACGACCCTAAATAAATTGGGATGAGGCAGGAGAATGATGATGCATGTGCAAAAAATCAATATTATTGAAATACGAACATCGTACTTCAGTAATATTTATTTCACTTTTATTGTTAGAAATAATATTGAAATCGAAAGGACAATAATTTACCTGGTGTATAACAAGTATAAGTTGTTGGCTGGGTTCCTTTCGATCTCATTGAGGAGTTCCATGTCAGGCTCAGCCTCGAGGTCTACGGTGTGCATGACACCCTCGCCATCGGGGAACTCGATGTACCGCGGGTACAAACGGTTCTCAGAGTATTCCGATGTTATCGGTACCGCTGATGCGGTATATACTGAAAAAAGAATTGTTGCATTATTTGCCATATCATTGGATTTCTCAAGTATTTTTTTTCAAATCGGTTCAGAAATAACAGAGGAACCAACATTTAAAAAAATACTACTGAATTGAGAACCTCCTCCTTTTTTGAAGTCGGTTAATTAACTACAATAATTTCCTACCATTACTTGCTACTCATAAAGTAATACTTGAATGTATGTAATGTATGTATGTAATGTATGTAATGTAAATGTATGTAAAATGTATAATGCTAAAGTATTTGCAATGCATTGCAATGCTTGCAAAAGGCTGTTAATTCATAAGTTCACCAACATAATATTAGACCATTATTTGTATATGTACTTTAAACGTTTTGATTTTGACTTATGAATCTCTGTCTGACTACTGTCTATGTGTCTAAGTATACCTTTTCTTCGACAGTTAAAGGAATTTAAAGTCACATTGTGCATTGGTCCGAAAAACACACATTTAACGGATAATTAAAGAATATCTGCGACTAACAAAAGAGTTACAGCAGTGTGTAAGTTAGATTTCCTGTTTACTGTTTATTTTAATATTTTACAAAACTTACCCGTTGCAAGGAGCAAACACAAGACAATTTTCTGCATTGTGACGACACTTAGAAGTCTATTAACAAAATATAGCTATTTATACTCAAATTTTATCAGTACAAATTAGTCGACTAATTGATTATATGTTTTATCGCTTATTTTCAGTTTCCTAATAACTGATGGATTGTTTGCGTGTTTATTATCAGTATTATTAAAGGCATTACTAAAATGACTAAACAAGAATTTTATAATCCGCTCAGGGTAAATTCAGGATCTGTAGTAAAAAGGGGCGTCCCTCAGGGGTCAATTCTTGGCCGTTTTTGGTTTTTTATTAATATAAATGACTTGCCTCATCTTATTAAGGATAATTATGATATCGTGGTGTTTGCAGACGACATTTCACTTTTATTTCAACTCAAACGCAGCAACTGGTTACTGATAATATAAATAGCGCCCTCGCAAAAGTTGTTAACTGGTTTGTTGTGTTTCTATTGTTAATGTTAAAACCTACTGATAACGAAAAAAAAACTAAATATATTAAGTTTACGATATCTCATGTTAGACTAGCAACAAGTGCGTGTCGGACCACGCATAATGAAAGGTTCTGTAGTCGGGATGAGTTTATCCCAAGAACAAACTAAACATTGTAGTGGAAAAACATGTTTTCCCAACTGCAAATAAATGTAAGTTGGTGCACTATTACGCGTTAAACTCAAACTCAAAGCATTTACACACTGCATACTGAAATACTATAACCACTGCATTTATTTTCTTCAGGTTCACGATTAAATTAATTTTTGTATTCTTCTTAGAGTGTGAGAACAATTATATATATAAGTAAATGATTTTTTGTACCTCACAGCTAAACAAAACAGAATAAAAAAACTAAGTATGACTGTCGGACTCAAACTCAAACCATTTATTTCAATTAAACCATTTACAGGCAGTTTTGAATTGACAAAACGGTCGGTAAATCAGAAAGATGAAGCTAGTTGCCCATTCTAAAGCGTAGTAGGTTCTTATGGAGAAGAATGGGCAAGTAACTCCACGGACACCCTTGTAAATCAAAATAATGGTTACATCATTCATGTTGATATTATACATGTAAGAACACTGGAAAGACGTGCACGTTAAAAGCGTCCGTAATAAAAAAATTAAAATGAAAACAATTCAAAAATTCAAATAAGCCGTGGCAGCTAAGAAATGTCCAGTCCCAACAGACGGCGCCCGTTCACGAACGTGATGCATGGATCAGCACCATTCAGCTCAACCATTTTGAAGGGAACTTAATGATCCAACACACACGCCACCACCAGCGAGACATTTGAGTGAGCATGACATACTCTCAGCCGCCTTGGCAAATTCAAGTCAATGAAAGACGTACACAGTAAATGGTAGAAATCATTAATATACTAAAAAGAGGAAAGGACCCAATATCGAGCCTAGTGGAACACCCATTTTTACTTTTAATACTTTTTACTTTCCATAATTTAGTAATTAGGTACTAAAAATCTAGAGGAGTAAGGTCAGGCGACGTATGTCATACTATTAGAGCGTGTACGCTGTATGTTTAAATACACGCAAACTAAGCGACGACTGAACGGTGACCAGCGAGTAGACCGTGAGTCATGTTAAAAACTCAAAAGCCGCTCCATGACTTGTGACCTGGTCATGACGACCTAGGTGCCTAGCGTGTGATAGATAGACCTTTAGACCTTTTAATATCACCCGGAATTTAATATGGCCTCGAAAAATTCCTCCGAATCGCTATCGACTGGCAATGTACCCAAGAGACGGGTGGCATTGCCACGTTGTATGGCAATACTTAGCCTCTGGTCAAGGTAAAAGCTATCTTTGGGTCACGGAATGTGCCAACCAGTCATTTGGAGATTTAATTGCACAAACCATGAGCACTTCGGCTTTAGGGTTTCAACCCTAAATGCCTCGAAAATATAGTTACCTATACGGTTATTATACTTTCGCCGTCCGGTCTCTTACAATCGTTGCGTGCCAAGCCATTGGGTTCTACGATTAATACAGCTGGAACGCCGGCAGTGACAAGAGCTCGACAGATGATGTCATTAATATTCGCGTGGCGCGCAAAGCGTCCCGCACTTCGGCTGCAAGACAGGCCGTAATGTCCGAGGCTGTTGACAACTTTGCCACAGTGACAGCGATGAGGAGAACAACAAGGAGCTCCTAGTCGCAGGGAAGCAGAGATGTGGAAAGTAGTGTCGTCGAACAAACTGCCTAAGTTCGATGACGGTATTGCATGAAGCCCTGGGCCCGACTCCCACTTACCCACAGCCAGCAGGCGCACACGCTCCGCAGTAGTAGCAGACGTGTCCAGTAAATTGTTTTGTACGAGTAGTGCAGAGTGGCTCATCCCACCGTCTCTGGGAAAATGGATTGCCCGACAATCCATTTTCTGATGATTCTGGGATCCTGATTTCTGGGATCTGAATTCCTCAAATTGATCAATGTGGGGACTAGGATTTTCCTGATTAATTTCTCAGTACCGTGGACCGAGGATGTGAAAGCCGGTAAACTAATACTGGAAATTTTGCAGACCCCGAGGCCTCCCATACGGATAGGAAGTGTTGTTTGTAGTTTGTGCCCAAGCTCATTCATCCATGCTCACATTTAAGATCGGAGTTAACCGGATAATTTGGTCCATTTTGTCTAAAATATTGTTAATTCTTATAATTTTTTCTTTATACAATTTTACATATATAATAACATGATGTTTAGTTTTTAAAGTACTATTAATTTTAATTATTGTGAATGTGAGGACTATCAATGTAGGTCACTATCTTTTTAACCGACTTCCAAAAGGAGGAGGTTATCAATTCGGATGTTTATTTATAATTATATACTTTTTTTTATATATGTTCGGGCATAACTCCGTCATATAAAGAGAGATATGTAAAATTCTATTTGATTTGAAAGGGTATACTTTCGAGATAGTCCCATTGTCATCCGGTCAGGATCTGATGATGGGATCCTGGAGACATCGAGGGAATTCTACAAATATGATGGCACACCTGTAGCGATTTGGGTATTTTTTATAGTAACTCGTGCAATTGCTCTTGGAAAGCACCATTTGGTGAAGGGGAACTGATGATGAAGACCACAGATGGCCACCGGAACTGCTCAATAATTAGTATGTCACGGGTTGCGATTCGATTACTTTAATATGGTTGCCAAGGAATTTATACTCGTCACAATGCATATAGAGAACTGGAGCTGGAGGTGAAGTACCAGGAAAACTCCTCAATGATTAACGCCCCTGCATCGGGAAAAGCAATATTTTGTAAAGTAATAGTTTGGTGATGAGTAGTTGAAAATTAGGTTATTGTAACTTAGATAAATTACAAACTAACTAGAAAGCGAGAAATAATATTTAGAAGTTTAATTTTAATAGTTTTTATCTCTCAGTTAGTTTTAATGATGATCTGGCAGTTTGAGTATGTGGCCCACGGAAATGTCCTTTCCTTGGTATTGTCAGCCAAATCGTTGAGCTCCTATTCTGAGTTGAGCTGCTCGATAACTGACAAATGCGTGCGCTAACTGGACAGGTCCACTCAAATCTATATGGGTATATCCTCAAAAGACCAATTCAGACATCAATCTTCATGGTCTTCACATGATCAGACCAAAATGATATCTGGACCTTAAAAGACACTGAGATCTCTGAGTTTGTTTCAGCCATTCTACTCAGAGTAGTCAGATAGGAAACGCCGACCTCCATTAGTTTTTAAAATATAATTGATATGTGAAATTGTTTGTACCAACAGAACTGGACTGTTTGTTGGGACTGTTTCTATTTAGAGAATAAAATCATGTACCTATCATTAAAACTCTTTATCTTCAGAAGAATAATCTCTTTTACAATGATATTTAGAAAAGCCTGCTAAGTTATGGGGGTTTATGCAATAACAATTAAATCGCCTAATGCTGTCAACGTATAAACCTAGCAAAAACACTACGAAACAGAATTGATGTAAATAAAAAAAGCAAGTAAATCTTGCGCGGAATTTATTATCGTAGCTTTAGTATTTTAGGTAGCTTCGTCAAATTAGTAAGGATATCTCCTGCCAGTGTCCAAACGGTACATTCCAGATCTGAAAAATAAAGAAAAAACATTGTTAATAAGTACGGTTGGTACTGACCAAATCAATGTTTGATGAAAAAAAATTCTGAATTTTTTGTATTATTTTTGAATTTTTGATCTTATAATTTGTACACTATAATAATGTTTAAACGAAAAAAAAACAAAAATGGTTGCTTTCGTAACCGTCGATTTTTTTCTTAAATTTTTGTAAAACCTATTAATCAGTTAATTGTGAATACAAATAATAATCATGATTTTCTACGAATTTATGGAAGATTAATTCCAATTACGGTATAGTGCATTTCTTTAACCATATTGTATTTATTGTAAAAACATACAATTTCATTATTGTATATCTGTGGATAACTCACCCCGACTTTCTTAAGTCATCGTTGCCCATACGGAATTCAGAACCACGACAAGTGTTCCAGGTGATCTGAGTACTGGTAGTGCATTGACGGCCGACTAAGTGGTTGTATGTCACGGTAGCAGCAAACAGTTCCCAGGCACGGTTGTGGTTGCAGAGGCTGGTGAGGCAACCTGGCTGGGAGTTACCGCCGTTGGGGTAGAAGTCAGCGTTAGCGACGTTGGAGCCGATACCAAGACCGCCGAGCCCGCCATCAGTGTGGATAGCCTCAACGTAGACACCGTCACTGGCTCTGACGCGGTTTGTGTTGTAGTTCCATAGGGGTCCCGCAGGGTCCAAAGCTAGAAACCAAAAGAGTGTTAATTAATTAATTTAAGTATATACCACCGAGAGCGGAACCCACTAAATTAAAGGCATATAATATGTATACCTGAAACGCGAGCGACTCTTCCGCCAAGTTCTCTGCCAGCATTACCAACAAGGTGAGCACCCAGGCTGAAGCCGACAAGGTGCATTTGAGTAAAGGCCTGACCAGTCACTCTGTTAAGGAAAGTCAGGAACTGTCCAAGACCACGGCCGACGGCGGGTACACCTAAAGCTGCTGTGGCGTAGTCAGACAACGCAAGTCTCCTCCAGTCCAGGACTATGACATTCACGTCACTCTTGCCCAAGTAAGCTGAAAAGGAATTAAAAATCATTGTTATGTGTCAATAATTACCAATATATTATGATGTATTATTTTGTCTAAAACCATTGTTACGTTATATCTCGAAATATTTAAAGTATGCATTGTCAACGTTATTTTTTTTGTGTCTATATTTGCCGTATTTAAGTACCTTAAATAGATCTCTTGCATAAAGTTAAACAGTTCCAATGCAACGTGTTTGCTTCTTACTGTCAAGTTATGAACATTGATGGAAGACAATGGTTGATGTAGGAGTATTTACCGTTTCTGATGGTGGGGTTGATGTCGGTGTATTGGTTGCTGAGCCACCCGTGAACAATGACCACGGTGGGGACATTGGCGTTAAAGTTCGAGTTTCTGACGGAGTTGTCATTGTTGATCGTCAACGTTTGCGAAATTCTTTGGTTGCGTCTGTAATCATTATTGAGGGTGATAAGTTGTTAGCCGTCTCAATTTAGGTTGCTATTGACAGGGCGATAATTAATCGATTTAGTTTTAATCTAAATTGTTTTTTTTTTACTACCTAGCTCTTGTTGCTTAATTCACAGATTAGATAGACAGTATTTAATGTGTCATGTTTTTTTGGGCACGGGCGCTGGGCGTTGCTCATACTTACATTATTGAGAAGTACATATTTCAGTGCTTAAAATATGAATAAACTTATCAATAATACTGATTTTACTTTTATTGTTGCAAAAAATATTTAGGTGGAATGGAAAAAAATGTACCTTGTGTATAGCAAGTATGCGTTGTTGGCTGGGTTCCTTTCGATCTCATTGAGGAGTTCCATGTCAGGCTCAGCCTCGAGGTCTACGGTGTGCATGACACCCTCGCCATCGGGGAACTCGATGTACCGCGGGTAAACACGGTCCTCAGTGTATTCCGATGTTAACGGTACCGCTGATGCGGTATATACTGAAAAAAAAAGATTTCTCATTATTTGCCTTCCTCTTGTATTTCTTTCTGGACAATACTTCTTTTACAAGGTCTGATGCTTTTCATATAACCCTTGTGACTTCGTTCTACATTTCAGGTAATTGTTATTAACTATCAAATCTAATTTGTTATGCAAACAACATCATATAATTATTTTTACAAACACGTTTTGAACGGCTTAAAAGGGTCTTTGCTAAAATAATGCGCTTACATTTTTGTATTTAATTTTGTTTTGTTGTAAATTATATAAGACTTGTTGAGTATCTGTCTCTCTACTGTCTCTGTGTCTTACTGTAAATGTCCGAACTGCAGGCCACGTGCCTTTTCTCAGGTAAAGTGCCTTTTCTACTACTGATAATGAAATAAGGTCACATTATTTCGAACAAACTACTCACACTTCACTAGTCATGACAAGAATAACTGGAATTAGGAGAAGAGTACGATAACTGCCCGAGTATAGTTCTCGATGATTTTGTTTGGTATATTGGCGTGTGCTAGCTAACATATGGATAATAATTTAAATTAGGTTAATTATGTTGAAATGACAGTTGTGCTGCTGGGAAGTTTGTTGCGCCACTTCTTCTTCCCAGCTAACGCACTAGGAAATGGTGAAGGGTGGGGGACTGTCTTATGTAATTTTGACGTTCGAAAAGTGCTGATTCTCAGCGTAGTTTAAATAAATGACTTTTGAATTTTGAATTTTAGTATTGCGTCGTGTCAACTTAGATTTCGTCTTTTCATATTTTTTTTATTATTTCACAAAACTTACCCGTTGCAAGTAGCAAACACAAGATAGTCTTCTGCATTGTGACAACAATTAGAATCTGAAGAAGTTTGATTTGACTGGCCATATAGCTATTTATGCTCCAATTTTATCTGACGACTGATTAATTATTATTACTTTATCGCTTTTTTCAAATCCAATCAGAAATTTGAAAAGTTTATTCATGACTGATTACGTTTTTATTATCAGTATTATTCAACATATTACTTGATAAAACAAGATTTATAATCCTGATGGGAAAAACATTTTTATTTACTTAGAGTAGTAATGATTATCGCCAGTAGTACACACATTTTTTATTATCTTCCTTCAAATTTATTTCAGTATTCTGCTTGGGTTTTAAGAGAATAAATTAAATTTTAAGCCCGAGATTATTTTGTTCTAGATCGCTAAGGTCGTGTTTTGTGTATGTACCTAACGTTTGCAGCTAAAAATCAAGTAGGTAGGTACTTGGCTATAGTTCTTCTTTCATTACTTGCATTATGAAACGCTATTGGTTTGGTGATTACTGCAACCACCCATTACATACAGAATGTATCAGTATTTACATTCTGTCCATTTCATTGTCTGTATCGGACAACGAATCGTTTGGTTTATGAGTTGCTGCAATTTTTTATGCAAAACAAGATTTTGACGTTTGTAACTCTTTAACTTTAAGCTGCGTTTTCATTCTTCTGAGCGAGCAAGCGTTTAAACAAGTTCCTATATAACTTATATAAACTCGTGTTAACCGCATAACCCAATCGCCACTTTTTTCGAGTGTGATTGTGTTGTAGTATGTCATCCATCAAGCATAAGCATAATCAGCCTTTTAAAGTTCCCACTGCTGGGACACAGGCCTCCGCTTTGTGAAGAGTAGTGTCCTGTACTCAGTTGACCCAGTTAAGTTTTTGGATCCTTATAAGAAAATGGATCGATGGCATTAAAAAAAGTTTTCTTGCCGACTTTAAAAAAATTAAGGGACAGTCTCATAAGACCGTTTTCCTATAGCAACAACGTTTAAGGCAGCTGTCCTAACTGTCTCATCTCAAAAATCCACCCTGTATATAGTATTTGTCATCCGGACCATTTTTACGAATCTATTGATACCTCATTCATTTAAATTGGTTCAAAAGTTTAGGCGCTACACGTAAATACAAACATACTTACATACATATGTAAGTACTTATATACATTCATAGACTACTAAAATCAGAATCATTCCTTTTGACTTTGCCGTAGTCGGGTAAAAAGGATGATTTATAATTTAAGTAATGATTATGCCTTCTACTGGAAAATCTTTCGTATGCATATAAACATGCATGCATGTATGCATTTAATTTAATTTATATAACTATTGAAATATTCATTATTATTATTGTCTTACACAAATTTATTATATTTAAGTATACATATACACATTGCAGCATAAAACTGATTTACATCCGTCCCCTCACACTTCAGGTCTAGTTGAAAACCAGCGTCAGGCACTAGTTGTCTGGCATTTTTGCTGAACTAGGCCTATTTGGTGCAGCCGCGACACTTTCCTGCTAATTAGAACGCACTTTACACTTTATTTTTGTTTTCTTTCTTTTTAATTTGGTTTTTACTTGTAGTACAATATGTTGTGTTGTGTGCCTTTTAGTCTGTGCTAAATAAATGTATTTTCTTTCTTATAAAAATATTAATCTGTGTAAGAAATAAATACTAGGAACAATAAATAAATACTAGGAACAATAAACAACAATAAATTCAGAACTAAGCCTATTCAAAACTCAAACTCAAACTCAAATCATTTATTTCAATTAAACCATTACAGGCACTTTTGAATTGTCAAGGAATCGGTCAGTCAAAAATATGAAGCTAGTTGCCCATTCCAAAGCGTAGTAGGTACCGATGGAGAAGAACGGGCAAGAAACTCCACGGACACTCTTTTAAATAAAATAAATTGTTACAAAGTATTGGTTACATCATTCATGTTGAAATTATACATGTGAGAACAATGTAGAAAGACGTGCACGTTAGAAGCGTCCGTAATACAAAGATAATAACAAAGAACAATTCAAAAATTAAAAATCAGCCATGGCAGCTAAGAGTTGACCAGTCCCAACTGACGGCGCCCGTTCACGAACATGACGCATGGATCAGCACCATTCAGGTCAACCATTTTGAAGGGAGCTAAATGATCCAACACACGCGCCACCATCAGCGAGACATCTGAGTGAGCATGACATACTCACAGCCGCCAGGGCACATTCAAGTCAATAAAAAAAGTATTACCCGGTAAATGGTAGCTCTTTAGTACTCACACCTGTGCTCTGGAATTATATAATACAAAGGAGATTGATTTTATACAATGCAAAGATGGTCTTAAAATCTTCAGTAGCTCCAACAGCAAATGTTTTATAAAGCGGAAACTATACCAGAAAACCTTATACATATAATGTTGAATACTATTATTATTTCCTTTATTTCATTTATATACATATAATTTACATTTTGAAATGTTTTTATAAAAACAAAAGAGAAAACAAAAACATTTAGAAATGTAAAAAATAGTAGCCCACCGGTATCGGGAGCGGGGTCCAAGATACCGGTGGTCAGGCTCCTGAGAGAGGAATCTCCTAACGATACGCGCCGTGTCCAGAAGTACCGCTTTCTGGATCGAGCGCTTGATCCAGCTGCCTAACGAGAGCCTCCTCAGAGCAACGACTACAACAGCAGCAGCAACAACGACAACGACAATACAGCAGTCCAGCCTGTCAGACTATATTTAGGAAAATAAATTTACACAGTGAATGTTTTTTTTTTTATTGCTTATCATATTTTTGTTTTTTTTTTATGCTTATGTCCATATAATTTGCAAATGCCGCCCACGGGAGTACATTTAAAGTGACGAGTTCACAGGTGACCTTTTAATATCACCCTAGTTAAAAATAATGTATATTTAAATAGTCTTAGTCTTCTTCCAAAACTAAAAATTTATATCCTAATCTAACTAAAACTATTAACAAACTAAAATGTACTGGTAATGTATCCAAGAGACTGGCGTCATTGCCACGTTGCATGGCAATGCTTAGCCTCTGGTCAAGGTAAAAGCTAGCCTTGGGTCACGGGAAGTGTCAACCAGTCGTTTGGAGATTTCATTGAACAAACCATGAGCACTCCGACCCCACCGGCCCAAGGATTTCAGCCTTTGGGGCTGAAATCCTTGGGCCGGTGGGGTCGGAGTATAGGCCGGTGGGGTCGGCTCGAGAATATAGTTACCTATAAGGTTATTATACTTTCGCCGCTTTAGGTTTTCCGCAGCCGCAGGGGCAGTGCCAGCACAGCACGCTGAGCCAGTAAGATGGGATAGCGCAAGACTGTCGACACACGTCGCGTCCTACACTAAAGGCCTACCCACCTTCCATGAAAATAAAGACATGCCGTCCGGTCTCTTGCCATCGTCGCGTGCCAAGCCGTTGGGTTATAATACAGCTGGAACGCCGACGGTGACAAGAGCTCGTCGGATGATGTCATTAATCTTCGCGTGTCGCGCTTAGCAACCCCCACACTTCGGCTGCAAGACAGACCGTGTTGTCCGAGGCTGTTGACAACTTCGCCACAGTGACAGCGATGAGAACAACAAGGAGCTCCTAGTCACAGGGAAGCAGCGATGCTGAAAGAAGTGTTGTCGAACAAAATGCCTAAGGTAGTGCATGAAGCCACAAGCCCGACTCCCACTTACCCACAGCCAACAGGCGTGCACGCTCCGCAGTAGTAGCAGACGTATCACGTAAATTGTTCTGTACTACTCCGCAGAGCGGCTCATCCCACCGTCTCTGGGAAAATGGATTGTCGGGCGGATCTGAAGTCGGGCAAGCGAGTTTTCAGCTCCTAAAGTTCTGAGTTGAGCTGCTCAAACTAACAAATGACCATTTCAGACACCAATCTACATGGTCCTCAAATGATCTGATCAGTACCCTTATTACGTAATACACGATCAATCAGAATCTGAATCGTTTTGAAACAGATTGCTAATCCATTGCTCCATAAGTTCTAAAAAAAGTTCTGCTCAACAACGTAAATAACGCAATGAATGTTGTTGAACTGTCAAAATGAAACGGATTAGTCGTAATCGTTTACGAAAATATGTTGCGTAATTAGATAGCAGGAATATGTCCGGATTTTTATATACAGGTACACACTGATGAATTATATATACGAGTAATTATATAATGACATCAATACTTAATTTGTATAGTACCTATTAAATTATTTTAATTTTTTAGAATGTGAGGACAAGGTGACCGTTGATACGGTGGTCATTTTTCTTTATTTGTGTTTTTTTCAGTTAGTTTTTATCATGGTCTGGCAGTTTGAGAAAATGCGGCCTACCCAAATGTCCTTTCTTTGGTACTGAATGTTGAGTCGTTCAGAGTTGAGGTGTTCGATAACTGACAAATGCGTGTACTGCAGGGGGTACACGCATTTGTATAAGTATTGCATAGGTTCACTCAGTCTGTGTGGTTCTTTCTTCAAAACTATTTCAGACACATTGGTGTCTGAAATAGTTTTGAAGAAAGAACCACATCAGATCATGTGAAGACCATGTAGATTGCTACATGGTCTTCACATGATCTGACCAAAATTATGTGTGGACTTTAAAAGATACTGTGACCTCTGAGTTTGTTCCGGTCTTTCTACTCAGAGTAGTCAGATAGGAAACGCCGACATTAACTAGTTTTGAAAATATGATTGATGTGTTAAATTATTTACAAACCTACTTACAGAAATAAAATAATGTACCTATCATTAAAACTCTTTATCTTCAGAAGAATAATCTCATTTACAATGATGTGTAGAAAAACCAGCTAACTTATGGGGGTCTATGCTTAATCTGACTTAGAGCATCTGTCTTTTGTAACATTTTGCCTATATGTATATTTGTGAGTTTTATATAATTATATTTGTTTCTTTCAAAGGAACTGTCTAGTCTCAGTAGTTCCTTTCGCATTTGCAAAGGAACTACTGATCCAAAAATTCTCAGTAGTTCCTGCAAAGGAACTGCTTAAGGAACTAGTGAGCACAAAGGGTTAAATCAACGCTGTCAACGTATAAATCTAGCGAAAACCCTACGAAACAGAGTTTATGTAAATAAAAAAAGCAAGTAAATGTTGCGCTGAATTTATTATCGTAGCTTTATAGTTTAGGCAGCTTCGTCAATTTAGTAAGGATATCTCCTGCCAGTGTCCAAACGGTACATTCCAGATCTGAAAAATAAAGAAAAAAACATTGTTAATAAGTACGGTTGGTACAGACCAAATCAATGTTTGATGAAATAAACTTTATAATTTGTACACTATAATAATGTTTAAACGAAAAAAGCAAACATGGTTGCTTTCGTAACCGTCGAATTTTTTCTTAAATTTTTGTAAAACTAATTAATTAGTTAATTGTGAATAAAAATTATAATCATGATCTTCTACGAATTTATGGAAGATTAATTCCAATTACTGTATAGTGCATTTTTTTTAACAATATTGTATTTATTGTAAAAACATACAATTTCGTTATTGTATATCTGTGGATAACTCACCCCGACTTTCTTAAGTCATCGTTGCCCATACGGAATTCAGAACCACGGCAAGTGTTCCAGGTGATCTGAGTACTGGTAGTGCATTGACGGCCGACTAAGTGGTTGTATGTCACGGTAGCAGCAAACAGTTCCCAGGCACGGTTGTGGTTGCAGAGGCTGGTGAGGCAACCTGGCTGGGAGTTACCGCCGTTGGGGTAGAAGTCAGCGTTAGCGACGTTGGAGCCGATACCAAGACCGCCGAGTCCACCGTCAGTGTGGATAGCCTCAACGTACACACCGTCACTGGCTCGGACGCGGTTTGTGTTGTAGTTCCATAGGGGTCCCGCAGGGTCCAAAGCTAGAAACCAAAAGAGTGTTAATTAATTAATTTAAGTATATACCACCGAGAGCGGAACCCACAAAATTAAAGGCATATACGAGTATGTATACCTGAAACGCGAGCGACTCTTCCTCCAAGTTCTCTGCCAGCATTACCAACAAGGTGAGCACCCAGGCTGAAGCCGACGAGGTGCATTTGAGTAAAGGCCTGACCAGTCACTCTGTTAAGGAAAGTCAGGAACTGTCCAAGACCACGGCCGACGGCGGGTACACCTAAAGCTGCTGTGGCGTAGTCAGACATCGCGAGTCTTCTCCAGTCCAGGACTATGACATTCACGTCACTCTTGCCCAAGTAAGCTGAAAAGGAATTAAAAATCATTGTTATGTGACAATAATGACCAATATATTATTTGTCTAAAACCATTGTTACGTTATATCTCGAAATATTTAAAGTATGCATTGTCAAAGTTATTTTTTTTGTGTCTATATTTGCCCTATTCAGGTACCTTAAATAGATTTCTTGCATAAAGTTAAACAATTCCAATGCAACGTGTTTGCTTCTTACTGTCAAGTTTTTAACATTGATGGAAGACAATGATTGTTATAGGAGTATTTACCGTTTCTGATGGTGGGGTTGATGTCGGTGTATTGGTTGCTGAGCCACCCGTGAACAATGACCACGGTGGGGACATTGGCGTTGAAGTTCGAGTTTCTGACGGAGTTGTCATTGTTGATCGTCAACGTTTGCGAAATTCTTTGGTTGCGTCTGTAATCATTATTGAGGGTGATAAGTTGTTAGCCGACTCGATTTGGTTTTTAATCTAAATTGTTTTTTTTAACTACCTAGCTCTTGTTGCTTAATTCACAGATTAGATAGACAGTATTTAATGTGCAATGTTTTTTTGGGCACGGGCACTGGGCGTTGCGCATACAAAAATTTCATATTTCAGTGCTTAAAATATGAATACACAACGATAATATTGATTTTACTTTTATTGTTGGAAAATATATTTAGGTGGAATGGAAAAAAAAATACCTTGTGTATAGCAAGTATGCGTTGTTGGCTGGGTTCCTTTCGATCTCATTGAGGAGTTCCATGTCAGGCTCAGCCTCGAGGTCTACGGTGTGCATGACACCCTCGCCATCGGGGAACTCGATATACCTCGGGTACACACGGTCCTCAGAGTATTCCGATGTTAACGGCACCGCTGATGCGGCATACACTGAAAAAAGAGATTCTTTATTATTTGCCTTCCTCGTGTATTTCTTTCCGGACAATACTTTTTTTACAAGGTCTGATGCTTTTCATATAACCCTTGTGACTTCGGTCTACATTTCAGGTAATTGTTATTAACTATCAAATCTAATTTGTTATGCAAACAACATCTTATAATTATTTTTACAAACACGTTTTGAACGGGTCTTTGCTAAAATAATGCGCTTACATTTTTGTATTTAATTTTGTTTTGATGTATTTTATACTTGTTCAGTATCTGGCTCTCTACTCCGAACTGCAGGCCAAGGCCTTTTCTCGGGCATAGTGCCTTTTCTACTTCTGATAATGAAATAAAGTCACATTATTTCGAACAAACTACTCACACTTCACTAGTCATGACAAGAATAACTGTAAGTAGGAGAAGAGTAACAGTCTCGCGTCGTGTCAACTTAGATTTCTTCTTTTCATATTTTTTTTTATTATTTCACAAAACTTACCCGTCGCAAGTAGCAAACACAAGATAGTCTTCTGCATTGTGACAACAATTAGAATCTGTAGTTTGTTTTTGACTTGCCATAAAGCTATTTATGCTGCAATTTTATCTGATGACTGATTAATTATTATGACGTTATCGCTTTTTTCAGAAATTTTAAAAGTTTATGCATGACTGATGATTGTTTACGTCTTTATTATCAGTATTATTCAACATATTACTTGATAAAATAAGATTTATTATCCTGATGGGCATGAGGAGCTCGTGGCTAAGTAATAACAACTGCATGGGTCGATCTATCAGGTTAAGCTACGATTGCCGGGGTTGGTCCGTGGATGGGTAACCATCTTTACATACCGAGACTCCTCCGTGCCTCGGAAAGCACGTTAAGCCGTTAGTCCCGGCTGTCAATCGTGGAACTTTGACAGTCGTTAAGTCAAGTTAAGTCGTAAGAAAATCTGACACCAGTCTTACTAAGGGGTATCGTGTTACCCAGTTACTGGGTTGTGGAGGTTAGATAGGCAGTCGCTCTATGTAAAATACTGTTAGTCAGCTGCATCCGGTTAGATAAAAAACGGGAAAACCCTAGGCCGATTGATCCTGACGGGCAAAACATTTCAAGATTGCTTAGAATAGTGTTGATTGCCGCCGATTGTAGCAGCACACATTTTTAATTAAATCCTTCTAATTTATTTTAGTATTCTGCTTAAAAGGGTTTTAAAAGATAATAAATTGAATTTTAAATCCTGAGATTAGTTTGTTCTAGATCGCTAAGGTCTTGTTTTGTATATGTAATGTTTACAGCTAAAAATCAAGTAGGTAGGTACTTGGCTATAGTTCTTCTTTCATTACTTGCATCATGAAACGCTATTGCTTTGGTGATTACTTCAATCACCCATTATATACAGAATGTACCAGTATTTACATTCTGTCCATTTCATTGGCCGTATCGGACGACGAATCGTTTGGTTTATGAGTTGCTGCAATTTTTTATGCAAAATAAGATTTTGATGTGTTTTAGGCTAAGTTTTCATTTAGCGTTCTGAGCAGTTCTGAGCGAGCAAACGTTTGTACGCGCTGTAAATGAAAACACTTGAACGAGCGAACATGTTTGTTCAGTGATAATCGGTTGGACTCGGCGAATGAATGCTCGCTTGCTCATTCTTTCAGTGAAAACGACGTCACGGGCGAGCAAGAATTCGTTTTCTTGTTGTAGTTAAAACAAATATTTTCTGTTTTGAGCGAACATCGGCAGAAGAGCAAACATTTGCTCTGAACAAATGTTTGCTCGGCAGGGTAGAGAATAATCTTATTTAGGTACTATGCTATTTAGAACAGTCAGTTAAATTGTGAGTGTCTGTGCTTATTCGTAACAATTTGCATTAGCAAAATGCCAATTATGACATTTTAGTCTACATATAGCATACATACGTAAAACACACCGGATGCTGTCAAGGAACAGAAACCCCAGGAAACAGTATGTAAATAAAGAAGCAAGTTAATGTTGTGTTGAATTATTTATTATGGTTCAATCTTTTGTGCCGAATTATTTATTATGGTTCGTGTAGCTACGTCAACTTAGTAAGGATACCTATTTCCGGTATCCAAACGGTACATTCCATATCTGAAAAAGAAAGAAAAAAAAACATTGTTTAAGCAAAAATAAAATAAGTACTATCGAAGAGTTTCATACCTAAGCAGTTTGAAAACAAAATCCCGTGAACACGATGACCACATTGTTACCGCCCCGGTTTTATAGCCGCCGAGCACTGCAAGCAGAAATAGTCTTTACGGTGTATAGATATGAAGTTCTTCGATGGTACCTAGGTACCGTTGGTCTCTATATGCACGGATTGCCATTAAATATTGATTGTTCATTTTGAATCAAGGAGACATTATAAAATAATAATAATTACGTTTCTTAAAAAATGGAAATGTAGGTATTAATTTTATGTCCTCCATTATTTCTAATATTTTTTTTAAACTAAATACTTATGAAATCAGTCCATTGATAGTAACAACAATATACATTGTAATTAATAAGTTAGAAATGAAAATAAAAATGGGTATCTGTTAATACAACTCACCCTGTTTTCCTTAAGTCATCGTTGCCCATACGGAGTTGAACACCACGGCAGTTGTTCGCGGTCAGCTGTATGTTGTTGGCGCACTGACGGCTAACCAAATGGTTGTATTTCACGGTAGCAGCAAACAGTTCCCAGGCACGGTTGTGGTTGCAGAGATTGTTGTAGCATCCTGGCTGGGATATACCACCGTTGGGGTAGAAGTCAGCATTAGCGACGTTGGAGCCGATACCAAAGCCGCCGATACCGCCATTGGTATGGATAGCCTCAACGTACACACCGTCACTGGGTCTGACGCGGTTTGGGTTGTAGTTCCATAGGGGTCCAGCAGGGTCCAAAGCTGAAAAACAAAAAGAGGTCAAGGTTGTCATCAATATGGATAAGGATAAAATAAAGTTGAATCAAAGGATAACATAAATCATTGATTTCGCTTATCACTTTGTTGTTAGCCGATTTCAAATCGACCGTCAACAGCTAAGTAGCCGTAAATATGTTAAGTACCTGTAATACGAGCGACTCTTCCTCCAAGTTCTCTGCCAGCGTTACCAACAAGGTGAGCACCCAAGCTGAAGCCGACAAGGTGCATTTGGTTGTATACTTGACCAGTCACTCTGTTAAGGAAAGCCAGGAACTGTCCAAGACCACGGCCGACGGCGGGTACACCTCTAGTTGCGGTGGGGTAGTCGGACATCGCGAGTCTCCCCCAGTCCAGGACAATGACGTTCACGTCACTCATGCCCAAGTAAGCTGAAATTAGAAGGAAAATAATTTTAATCGATTCTAAAATATTTATTTGAAGCGTTGACTTGACGTCAACGCTTGAAAGTTTCATTATTTTTTATGTTTGCTTAGCCTAGTAACCTTAACAGCAGCTTTATTTATGTCATAAAGTTATAGGTAGCAGCAGTTCCGATATTACGTGACTACGTGTTACTGACAAGTTCTGAAATTAGTTAACTGGGAGAGTTGTGGAACACTATGAAACTTGCGTACTGGAGAACCTTTCAAAATTATTTAGAACGTTTCAATCATCTTTTTATACAACATGTAAAAATAGCCTGTCCGATCTGTGAGGGTGTTGTTTGGTATCGTTCTAAGAGTCTATTTATGTGGTAATTATCAAGAAAAAAAACTCTATATTTTTTTTCAATAGGGAATGCTATCTGGTTAGTACATGGGACGCGGGTGGCCGTCATTTAGCGGGCGTCTACAAGTCATAAGTTATGATCCCTGTTGATTTACTAATTTTTAACGGATTTGGTGTAACTTGGTACTAAAAATGTGAATTTTAGATAGCGATTTTTATATTATTTTCAATAATCACAAGATTTTTTATTACTTGTTGATAATGTTATTGCAGTACCTATGCGCCCCTTTAGGATCAGAGAGGTTTTTTTTAATATATTGTAAACATCCTCTCTTTTTATAATATCTTTTATGTAAAACAAGAAAGACAAAGAGAAATAATAAAAAAATAATTTGTTTGTAGGTATGTTTGTTCTCTGACCAAAATTATTCACTGATTGGAAGCTACAGTATTCCCAAATTGATCTCTCTCCGAGCTAGTATTTAATAAAAAACCGGCCAAGTGCGTGTCGGACCACGCACAATGATGTGATCCTATAAGCGTTTCATTTTTTTCTTTTAAGTTACGGAACCCTAAAAAGTGTGTACTTACAATCCCTAATGGTTGGGTTGATGTCGGAGTACTGGTTGCCGAGCCAACCATGAGCGATGACAACAGTGGGGGCACTGGCGTTGAAGTTCGAGTTGGTGACGGAGTTGGTATTATTGATCGTCAAGGTCTGCGAAATTATTTGGTTGCGTCTGTAATTGCGTTTGAAGGGTGTTAATTTTCAGTCAACTGTTCCTGATTCCGTGGATAAATCAAAATCAATTAAAATATCCTTTGAGCTCACTCAAATGCCACATACAGAGTGGCGATTTGGTTAGTTAGTACAGTGGTTAACACAAGTTCATATGAACTTGTGTTGTTAACCGCTGTACTAGGTATTTCATGTGATAACCAAATCGCCACTTTTTTCGATTTGGTTTGATTGTGATGTAGTATGTCATCCATCAAGCATAAGCAGCCTTTTAAAGTTCCTGCTGGGACACAGGCCTCCTCTCTGGCTATAATGTTATTAAGATAGGCATTTGAGTATTTCGGCAAAATATTTGACCTGGTGAACAGCAAGTATTGATTGTTGGCTGGGTCAGACTCAGCCTCGACGTCAACGGTGTGCATGGCATCCTGGCCATCGGGGAACTCCATGAAACGTGGATCCACACGATGTTCGGAGTATTCCTCTGTTAATGGTACCGCTGATGCGGTGTATACTGAAAACAGTACAACGTTGTACCGAAATTTTATGAAAAAAATACAAGTACTACGTAGTAAGTAATAGGCCACTCGGGAGGTCAAGTGCGAATCGGACCATGCGCAATGAAGGCTTCCGTAGTTGGGATTTATCCCAAAAACAAACATTGTAGTTGGAAAACACGTTCTCCCAAAACTTATTGTTGTTCTCCCACTGTAAATGTAAGTTTGTAATCACAAAAATATAAATTAACGATTTTCGAACTTTTTCCGATATTTGTGCTATGACCTTGCTATTTGCCAAATTTTATGGTTTTGAAATAAACAAAAACCTATAGGGATAGGTTTTAATTTATAAGTCACGGTTATAAAAAGACTTTTCGATTTTTTTTGGGAACTTGATGTTTAGATATCGGCATTACCCTTCATGTCTGTGGAGTTTCGCAAGGCAAGGCATTAAGTCCACTTTTGTAACTTTAAGAGTGCGAAAAGTTAAAATAAATAAAAAATAATTGCATCCTGTGTTGTAAAGAAAGCTGCATAATTATAACTGACTTATAAATGGCTCACTACGGCAATTCAATTTTTAAGATAAAACTATTTCTTAAATAAGAACAACATACCCGTTACAAGGAAGAAACACAAAAGGTACTTCTGCATCTTGAAAGTTGAAGCTGTTTAAACGTTTTACCACTGCTGCTAGTAAGTATTTTAGAAATTGATATAGATCAGTGACGAGACACCTTTTTAATTGTTATCTAATTTTTTAAGAATATTAAAAAAAATCCCACGATCTGCTGGTCGATTCTGTAAAAAACATCACCGTGAAACTTAGGTGAAGTGAGCGTGAAGTGAGTCAATAGTGCTAATCCTATCGTGCATCCTGCCGGTCGATTTGTGACAGTGACAGCTCACTTCACGCTCACTTTCACGTTGATATTTTTACAGAATCGACCGACAGATCGGTTAGTGAAATTATACAGGGTGAAATTGAATTCATTGGCATCCTCTTAAGAGGTCATTGTACTCATAATTATGAACAACTTTCATCATAGGACCAACCCTGTGATCGAGAAAAAAAATTTAGCTGTTCTATGTTCGCATAGCTCGTTAAAATGTGTAGGGAACAGTTTTTTTTTTTCGCAATTTCAAGATCAGGGTCATAATGATAAGTACAATGACCCTTTAAGAGGATGCCCATAAATTCAATTTAAACCTGTATAAAATAGATAATGGTAGGTTATCTGCTTATCAGCTGTAACTTGCTGTTTGTAAGCTGTTCCTCCTCTCTCCTAGTTGATCTATGCTATGCCCGAAAGGGTCCATAATTGTGACTAATGTAACTATTTACCAACCAACTTTATACATTATAGTACCCAATAAAGAATTGAGAATTGAATTGAACTTTGCAGGAAGGGAGGTAGTACTTGTGGATATCTTGTTATTGTTGGTAGCGATAGCCTGAAGATACGTGTTTTAGCGCGTCACGCACCTTCCAATAAGCAACAGCAACAAAAAAGTACAGTGAATAAAAGAGTTTGGTACACAGGCAGAATTAATCATGTTAGGTAAAAGGTATTAGTGAGACACGGAACATAATGGTCACAGTGAAGTAGAGCTAGCATGAAATGAAATGGTGGCGTGGCTTGCAATATGTGTTATTTATTTTAATAACATCGTTTGTCGCTATTTCATATACAAAGTTATTTTCCGGATTTTATTTATAATTGTTAGTAAGTTCACACTTAACTAGGTACTTAGCACTCGCACATCATAGGTTAAAAGCAGTTACAAGTTAGAAAGGTACCTACTACCTCTTTTGTTGACGGTACTCTTTTTTTTGTTGTAGTGTGTTTTGTATTTTTTACGTGAGTCGGAATAAAGTTTGAAATAAAAAAGCTTCGACTAAAGAAGTTACCTAACACGTCTTCCTCACTCTAGCGCTGATGCCTAATGCAACTAAACCTCATCAAGTCAACAACCTTGCTGATATACCTACAGGCTACAGGAAATAACTTATTATTCATTTACTGCTAAAACAATGCGGTAATGGGTGTAACGGCACGACTAACTGAAATAAGGAAAATTACCACTCTTATTGTAATGATTCGTGACTAATCTGAAAGACCTTTTGTTGATCACTATAATAATTGTTGTAAGCAGTTTGACGATACCATGCCAAATTATATAAGTCGCAGTAAGACATACGAGGCGATAGAATAAAATATGTTAAGGAACTACTACGCTATTTTAGTGCGTGGCCAAAATTGGAACTAACGTCGCCATTTTGTTTTGTCAATACAATTTATGTGAAATAAATAAATAACCGGTGCTGATAGCTGAAATACAGGCTTTCGCCTAGTTCGGCTACAGATGTCTAATTAATTTTGTAACAGTAAAATATAGCCTATAAGACATGTGTATCATTGAAAACAATGATTGAAATGGACTTATCAAAATTAACAAAAAAAAAAAACTGTACAACCAACGACGCCCCCCTGTCAATGTCATTCAGGGGCCAAATTATCCTTGTAGCAGTCTACGTAGGTAGCCCTGTTACTGCAACACTGCAGTATATTCTATTCTATTAAGAGGGTTTATCCTAAAAGTTGGCAAAGTCGCTAATAGCTGTTAAATATTGTGAATATTTAACAGCTATTTGCAGCAAGATGGATGGTAAATAAGACACTTAATTTGGTAATATTACAGTATGAAAATATGAAATGTGGCTAACTACCGAACCATAATATTGATTATAAAATGCAATAAGTAATATCTTAACATCGTATGTTTCGTTTGAGATGTAAACAAACTATTTGGAAACTTTTCAAATGTCTTTTATACACCTAAAACGGGAACAGCATCAAATTCAGTGTTAATATTGCAATTCATTATTAATATTCTAGTTCCATGCATAATATTAATCATTTTACCTTAGAAAAGGGAGAAATCGGATGCAAAATTGCGTCGCTCAAATCTAGCAAGCAATTAATAATAATAATAGTTGGCGTACGTCAAGACTATTCACTCGTTTTGCGTCGTGCATCGTGCGTGGCCTTGGCGGGACGTACAGCAAGATAGTTGGTGAATAAGGCGCTTAATTTGGCAATATTACTGTATGGAAATAAGAAATGTGGCTAACTAACGAATTAGAATATTGATTATGAAATGCAATTATTAATATAGTAACACCGAATATTTCGTTTTAGATGGGAAAAAACTATTTTGTAACTTTCCAAATGCCTTTTTTACACCAAAAACAGGTACAACATCAAATTCAATGTTATAATTGCAATTAATTATTAATATTCTAGTTCGCTAGTTAGCCACATTTCTTATTTCTGTACAGTAAGTAATATTGCCAAATTAATTAAAACTGGCAAATTTTGACAGCGATTTGCGACGTTGCCAAATTTAAGGATATACGCTCTGAAGGATCCCTTGATCATTTGCTATCAATTGCAATTGTAGTAATATTGTCAATCGCTTCAATTGCATTTCCTAGACGATCAATTTGCGCATCTTCTTCTTTTCGTGTGGTTAGTGTCTAACCTGGTGTTGAGTTTTAAAGCCGCTCATGGGCCTCTGACTTGGCTTCACATGCCGTCGCGTACTATCTCTCAGGCATGCCGGTTTCCTAACGATGTTTTCCTTCACCGTTTTTGAAGTAACTAAGTGATAATTATACAATATGCACATGAATCCGAAAAGTCAGAGGTGCGTGCCTTGGGTTCGAGCTTGAGACCTATGACTTGGCAGTCTGACGGTCACACCAATGGTGCGCGTCAATGTGTATCAATCACATAAAAAATTTACAATTACAATTGATCGTTTCGGGGACCTTTGACATGCGGAGTGACATTATGTAAGTATGTAATTGTATACTTACCCGTAACTTAACTGATATATTCTACAATAAAGGTTTGCACTGGGAAACGTTCTTAAATGTTTGATCATGTTTTGATTCTATATTTAAATTCCTGATTATGTAAAGTTTTAAATAGTTTGGTTTAAATTAATGAATAATCTTTTTATAATTATAGTGTACTACTCGTAGGTATAAATAAAATAAACGATTAGATTATAATATGTTTGCAATGCATAAATAAATATAGGTTAACAAACATGACTGTATTATAATTACTTTGTAATAATAGATTTTCAAATTATTGAATTAGGTATTAAGTATACCTTTTGTACTATTTGTTCATGGTTTTTGAGCACATGCAAAGGCTCGCGCAGACCAGCGAGACGCGATGGCGCGACCCGACTCCAACAATACAATTTCTAAGAAAACTTCACGGTATAACAATAACCGGTATCGCGTCGCGCTGTCGCGTCGCGCTAGTCTGCACGAAGTTTTACGAACATGGCTCTAGATACTATTTGGTCCATGTCCATAATACTGGTTTATTATGGACATGGACCAAATATTATCTAGGTACAGTTTTTACTCACTGATAATTGATACTTCTTTCTTTTTCGTGTGGTTAGTGACTAAGCTAGTGTCAGAGTTTTAAAGCCGCTCGTGGGTCGCTGACATGGCTTCACATGCCACCGAGAAATATCTCTCAGGCATGCCGGTTTCCTCATGATGTTTATTGATACTAATAAAGCAGATGTATAATAACAACTAACTGTAACATACTAATAAGTAGTAAAACAGGGACCTTTTATCAAGCCTTGTGCAGACTAGCGCGACGTGACTTGAACGATACAATTCCTAAGAAAATTTCACGATAGAACAATTAACGGTGTTGCGTCGCGCCGTCGCGTAGTCTCGCCGCCGTAGTCTGCACGAGGCTTTACGGTGATAGGTAGGTAGGATATGTAACGGGAATGATTTATTTGATTGCTATTCATCCAGAATGCAAGGGGCCTGCAACTCGTCATATTTTCTCCGCTTAAAATCCTCAATATAAAACTTTCTTATTTTATTGATTTCAATATGTCACGGAACTCTGCTCGAGACAAATTTCTTTTCAAAATCAAATTTCCGGGCAACGAATGGCACATGAGTTGAACTTGTGCCAATATTTTATTTAAATCACCTAAAGTTTCTACGCTCACCAAGAAACATTGAACGGTTTTATTTAAAATACCGTTTTCTTTTTGTGACTGATTTCGGTACAGTTGTATAAAGTGGTTATACAGGCTGACTTGTAATTTGACGTATTCCTTCCGCGACGTGATAGTGTCACCCATTTGCAACAATTAAGCACCCCATAAAATACAATAGACGACGTATATTTAGTAACTTAATCCGCGTAACTGTTCTTAATGAGTCTTAAAGAACCCTGTAAGAAATCGACACGTGTTTCACCTCTGAGGCATCCTCAGGAAGGCGATTGACTTGTTGTGAACTCGGACCCGACGTGTGGACACGTCAAGCGTCGAGCGCAGTGTGAGCCACTTCACCCGCCAACCCCACTTGTATAGCCCCACCCCATAAAGCCTAGGCGAAAATTCATGGGATTCGAAACAACCCATATAACACATTTCTCTAAATTCCCAAATTGAATGGCTTTCATTGCTATCCCGTAAGGTACTTAATGCTTTAACAAACCTTTTAATGTAACAACATTTTCTAAAACAGTAAAAAGTTAAAGGAAACAGATTTTAGTAGATGTAGAAACCCTGTTTGTATGTTTTTTGTTTTGTTGTAATCAATATTCGGTAGTCCAAATATTGTTTAGAATAACAAATGTTTACACGCGGGAGGGCAAACAGCGGTGTAACTGACCGATATAGTGGAGTACCAACGAACCTCTGTTGGTATGTAGGTAGTAGATGTATTAGGCTTACATAGATCTAAACGTATGCTAGAATTTATAGCTATGTAGGTATAACATAGCTTTTTATGTGTATGTTTAGGCAATTTCATTTTCTTCAAGGTGGTTTAGTAAATGGTGGTTGTGGGTGGTGGTGGTGTGTTTTTTTTTTTTGTAATGTGCGTTTAGTTTGCGCAGAATAAACACTTTTTTTTTCTTTCTTTTTTCTTTCTTTTCTTTCTAAATAATTCAGAACTTATACCAGTCAAAACCAAAAACATTATGACTGAACAAGTTTGTATTCTTTAATTTTCAAAAAACTGATTATCCGCCTTCTGTCGTCGAAGTTCGCCATTCGAAAGTTCACTCTCAAAGTCAAAGTCAAATCATTTATTTCGAGTAGGCCACTTAGACTATCGTAGGTAGGCCACTAAAAGGCACTTTTGAACGTGAATATTTACAAGAAAATAGAATTTATTCTAGGAGCCCCTTCCAAAAGGTAGTTTGGTTTATAAAACAAAAGGCAAGAAACTCTATCCTCCACTGTATTTTTTAAGCGTGTTTATTCTGAAAGTGGGTAACGTCGCAAATAGATGTCAAATATTTCGCTGTTTTGATTAATTTGTCAATATTAATATGGAAATAAGATATGTGGCTAACTAGCGCACTAGAATACTGGTTTTTGTTTATTTTTGGCTAGTCTGTCCAGCATAAAAATTTGGATTTTATTTCCTGTCTAAAGTATGGAAAAAGTTTTTTTTGCGATTTCTGACTTTTCTAGTACTCAAACTACAGTTGGTTCAATAGAAGTTTTTGATCCTTATAAGAAACTGGATCAATTAGCATCAAAAAAAAGTTTTTGTGGTAACAGCCCCTTTTGTTGCTGACTGTATTTATTTTCAAAATCTGTGAAAGCAGATCAAAATGTTTCAAAAGCTAAGGACAGTCTCCTAAGACCGGTTTACTGTAGCTAAAACGGTTAAGGTAGCTGCCGCTACTGCCCCATCTCAAAAATACACCCTGTATAACAGATAACAAATTAACTCAATATTGAACACTGGCACCTGTTTAATCATAATGTCAATTATGGCTAATTAACTGATAAAGAGCATTTAAATATTCCATTTTAGTTGAAGCCCCTAATCAAATTACATAATAGTATATTAATTAGATTACCGAAGTGCGTAAGACTATAATTTTATAATATTAAGTTTTATCGTAGTATCTAATTATTTATTGATTTAAAAGGTATTACTTACAACCAGCGTGCGAGTATGACCACACGTATGAACGTAAACGAAGCAAGAGCAGTATGAAATGAAATGAAATTGTTTATTCTGTAAATAGGATATCGGAATCACTTTTACACGTCATATAAAAAAATATTAAAAATAAGCTAGATGGGGTCGGTGTTTCCTATCTGACTACTCTGAGAAGAAAGGCCGAAACAAACTGAGAGGTCGTAGTCTCTTTTAAAGTCCAGTCATATGAGGACCATGTGGATTAGTGTCTGAAATGGTCTATTGAGGAAATAACCACACAGATTTGAGTGGACCTGTCCAGTCAGTACAAGCATTTGTCAGTAATCGTGGAGCTCAACACGACGAACAATACCAAAGAAAGGATATTTGGGTAGGCCGCATCAACTACTCAAACTGCCAGACCATCATCAAAACTAAATGAGAAGGAAAAAATAAATGAAAGAGAAAAAATAAAAATAAAATATCCACATAGTCCTCACATTCACAATAATTAAAATAATGTAAAATAATGTGTAATGTATGTGTATGTAAGGATCGTTGCAGTTGGCGTTCTATAGTTTTTCTGCCCCCATGAGAAGAAGGCGTTTATGTATATATATGTAACAGGGATGTTGCGGATGCAGATTTTTGAACATCCATGTGGATGCGGATTTTTGGTGTCTCACATCCGCGGATTCGGATCTCAAGTTTTTTGACTGGTTTCACAGCTGTCCGAGAGACCTATACGGCCCGTCCGTACACGGGAGACCCGTACGGATAGCGCCCGCAGTGCTCTGAAACGAGGGAGTAGTATGTTACGTTGTACGGGCTCTACCCGGAGCGGGTCGCGTATGGACCAATCCGCGTCGCTGTGAAACAATGTTGTAGCGGCTCACGTGTGTCTCTGTTCCGGGAGCCCGTACGGGTCTCCCGGACAGCTGTGAAACCAGCCTAGGGATCCGTCAAAGCGGCAAAATATCTTACGTTTTTGGCAAATTGCAGCACTGTTTCTTGGTATATTGATCTTAATTCAATTCGCAGCAATTATGTATTTAAAAAAATAACTATAAATTGTAATAATTTTAAAATCTATATTTATAGTTCTCGAAATTGTATGTGTTCGTTGGATATAAGACTATTTCGTGGAAATGTGACGATTTAGAGCTATGTTGATGATTTAAATGATTATAATTTCCATTTAGTTGATTATGATTTTACTTATATTCACCCTTTTCGACCCACATCTGCATCCGCATGAGCTCCATATACTCGTATATACAGGGTCAAATTAAATTTGCTAGCAAAATTCCGCACTTGATAGGTAGTTATTGATATCTAAACACAAAAAAATAAAAAAGACATGATATCTTTTTATTGGAGTCAACGACCGCTGGTGCTGTTGTTACTTGAAATGAGTTGAGGAAAATCTGTTTTTATTTTATTTTATCGTTCGAAATTTATACAAAAAAAAAACAGATATTTCAAGTGACGACTCTACTTGAAAATGATAAAACAAAAAAAAAAATCGTTAAATTTATTTATTTTTTGTTGGATTATGTTTCGATATCGAGACCCATCACGTCTGCGGAGTTTTGCTAGTTAATTTAATTTGACTCTGTAATATTACCATGCCAATTTTGGCTTCAGTGACCATTTCTGTTTTTGACTGCTTTGGGTTACGAGTATGTGCTCTTATGTGGCTAATGTAGCTTATCTGGGTTGAGAAGTAAAGGTGTGTCCAAATATAAAACGGCAATCATGCGTGGATGCCGCGCGCCGCCTGCCGCGCGCGAAACGCAAACATTCGTCGGTTTAGTCCTAACTAGAGCGCTGCAAAAATGTGTCCTGCAAACGCTGCGTGTTGCTACCGCGCTGTTGCCGTTAATGTTTGGGCACACCGTAAAGGTGTGCCCAAACATTAACGGCAACAGCGCTACGTGCTAAGTGCGGTCACACTATGTATTACTCAAAACGACTATTGTGTAAACTTACCAATGACAACTATTACTCCATTTATTATAGCATTAGACAAATAACGGCCAAATAACGACAGTTATTGTTGAAATGACTGTTTTAAAGTTACTTTTTTAATGTAAATGGTAAATATATTACATGGCTTTTGTATTTAGCGTGAAATAACAGAGCTTATTATATGTCTATATCAAAATAACGAAAGGATTATAACCGTTATTTGTCTAATGTTGTAATAAATGGAGTATAGGTAAAACAATTAAGTATTCTTTAATCACCAAGCTTGAAAAACGTATTGAAATAGGTAAACAATAATTCATTATAAATCAGAAAATCCCTGCTTCGCCATCCTATTAACCTTTGTTAACTTTCTCGACGCATTATACATTAAGAAGCGTGAAATACTTTTGTTAGAAGCCACTATCATATAATATATCAATACTAATTTCTACTCATCCATAACAAAATAAATGATGTGATATTTCTGATAAAAGAAAATTATCACAAACAAAAAATACCATGTAATCATTAGTTATCTATATACCTGGCTTAGTATTAAATTGATGAATCTATATTTGATTTTGTGGGTTTAAGTAAATTCAGGTATTTTTTACTTTTCTCGAACACGGTCAAAGGTACCAAATTGCATTTTGGACGAGATAAAAAAACTCAAATCTGATAAAATGGATCACTTAATGAGTATAATCTTCAGAATGATGACAGTAATAAAGATTGATTTTAGTGGACGGGTGTGATAAACATACATTCGTTGCAGATAATAATACCTACGTACATCTGATTGATAAGAAGATGGGGGTATTATTCGATTGGTGATACCTATCACCATCATCATCATCATCATCCCCGCCTTGTCCCACCCACTGTTGAGTAGAGGTCTCCTCACTTTTGTGCCATGAGTCCCTGGTACGTGCAAGTCTCATCCAGGTGATACCTTCAGGTGATATCGCGACCCCGGCACACAGGCAACGGAAGGAATACGGGTGGGTTTTAGTCAGTAAAAGTCTCGCACGCCCTCCCGCTCCGCCCAGAGCGGGAGATTAGGAGTTATTTGATAATATACAACACTCAAAAAAAAAAAAGAAAAAAAGTGTAATTGTCCCGAAATAAACCAAAAAAAACTGTCTTATTTACTCGTTTTACAACAAAAAACCAAGGCTACGTGTGTGTCGGACCACGCACAAATAAGGGTTCCGTACTTGGGATGGATTTATCCCAAGAACAAACTTAACATCGTAGTTGACAACCATGTTCTGCCATACATTGCAACTGCAAATGTAAGTTTGTACGCACAATTGAGAGATTTAACATTTTATTTTAAGGTATTTTCCTGTAATCTATGAGTAAAGAACCATTCTCTGTATTTTTTTGAAAATTTTAGGCTCAGTAGTTTCGGTAATAAGCGGGTTTGTTCAAATTTCATCTATTTTCTTAAAGATCTTTACAGGATTTATTTTAATCTTTTTATATTTGAAATCCTTACAATAAAGCCTTTCAGTTGATATGTCACACGGTACAGGTGGCAAAACTTTTTTATTTTATTTACCTTTTTGCACCCGAAAAGTCCCATGCCCACCATTGCACGCCCATGTTCAGAATTCATTTATTAACATTACATGTCCGTGTTTGGGTCATAGAAATTCATGTATCCAAATTTCAACCAAATTGATCCATTAGATTCGGAGAAAATTGGCTGTGACAAATGGACAGCCAACCAACCAGCCCGACAGACACACGAGTGATCCTATAAGGGTTCCGTTTTTTCCTTTCGAGGTACGGAACCCGAAAAGGAGTAATGAGCAAAATAACAATACCATATAGCCCCGTTATGTACAGAAACCTTTATTTAACCACTAATAGGGTTGTTTCAGAATCGCCTCGGGCGAAATGCATTAATAATATTGAAATGTAAAACATAATGGCGTTTGTATATGAAAAATGCTGTAATTGGTATTTACCTATATAATACTAAATAACGGAATTGTAAATAATAAACATATAAATAATTACTAACTTAGTTATAAGTACTTTTTACTAACAATGTATGGAATGTTTTATTCTGAAATAATAATTAATAATTTACTACATCATTATTTTGATCGGATTTATATCACCATTTAACCCGACTACGGCGAAGCCAAAAAGGAGGGTATGTTTTATATAAACATGAAAAACAGTTAAGACATTAAACACTAATAATTTTAAAGATAAAATTGCTATTATCCGGATTATCCTAAATGACAACTTATGATTACGTTAGGAGAAAAAGACGACGGTTTTGTTGTCTCCGTATCTAACTGAGACAATAAAAGGTTAAGAGTATGTCTAGTGTAAAATCATGCGAAGTTTACAACGTTTCCAGATAAATAATCCCCTACACGTTGGGCGTTGGTTGTCCCCCAGACGTTGGGCAAGACCGTTGGCCAAGCGCGCTCGACCAACGCAATCAAACGGTAAATCCCGCGAAAGAGCCCAGTATGCGTTGGCCGAGTGACAAGCTCGCCCAACGTGTACTGGGGGCTTTAAGCCTCGCGTCGCGTGTGGCGTGGAGTCTCAAGAAGAACTTTTAATCCGTTCTTTCTTTAGTGCGGGCCGCGCCGCCCAACGTGACGTGCATCGCCCCGCGTCTCCGTAAACGAGGCCTAACACTACCGTCCGCCAGAAGCTTCACCCGCGTGATATATTTGTAAAAAATATAGCCTATGTTACTCAGTGATAATATAGCGTTCTACTGTTGAAATAATTTAAAAACTCGATCCAGTAGTTATTGAGTTTATTCATTACAAACAAAGAAATATACAACAAATCAAATCATTTGTGCAGATTTAGAAAACCAGTCAAATCGCAAACATATTTTATCTACAGCATAAAAGCCCCACAAAGTTCCATTCCAATTTGGTCAGAGAAAGAATTCCCATGCTACGTAGAACAAACTCAACAATTATTTAATTTGTCCTTGAACTGCACATTTTTCCAAGGCTTCGTGCAAGCTTGCTTGTGCTGTTGCAGTCACGTAGTCCACTTTAGTAAGTGGACTGTGGAACAAATGAAATTTAATTATTTCCTCTTATTACCTCTTCCTTTTTGTGAGAATTGTGTCGTGTAGAGGGTTTTTTATGGAATAGTTTTATTTCAGGGCTATAAATGTATTAGACGTGCTAACGAGAGATCGGTTTTGCTTAGTTATTTATGTAGGTAATGGTCAACGAATTTTAGATGTGTCTAGTCTATACCTCTACTTCTTTGGGAACTATCCGTAATTTGTTGTTCCGAGAATCCTAAATTACCCGAGAATCCGTAAATACTTTAGACACATGCCAATGAAACCTAGATCATGAGAAATTAACTATGTTTGTCTAAGTCGAGGGCAGCCTGCATGAGTTCTATCTCGCTCTTCTGTGGGAAAATAAAAGACTGTGGCAAACCAACTAATTATCTATGGTTCCCACTGTAAGATATAACCAGACAACACTAGTTGGTCTAGAGCAGTTAGTCTATGGTTCAAGTGAAGACTAGGGGATTTTGAATCTTTTTTTTTTTTTTGGGGTTCGGAAATTATCAAATAACTTCTCCCGCTCTGGGCGGAGCGGGAGGGTGTGTCAGACTTTTACTGACTAAAACCCACCCGTGTTCCTTGTTGCCTGTGTACCGGGGTCGCGATATTCCTTTCGGACAAACTCGCAACCCCGGCAGGCAGGGGATTTTGAATCTGAATGCTCAATAATATTACCTACTAGATTCTGTGTAACGTGTAACCATCAATATTATCCTGTGTTTGTGTATATGTTCGTTCTATATCGTTTTCAAGGTTGCTAAAGCTGATAGTGTAGTATTTTTTTTTATCATACGTGAATATGTACTTCGTTCCTGACGGGGGTCGGCCCGCACACGTTTTTTTTTCTCATAGGGGGTGATAAAAAGTAGGGTTTTCATCTCGGGAGCAACACTATTTTAAGCTCGAGTAACGAACTTTGAATCCCTCGCTGCGCTCAGGATTCTACTCTAGAATCCTTCGCTCCGCTCTGGATTCAAAGAAACACTCTCGCCTTAAAAATAGTTGTTTGCCAAACAATCTACTATTTACGCACCACTTCCAAATTACAATCGGACAGGACCTACGTCATTTTCTAACAGGTGTTTAGCTAGCGTTATTGTTTTATTAATGCTAAGACTATTTTAGTACCTTATCCGATCGAATAGATAATTAATATCGAAAGTGACTACTTACGATTTAATCAATCATTCATAACAACTGCTGTTATCAAAATAAATCATTTTGATAATGTTCAAATCACAAAGACATTAAATAAAGAACTGATTGTTTTTTATTCTTTTCCGTTATTTAAAGAAACAAAGGAAAGGTCAGGGAGAGGTCGTAGTGTAAAAAAAAATTACTAGCGTATTATTGTCCCACTGTATGGCAAGCAAAAGAGAATGTAGGATCCTAGAGTGAGCGAAGCGACCTCAAACATTTTTGCACTCTGCATTTATATTTACCATCTTTAAGCTTCGTGCAGACTAGCGCGACGCGACAACGCGACGCGACACCGGTCATTGTTATATCGTGAAGTTTTCTTAGAAATTGTATTGTTCAAGTCGCGTCGCGCCGTCGCGTCGCGCTGGTCTGCACGTGGCTTTAACTTACTAAACATTTATTTTGGCCTTGTTTGGGATTTAATTAAAAAGTATTTCTAAAGATTTGGGGGCCCGCCAGGACCGAGGACCTGGGGTGGACCGCAACTGCCGCATCCTTAGTCCGCCAGAGAGCTATACTAGTTCCCTTTTATAGATTGCTGAACTGGGCCTATTTGGCGCAGCCGTGAGTCACACAATATTATTTTAAGTTATCTTTATTTTCTGTTTTTTTAAATGTTTTTGTGTGAATATTGTGTGCGTTAACCTGAGTCAAATAAATTTATTTTCTTTCTTTCTTTTATCTACATAAATGACTTACCAAAAAAAAAAACTAAAATCGTTTTTTTTTATTATTAATTATTCATAAAAAGTATTAAATTGATATATAAAAGAAACACTCTGTACACGCACGCTTGTCGCACTTGTCTTTCCACAATACAAGTGCGCGTGTACAATCATGGAAAAGGCACCGTATGTAGCATCAATCTCAGAACGGGATTCCCAATCATATTTACTTCCAAATCAAATCAAATTGCCGGGAGTACGAAAATAAATATATAAACGCATATTCAAATGACAGGTAATTTAAGTAAGTTAACACAACTTTGTGGGTGAAACCGTGGAAGGATTCAATCAAATTCAATTTAGTGGGGCTGGAAACTTCTCGAATCACTTCATCTGCATTGCCTGTTGTAAAATCAGAATTTTGAACGGATTTGTTTTTAAAAACTTTATTTTGCTCCAAAGAAAGAAAGAAAGAAAGAAATAAATTTTATTTGCTCGGACATGTGTATACATACAGATACAGAACAATACATACATGCAAGATCTTAAAATAAGAGTGGCTCACGACATGTCTGCCATTTTTCATAGCGTGCAAATATAACGTGCCAATACATCCATATTATATTACACTCATCATTCATCATCATTTTAGCCGAAAAACTGAAATAATAAATAATTTCCGGCCTCCATGTGGACAAAACCGCGGGCAAAGGCTAGTTGTTTATTAATATGAAAATGGGTTCTTGAGAGCTAACATGCAAGTGGTGCTGGTGACGAAGAAGCTGAGGGAAATTGTTGTATTGGTGCATGCGATGCAGATGAATGATGGTATTGGCGCGAGGAACGTTTTGAGTATGGATAAGAATAGAGGAAGACTAAAGAAACAATGAACAGAGTGTGTGAAAAATGATTGACGGCTGATGGAGATGTATAGTATAGTTTGACCGAGACCACTATACCGCGTCTTAGGAAGCGTGGCGAGGGTGGGGACACCGTGAGCGTTGACGCACTGTCTCGCCGGGCACATACCTAAGGCGCGGTACAGTGGTTTCGGTCAAACTATAGAAAAACATTATGCAACCTAGACCATAAATAAATTGGGATAAAGGTAAAAGAAAATAATTAGGAATTTTAAGATAAAAATAATATAATTTATGACAACTTTGATATCTAGTTAGTCATTTTATTTAGTACCTAGTATAAATAGTTGTGTATACTTAAGTATTACTCATGGGTTCGATTCGATCGGGCAAAGTGTAATAGGATTTTTCCGTACTGGAATTTCTCAGTAGCACCCCGGACTCTGGATTTGTGTCCAATTGATGGCCATAGGGTTGTCCCCTGTAACATGAGACTTCAACATAACTAGCAAAATGTGGGTATACTGTAAGTTAGTAATGAAAATTATTGCTATTTTTCGTTAATTTAATTAGCATGCTAAATTCCACAGATTAGCATGCTAAGTGCTATTGCTATGCTAATATGAAATTTCATCAAATATAAGAAGAGAAACAGCGAATAAATTAAATTGCGAAATCGTGAATGCTATGCAAACTATGAAAATTATTATTTTATGAAACATGTAGTTTAATAAATCGTTAGTGTTGTGTTGTGACTTTAATATAAATTTAATTTGACTTCAATAAAATTGTTTAATGACGGCCGTACGATGCTTCGCGCGTCGCTGCTGCGTTTCGCGCAATGTTTGTGAAATTTAGCATTCACGAAATTTCGCAACTTCAATTAATTAAATTATTGGTAATATGCTAATGCTAATTATTCCATTACAACTGTAAGTACATTTCTGCCTAACGCTTCGGGGAATATGGGCTTGATGTTAAGTTATGTTTAATAAAAGGGACATCCGTTGAAGATCAACATTTTGAAAGAGTTCATTTAATTGACCGGCAACTGATTAGTGAATAATACACGGGATGGTAATTAGGATTTGTATAGTGTAAATAATATAAGACCACTTGATTGATTACCAAGTACGTAATCTAGTATTGATAAACGATAAATCATTAACGCTATCTTATTGCCTGGGTGCTAATTACATGTACCTACTCAATATTTTTTTCCATCTGTTGTATCAGAAATGTTTGGTCATATTTAAGGGTACAGACAATCAAACTGAACCACTTTCTCCATGAGATCAATAAAGTTACCACGTAAAAATGGTCAGCTGTTCCATACAAAATTTCAATCCTACTTGATTTAAATGTACCGCTGATAATTTTTTCGTGATTACTATGTGTCTCCCAAAGAGAAAGTTCTTCAGTTTCATGGTCTGTACCACACCCTTTTAAATGACCACACATTTCTGATACACGCTGTATATAGAGTTTTGGTTCTTAATGTTGTTTAGAACTTCATGGTTCTAAAGGGTAATTATAATTTACTGATGATGCTGTAGTTTCAAGAAAAATGAAAGACGAACAAAAAAATTAGCCTGATAAAAAGTTGTTTGTGGTCTCCTGCTACAGCGCAGGAACCTACATATATCTATAACCTCAATGATATTATCTCAAGAAACTAATGAATGCGTTCATATATTTAAATATCTATATTTATATCTCATAATCATGCATCATTCTCCTGCCCTTTGCGCCCTGGGTGGTGGCTTTTTCTTCCATACCTTTTTTTTTTTTTTTTTTTGGGTGGGAAATTATCAAATAACTTCTCCCGCTCTGGGTGGAGCGGGAGGGCGTGTCAGACTTTTACTGACTAAAACCTACCCGTGTTCCTTCCGTTGCCTGTGTGCCGAGGTCGCGATATCCCTTTCAGACAAACCCGCAACCCCGGCAGGCATTGGCCCTTCCGGACCCCGTCAGTTGGTGCTGACATCTCTTTGAGGCGCGCGTGGAACACAACGCGCCGTCGACCCGGGCCTGGTCCCTATCGGACGGCGAGCTACCCATTGCTCACCGTCCGCCATACCTACTTCTCTATTAGTCGTCATCTCAGTAGTCACTCCCTTTCTAGCCATATCATCTTTCACACAGTCCATCCATCATTTCTTTGGTATTCCCATACTCGTATAGACATCCACATGCATACTCAAAACTTTCCTGACGCCATTTTCCTCATTCCTCCGCATCACATGCCCTTACCATGACAGCCAATTTCCACATAACTTTTCAGTCACCGGAGTGACTGAGTGAATAAGAAATGAGTATATGCTCAGTTATATCCATACGTGTAACTCCACGCATCCCTCTTAACATTCTCATCTCAGCTGCATGCATCATTTATCCCTTTTGTGGCCCAACATTCTGATCCATACAAGACAGCAGGTCTAACCATTGTTTTATAAATTTTCCCCTTAAGTTTAAGGGGATTACGGGTTTCGCAGATTGTTCCCGTGATCTGCCGTCATTTCATGCATCCATTTACGTCTATATCTACATTATATATTATACATTTAAGTCGCTTTTTGTGTCTGTCTGTGTGACCGCGTTGTTCATCTAAACTACGCAACGGATTTTGATGCGGTTTTTGCCATCATTTAGATTTTTTTTTTATTCCAGAAGTTTTATATGTATAATACATTAATATTCAATTTACTTAAGAGAATTAAATATCGATGTTTTGTCAAGTCATAAAAACCGTGCGTAGCATGGGCGGGTCGCTTGTTTTCTTATAAATATCTTGTGCAATATGAATAGTGTAAACAACATCAATCATTGTGATAAAAATATCTGAAATTACTTACTAATTAATTGGATGTTTTTTTGACAAGTTGCAATAACTGGGCTTATCATTCATGATTAGTATCATTCAGAATACTGTTGTGTTACACAATAAGAATAAGCTACATGACCGCTGCTTGATTATTCTTTATTTAAGGGTACGGTGGTTGTCATTTTTTCCATACTAACGTTGCGGGGTGACTCCACGGTTTGATATCATAAGTTCAAAGCATGTTATTGATTTCTTTCCTCGTTATCGATGCCTGGTACCTACGTAAGCAGAATCGTAAAATAAAAAGTAAGTAAGCTGATATTTGTGAGCCTCGAAAGATCCTTATTTCAACCCTAATAAAACGCAACATGGGCGTAAATTTATAACAGATGGAGTATGAAATCTCGATTGAAGTTTGATTTGACAAATCAAAATTCTTTCGGGATTCGATCAAAAGTTCAAATAACTTTTAATAAAATACATACAAAACACAACAAAGGTTTAGTCATTACGTTTTTGGGTATAAATCATCGTGCTTCTTGCATGGTTGTGGGCAAGAGAGCATGAGTTTTAGCCACGCCCACGAATGAGTTCGACCCGACGACTAGCGTAACCTTAAGAAATAGAGTCATGAAAAAGCGGCTGTAAATAAATCCATGATGAGTACGGTTCTAAAATCTGAGCGATCAGGAGCGACGCAAGTGTGTTAATTTTCATTCTTATTTCAGTTCCTGGTTTAATAAATAGCCTTGGTGTTTTATGGAAAACTTATTGCTTTTTTAAACCATCAAATATCAATTATATATTTCATCTTTTTTAGTAATTTGATGATAATAATACCAGCCATTACTGTCCTACTGCAGAACAAAGGTCTCTTCTTATACAGAGAAGATACAAGCTTTGAACACCACGTTTGCTCCAGACAGGTTGGCGATTTCAGATTTGTATTAACTACATATAACTCCAGGTTCCCTCACGATATTTTCTTCACCGATGTCATGTAATGTCCTCAGAGGAGCTCGTGGCTAAGTAATAACAGCCACACGGGTCGATCCTTCAGGTTAAGCTACGCTTGCCGAGGTTGGTGCGTGCATGGGTGCATGGGTGATCTTTACATACCGAGACTCCTCCGTGCCTCGGAAAGCACGTTAAACCGCTGGTCCCGGCTATCATTCGTGGATCTGTGACAGTCGTTACGGGTGTTCAGAAGCCCTTAAGTCTGACAACCAGTCTTACCAAGGGGTATCGTGTTACCCAGTAACTGGGTTGTGGAGGCCAGATAGGCAGTCGCTCCATGTACTGGTATTTAGATGCATCTGGTGAGATTGGAAACCGACCCCAACATAGTTGGGAAAAGGCTAGGCAGGTGGATGTCAGTAATGTCCAAAAGTACATATTAAATGAAGATTGTTTTTAAACTTTTTAATGATAGATCATATCGCGTTAATGGACGTAAATGACCTTAAATCAAGTACGTCATATTAAATTTAATCGGATTAATAATTGCAGGGGATAATAATACACGTATGTCTTATCTAAGGTACAGATTATTACGAACTAATTGTAATTCCTTATCGTTTGATGAAAAATTGAAGATTGGCATTATACCTACCTAATAATGCTTCATACTGCTCTTTATTTTATTGATATCTCTGCAAAATAAAAAAATATTTATTGAATTAAGACTGATAATATCATTACTTTTTGAACGTGAAAATTACATAAGACAGTCTTCGAAAGCGCCCGCCCTTCAACACTTCCTATCTGCAGATTGCAAGTAGAGCATTTTCTAGTCGTTAAAGAAGAAGAATGCTGATAAAGTTAGTAGAAATTAAGATGCAGTTCAAGTGGACCGAAAATTCAACCTACAAATTTGTCTATTACCTACCACGTTTTGTGCAGATTTCTAGGCTAAGCATGGAAATCTGAACAAGTGGTTTCCGATGAATAATTGTATACAAAGAGAGAGGTTAACGTCATGGTTGCATGTAACTTACCACCCTCAGCGCCACCCCTTAAGTGGACGTTCTTAAAATTTTTGGTTCCCGAGCTTTTATTTCTGCATAATAAATGGCATAGAGAATGTGTGCCTAAAAGATACACAGAGCTTTTACCAAGCAGAAAGATGTGTATACTTTTGTATACACAATGTGTGACAAAACCAGACACTGTGTGACAAAAAGATACACATGGCGCTGAAGGTGAAGGTGTTAAGGTGGATGTATAGACAGGCCTCGCCATACATTTTTCAGGCGTTCTAATCTCCGTAAATAAACGGTTTCTGCAGAATAAAAGCAAGTATAATGAGACTTTATAATGTATTATGTCCGCCTAACGCCAAAATTTTATAAAAAAAACTGTATTTCTAGGAGAATTAGACCCAATAAAAAACGAAAAATCTTTACATGTGTGAGTGACCTGAATCGCGCCATCTAATAGAAATTTAAAGAACCACCGAGAAAGAGTAATTTGCATTGTGTTACGAGTTTACGTTCGGTAAACATTTATAATAGATGGCGCTGGTTCGAAAATTCGAACGTAACGAAGGTTACACGTCGAATGACGCGGCGATGCAACGGGCGACGTTGCCATTCAAGACGCACCCCGCGTTGTTGCCAAATTTCTCCAGTCAGTCCATGCGTGATTGTCTTGACAACTTGCGAATCGTTTCCAAAATTGTGTTTCTAGAAAGTTAGCGCCGGCGCGCGGGTTTGCCCGCGGGTTTTACATTTTATGATTGATAAAATGTTTTTTATTAGGGAATGAGAAAGAATGCTAGAAAGTGAAAAAAAATATCTGCGATCTGCATTTGGTTCACACAGATACAATACTAATGTAATTATTGTAATATCTACTTTAAATATAAAGTACCTAAAGATTTAAAAATCTTTCTACTGTATGTAAGTAGGTACTGATAATACATTTTCTGACACGGTTAGGTACTAATTCATTGGTTTGGGTTGAATAAAATCAGAGAATAGAAGTTCATGTAAACTTAGGGTATACCTATCAGGCGATCAGCGTAGGCAAATTTACCTATTTTTTTTCTAATTACCTACCTACGCAATGGTGTCACCATTGCGTAGGTACTACTTACATCTATTGATTGAATCATATTTAATTTATGTGAAACCATCAAGATAAGTGAATACACAGACAAACCACATTGATTTTTCATAACAATTGCACATTTTAGTATTATTAGCACACGTCAAAGTGCGTCGAGATAAATTGGTCTTGCCATCTAAGAAGTTTACCAAGAAAAAGGGGAAATAAAACATAGGGCAGTATTTTAGTAGTAAGTTGTAGGATGTTCTGATATTTAAAACGATGAATGATATAGGTACATACATCATTCATTTATGGTTTCGGGGTTTTTAACAGTCAGCGAAATGACGTTCTCAAAATGGTAGCTGTAGTTCCAATTTCGCTCGTCTGAACAGCTAAGTAAGGAGTTTTTATTTAAAAGTGAAGTGTTTTTGTGTTTTATTGACGGTAAGTGTTATTTTTATGTCCAAAGGATGCTTTTCTGCTTGAAGGTGATACAGAGTTATATTATAATAGTAATTACCCTTAAAACTTAAAAAAGTGTAAGATTTAGAAGAGGAAATACAAAATCAAACGTTAGCAACACTCGTTGATTGTCATCACATCACATACCTACCTACTCTAAATTTCAAATATTTCACCCTAATAGGGACGTCAATTCTCTCTAAAAACTCACTTTGCCTGTCCCAGAGGAACGAAAGGAACCAAAAAAAAACTCTCTGAAAAAGATCCGTTACTGATTTGATTCGAAAGGAAATATGAAAAATCGATTCACAAATAAAGAAATGATTTTCCAAAAATCAATCATTCGTTTTCGATGAAATTCGCAATGTAGGGGTTTACGTTACCCTAGCAAGAAAGTGTCTCCTATAGTTATATGAGTGAGTGGAACGTATAGTTGGTGCCTAATCTGCTGTAAATGTGCCCCTACATAAAAAATTGGTGCCCCTTGTCGTTTTGAAAAAAAAACCGAAAAACGATTCCTGCTAGGGTAACGTACACGTTTACGAGGGCGAAAAAACGATCGATGAGCGAAAAGAATTTAACTAGTCTCATATCTGGAAAAAATCCGTATTTTTACGCAAAAGGATTTGCACTGGATATGCTTCGTAATTTTCCCGCCACCACAATTCTTAACAATTCAAACAAACAAAAAACTGATGTTCTAGGGTGAAATATCGATTCCCTGTATCGATTCAGTACTAGATATCGATTTGAAAAAACGTTTTTATTTGTTCCAAAAAATCGATTCTTTGCTCAATCGATCTCAGATTGACATCTCTATTTCGTCTGTTCTCATGTTCTGTCAGTTGTTTTGCAAATTTTCACACACACACACAGCTTGACAGCTTGATTGATGGTGACAAATGGTGGTGTTATTTCTGACTAATACAAATTTCTTGAAGCATTTCATAATTACGATACTTTTGCTGTTGTGTTTAATTATTCTTTTTGATTACAGATTGAATTGCAACTCTGCCTAAGATGAATCCGACTAATAAACTTGCCTATATACGACATAAATGTATTCAGGGCCGCGAAAATCGCGGAAAAAAGTGCAAGCAACATTGAAAAGACATCATGGAAATTCTTCTAATGATTTTTAGTGAGTAAAGGCTTGTGCAGACCAGCGCGACTTGTCGCGCTACGCGATATTGCGATATTTTATCCGTAGAACAATTTCTATGAAAACGCGCGCGACACTTCACACAGGGGCGACCTGTAGCGCCGCGACACAGATAATTCGCGTCACGTGATGCGAAACCCGAATAAAAGCTCGTACAGACCAGCGCGACGCGACGCCGCGACGCGACATGAACAATACAATTTCTAAGAAAACTTGACGGTATAACAATAACCGGTGCCGCGTCGCGCTGTCGCGTCGCGCTGGTCTGCACGAAGCTTAACAGAGCGGCATCAACAAAGGAGCATATTTCTTAGTATTCGTGGATCTTTGACAGTCGTTACGGGTCGTCAGAAGCCCGAAAGTGACCACCAGTCTTACCAAGGGGTACCTATCGTATTACCCAGTTACTGGGTTGTAGAGGTCAGATAGGCAGTCGCTTCATGTAAAATACTGGTATTCAGCTGCAGGACACCGACCCCAACACAATTGGGAAAGGGCTAGGCAGACTGACAGACTATTCCAAAGTGAAATAAAATCATAAGCAAAATAGTAAGTCATTGCAATGTGACTCTTTTCTCATTGTTTTAAGGTATAAATCAGGATGATCGACTTCCTTTACAAAAAAATTATCATTTCTCTATTTCCAGCTAAAAAACTCCTCGCAAATGTCAATCATTCTAATTTATACCTTATCGCCATTACTTAAGAATTACATTGCACTGACTTACTAATGGTTTTGGCGGCACGCGGCGGCGTGGTCAAAGGACCTTTTGTAGCGGCCGCGCCGCACTCGAGTCGCCACTGCCACCTAGGTACCAGGTACCTATATTATTCGCGGATTTTGACATTATGTTTCTATCTAGCTGGCACACCTGAGTCAAACACATTATGAATGATGCACAGAGCGGCGGTGTAGTTTTGGCATGCTTCACTGTACTGTTCGCAGCGCGTTCCCTACATTCAAGACCTCACGCGCAGTTGTAGGTACCTACTTGTAACCACTAGACCAACGAGGCTGTTTGTTAGTAGTTACCTACTATCCTAACTAATATTATAAATATGATTTGAAAGTGAACTTGTTTGTTACGCCTTCACGATAAAACGGCTGAATGGATTTGGATGAAATTTGGCGCATGGGTAGACCATGAGCTAGACTAGGACATAGGATATATATACGGGATCGAGACTTATGCGGGTGAAACCGCGGGGCGCACCTACTTACATATAATTGGATCACTCATTATCATTAGAAGTTATCATCGAGCATTTCTTAAACATCAGAGTATTTCTTAAACATCACGCCTGTCATCCCAAAGGATTAGGCAGAGGTGTAGGTACATACGGCTACACATGACATCAAGCTTTACATTTCCAGTTTATGCTGATCTCGCATTGTATAGGATTTCCGTACAATGCGAGGTCTGTATAAACTGGAAATGTATAGCTTGATGTGTACCTACCTATAGTACACCCGTATTTCACCAGTTATGCGTATTTATTCATCTGTGGTACCTACCTATTATACTTATTGAACACAATTTTATTAGAGAAGATTCTCGGAGATAGGTAGGTACTTACGGAATTAGTTTGGTAAGTAAATTAAAAGTAAGTAGGTACCTACCTAGGTTAGTTCCAATACTTCCAATATATCTACCCAAGCGTACCTATACTCCATTTGAAATAAGATTAGACATTTAACTAAACCTTTTTTACTGTTCGTTTAACCGATTTTGACTTCTATTGCGTTGATGGCATGACACGGCAGCTGCAGTAAGCAGTTGGTTTTGTAACCACTGTTTTGCTTTTGAGGCCATCCTTATTCCTACGGTACAGAAGTCAGAATCGGTTGAACGGACTGTAAAAAAGTTTTGTTTAAATGTCTAATCTTATTTCAAATGGTGTATTATGTTGTCAAATTTACGGGTTTGTAAATTAAGATGATTTCAAAATGATAACTACGTAAGCTCCTACCTACTCATAAAAAGGCCATAAAAACGTGTTGCAGCCGAAAGTACACCATGTAGAAATTGTAATTTTTCCGAAATCACATAAATTGGAAACTAAATTTAAAAAATCTTGACTTCTAATTACGTACGTAATAATTCTACGTACATAATTCATTCTAATACTAAATTCAGAATCATAATTATTGTAATATCAAAATATTGAAAAAAGTACTTATGTTATCTTTGTGTGGTGGTACCTACGAGTCGATGGTTCGAATCCAACCAGAAAATATTTAGGTAAATGCAGTGAGAGTAAATAAAACGATATTTGTATGAAAATATTAACCATAGATAAATATTATTAATTTATAGTAAGATACAATAAAACGCTTTACAATTGAATACATAATCTTTTATTTATTTAGTACAGGTCACAATTTATTTACACGTTAGGTACTATTTAGGTTCAGTCACATTACAACAACCTATATAGGTACAATATACTCGTACCTTTATTACCCAAAATAATTTATCTGAATAATTTGTTATGGTGAAAAGGTATCTATCTGATATCGAGCCTAGAAACAAAAGTATGCATATCCCAATAAGTAATTATATTATTAAGAAATAGATTGGAACATAACAATCCTCTAGTAATTTAAAGTATGCTTAATTAGTAAATTAATATTTGTTTTCAGTTTTTGCTATAATGTAAGGATATTCATCTTATAAATAATTTGGTCCTCTTTCTTTAAATTAACGCCATCTGGACATTTTAATTTCCAACCATGTTTTAATAAAACGACATCTAGTGGAGTCGGAAGTTACTACTATTTACTTTGCATGTGTGTGTAAAGAGTAAATTCATGCGGCTAAATCATTAAATTGTTCTAATCTTTGTATGATACCAGTTAACAAGCACAGTGATGATCTAAAAAAATCAAGTTAATGCCCTAGGTTCCGCTTATAATAAAGTTGTTTATTAAAAATTTCTATGTTAGGTGTAAAAATTGAAAATGTTCGAAATTGTGGATGTGTCGCCATCTAGCGACAAAATGGCAGTGAGATCATCTATGCATCCGCCTTAAGGCCCCTACTGCAAGCATATACCTAGTTAAAGTATTCTGCTACAGCCTTACGACGTTAAGTACGATATACAGGATAGAGGTAAAAAGACCCATAACAAAGCCGTCATCTACGAATTCTTTAAATAAAACTAAGTAGCTTTGTGTAAATTGCTGGGAAACGACTTTTATTTTTGGTGTGAAAATTCAATGTTCACGTTAGTGCGCTATATAAGCGCAAAACATTGTGCTTATGGGTGCGTATAGGGATCGTGAGAGTCACAAAAGTGAAAAAAAAAATACCTTGGAACTTTGACTGTCAATATGTCCGTAACCAGAAGGTTCCCAAGTATGGTCTAACGTATGGTATGGTATGAATGGGAAGAACAAATGACTCGGCTTCGATTATTAGTTGTTTTGCAATATGTGGTTAACTAGTGACCTCGACAATTGATCATATTATTTATTGTTATTAGTAATTAACTGTTTATTTATTGTACCTCGATGGTCCTAGTTTATCATTTATAACTTCCAGTTACAGCTTTATGTAAGCGGGCACGCCCTTTATGTCTGGAGGCTTTTATTAAGATATTAAGTTCTGTTTATGTTTAGTTTTTATTTCTGCCCGAGTATAGTTCTCGATGATTTCGTTTGGTATATTGGCGTGTGCTAGCTAACATATGGATAATAATTTAAATTAGGTTGATTATGTTGAATACTATTATATAGAATCATGTTTTTCCAACTGAAGAGACAGCTGTGCTGCTGGGGAGTTTGTGGCACCACGTCTACTTCCCAGCTGACGCACAAGAAAGTAGTCAAGGGTGGGCGTTTTGGGGACTGTCTTATGTAATTTTGACGTTCGTAAAGTGCTGATTCTCAGCTTAGTTTGAAGAAATGACTTGTGAATTATGTTATTTTTTTTATTTTAAGGGTATTTTTATACCCGTTATGCATTACACATACCTAGTGGTTGGTAGCGAAGCTGAGAATCCTAGATGCGCTGGACCCACCAAAGAGGTTCATTTATGCCCAGTTTCTGAGTCCCTTTTAACGGTGGTTTATCTATTCGTTAGCGCTATTGGTTCGATAACTCGTGAAAGTGCGTTTCCGAACACCGCAATGTAAGATAAACTCCGTTTAAACTTAGGTTAACTTAACTGACCAATGTGTGCCGTTTATCGGTTCCATAACTATATTTGAAGTTTCATTTCATAGACTGCATCAACTTTTAGGTTATACTAGCGTATATTATTGAATTAAATTGCCAGTGAAAGCTAAATACATATTAAAAATTATTAAAAAGAGAATACAATGAGTGTTAGTATAATGAATATGAGCAGTTCATCAGTCTGATTCGGAAGTACTTTTTTTAAATAAATCTGTTTATTTTTAATATATCAGTAGAATTTAATGAAGAAATTAAAATGAGATATAGCTTTGGTAAGAACACTGTGATACACATAAGTGATATTATCAGCCCTGCTCTAACTCCCGTTACGCATCGCAAATATGTATTGTCAGTTTTGGAACAAATTTTTATCGCATTGCGATTGTATGCTACTTCCATTCCATTATACAAAGAATGGATAAACCACAAACGATTGGAAAGACAAATAGGTTTATAACTAAAATCAAACGGCAAAGCAAAAATAATACCACGCGAAACAAAAACAATGAAGTGAAACTAAAGACAAGAAACACGTTTCGTTTAAAAAAAATACAATGTTTCGCCCTTAAATAACCATTTATCATTTTAAAACAGTATTAAACCACTTGAAAAAAATATTATAATGAATAAAACTAGTATTATAGACGAATTAAAATAATAAAATCAATTTTAAATGCGATCTCTTATACAGACCCATCTAGCGGCAACTAAGGAACTAGTTATCGGTTTCATAGTTATTGAATGGTCTGTTGCGTATTCAGAAACGCAGTGACAGTTAACCAACGTTTATCTTAAGTTTAACTTTAATGAATCAATAGCTATTGAGAGTTTCACTAGGGACTTCAGAAACCGGGCATTAATGCGTTCGCAAACCGCTTTAAGAGACTGATTTTGCCGCATGTCCGATGATTTATTTACCATTATTTAATTACATAAACAAAGTTTAAATAACCTCAAAAATAATCGGGTGGCCGGTTGGAAAGTTTGTGTATCCCGCAAGTAATATTTCACATCAAGCAAGGAACAGGTGGGTTTAATATCGGTTAATTGCCCATTGTTTCAACAAAATAATGATTTTATGCCGAAGTTTGGAACAACTGTAATAACTGTGCCTTATGACTTGCTCGTCGGTAAGTGTATGGTAATATCTCAAATATTATAATAGGTGTTGAGGGCTCAGGTTTTTTTTTACTTTTCTGTAGGTACCTTCCTACTTTGTTTTGGCTTGCAGTGGAAAATGTTTTTAACATAACATACAATTTTTACGCAAAAATTATTTTCACAATCTTGTCATCGATTTTTTTTTTCATAAAAATAATCAAGACTTTCTTTGCTGAGGCCCATGAACACCAACTCCACCGACATGATGTGAACGTCGAGGCAATTCAGCTGTTAGATAACACAAACATAGTGCGAACACTAAAACGAATAAAACCCTTTGAGTTAGTAGTGTAGAAATAATGGTGACAATGGCACACATATAACACATAACCAAAGTGTTTTTATTATTTTATCAGACTCCAAGAAAGTGAAACGGATTGTGTGTTAAGTGCAATAAACACTATTCAAAGTTTTAAAATAATTATCACGTAAAAATTTAAGTTAATGTGCGTTCGCAATTTATTTGCCAAACATGAAAAAGTCCTAAAAAATATGAAGTTGTAGCGCAAACTGAACCTTATGTATAGGCATTACAATTGTTTTTCCTAAAACTCGTGTTTGTTTACATGTTTAGCAAATGAATTGCGAACACAGATTAGATTAAAATTGCTTATTAGTCTTAAAGGCTAGATTGTAACTAATTATTAAGAAGCTGCTTCTTTCTAATAAATTATAAAAAAAATTGAGGATAAAGGGTGAATCATAAAATAAAACCTCCAATTTGTGATTAATATTTATTTAGGCATAAGAAAATCTACATAATGAGACAGTTTAAATAAGTAACAGTATTATGTGTTCTTAAAAAGGGCCGAAACGACGCACTTCGAAATCTCAGTCAACAGTCTCGAGCGCGCGACAGTTACGCACGCGGAAGTTATATCTACCGAACGGTCGTTGGTAATTATTTCAAGGTCTCTGCCGAGACATACTACTGTTACTTTATTATACTGTGATAATGGCTACCTAATCTTTATCATTTTCGTTTGTTTTCCTTGACTAAATCAATGCTAAGCTTATCTAGCATGTTTGCTAAAACCAGTGTCTCTCTATCTACTATGTAATACAAATCACACTTGTTTGTTTAAGATCTTATCAGTGATTATCGGTTATAGTAATTATACGTTCTAACAAGATTGAGCTAGTAATATCTATATGCTATCTGCTACCAAGTGTGTCACTGTGCGTTTCTATATCTTAATTTAATATATTATTTATAATCCTAACTAATATTATAAATACGAAAGTGAGTTTGTTTTTTTGTAACGCTTTCACGCTAAAACGTTTGAACAGATTTGGTTGGAATTTTGCCCATGGGTAAACCATGGCCTAGGATAGGAAATGGGATACTTTTTATCCCGATATTTTTACGGAATCAAAATTTTTGCGGGTGAAACCGCCTGACGCAGCTAGTAGGTATATAAAAAAAAAACATTTTATTAAGCCGGCGGGCCATCAAATACATAAACTAACGCTTTCTTCCCATGGGGGTTGTTGCTGCTGCCTTTGCTTCGTTTACGTTCATACATCGGGTCATACACGCACGCCGGTTGTTAGCACTCCGAACCTGTAGTGCTATTCTGTGGGAGAAGGAAGTTGTGAGTGGAAACGCCGGGAGGGGCCAGGCCATAGCTAGAAGGACATAATAGTGATCACATTGGTGACGTTCTTCAAAAAGGTCAGCATTGCTATTCTGTAACCATCTCACCGTGAAAACTTAGTTGAAGTGAGCGTGGAGTGAGCTGTCATTCCACCTAATGCTAGAGATTGACACTATTGACAGCTCACTCCACGCTCACTTCACCTAAGTTTTCACGGTGAGATGGTTACAGAATAGCAATGCTGACCTTTTTGAAGAACGTCACCAATGTGCACTATTATGTCCTGGCCCCTCCCGGCGTTTCCACTCACAACTTCCTTGTAGATTCTAGATCTTTTGGTACTATACTTATACCGACTCAGGGTGGATTTCACAGATTTCATAGATACTGAACGCGATCAGCACATCTAAACCACGTTCAAAAACTGTCAGTATCATCATTGTTGTGAAACACTTTTCATCCATACCCCTCCTACACTTATGTATGGAAGTAAATGTTGTGTGTGGCAAAAGAGGGATGAAAGTAGAATAAATGCTGTGGAAATGCGTGCCTTGCGAAGCACGTGTTGTGTTACTATGAATTATAATCTAAGGAATTATGTGATAAGGCAACGGTTGAATTATGTAAAACGAATACAAAGCGACATAAATTGAAAAGTGTATTCTTTGATGGTTTGGTCACGTTGAGAAAGATGAACGAAAGGCGACTAACATGATAACGCCAGGAGGGGACGCCCTAGTCGGACATAATAATAAAAATGAATAATAATACCAGTCTGTTACTGTCCTACTGCAGGGCAAAGGCCGTTGGTGATTTCTGACTTATATTAACTATAAGTCCAGGTTTCCTCACGGTGTTTTTCTTCACCGATGTCAGTAATATCCAAGATAAACTCAGAAAGTACATATGAATTGAAAAAGTCACAACGGACATAAAGTGACCTTATTGGTGATGTTCTTCAGAAAGGTCAGATGCGTAGTATTCGCAACCAGCGTGCGTGTATGACCATATGAACGTATACGAAACAAAGGGAGTATGAGGATCGTAGCAGGTGGCGTACTATCATTTCTACAACCCCCATGGGAAGAAGGTGTGAGTATTTGTATGAGCCCCATCCATTGCACTATTGCGAAGTATTTGCCTAGGTAACAGCCTCGTTGTTCTTGTGGTTGCAAGCGCTACTGCTGAGCATGAGGTCCTGGCTTTGATCCCCAGGTCGTGCAAAGTGTTATTGGGTTTTTCTATCTGGAATTTCTCAGTAGCAGCCCGGAGTATGGATTTGTGGATGATGGCTATTGGCTCGCCCCCTATTGCATGGGACTTAAACATAACTGGCGAAATATGGGTGTACTGTAGGTATACCTCTGCCCAACGCTTCGGGGAAAGAAGGCGTGATGTTATGTTGCCTAGGTAAATACATAGACTAGTTTATAGGTCCAGTCTATCCTTTGCACTATTGATATAAACTAACTCTCCTACTATATAGGAACACTGCAAAAGCTTAGTAAGGGTCTACAACTACGTCTCCAGTTTTTTTATTTTGATTTATTCGGAATGCGAAACTTCTGGTGGCGTATATACGGTTCGTAGAATAGTGAAGTATGACCACGAAGTGCTTATAATCTGAAAAAAATAAAACTTATACAGCCTTACTAATAAACATTTACGCACGACGTATACCAGGCTTATAACATCAACATTACCAATAAACGATATTTGACGTTTCAGTTGTGTACAGATGGTGTAACAGATGTCTTTAAGCAATCAGATTTTGTACAACCGTTATTCAGCCCTCGGACCTTGTATAGCGATCGTATAACCTAAAAAAACTAGTTGCCTTTGTCGTATTGAGTTTGAAAACCATGGATTATTTACAATATTTCGATATTTTTGATGAAATTGGCAATGAAGAACCATCAGTAGCTTTGGAAAAAAAAATTACGTAATTATTTAAATTTATATTTTACAAACTTAAAAGTACAAAGTTATGAATATTTTCCCAAATGAAATAATGTCACTGGTAGTACGCAGTACCAATTTCAGAACGCAACTTCTAATGTTGCCAGTGGTTTTTGTCATAAGCAGTGGGTAACTACTCATTGTTTAAAGACTGATTATTAGTAAGGGTAGTGTGTAACGCCTATTCACGGCTTATACATTGTATAACAATACAACCGTTAAACAAATGTTTAACTTATGTTTATTAGTAAGGCTGTTAATATGTAACTTGCCTCGTTAAAGGTTAACGCGCCTCTTATGCCGTGATTGGCGTGGCCACGTACTAGGCCCAACTCTTTTAACAAAATGTATGTATTAACTATCGAGTCGACACTAAGTTAAAGGAGGGGTTATTAGCGGCGCTACTGTTTGAAACTTTTCAGCTATAGTTCGAATGAGTGACAGGACACCGGGCGTAAGCATTGACGAATGAGTGGCCTCCACTAACCCCCTCGTCTTGCCGCGCATTTACCTAAGGCGCGATACAGCGGTCTCGGTCAAACTATAGCATCGCTTTACCTTTGTTGTTAGGTATTGTATTTATCTTCCAAAATAAACTTCTATTTTTTTTCAAACGATTATAATTGATGAAGAATTGAAGAACTAATTGAAATGAAGTAAAACAATAAACTATACCTTTGTAAAGCTTCCATAACTGATTGTAGAAAACTTGTAAGCTGTCAGCTGTTGAGGTTTCTTAGACCTGAAACAATGTCATTATTAAATGATGATTAATGATATTTATTTGTGTAAATTGGTTCAAAAACACTTTTATCTACTCTCATATCGTAATATTCGAATTATAAACTTCAAAACGAGTTTATACTCGTATTGACATACTTTATAAACAATACCGAAATTTATAAATAGAATCATATTATAACACTTTTTCTTTAACAAAATGCTATAATACAATTTTTTTTCTGTAACCATACAGGGCTAATCCAAGAAGTTAATATCACCAAGGAGTTTCCATCAACTTTTGTAATGGAACGTTACGGGGACAGTAGCACCTCTCTAGCGCATCGCAGTGATGTGCTGGGTACATGCGACAGTCATACGTGAAGTTGTACTGAATTTCGTTGGATTTTTTTATTCTTGATCTCTAACTTTGATCTTTTATTTAGTAGGTTCAATCCCTATCAAACTCAAACTCAAACTCAAAGCATTTATTTCAAATAAACCAATTACAAGCACTTTTGAATTGTCAAGGCCCATTCCAAAGCGTAGTAGGTTCCTATGGAGAAGAACGGGCAAGAAACTCCACGGACACTCTATGCATGAGAGTAGATAAAGTAGTGTATGATACTGCACATAACTAGGTATTAAAACACTCGTGTGTAATACCCCTCATTATGCAACAGTTTCATAAACTACTATTACACGTCAAAAATAAAGTTTGTTTTGAAACTAGATAAGTAAGTTCGGTGTCTATCCGACTACTCTGAGAAGAAAGACCGAAACGAACTCATCACAGTCTCTTTTAAAGTCTAGACATAATCTTTCTGAGCCATATAATTATAATTACATAACGCCTGTATTTCTCGAAGGGTTGGGCAGAGGTGTACCTACATATAATACACCCACATTTCGTCAGTTATGTTTGAGACCCAATATGTAATAGGGCGAGTCTATTGCCATCAACCGTGCACAAATCCAGGCTCCGGGCTGCAACTGAGAAATTCCAGATGGAAAAACCTAATAACACTATGCTCGTCCCGGGAAACGGACCTCATGGCCAGCAGTAGCGGTTGCGACTACTAGACCAAGGAGGTTATGATCATGAGTATTATTAAATGCTTATTATTCTCTGGATCAATAAGTAGCCAGTATTCTTAGTACACTGGACATCAAACAGTGCCCCATCTAGCCCGGTGATTCATGTGTCAGAGAACAAAATAAAAGCCGGCCAAGTGCGTGTCGGACCAAGCACAATGTTCCGTAGTTGGGATGAATTTATCCCAAAAACAAACTTAACATTGTAGTTGAAAAATATGTTCTCCATACATCGATGTACGTCACCGTCAAGTCTCCAACTGCAAATGTAAGTTTGTAATTGCATTTTTTTTATGTGATATTATTACAAATTATTAATTTTTGGACATTTTCCTTTACTTGTGACCTTGCTTCCTGCCAAATTTCATGATTCTAGGCCAACGAGAAGTACCCTATAGGTTTTGATTTATTTGCGAATATCTCAATATGTTGCTTAAATGGCCGTATTTTTTTATTGCATTAACTTTGGAGCTTGATTTTTTTAGAACACCATGGAGCCGTAGATTTAAGTATTTGATATTAATTTTAACTTGATACCTCCACGCGTTTTTGAGAAAAAGGGACTTGACAGACTGACAGACAGATGGACAACGAAGTGATCATAGGATCATTTCGTTGTCCATCTGTCTGTCTGGGTTCCGTTTTTTCCTTTTGAGGTACGGCACCCTAAAAATTACAAAACTTGTCACTTTCATAGTGGTTTCGTTAGTTCCACTCTAAGCCACCGGGTTAAATAAGTTTGTGGCACTATAAAATGATAGCCAATGTCAAAAATATCCCAAAATCAGTAGGTATCTAAGTCTGTTCCAATATTTTAAAGTTCCGCATTACCTATTCCGCCTGCCGAAAAACATTGATCTATGCATAATTATGAAACTCAATTATTTTAATTCATATCTTTCTGTGCAGGCGTTTATTGCTATCATATAAAAGGTAGGAATTTTATAGTAAAAAAATCTTCGTCAAAATCATGAATCATTGCCATACGCTGGTCGATATTTGGCTTAACATATGTCAAGCGATTTTGAACCATTGTGCAGTGCAGCTATTACTGGGAACTTGACCTACCCAGCACTTAAACTGCCCTGAAAGTGATTATGCGGCACTGAGCTAATACTTCATAATATCCAGTGGACAACAAAGATACAATCTTGAACAAACTCGTGTTGTTTGTGCTTTGCGGAATTACTTTCCCCATTAATTTCATAGGCAGTTGTAGTCTTGCGATTGCGCAATATAAATAGCGTACGACTATACGCCAAAGTTAAATACTAGCAATGGTAAATGGTGCTTTCTTGGATAAAAAAAATATGCTGGTACATTTTTCAATTTGATTACAAATATAAGTACCTAGGTAATCTTATTATCTTCACTATCTTTACTTATTCATATTTCTAATTTTATTTTCTCACCTGATCATTATCGTCAAAATGGTCTTCTTGGATTTTTCATCCATGTCATACCATTTGCATAGAAACGCGGCGTCGCCAATCTTTTTGCTCTGAATACAAATACTCAGATTAATTAATTTATTCGTTTTAATTTGCATTTATGAAATAATTAGCTGGAGTATGAATATTACTTCTCTTATCATGTCTTCGCCAAAGACGCTCATCATCAGGATTTGCAAAAGTACAGAAAGGAGGAAAAGAATGCAACCAGGAATTTGTTCCCAGCTCCCAGTCTGTAAGCACAAAGAATCATTAATTGACTGATACTGATTTTTAATAGTCAGATATTTTTTTATATAAAGAATAAACATCGTGGATTGATAGCTTTTGTATAGAATATATGTGAATCTGTCATATTTATTCTCTGGTTAGAAGTAATCGAACTTGAACACATGCCGCTATATGTTAGAACAAAATATAATAAGACAATGTTGTTTCCAGGTTTTGAACGCCACAGTTACGGCGATAAGTCCCCTCTTTGAAGAGTGGCTAGAGAGGCGCCACGGCATCCACACCTTCCGCCTGGCGCAGGTCTTCACCGGACACGGTTGTTTCGGGAGATTCCTGTTCCGTATAAGGCGGGAGGAAACGTCCGGGTGTCACCACTGTGTGGATCACCCGGAGGACACGGTGGAGCTTACGGTGGAGGTCTACCCTTCTTGGGCGGGGCACCACCGTGCCCTTGTGGAGGCAATCGGCGGCAGTGATTGCTCGCGTCCGGCCCTGGTCCAGGCCATGGTATGGAGCGAGAGGGAGAGGGAAGCCGTCACCTCCTTCTGCGAAGCAGTAATGATCGCGAAAGAGGAGGCGGAACGCGTGAGGGAGAGGAAAATTTCGCGCCCTCACGCCCCTAGCTGCCGCAGGAGACGCCCTGGGCGTCGGGAATCGCAGGCCGATTCCCGGCCACCGTAGGCGTAGACTTGCGAAAGGTGAGTAATGGGTAGCTCGCCGTCCGATAAGGACCAGGCCCATGTCAACGGCGCGTAGTGTTCCACGCGCGCCTCAAAGATATGTCAGCACAACAGAAGGGGTCTGCTAGGACCGATGCCTGCCGAGGTCGCGGGAAAGTCCGAAAGGGATATCGTGGCCCCTGGCAGCGTACAGGCAACACTGAAGGAACACGAGTGGGATTTAGTAAGAGTCTGCAAAAAAAAGGTGTTGAAAAAAAGCAGAAATAAAATTGTGATTTTTAACAAACATCAGCAGCTGTCCGTATTTTTAAACAAATGACAATCACCAAGTAGCCTCTCTAGAAGGTGATTTACAATTACGTCCAACATATTGTTCATAGTAGTACAAAATTGGTGACGATACGTATCTATAAGAGAAATTCATGTTTAATAGTGTCAACAGGAATCAAGCACGACGATGTAGCGTGACATACATTTCCCCAGACTGAAACAGCTTTATATGCTTCCATTAAAATACCATGATTGTAATTAAATTTACCGTTAAATTAAATCCAAGCGCGCATATCTCCAAAGACCCGACCAGAACATTAAACAGATTGGGCGCCGTAAAAATTTCTTCCAAGTCTTCCCCCAGTCTGAAATGGTTTATAGTAACAGTGATTATTTCTTCTGGTTTTATTGTTATTTAATTAGCTAATTAGTATCCTATGGCAGCTGGTTACGGGCGTTTTATTACTGTTTCGTGAAATAACTGGTAAGGAAAACATGGTGAGTATTTGTGAGGAAACCGGCATGCCTAAGAGATATTTCTCGACGGCATGTGAAGTGTGTTCAAAACTCTGTCACTAGGTTAGTCACGAAAATATGAAGACTGGTATGGTTTGTGAAATTAGTATGTAGTTGCTTTCATGGAGAAATCAAATCTGATTGACCCCTGATTCATTCTTGATCGATCTGAATAAGTTACTAATCGATTTCGTACAATACTTTTAGATAGTTATCTATTCAATTTGTATATGACAAGCTGCCGAACAATTTTTTTTGTGATTGGGTGTTGAAATATCGTTTAAAAACCACATTATCTACTCGAATAGGAACCACACACATTTGAGAAATATCGTGGAGTTATTTCGCGTGCACGTCATTAATCTCACTAAATTAGACCGAGCACAACATAGGTTCTATTTGACAGGCCAATTTCTGTTTTTTCGTATTGCGATTGTAATAAGCAAGTGAGGACGTAATTGGTAACTAATACAAGAACACGTAATAAGGTAATTTTACCAGAGATTAATCTGATAAAAAGAACACGATTATTACCTAATCCTGTTTACTGTAAATGCTTGTTATAATAGTAATGATGAATCTTTACAAACATCTTTTCATACAATTACAAACATCAAAAATTTTAATTATGTCAGTATTTACTGTGGCCGTCTCATCTATTAAAGTTTAATAATATATGAAAGTTGGTATATACTTACTTCAAAATGTATTGATGTTCTTTCACAATGTTTGCCAAACGATCCACTGTAGTTTTATCTAAACATTCGATCATGTCACTAACCACACTGAAATTGGCACACACGTGAGAAGTCAGAACAAAGTAAAGACCATCTACTATTGTATAAAATAATACACAAATGAAACCTGGAAAGGAAAACGAAATTGTTAACTTAGATAAAATATTGGAAAGACAAGCGTATTGAGAAACCAAGACCATTTTCAATTTTATCTTGATCTTTATTTTCAGCCAAATACAATACGGGCTTTAAAAGAAAATTGTCAGACGAAGCGACTCGTTCGTCGAAAGGCTTCTAAAATCGAAGGTTCTAGACGGCCGTCTAGAACCTTCGATTTTGGAAGCCTTTAGTGATTTTACTTACCACACATAATTGAATGGACGTACACAACAGTCCAAGGCAGCCAGGCCTCCGTTGAGAATGGCACCAGTACTGCGTACGGCAATTTATAAATGACCTCATTTGTAGTAAAATAATGATACATTATAATAAAAGGGGTAGCAAAATTATACACAGAAATAAGCACTACATTCAAAATGACATAGTACTTCATCAAGAGGTTGACAAGAATGAGATCTTTTTTCACTAGGCTCATTTTCCTGTTATCTTTCAAAATGTTCTGATAGAGTTTTCTAAGACACTCAGTCAGATCGTAGATTTTCATTCTCTTCTGTGCTATGGCTACGGTTTTCAGTGCTGTTAATATTCCAATTCCCAAGCACGGGGCCAGTTGTGTTAGCTCGAGGAAATTCTCCGGCGATATTCTTGATACAAAGAATGATATTTCGAAGACAATCATCAATAAAAGTTGGAAAAAAATGGCAAAGAATCTGAAGTTAAACTTAGGATCACCATAAGGGATCCCTGCAAGCCATAAATTGATTTTTATTTGTTTAAGAAATTCTTCGTATTCGGGAATATTTTCCATTTTTGGTGTTCACTTGTTCTCATAGAGATGAAACTAAAAAGTGAATCACACTATGTGTCTTTGAACACTAGCTAGGTGAACCAACACTTAAATATTCTGATGATATGTCAGCGCCAGGGCTGTCAACCGATAGAAGATTAAAATAATTTTGTAGCTTGGAATAAAATAAAAATAATTTGTTAGATTAAGGTTATTATTTTAAATCTTACTCACCCAGCATGTCTTTGTCTGGGCAGTCTTTTCACAGGGCTGCACATCGGTGTCAAGGCGATGATACGATTAACTGGTAGGTATATTTTTCGGACAAAGAATCAGCATCATTTGTATCGTGGCAAAGGTGCCTTTTGGACACTTTTTCCGTTGACAACAATGTAGACGTGCCCGCCCCAGCTAGCTTTCGCCTTGTATTTTGCAGCGTGGCGTGTCCATATTATTATTGTTTAAAATCGTGTTTGTTTGTGGGTAATACCTAAAGATTGTACATATGTATCTACAAGTGATTGATTTTAGGTGTGTACCTTAATAGGTATTATCGCTGTTCTTAATTGTAATATTAGAACAGTATTTCCCTGAGCTCTAACGCTAGTCTAAAAAAAACTACAGCAGTTTTCAATTTGAACTTTTGTACTGACTATAAAATCATTAACATTTCAAAATGATATGGTCTGCTTACTCCATACTTATATGATCAGCTGAAATCTAAATAACCGGTAACATTGCCTTTTCATTCGATTTTTGATCAGAAATATTAAAAGTGTTGACAATTCAAGCTTAGAGCTAACCCTAAAACCGAAGGAATTGACACGAATATAATATTCACTTTAGAGTGTACCTTTAAAGTGCCAAAGAGCTAGTCGAAATAAAATAAACCCCTATTTTCAATCCCTAATTTCCCTTATTGTAAATTCCGTTTGAAACAATTCGTTTGTTCTTCGCCTTGATATCAATCACGTCAATGAAATGTGTGAACGTTAAAAGCGAAATACATTCAAAGGGAAAATTTTATTGAGGATGGGAATTGTCAAGACCGTAAAATTGCTTGATGTCATTATTTTATCCATAATAATATTATACTGTAACGTACTTAATACAGTATTCATTTTAAGAAATTCGATATACGAATTAAAACTTAGCAATACTTTTTACTTGTTTAATATTTTCGAAACCTTAAATACATTGACAGTTTGTAGTATTTTTTAAAACGAAAGCGATCTGTAGGTACTCAGATTACCCAACGAGCGTTCAGAGTTCAGATAGTAACCTACACTTTCTATTCATTAATTTATCATCATCATTTCAGCCGAAAGACACTACTGGACATAGGCCTCCGCCAAGCACCGCCACTTCAACCGGTTCTGTACTTCCCGCATCCAGAGGATTCCTGCGGCTTTCACAAGGTCATTGATTTATAGTTTTCCTAAATGCTATATTATTCAGAAAAGATGAAATAATTATAAGCTTTTTTTCTTAGTCTATGTAAAGTTCAACAACATAAGTGAAAGAACACAGCAGAAGAGTTTGTAAAAATACAAATTGTTTGAGTCGCGAGGGAGAGTTGATTGATCGACTTGTTTTGTTTCTGTGGGCAAAGTTTCACAAATTGTGTTTGGGCAAACAGCTTCAGGGACAAACATCAATCAGATATTAAAATATTGGAGACTAGGATGTGATATGACCTATACGAGAGATATATACTATAATTTGATATACGCAGTTTAGTATATTGTTTTAACTAAATGGGTTCTTTATCTCGACAGTAAGTTTTTGCTTTGATACCAATTGGTTTTAAGCTTTGTGCAGACTAGCGCGACGCGACACCGGTTATTATTATACCGTCAAGTCTTCTTAGAAATTGTATTGTTCGATTTGCGTCGCGCCGTCGCGTCGCGCTGGTCTGCACGAGCCTTTACGAATAGGTTTGACTTAATTAAGAGCGTTTATTCTAAAAGTGGGCAACGTCGCAAATAGCTGTCAAATATGTACCTGTTTTGATTAATTTGGCAATATTACTGTATGGAATTATGAAATGTAGCTAACTAATGAACTAAAATATTGATAATGAAATTCAATCATTAATATCGTAACGCCGAATATTTAGTTTTAGATGTAAAAAAAGTATTTGGAAACTTTCCAAATGCCTTTTTTACACCTAAAACGGTTACAACATCAAATTCAATGTTATAATTGCAATTCATTGTTATTATTCTAGTTCGCTAGTTAGCCACATTTCTTATTTCCAATCAATAATATTACTAAATTAATTAAAACAGCGAAATATTTGACATCTATTTGCGACGTTGCACAATTTCAGAGTATGTAAGGATGGTATCAGATGGTGTTCTGTAGTTTTTTCCCACCACCACGGGAAGAAGGCGTGAGTTTATGAATGTAAGGTATATTTAATTAAAAAAAATCAATTGATGTTATTTCCACTTAAACAAACATCTACTTTACGCAAGTGTTAATAAAGTTGATTTTAGACTAATTACTACTGTTGAAAAAATAGGTAAGTACAGATTAGGTACTTTATTTAGGTTATGTAAATATGATATATGAACCCGATGGTCTCCAGTGCAACAAAAATAATGTACAACTTCGGGGGCCTGGTGACCTGACATACAGGTTTTGTAAAAAACTTAGTTTAGGCACCAGTCTTCCACAAATTAATTATGAAATTGTGTCTGAAGACTTTTTCTTACTATCTCTGTAATTTGTGGTAAGAAAAATAAATAAATAATTATTATTAAATTATTATTATTATTTATTCAAATTGTTTTTTTGACTTGGAGCAACGAACAAATGGGTATCGACAAAGTAGGTAATAGGTAATAGGTAATACGGGCTGATATCCGCAACTCCACAGTATGTATAAAGAGTAACAAAGTATTCAGATATGTTTCCAGTACAATTTCTGTTTCTCCTCAATTCTGACCGTCTGAATTGTGGAGCCAATTTAAACGTCCTCTAACTTTGTAAGGGTTTTACTACAAATTCCAGGGTCGGTCCTACAAAATCGGCTAATTTACTAATAAATATTGGTAGTACCTGAGTAATATGAGACATGACTCGTCAATCCATACGGACATATACATACGTAGGTGAAAAAATATACACATAATGTTGATGGAATTTAGGTGTAGGTACACCTTTTGATTCCCTTGATGAAAAAATGAACATATTAACGAAATCTTTGACTCGATAATAACAGCATTATTTTATTAAATTATTGTCTAAACTTACCCCTGCTTCGCACGGTTTTTACGACTAGAGAAGTACATGGAGATTTCTTTATTATATGTAAGTTAAATTTATTATACACATAAACCTTCTGGAATAAATTCCGTAAATAATGGTGAAAATCGCATCAAAATCCGTTGCGAAATTCAGAAGAATAACACGGTTACACAGACACGAAAATCTTCTTTAATTTATAATATATATATAAAGATGAGAGAAAGGAGGTCATATACAAACGCTCATAATAATAATATCCTTGATAACTAAATAAATGTAATAATACTTAATCAAGTTTTTTCCATTCAGTTTTTCAACCCACTCCATTATCGTATCGTGATTCTCGTGAACATGGCAGCCCAATCAGGTTTTCTTTTATACTGACAGTACAAATTACCTTATTTTCTTCGCAAAATAAATATATTCCCGGAATTTCTGATTAATTTTTGGGATCTCTATTATTCGAGTAATAGTATATCGCGTTTGTAATAAAAGTCTGTATATTGTTACGTAATGTTGTTATAATTTTTTTATTTAATGTTATTGTCAAACATGTAGGTATGAAAATCGAAAAAATACAAATATTTTGAAATATGAAAACCTTTTCAATACGTAATGGCTTTTGGCTACATTATAATATTCTTTTCTACAGTCTAATAAGCATTTGGTATACTTACATGCAGCAAACTTGTAAGTTTTGTTACTGAGTTGGCTAAGTGCAGATTTTTTTTTTTTCCTTCGACTTGAGCTAAATATTAAACATGGTAAATATAGCCAAACAACTGCTTTAGGAACACCATTTAACTCTACAAAGTAAAGTGTTATCTTGCACTGACTTACAAAAATAAAATCTTGTTACCAGTTTTGCTAATTACGTCAAGAAATAATTAATGAAATCCACAAAATACATAATATCCATTGTAATTCGTGGCAGCCAATCTAGAAACAAATCCTATACTTTTAAATGAGCAATATTTGTATTCGAGAACGTGATTACAAATATATATATTTTTGTAATCACGTTCTCGAAAACGGCTCTAACGATTTCGATGAAATGATGAGGTTTACGGGGGCGAAAAATTTATCTAGCTAGGTATCATATCTGGGAAAATTCGTTTTCTCTGTATTTTCACCTGAGCAGAGCTCGGTCGCCCAAAGTTTAGAGCAAGATGGCTACCTAAGAATAATGACATGGCAGCGTGGGAGTAATAAGTACAACCTACTATCATGGCAGCATGGAATTAGTAAGTACCTAATACCATGGCAGTATGGAATTAGTATGTACTATAATGGAATTAGTGTAAACAATCCAATACTATTAAATGAGCATTCTCTATTTTCTCCTGAGCAGAGCTCGGTTGACCAGGAACTGAAATACTAAATTGTGTTCAACAAAGTTTCAAATGATATGCGTTTAAAACCCTTTATGAGTGAAGATCTGATAAGGGGAGGGCAGAATTATAATTAGGTTTGGATAGGAGGAAGCTATCATCAATCTAGGTTGTTAGGACAAATCAACAACAATTTTTCAATAACATACATTTTGAATAAAACACCATTACTACCCAGTAAGTGTTTAATTCAACGTTGCACATAGCTAATGTGCTATAGGAAACGACTGCATTGCAGAAAAGATTGCTTGGAGTTGGCTCAGGTGGCAAAGCCTGAGTAATAACACCTATAAAGAACGCAGTCTGGACCAACCTATCGGTATCTTATTGGCATTTTTTGTATCAGCTTCTTCGTTTTACATATAGATTTAAAGTATCATTAAAAAGACAATTGTACAACCTGATTTTGGGATACGCAAAACCCTACAAGGGATCATTATGCAAACCTTTTAATACGTTACCAACCACCAATCTTCTTTTCATTTGTTCGATTTTTGTGAACATTTGAGATACATGGAAGAGCTGTATATAGTTTCGTGATTTCTGGGTTTGTCCTGTGGTAAAGTTAGTTCATAATGATGAATCAACGGTCCCGGGCCGGAATCACGTACAATGATCCCATATGTATTTTTCAATATTTTGCCAAGTATTTCAGTATCACAGGACTTTAACTACATCGTAATTTGCAGCATTAGAAAAGAATGATAATTAGGTATACTTTTTTTATTTTATTTTATATTTTTATATTTATGGGCGTTTTATTTATACTTCCTTTCTCATTTAAAATTACACCTGGGTGCAAACAACTTATAACTAATTAATTTATAAAAGTAGCAAAATTATACACTAACATTGGTACCTTGTTCGACTACACTACATTCTTCCTCGCTGCATCCCTACTGGGTAATTATTACTTGAGCTGAGCTAAGCTGTGTGTGACGTCATTGCCACGGCAATATTGCCGGGTCTACTGCTGCTTTAAGGGAGAAGATTACTTGAAAAAGTTGTTTAGTATGATGGGTAGGGTCACCTGGTGAAAAAATCAACGAAACATTGGTAAACAATATATTTATTAAATTAAATGAACATTTCCTAGATCTCCTACTTACCTACTACTTCGCTGGTGCTACTTTGTACCTTTTCATTAAAAAAAAACCGTTTGATCTTTCTCTTTATTAATACTTAAATAAATGGGAAATTAAAAAATCATGTTCTTATGCCGTTGCTTTATTTAAACAAACATCATAACAATACAATTAACTTATAATATCAAAATAACTTTAAAGGTCATAACTGTAACAGTTGAACAAGAGTCTTACATTTTTTTTTTTTCATTACCCTCTATTAGGTAATAGGAGTAGATTGGGTGGTAATTCTAAGGAAATTTCCTATCATCGCAGGACACGTAGGTCGGCCATTCACAATTTTCCGTCTCTGGGTTGTATACAAGATGAGGTGGACAGGTTATTGTAACTGGCTGTCCATCATGGCATTCATAGAATTTATTACAATGTTCATGAGTGAGCAACATGCCGTCGGAACCTTCAACGGAGCAGATAGTAATAGCTTTACGACGGTCTCCATTATCATAATCTCTATAGCTCTTTATTTCACTGGTGCCAGTAGGTAGGGTCCTGTCACCACAGACAACATTTTTGGGCCAATCACAGTAATTCTTGTGTAAGTTGTATAACAGATTTCCTGGACAATTGAAAACGACTGGTTCACTCCCTAAGCATTTGTAGAAATGGCTACACATTTGATGGGCAGTTAAAACTCCTTCAGAATTTTCAGCGGCACATATGTCAGCAGCTTTAGTACTCTGTCTAGTATCACGAACATTTTCTATTTTTTCCTTTATATTGTTATTTCCTTCATTTACTGCATTGCTATTGTCCTCGTTTTCAGGAATCAATCTACCGTCACAGTCTACATTCCGAGACCAGTCACAACGTTCTTTAATAGGATTGTACATCAGATTAACTGGACATTTCACAGTATTAGGTACGCCCGCGTAGCACTTATAGAACCTGTCACAATTTTCGTGAGCGACTAGCATGCCATCAGAGTTTCTGAATGAACAAATAGAGTTAGCTTGGTTGGGATCTGAGTTGCTACGTTCAATCTCTTCATCTGTGTACGGGAACGCACTGTCCTCGTTGGTCATAGATATACTGAAATGACTTTCTCTAACAGCGCCTACTCGCTCACCACAATCAACATTATGTGGCCAATCGCATTTTTCTTCCATAGTATTGTACAGGAGATCTTTTGCACATTTAAGATTTACTGGCCTACCATATACACATTTATAGAATTCATTGCAGTTTTCATGAGCGACTAAGACGCCGTTTGAATTGGGGGCTTCGCAAATTTTGAGCGCGTCGCTAGGTTCCTCGATGTCTAGTTCTTCGGTATCTGTTTCTATGCCTGTATTCATGATTGTCTCGGAATCTTTTATTGCTCGTCTTTCGTTGGTATGACATCCAACACGCCAATCGCATTTTTTCAGCACAGTGTTGAAGCTGAGCCCTTCTGGACAGAGTCTAGGCAACAGTCCTCCGTGATGACATTCGTAATACTGCCTACAATCCTTGTGGGGTAATTTTTTTTTAATACTGGTGTCTTTTGGACATCCGTTGTCGAAGAAACCACTTAAGTATGTGTCGTCTAAGTTTGCGTGAGTTGTTGCACAGAGAAGAAACAGCGCTGTGCCTGAAACAAATAGGTAATTTTAACCATTTTATTATAACATTTATGCTTATGAAAATAACACACTTATCTCTGCGCATGGTTGTAGTTTTGATTGATGTTTTTATAATTGAGTAAGGGAGGAATATACCAACTACTGTCAATTATGGCAGCTCCACATGAACAGTTTGATTAAATTATTAATATACTGGTTTCTAAATAAAGAAAATAGATACCCAAAAATGTGTGATGTAAATTATGTTTGTTTTGTTTCTAAATACAAAAATAACAGGATCTAACTAGCTCAGTTTTGGACATCAACAACTTTACAAACATTGTTATGCAACATTCAGAAAACGAAAATTTTACATTGAAAATGGAAAAACATGATAGGTACTTCTAAGGTAGGGAACCCGCGGTGATTGAGTCCCCACCCGCACTTTGCCGGTTTTTCATCATCGCCTTCGTTTCGTATGTAGATTTGAGAATACACGAAAAAGGGAAAATATATTTATCAAAATGGGTTGGTATCGTATGCTATTTGCCCAGTATCTCCGTACCACTAAAGCCATATTACATTTTGAGCCACACTTAACTCGCCAAAATTAAGGCGACAAGAAAATAAACATAAGTATTGCCTTTTCGCTGATTGCTAACAAATAAAGACAGGTAAACTAAACTCCAATCCAAATTGCACAGTATATTTTTTAACAGACGGTGGAATTTTAAATGCAGTGTCCTAAAAGTGCATGTTGCATTGCATCAATGTTGATGGCTAATTATTGTTTTGCATGTAGTACATGGCGTCTGTAAGCTGTAGTAAATTAATTTAACACTTTCAAGATCTACTTACAACTACGTCGGTGTCCCTTTGAAAACTGTTTTTATTTTACCTTGTTTTCCTCACTTTAAATGTTAAAAAATAAATAAAAATGTTAGTTAATAAACAAACATGATTTTTAACATTTCTTTAATAAAACAAATTTTATTAAAACTAAAACAAATACTGACTATCCATCAGAGTCTTATAATTATTTTATTATATAACAATATTGTAATTATTATGACACTTGAACTAAAACTTTACGATTAAGGCCACGTCCTAACCAAAGCGCACGCCATTCGAACACGCGACCGTCGCATTCACTTTTTTCGGCGAACCCCAACCGCGGTCGCGTCGACTGAGGGCGTTCCAGTTTTTCGATACATATGAACGCGACGATTGCGTTTTCGCTTGAACGATCTTTTTGGTTACATTTCACATTGAATTATTTAAGTGAATTTTCTCACCAAAACGCCACTAAATAGTAGTAATTAAAAATATTAATGCAATAATAGAACAAGTATAAAGTATTTGTGAAGAGATATAACATTAGACTTTTAGTGTACATGCCTCATAGTGAATGACTAGCAACAAACATTGTAATAAAATTATATATGTTTAGCATCCAAGCTATGCCACAGAGAGCATTGACTATCGGGCAAGGAACTGACTTTCAATTGTGAATGGTAATAGATGCTACACCAACACGATCGTGACTTTTAAATTTACGAACAGAAGGGTCTAAGATAACCCTATGAGAAGTAGCAAAATTAATCATTCTGTTTAGAGAAACTCTGCAAGTCCATGAGCTCTTCATGATAGCTGGAGATATTGCTTTCGTAATTGCGCTTCTGTTAAACGATCCCCGCAATCTACGTTCATTGGCCAGTCACAGATTTTGAGTAAAGTGTCGTAATAGAGACCTGGTAAACATTGCATGGAGTACTTTTGACTATTAACACATTTATAGAACTGACTGCAATTCTCATGCGGAAGTATACTACCATCGGCCATGCCCACGCATATCCCATCAGCATTATTGCTATATTTCTCACCTATGCTGTCATTTGCAGGAACTACTCTTTTGCTACAGTTAGCGTTTTGCAGCCAATCGCAGTACTCCCTTTTGGGGTTGTAAAAAAGATTTAGCTGGCAGAATTGAGCCTGTGCTTCGCCTTTAAAGCATTTATAGTACTGATGACAATTTTCATGAGGAAGCAAAATTCCATCAGAGTTTTCAGCTGAGCAAGTTCTAGTGGCGTCACTCAGATAACCGTTGTTTTGTTCATATCCAGTTTCGCTCACTACATTGTTCTTATAATCATGTTCATTTCCACTATCTGTATGGTTTTTATTATAAGCTAATCCACTTTCAGTGCTTACATTGATTTTGTCCTCATCACTTACACGATTGACATCCTCCTTCAGCAAATAACATTGAGATGTGTGCTCATTTTCAGAAATTTTCCTACCATTGCAATTAAAATGGGTTGGCCAATCACAACGTTCCATCTTCGGGTTGTACAAAAGCACACCTGGACATTTAAACACCACTGGATATCCATTATGGCATTTGTAGAATTTATTACAACTTTCATGAGCGATCAACATGCCATCGGGATTCTCAGCACAAACTTGCTTAGGGTCGTCAATTTGTTTTTCGTTTTCACTGTCTGTGCCATCAAATTCAATTCTGTCATCACAATCAACATTTTTAGGCCAATCGCACAAATTACTTTTTGAGTTGAATAACAGATTTCCTGGACATTTGAAAGCAACCGGTTTGTTCCCCGAGCATTTGTAAAAATGGTTACATATTTCATGGGGAGCTACATCTCCTACAGTGTTTTTATCTGCACATAATATGGCAGCAGCGCTTTTATCATCGTCATCATCAGAGATTTCATTCTCTTCAATAACTTTATTATTTTCCAAAATTCCTGCATTGTTCCTATTACTGCCTTCGTCAGGTTCAGGAATGGTTCTGCTGTCACATTGTACATTCACAGGCCAGTCACAATGTTCCTTAATGGGATCGTACAACAGATTATTTGGACATTTTACAGGTATTGGTATTCCCTTCGAGCACTTATAGAATTTATCACAATATTCGTGAGCGATTAGCATGCCATCAGATTGTGGAGATAAACAAAGATAGTCGGCTTGGCTAGGATCAGAGTTGTACGTGCTACTGAAATAACTCTCGGTAACGCCACCACCTCTCTCACCACAGTCAACATTTTGTGGCCAATCGCATTTTTCAGTGATAGTACTGTACAGGAGATCTCGTGCACATTTGAGAGCCACTGGCCTACCATGTGTACACCTATAGAATTCATTGCAGTTTTCATGAGCAACTAGCATATCTTTTGAATCAGGTGATGAGCATATTAGGGTCGCGTCGTTTGGATTACTGTTGTCTAGTTGTTCCTCGGAAGCTGTAGTGTTTCTAAAAATAGTTTTTTCAACAGGTATTTTATGACATCTGGAATGCCAATCGCATCTCTCCAGGTCAGCGTTGTAATAGAGCCCCTTTGGACAGAATCTAGAAATCAATGCGCCGTGAAAACATTGGAAAAACTGCCCACAATTCTCATGAGGCAAAAGTTTCTTAATCCTGGTGTCTTTTGGACATCCGTTTTCAAAGAAACCATCTATGTCTGTGTCCTCTGAGTCTGCGTGCGCAATAGCTGTTGCACAGAGAAGAAACAGCGCTGTGCCTGAAACAAATAGGTAATTTTAACCGTTTAATTAAAACCGTAATATTTATGAAAACAACACACTTATCTCTTCACATGGTTGTCGTTTTGATTGATGTTTTTACTTATTTATAGTTAATTAAAACAGTACAACACCAATTAAATTAATTAACATAGAAGAATAAATTGAGAAGGGCTGTTCATTAATCATAGCACTACACACTACTTTCAAATTATCGCAACTTCAAATGACCAGTCATTGACCTATTAGGGTGTTGTATTGGCCCATTTTTGGAAAACAATAAAAAAAATGTTTCTTAATAGAAGCATTGAATTAGCCAAAGGAAAAACTTTGTGTCATTAATTCTTACTTTGGTTCTGCTTATAACAACAACAACAATAGTAACTAATTAGTTTGCATGAACAGAGTTTCTGGTTTGAGTCTCATTTTCTAGTTCTTTTGTAAAAGGTAGGTAAGTTTAGGTTGCATACACTAGCAAGTAATTTCATGGTTTATTATGCCTAGCTGGCTCATGTGGCAAATCCATTAAAGCAAAGTAATGACACCTTTGAGAATAAAGAACGCAGTCTGAACGAACCCATCGATTTCTGATCGGTGTTTAGAGTTTCGTTCAGAAATCGGCAAAAACCGACACGCGCTTGGCCGAGTTTTTTCAAATGAATTCTTGCGTTTTAAGGTTCGTGCAGACTAGCGCGACGCGACAGCGCGACGCGACACCGGTTATTGTTAAACCGCGAAGTTTTCTTAAAAATTGTATTGTTCGAGTCGCGTCGCTTTGGTCTGCACGAACCTTTACATGTCGTAGACTGACATTTACACGTTATTGAGGATATATTATTTTCCAAGTGTATCGATTTAGTGTGGTTTTGCAGTAATTTACCAAGTATCTCAGTACCAAAAAAGCCTAAGCATTGTGAACAAAACTTTTAAACTGTTATTAAATAATAGCTTAAAAGTGTTTTTAGTACTGAGTCAATGTACCGTGAATAAATTTTATTCACGAAATAATGAAATATTGTTATCAAATGCAACGCAATAACTATACTTGCTAAACAATATCAGAATATAGTCAAAGGCTAGGCCCTTAACAAAACATTATAAAGGTGTGGATTAAAATAATTGAATTAGAGTTCGCGTCACCACTCAAGTCCGATGGACGCGGTGCTAGTGTATAGGTAATTGTATAAAATTGCATTTTTTTAAATATAGTTCCTCAATTTTCCGCTGACATGCCTGACATCATAATGTCAGATAATATAATTACTGTCAAACTTAACGTGTCGTGGCCGTGGGTCACATTAGACGATTCCGCCCACATTTTTATGCAAAGCGAACCTATGTAGCTATGCAGGTGTATGCGTAGCTAAGCCGTGGGATGCTATGGTGCAGCGCCTGTGGAACCGTGTGTTGCAATCTGCGCAAGACTATTGGGTCGTTGCTCAGCAAAATGCTGTGACTTCCGACGAACCAGACGCTAACAGCACAGATTTTTGGCAACCGCCTCTTGAGTGTCGTATTGCTGTCCTCAGGTGTGAAATAATAACATCACGCCTGTGGTCTCCGAAGAGTTAGGCAGAGGCACCCACATTTCTCCAGTTATTTTTAGTCGCTACACAGGCTGGATTTTGACAATCGATAAAAATTTAAGGGGTGCTCTACCCATCAAATATAAACAACTTATAAAATAAATTCGCAAAAAAAAAAATTACCTTCTGATTTATTTATGAATATTAAAAGTTGTATATATTTGATGAGTAGAACACCCCATTAAATTTTGTCGATTGGTTTCAAAGCCTCCTTGTATAATATACCCGGCACAAATTCAGACTCCATGCTGATACTGATAATTTAGATGAATCTTGATTCGGTGTGAAATAATCATTCAAGTTTAAAGCAAAAAGTATTTTGTGTTTTGAACATTCAATAAATTGTAGGTATATGCTTTAATTACATAAAAATGTACGGGTGTGCATGTGTTAAATAATATAAGTGTTTAGTAAGTGGTGTGTAATACGAGTATGTCTGCATATAATTGTTTTCGTCTAAATAACATACATAAAGATATAGTCGATAGACGATCGATATTTCTGATTGACACATGACATTAACTAAAGTAATTTGTAAATGAATAAAAACTGTTGTTTTCATGTATTTTCACGTTGCTTTATTTTAACAGAATTAATAAACACTACAAAAATACAGTAAGTAATTTTTATGACACACACAAAAACTTTACTTTTTTTATTGGCTTCGTTTTTGTGAGAAACATACCGTTATTTTTTACTATAAATAATTGAATGTGACGTATTTAGCTCTAAGCTACCAAAAATCAGTAAATGTGTTTAGCACTAAACTTATCTACACTAATATTAAAAAGAGAAAAGACTTGATTTTTTGTATGTATGTTTGTTTGCTTGTTATGCTTTCATGCTAAAACGGCTGAACGGATTTGGATGAAATTTGGCACATGGGTAGACCATGACCTGGGTTAGGACATAGGATACTTTTTATCTCGATATTCTCACGGAATCGAGACTTATGCGGGAGAAAGGGCGAGGCGCAGAGAAAATGACAAGAGAAAGAATGATGTTTTAAACGTTTCTGGCTTAAACTTATAAGTGATTAGCTGCGCCCCGCGGTTTCACCCGCATAAGTCTGGATCCCGTAGGAATACCGGGATAAAAAGTATCAAATGTCCTAACGCAAGTCATGGTCTATGCATGTGCTGAACTTCATCCAAATTCGTTCAGCCGTTTTAGCGTGAAAGCGTAACAAACAAACATACAAAAAATAAAATCTTTTAAAAAAGCTTTATAATATAAGTTTATATTTGTGGTGCAAGTAGGCCCAAGGGTTATCCTTCACGTTCAATTATTTAAGTGAGACCCCATTGTGGGTTTCTCTCAAGACACAAACATAATAGTGATTAAAATACTTTAATCTTATTAAAAAATTAACATATTGGTGAAGCAATATCACGATTGTTGAGCCGATTGTGCATACGAAACTGTGGACTTGTGTGTCCGGTAATTAACTTTTAAGCAAACCGGCAATGAGTGGAGATTTCACATATAGGCAAAAAAAATCCGTGTACTCGTAGTGCACAAGTCGCCTTTTTGTAGGTATATATAATAAATAAGACAGTATCGCAGTAATACAAGCCTGTATTACTACAATACTTATTTATTATATATATTATCGGAAAGGTGTTGTTAAATTTAAGGGTGTGGTACAGATCATCAAACTGAACAACTTTCTCCATAGGACCACATGTCAATCAATCTGCCTAGCCTTTTCCCAACTATGTTGGGGCCGGCTTCCAGTCTAACCGGATGCAGCTGAATACCAGTATTTTACATGGAGCGACTGCCTAACTGACCTCCACAACCCAGTAACTGGGTAATACGATACCCTTGATAAGACTGGTTGTCAGACTTTCGGGCTTGTGACGACCCGTAATGACTGTCAAAGATCTACGAATGACAGCCGGGACCAAAGGCTTAACGTGCTTTCCGAGGCACGGGGGAGTCTCGGTATGTAAAGATGGTCAACCATCCACGGACCAATCCCAGCAAGCGTAGCCTAACCTGATCGATCGACCCGTGCGGCTGTTATTACTTAGCCATGAGCAACTCATGGGACCACATGTAATTGAGAAAAAATATCTGCTGTCCCGTACAAACCTTCAATACCTACTCCACCTACACCACCAACAAATGTATGGACGGCAGTTATATTTTCTCGTCTATATTCATTGGTTAGTCGCCAACTTTGAGTAAAGCGTTGTAACACATTTTTAGAACTGACTGCACTTTTCATGAGGAGCTACATTTAGTACCATTGACCTTGCCCTGGCATGCCGAATTAGCATTATTTGCTATCTTCTTAAACATTGGCATCATTTCTAGGAGGTACCCTTTTGCCACATATAACGTTAAATGGCCAGTCGCAGATTCGTTTATGAATGTTGTATAAAAGATTTAACGGGCAAAATAAAGCCATTTCTTTGCCTTCGAAGCATTTATAGAACTGGTTACAATTTTCGTGAGGAAGCAATTTTCCATCAAACCTTTTATCTGCGCAAGTTTTAGTCGTTTTTCTGAGGTCAGTATTGTCAATTTCATTTCCAGTTCCGACCTTTGGATCGATTTTATTATGGTGTCTACTTTTTTTCTTTTTACCGTTTTTACTTCTTTTTTCTACATTATTTTCATCACCATTTTCATATGCACTATCTACATTGTTTTTATCGCCCTCGTTCAGGGACCACCCATTCTCAGAAACTGTCCTATCTTCGCAGTTAACATGGGTTGGCCAGTCACAATATTCTTTCTTAAGGTTGTATAAAAGAATATATGGACATTTTACCACAACTGCATGTCCATCATGGCATTTGTAGAATTTATTACAACTTTCATGAGCGACCAATACGCCGTCGGAACTTTCAGCGGAGCAGATAGTAAGAGCTTGACTAGGGTCCTCAGTTTTTTTCTTTTTTCCTCTTGCTGTCTCTTCAGGTTCGATTCTTTCATCACATTCTATTTTGTGGGGCCAGTCGCAGTAATTTTCTTTTGCGTTGAATAACAGATCTCCTGGACAATTGTAAGCAACTGCCTTACTCCCTGAGCATTTGTAGAAATAGTTGCAGAGTTCGTGGGCAAACAAAACCCCTTCAGAGTTATCAGCTGCACATATGCGAGCAGCACTGTCATCGTCGTCATCACCAGAGATTTCATTGTCTTCAATGTTATTGTTCTTCTCCACAATTGTTGCACTATTGTCGTTGATTTCAAGAGTGGTTCTGCCGTTACAGTCTACATTTCCAAACCAGTCACATTTTTCCTTTATAGGATCGTAAAAGAGAGTATTTGGACATTTCATAGTGACAGGCAAGCCCCCGAAGCACTTATAAAACTTATTACAGTATTCGTGAGCGATTAGCTCACCATCAGAGCGTTTAGCTGAACACTGAGCGATGGCTTGGCTGGGATCAGAATTGCTTTGGTCAATCTCTTCGATGGAGTATGAGAACCCAGTGTCATTGTCGGTAATCGTCACAAGAGTTTGATTTTCATTTACGGGAATAAATCTCTCCCTACATTTAACATTTTGAGGAAAGTCGCATTTTTCACTTTCAGTATTGTACAGGAGATTTAGTGCACAATTGAGAACCAATGGCCTACCATTTGCACATTTATAGAATTGATAGCAGTTTTTATGAGCGACCAAGACATCATTTGAATCAGGTGATGAACAAATTAGCGTTGCGTGATTAGGATTATTCTTGTCTAGTTCTTCGGAAGGGCTATCATTGTCTTCATCTCGTTTGGTGTGACAATCACCATTACCAAGCCAATCGCATATTTCCAGGTCAGCGTTAAAATGGAGCCCGTTTGGACAGAATCTAGAAATCAATGCTCCGTGAAAACATTGATAAAACTGCTCACAGTCCTCATGAGGTAAAAATTTTTCAATACTGGTGTCTTTTGGACATCCATTATCGTAGAAACCATGTACTTCTGTGTCGTCTAAGTCTGCGTGAGCTATAGCTGTTGCACAGAGAAGGAACAGCGCTGTGCCTGAAAGAAATAAGTAATTTTAAAGATTTTATTCAAGGTCGACTGACATCTCTAGGCCTGTTTAATCTGTATGTGACCGAGTTGATTGAGAAAATCAGCAGCATGGATGTCGGATGTTGCATTGATGGTATATCAGTGAACAACAATAGCTTCGCGAATGTCTTAGTGCTGATGGCTCCCTATATCAGCGCGCTCAGAAAACTCCTTCAGATATGTGAAGTACATATTTGCAGCTAAACACGATCTCATGTTTAACGGTAAGAAGAGTGAAGTGCTAATTCTTAAGTCAGAATTTTTTGACTAAGCGTTGTGCCTTGGGTTGTAATTTATGTGGCAGTTCTCAAGAGTGTGGATAAATTGAAGTATCTAGGTCATGTACTCACTGACAATCTTAGGGAAGACATAGTCAAAGCGTAGCGCGTTAGTGGTTCGAAGCAATACGCTGCCCCGATATACGATAGAGGTAAAAAAAAACTCTTGTAAGGGCCTGCCGTCAATCATTGTACTCGTTTAGTCTGCGGATTTGGTATACGCAAGGAGCCTATAACGTCCTACGGGTATATTATAATGATGTTAATTTAATGTTAATAACCCCTATATCGATTTAATGACCGAAATAAAGAATTACTTTTTATAACAGTTATGTTCATGAAAACAACACAGTTAAATTTTCACGTTTTCGTAATGTTTGATGATTTTGTAAATTGAGTAGGGGTCTTTTATCGCCCAGCAACGAGCCACGCTCACATCCCAGACGTAAGAATATATATTTTACAACTTAGATAAATAGGTGCACAATATTAATAATTTAAATTCTCATCTACCAGTGTGCCGAATACCAACACTAACCATTCCTTGTAAAAAACGAACTAGAAAATGTATTTAGATCGCCTATAGTTATTTTTGTCTTAAATAACTATATTTGTTGCGTTTTAGCATGGCAATTGCGGTCATTGACCCATCTACATTTATTGACATCTTCTAGCATTCTTCATTTAAAAAACGGTAATAAAGCCCATAAAACTTCCTTAATCGACATCTACCGTGATCCTCAACGTTTTTAACTAATGATAAAAGATAGATACTTACTTTTTGCTTCGGGTATGACGGAAAGAGCAATGACCTCTATTGTCATGCTAAAATACAACAACTACTCGTATAAATGAAAATGGATTATAATTTATGACGTCAAAATTCTTAAATTAAATGTCTTATTTATAATATTACTGACTATACTGATAAATTATGGCAACGCCACATGACCGGTCATTGACCCTTTAGGTGTGGCATTTGGGGAGGAATATTAACTTAAGTACACGTTTCTAAATAAGTAGTAGTGGCTTAGCTACCCAAATTTTTTCAAAATATCTGTCAAATTTTTATATATAAGTAACTAGTATAAGAACGTAATTTGTGGAGATAAATATTTTTTTTTTTTTTTTTTACATAGGTACCCAAAAGAAACCGGATGTGTAACACACACAGGGTAACTTATTTTTACTTATTAGAGGTACAATTCGATTCAAACTTAATGGCGGCTCGAAAGTGCGCTACTCGCTGCGCAGTACCCCACCCCTCACCCCCGCTGACCCATGAATTCATTATTGCGCAGCAACTTGCCTCATGTTCCGAGCCGTCATTAATTTTGTATCTGGGTGTACTTTGATTTTGATATCTTAAAATTATTATGTACCATTGGCACTGAGACATCTTTCTGAGTTTCATTCTCCTGTATATCATCTGCTAAAGAAAGTTCTTTTGCACACAATTCAAAAGATCAGTGTTGTTTGGATAAAAAAAAAAACACGGTTTATTATTTCTAAAATATTTTTTTTACAGTCAACCAAAGAGTATGTAAGTTAGGTAGCTAATTAAGTAAGGTAGGTTTGCACGCAAAATATTCGTGTTTCCACTACACTACAAATATTCATTTAAGCTCACGACACTCAAAATATTGATGTAAAAGACGTGATTCCACTGCACACCCACAAAAAAAAGTGTAATCAAAAAGTAAGGTAAGTATGGTGTCTAAGTGTACAAAATACAAATACAACACCATTAAATACAAATAAAGTGTATAATATACATTTACGAAACAATAAAATTACCTTTTAGAGAAAAGTATACATTACTTATCTCTTTGTTTGACTGTACATAATTTTTATTATTCTGTAAACACGTCTATTTCAAAATTATTAAAATAATTTTAAACAGTCCTGTTTGCAGCAATAGAATAATAAACCAAATATCTAAAAACTATTGCTTACCTATCATTTTGTTTACACTTCACTTGTACTGCTAGTAAACAACAATTGCACATAATACCCCAACTAGTAAGTAATTAAACTGCACATGTCAATAGTCAGCAAGATATTGAATAAAGACACTGATTAAAAATATATTAATAGGAATTGTAATGAAAGCCAACAGCCCAGATAAACATCAAGGAGTGAAATGAAAAGTCGACGGCCGAAAGGTGATGTTCTTAATTTCCAACACAATGATATGATTATACTAAAACAACAATAGTATTTTGGCTTTTGTGTCATGATGACATCTCATTGTTATAGAATAGAAGAAGTTATGAATCGGATTTCTTGCGTAGTTTGGCAGCAAACGAAAATATTTTTGGTAGGTCATTCGTTTTTCTCTCAAGTATACCACAGCCAAAGTAGTCTTGCGTGGGCTGTTTAATTTACTGCGGACGCACGGGTCATTGATATCACGGAAAATTTTATAATCATAGCTCACGGTACTTATTAAATCGGTTGCAGGACACTGAACGAAACACAATATAAAATTCATTGTAATTACGTGTGAGGCTTTTTTTTTTTTTAATCGGATATGAGTTTTCCATATTTATATTAGTATACCTAATTAAAATCATGTTAGTAAATACATATCACAATAAAACTATTATAACTAAAATAAATACCTAACTGAAATATGTACATAAAATCAAATTTTATAAGATAAATTAATAAGTTATTCGCAATCATCTTTAAATTCATTAAAATCATTTAGGTACATATTTTTAGTTTATATTATGTTTAGTGTACTGTAAAGTGTTAACTGATATTGATATTTTATGACAGGAGGTGATACCTTCATAGAAGCAAAAAGCCCGGCTTGCTCTAATAAAATCATAATTCTCAACAAAAAACATAAGCCAATCAATCTATATCTATACTATAATAATAAGTGTTGCCTCATTTCATTAAAATGCCTAACAGGCCTCTCCGAGTTGGCTTTGGCCCCTCGTACGTCTTCCAAAGGTCCCCAGGGTCCCGAGAAATGTCAAAGACCAAATATAATAATAATATACAACGTCACAGATTACTAATCAACGTCACAGATTAGTAATCTGTGACAACGTGTTCATTCTGATATCCTGTAACTCTATGTCAAAGAATCAACTAGCTTATAATTTTTTTTTTTTTTTTTTTTTCTAATCTCCGAAAGTAGGTACCATTCGGATTAAAAAAATCTTTTTATAACATCTATTCAAAAAGAGCTAGTTTATTCGTCGTAAACAGGGACTAAAATAGCTTTTTAATCCATAGGGACTAAAAGTGATTTGAATTTGGAATGTGGATGTCGTTTGTTCCAATCACTAAAAATATCAATCACGAACATTGTATAAACAAGTAACAGGCTGGCAAGAGAGAGAGAAAGTGTGAATTTGGTCAAAATGACAATCCATGAAAAATGGGAAAGGCTGCGAAAATATTCAACGTTTTAGTCATTGGATGCCTCGCTGCGCTCTGGATTCAAAGAAACACTCTCGCCTTAAAAATAGTTGTTTGCTCCCTAGACAAACTTTTTGCATTGGAAAGCCCAATTCTTGAGTAGAATAGAATATTCTATTCTGTTCTAGGGGTCTGGGCTTGGGGTCTTTATTTGATTAGAATGTAGTGTAGGTACCTACATAAAAATAAGTTGTTAAATTGCATAATAGGATCCGTCTACATTCTGCCCTAATATAGCATGCAAATGTAATACAAAGTAAACATATTACAAAAAATTATAATTAATTAAATTAACAGGCCGACTTTAAAGAGGCATTAAGTTCGCGCAGAGAGCATTGGTGGCCCAGTGGTAACGGCTGCGACTTACGAGTTGTAGGTCGTAGGTTCAGACCCAGACCGGCGCATTAGTGTGTGTAAATTATTTCATCACCACTGCTCTTAAAACGGTGAAGGAAAACATCGTGATGAAACCAGCATGTCCTAGAAATAAAAATTCGAAGACATGTGACATCCCATTGGCCCGCGTGGTGTATTACGGCACACTCCCTCTCACCGAGAGGAGGCCTGTGTCCCGGCAGTGGGAACATTATAGGCTGATTATGTATGTTATGTAAGTTCGCGCAAATGCACTATTCGCGTTGAACCATGTAAACTGAGTTGCGAAAGCGATCGCAGGCGATGAAGCCAAGCGACTCAATTATTTTTTTTTTGTACGAAGAACTTCATATCCATACACCGTAAGGACTATTTCTGCTTGCAGCGCTCGACCGCTATAGAACCGGGGCGATAACAGATGTGGTCATCGTGTTCATGGGATTTTGTTTTTAAAATGCTTAGATATGAAGTTCTTCGATATGTTATTTTGAGAATAGTATGTCCAATTGCTGAGGTTATGAATTAGTTTTATTATTTAAAATGATGTGATAGTTATTGCGATTTTGTGATAATTTATAGTGTTATTTTAAATGTGAATTCGGAAACAGTAACTGTCGTGGAAAAAGTTATTTAAATACATATAGTTTTCTGACAATAAGTAACTCTTTTGTTCACCTCACCGTAATCAACCTCAAATCACTGTACTTGGGTATTTGTCCGAAATAAAGACGTTTTTTTATCAGTCGAAGAACAGCCATGCTATTCTGTAAACATCTCACCGTGAAAACTTGGGTGAAGTGAGCGTGGAGTGAGTTGTCATTCCACAGGGATTTACACTATTGACAGCTCACTCCACGCTCACTTCACCCAAGTTTTCACGGTGAGATGGTTACAGAATCGCACTGCAGGTTCACGCTTCGTACATACGCATACCCACGCTCGCCGTCGCTCACTAGCCGCTCGTTGCTCGCCAAGCTTCACTCACTTCTCGTTAAGTAGGCCGGAGAAATTAGGTTTGACCCTGCACTAAATCCTAGCAGCGTTTTTTTTCTTGAATCGTGTTTTTGAACTTAGCTCATCAAATAATATTAAAAAAAACATTTTCCTGGACCGCATCAAGGTAAAAAAACAAAAACGTATTTTTGTGAATAAAAAGTGAGGCAAAATATTTAGCAGGAAAATGTTGGTTATTTTATGTAAAAAATTGGTAAAACTAATATATTATTTCAGAATTAAACATTTACCTCCACGGAAATTTAAATAAAAATAATATTACGATTTCTTAAACAAAATTGTACTACAAGCGGTTTTTTGATTTAATGTGTTTAATTTTCGTGTAATTAAGTGAGATAGAGCCTATAAATAAAAGTTAAACTTTTAACTCTGTTACATTTTTGCCTGAACAGATATTACAAAAAAAAATATATATATATATCTTGCGCTAGTACAAGTTTAATTTTGTTGAATAGCGTATTACAATATTCAATTAAGTAATTTAATGCAATAAAACTGTTGTTAATATTTTTGCTTGAAGTACTTACAATTTTAAAAAATCAGAATTTTATTTTTATGGAAATTTCCGTGGAAATGTTACATTTTTTTACCTACTTGTGATACCTAATCTCTTAGACAAACACTCCATACAAACATATATGTTAATATTTTTTTCTAACACGTAAAATTGAAATTAGATGAATTCTTAAACATAAACGTACACGCGGGGGTGAACTTTTCGCGGTATACATTTTAACATACTCCCTTGTCCCCTGTACCCTACACGTTAAATGAAAAACCTCGCTTTAAATTAATGCAAAGTTAGCCTAAAATTCGGGCGTAACTTCCCCGGGCTAAGATAGATAGATAGATAGATAGATAGAATATTCTTTATTATGTACATCATAAAAATTACAGATAGAAATGTAGAGATTTTACATAGGGTGACACAATGGGCGGTATTATCGCTAAAAGCGGTATTTTACAGACAACCTTTGGATGGATTAAAGTAAGAAGGATAGACAATACTGCAGGCAGTCAGTGATGTACGTGGTGGTGGTGGTGTGCTGTCAATTATTATGCAAAGTTTCATGATCTAATTTGAAGTATTTTTTTAATAGCAGCGGTTTATTGATCGGTTTGGAGGTAGCTCTATCGAGAATTTTTTATAGAATCATGTTTTCGGCAAACATATTACTTTAAATTTATCCTCACTTTAACATATATTTATTTCAGAATTAATGCTGCAGTATTTTCGGTATAACGGAGGATCGTGTAAAGCAATTTTAGGTAGTACAGGCCCTTAATCGCCGGGGGCGGCCATGGGACAGGTATATAAGAAGCGTTCCACTAGGAATACATGCAGATGGACGAAATGACCGTAAGGAAGTTGTACTAAGGTGTTTTGCTAAAGCTTTTACAACGTGCGGTAAAGCGTGTGGTTTAGTGACAAGCGGGTTTTCCATTCAAGTGCGAGTTTGACGTCAACGGCGTCCATAGCTTTTGATGTTGATGAATTTGATTGGCTTGGTTAACGTCATGCTCAGGTGCGTGGCAGTATTGCTAGTTTCTGACTACACAAAACACGCTGTTCTGTAAACGCAAACCATAGACATAAAGTGCTACAAGGATCTTGTGGCGCTTGAGTGACACTGATAACGGGGTTTTGTTGGTAAATATTTGTGAAATTGTATTGAAAACACAAGATAGCGGGGTTTGATCTGATTTTGGTCACGCGCCAAATGATGTTGATTTTGAGGATTTATCGTAACATCACGCCTGTATAATATTCCCCGAAGGGTAAGGCAGATGGGTACCTAGAGTAAAACTGCTTTTCGCCAGTTATGTTTAAGTCTCATGTAAGAGGGGCGAGCCTATCGCCATCAACCAGGACCAAATCTAGACTCCGGGCTGCTGCTGATAAATTCCTGGTAAAAAAACCCGATAACACTTTGCCCGACCTGGGAATCTAACGCAGGACTTCATGCTCAGCAGTACCACTAGAACAATGTGGCAGTCAAATTTTGAGGAACTGACAGTTATTATTCATGACTAACTTTGTAAGGTCTATTTGAATCCTTGTTTCCAATTGCTGTTATTTCCACTTAAACATCAACTTTATGCGAGTGTAACAAAGTTGATTTTAGAGTGACTAGTACTGTTGAAAAAGTTATAAAATAAATTTGAAGTTGTAACGCAAACTGAACCTTATATGCTACTTACACGTAAGGTTCAGTTTGCGCCACAGTTGTTTTTCCTAAAACTGGTGTTTGTTTACATGTTTGGCAAATAAATTACGAACGCAGATTAGTAGTTCCGCTTCCATACTATTCGGCCGATAACAAATGGAAAGGTTTCAAGTAGGTACCTACCTAACACATTAATTAATATAGTGCACGCTGTAGTTTTTGAGGTGCTTAAGACTTAAGACTAGACTTAAGTTTACAATGCACAAATTGTAAAGTAATAGTATACTCATTGTTGAAGAATCTAAAAAGTTATTTGCTTCTTTTTTCTTGTTTCAAAACGGTGAAGGAAAACATCGTGAGGACACCTATGACGAAAAATGAAAAAAAAATTGCAGCCGCCATCTTGGATTTTAATCTTGACCTCTCTGTCGGATTTATCACCATCGCAGACCATGAAAAAGATATCAAATTCGGGCTTTCTCTCTCGCTCTCTCTTTCGATAGAGAATAATTAGCAATAATTAGCAGCGAAATCTAATGTGTATGAGTATTCAATTTTTAAATGTTGTCGGCTCCTACGAACGAACGTGATAAATTTTTCTTAGTCATCCGTCGAAATCTGAGATATATGACAAAATGGGTGCGCCCGTAGTAGCAAATAAGACATTAAGAGTCCCAATTTAAACTTTAAGAGGTTATGTCACAAGTCAAGAAATTATTAGCAACAAATGCCTCTAGATTTATGTGATTTGGCTGACCCATGCTAGCATTTAAGACAAATTTGTGAGACATGACAAAATTTATCGTGTCTTGTCACAAACGTCTTGGATACCCCTGTGCTCGCTCGGCTGGTAGGAACTGACCACACGAAAAATAAAGAATCTAAAAGTAAATTATTTAAACAAACCCGGTGTATACGTGTCAGATACAAAGAAAATCTAGGTGAAGTTCATTTTTTAATACCAGATAGTTATTTGACAGGTAAAAATGTCAAACTTCAAATTGAAAAAAACAAACAACAAAGATTTGAAATGTCAAATTACTATCTGCGATAAAAAAATGAACTTTTTGTAGGATCTGATTAAAATTGTTACCTATATCTTTTTAAGGGATGGACAGTTATAAATGAAATTGACCATCGTGACCATAATAAATTTCTAAACGTTTCCTGAACGTGTTTAAGGCGAAAGCGTCAAGGCAGCCCGTGAAATTCAAATTTTCTTACGATTTTTGCAATTTGCAGGTCAGTAGTTTGCAGTTAGTTCTATATTGATCTAAATATGATTTGCGGCCGTATCAAATTTTTATTTATAGAATTATAATCATAAAAATGATCAATACAACTCTCTAAGTTCATGTAATCCCATTGAATGACTATTTCATGAAATCATGACATTTGCCGATTATGCTAAATTATGGAGTTGTATTGCTGATTGTAATGATTATAATTATGCAAAGCCATATTTGTTACGGTCGCGAATCATATTATAATAAACATAAAACCTGAAACTGACCTGCAAAATGCAAAAAATTTAAGAAACTTGGAATCTCGCGGGCCACCTTAGCGCATCCCCCTTGACATTTTAACATTATGATAAGACAAGACATCAGATATTTATCGAACTTCCTTTCGTTACGAACAAAAGGTGGAGTGTCAATAAACTGCATGGACAATACCTCTAATATTTAATTATTGATTACGTTTAAAACGTGAACACTTATTTGGGAAAAAGATTAATAGAAAGGTACCTTCAACTTCTTCAAACCCAAATATTAATTAAGAGATCCGTTAAAAACTTATTGAACTTCTAATGATGTCCATCGTTAGAAGTTCGATAATTTTAAGTTTTAGGTCACTTTTAAATGAATGAACCTCTATAAACTTTTTAGACTTCTAAATGATGCGCACTTTTTTAAAAATAAATGAGCCTCTTTTGAACTTTCTGGCCTTTTCTCTCAGTTGGTCTCAATAACTAAATTAGGGCACCCCGAGCAAATGTGAGTACTTAGGTTAGGTTAGAACTGTGACCAACCACGCGCGAGCCGAATTGGTCTTAGTAACTAAGCTAGATCACCCCGACCGAATGGGTTAGGTTAGAACTGTGACCAACCGCGCGCGAGTTTAGCGAGCGTTATATTTTAGTTAGTCGCAGTTATTTAGCTATGGTTGGTTTGTAGGTCCCCAAAATAGGAATTATTTGAGTGTCACAGAAAGAGGCGCAATCATTATGTTAGAGTCTTTAATAATATTTTTAGGAAAGCAAAATGGAAATTATTTGAAGTTTGATTAATTACGTGCCTTTTTCAAAATCAGTCAATGTAAAACTTCACCCACAGACTGTTAGACAAAGTATGTAACTTTCTTCCTCTTAAAGGAACAAAATTACATACAAATTTCTTCTACTGTAACAGATTTCAATTCTAAACCGGGAACAGGAGCAATATAAATACTGCGATGACATTTCACTTAAATGTAAGCATAATATTATTCTATTATAAATGTAGAAGTAAGGTATTTTGCTGTACAATTTTCAACGCTACGTTGAAAATAACGAGTGCATAAAGAAACTTTTCAAATTTCCACTCGACGTAACTTTGGCGTCGCGGCATAGCCGTTGAAGAATTACATCTCATATATTGTAACGTTGGTAACAAAAGGCGAGGATCCCCATTCATATGTTTGTTCAGTCGATTAAATTCGCGCCGTTATTCAGTTTAAAGTTTGCATCCAGCGTTTTATTAGAATAACGTATCTACGTTCAAGTTATGGCACTTATTGCAAAGATTTTTATAGGTTTTCGTGAAATATTTGAATGGTTGTTGCTGTTTATTTGTACTTAGTATTTATAGGACTTTAATTAAAATGTTGGTTTTCTAAGTTTTATATTGAAACTGACTGACTGACATCACCGCACAGCCTGCACAAGGCTTCCTTTTATAATGCAGGCGAGAACTAAGAAATAGAATACGAAAAAGGAAAATAGGAAAAATATTTTTTTAAGAAATTCAACCTTCAATAGGGTAAAAAGCGGGGATTTTGTTTTTAACAAACCCTCAAACTCAAAACTCAAACTCGAAGCATTTATTTCAAATAAACCAATTACACTTTTGAATTGTCAAGGGGTCGGTAAGTCAGAAAGATGAAGCTAGTTGCCCATTCCAAAGCGTAGTAGGTTCCTATGGAGAAGAACGCTTATGATCTATCTAAATACATGATAAAGATCGGAATCTTATATTATATTATATTCAGAAATCTTTTTATGATGATTATGATTTTTGGAGGTAAAGTTGACCACGACTCAATTCAATTTTATAATTAATGGTTTTGCACCGCAACATAGAATTGCAGTCGAGTTTTTCTTTACCATACACTCGGTATTGTAAAGCAAGCGGCGACCGGAATCATCTATAATACGTACATAAAATAAACTAGTTACTAAGTCAAATCCGTCCACTGTATATTTTTGAAAAAAAGTAACTTTAAGTTGAGACTGATGCCCAAAATGTAGTTTTTAGTCTTTTTTCCGCGTTTTTGGATGTATGTTCCGGCTTGGCGCAAAAACGGCTATAAGGATTGGGATGAAATTTGGCACACATACAGTTCATAACCTGGATTAACACATACGGTACTTTTAATCCCGGTAGTACATTCCCGTGGGATATTTTCCGACATCCACGCAGGCGAAACCGCGGGAAAAAGCTAGTGAATCATAAAAATAGAAAATAGTAAATTTTCCAGGTCAAACAGAAAGCAGGTTACAATATTACCTAGGTTACAAAGTACTATTAGCCAGTGAGCCCCAAGTTAGACATTTAGTCTGTATCTTGCGGCTGGGGGTAAAAATTCCATAGTGGAGACTAGAGAGGTGATTTCAGCCGACGCATTGTCTAAATTAAAAACTCACCGTGAAGACTTAGGTGAAATGAGCTGTTAATAGTGTCGATCTCTAGCATTAGGTGGAATGACAGCTCACTCCACGCTCACTTCACCTAAGTTTTCACGGTGAGATGGTTACAGAATAGCACTGCAGCCATGCTATTCTGTAAACATCTCACCGTGAAAACTTGGGTGAAGTGGGCTGTCAATAGTGTCAATCCCTGTGGAATGACAGCTCACTCCACGCTCACTTCACCTAAGTTTTCACGGTGAGATGGTTACAGAATAGCACTGCAGGTGTGGTTATAGTATGTTCGTGTGTATGTGTGTGTGTAAATGAAGGTAGGTAGGTACCTATTTGTTGTTTCAAGGTACACTTGTATTAAGTAAAACAAACATATTCTACCTTTCTTCTTGTTTATATAAGGTGTGTAAGCAATTTAGGTTGAATTTGTGACAACAAAACTTAAAGCCGGTATTTCAAGGACAGATATGTTTTTATAATTACGAATTTAATTAGTTATTGTACTCATTTAGGTACGTAGGGATTAATCTTGAAGCTTGCTCTACAACTAAAAATGTAGAAATTACAATGTTAAAGTTTTCTAATCGACTTCACCAAAGCGGAGACGAGAGGACAGGAGGGGGCGATGTGTTTTAAACAATCAATAGAATTTCGTTTATCTCGTCTCCACTAAGCTTCAGTGGGTACCACTGAACGGAGGTGTATCATATTAGTATGGCGTGATCGAAGTGGAGATGTGAGCTGTGCCTCACCGAGATCGAGCTGGGTGGCTGTACAAAGCGGGAATGTGAGCTGGGCTTCGCAAGCTGGCGACGGCGCGCAGAAGACACGAAAACAGCCATGCTATTCTGTAACCATCTCACCGTGAAAACTTAGGTGAAGTGAGCGTGGAGTGAGCTGTCATTCCACAGGGATTGACACTATTGACAGCTCACCTCACCCAAGTTTTCACGGTGAGATGTTTACAGAATAGCATGGCTGATGTGCGTTCATCTCAACAACCACAGCTCGTCTAGTCAATACGCATCTCCACCCATCTTTCGTGGATACACCCTAGCTGAAAAACATATTTTCTCGTCTCTGGACATTTCAGCACATCTGCGCTGTGGTGGTGGAGTCCGGGACTTAAAATGTAATTTTGTCTAGGCCCTCTGCTCGCCTTAATGTGATGATTAGAGTCGTGATCCTCTCATCCGACAGTTCTCTAATTTATCGATATCTAGAATGACGATGGTTAGTAGTGAATGATTCATTGATCTTCTTCTTCCATTTCTTAAGGGCAGAGCCGTTCAAAACTGTATTGTTAAGAAACACGTTTATGTTATAACTAATGGACGATTATATTTCCAAATATTTTCTAAAAAAACATCAAACGATATATTTACTTTATCTAGTGCAGTATTTGTACGCCTAAAACAACTTTATACAATGGCCGAATATTTTTCGCTGAAATGGATTTCAATCATTTCATAAAACAAACAATCAACATCTATTCTGTTTACACAATTCTATTTATTATTTGGCTTGAAAAATGGAGTAAATATGAAATCATACTTATTTTTAGTTGTTTCTTATCTAGAGATCTTACAAACAGGCATCCGGCCGTGTTCTTATAGATACAGGGTGTCTCAAACGAAGTGGTCTAAATAATGGATTTTTCGATCCTGTGAACAAAATCGATGTGAAAGTGTAAAATTTCTTAGAAATGATACATACAAAATATCAAACAAGTCATTATTACAAAAATAACTTGCTGTAGAAAAAGTCTGACTTTCCTTTTATTATGACAACTCAACTAACACTATTTTAACAGGTAAATACAAGAAATGAAATTATATTTAAATTACAAAAAACCCCGACACAAACATTTCCTCATTTCTCTTTCCTACTCCATCACCAGACCCTGTGCATCATCTATCTTTATAGATAAAGAGAGATTAAGATTGAGAGATTGAGATTGAGTTTTATCTTTTTTTGGTAGGTTTTTGATTTTTTCTTTATAGGATAACCTATTCATTGAGACCATTCCAATGAGCCCAGACACGATACTTTTGCTGTAAGTTGGTAAGGGAGTTGGGTATCCTGCAAATTCCAGGTGATGCTGCAGCATCAGTTGAACTGACGCTACTGGTTACTATGTTATTCTAATATCATTGAAGTAAAAGAATACCAAATGTCAAATCGATCAGACCTGTGGAAGACGCTCACGTCCATTCATCAACTAGATAATCTCAAAAATTATCTGATAATCTTGTTCTTAGTCTTCATTTATTTTCGTTGCTTATATATTTAGTATGTATGTATTTATGTAGTATGTATGTATTTATGTATCTATTATTTAGGATATGTATTTATCTGTGTATCTATTCTAGTATATTGTGTACTTATTATTTGCACCAACGACAGCCCCATTTTATGTCCAGGCAAATCACTGTCCATTCTAAGGATGCCTGGAAGAGATCGCGGAAAGCGATAAGGTCGCCCATTGTATATTTTGCAGTGCATAATTATTATTTTTTGTTATGTATTTTTGTGGTGTACAATATATAAATAAATAATCTTCAAAGGGCTGAACCGATTGTGATAAAACATGTCTAAGAACCATTGCTAGAAAATCAGCATTCAAATAAAAAAAACTGCATTCAAATCGGTTCACCCGTTTAAGAGCTACGGTGCCACAGACAAACACACACCATAGCGGTCAAACTTATAACACCTCCTTTTGCGTTGGGGCTTAAAAACATCGTCTGTCCTTAAACTCTTTGCTACCAGAACCAGGTAGGTAAACAGAAACCCGTAAAAGCTATAACAAAGATTAGCATAGAACTTCAAAACCCCATTCCACTAACCCAAACTACAATACAGCATAACAAAACCAATTTAATTTGAAGCGAAAACGTACTGTCCCATTATAATATCCACTAGAAGAGATTATTTCACCGCACCGGCCTCAGCGGAATCTCATTGAGTGTTGCAAAGACGAAGGCTTATACCACGATAATCTGTGGCGCAATATCAAAAGCGTTTGCAGCCGTGTTCGGTATTATGTAAATTTGCTCCGATAAGGGAGCTGTTGGTAGACCTGGCTATGTATAAAATTAAAATATATAACACCGCGATGCGTTTACCTGGTTTGACATCTATGTATGCAGGTGTCGTGGAAACGATGCAGACGGTAAGGAAATTACTGTTAGGATACGGTAATGGTTGCTTGTTATGAGAGCAAGCTGGTGTTATATATTTTTTCGGATTAGTAGGAAACAAGGATGCAATTAACTTTAGTTTTCTTTTTATCATCCAAATGTTTTTTATAGGTGTTAGGTTACTTAGTAGCTAGCTATAGATATAATTTCGCTACCTGCGTGTCGTGCTCGTACATCTTTTTTTTGGGTGAAAAGTTATCAAATAACTTCTCCCGCTCTGGGCGGAGCGAGAGGGCGTGTCAGACTATTACTGACTAAAACCCACACGAGTTCCTTCAGTTGCCTGTACGTTGCCAGGGGCCACGGTATCCCGTTCAGACTTTCCCGCGACCCCGGCAGGCATTGGTCCTAGCGGACCCCGTCTGTTGTGCTGACATTTCTCTGAGGCGCGCGTGGAACACAACGTGCCGTCGACCCGGGCCTAGTCCTTATCGGACGGCGAGCTACCCTTTGCTCACCGTCCGCAAGCCCGCGTCTAAGGTGGCCGGGAATCGGCCTGCCATTCCCGACGCCCAGGGTGTCTCCAGTGGTGGCTAGAGGCGTGAAGGTGCGCAATTTGCCTCTCTCTCACGCGTTCCGCCTCCTCCTTCGAGAGCATTACTGCTTCGCAGAAGTTTTTTTGATCATGCCCATTTCATTTTTTTGGCTTTGCCCTCTCGCTCCGTACCATGGCCTGGACCAGGGCCGGACGCGAGAGGTTACCGCCGCCGGTGCTCGTATACCCCTAAGCTCAGTGCGAATAAATAGTTTGCTACCGAAGACCGTATCTTATTTAACAGTGGTGACGAGTTACACACTCAGAAGAAATGATGACTGATACCTTTTGGAATGAATGATACCTTTTGGAAGGGGCGACTAGAATCAATTCAATTTTTTTGTAAACTTTGACGTTCAAAAGTGCCTTACAGGGGCCTATTTGAAATAAATGATTTGACTTTGACTTTGACTTTGACTTTGATGTCGAATTTTATCGGATCTGTTCCTACTTTTGAGCTCGGCCAGGACTGGAACATTTATAAAGAAAGGCTTTCTAAATGGTGAACAGCAAATATGCTGTTAATAAAAGCAGAAGGGAACGAAGATGATCAGCGAAATGCGGTATTTCTAAGCGCACTCAACAATGATGCGTATAAGTTGGTACGTGAGTTAATTGCGCCAAAAACAGTTGAGGAGATATCTTAAAATGGGATAAGTCTTTGATTGATTTATTATGTTTTCACCAGAAAACTACAGAAGCGACGATAGATGAAATTTTGCTAAAATGAGCCTAGAAAAAAAATATAAAGTAAGGTTTTTATTATCATCAAAAATACTTACAGAAAACGCCGCTGGGGTAAGTAGTGCTACATGTTAGCAACTTGCCTCTATTATTAAGTTAGTGTAGATAGAGATCTACACTAACTTAATAACTCCCAGAACGCCGGCCGGCCGCCTTGTCATCCGAACAGATAAAATAATTGCAACGCATTTTGAAATGTTCAAACTTAAATAGGACGATACTCACCGCGAGCATCCGCTTCACGAGTTTGTATTGCAAACATTCGTTGCGTGAATGAATATTCGTTGCGTAACTCGCGCAGCGAATGTGAAGGATGTCTTCGCGAAATTGTTCGTGGTATCTCTCTAACTATTGATATCTGCAAAAAGAAACATTAAATAAAATATTGCTATCATTACCTACTAGATACCATCTTAATAAAAAAGTGATCATAGATCAGATAATCACATTGACATTGCATATAAATAAACACATTTTTAGGGTTCCATAGTAAACAAGGAGCCATTATTGTTTCGCCATGTCTGTCTATTATTGTCTTTCTGTCTGTCTGTTGTCTGTCTATCTGCGGCTTAGCTCAGAGACGATTAGTACTAGAAAGCTGTAATTTGACATGGATATACATATTAATCACGCCAACAAAGCGGTAAAATAAAATCGTTTTTTTTTTTTTTAGGGTACCTCCCTAACATGTAAAGTAGGGATGTTTTTTTTTTCTCCTCTGTCCCGTGGAGTGGGGTATCGTTGGAAAGGTCGGTAGGTGAAAAATATTGAGGGTGTGTGAAAATAATTTTTCAATTCAGGGATTCGTTTGCGAAATATTAAGCTTTAAAGTGCAAATTTTTGTTAAAATCAAGTGTCCCCCTTGAGCTAAATGGTTGTACTTGGATTTGTGAAAAAATTCAAAGCAGTAGTACTTATATATAACAAAATTAATAGGAAAACTAGCACAGCTAAATAGGCTTTACAGGTTAACGAGTTATAATCGATCAACTTAAATTTGCAGTTTGATAAACATGATCTCCCATACATTCCGCAAGGGAGAAAATGTTTTTCAACTACAATGTTAAGTTTGTTCTTGGGATAAATTCATCCCAACTACGGAACCATTCATTGTGCGTGGTCCGACACGCACTTGGCCGGTTTTAATTTAATAGGTTAGTGCACTACACAACTGTTGCAAATCACGTGCGCGTCGTATGACTATCATCATCATCATCATCATTTCAGCCAAAAGACGTCCACTGCTGAACATAGGCCCCCCAAGCACCGCCACTTCGACCTATTCTGTGCTTCCTGCATCCAGCGGATTCCTGCGGCGTATGACTTATCGTCATTGAAATAAGGTTCAAATTACAATGTAGTTATAATATAGTATCTGCAAGGAAATCAGATATTTAATATCAGACAGAGGGTTATTGAACGTGTGAGTGCAGTACGTTCTGATAATTCAATACGGAGCACTTACAAGTACGATATTGGGTTCTAAAAGGTATGGCTATTGTGAACTGAAGCTCCTGACTGCATGCCGGCTACTATCCTTGTTCCTACCTGTGAAAGGTGGATGGATTTCTGTTTGGATTAGGTAGCTACTACTACAGAAAATAATGTTTTAAAAGATTTTGAAGTAAAAAATTCTTATTTCCATTAAAGATAATTGACTTGTAAAAACAAGAGTATACCGTAAAAATTGAGGTTTGTAAGATGTTAGGCTTTAGATAATGGCCTACATGTTTTGTCATAGATAATGGTGTACATGTAAAGGTTGCTTAGGTAACTGTATACGAGTAGGTAACTGAATTATATAACAAAACAAAAATTCTATCTTCCAAACAAATTGACAAACATTAAAAGGAGTAGGTACTTTGAATATTGGTTGTGATTTCACGGGGTCCTTGTAATTTTTAGGGTTCCGAACCTCAAAATTAAAAAGTAGAACCCTTACAGGATCACACGGTCTGTCTATCCGTCTGTCACAGTCAATTTTCTCCGGATCCAATAAACAGATTAAAGCGTCGTGCAGACCGGAGCGACGCGACTCCAACAAAACAATAGGGATGTTGACTGGGGAAAAAAAAAACTATTTAGTCCGTCAGTCAGGTAATAAAAAAGTATTAGACAAGTATTTTTTGCTTTATCATATTAATAAAAAATGGTTTAGATAAAACGCATTAACTTTGGGGGGTGGGGGCTCGCTACGTCACAAGTCGGTATAAAATTTATCGGGCAGTAACGTCATGCCGCATTTTAACGTATTGCCTACTCAATGTACTGCCGAAATCTTTTGATTACGTAAAAAAGAAAAAATACGTGTCCAATTTTTTTTCATAATCAACCTGACGGACAAAAAACGAAATTGGTCAATATCCCTATTTCTAAGAAAACTTCACGATAGAACAATTACCGGTGTCGCGTCGCGCGGCAAGTCGCGCTACTCTGCACGAGCCTTAAGTTAAAATTTGATACACATATTATGTATTTCTGAGACCCAAACTCGGACGTGTAACGTAAATAAGTGAATTGTATGAAGAGATAATGTAGATTGCTGTTTTAAAGATATTTTATGAAAAATTATCATTCCTCCTTTTTTCCGAAACTACTGAGCCCAAAAAAAAAAAAAAATACAGAGCATGGTTCTTTACTCATAGATTACAGGAAAACCTATAAGAAGTCTATGGTTTTAAAATAACATGGTAAATCTCTCAATTGAAACGCGTAGAAACTTACATTTTTGTTGTTGGCAGATGGAATTTATGGGAGAACATGTTTTTAAATTACAAAGTTATGTTTGTTCTTGGGATAAATTCATACCGACTACAGCCATGCTATTCTGTAAACATCTCACCGTGAAAACTTGGGTGAAGTGAGCTGTCAATAGTGTCAATCCCTGTGGAATGACAGCTCACTCCACGCTCACTTCACCTAAGTTTTCACGGTGAGATGGTTACAGAATCACAGAACTGAACCTTTTATTGCGCGTGGTCCGACACGCACATGGCTAGTTTTTCAATTCCATTAATGTAGTGCTCTTTTGATAGACTTTTTTTAAGAATAACCTTTTGTAGCAACATTTTCAGGGCTTTTTCATTGAAAAAAAAAGTAGATAAGTAAAGTCAATTTTGTGTAAACATAATGAAGAAAATAAATAACATTACATTAAGTCTGTATTCCCCGAAGGTTTCGACAGAGGTGTACCTAAAGTACACACCCACATTTCGCCAGATGAAAAATATTTGAAGATAAAACGTAAATCGGTAAAACTAACATTTTACTACAAAACGCAATAACTTCAACAAAATTTGAAACGTTCGTCCGTCAGAATGGGATGCAACTCAAGGCCACATAAAAGAGGTTACAGTCGGAGTACCTATGTATATAGGCTACGTATCTAAGTGCACCGGCTGTTGTGAATGGCCCAGTTCAGGGCCAGTTAGTGTGTTGGTCGACCGTACTGTGGCCTGTATTGCTTTTGTTGGAAAGCCGCCTAGAGGCTCGTTTTAGATTTTGGGAAGCGCGTGGTTAAGATCGGATTTAGGTAATGATGTGAAAGTGTCAGGCTTTTTCAAGGAAATCTAGTAATAGTTATTATAGATGCGTGGCTTCAGAGACGTGGTTTACCGATAGTCTTAATATTAAGTCTATTTATTGTGGATAAAACCTTGAATCAAGTATGTACTATCAAAGAATTTCATATCTAAGCAGTTTGAAAACAAAATTCCGTGAACACGGTGATTACATATGTTTCATACAATGATTACAGATGTCTGACCCTTTTTCGACCACTAGGAATAGAACAAAAGAAACAAAGATGAGAAAGTTTTTAATTTTAATGTTTTTATACTTTGGGACTCATAAAAAATCTGATCCTGCGATGCTATTGGTTGATGAGATTTTTATAGGGGCTGAGCGCTGCAAGCAGAAATAGACCTTACTGTGTATATATATATGAAATTCTTTGATAGTACATGAATATTTTTGTTAAACCACGTTTGATGATAAGTATAGAAATATCAAGGCCTACTATTAAGTATATAAAATATTTTGCATAAAGTTAAATGCTTTAGCTTTATACCTTTAGCTTTCTCAGGATATTGAGGCGTGAAATCAAAACAAACCAACTGTCACATCCAACGCTTTAGTAATGAAAACAAAGGTTAAAAAAAGCTCTCAACTTTTCTCTTAAGTTGACAATTACTTTTAAGACTTTCACACTTAGATTAAGAGAGTAAATAAATAATTGGAGAGACATTCAAATTTAAACAGAAGTCTTGAACAATCCACTGACTTCTGGGTCACGATCACATCAAAGAAGAATCAAAGTCCTTGTACTCGAGTCCGAAGTCTTGTACTCAAGTACATCGCAGTTCTCGAATTGAAGCCGCAGACACAATAGATATCAAATCGGGAACGCGGGAGGCTTTAATTACATAACAGGTTACTGTTTCGATATGCAAATTTCACTGCCATCAGAATTATGGAAATTGTTTTATCCAGTTAAGATAAAGTTAAGAGCATTTTGAGGCGTGCAGGTAACATTTTCACGATTAAAATCCACAAACTATGTATAAAGCCTTTGTGACAGATTTAAAAAATCTACGAAGCTGCTTAAAAATTACCTTGTTCTTTTAAATCCCGTCTAATACTGTCTGTCAAAGAAATCTTAGCTCCTAAACGGAAAGACCGACTTTAAACCGGCTCTTTTTCTTTGAAAGATGGTGTTTTAAATATTTTTGAGGAAAAAACCTAATTTTGTACCATGGCATCTTGGTATAGTTTATGCTATAATTTAGTAATGCTGTAATTTATAAACTATCTTTTGCCTGCGGCTTCGCCCACATGAAGGTCGGCAAGTATCAGACGGGAACGTATTACCAATTAAAGTATCCTATGTATTGTTTAATAGATCTTTTTAAGAAGAATAATTCCGTAATACATTGTTTTCTATTGGATTATGCGGCGCAAGCAAGTAAAGCTCTAAGTCGGCATGTATTTTTCAGACATCTTCAACAACCATCGTAATAGTTCAGCCAATTTACACAAAACCTTAGTGAGTTATACACTCCAACCTTTCTCATGAATCACTTTGTCCATTGGTGAAAACGGTCTGAAAATCCGTTCAGTAGTTTTTGAGTTTATCAGACACACAACCAAACGCGGCGGGGGATTTGTTGTCTGTCTGATAAAGTCAAAATCTTGTCAAAAATTTGTTTTATATTATGTAATGATAACTAGCGACTTGCTCCTACGTCGCGTGGTTTTTACGACGTGATAAAACATCAAGATTTGTATATTTCATGAAAGTTTCAAATTCAAATTCTATAAAAAAAACCGCATTAAAATACGTTGTGTAGTTTAGAAGAATAACGCGCTCACACATACAGACACGGAAAGCGATTTTAATTTACGAGTATATTGTGGCACTCGTGGGTTGCCGGCGAAAATCAGCATCAGGTGGTACACTTTGTGTTGTCATCACACATTGTTCCGAGCTCTCAGCTCGGCTCGGCCCTTTTGGCGTGATAATCATTGTTTTCTCTTTTTATACGAGGAGACAAATGTCGTTATTAGAATATAATTTTTTCTAGCGACGTTTTCCAACTGTCAGTTTTGTTTTAGCTGCCTCACATGTGTACATATTTGTCTGGCTCCTGCTTGTTAAATCACATCCAACCCTTGTTAGTAGTGAGTGTAACTTACTATTCCTACCTACCTACTTATGTACCTACTTACTATAAAACTCGTAATCGGTTAGGAATTTATTGTGTATACTCTATACACAATAAATTCCCACCCGATTACGAGTTTTCTACTCATACTAGGTGTGTTACAGGATGTAACCCATTAGTGTTTAAAGCCAAGTTTCGACGTGTTGAGCTCCCCGTATCTAATCTAACTTGGTCGAAAACTGATGCTGGGGCGCACCAACTTGTATCAATTTTGCGTTTGTATTTCAAGGAGTTAGTTGGGGTTAATCGATATGCTTTCAATATTTGGGATAATTTTAATAGTTTGATTGAGTTAGGTTTTAGGTACTGTAGTTTTAATTGTTAACGTTTTGAAGGTGTATTTACAGTTGGAACTGTTTTTTGATTGACCTTTGCAGGAGATAGTTAGATACACTGCTCTAATGCAAAGTTTGCTCGTTTTGGTAATTTATTTATTGAGGTTATTATCGTAAACTAATCATTAGACTGATTTTAATATATTTGTTTATGTGTAACATCTTTCCTCTCGCTTTCCTGCAATCTGTGAGAGTGATTTCGTGAAAAGGGACGGAAGTGTGTAACAGGAAGCCGGGGAAGCGCGCGCTATGATTTGACCAATGAGCGCGCGTGGTACTAGAGTTGGCCTCCAGATGATACCAACCCATTTTCCGAGAGGTTGATACTGTCAACCAAGATGTCAAATGTTACACATCACATGCGACTATTCATCATAATAATATGTATCATCAATTTCACCAGCACACCTATTACGCTGTGGCGGCATCTACATCGCCACATACGAACTACGCATCAAAGACCTGACGTCACACAAAACTCCTGACGTCACACAAATCCTGCATCGCGCAATTAGAGTTGACCGCGCGAACGCATATCCATACATGACTTTCCAACATCAATCGTTGGGCAGTTGCCCGCCAGAGAAATGGGAGGATAAGTGAACTTTACACTCTGTTCCTAATTATTATTATATTATTATTAATACGTGAAGCAAAAACTTTGTACCCCTTTTTACGAAAATTACGCGGACGGAGGAGTATGAAATTTGGGACAGTTAAAGTTTATATGGAGAAGGAGCGCAGAAAGCTAATATTTTTATATAATATACATTAGAAATAAATAAAAAACATTACACACACTACCATGCGTTTGACACAAGATGGCTACCTTAGAATCATGACATTTAAATGAATTATGATCGAATTTTGACCTCTGGGCGACAACTAGTGTACCTACCTCTAAAACGCGTTGAGAATTGATTATTAATTTATTTTACTCTCAGAGTCTGTAAATTAATCAGAAGTGTTTATAAATTATTTATAAATGAAGAAATAGGTGTTGGCTTATCATAAAGTGCAATTAGAGCAATCTGGGCTAAAATATGGACACCTAAAATTTGTTCGCAGAGTATTTATCACTTGACAAATTGCCTAATTTATAATCTAACTTAAACCATTTATCCAATCATGATATCTAAGCTATTCGAAGTTTCTTTTAGGTAATAAAACAAGTTATAGTCATTCATATATTATGACAAGACTTATCTGGTTAACCATTCACTAATGTAATGTGTTATGAAGTTCACAGCTTACTTAAAAAATGTTACCAAACTTATAATACTCTTTGCTACAATGTAAAAAAGTTTGAACAGTCTATGCAGACTCCATTGTGTCTACATTTTCAAGCCAACGTTTCACGCCAGCTTATTTCAGCATCCTACAATTAGGTTGCTTTCTGTAGAATTAGCCCACACAAGCTAACTTGAGCTCCCACAAAAAGGATTGTTTGCATGCATGACAAGCGCACAATTACGTGTGTAGCTAGCCTTACAAAGATTTGAGTCAGTCAGCTGTCTAGGTTTTGATGTGAGTAATTTCAGTTTTCAGTCTACTGAAGACTGAGGCGATCTTGACAGTAATAGACTTAAAGAAGTTTAATTTCCGAAGCTATCAGTAGCAGTTATACTTATTTGCTTAACGCACGTCCAAAATTTAGTAAGTAGAACAAACCGGGGGCATAGGAGGCCCCGGGGGCCTGCAATGCCCCCGGTTTAAAGTCAAAGCCCGGTTAAAGTCAAATCAGTTATTTCAAATAGGCCCTTGTAAGGCAGGTAAGATGGACACCCCTTTTTTAGCGCATATTATTTCACTGAGACGTTCGAAACTAGTCGGATCGCGTTCCAGTCGACCTCGCGCGTGCGAGACAAGTAATTTTGTATGCGAAACTGGACGTCACTCGTAGACAAAACAAAAAAAAAAATTGAGTAGATGCTTTTAATATTTTGTTCTCATTTTTAAATCTGTATTGTAGCTAATTTGTGAATATGTTAAATTCCAATTTGTTAAGTTAATTACTAGGTTCAATTATGTCACTAAAAAACTTAACAAATATTCTTTCGATTTTGTTAAAATTTTATTTTGTATGACCTTGGGGATATTCCGGGCGGGGCAAAATGAGCAAGGTGCCCGTTTTGAGTCGGGTAATTTTTTTTCTGCAGGTACAATTATTATGGTTCGCCACTACTAAATTGTTCGTTCGTGCTAAATTGAGCTTTGGGGCGATGGAAACAGCCGTATGCACCGATAGATATCATGCCAAAACTCGAAGCACAAGTATAAAAACGAACCACTAGCAGTTAACATTATAAAAAGAATCTGGAAGAAGGTCAGACACGGAAACCAGCTTATGAGAAGAAAGAAAAATACAAAGAGAAAAGAAAAAAAAAACGAAAATAAATCATGAAGAAAACATGGCGGGATACCTTTTTTTTTTTTTTTTTTGATTGTTGGAAATTATCAAATAACTTCTCCCGCTCTGGGCGGAGCGGGAGGGCGTGTCAGACTTTTACTGACTAAAACCCACCCGTGTTTCTTCCGTTGCCTGTGTGCCGGGGTCGCGCAAACTCGCAACCCCGGCAGGCAGGATTGTACCCTGGATATTGATACTCGGATTTTAAAGAGGGTTTGGTCACTTAACGTGAATGTTACAGATGGTTCAGACTGTTCCTGTGCCGGTAAAGAGGATACTGATGGCGATACCCTTCACATTTGCTGCTTTTTTGCTCGATTTTAGACTTACATATGAGTATAAGACTGGGTATGCCTATTATGCCCCGCATATGACCATTCAGTCAAACGGGCAGTTTATTTTTTTTTATAAGTTCGATAATCTCAAAATTCTAGTCCTACTAGACTATCATAATTATTACTACGTTAATTTTAAGAACGCGAATGAGACTAATAAATGGTTTTTGATTTTTGTCATTATCTTGTTTTCGTAAGGTTTTATTCAAGATTTCCCTTAAGGGGCCTGCATTGCCCCGGCTTCCGCTGCCTTCGTAAAAATACTCATATTTTGATAGAAATACTTCTAGAAATAATTAACTACGTCAATGCGTCGCTAGAGAATAGAGTAGCTGTTTTTTTTCCCTATAATGAGTCGCGTTATCAAACTGTGCCTTTCATGGCGATCAATTGAGGCTTTGAGGTCAAAAATTACATGCCTTACTCTATTAACAATCCAACTGAAAATCATGACGCTAAACGTGAAAAATTGGTTGTAAATGATCATAAAGAACCTTTTGCAATCTACACGTGTAGACAAATATTTTCCATAATGCTTTAATGTACAGTCATTAAATTAATTAATACATTTCCTGAGATAATGGATCCCAGTAGTATTGGAATGCAGGAATTAACGCCCTTCATTTTCATTTCATTATACACGTACGTCACCCCGTGGGTGTCGTGAGAGACAAAAAATAATTTCGATGGTCGCGGATGATAATGACATAATTCGACCAGGAATTGGCTTTCCGAATCGAACGTAGTAATTATGAGAACAATACCCAACTTTAAAATTATAACCCCTTTATGTATTAACTTTGCGTTTAAGTAATGAATAAACGTCAGTGTATTGACGTGGAACGATTATAAATAAAAGCGTGGATCTCCACAAAGTTAAAATCTACAGGCTTTGGCAATATTTTAACCATGATACTTCTTCATTTAGGCTAACAATATTGATAAAAATATGATAATTAAACTTAAATAAATTTAAATGAAGAAGTATGTCAAAATGAAGAATGTAAAAAAGGAAAAAAAAAAATTACAAAATGTAAAAAAGAAATATGTAAAAATGTCAATATTTATAAAAAAGAGACCTATGAAAAGATGAACAGATTGTGTGAAAGGTGCTAACAGGCAGTGCACAAAAAAGAGATGGCTGACCGATGTATGGAAGGAAAAAACGTATAGCTCTGACCCCAAATAAATTGGGATAAGGGCACAGAGGTGATTATTACTCCGGTAACTTACGTTGTGGGTTGTTGGGGTTTTTATTATTGTCACAATAAGGGTTGCCTGATCAAAAATGGAGAAGCCTCATTTTGTTACACGTCAGGTTTTTTCAACGGGGTGCTTTGTTACCTTCAGCAAGGTTACATACTATAGTAGTGGCGTTTTAGCTCGGCAATAGCGATCATTGCCCTTTCCCTAATAGCGTTTATTGTTTGGAAACCAAACAATAAACTATATACCTATGGTTTTTCATTATTAGAACATGTTGAAGATCACGATAGATTTAGGATGTTAAAGCGGAATTTATTTCAATTTTTGAAATAGAAAATGTTGGTGGTTCAATGGCCGCTATTGTTATGTAGCAATGAAAATAACCGGAGAGTGACTATTTTCTGGAATCTGTCAACCCCACCAAAGATTGGATATTTCACGTCTATTATGTTTATGACAGATTCAATTTATTTTTTTAAAGTAATTGCTTTTGAATTGAAAAAAGCTGACGTCTAACATAAATTCAATCCTAAACGAAGAGCCACAATATAAAATTAAAGTACTCATAAAGTTTCAAATTTAACAACCACCTAATCGTCGCTTAATAGATTTTTAAAGAGTTCATGATGAAAAACGAAGATCAAAAGTTTATTAAATGGCGTAGTAAAATTGCTGAGTGGTTCTCTAGAGGAAAATGTTAGATAGCTTTTCTAAGCATTTCTAGGGAATAAGATACCTAAGCCATTATCTTCTAAGAACAGTGGCGTTGGATCTAAACCAATTTAAGACTACTTTGGACAATAGTTCTTTGCAGCTACTTTTAATCAGTTGCAGTTTGTACAGAGGTATAAAACTTTAAATCGTGTAATTAAGCCGGCAGTTACGAATTTCGAAGAGCTCAGGTAAGATTTAAATAATTTATTTGAAGTGCAGACATAAAATTAAAAAATTATATTCTTCTGCACTAACGTAATTTTGAAACTTGTTTTTATGGTTTACTAGCTGCGTACCGCGGGTTCGCCCTTATAAGTCTCGATTCCGTAGGAATATCGGGATAAAAAGTATCCTATGTGTGTGTGTGTATGTGTGTAAGTATACTAACCTAACCCAGGTCATGGTCTACCTATGTGCCAAATTGCATTTAAATCCGTTAAGCCGTTTTAGCGTGAAGGCGTAACTAACAAACAAAAAAATTAACAAACTAACTCACTTTCGCATTAATTCTATTATTAGTTAGGATGAAGAGGATTTTTTTACTTTTCAAAGTCCACGTAACCATCCGTTAATTTACTGTTTATTCTCTATAAAATCACACACGTGTGATTTTATAAGTTTACTCTCGACAAAAAGATGACAATTTGTTTACATCTTCAGCTCCTGAACTACACGGTATTGCAAACTTCTTGAAGCTGGCGGAGAATTCCATATCCGGAATTCCGTAGTAACACATAAAGCCGAAGTGTGAAGAGTAAGTTCTTCGCGTAATTAGCGTCTAGACCGTGTTGCTTGTGTGTTTCAATAAATTTGCAAATTGTTCGGATTAAAACACGCTCTTCCGAAGATTTTTGTCGGAGTTAATTATATTGCCGACTTTGATTTTACCTACTTATCCATTTTTTTTATGTAATGATGCCCAAAAAGCTCACTAATGGAATTCCATTGTTTTCTGTTACTTTTACGGTTTTATCCTTTATTACCCGACTGCCAAGAAAGGGTTATGCTTATCGCGCGATCTTGTATGTACCTATGTATATTTGTAAATTTCTTTATTACCTCTTATCTTTCAAACGGCTGGATGGATTTCGACAGTTAAGGTATCGTTATATGCGTCTTAAAAACCCAAGTATCCATAGATAGGCGTTTGAGAAAATAAAATGGCGGATTTTTGGCGCGAAATAGTAATAGTAGGGTATCAAATTAAAAGGGGATTACAAAAATATATATAAGTTATATGTTTAAATTTAATTAGGAATTATAAATTTTAATTTAAAAAAAATTGATAGCCTGAAAATGGGCCATGTTTGTGTCGGACCAGTTTTTGTTCATAAGATTGTGCCGGGACACTAAAAAAACTAAAATAAAATAAATAATGTAAAAAATCAAATACCCGACTGCAAAATTACATAACTGAAAAGATATAAAAAAGCATTATAATCTATAGAATTTTATGGTATTGCATTACCAATAACCTGAAAATATGGTGTAACTTTTGTTTGTCCCCCGTCAGCATTAAAATTATATAGATTATAATGCTTGTTTTTCTCTTTTCAGTTATGTGATATTGCAGTCAGGTTTTTGATTTTTTAAATTATTTATACCTATAGTATTACTGTGTAAATTATTATTTTTTCTTTTTTTTACATTATATATTTACATAGTTTCGAAATGACACAGAAAAAAAACTAAGTGTTTCATCTACATTTAAAAACAATAATTCCATATTTTAAAATAAGGACCCAAGCAAGCCGCATTTGTTTTCAATTACTTTTTTGTAAAACTTAATAAACAAAAGTGACGACAAGATGAACAGTACCTAGTACCTACCCCTTAAATAATGCCTAGCTCCAAACATAAAGGTGTATACACACACGATACCTTCTACCTTTGCACATAACTATAACGTTATTATGATGTATGCCAGGGCCCAGGTGTTGTCTCGATACCCCGCAAGTTATAGACGACATAAAGTGGAATTCTGTCCCTATACCATCCCACTCAATATTACAACAATTTGGTATTGATTTACTAAGAATCTTGTTAGTGGTACTGACATTGTTTTGCGACACAAGTGACAAAGAATGTATTATTTTTCATACAGCTCTTTTTATTAGTGCATATTAGTATTATTTATGAATCATACATTAGACTAATAGAGAAGTATGGAAGAAAAATACATGTTGTGCCAACCATAAATAAATAGGGTTTTTTTTTTTGCGTGGGAAATTATCAAATAACTTCTCCCGCTCTGGGTGGAGCGGGAGGGCGTGTCAGACTTTTACTGACTAAAACCCACTCGTGTTCCTTTCGTTGCCTGTGTGCCGGGGTCGCGATATCCCCTTCGGACAAACTCGCAACCCCGGCAGGCATTGGCCAAATAGGGATGATGATGACACACAAATGATTGAACGCTGTTTTAAAAAAAAAATTAACGCTGTTTTTCATAACTCTGAATTTGATAACGTGGTTAGAACAAACACTAACTTTCTCCGGTCTTTGAATTGAGAATTTGGAGTTGAAAACTTGTCAAACTCTTATTTAAGGTAATTCCTTCAATGTAACTGGCATTCTTTTTTTTTTTGCAGATACCGTTCTTTAAAATTTAATTTAACGGGCTGCACTGAAGGAATCACCTTTAGTAATACTAAAGTTTCAACTTCAAATTCTTATTTCAGAAACAGAGAGAGTTTGAGATTTTCCCGTACAGACTCATCAATGAATATGCTTAATTACTTTGTTTCAATTTTATTTAGAGTTATCCATAGAGCTTCTATCAAACATATCAATAACAAATAAATAATTATAAAAACGTGTTTGACATAACCTAATAATTAACCCAGAAAATCTACACTGTTAATGTAACACCAGAGCAACAAACGCTATAAATAAAACATGATTGTTTCTGAGAATATAAATAAAACAAACAAATAAATATATACTCGAGCCATTAACTTTACAGGTACATCAAAGACCAGAGGCAACAAAAGAAATCTTTGTTATTTTCTTCAGATTGTTTGAGGAAATTATACAAAGGCAATCGGTTTGTTTAGAAGTTGCTATTGGCAACGGACCTGTCATAGGTTTACCGAACTCAGTGTGAACCGTTCACATTCAAGTCGCAATCTGTCAAACTTATCAAACAATTTGGTAAATTGATTATTGATTATTGAATTTTTGACAGATTGCGAATGAAATTAGGATGCGAACGTTCTTAAAAATTATGGGAATTACCCCTCAGTTGTCAGTTTAATTCAGTTAATAATGACTGTACTGTAATGAAGTATAAATTAGCTTTATCCTTGTAGGCATAGGTGAAAGTTTCATGAAAACGCCCACGAGATGAAACTAAGTTATGTATTTTTAGCCAACAATATAAAGAAACACATCCACAATATTTATCTCATAACAAATTGAATAAGCCACCATATCGCAAAAACATTGTCACAGTAAAGCTAGCAAATATTGAATTATGCCTTATTTTTTGGTTCACTGATTCCAACGAAGGGAGCTACCAAACATTCCTGACAGACCGATATGAAGACATGACTCGAGGATCTCTCCCTAATAAGGATTGAACGTAAAAATATATTACCCATCAAGCGAAAATTTTCTTAAGTTTACGACTCATTTTCATGAGAGTAGACGCTTGGCGGAGATCCAATTACTGGATTTGCGGCGCGGAGTGATTTTTTTTATTCGGGTTCGCCACGTGTTTTTAGTCTAAAGGACAATAAAGATGAAATACTGGATCTTTTGTCACGAAACAACACGAATGCTTAACTACGTGGAAGTAAAGTGACTGGACATGCCGCATTTTTTTTAACTAAGTAAGCCACGTGCTGCGAAAAGTACAAAATAAAAAAAAATGCATCTCGATGGCTTAGTTTGCGTTTATAATACACTAGCTTCTGCCCGCGAACCTTCCTCAAGAATTGGGCCATCCAATGCAAAAATATTTTTTCAAAACCGACTGGTGGTTCCGGAGATTACCCGCTACATACAAACTTACAAACAAACAAATTTTACCTCTTTATAATATTAGTATAGAAATGCCGTTAACACGATAAGTAACTTTAAAGACCATTTTTACGAGTGTCGGTTCCATCGTTTACTATCTAGTTCATCTTTTTCATATATAGGATGCCAAAATAAATACAGCGATCGTGTGAAGCGGGATCAATCCTGACATCATTGAGTTCTAAATGGAATCGAATGGGATTTGAATGAATTATTGTCAAAATTATGTTAATCCGCGGCAAATAAACGTCAATATGATAATCGGTACTAATTCAAAACAGAATTATTCGAATCGTGGTGCTTCAAACGATGTGTCGGTACATCGCACATCTAGTTGACTATACATCTTACTAACAACAAAAGGCAATCGAAATCATCCCAAAGGAGCCATTTTATCTTAAGTTGGAACGAAAATAGCTTGAAAGGCGACAGTTTGTTTAATAGCATAGCTTATGTAACAGCTTGCGGTACAGTGAGAGGAAGCAGTCGCTAACGTTTGTACCGCAGATTGCAAATCGACTTACTTAATGTTCACTTGAATAAAAGATGGAAGTGACTATCTTGTATTCATTTATAAGTTGTTGATACTAAAAATATTTTCCTATCATCCCATTTGCGCATGAAAAGTTAGATATTATTGTATATACTTACAAGCTGCGCCCCGCGGGTTCACCCGCATAACTCTCGATCCCGTGGGAATATCGGGATAAAAAGTATTCTATGTCCCAATCCAGGTCATGGTCTACGTATGTGCCAAATTTCATCCAAATCCGTTCGGCCGTTTTAGCGTGAAAGCTCAACAAACAAACTTTTTTTCGGATTTATAAATATGAAGGTATACTTCATATTTAAAATATTTATTAGTAAGGATATTTAAAATGATAGTCGGAATTTGATCGAATAAATATTTTATTTTACATACGTACATTTTAAATGTTATTTCTTCTGTACAAATATTTCAGGAATGGTCGTGAAATGCATAAATAAAATGCATCGACGTGCCCCGATATGACTGTCTGTTGGTACAGGAAATTACTTTATATCCATCAATAAAAGAATGTATAATTCCATGTTTGCAGATTAGACTGAATCGGCCAATATGTGGACGGAATTCAAAGAGCGCTTCGTGTTGTATCGAATTTAATGGAAAGAATTCAGTCTCTTTATAAAAGAATTATCTTACTGAAGAAGGTAAGTATGTTGTCGCGAATGGCAACATTAAGCTTTCAAATCAATACCTATTCGATGATAAAGTCTCAGGAGATGCCAAAAAAGTTGAATGTATATCTTGACTTCTTCACCTGTGCTTGGATCTTGTGTCATTTGTTATACACATCTACTGATGATAGGTTATTGTAAAGTCACAAACCACATAGGAACTGGCTATTAACGAAACACAACAATGCTGTTAAGATTCTTGTTGTGGCGACAGACTAAGATAAGATGGTGGGCGGACTGAAAATTTTGCTTCCACTGGGTATTGGAACCTGGGACCTCTGGGTCTGAGACAAGTGGTCTAACCACTAGACCAAAGAGTCTGTTAAGTGAAAGCCTTTTATATCCTGCTTCCGAAAGTAGGTATAAATAACTTTAGAGAAAGGGTTCATGATATTATACCCTTGAAATATTCTCAGCGCGCTGTGTCGCCGAGCTAACAAGAATATTCTCTAAAATTCTTGAATAAACTTTAATAATGTTAGAGTCAGTTCGCCAACTGTTTATCATAGAAATAGTACTGTCAATCATTTTATCTGGGAGTTGATAGTTGGTGTTATCTTGGTGAAATTATGCTGTCTGAGTCTGTGAGAAGATTTGCGTTTTAATTATAAATTAAATAAAACTTATTATTAAAATTTTATATAATATATTTTGTGTAAAAAAGAAATAGCAGGAAACGTCTACTAAAGTGGACGTTCTTTCCAGTTTCGACAAATTTGTGACAGGCTTTCGTTCCTGCATAATTAAATTGTATAGAAAACGTGTGCCTAAAAGATACACAGCGCTTTTACCATTTAGAAAGATATGTATACTTTTAGATACACAATGTTCCAGACACTGTGTGACAAAAAGATACACATGGTGCTGAAGGTGTTAAATAATCCGTGGCGCATTCTAGAGTAACTGCCTAACAGGATCCCAATGAGGGCTCTTTAGATATGGATTTACGTTATGTCGAGTCTCTTTGCCATCGAGGTATTGACCACCAACTCTATTTAGGCTTCAACGGTTTGATTGACAAAATAAAAAAGGAATATTTACTTTGTACAGTATTCATCTTCATTTCAGCTGAAAGACGTCCATTGCTGGACATAGGCCTCCCCTAAGCACCGCCTCTTCGGCCGGTTCGGTGTAAAGTATTAAATTACTTTAATTATTGTAAATTTTTTTGTTCATTCATCAAAATATCGTTTCAGACACTTACCTACATGATCCTCACATGATCTCACCTAGATTATGTCTGGAGTTTAAAAGAGAGTTTGGAAGGATTCAATATTTAAGTTAAATTTAAATTTTGGAATTTTATTAAATTATTTTATATAAATAAAATATAATTAGTTAATATTGTATTACATGAGTTTGTTTCGTAATTTTTTCTCAGGGGTAGTCAAATACGGAATGTCGACTTTTTTTTTTTGTATATAATCTTGTAAAAGTAATTCCGTTTTTTACAAAATAAACAATTTCATTTCATTTCATTCAACAAACAAAATGTTTTGCCCTTGCTTAAAAACAAATGCAGACCATTTTCCGACTTTCATAAAACGTTTCCAAAACCGATTTCAATTAATTCTTGGTTACTGGGCAGACCAGTTATATTGCTGTATATATAAATATGTTGTGGTATAATATCTATGCTAAAAGCAACAGGTTAGCTTTGGAGTATTTAATTGTTCAGTCAGGTTTAGCTGGGAAACCAGGCCTGTGAAATTCATAAAGCAATGTTCAAACTGCCGCTTGATTGAAAAAGCAACTACAGGCAAAATAAAATCTATTAGCATAACATAACATCACGCCTGTAATACCTGAGGAATTAAGCAGAGGTCTACCTATAGTACACCTACATTTGGCCAGTTATGTTTAAGTCCCATGTAATAGGGGGCGAGCCTATTGCCATCATTTCGGCACAAATCTAGACTCCGGACTGCTACTGAGAATTTCCAGATCTAAAAACTCAATAACTCTGTCTTTGCGTGACCCGACAATCGAACCCAGGATCTCATGCTCAGCAGTAGTGCTGGCAACTACTAGACCAACGAAAAAAATTAAGAATGACTCAAATATTATGTAAACATTACAACGATACATAGCTGGGTTCTGAAATAATACGACCTTCACAATTTGCTAATACATTTATTTTATCAAATTCGGCAACACAACTGCGTTTGTTGCATATAGAAATAATGAATTGTCAGTGGTTGTCAAAAAAGACTTGCGTGACGCAAAATAATTTACAAGAAAAACAAAAATTAAAAATTATTTTACCTTCTTTCTTATCAAGAAGTGCAGGTACACTACAGTTCTTGTTTGATGCTCATTTTTTACTACAGCCTTTTTGGTATGTCAATGTTAGAACTGCCGACGCATTCTTTAAATAAAAAACTCACCGTGAAGACTTAGGTGAAGTGAGCTGTCAATAGTGTCAATCTCTAGCATTAGGTGGAATGACAGCTCACTCCACGCTCACTTCACCTAAGTTTTCACGGTGAGACGGTTACAGAATAGCACTGCTGGATATACTTAAAAGGTGAAAGGTAGAACGAGGAAGAAAATATAGTTTTAAGTTAACAGTAATAACGTTCGTTTAATTAGTAAAGTGCCAGGAACAGACAAAATTATGATTTATTTAAAAAGGTGGTGGTGGTGGTTTTAAAAGGTGTCCAAACAAAAAACGGCAATCGTGTACATTTGTCGGTATAGTCCTATCTAGAGCGCGGCAGAAATGTGTCCTGCAAATGCCACGTATTGCTGCCGCGCTCTTGCCGCTCAATGTTTGGACACACCTTTAGATGCTTTTCGTTGTCGATTAGGATCTGGCCTCATGCACGAGGTTGTGGGTTCAAATCTGAGCACTTACCTATGCGACTTTTTCAATTCATTTGTACCTTTTGAGTTTATCTTGGATATTACTGACATCGGTAAATGAAAACATAGTGAGGAAACCTGAACTTATTATAGTTATATTTGACTATTTTGTGGTGTCTTACGACTTCCACGCCAACGAAGTCGCTGGCTGGCAGAAGCAGAAGTTAGTAGTTAATATAAGTCAGGAGTCCCCAGCCCGTCTTGAGCAAGCGTGGTGATCAATGCTCGCGCCTTCTCTATATGAGAAGAGGCCTTTGCCCTGCAGTGGGATAATAATAAGCTGATATTATTATAATTATATGTACGTATAATAAAACAAAGTCGCTTTTCGCGTTTGTCTGTATGTCCGCGTTGTTCTTCTAAACCACGCAACAGATTTTGATGAGGTCTTCACCATCGCTTAGAGAATTTATTCCAGAAGGTTTATGTGTTTAATACGTTAATATTAAAGTTTTTTCAAGTCGTAAAAACCGTGCGATGCAGGAGCGGGTCGCTAGTACCTAAATTATACTCGTATAAAGTTTTAAATAAAATTAAAGAGTGAAAATATGGATGGTTTCAACGACGGCGATGGTGGCAAGTAATAAAGTACTTACAGACATTGAACATCTGAATCCAACGGTTCCAAAGGTAAAGTTTACTATCTGATCGCAGTAAAACTTATTCCTGGATGTTTAACACTCCGAACATGCGAATGCACGAATACTTTCCGGCATATTGGAAGTTCAACTCGAATCCCGAAAGCAAATACCGAGTGCCTACAAAAACTTGGACTAACGTACCTTGGTTATCGGGTGCCGTGGAGTCGCTATTACAAAAATAGGCAAGAAAGTTTTATTGAAACATCTTTGTACGTATTTTTTCTTAGATCCTATTTAAAACAGAGGTTTTTGTGGAGAATTTTAGAAGTAATCTTTATTAATGCAAATTGTTTATAGGAACAAAGTTAAACCACTATAACTGTGGAACAAAAAGCACTAATGAGGACGGTAGAAGGTAAGTAACTATCTGCCTACTTTTGTTTCAATATAAAGCTCGTATGCAGGTGCATTATTGGCATTGTAAAGTTTACTTGCAAGCAATAAGCGGAAGTATATAAAGCGAGTAGGTAGTAGTAGGTTCCTGAAAAGCTGTATAAAATTCCAAATAAATTTTATTTTTGTATTCATACAAAATTCGATAAAATACAGCCGTGAAAAAGTTCCTATGGTGTGTGATTTTGTTATTTAACAGAAAAGTATTCAGAGTCAAACAAAAAAAAAAACAAAGATAAACTGACATGAAACATTCAGTATTAAAACAAAGCTTTTTAACGTGAAAACAATTTCCAGCAACAACACTCCACTCCATTCTCTGTTCCAAACAAGGGATTATTTTCCCGCCTAAAGGGAAAAAGAGTGCGAAAACTTTAATTAAACAAGTTTGGTGAGAATTGAGCTCGGGACTTTTGTAAACGGATAATCGAAGTCGTTGAATACACCTGAGAGTATATTCGGACTCTTAAAGGGGGCTACGACATACCGACAATACGATTGCACGGAGGAAGGTATGATCTTGACACCGAGAATCGGCTTCTCCCAGTACCTACAAATCTTTGATAGAATTTTTATGAAATTTTAGAAATCGTGAGATGTCTTCAAGATTTTTGAGGTTATGCCAGAACTTTTGGAATGTAGAACGAGGAATTTTATCTGGTGTGTCGAACTGTCGATACCATTTTTGAGGTCGGAATACAGCAAATATTGCTTAAAGGTTTGGTATTTGGGATTATAACATAGTTTTCGTTATAGTTCTTTAAAGCTACATTACAAATGAGGCCGTTAATGAAGATAGCCTGAATATTCATTGTAGTGTATCTATTTAAGAGCGAGCTTTCTAAAACTAGGCAACGTCGCAAATAGATGTCAAATATTTTGCTGTTTTGATTAATTTGGCAATATTACTGTATCGAAATAAGAAATATTGCTAACTAGTGAACTAGAATATTAATTATGTATTGAAATTATAAGACTGAATTTGATGTTGTAACCGTTTTAAGAGTTAAAAAGGCATTTGGAAAGTTTCTAAATACTTTTTTTACATCTTAAATTAAATATTCGGTGTTGCATTTCATAATCGATATTTTAATTCACTAGTTAGCCATATAAGTATGTATCTTATTTCCATACAGTAATATTGCCAATTTAATCAAAACAGCGAAATATTTGACAGCTATTTGCGACGTTGCAAGCTTTCAGTATAAACACTCATAATAGATAAGTAAACACTATGTCATGCATATCAGCAGTGAGGTCGCTGTCACTAATGTCAACTGTCAGTTCACCACGAATGGCGGAAAACGGTTGAAAGTGAAGCGTGCCTGCACGAGAAGCTTGGTGTGGTGATGAGCCAGTGTAGTTGTTGAGACCATCTCAACATCGCCGCGCGCTGGCGGCAGTGAACGAGGGGTGCGGGACGTCGGCAAGCAAGCCGGCCGCACGGCGGTCTGCGAGCGGGCGCGTCACAGCAGTCAGCTGTTGCACGCCTCCACGCACGGCTGCGCTTACGCGTCTTTTCAAATTCAGATTCATATTCAAACCTTTCTTTCTCTTAATATACATATTTACATGTTATACAGTCCACTAGCGTTTCATTTAACTTCACCACGACCTATCGTCGCGATCATTGGTCCTTCGACCGTTAACGTTTGAACCGAACAAGAAAAAACGGAAATTTTCAAAATTCAAAACTTAACGGCCCGTCGGTTGGAGAACAAAGGACTTCATCTTCGGGTTCAAGTTTCAAAAGGGGTCTTCGTTTTCTACGTGTCATCGCCTACATTTGGTCATCTTGAACGTCGATACGGCAACAGCCGTCTTCATCGGGTTCAAACCAACGGGCAGCACAAGAAAAAGTCGTCAAGATTTCAGGACAGGATTTTGAAGCCATATTACGTCATCTGCCACCGGGAAGATCCCAGGATTTACTCATCAGTGGCACAGTTCTTCGCATCATCATCAGAGTTTGACAGCATAAAACCGTGAGAACGTTCCAATTCCTTTGTTCCAACATTTTGCCTAATCATTTTGCCAAAACATTTTACCTAATCATATAATAGTTATCCCGTCAATTCATGATCTTCAGCCTATCAGCTTGTTTAAACAATATTGAATATTTTTGTGTGCAATTAATTTTATTATATATGAAATTTTTTATTGATTTTTATTATAGTAACAATTTACAGTTGAATCATTCCAATCATTAATATAATTTATAATTAAATTTAGTTGTGTTTTGTGTAAAGCAAACATTGCATCATTTGCTTAGCATTACTCAGCAGATTCGATCGAAAACGCCTAGCGTTTTTGTAACAGCAATCCCATTTCTTACTGCATATAGCTCTCGTGCCTGTTTCGCAACTTATTGCTAATCATTTAGCATCAGTGAATTTGGCTTTTATACGAACACCTTTTTATTCTTGTTTTCTCTTTCTTACTGCAACTGCTTAACTTTCATTGTCATGGCTGACATGAAAAGCTATATTAAGAAGCGAGCTTCAATTAAAGCCAAGCTTACGCAATTTACTTCTTATTTAAATATTTCTAAGTCTTGCGAAAAGTTGAGTGAGGTACAAGTCATCGAAATCGAGTATCGTCTTAATATATTTGAAAGCTTATACGAGAAATATGATCATTTACAGGATGAATTGGAAGCGTTGGTGGATGACCCTAACGAGCAATATGCGGAACGCGAAGAGTTTGAGAGGCTGTACTACGGCTTGGTGGCTTCTGCACGCCAACTGATCAGCGGCGCAAGAAGGCTTCGTGAGGGGGACTCCGCAACCGAGGTGGATTCTTGTATTGCTAGTACACACAAACACAATTCAATTCGTTTACCCAAGATAGATTTACCCAAGTTTTCAGGCAGCTATCATGATTGGCTGGAATTTAGAGATACCTTTGTTTCCATAGTACATAACAACAAAACCTTAGATAAAATCAACAAATTACACTATCTACGTGCTTCCTTAAAGGGTAGTGCTTCTCTTGTTGTTGATAACCTTGACTTCAGGGCAGAAAACTACGACGCTGCCTGGAAGTTACTCTGTGAGAGGTATGACAACAAAAGATTGCTTGTCAACAATCATGTGCAAGCACTCTTTAATGTCCAACCTATAGATAAAGAGTCAAGTAAGTCACTTCGTTACATTATTGACATTACAAATAAAAATCTTAGAGCGTTGGCAACCCTAGGTCAACCAGTTCAAAATGCCTTCGTTGATGTTCTTATCATTTACATAATGACCAGTAAGCTCGACCACGTTACAAATCGTCAGTGGGAAGAGCACAGAAACACCTTTTCCGAACCACCTACATTATCTGCATTCACTAACTTCATCAGTAGCAGGGCTGACTTACTGGAGACACTTGAGGAGTCTAAGCCTATAGCAACGACTAAGAGTGAACCCATCACACCTGCGACCAAACAAAAGAGCAGTGCTGTGCTACCAGAGAAATCATTAAAACCTTTGTCGTGTCCCATGTGTCGTCAGGATCATTTTATTTTTTCATGCGAACAGTTTAGAAGTCTTTCAGTTCAGGCTCGTATCAAAAAGGCACAGGGTTCAAATGTGTGCATGAATTGTCTTCGTCCAGGTCATGACGTCTCCAAATGCAAATTAGGTCATTGTAAATATTGTCGTCAAAAACATAACACTCTGTTACACATCGATAGTGATAATGTTCTTCCTAGCGCACACAACACTGCATTATCAGCTAGTCAATCATTTACATCTCGAATAATTTTACTTTCCACAGCGCTCGTGAAGGTGACCGACGCTGACGGTAATCACCATACAGCACGAGTCTTGCTGGACAGTGGAAGTACAACAAATTTCATCTCGGAGGACTTTGTTCGTAAGCTACATGTTCCTACCTACATTACCAAGTCCAAGGTAACGGGTATCAATTTTCAGACATCTAGTTGTACTCAGGGGTGCTCAGTGTCATTAAAATCAATTGATGATAGTGAGTACGAACTTAACATTGATTGTCTCGTATTGCCACAAGTATCAGCATCAGTTCCTAATACTTTTGTTGATACTAGCAACATACGTATACCTACGAACGTGCGTCTTGCCGACCCCACTTATTATGTTCCGTCTTCAATCGACGTCCTTGTCGGTGCGGAAGTCTTTTGGGGTATCATAGGCACTGGCCGTATCGCATTAGGTACCCATATGCCCACTTTGCTTGAGTCAAAATTAGGTTGGCTCATTTCGGGTGCATATCATCAGTCGGATTCCTCTTCACATGTTTGTATGCATACTAATAACTTACAAGTAGATTTAGATCGGTTTTGGGAGTTAGATTCTGTGTCCTCCATACATAAACACTCCGGTGAAGAGAGATCCTGTGAACAACATTTTATAGACACCACATATCGGAGTTCTGATGGGCGATTTGTGGTAAGCATTCCTTTCAAAGAGTCACTGGACGTATTGGGTGATTCATACATGATGGCTAAGCAGCGATTCCTATCTCTTGAACGTCGTTTGTGTAGAGATCCTCGCCTTAAAAGCCTATACGTTGACTTTATTAATGAGTACATAGAGCTGGGACACATGTCTGAATCTACTAGGCGCCCACTCGACTCAACATGTTCAAACTATTTACCACATCATGGTGTTCTGAAGGAGTCAAGAACTACCACCAAATTAAGGGTAGTTTTTGACGCTTCCGCCAGAACTACATCAGGTAAGTCTTTCAATGAAATACAGATGGTTGGACCCCCTATCCAAGATGATTTGTTGTCAATATTGCTTCGGTTCCGTCAGCATAAAATTGTCATAAGCGCGGACATTGAAAAAATGTATCGACAAACTCTTGTTCACGACAGTCATCGTCCTTTACAAAAAATCCTTTGGAGGGCAGAACCAACTCATCCGTTGAAGGAGTATACACTTAATACCGTAACATATGGCACGGCATCAGCACCCTTTTTAGCTACCAGGTGTCTACTTCAACTGGCTGAAGAGTGCTCAGATTCCACAACAAAGTTTTCGATAGCACGTGACTTCTATGTGGACGATTACTTGTCCGGTGGATCGTCTGTTTCAGAAACTTTGGAAAAAAGTGGCCGCGTTGACGATGTTCTTCGGTCAGCAAAGTACAACCTGCGAAAGTGGCGGTCCAACTCCAGTCAGGTGCTGCAGGCGCTTAGCGGTGAACACGACATTTCTGATGTTGTTGACCTCAGCGACAGCGAGCAGTCGAAGACTCTGGGGCTTCTTTGGAAGAGCTTAAGTGACACATTTTCTTTTTCCATAAACTTAAATTCCACTGACAAGGCTACTAAGCGTCATATCTTGTCAACCATAGCACAAATCTTTGATCCCATTGGCCTAGTCGTTCCAAGCATAGTGGAAGCCAAAATCATCATGCAGCATCTGTGGCTGGCCAAATGTTCGTGGGATGAGCTTGTTCCCACGCATATTCAGTATGCCTGGAATGACTTTCAAAATAGCCTGCACCTTTTAAATGAGTTTAAGATACCTCGGTGGGTGTTATGCGAATCTGCGTCCTGTCTACAGCTGCATATATTTACTGACGCATCCGAAAAAGCTTATGGAGCGTGTGTTTATGTTCGCAGTGTTTCAAGAGACGGCGAGGTTAACGTACATCTTCTTACCGCTAAAAGCAAGGTAGCTCCAATCAAATCTACAACCATACCGCGGCTCGAGCTATGTGGTGCGTTGTTGGGTTCAAGGTTGTACTCAAAGGTTCGTCAGTCGCTTACTTTACATTTTGATGAAGTACATTGCTGGTGTGATTCTACCATCGTCTTGGGATGGCTGACTACTTCACCGAACCAGCTAAAGACATTCGTTCGTCATCGCGTGTCTGAAATTCAGGAAACTGTAGGAGGAGAGGCTTGGCACTATGTTCCGTCGGCTGAAAACCCCGCAGACCTCGCTTCGCGTGGACTTAGAACCGACAGGTTGTTGTCGTCTTCATTGTGGTGGTCAGGACCACAATTCCTTCACAAAGATACGTCTTCATGGCCTCAGTTCCCTGAATCTCATCATAACAATTCCGGGTTACCGGAAACAGTCCATTCTTGTCATGCTAATTCAAACAACATTATTGAAAATCCAATTACTGCGTTATTTTCAAAATTTTCAAAATTTAGCACATTACAGCGTGTGACGGCATATGTCATGCGATTCATTAATAAATGCAACAAGAAATCGCTTGAGTCTGGTTCGCTAACCTCTACTGAACTTAACGATTCTTTAAACTTGTTGTTAAGACACAGTCAAATGGAATCTTTCCCGGAAGAATACCACTTAATTAAATCAGGTAAACAGTTACCAGCAAAGAACAAACTAATATCTTTGTCTCCTTTCTTTGATACTCGTTCTAATCTAATTCGTGTTGGAGGAAGGTTAAAAAATTCATTTTACGATTACAACATTAAGCATCCAATCCTATTATCAAGTTCACATATAATTTGCATTCTTTTGTTCAACATGTTTCATGTGCGTCTTTTGCATGCTGGGCCACAGCTTTTACTGGCCACGGTTCGTCATCACTACTATCCAATCGGAGGTAGGAACCTGGCAAAAAAGACCACACATCAATGTGTAAAATGTTGCAGGATCAAAGCCAACATTATTCAACCTATCATGGGTAACCTTCCAGAGCAGCGTCTACATTTAGAGTTTCCATTTTTAGACACAGGGGTAGACTACGCCGGTCCTATCATGATAGCTGACCGGAAAGGCAGAGGATGTAGGCTCATCAAATGCTTCATTTGTGTGTTTGTGTGTTTAGCTACGAGAGCCATCCACCTCGAGCTTGTGTCGGACCTTACAAAGGAAGCTTTCTTAGCTGCACTAAGCCGCTTTATTGCTCGAAGGGGAAAACCCCGTAACATATTTTCCGACAACGGAACTACCTTTGTCGGTGCTTTCAATGAGTTGGCCAGGCTGCTTTCGCAAGACTTAAACTTTAACAATCTCGACCCTGGCATTAACTTTTCATTCATACCTGCATATACTCCACACTTCGGAGGCCTATGGGAGTCTGCAGTTAAATCCACCAAGCACCATCTTCGACGCGTTTTGGGTTTAACAAACCTAACCTTTGAAGAGATGGCTACTTGTTTAATTCAAGTTGAGGCTATTTTGAATTCAAGGCCCTTAACTCCACTATCCAACGACCCTTCCGACCTCGCTCCTTTAACCCCAGCACACTTCCTTATTGGTCGTTCTCTAACCATGCTGCCTCATTCACAGATCCAGAACGCCAGCGTCAACAGCTTGCAACGATTTCGGCGCATTGAATATTTGAAGCAACACTTCTGGGCTCGTTTCTCCCATGAATATGTTCTGTGGCTACAGGAGAGAACAAAATGGTGCCGGTCGTCTGGCGAGCTGAAGGAAGGAACATTAGTCGTCATAAAAGACAAAACCTTACCTCCTCTTATGTGGCTTCTAGGACGCATCACACATATTCTCCCAGGCAGAGATGGCGTCGCGAGGGTCGCCGACATCCTCACAAGAAAGGGTGTCATCCGGCGCGCCTTCAACACCATCTGCCCGCTACCGGTCACCACAATTGAAGACCCTTCAACGGGGGGAGTATGTTGAGACCATCTCAACATCGCCGCGCGCTGGCGGCAGTGAACGAGGGGTGCGGGACGTCGGCAAGCAAGCCGGCCGCACGGCGGTCTGCGAGCGGGCGCGTCACAGCAGTCAGCTGTTGCACGCCTCCACGCACGGCTGCGCTTACGCGTCTTTTCAAATTCAGATTCATATTCAAACCTTTCTTTCTCTTAATATACATATTTACATGTTATACAGTCCACTAGCGTTTCATTTAACTTCACCACGACCTATCGTCGCGATCAGTAGTGATGTATTCAACTTAATTACGGAATCAACAGGATTCTACATTCATCATGGCCTACTTTACCAGCTTTATAGGTACTAGCTACTAAGCTTCCCAACAAAGCACACGAAGTATTGATTTCAAACAAAATCAAAGTAACAACACTAATTCCGTACGCTACGTACGTTCTACCCTTTATCGTTAACTAAAAGAAGTTTACAAAACATTAAAATGGCTAGCTCAAAAGCATTTTAAAGCACAGACCGAGTGAAGTAGCAAGAGCACTTCAATATGAAAGAACTGTTTATGAAAGTGTTGCGACTGGTGAAACTTCTCATACGTTGAACTCAAAATAATATAGTTGTGTTGAATGAGCTTTAACAATAAGAGAGGCGTGGACGTGAATGGGTGTAGGATTTCTGACATTTAGAAGCTTCAGGGTTTTTGACTTGGCATTAGAAAGAAAGAAAGAAAAAGTATTTATTGAGACTCGCACAGGAAATTACACATTAACAAATTACCACACTACATCCCAAAATTGCCTGCATATTAGAATCCCTGACATTTGGTGTCAGTCTTTCTGACAACGTTTTGACATTACAATTTGGTAATTTGATCTGGTTCTTATCGGTTATTTATATACCTGTAAAGACTTTTTGCCCTTGAGTTTTGTTTTCAGTACCTGACTACCATTTCTGTTATTATTTTCGTTATAAAATAAAAATTAATGTCAAACATGCTTGGAAATTAGAGCATTTTTTTTTTCGAGATAATTCGAAATTGCTGTACTGGTCGAATACATGCGAGCAGGCGGCCATCAATGTTTGTATGAAAATTCAAATCTGTCTAAATACGACAGATATCCGTCGTGTTATTTAAAAATGGAACGAACTTTTTACTTCAACACATGGCAGCCAAGGAGGTAACTTATCAAAGATTTTATTTAAATTTCGATTTGGCTTGCAAATAGAGTTGTTTAAAGTGAAGAAGAAACAAATGAATATAATTTATCGGCGCGTGAAAAATTATCGTTGTTCGTCATTGATTCTGGAATTTATAATTATTTATTTAGAAATTTCCGCGCATTATTTGAGAAAGTACTATATAAGCATTGGCCGCAACCAGGCATTGATGGACTCACGTATGTGTGCCTCGGCTTTTTCACGATCGTCCATCAATGCCCTTGTTGCAGGCCGCGACAGTAATATATTTACTATAGCTTAACTTAAGAATTAAACAGTTTTTTTATAGCTAGATTTGTAGAATATTACGCTCATATTACGAGACTTCATTACATCAAATTCGGGTGTTTCCACAAACCTAGTTCCGTCTAAAGGTCTATACCAAAATATACATAGATATGCAGGCAATTTTGGGATGTAGTGTGGTAGCTGAATTACTATCGTGCGTGCCTCGAATGCCAACTTGGCAGAATTATTTGCTTGTCACATACAACTGTTATCGTAACCCGATTCTCTCAATTATATTTGAAGCTGACGATGACAGGTTTGTGATTGTTGTAGATTATCGTTCATGCTACTTAATGATACTACAGCTACCAGTTTTTTTTGGGTTACTGAATGATCGTCTTTTGTTTTCTTTTTCAATTGTTTTGTTTTCGATTGTTGTGAATTTTGTTCGGTTGTTATATTAATTTTGTGTGTCATGTCTTTATTTTGGTCTTTAACGTTTTCATAATATGTTTACAGATAAAGATCAAAATATATTTCTAAGACGATGACCGTGTTCGCTGTCATCATAAAAATATTATGGCTTTTACATTCAGAGGATTGGATGCCGTTTCTTGTTCTTATTTTCGATGAAATTTTAGCTGACGAAAATGACAGGAGTAGAATGAGTAGTTTTATGCTCAAAGAATTAAAATGACGCTTTGTAGGGAAGCACTTATGGCTTGCTGCACATAAATATCAGAACGAGATCCGTCAGTTTTTTTTCGCCGGCAATTGGATTTACCTACTTAACGTCATTTTCGATAGCTAGCGTTCTTTAACGTCAAACATGAATATATATTCGTCAAGTTAACATATAAAGGAAAAAAAGAAAGAAAAATATTCTATTTTGGACACGCACAGGTAATACAAACAATAATAAAAACTAAAAAGGAGCATCTAAAACTAACAATTTTTTTCGAAAAAAGAAAAAATAAAAAGACACGACCTGTGCGAAGCCAAGAAGGCTCCTATCTCAGCATATGCTGCGATATTTAATATAATTAATATTTGTCAGACTATCGATGGTGACACTATTCAGGTATTCATCTTTAATAAATTATTTATTTACTCTCACTCATAAAAAAATCATGAAAACCGCCTCAATTGTTTTTCTGTTCTGACGAATATGGAAACTCATGGGAAATTATTTTAGAGCCCTGACCAGTGACCATCCCTTTCTTTTAGCGTGACGCAACAAATTGCTTTATGATACCCACATATTAATCACGGTTGATTGTAAGCCGACGGTTATCACGGCCGCCCGAATATCCACAACAATAGTGTTCGGCAGTGGTTCAAACAATGTAACGTTGCTCTTACACACATACCTACACAAACAAATACTGGCACACACATGTGTGTGTCCGCCGAAATCGCATGCGCGCAGCATCTGTGCTTCTGCCCCTATCTCCGTTTGCTCTGCGGCCGAAATGGGCCAAAACTGCACACGACTTTCGACTTTGGCACAAAGTAGGAGAGCTCAATTCTCAAGAGTGGTTAGTGTTACAGAGTGAAGTTCCCAACGCGCGACTGTACGGCAATAAGCTTCCAGGACTCGGGATTTTTTAGATGTCTCCGGATCGCGTGGAGGCTGGGACGTATCGCTTACGCGCGAACTCTTTGGAAATTGTTACGCGGCCCGAAGAAAAACTGTCGTTAGCGGCCAGAACAACTGAGTGGTGACAAAAATATCTTAATTATCAAGTGTTTTGTTTAGTGATGGATGGTTCGTCTATTATGTGGAACAAAGTATTGGAGTGTCCCTTTTAAAGGAGTGACTGTATGTAAGTCTAACTTTATTTACTTTTTTCGTATATACAGGCTGTTTTATCGTGGATTCTTACTTCTGAAGTTAATGGATATTTTATTGCCGTTTCGGACGTGACCAGATTAAAGTCGCTGTTGGTTTATATGACACGTTTAATACGACTGCTTCTATATTGAATTAATACATACGGAATCTGTAAAAATATTATTAAATGAAGACATAATTTCAAATGTTTCAATAATAATGAAATGCAATAACTTGCATGTTATTATAGATATTATTAAAAATATGCCAGATTATGCGGATTTGTATTTTTTTTTGCAAATTTATGCTTTTGCGGATGTGATTTTTTTGCAAGGAACATCAGATTATTATTTAAAAAAACCCTGTGACATTACTAACATTATGATTTATCTTAACTATAAAATATAATACTTAACGATGGTAGTAGAGATCCAACACGCGATGAAGATTATAATATATGTATGAAGAAAGGCCATTAATTTCATATTTTATGACATCGGAATTTGAGGAGAAGATAAACGTTTTTCTCTCGTTTAAATCTATTTTAATCGACAATGAATTAAGTAGGTTGAAATAGGAATAGTTGATAGTTTTTTTTTTATCTTGGAATTCCTTTCTTATTTCTATCCTTTTTCAAAGAAACAAGGATATCGTTGGCGTTTTGGGATAAGCTTGGAGTTTTCGAGAACCACGATTTATTTTTCAAGCTATAAAATAAAGGAAAATTTTGAAACTGTCCACCATTACCTTTTCATCGTATTTCCAGGTTACTTCTGATCTAATTCATCCGTCATGACGCTTCTAACCTTTTTGAATATTTTCCGAGATAAGCCTTTCTAAAGACCAAGGAGAGTCCTTGGTCTTTAGAAAGGCTTATGGGGACCAACGGGGTTTCAGTTCGCAAATGCCATGTTGAAGACTGTAATCTTAAAGAATTTGGGGATCATGGAGGGTTGTCCATAGGTAGGTACACTATAAGAACAGACAGCTGTGCTGCTGGGGAGTTTGTTGCGCCACTTCTTCTTCCCAGCTAACGCACTAGGAAGTGGTGAAGGGTGGGCGTTTTGGGGGACTGTCTTATGTAATTTTGACGTTCGAAAAGTGCTGATTATCAGCCTAGTTTGAATAAATGACTTTTGAATTTGAATTTGAGACCATGGTCTTAAACAGTCCTTGTAGTATGTATTATTATACAGAAAGGGTTTTTGAGACTAGAACCGTTCCCGATGTTTAACTTTTATATAGTACATGTCAAGTCTTCACAAATAAGAAATATTGAATAAGGTATCTAATGGTGGCATTTCACATCGCTATTTGTTCTTCGCGTTTTTTACTGCGTTTTATTCGGCTATATAGTGTAGAAGTCCGAATAACTCGAACACACCGTCCACACATCTTCAGGAATAGCGAATATATCGAACATTCAAAAATATGTATGCTATCTTTTTGCAAATCTGAACGCAAATATTGGCAAAGATGAACGTGCTGACGGCAGCAGCGACATTAAAATTTCCTCTGTGTTAATAACCAATACATGTTAGGCGTACATAACATACCGCACTCTACTGAGCAAGCCATAATATATGTGGACGGTAAACGAACTTATTCGGTATATTCGCAATCCTTTGATATGTGACCAAAAACCGACAAACGGCGGATTCGAGTGTTCGTTTATTTGCGTATTGGTCTTATTCGTGATAAATACGCAAATATAAGCGAATAGAGTAACTTCACATCGTTATATTTGGGCAAATAAGGCGAATACGCGAACACGAATAGCGATGTGAAGTACCACAATAATGTTACATTACTCCTGACAATCTCGTGCAACTTTGTGAATAAAAAACAATGACTTTGGTTTCGAATAAAATCAAACTACCTAAGCTTTTCCCAACTATGTTAGGGTCGGCTTCCAGTCTAACCGGATGTAACTCAAAAGCAGTATTTTACATGGAGCGACTGCCTATCCGATCTGACCTCTACAATCCAGAAACTGGGTAACACGATACCCCTTGGTAAGACTGGTTGTCAGACTTTCGGGCTTCTGACGACCAATGACAAGTGTCAAAGCTCGAAGAAGACTTAACGTGTTTTCCGAGGCACGGAGGGGTCTCGATACCCATCCACGGACTTACCGCGGCAAGCGTAGCTCAACCTAATCGATCGACCCGGTTCGAAAAGTCCATAATTTTAAGCGAACAATTGAGTAAGCTTTGCAGTGAATTTTATACAAAAGCACGACCCACAGATAGGTTTAAGAATGTAAGATTATCTATTACAAAATGTAGAATGATTCGGTCCGTGGATATGTTTCAGAGACTACTTAAATTTCTGTTAATATTGGAACAATCCTAAATATTTACAAATCTTCCAAGACGTGTGATAATATTATAGGACTCACCAATGTTTTTCATAAAAAAAAAGAATATTGGTGTAATCTTGTTAGAATTCAATGAACGTTACTGTTACTTAATTTTCTTTTGTTTTAACACAATTTTTATTATATTACCCTTCACGTTTTTAGGGTACCGTACCTCAAAAGCAAAAAAACGGAACCCTTATAGGATCACTCGTGTGTCTGTCTGTCCGTCTGTCACAGCCAATTTTCTCAGAATCGAATGGACCGATTAAGTTGAAATTTGGTATACATATGTATTTCTGTAACCCAAACACGGACGTATAGCGCGAATAAATGAATTTTGAATACGAGGGTCACTTAAGGGGGCAAAGAAGAAACTTAAAAAGAAAAAATGCAACCTATACCGTTTGACATATCAAAGAAAAGGGTTTATTGCAAGGCTCTCAATATTTTTTTTTAATAATTATAGTATAAATGAATTTAAATATATTTTAGAAAATAGATGAAAACTGACCATTCCCCCCCCCCCCCTTATCTCCGAAACTACTGAGTTTACAATTTTGAAAAAAATACGGAGAATGGATCTTTTGTCATAGATTACAGAAAAATCTATTAGAAGTCTATGGTCTTAAAATAACAAGGTAAATCTCTCAATATTGTGCGTACAAACTTACATTTGCAGTTGGAATGTATGGGAGAACATGTTTAACAACTACAATTTTAAGTTTGTATTTAGTATAAATGCATCCCAAGAATGCCAAATACGGAACCCTTCATTGTGCGTGGTCCGACACGCAATTGGCTGGTTATTTTGTATAAGGTATGGTTTCAAACAAACCTATAGATTTTCATCAAGTGGCGCTCAAATATCAAAGCGTAATCGGAATTCGAAACTTGCATTTCAGAATTAGGTGCTCAATTCTACGGCTAACAACGGTGAAGCAAAACTTTGATAGCGATAGACCGGTAGTTATATACCTATATTATTATTATAGTGTTTCGGAGTGAGATAGGACTGGAATGTTTTGACAGAACTTGAAATGAAATGAAATTGTTTATTCTGTAAATAGGTTATCGGAATCACTAAATCACAAAAAAAAATGAACACTAAAACTCACAAAAAAAAATGATATGACGTGTATAAAGCTTTGTGCAGACTAGCGCGACTTGTCGCGCGACGCGACACCGGTTATTGTTATACCGTCAAGTTTTCTTAGAAATTGTATTGTTCGAGTCGCGTCGCGGCGTCGCGTCGCGCTGGTCTGCACGAAGCTTAACGTCATATATTTTTTTTTTATATAAGCATAAATGAGTTCGGCATTTTCTATCTGACTACTCTTGTCACCCTTGTTTAGGCTGATATCAGATGCTAGATTTTTTGGCATCTTTCGAAGTGAAAAGTGTGAACACCAAAAAAAATTAAGTGAAAAAGGAATTAGTGAACCAGTCCAAAGATGTTCGATTTTGGCATTCGGTATCTTTCACTCACATTCAGAATGATCGAGAAATGAAATGAGCAGCACGCTAAGCATGACCACAATACAAACGGATTTTGTCGACGAAAGAATAGACAAAATTACAGATCGTGATTGTTTCTCTGTAAAACAAAACCCGTAGGAACCCCGTTTCTATGGTTATCATGCTACACGTGCTGATGAGTGTCCATTCCTAAGTATTTGTCGGGGTCGTGTAAATTCGAATGAAACAAAAATGAATTGCCACTCGAGTGAACCGTTTGTTCATCAGCTTTAAGAAAATGCTGAATTTATTAGTAAAATACATTAAGTAATATTAATTTTACACATAATGAAGAAAGCTGTAAAAATCATGCCAATCAGGGGCGGGTCGCTAGTTGAAAAATAATATGAAAATAAGTAGGTACGGGGCCCTGTCAGAATACCAGCGCTGCGGTATCTATTTTTTAAATATCGCAGCATTATGCTGAGGTAAGGGCCTTTTTGGCCTCGCACAGGTCTTTCCTATTATTTTTGTTTTCGTTTATTCCATTATTTTGTTAGTTGTAAATGCTCCTTTTTTATTTATTTTATTTTATATCAGGTAGGTACTATTCGTATTAACTGAGCATGTCCCAAACAAAAGCTTTTTCTTTCTTTCTTTCTTTATTTATTTCTTTCTTTCGCTCTTTACACAAAGAGATACTCGTAGATCTCTTACACAGTATTACTGTGTCACTAATTAACCAGTCAGTGGAAAAATTGCTTAATTCATTAAAGTAGGAAGTAGAAGGATAATGGAATGAGAAACAAATAATACTTCTAAGCCCCAAATCTAAATATTTAGATTTGCGTTCGATCTCACTCCTCATCAATCATTAGGAATTACGTAACGATGGTCGATTTATCTTCAAAGATAAAACCAACTGGACTCTTTGGGAATAATTACAAGATTAGGTACAAGATGGTGTTCCGAAATAATGTTTTAGTGAACGTGTTTATTGACCAATTATTTTCATTAAATGATGACGTAGTCGTCCTAATTAGACATTTGATAACTAGCAAAATAATTAGACGAAAAAAAAAGAGTTTTGTTTTTCGGATTTCTGGTAATGCGTAGGTATGGTATGTACACGAATTTAAATACGAACACATAAGTAATTATGTTTTAAGTTTAAGCTCCAAATTAGAAACTTTAAAGGGGAGATCTGGTAGGTATGATTATCAAGCTATACCTACTAAATATGGTATTGTTGTTCCGGAAATGCGTAGGACTTGGGAAAATCCCGCATGAAATTAAGTAGTGAACTTCTAACCATGCTAATGAGGTTTCGAAAACTGTGATGTTTTAGGGAATAAAATAACAACAGTTTAGGAGTAGTCTTAGGAAACCAAACATATAGATGGGTGGAGACATATAGGTGTTAGTAGTTTTCGAAAACGAAACATAGATTTATTTGTTAATCTTTAATATTATTTTGGCAAGGTATTAATTTTGTTTTTATTATGTTTTTTCACTCAGAATAAATCAGTAAACTGGCGAAATGTGGGTGTAGGTACTATACGTACACTCCTGTCTAACCCGTCGGGGAAAAGACGCGTGATGTTTAGATTTGTTTAAGAAATAAATCAATTTAGAAAAAGCGTATTTCGGACAAAAAGAGCCTATTTGACAGGAAACGACTATCAGTACGAAACGCGACCTCATCACAGCATTCCATATTCAAATCACGTAAAATTTTAAGATGCTCAACAACAGCCCTTATATTATTCTAAAGTCATAGCAGAGATTTGTGAAAACGACGGTGTCTCAAATGAACCAAGGACATTCTTTCGAGATGAAAACTGCAAAACTTGTCGCTTTAGGGCCACACTGTGTAATGGTATTCTGGAATGGTCAGTTTGACCGCAAGTCAAGTGACCGCAGACATTTCGAAAGCGACCTCATTTGTTTCTGAAGTATCAGCTCGATACCATTCCTATTTTCATTCATGCACACAATTCGAAAACGAATTCATTTGTTTTTTTAAATAATCACTCCTCGATTCCGTTCTAAGTTCAAAATATAATTTAGAGAATAACAGTAGTTCATGAAATTGTTGCATAATGAGGGGATTAAAATACGAGTTATGTGCAGTTTTATACACTACTTTATCTACTCTCATACATTGGGGTTGAACCTACTAAATAAAAGATCAAAGTTAAAGATCAAGAATTAAAAAAACCCACTAAATTCAGTACAACAAAACGTATGAATGGCGCCTGCACCCAGTACAAGACGGCGCATGCGCTAGAGCAGTGCTGCTGTCCCCCGCTAACGTTCCATTACAAAAGTTGAATGAAACTCCTTGTTGATATTAACTTCTTGGATTTGCCCTGTATCGTAATAGAAAAAAAAATGTTTTATAGCATTATTTTGTCAGAGAAAAGGTGTTATAATATGATTCTATTTTTAATTTTCGGTATTGTGTTTATAAAGTAGGTATGTCAATATAAACTCGTTTTGAAGTTTATAATTCGAATATTACGATATGAGAGTAGATAAAGTTACTTATTAGATAGACCGACTTTTATCGGGATCTTGAAGGATGTAATATTGCTTGATGAATTGGTGAGTATTCTTAAATCTTTGATACGCTTTCGTGCTTCTTCTTCTGTGAAAATGTCGGTTGCAGTTATCAAACCTATGACAGTCGTTGCGAGTGGCCTGAAAATCTGACAACAGGTCTCAGCTTGGCTATTCCTAGCTTAATTGTGTTACGGGAGCCAGTTACTCTGTAATCGTTTCATGTGACAAAATGATATTTGGCCGCATTGAGTTGGACTGAAGACGAATTCAATACAGTCGATGTACTCGTATCTATTGAACAGCCGATCGATTCTGTAAAAATATTACCGTGAAACTTAGGTGAAGTGAGCGTGAAGTGAGCTCTCACTGTCACAAATCGACCGGCAGGATGCTAGGGATTAACACTATTGACAGCTCACTTCACGCTCACTTCACCTAAGTTTTAAGCTTCGTACAGACCAGCGCGACGTGACGGCGTGACGCGACTTGAACAATACAAATTCTAAGAAAACTTCACGGTATAACAATAACTGGTGTCGCATCGCGCTGTCGCGTCGCGCTAGTCTGCACGAAGCTTTATACGTATTGAAAAATAAATAATATTGGCGTTAATTGGTATAATAATATTATTGTATTTGTAGTATTACAAACAAACACCTCATTTTTATTTGTTTGTAGTATGTTGTAGTATAGGTTTTATAAATGACTGACAAAATAATGGTTAATTATTACTTTTTAAGACGGTTATTGTTGTATTATTATACCAATTAACGCACTTTTATATACCCTTAATAAAACATTCCCTATTTTATGTTGTATACACTCAAATATTTGTTTATTTTGAAATCCATCTAAATCCGAAAAATAAACAGCCTTTATTGTCAATTAGATCACATAAGATTTATACCTAAACATCCCAACTTTTCAGGTAAATAGTAACTTAAAATAGGTATATAAAGAGTGGTAAAGGTAAAGTAAAATCTTACATTCACTGATCTCGTTTTAATTTCATACATTTCTTAATAACCGGATGCTGCTCATCAGGTGTTTCTGAGATTAATTGTTTCAGGAAGTTCCGGCATGTTACCGCTTCCTGTAATCTTAATTAAGCCTGAATGTCGTACCAACCACCTGTGTAATAATTATGTGGAGTATTAATCCTGGAACCTACATTACAATTTATTTAAGTAAACAATGAATCGTCGCGTAATACAAAAAAAAACCAGTTGGGATTAATTTATCCCAAGAACAAACTTAACATTGTAGTTGAAAAACATGTTCTCCCATAAGGAATGTATGGGAGATCTGTTTTTCAAACTGCAAATTTAAGTTGGTCAATTATTACTCGTAAATCTGTAAAGCCTACTTAGCTGTGATAGATTTCCTATTAAATTCGTTTAATAGACTACTGCTGTGAATTTTTTCCTTAGTACAACCATTTAGCTGACAGGGGGGGGGGGGGGGGAACTTGACTCTAACAAAAATTAGCACATTAAAGCCTAATATTTCGCAAATGATTTTCACATACCCACAATATTTTTAAACGACCTTTCCAACAATTCCCCACACTTTGGGATAGGCGAGTAAAAAAAAAACATCCCCTCTTTACGTCTAGGGGAGGTACCCTCAAAAAAAAAAAATGTTGATTTTATTTTACCACTTTGTCAGCATTATTAATATGTATACCCATACCAAATTACAGCTTTCTACTACCAACCGGCTATGAGCTAAGCCTCGGACAGACAGACGGACATGGCGAAACTATAAGGGTTCCTAGTTTACTACGGAACCATAAAAAAAACAGTAACATAAAATCATGAGGGAGAGGTTAGATCTTAAGGGTCCCCGAAACGATCAATTGCAATTGTCAATTTTTACGTGATTGATACAAACTGATGCGCAAATTGATCGTCTACCAAATGCAATTAAAGCGATTGACAGTATTACTACAATACAAATTGATAGCAATTGAGCAATTGCAATTGATCGTTTCGGGGAACCTTTAGTTTAACAAAGCACATACCCAAAGAACTGTATTCTTTGAAAGGGTGGGCAGAGGTTTTACATACATTTTGCCAATTATGTTGTATATCAGTAAAACGGTACATTTCATGTAACGTCTCACTAATCTGTACCCGGCGTTACAAATCTTGCCATGTGACAGGGGGCAAGCCTATAGCCATTAATTACTAAGTTCTGTAATTCAAGCATTGTGCGTTCTAGCACAGATGAATACAGATGGATCATTCAGCATTTTAGGTATGAAGCTACAAGTAGGTACGCGGCGAGCTCGACTTGTCGCATTCAGTGGGAGACATAAGAGTTACGCGATAGAAAGAGAGGCAAATTGTAGGTGAATATAACTGTAGGTAATGATGATGATGAATTTTATTAGCGCTGTGCGACCTGAATTGCACTTTATTGTGTCGTGGCAAGAGTCGCTTTTTATTTAAATGATTTTGCGGAGCGAACCATTTGTACTAATCTGTGGTTCTAGTGAAGATTAATTCAATTTTTTTTTTTAATTTTTCAACCAATAAAAATTAATAGCAGTATAAAAAAGAGGTCAAAAAGCCAAAAATGCCTACAAAAATGTCCTCTTATGTAACAGGATTATATTTTAACAACCTGTCGTGTTCATCGTTCATGTAACATAGGTACTTACGCATATACGCTTCATGAAACAGTATTTCAGGCATAATGCATTTTATGGAACCATAAAAGGAATTTATCGCAAGATAATTATTGGTAAAATCCTGCCAAAATTTATATTCATTACTATACTGTACCTTCATTTTGGTAATATCAAAAATGTGTTATTTATTTCGTGGAGCTTGTTAAGCAATTTTTGTTATTTTTCCTCATTAATTTATGTAGAATTTAATAAATAGCCAAAGTTTTGATATTATTCTCAGAAATATACCTATTATAATTTGTTAAATGATCGTTAAGGAAAATCCACGATAACAAATGTTTGTTAGATCTTATAATAATGTTTTACATCCTTTGATAGTGAATTAATTGCTTTTGTCAAACTGATAATCTTAATTGCACGTCATTAACAGTACCTACCTACTATTTATTTATTTTATTTAACAGTTTATGTACACACATTTAAACAGACAAGAAGAAAGGAACAGACAAGTACGTAGAAAGGTGATGCTTATTTCTAAAGAAATCTCTTCCAGCATACCTGCGATAGGAAAGTAAATAAAGAGATATAGACAACATGTGTAAGAGAGCAAATACATTGAAAAAAAAAAAATATTCCCTAATTTATATACAATAATATACTTACATGCATACATACTAGCTGGTTCTATTTACCTACTCAAGGCTAATATCAAATTAATGATAAGAACCACGAATCATTACCACTAAATCATTTGATTACTTCCAGACTCGTGCAATAACATACTTAATAGTTGTATATTGGTTCCTGAATAGCGGTTATATTGACCGGCCAACGTTAGTGAAGAGACGAAAGTTTTCATAAGAGAGTCCAAAAAGTATGATGGCAGCTAACAGGAATTTAGAACTCTTTTTCGATAGGAAATCGTTTTGGATGTCGGGATCTGTTAGACTCTTTAAAATTTAAACCAGTTGGTGTTCCTCCAACTATCTTTGGTCGGGGGAGGTGTTGGTGCACTTAATGAGGGTTTTCATACAAATTCACGCCATCAATCGCCAAAATGGCAAGAGGTCTTCCACTTCGATACTTCATTCGTTTTATACATTAGTTAATTATTCAGTCATGACTAAAGAAAACACTTTGACACTTTTGACAGGTGCCCGGACCCGACGTCTCAGTGCTGCCACCTAGTGAATGTCATATCAGAAAACCCTAATTGTACCCTTACTGGTATAATTGTAAAACAGGGCAGCCAGAAGTAAAGGAACATTTAGCCACTACTGGCCAGCCAAAATACCTTTATAACCAACCTCGGAATTTGTTTAATTAAATAGCAATAATTCCTACCTCAATTTCTAAACAGTCAACCAGTCCCCTCCACAAGGCAGGAGCTAAGTGTGGCGGTACCAATTTAACCCCTGTCAGAAGTTTTTCAATTATGCCCCCAAGATAACACATACTTAGCCGACAAATATATTTATTACAACAAAGTTGATGTGGCTTCCTGGAACGTTAAAACTTGCCTTGTCTTATATAACCGGCAGGAAGTTTTAATCGACGCGACTTTCTTCTTCTTGTGCTGTCGTGACGGCACGAGATATAATGTCAGTCATGTGTCTGATTCAATCTTATGGAAAATCTGGGCTAACTAAAGCCTCTTCCCCACAGGCGCGTTTTTATCGGTCGATAATAACGCAAGCGCTTTTGCGATAACGCGTCCCGATTCCTTGCACACAGCTGCGTTTTTATCGTCCGATATTTCTAACGTCTGCGTGTAAAAAATACTTACTTATTAACGCAGGTGTGTGTGAGATCGCATGCGTCCTAATACAAATTGTTCTAAGAATATATTTCGGAATATCGCAGGACGGACAAACGCAAGTGTCGTTATTATCGCAGCAGTGTGTAACTTATTGGCCGTCCTAATACAAAATGTACTGAAAAAAGATATAGCAATAACGCTTCCGTTATTATCGACCAATAAAACGCGCCTGTGGGGGGAGAGTTAAAACGTTGGATCGATGTTTGAAGACTCAGAACCAGTCCGGGTTTAAAGCAAGCCATATTTTGCCAGCGTTTTCGTTTGAATTTGAGTCGTGCGAATACGCACAAAAACTCACGAATATGTCGAAAATCCTAGTTCTATGGGAGCTCACACATTGAGTTCGAATTACTTAGTCGTGCGTATAGATCAGGGGTCCAAAATCAATTCAAACTGTTTGTGATATTTAGGACTGGGAGTAATAAATACAAAATGGACATATTCCCGATGCAATTATTATGTCTGAATATGGAACAAAAACATGTAACCAGAATACGACCTCTGTTCAAAAGACCAGTGTCGTATGTTTACGTACGATAAAAATATCGTATTCAATGCCTAGGATGTTGTAATATGGGACCCATATGCAACCATTATTAAACCGTGAAAAAGACTGATTATCTCTACCTACCCTCATATGAATAAAATGTTATAATACGCCTTACATTACTGAAATTCGAGTAAACGAGAATCTTGTTTAACATTTACATAATTTCACGTTATTTGCTCACGAATCCTATGGGATATGAAATTGTGTATGAAAGAATGTGGGCGGAGCTTTAGGAACATAACGTGCTACGAACCATGTCCTTAGGTTTTTATTACGTGTGTGTGTTTCTTAGCTTGGTGTACTGTGTATGGTAAAGCAAAAACGGAGAAAATAATCAGTAGTTTATGCACGCATTTGTTCCTATCCAAGAGTTAAATGAGCTGAGACTCTGTGGTGTGTTGTGGCTTTGAAGTAGAAATATGTAATATTTTTACGTATAACTAGCGACCTGCTCCTGCTTCGCACAGATGCAATGGAAACTATGTCAAATCATCGAGATTTCTATGCTGTATCTAATCTGCAATCGCAATTCATTTGCCAAACATGTAAACAAATACGAGTTTTAGGAAAAATAACTGTAATGCCTACACATAAGGTTCAGTTTCCGCCACAACTTCATATTTTTTATGACTTTTTCAACAATACTAGTCGGTCTAAAATCAACTTTATTTACATTATCATAAAATTGATGTTTGTCTAAGTGGAAAAATCGTGTTTGTTTACATGTTTTGCAAATAAATTACGCATGTAGTATAAGTTAAATGTTAATGTATTAGTGCAACAGTGGTGGCCTAGTGGTAACGTCCCCGAATTACGTGTCGTAGGTCGTCGGCTCCGGGTAGGTACATAACTTTGTGTAATTTATTTATTCACCACTGCTCTCACAACGGTGAAGAAAAACATCGTGAGTAAACCGACGTCATAAAACCAATAATTCGAAGGCATATGATATCCACCGGCACTGGGCCCGCAGGGTGGATTATAGGCCACTCCCTCTCACAGAGAGGAGGCCTTTGTCCCAGCAGTGGGAACGTAATAGGCTGATTACATACATATAAATCTTTCGGAATAAATTCTCTCAATGATCGTGGAAACAGGATCAAAATACACTGTGTAGTTTTCAAGTACTAAGCGGTGAAACAGACAGACACGAAAAGCGACTTTATTTTATAGATTTTCCCATGTATTACTTTCCTACAATCTATCTCCATTATGTAGCTTTGTCAAGAAAATTGGATACTAGCTATAACGGTCCTCAAGAATTGGGCTATACAATGCAAAATTATTTTTAAAAATCGAATTGATAGTTCCGGAGATTACCCCTTACAAACAACTAGTAACGACTTATTTCTGTTGTTAAATTTGGTAATTAATTCTGGCTTTTAACTTTTGTTCATGATTTTCTTTTTGAAAATGGACCTTGTTTTTAGAGCTTTTACATATTAAAACGAATGCACACATGGACCGACATTGTTTTTGTGAACTTTGTGGAGTAATTTGAAAGCTACATTTATTTATGTTATTCAAAGGGTTTTATGTTTCGGTGCTTTTACCATAAATTGCTTACATTACCCTAAAACAAAACTATTTAGTTTTGACCCCTGAATAACTAGTAGTAAATATTTTAGCTAAATTGAATATAGGTTTTCATTATTTACTATAAATTATTCATTTAAACATGCATGTTATTTTTTTTTATTTTTTTGCATTTATTAAATTTTCATTTATAAAAACGTTCACTTTGTAGAATAAAGTATATGCTGCTTTAATATTAGGGATGATGAGTGGTATTTAAACGATGATTAAAAACTTACAATTACATGGGACTTTAATATAACTGGCGAAGTCTAGGTGTACTAAAGGTACACTTCTGCCTAGCCCTTCGGAAATAACAGGTGTTGTTATATTAATACAATTTAGAAGTGAATTCTAGCTCTGTTTATAAACCGTCAAGTGACTCAACACGTAGATTTAGAATATTAAATTAAATAGGCAATACAACTATAACCTAAGCCGTCCCCTACGTAGTTGGTAAAAGGCTAGGCAGATGCTGTCATCCAACCTAGCAATCTTTACAAAGAAAATCCGAGCTAATGCACCAATCAGGTTCCAATTCCCACAAGCATGCAGAATGTTGAAGCAATCCGTAAGAAAACCATTCCAGCACGATTCTAAAGAGCCATACGGAAACACATTGGAACTCAAGAATGTCCACTAAGCTCTTCTTTATTATACCAAATATCTTCGAGAATTTCAACCAGAATGGTACATGGTACGACCGATTTAAAAATGTCAAGAGTCATGTTTCATTCTCGCCGTAAATTGTGAGCTTAAGTATTTGATACTTTTCAAGGGGAATTCGAACAGCTAATTTGTATAAGTCTGCTAGCTTGTCAATGGCTAATTTTAGCTTTACTAATAGGCTCTTGTTATATGATCCGAATGTTTGAATGCTGAAGAAGATTTTTTTCTTTGAAGTGTATGTTGATTGATAAATCAACATACACTTCAAAGAAAAAAATCTTCGAGTAAATTTTTTATGTCACTCACGTCATATGAATTTCTGGTAAGGTAACCAAGCTTCTTTATTTTCAAGATTCGTGAATTGATTTAATTAATGACTAATGAATGAATTTCCTGAACTCTAATTGTGTAGCACTTTCAATCACAATCTAAGGGTTTTGAAGGTTATTCCTAATCCATTGCTTCATAGGATTGAAAAGTTCGCCTGCTCAAAAATGTGAATAACGCAATGAATGTGGTTGAACTGTCAAAATGGAAGAATTTGAGATCGATTGTTATTGATTTTATGAGTGTTACGCAATTACCTCGCAGCTCTACACAACATGCGAAAACTAAAATCATCTTTTCTAGCAGAATAACACAAAACTTTTACTTTACTATTCCGCTAAATTGCTCACTTCATAAGCAATCAGGTCCATAGGCAACTTTGTAGTATAAATGAAATGGTCTTTATTACCTTACTATTCCGAAAGTGTAGGAATTTCGTTAAGTTGGACATAAAAAGCGGAATCCAATTTACGTCGCGGGTAGATAGAAATCAGTTATGTTTCCTATGAATTTATTTGATGTTGTTTATTAGATTTTTAGGGTTCGACTGTACCGAACTATGAAAGGAGGTGGGATAAAAAGTGATACTATGACATAGGAACTCATTTATATTCCCTTTGCAAGCAATTTACAGGGAAAAAGTTGCTTTTGCGCGTAAATTCATTTGAGTCGACTTTGGAAGCAGTACCACCCTCCAGGGGTGGATTATTCAAAAATTCTTTTTTACCACTTAACGCTTAAAATATAATAATTATTCTATTTTATATTTCTCTTAGAACTGCTTAATTAATTTTCAACTAGTTTATTTTGTCGAAAAAGCTACCAGAATTTACCACTTTTCTTTCAAACTAATTGCGGTCGAAAAGCTAGTAACACAGTGTATTGCAAGTAATGCTTAGGCATAAAATCCTTTAAAGTGGCTCCGGAAAACGAGAAAAATTTACATTTGTGGGTTTCCCCCACTCGAAAGCAAGCCTGCATGAAACGTAACGACCGTTAAAAGCATTATGTAAATGAACCAAACTCTGTATTGGGTGATTAGATTAGAACAAAGTGTGTCTATTATTCCAATTGGGGACAGGATCTGTTAAGTAAATTGCTTGTAGTACACCTTGTGAAGTCAGCACCTGGATCAGTTTTGCTTGATAAACCATCCTGAATATAGTTTGAGACGGGGGGCAGTGCAGGTCGCTCCGCTCTACCAGTCCGCACTCAACGCTCATGGCGTTCCGGCGTCCACCTCGCTGCGCATTCTTAAAGCACGGTACAGCGGTTTCGGTCAAACTATAGTATGTTGTTTCATGTTATTTTACTTCTCCAATGCTGCTACTTTGCTGACTAGCTAATATTTTTATCATGGTATGGGCTATTCTCAGTCCGTTACAAGAGAAAAAGAATTTAACTGTAACTGTCTTAGATAAGACATTCACGACCGACGTTAAACCATTAGTAAGTCAATGCAATGTAACTTTTAACACGGTAAGGTAAGGCATAAATTAGAATGATTGCCGAAAGTTTTATCAAAATCACAGCTATCATTCTAATTCATACTTTATAACATTAAGATAAGAGTTACATTGCAATGACTAAGTAATGGTTTTACGTTATTGAATGAGCTGCTATATTTCGTCTTTACCAGTGTGTGTCTGGATTGAGGAGCCAATCTCATATCGGAACGAGGGTACTACCAATATTTAGTAGTAAATTAGCCGATTTTGTAGACCGGATCCTGGAATTTGTAGTAAAACCCTTAAAAAGTTATACGACGTTAAAGGTGGCTCCTCAATCCTGATGTCTGGATTGAGGAGCCACCTTAGAACTCGAAAACTAGCCAAGGGATATTTTTGAAAATTTTGTAGGATTTAGTAGTACTTTTGCGTAATCTCTACAAAAAAAATGGGGTTTGTACGGTCGATTTTGAGATAGCTACAACGTTTTAATTTTTCATAAAAAAACATAAATTTCACCGCGCTTTATCTCGGAAAGTTATCAACCAATTACAACAGATTTTTTATATGATTTAGTAGTAAATGTGCTCGAATTTGTACAATAAAAATAAAATGGAAAAGCTATATAATTTCGGTAACACAACACATTTTATGTGGCTCCTCAATCCTGACGGTCTATAGAAATGATATGTACGTAGCTACTAAAGTAGTTGATCAAATCGGATAACAATAACACCAATATTTAGTAGAAATTTCTACTAAATATTGGCGTAATCCAACATCCTGCGCATTCAGTATTTCAAAAGATATTAATAAAATAAACATTCCTTAACAAATTAGTGAATAGGGTGACCATAAATAATTCAAAGAAGACCATTGTTTGAAATAAGTAGTTTTATTTGCATATTAGTTACACGTAGGTAATCGTACTTGTAGAATGATTTTTCTACAAGTACGATTACCTACGTGTAACTTATGTAATTGTGGTTTTAGATTATTTGAAATACTAGCTGCGCCCCGTGGACCAACCTTCATAAGTCTCGATTCCGTGGGAATACCGGGATGAAAAGTATTCTATGTCCTTACCCTATGCTCGCTTGTTATGCTCTACCCATGTGCCAAATTTCATTAAAATCCGTTCGGCCGATATAGCGTAACAAACAAACAAACTCACTTTCGCATTTATAATATTATATAGTTAGGATATTTATGTAATGAACCTAATGAAATGAAATTCAGTAACCGATGATGAATTTAATGATACTTATTTTATACAAACTTATGTTTAGTTTGATTACTTAAACAATATTTTAGTTCCTGATGTATCGATAGATGGCGTTATACATTTAGCACTCTCCGCTGAATTGCGGTGATAGGAATCTCCGCAGAAACATGACCTCTTCGTGTATAGTAAAATAAATTGTCTTCGTCAAAGTTTCTATTCATACGTTATGATTTTAAATGCATTATTGTTTCGCTGTTATTTTTCACAACATTATTGCTATAGTAACGTAAAGAATGTTATAGACAAGCATTAGATTAGAAAAAAAATCGGTTAGACATAAATGATACAAACTCCATTAAAATGCTTAAGGGTAACGCTTAAGCATTTTAACAGTTTTTTAATAGAAAATTTACAGATCATTGTAATGCACTGCCCTGCCGCACAAAGGATCGCAAAGGAAATGAAGGCACAAAATCCGGCGGCCATGCCGCCAGCATAGTGTGTAGGAACCATAACAGGCGCCTCTAACTTTTTTAGTACCTACTATACAAACGGGTTATAAACAAAATCAATCATTCTGCCTAGCCTCTTCCCGACTATGTTGGGGTTGGCTTCCAGTCTAACCGGATGCAGCTGAATACCTGTATTTTACATGGAACGACGTGGAGTATTTTACAACCAGGTTGTATACCTAATTAATAAATAAAATAACAATACATATATTAGCCTTAACCTAACTAAAATTATAACAAACTAAAATAAAGTGTCTTAAAATTCCGCATCTCTGTCGACTGATAATGTACCAAAGAGACTGACGGCTTATCAAATAATGTATTTACAGGAAGTATAATCACCAGAGTCAACAATTCAACTCACTAAGTTAGAATTGGCCTCAAATGGCATGATTTCGTTGCAGTATTTGGACAATTTAAACTGAGTCGTAAGAATGATTATAAAGAGTTAAATTTTTTGTATAACCCGACTGTGGCGAAGCCAAAAAAGGAGTGTTATGTGTTTGAGCTGAATTTTTATCTATGTATGTCCGTCCCTATGTTCCCTCGTAACTACTAAACGGCTGAACCGATTTACATGAATGATATGTCGTTAGATTCTTCTTTATTGCGTGAGTAACACTGAATGTTTGTCAATGTAAAAAAAAACTCTCAAAGCCTATCGAGTGGGGTTTCAAAATGAAGGGCTTTAACAGCTGATTACAAAATATAAACAAATTATATGATTAAAAGTAATTTTAAAAATGATAAAATAACTAAAAAATTTAATATAAAAAGTAAATTTAAAAAAATCTAAACAAAATACCAAAAAAAGATGGAAACAAGATGACCTATTTCTGTCTCCAATCCCACTTAATACTATATACAATCTCATGCAGTCGGAAACATCTTTTTAATAAGAACCTATTGCCTCCTTTCATTCAAGTTCATTTTTTACGCAGTCGGGTTGTTGTTTTTTTTCATTTACTTTTTGATCATATATGGATACCGGGCAGATAATTGCACAAAACATAAGATAATTTGAATTGGGAATTCCATCTTGAATTTCTTCACAATTATGTGCCATCCAATATTGTGTCGTTTGATTTAAATGGCAGTGACAAATTTATTTTAGAAGATATACATCATCATCCGCATCACATTATAGTTAAAGGTATAACATACTCTCTCATTGGAGCTATAGAATTTATTCCAGCACTCAGTGAAATTGGCATGGGCATAAATGTCACTACATTATGGATAGTCAGTTTTTTTGCTATGACGATTATGAAACCAAAATTCGCAATAGTACAAAATTACCAAAATATTTTCATATTACATATGGCAAAATTTAAAGTTGGGGGGGGGCATAGACCCGCTAATGGTCCAAAATTTTAAGGGAATATCGGGTAGCAAGATTACGTTACGCCCGCGAACACGCACAGTGGGGAGACGAAGAATGGGCAAGAGTAATGTTTTCTGACGAATCCAGATTTATGCTGTGTGCAAGTGACGGGCGGCGAAGGGTCTACAGACGGCCAGGGGTAGACTTTATTCCAGCTTGTTTTGAGGAAAAAGTGCCGGTTGGCAGTGGATATGTTATAGTTTGGGCTGGAATCTCTTTAGAGCGTCGTCGCTCGGAGTTAGTGCTGATGCTGAAAATTCTTTGTGATTTCTTTTGTTATTCTTGGTGTTTGTTTATTCTATGGGATATTGCTCTTTTAGTTTATTTTTATTTTTTATTCTTGGTGTTAATATTGTGTTCATAATTTAAGTACTGATTGGTGAAGAATTATTCATGTGTAAGTAAAACTCTGTTTATGATCATAGTTTGAATTATTTATGGTCACCCTATTCACTAATTTGTTAAGGAATGTTTATTTTATTAATATCTTTTGAAATACTGAATGCGCAGGATGTTGGATTACGCCAATATTTAGTAGAAATTTCTACTAAATATTGGTGTTATTGTTATCCGATTTGATCAACTACGTTAGTAGCTACGTACATATCATTTCTATAGACCGTCAGGATTGAGGAGCCACATAAAATGTGTTGTGTTACCGAAATTATATAGCTTTTCCATTTTATTTTTATTGTACAAATTCGAGCACATTTACTACTAAATCATACAAAAAATCTGTTGTAATTGGTTGATAACTTTCCGAGATACAGCGCGGTGAAATTTATGGTTTTTTATGAAAAATCAAAACGTTGTAGCTATCTCAAAATCGACCGTACAAACCCCATTTTTTTTGTAGAGATTACGCAAAAGTACTACTAAATCCTACAAAATTTTCAAAAATATCCGTTGGCTAGTTTTCGAGTTCTAAGGTGGCTCCTCAATCCAGACGTCAGGATTGAGGAGCCACCTTTAACGTCGTATAACTTTTTAAGGGTTTTACTACAAATTCCAGGATCCGGTCTACAAAATCGGCTAATTTACTACTAAATATTGGTAGTACCCTCGTTCCAATATGAGATTGGCTCCTCAATCCAGACACACACCTTTACCAGTCTGCGTAGTTTCCAGCCAAACCCAAAATATTCCAGATACTTACCTAACAGAAACCCTCAATTTAGCAATAAACGAAATGGCAAATCAGAATGTAAATTAAAACAATCAAACGCAATCAAATTTCTGTAATTAACAGAATGATTCGACAATTTAATTACGTGTTCACAGCAGAAGGTTTGGGCTCTTCTGGCTTTTCGAATTTTATGGTGCTTTGTCATTGCCCCGCTCAATACCCTGGAGGGATAACAACGAAATTAATTTCGAGCATTAATCAAAATAAATATGACATGGCTTTAGCAACAAATAAACCTTTACACTTTCCGCGCTGTAATTTTCGTGAGGAATTTCTTTACCTGTGAGGAAATAAATGAACAATTTTTTAAATTTAATTGCAGAGTGAGTCATAGAAAATGTATGTCTTTAGAGTAATTTTGAAATAAGCACCAAAATAGTACCTAAGTACATTTATTTCATAGGTAATAAACGAACCATAAAATATTAGTTGCAATCAATCAATCTGCCTAGCCTTTTCCCAACTATATTGGGGTCGGCTTTCAGTTTAACCGTCTGCAGCTGAATAACAGTCTTTTACATGGAGCGACTGCCTATGTGACCTCCACAACCCAGTAACTGGCTAATACGATACCCCTTTGTAAGACAGGTTGTCAGATTTTCGGGCTTGGTTCCGTGGTTTCCGAGTCTCGGTATGTAAAGATGAATAAAAAAAAAAATATGATGATAAAATAATAGTTGCATTAAGACATTATATACACGATTCTCATAAGCATTTCTATTTGGATGAATCAACCATATTAAAACGTGAAAAAAATGGTTGGGCCGTGTAACATTGCCATTACGAACGTGTTTTCGGGGATTATAAAAGGCTATACCAAAAATATTAAGCATTACTTCAATTTATTAGAAATTTCATAATCCTGTTTCGTTAAGAGTCTATTTTGTTTCAAAACTGGATCACAGGAGCATTATGAAATTGAGGTTAATCTACCGTTTTCGTGTGCAAACGATTTAGCAGCCCGTTTTGTGGAAACAATGGACCAAGATGGCTCTAATATTTTACCCGGAGCCAAATAAAACATTAGAACTTCGAGCAGCAGCTGCTTTATGGCTATTTAGACATATAATATTTAACCTGACGAGGGTAATCCGTAATTGGTCGACGCGTAGTACATAACTATAGATAGATTGCAGTGCTTACACGGGCACTACAGGGTAACATTAAATTTGCTAGCGAAACGCTGCAAATGTGATGGGTATCGATAACTAAACATGATTAATTGACGATGTTTTTTTGTGGGTCAAACTCAAAGCATTTATTTCAATTTTATTAAATCATTTACAAACACTTTTGGATTGTCAAAGAGTCGATCAGTTAGTCAAAAAGTTAAAGCTAGGTCATCGACCACAGTAAGTGTATTAGTTATAAAAATCTGTATTTTTTATAGGTACAATGCAATTTTAGCAATCTGTGTAGTAGTCTATTACTGTTTTATTGACGACTGCCCACCGATGTGGCTTCAAAGCGAAATTAAAACATTCTTCATCTGGCTTACAACGACGAGGAAAATGATCGAGAAAAATAAACTAATACCAGAAGTATTATGCTCTCATACATTTATTCTTACCATAAGTTCATTCGGGAAACAAATAAAAAGACTGGATCACATCAAACTTCGCCGTTCTTCCGAACAAAGATAAAGTTTTCCACATAATCATAGTTATGTGGAGTCCCATGTAATTGTTCACGCAACTCTCGCTTTGACGTTCAAATAGAATAATCTATGGTCCGGAATACGGGTCGGTATGAAAATGACAGACAGAATGTAATAAAGTAAGCTCAGGCAAAAATACTTCTCCAGTTTCTAAGTCAAACGGTACCGAAATCGGATATCGGCCTTTTAATTAAAACCCTTTTGAGAAATAAGTATAAAGTTTTGTAATTTTATGCTTCAGGGTAGGGTGAAAAAAGAGAAAGTTGTCAACGAAATATGTTAATAAGTTTTAAAGTTCAACAACCTTTTTAAGTAGGTACAGTGAGGCGGAATAAAATTTTTGAGACTGGTAAAAAAAAAAGTACTTTTTGTAAAACGAAAAAAACAAAGTTGTAACGCCTTATCTAATGACGTCTATTATTGCTGACCTCATTCAAATAAAAAAGGACAGTTGGTCTTTATATCTTCTAAGTGTGTCTTTTATGAATAAGTCGGTAGATAATAAGGGCGGATTTGACCAATGAAACTGAACGCGATCGGCACATCTAAACCGCGTTCAAGAGCTGTCACTGTCATTACGATGGAATATTGACACTGACAGCTTTTAAAAACGCAGTTTTGATTTTTAATGGTGAAATTGGCACTAAGAGAATAGACGACTATGTCGAAAATAGTTTTTTTACGCACCGAGACAATTAATTATTAAAAAGTTTATATTTCGGAATTTAATTGTTTTAACTTTAATAAATACGTACACGTGTATGTTAAATAATACAAAAAATAAACTACTTATAAATAACGTTCCTTTCTCTTTTGTTTGTTTTACATTCCATTTTGAAATTGTTTTTTCCGGAAACAAAATATTAACCTGAGTGATGTATTTCCACTATTCGTTCGTAAAACACAAACATAAATACATGATATGTATTCATAACCACGTTGAATATTAACCGTAGGTTTCCATACCTTTTTTTGCTGTTCCAACCCTTTGAATTGTTTCTGTGATATCGGTAAATAATAGCAACATTATACCTTTGTGTTCAATTTTGATCTCCAATTTATGTTCGGTATTTGAATGGAAATTCCCGGTCCGTTACTGGTACTGGTTTGTTTTTGTTTATAAAGGGACTGTTTATATACATGTTGTTAATAAATGTTTGTTTTGTCGTAGCCGACAGTAAGTTTGCTTGTAACCACAATAGGACAAAATTCTATTTTAGCTGTAAAACCCGGAAGTTAAAACCTTAGATAGAGATTATTTTCTTTTAAATTTTGTGAATGAGAGAACGTTGTAGACATAACAGACTGTAGATCGGTGGACCATTTAATATTTTGCTAAGTACCTGGTACTTGTTGATGGGCCTTTTTTTTTTTTTTTTTTTTTTTTGGTTGGGAAATTATCAAATAACTTCTCCCGCTCTGGGTGGAGCGGGAGGGCGTGTCAGACTTTTACTGACTAAAACCCACCCGTGTTCCTTCCGTTGCCTGTGTGCCGAGGTCGCGATATCCCTTTCAGACAAACCCGCAACCCCGGCAGGCATTGGCCCTTTCGGACCCCGTCAGTTGGTGCTGACATCTCTTTGAGGCGCGCGTGGAACACAACGCGCCGTCGACCCGGGCCTGGTCCCTATCGGACGGCGAGCTACCCATTGCTCACCGTCCGCAAGCCCGCGCCTACGGTGGCCGGAAGTCGGCTCTCGACTCCCGACGCCCGGGGCGTATTTTGCCTCTCCATCGCGCGCTCCGCCTGATGGGCCTACACTGTCCTCTCATACCTTTTAACACTGTAACTTGGAAACATTGTAAAAACCATTTACTTTTAAAAGAGTAACCGTGGAGTTTCTTGCCGGCTCTTCTCCATAGGAAACGACCAATTGGAACCGTGCACCTAGCTTCTGACGTATCATAAGTGCCCCTGTAGGTTTATGTGAAATAAAAATATTTTGAATTTGAATTTGAATTCTAAGGTTGCCTGGTAGAGATCGCAGAAAGCGATAAGGTCGCCCATTGTATATTTTGTAGTGCTTAATTATTATTTCTTGTTATGTATTTTTGTGGTGTACAATAAAGTATATATAAATAAATAAATAAATAGATACTAGAAAAATAAACCGAATCCACTAACGAAAAAGTTAAGAGTCCGCCATGTTGAATTTTCTGACGTCATAGACAGTAGATACAACGAACACCGCCTTCGGTTCAGTTGAAATAGTCCAGTTTCTTGCCCGTTCTTCTCCATAAGAACCTACTATGCTTTGGAATGGGCAACTAGCTTCATCTTTCAGACTGACCGACTCCTTCACAGTTTAATAGTGCCTGTAAATGGTTTAATTGAAATAAATGCTTCGAGTTTGAGTTTTAAAGTTTGCACACTCCGGGTTTAACGCGTCCCAGGTTTCACCATTGTGTGGATCGCCCGGAGGACACGGTGGAGCATACGGTGGAGGTCTGCCCGGCTTGGGCGGAGCACCACCTTGTTCTCGTGTAGGCGATCGGTGGCGGTGACCTCTCGCATCTGGCCCTGGTCCAGGCCATGGTACGGAGCGAGAGGGCATGGGAAGCCGTCACCTACTTCAAAAGAGAAGGCGGCACGCGTGAGGGAGAGGCAAATTTCGCGCCCTCACGCCCCAAGCCACCGCAGGAGACGCCCAGGGCGTCGGGAATTGCTGGCCGATTCCCGGCCACCGTAGGCGCGGGCTTGCGGACGGTGAGCAATGAGTAGCTCACCGTCCGATAAGGACCAGGCCCGGGTCGACGCCGCGTTGTGTTCCATGCGCGCCTCAAAGAGATGTCGGCACAACTGACAGGGTCCGCTAGGACCGATGCCTGCCGGGGTCGCTGGAAAGTCCGAAAGGGATACCCTGGCAACGTACAGGCAACTGAAGGAATACGGGTGGGTATTAGTCAGTAAAAGCCTGACACGCCCTCCCGCTCCGCCCAGAGCGGGAGAAGTTATTTGATAACCTGACACCCAAAAAATAAAAAGGTTTACAAACGCGTCTAATACATAACTGATGAGATTCTTTGAAGAATTAACTGCTTCCTTATGTCTTTGCCGTAAAATAAAAAGTGACTTAACGATGCAAATCTATGGCCGGGCTGTGGTTAGACACTATTCTAGTTGAGGTTCCACGACCATCTGCCACCATCCACCACGTAAGAAAACAAACGAAAAGTTTTATACGTTTTCTTCAAAGAAGAACTTTTTTTACCCGATTACGGCGAAGCAAAAAGGAGGGTTAAGATTTTGACCGGTATATATGTATGTATGTACCATCAAAGAAGTTCATATCTAACCAGTTTCAAAACAAAATCCCGTGAACACAATGACCACATCTGTTACCGGCCCGGTGCTACAGCCGCCGAGCGCTGCAAGCAAGAATTGTCCTTACGGTGGTCAGATACGAATGTACGTATGTTCATCTGTTATCTCATAACTTCTAAACTAGGTACTGATCATAATTTGACAAATGAGGTGTCATATTCAGCTGCATCCGGTTAGACTGGAAGCCGACCCGAAAATAGTTGGGAAAAGGTTAGGCAGATTGATACTTAAAAGCGATGTAAAGTATTCTTTGCAAGTTAGGTATTAAGTAAACTCTAAACTAAGTTTAACTAGGTTGTTTCTCTTAATAGTCGGTTCACCTCAACAGCGGGTGAAGATTGAACTTATAACCTCTCGTTCGTCGTCGTCAAATTAGTTCACAATATGATTTTAAACATGCAATTTTGTAGTGAGTTACCGGTAGTTAATTTGGGACTTCGAGCTTTGGAAAAAGATAATACCTAACACAAGTATTTTTCAAAGTTATTTTTCTTTTAGTTATGTTTTGGTGCTTGAATGATTTTGACAGGGCGTTGTTGGCAAAAAATGAAAGAGGAACTTTATATCTATACACCGTAAGGACTATTTCTGCTTACAGCGCTCGGCGGCTGTAGAACCGGGGCGGTAACAGATATGGTCATCGTGTTCACGGGATTTTGTTTTCAAACTGATTAGGTATGAAGTTCTTCGATAGTACAATAAAGAGTTCCGTTCCTTATAGTCATTTCGTAAGAGCTACGAACCTTCTTTTGTTTTACCGAATCTAAATCAACCAATCCCAATTTGGAACATTCTTTTTCCTTGACACATTGTCCGGAGTAAAATACCTACCTACGAATACCTATGAATCCTAAATTGCCTACCTAAAGGAGAACTTTTGTTACTGGCAAATTAACCTTTGCAATATTTATCAGTTTGGGGACCCTTCGTTTCCAATACTAATTACTTTCCTTATAGCTACGCTTTTTGGATCCACGCTAAATTCAGTACTAGTTTCTTGGACAAGTTCGAGTTGTTGGGGGTTCCGTAGGAGAACAGGACCCTTAATTGAATTTCGCCTTCTTTCCGTCCTTCCTTGCGTCTTCTCTTGTATTTGCACGAGTTAAGCTTTGTGCAGACTTGCGCGACGCGACAACGCGACGCGACACCGGTTATTGTTATACCATGAAGTTTTTTTAGAAATCGTATTGTTTGAGTTGCGTCGCGCTGGTCTGCACAGGCCTTTAAGTGCATAGAACATGGCTCATGCTGGGACATCGAACCCAATAAGTTCTTTATTAGTGATCGATGTGCTGGGATAAAAATAGTAACCAGTCAGCTAGGTTGGCTGACTGCTTAAAATTAATTAGAGTATCATCATTCATTGAAGTTTTTTTATGCACCAAGATTCAGCCACTGCGATTCTTCATACAAATGTATTCCCCGTTATTATTCCTGAATAATGCCTCTAGAGCATTTTTTTTTTACGAATTTGTCTGATTAGAGGACTATCAGACAAATTCGTAAAAAAAATAACATAAAAGAAAATGATAGGAACCTAGACAAACTCTTTCTTAAATTTTTTATGTAAAACATAATTGAATCAGCTTAGTTTTCGAGGAGAAACAAGGGAATACTAAACGACGATACGTTGTATTTTTATTTTGCGATATAATCGGCCGGAGCTGCAGCTGTCCCTATCGCACTCTACGGGGGCAGACTTGAGGTAAGACGACGGCAATAGTTACTTCAAATACCTACTTTTCAAATTTCTCGCAGACCCTGTTCGCTCTTAATTCAACCATACACCTGTCTATAGGAGCCTTAAGTCTGGTTCTGACTCATAACAAAACTAAGTTCAGTTATTAAATCTGCTATTTTCGCCACTTACCTCCAATGTATATTCTAATCAAATGCATCGTTTCTAATATTATTATCTGACAGTGACTCCCGTCTGTTTGTTAGCCTTTTTTTTTTTTTTTTTTGAGGATGGGAAATTATCAAATAACTTCTCCCGCTCTGGGTGGAGCGGGAGGGCGTGTCAGACTTTTACTGACTAAAACCCACCCGTGTTCCTTCCGTTGCCTGTGTGCCGAGGTCGCGATATCCCTTTCAGACAAACCCGCGACCCCGGCAGGCATTGGCCCTTCCGGACCCCGTCAGTTGGTGCTGACATCTCTTTGAGGCGCGCGTGGAACACAACGCGCCGTCGACCCGGGCCTGGTCCCTATCGGACGGCGAGCTACCCATTGCTCACCGTCCGCAAGCCCGCGCCTACGGTGGCCGGAAGTCGGCTCGCGACTCCCGACGCCCGGGGCGTCTCCTGCGGCGACTAGGGGCGCGAGGGGGCGCATTTTGCCTCTCCCTCGCGCGCTCCGCCTCCTCCTTCGCGAGCATTACTGCTTCGCAGAAGGAGGTGACGGCCTCCCATGCACTCTCGCTCCGGACCATGGCCTGAACCAGGGCCGGACGCGAGAGATCGCCGCCGCCGATCGCCTCCGTGAGGACACGGCGGTGCTCCGCCCAAGCTGGGCAGACCTCCACCGTATGCTCCACCGTGTCCTCCGGGCGATCCACACAGTGGTGACACCCGGGCGTTTCCTCCCGCTTTATCCTGAACAGGAACCTCCCGAAACAACCATGTCCGGTGAGGACCTGTGTCAGGCGGAAGGTGAGGACGCCGTGGCGCCTCTCTAGCCACTCCTCAAAGAGGGGACTTATCGCCACAATTGTGGCGTGCCCAGCGCTGGGTTGCGACAATCGCACTCTCCATGCCGCCATGAGATCCCGCCGGAGCTCTGTCCGCTGTGCCGCGATTTCTCGCGGCAGCGGAGTTACGCCCCGGCGTTTTGCCTCCTCGCGCAACTCCCACATGTGCGCGAGGACTTTTGCCTCCAGATCCCATGGCTCTGTTTGTTAGCCTGGGACCTCAAGAAGGCTAGTTTTCATCCTGGGATATGTAGCAGTGATAGCCTAGTGGTGTGACCGTTGGACTGCCGTCAAGTCATAGGTATCGAGTTCGAACCTAAGGCACACACGTCTCACTTTTCGGATTCATGTGCGTATTGTATAATTATCACTTGCTTCAAAATCGTAAGGAAACTGCCTGAGTGATATTTCTCGACGGCATGTGAAGCCAAGTCAGAGGCGCATGGGCGGCTTCAAAACTCTGACACCAGGTTAGTCACTAACGACACGAAAAGAAGAAAAAGATCTTAGGATTTTTTTTTAAATGATGAAATACAAAATACACGCAGAAAAAGTCACGGGAAACAGCTAATATTCTATACGGGACCATGCAGAAAATTTGTGTCTTCCAACACAAACATGGCAGCATTTTTATTTATTCACCAATCACAAAGTAACAAAGGCGGGATAATGGATGGTCGCCATTACATAAGTGAATTAGTTAAGAGTAGTTAGTTTGGAGGACAAACTTACGGCACGGCTAATGAAGCAAATTTATTATGTATGCTACATAGCTGCACGGTGGGTAATCCCTCTTCAAACACAAGCCATTTTGTGCTAACGATACAAGGGGCGCTTGCATTTATGATACGGAACTTTTAGACTTTAAAGAATTTTAGGAAAAAGATAAAGTACAGACTAGTATTTTGCAATACAATAATGTTTTTTTTTTTGGCGTTTGACATCTCTCCTCTCACGTTCCTGCAATTATAATCTAAAAAAAAAGATGGTGCTGGTGATGGCGGTGGTGATGATGATGAATATCGTTTATATCATATATACCTCAGCCCAGATGTCAGATGTTACACATATGGGCGACTACTGTAAAGCTCGCTCTTTTTTTAAATAATGATAAGGCTTTGTTCTGATCGAAATAGGTACCATCGAAGAAGTTCATATCTAACTACCGTAAGGACTATTCTTGCTTGCAGCGCTCGGGCACTATAGAACCGGACCGGTAACAGATGTAGTCATCGTGTTCACGGGATTTTGTTTTGCAACTGGTTAGATATGAACTTCTTTGATGGTACATTCAATCATTGTTACACATAATAATTATGATACCTCCAAATTAGTTTTCGCCCTTCCCTGTATGATGAAGTTATAAAATTAAGTGGCTGGCAAATATCAGGCCGGTAACTTTAAAATACGCGAGTAATACGTTTGTCATTTTCAGAAAAGCCAAGATCGTCACTCTTGTTTTGGATAATATAAATGACAGTATCATTTATCTTACTAACAGCCAGCTTGCAGCAATTTCTAACCATAAATAACAGGATATATCTCTCATCGAAGTTCGCATCCCTTCTGATGAAAACATAACAAAGTCAAAGACCTAATGTAAATAAATATTTCAATTCACCACATGTGTACTAGTTTCTGTCCCACAAATTCTTGTACATTTAATACTGGGTCTGTGTACTCGGATAGTTTATATTGCGCCAGATGGCAGTACACACCACCCACTCCCAGGACATGGTACACGCTTAGAATTTATTACAAACGTGTGTTTTTTACCGTTTCATGCTGGCTAACTTATCTTGACTGTCCTTTGTGAGCTGGCGTAGATAACGGATCCTTATTGGTCGAAATTGTGTGATTCCTCAGGGAAATAGGTCGTTGGGAAAATTCCAGTGGATGGCCATTTTGGTTGATTTGTTTAGTGATGTTTTGAACTTCGAATTTTATTGATACTTTGTATTTTCATGTATAAGTACTAAACCACTGGTGTTTAGCTTTGCTTTTTCTTAACGTATGTTTGTCAAGTATTTTTTTTTATTCTATTGCCCGTTACATTAAATAGCCGTTGCTAGAAATCTTAGTTGGCTGCTAGAAAGCATACAATTTAGATAGGAGGATGAACATTCATCTCTCCTTAATTTTTTTCTTTAAAGTTTTTGCTATTTGTCGGTAATATTTTCAAGCGTTTGTATAAACCTAAGAACATAATTTCAATGCTGTAATATTTTCAAACATTAACGCGAAAACGTAACATGCCAATTTCCAAAAGGTAAACAAAAATATTATTATTCAAATGCGGCAATAAAAATCAGAACCTGATACTAAAATATCGCACTGCACCATTTTACATTACAAGTCTCATCGGCTCCCGACTATAAATATGGTACGGCAACTCCGTAAACAGATGTCCCTAGCCATAAAGAGTTAATTATCATCTAAGAATACCGTCCCTTGCCGTCGGCACGAGAATAGATCCCTTGGGAACTTTGTTGCTCTAACTTTTTATTTTGTTACTAAGTTACATTGAAACTTGATATATTAGAAACTGCTGGTAGTGAGGAATATTGTATGTGAGTTGAATACTAATGAGTTAGGAGGTAGTTTAATGGGAGAGGTGATTGGTATCAGTTTCTGGGTGTAATTGATGATTGTTTATTGATTTAATTAATAATGATGAATTATCGTAACATCGTTACATCCCACCTGTATTCTACAGAGTGGTAAACAGAAGTGCATATTACACCTAACTTTCGCCAAAAAGTCCTATTATGTAACAACAATACAGGGTCAAAAAATAATTAGCTAGCGAAACTCCGCAGACGTGATAGGTATCGGTAGGTATCTAAACACGATAAAATTAAAATATAAAAGATTTGATGATTTTTTTGGGGTCAACAAACGTTTGTAGTGATGTTAAAATCAGTTCTTTATTGTTTTATCGTGTTTAGATATCGAGACCCATCACATTCTGTGAAATTTACACAAAATAAAATGTTTTTTAAACTGATATTTCAAGTGACTACACTACCTGCGGTTGATGACGCCAATATTTTTTTCTTATTTTTTTAATTTTTTTTTTTGTTTTATCAAGTTTATATATACTCATCACTTCTGTGGAGTTTCACTTGCAGATTTTATTTGACCTTGTATAATATTGATGATTAGGTATCATCAATATCTAATAATAGATTATCTAACTTCGCCTAAAAAAGTCGAGAGGTGTCTTGAGAAACCCGGTTGGAATGAAGTTTCTTTCGCTGTATATTGTGCATTAAATAACAGGCGCAATAAAATAGGTTACCAAGATTTGAGAGCTAAAAAAATAAAAACACATTTTCTTCAGTCTAGCCCACATTTGCTTCGGTCTAGCCCACCATTGCTTCGGTCTAGCCCACAATTGCTTCGGTCTAGCCCACATTTGCTTCGGTCTAGCCCACATTTGCATCGGTCTAACCCACATTTTCTTCGGTCTAGCCCACATTTGCTGCAGTCTAGCCCACATTTGCTTCAGTCTAGCCCACATTTGCTGCGATCCAGCCCACATTCGGCAAGTGTGTAAGGAACTTCGTTCTAAAACATCTACAATAAACTGAGCGACAAATTTTAATGATCAAAAAACTTATTAGCTTTCAAGAATATGCGTATTCTCTTGACAAATCTTATAGCGGCGTCCTTGGGATGGAGAGGTTGGAACATTTTTTTAAAGATTACTACAAACATACTTACATACAATGTATGTTTGGCCAAAGAACCAACGTTGCCGTACAACGTGGCAATGATGCCAACCTTTTGGGGACTTTTCCTGTTGACAGCGATACGGCGAATTTTTTTATGGTAATTTCCCCCCTTTTGTATAAGTACCTACTTGTACATATTTCAAGTCTGTTCGTTTTTGAATAATACAACATGCAAAAAATACCCAGACCGATCCGTGAGGGTGTTGTTAGGTATCGTAATGAGAGTATATTTATGTGGAAACATCCAGGAAAAAAAAAAAGAAATCGTCACATTTTTTTTTCAATGGGGAATTTTACCGGAATATTGGGCGCGGGCCGCCGTCGTTTAGCGGGTGTCTAAAAGTTATAACTTATCGGTAATTTTGGTACTATTATAAATTTTGCCTCCTGCTTCTCTATAAACATCAGCTGCATATTACTAACAGTTAAAGTCCCATGCATTACAAAAGCAGTAAAAAATTACAAACTTCATTTCAGTCGACGAATGAGTGACAAATGTCACACGAAATATAATAAAGCAGTCGACATTATCATTCATTTATCATTCGTCGTCGTAATAATGTCACGTTAGGTACTACGAATATAATAATCTCTCACAGTTGCATGTGTAGGAGAGGAGGCATTTAAATCAGACGTCATTTTAGGGTTGATAGTTGAAAACAAAATAGATGGGAAAGATAAAACCTCACACACGAAGGGAACACCATACAATATTTAACTAAAAAAAACGAGTAATACATATTTCTTGTCTATACTTGACATCCACGCGAAAACTGATACCATGGATTCAGTATATGATTTTGAACCCCCCTGCGTTGAGAAATTTCGTCGGTTATTTTTTAAAAAAATCTACTGTTTCATAAAAAAGTGCAATACCTACGCGATCAAAATGTATGCGACGTATATCTGTAGAACAATTTCTGGATATCTATCCATAGTAATTGTTCTACGGATATCAAATCGCGTCGCGCGGCAAGTCGCGCAGTCAGTACGACTTGACCTGTTATGTTATTTACAAGTGGTTAAACTTATTATGTCATTTATTTATTCAAACAAACAACAACGAAAAAAAATTTTAATTTAAAACTTGCATTGTAAGCGCAGTCCTGTATCCTGAGGCTCGGACAACAAACCAAGACCGTTGACTGAACAGCTTAGTAGACATTTCGGTCTACGGAATATTTTAGGCCTTATATTTATGGAAAGACGAAGCCACAAGAGACATTCCTTAATTATTCTCAGCTGCCCAGTCACACTACATTTATCAAACCGACACTGGACCATGAACATGACCTGAATGAACTGACCATGGACACTTGCAAGGGAACTTTCCGTTTAGGTGAGATGTGATGGTGTGTAGTTCCGTGTGGTGCCGGACGTAAAGAATAGTACCATCCCATTTCTTCCCGTGGGTGTCGTAAAAGGCGACTAAGGGACTTACTAGAAAATGGACAGCAGCGTTCTCTATGCATTTTAACACCATACTGCGATCGTCAACCCGCCTGCCAAGCGCGGCGATTACGGCAAACCCTTCCATTTGGGGGAGGCCTATGTCCAGCAGTGGACGTCTTTCGGCTGAAATGATGAGGATGATGAGGTGTGTAGTTACATTATGACGTTACAATTGCTAAGGAAGAATTTGAAAAACCTATACTTTGATTTGAATATTACGCTAAAACTATAAATCACTAGGAGAGTATTAGAATCTTGCTTAAAACAAGATAAATGGGGCTAGTGTGTTGAAAAAATGCCGTATACTCAACAATTAATCTAAAAATCTATCTCGGGATTAATTAAAGTACTTAATCTAGTTTCTTGTCAAATATGAAACTTGCTGATATCTTAATCAAAATCCCTAATTTTAATTAGATCAACTTTGTTTTCGCTATTGTTAATAAAAGTTTTAGATCTTCCATAATCTAAAGTTGCTAATTTAATTTAGATACTTAAGTACTTAATAAAGCACTTTATTTAAGTTAACAGTTAACTATAACGTGATAAGTAAGAGATTCTAAGAATGCCAGAATTCAAGAATTTTGGGTATACCTAATTAGTTTTAGGTAAACCTATTTAATACGGATAGGTTCATTATTTAATTTAGTTTTATATTCAGAACAATTTAAATTAAATTAATTTTAATAGAAGTCATTACACTAATTTCATAATTATACAATAATTGAATTGACCTTAGAAAATACCTTCCACGTGGGATAATTGTTGACCTCTAACTCTTTGAAAGCTATTAAAGAAAAGTATGTATATATCCTAAGTCCTAACCAAGGTAGGTCATTCAACTGTGTGTCTTTCATCGAAATCTATTCAGCCGTTATGGCGTGAAAAGGGAGCAGACAGACAGACAGAATTACTTCGCATTAATAATATTTGTATGGTATTAGTACTTCGTTCACTTGGTATTGAGTAATTAATCTCTCTATCCAATATAAATCGAATCTCATTTTACCCGATTTTATAACGAAGATGACATAGTTCCCACATTTTTTTTGATAACCATGAATAGCACTCGGTCTTTATTAATTCTTACCGTCCAATACAATAGCGAAGTCGGACAAGTGTGTGTGGGTGTGCGTGGGTGTGTTATCCGCTGCTCGTCTTTATGCACATATTTACAGCGTGTTTGTTCACTTGGTAACCACAAGTAAAGCGCGCGTCGGTTCGACAAATAGACCTTGTCGTTTTGTAACATTCAACCCCAGGGTGATAAAGCATGAAGGTGATCGGTGAAGGTGACTTCTCGCTTCCGGCCCTGGTCCAGGTCATGGTACGGAGCGAAAGGGTATGGGAAGCCGTCACCTCCTTCTGCGAAACAGTCATGCTCGCGAAGGAGGAGGTGGAACGCGTGAGGGAGACGCAAATTTCGCGCCCCCATGACCCTAACCGCCGCATGAGACGCCCTGGGCATCGGAAATCGCAGGCCGTTTCCCGGCCACCGTAGGCGCGGGCTTGTGGACGTTGAGCAATGGGTAGGTCGCCGTCCGATACGGACCAGGCCCTCGTCGATGGCGCGTAGTATTCCACGCGCACCTCAATGAGATGTCAGCACAACTGACGGGGTCCGCTAGGACCAATGCCTGCTGGGGTCGCGGGAAGTCCGAAAGGGATACCGTGGCCCCTGGCAACGTACAAGCAACTGATGGAACACGGGTAGATTTAGTCAGTAAGAGTCTCACATGCTCTCTCGCTCCGCCCAGAGCGGGAGAAGTTATTTGATAATTTTCCAATCAAAAAATAAAAATGGGTGATAAAGCAGTAACGAAGTTGACTATACCCACCGTTTAAAAAAATGCACTAATACCCCTTAAACTGCCTGCTGTAAATTCTGCAGAAACGTTTGAACGTCAAATGTTTGGTTAAACAATCGCTAATAATTTTTCAACTTTAAACAACGTTTATAAATAAACCCCTTATGTTTAAAAACAGTGTTACAAGTCAGCCTTATTTTGTACTCTTTACATCATTTAAGTAAAGGACATTAGCTTCCTCCCGACGAGGGCTTCATTCTCAAGGAGGCTCTTCAGAGTACTTCTGTAACATGTCGAGTTTGCAGCCCTCAACGGTCGCTCCTCCACCACGTTATTTTCAAGTAGGTAACCGTCTTTCAAACGCCTTTCATAAATAAAGAAACTGAATTAAATCTTTTTAAGTTCTAGAGCTTGAGTTATTTAGCTTTTCATGGAAGATAGCGCAACTGAATATTTGAATTTCTGATATAATTATGTGGATTTAACTTTTTGGGTATAGTAGACCTCGTAATCGCTAGAAAAGCACTTCACTTTGTGAAATTTATTTCATCACCACTGCTTTAAAAAACAGTGAAGGAAAACATCGTGAGAAAATGGGCATGTTCTAGAACTGAAAAATCAAAGACATGTGACATCCAACACCCCGCACTGGGCCCGCGTGGTGGATTACGGCTTACTCCCTCCCGCAGAGAGGAGGCCTGTGTCCCAGCAGTGAGAACATTATTAGGCTGGTTATGCATATGCGTCCTCGTAATTGCTTAACCAACCTAAGCTTCACACACTTGCACGACCTCAAGCTCTATTGATGCTTTCAAGTTCATGACGAATGTGACAGTTTTAACCTAAGTGACGTTTCAATTTACAGGGAATTTTTTGTCAAAAGTGGTAAAGGAATTATGAGGTCAAATATACTTTAATTTATACAGACATAAATCAGTATTATTTTAAGAAATGATTAATGTATTCACACCACTACAAAGTGCCTATATGGTTTAGCATGTATCTTTGTATGTATAAGTTCCAACTATAAGTTTTGTAATAATGTTTAAGTTCAAATAGCTATTAACAAGATTTCCTAAACATTGAACTCTACTTAGAATTTCCCAAATTTTTCCACTTCTTCTTCTTCTTTTCGTGTGGTTAGTGAATAACCTGGTGTCAGAGTTTTTTTTAAAGCCGCCCATAGGCCTCTGACTTGGCTTCACATTCCGTCGAGAAATATCTCTCAAGCATGCCGGTTTCCTCACGATGTTTTCCTTCACCGTTTTTTGAGGCAAGTGTAAATTATACAATACGCATATGAATCCGTAAAATCAGAGGTGCGTGCCTGGGGTTCGAGCTCGAGACCTATGACTTGGCAGTCTGACGTTCACACCACTAGGATATCACTGCTATATTTTTCCACAAGTTTCAAATACTATAAGGAAGGCTAAACTGAACATTACATTAGTGGGTTAATACGTAGCAATAAACATGAAGTTAGTCTAAACTATCGTAAAATAAAATTGTTCACGCAAGTGGCGCCATTCCCGTAATGTAATTCCTACAGGTCCACGTTGATATTCTTGATTTCTTTGATTACCAGGAATAAGTGGGCGAAATACGAATAAAGTTGGATCGCGGGTGGGAGGCAAATGAATATATCTTAATTATATATTTATGGAAAGTGTCGAATATATCGCTAAAAATAAAAATGAAAAAAAAACTAGCTACTAAAAATTGTTTTTAATTACGGATTCAGCGGAACTGATAACTACGCCTACGCTTTGGAATAATAAACACGTTTTAATATTTTAACAAAAATACGCATAAATCCTTTTTTTATCCTATAATTCGTACTTGATTGGTAAATACGACCTACATATTTTATTTTCCCTCCAATTGCAAAATGAAAATATTAAACTACGCATGATATGGTGTTAAATCTTCTGAATAAAACAATACAAAGTTTTCTCTTAGGGAACATTCTGGCCAAATCGTGAATTGGAACATTGCCCAAAACGTCATTCCCAATTTAACCTGTCATGATTGGTTTAAAATACAATTTAAACCCATTGTTTAAATCTCCCCGATACTTTTCTACTTCTGGTTGAATGTCTGGTTCTACCATTTAATTTTGAAACACGGAATAGTGTCACAGCACAATCATGTTGATTCAATAACATTTAATGTAGAAACACGCAATAGTGTCACAGCGCAATCACGTTGATTCAATACGATTTGAAAACGTGTTTTTTTTAGCAATTCATGGACTATATAAAATGTACACAGAATTTCAATTCTTGTTTTCCTTCGTCAACATTTTTCGTATATTTTCTTTTTACCAAAATAAGCGTTGAAGAAAGCGGTTTATCGTAAATGTTTTGTTATTACAAGCCACTACAGCCTACTTTTGCATTACTAATCCACCACCCGAGTTTAGCTTTTCTTCATTTTCATCACTAACTACGAATATTTTTCTCTTGAGCTAGTATTATGAACACATGCCAAAGTTTTTATATCACACTGAAATATTTAGAAGATATATTTTATATCCGAGCTTCCAAAACAGTGGATACGCCATTTGAACGCAGCCTGGCGCTATGTCAAACGCTATGCTACGTTAACTCTGTGGTGTCGAAACCAATGAATCGTTTTAAACTGTGAAAATTCAACAAAAACCGTCCCTAACTCCATTTTCTTTTGTTACAGATAAAACAACAAAGAAATATAAAACGGAAGGCAGTGTCAATGCATCGTATACTACACAAATTACTTTTGTCGCTCGGTATAAATTCGCTGCAGTAAAAGTGTTCGTCGTAACTGTCGCATAACGTTCAGTGTCGCGACGACTTTTGTTTCGAGCAACAAAGTGGTGTTGTGATGTTTCGACTTTCGCCTATAAAGGGCGGCATTGCCGAAAATTTGGCTGTGTATGAAGATGGGCCATAAAAGTGAATTATTTTGCTCCCGCGGTGGCAAGATGCTACTTACGGTATACGCGGCCCTGCTTCTCTGGAGGATAGACTGCGTCGTGGAGAGCACCAAAGGTAATACCACGTTTATTCAACGTTCTGAACATGCCACAAGGTTTATATCGAATCGACAAGAAGTTATTACGACGGCTCCAATTTGGAAGTCGATAGGTTTTGCGGTGAGGAAAAGTAATAACCAATCATCCAGTTGGTGTTTTCTACATTTTATTTCGATTCGATAGGTTAAGGCTGAAGCAAAGATAATTGGTTTTCGTCCCGTGACGGCTTTGTTTTTCCGCGACGAAAATGCTTTGGATTGACTTTGGTCGACTAATGGACCTATTGATTAGTTGTGAACGCTCAATCAATAGTGGGTTTATTAGAACTTGGCTACAAAACTGTCGATTTATTTTTTAGTGTTCATTTGATCTTTAGTAGTTCGTATTAATTAAGTCTTGTACTGAGACCAAAGAGAAGATATCATAGATATAGCGGGAGATAAATGGCTAACAAAAGAGATGGATAGAAAATAATGGACAAAAATGGAGGTCTTTACCCAACAGAGAGGTTCTCATTCAAATGAAATATTATTAATGTAACAATAAATTAAAAATCAAATCAAATCCACAATAATCAAAAACATTTTTTTTTTTTTTTTAATAATATATTAATATATTAACTTTATTGCATGCTAACAATTATTGTATAGGTAATTGCATTGAAAGATGAGAAAATAAAAGGCTTATTTATTAATTACTGAGACTCTATTGACAGTATTTGCGCGTGAGATCCTTTGAAGACAAAAGAGTCTTCTCGATTATATTATATTATCACACCTTGTTAAGATAATAATAATCGCTTCAAAACAGCATCGCATTTTCCTCAGTCTTGCCACCACACTCCCGAGACACACAATATTTTTGCGAAACTCGTAATCTTTTTTTTCATGACTGCAATCTCTAGCAAAAACATGTTCATACAAGACCCACGAACATAACAAGACGTACATAACATGCCACTCACATATAAATACATACATATGTATGTACGAATACGAACATAAACCAGTAGAGGTGTCCTTCATATCACAAATGTTTTAACCCGGACGCCCGCAAAAAATCCCTATTCGTTATTTATACGAATATGCTTTATGTACTCCACGGTCAAAATAAAGGGGAAATGTCATATTTTGTATGTATGGCCGGGGACACAACCTAGTGCCAGATTTGGAATAATTTGAGGCTCACGTGTCAGTGATATATATTTTATTTGTTTACTACGGGTGTTAGCCAGATGTAGTCTTTGCTGGGTTATCAGGGATCGCAAAGGTTTTGATCATAAAATTGATAGATTCTTGGTTCTGTGTTAGATAGATGGACGGATGGAATACTCTTTATTGCACCCATATTGGAAACAAAATAACCAAATGTTTGTTGTATTAATTAGAGTGCAAGTAATTAAATTATTAACAACGAGAATGGAACAGGAAAAATACGTACTAATTAAATATCATAGGTGTTAGCTCGTATCCCATTACACATCATGTCCATGTGTGTGTGTGTTGTTGTCCATTTTGCTTTTTTTATGGTTTTTATGGTTTTTATGCTAACAAATAAATAATAATTCATTCAATCATTCAAAAACAAAATAAAGTCACTCTTGTCGCGTTTCACTTAAAAGTACTGAAACAATTTTATTTTACAAAATTTGACTTAATTACACTCAGTTTTTATGAGTATCTCGCTTGTTGAAGCTAGCCAATTTTACTGTGATTTTTTTTTAGTAGAATACGCAAACATGGCGTTTACTTGTCGATCATATGCTTGAGCTATGCTAGTTTTTTTTTCTTTATTACGGGGCTTTGTCACAATACTGACTATGCCGCTCCATCGTAGCCAAATTTTGAATTTATTCAAATATTTTATATGATTGTAATATATATTGTAGAGAGTTCTAGCCTCATCCGACAAAGGCTTAGCTAAAACACTATTTAAAGTACCAATTCCTAACATATTTTGGGAATCAAACAGATTTCTACTGAGGTGTTCGCCCCGCTCACATTCGATCAAGATATGGTTCTAGTTTGTCTTACCTTTAAATACACAGATTTTTTAGTACTTGTTGATAAATAATAAATGATGTTAATTTTGTAGGTTTGTACTAGCACTTTTACACGTAAATCATATTTTTTTTAAATAGATGAGGTCAGCGTTTCCTATCTGACTACTCTGAGAAGAAAGTCCGAAACAAACTCAGAGGTCACAGTCTCTATTAAAGTCTAGACATAATCTTGGTCAGATCATGTGAAGACCATGTAGATTGGTGTCTGAAATGGTCTTTTGAGAAAAGAACCACAAAGATTGAGTAGACATGTTCAGTCAGTGCACGCATTTGTCAGTAATCGTGCAGCTCAACTCAGAACGTTAGGAGCTCAACAATTCGACGAACAATATCAAAGAAAGGACATTTGGGTAGGCCGCATAAATGAATCTAACTGCCAGACCATGATTAAAACTAACTGCGAAAAAAAAAAACAATAACCCACATTTATGTAGTTTTCACATTCACAATAATAATATTCTACCTATTTAAAGTGTTCCCTGTAAATGTAGCTGAATTTTGACTCCTCATTAATTTGGGTAAGGAATCGACAGCTTTAGTTTCTGATACAGTTTTAGATTTGAGCTTCATCAATTGTTGGATTACCGTCAAAACCAGCTGAAATGTCCAAAATAGCAACAAGAATTTTGATTGGTATTCAACTTGGACAACCAACAAAACCACAATACCCCATATAGGAACATTTAAACCTGAGATTAAACTGCTTCAAAGAAAGGTCACGTTGGCAGATTGCTATAATCCGGCATCATCTCAAATTAACAAACAGATTTAAACCCTAGTATATGATATTTGTTATATGTATAACTATAGAGAATCAAACGACTAATGAAGTTGACTCGATATGTACCTTTGTATGTAGATATCGTAGGATTATTTGCTTATATCTGTAACCCTTTCATATCGACCCTCTGAAATCTTACCTTATATTAATTAAAGTATGAATTGTTAAATGTTTCAATAGACTATATTGTCTTAAAGGTTAATTAATTTAAACGACGATGTTTTTGTATTGTTACGAACACTTCTTGAAAATTTTCGTCGTGATAATTAATTTGGGTACAGGTAAAAGACAAATGGAAAACACGATTATTTTTCTGCCATTATTTTTTTAACGTAATTATTAAAATAGAGACCATTTTGGTTTGTTATTCATGGAATCTTATAATTAATTCATAAGTACGGTAAACGCTAAGGCTAAGAAACTATGGAATAGGTACTTGTTTATAAAGCGGAGCCCTTTCCGTTACGCAATAGCGTATAAATAAATATGAAATTAGTCATGTCAAAGTGAGGAAATTATTATTTTCCTCATACAAGTGTTGACCCGGAAAATACAAAAAAATAAGGGTTGTTTTCTTTTACATTGTGTCTTTTGGAGCTGTTTTCACACAGCCTGATATACTTTTTTCCTCACTCAATCAAACAAGACAAGTTTACTACCTAAACTGAACCGTAAGTAGGTACTTATTCAGTTTGGTTCAGTATTGATAATCTACTTGTCAAATAGGTAGGTAGTACCTATTTAACGTGTATAGGTTTCCTCAGATAGGCGCGACACGACTCTAATAGAAAAATTCATGGAAATTATTCTAATTTCCAAGAAGTTTTCATAGAAATTGTTCCAGAATCGCGAGCCTTATTGATGTTGGTTCCATTACCTAATTAGCATAAATAAATAGAACAGTCAAATATTCTTCACCGAAAGTGCTATACTTTATCATAGCATTACTTTATAGCACAATTTAGGGGCAATAAAATCGCGCCGCATCGGACAAACCTTGAACTCGCAATACGAAAAACAATAAACACGCCCCTTTATTGCCCGACGTGGGACAAGAGCGGGCTATAAACTTACTCCACTAGTGGATACAAATCTGAATTGTGACGCTAGCATAAAACATTCATGTACCTACAGAGCTACAGCCCACCGCGCAAGGCACGCCCCTGGGACCGACAAAACGTAACGAACCGACCTCCACCATCCCTTTATGTCCCAGATACATTTTTCTGCCTGCCACACACGGGGCTGTCTTCGGATAGATTATTTATGTTGTCACACCACGTCTCTTACAAAATGGAAAGACGTGGTTACTGGTTTCCGTTCGAAAAGCATAAAACTTTTAAAACGAAATCACTGTTTTTATTTTCATTTTGACACTTCTAAAAGCGAAGTCGAGTTATAAAGTTTTTGTAGGATACAAAAGGCCATTAAATCAATCACGTTTTCAATGAAAGCGGTATTAAAGAGAAATCCGAGGAATAGCTTGCTCACCTTCGGCAAAAAGTCGGTCTGCGGCAAGGCTTTCCACTAATTCTGAATTTAAATGCATGAGATCGAATAGGTTCACACGGAGTGGATCCCGCGTTGAGTTTTCCGATTGCCAGTGCTTATGTATTTAGGAGAAAAATGGGACTTTAGTTTAGGTCGTACTTCAGCTTTTACAAAAGAACGTTATCAAAAGAATCTTTTTGAATAGATTTACATACGCGCGGGGTGAGCTTGTGCCCTCCTTTGTATCGACTTGAACAGTATTGTTTGAATCGATAGATGTGATTAATACTCTATAGCTGTCTATACTTTACTTTGACCTCGTGTTTCCGTATTTTTGCATAAAGTTAATTTGCAAAAATATTATCACTCAATACACAGAAGAGAGTTTATATATATACTTACTAAGAGAGCTTATCACCTAAAATCAAGGTGATTAGCTAGGTGGACAGTCTCAATTTACGCATGCAATTAGGCACAAATTGTTGTCTTAGGTTGAACACCGTGTAACACCATTGTATGTACACAAATACCTGGCCTGATGGCTACTTAATATAAATACGCAATACTCAATTGCGTATCCAAATAACATTAGGACTGTAATCCACGAAAGGTTAGTTAGGCAGAGGTTAAACGATACATATCGCTAGCTATGATCTATAACAATTTTATTTTTTGCAGTTTTGCTCATCTTAGAACAGCCGTGATCTTGGATCTCACTTTCTCTCTCTCTCTCTTTGGCATGCAGTGTACTCGGGCCGATGTATACAATTTTATCCCACGACACTGTAATCACTTTACACTTTTTTTTTTCTGCCTGTGTTCTCTCTCTCCCTCTCTTTGTCTTTGAATTAGAAAAAGACAGTCGCAAGTATTAACACTTTTTAGCGTGACGATTCCTGAAAGTATACAAACCGCGTTAAAGAACTTGGTTCCAAAAACAAATAATTGTGTGAAAATAACACAGAGGCATCAAAAATAATACAAAACAATTTCATCTCTCACAGGCGTATATTAAAAACAAAAAAATAAATCCGATTCATTTATCATCAGAAAAAAAACAAAAGTGAATCCGATTATATTCCAGTGCCATTACAATATAATTTACGGTCGGTGTGAAAGTAACAGATGTCTAGTGCAAGATAGAGCCGGCCGCATTTAAATAGAGGCGAGCTGTCGTTGACATAAAGTGCCATTGTGAGTCACCCCTAGAGTAGGGCGCAAAAAAGAACTCGTTTCTAATTGTTTGCACATTTTGCTCCCTATGGCCCGCACGCGAGTTAGTGAGGGGTGTCGATATTGCATTGGAAACTGGCAATTAATATTTATGTGCCCTTTGAGCTGAGTGTGAAACAATTAAAATGTGTTATTAGTTTTTGTACTTGGGATATTGGGGTAATAAACATGGAAAATATTCATTGTACTTAGGTTATTCATAATTCATAAAGCCCCAATCAAATTATGTCTGACGTTGTTGTTTCAAGAATAAAGCCAAAAAAGCATTTTTATAAAATAGTTATCCAATATCTTTACGAACATGAAATTAAACAATTTCATATTGATCCTTCGTTCCGAATTCAAATACTTATCTCGACCCAATATTTACACAACAAAAAAAGAGTAAATCAGGCGCGTCACATCTCTATTCTGCACACGCTATCAATCCATCAGTTCCCCCACATCTCTTTTGTGTTTTTAAATCACCATTGTTGTTCCAAGTGGCTATTTCTGGATCTTTTTTTTTCACGTCCCCGTAGAAAAGACTTAAGTTCCACAGGAAAATTGCCTCAGATTACTTTATCAAATGTCCTTCCGTGATTCTTGAAGGCGTTAAAATAAATGGACGTCATTATGGAAGAAATATGTGTCAAGTAAAAGTAAATTCGTCGGTTATTAAGATTGTTTTAAATAAAAGCGACGAGGCGACAACGTCACAAAACGTCAAAACATAATTTTGACGTTTTGTGACGTTGTCGCCTCGTTTGACATTAGAAATAATTTTCTCATGGAGGAACAAAGCTTTTTTTGTACTTCTGATTCCATATTCTATAGGTTGTCGAGAGGAATTCGATTGTATTAGTGAAGGAACATAGTAGATTTTAGTTTTTTTTTCTTCTAGATGTTAGTCAGCTTTTTGTAGAGTAGTATATCTAATTGGTAGTACAACTCAGAAGTCTATTTCCTGCTTTTTTATTTAGAAATAATATTAGCAATTATGTTCGATCTCACTAAATTTCAAGTTAAGTGGCTGCATTCCTGCTTGATGGAATATTTTGAACTGTCAAAATTTTTTGGTAGTCGTCATCCAAAACGTTACCAGTTTCCGTGAACTACAAAACTCGTGGAAAATTTTATAAAAGCCGAAATATCAAAGGGCGTTCTGGGTATCCACTTTTGATATTATCGCAGTTTGACTGCTGGATAAAAAAAGAAGTGAGCACTTTGTAGTACACGTATTTTACGTTTTATAATGTTTTTATACAAGCATTATGGATATATTTATTTTGTTCGTTATAATTTCATTAACCCTTCCTCTTAGCCCGCGTTTACACCAAGGTATAAAGCATGAATAAATTATACATGTTATGTCTACATATTTCATTTATCGTTCATAAAAAAAAATAAAAAACATTTATCGTTTACCTATACCTGAATCAAGTTGTACAGACTTAGTTATATGTAGGATATTAAACTTGTCAAAAAATTCAAAAAGCGGAATAAAATTTGTACTTAGTTACAAAAAAAACATGTCTCAAACAACAACAATAAGTACATATTTTTGACAAGACTTCGATAAGACTTGTTGAAAACAAGCATCACAACTTGTTTATGGGTATAAACGCGGGTTTCGAAATCACAACTGAAAAAAATTGGCATTTTATGTCAAATGTTTCTATTTCACCAACAGCTAAAATATATGAGGTGCTGTGTAGACTGTGGTCATTATATCTAAAGGGGTTCTAATTGTAGAACGTAACATTTACCCTTGCGTAACATATTGTACCGCTCGTTAGTAATAACATTAACTTTAAGTGTTACAACTACTATTACTTAGTAAAATTGTTCTCTATTTATGATTATAACCTTTAGTTATTGTCACATAGCTTCAAGCTTGTTTCTTCAATGGGTTATGTAGAGGTGTACCAATCTATAGCACACCAACAGTTCGCCGGATACATTAAGAGGGCTTATCCTAAAAGTTCGCAACGTCGCAAAATATTCACCTGTCTTGGTTAATTTGGCAATAATGCTGTATGGAAATGTGAAATGTGGCTAACTATTGAACTAAAATATTGATTATGAAATGCAATAATTAATATCGTAACATCGAATATTTAGTTTAACATGTAAAAAAGTATTTGGAATTCTTCCAAATGGCTTTTTTGCACCTAAAACGGTTACAATAGCAAATTCCGTGTTATAATTGCAATTCATTATTAATGTTCTAGTTCGCTTGTTAGCCACATTTCCTATTTCCATTCCGTAATATTGTCAATTGCAAAATATTCGACATCTATTTGCGACGTTGTCCACTTTCAAAATAAACGTTCTTAAGTCCCATGTAATATCCTTGAGCAAGCCTATTGTCATCAACCGGACTCCAATCGGGACTCCGGGCCGCTACCCAAGAAAACGATACGTGTTTTACCACTAAACGAGGCATCCTCAGGATGACGATTGACTTATTGCGAACACGGACACGACGTGTTGTCAAATCAAACGTCGAACGCAGTATGAGCCACACCGCCCTACAACCCCACTTATAGAGGAATACTGCTCGGTCCACCTCGGCTAGGATCGCTTTCAGCGCGATAAGGGACCGCGAACAATCGCAGCAAAAGAGACCTTGGAATACTCGTATTTAATTCGTTCAACAGTGTAACGTTTCCAGTATTATTTTTTGCAAACCATACCTACCTATTATCTGACCAAATGGGTAATATTATTATAGTATTGCTGTAGTTTCTTGTAAAGCGTTAATATACCGAGAAGTTGGAACTACGCGTGTTACTGTTAAGAGGTAAAGGTATGTGTTTAGTTTTAATTACGTCACGTTAGACTATTTCGTCTTACTGTTGAAGTGGTAATGTACTTTAACGTATAGGGTACCCTTTAGGCAGAATGACTTAGAAGCAATTACAGTTTCATTAGGCATAATTGAAACATTTATTTGTCAGATAATAATTGTCCTCCATACCGAATTTCGGCCATGGCGACGAATCTCAGCGAAGACCAGCCTTCGGCGCGGGATATATTATAGTGCACAAGTGTGTGCGCAGACACAGGTGCATTCTCTCTTCCCTAACTCTCATAGTCCGATGGGACAGCAATCCGACACGACCGAAGAGAGATCAGCCATGCTATTCTGTAAACATCTCACCGTGAAAACTTGGGTGAAGTGAGCTGTCAATAGTGTCAATCCCTGTGGAATGACAGCTCACTCCACGCTCACTTCACCTAAGTTTTCACGGTGAGATGGTTACAGAATAGCACTGCAGGTGCAGGACCAACGGCTCAACGTGATTTTCGAGGCACGGGGGTATCACACCGCCAACTTTAAAACTACAGGCTGTTACTAAGAAATTCCTGCCCCGACTACCCTGTTGGTCTCGTGGTCGCAAGCGCGACTGCTGAGCGTGAGCTCCTAGGTTCGATTCCCGGGTAGGGCAAAGTGCATTCGACTGATACTAAAATAAAATAATGACTTACACCTGGTTTCTGAATTGAGAATTTAAAGTTCAGAACTTGACAAACTCGACTTTAGCCGTAGTTAAGGTACGGTAAAGCCCGCGAAATACAAAATCTCTTTGCATTAACGTAAGAAATTTTACCAAATGCTAAAGTAGAGTTTGCCAAGTTTTCAACTTTGAAGTCTCAATTCAGAAACTGGGTGTTATTCTCTAGGATATCATCCTTTCAACATCAATGAACAGCCTCATACATCATTCATAGAAAACCTAATAGACTACAGATGCAATTAAAAAACACGAAGCAGGGGTAGCCCATATTTGAGGGTGCAAAGTCCATCGATACAGCAAATCTTCGGCTCAACAGCCAATCCGTTTAGCGCGTAAATCACCCTGCAACACCCCAACACTATTTCTAAACATGGAACGAGAAATCCGAGTTTCTAACGAACTTCTACGAACGAAATTCTACGTTCACAGTTTTCAAAAATGTGAACAAATATGTGTAATTGGAAAAATTACTTTAAGACCTACCGATAAGGTTCAGTTTGCGATGCAACTTCAATTTTTATAACTTTTTCAGTCGTACCTACGAGTCATTTCAAAATCAACTTATTTTAAACTCAACTCAAACTCAAAGCATTTATTTCAAATAAACCAATTACACGCACTTTTGAATTGTCAAGGATTGAGTACCTAAGTCAAACAGATGAACCAAGTTGCAAACATTAGCATACATTCAAGTTAATATTTGTTTACTTACGTGAAAATGACATCAATTGAAAGTAAGGATTTAAATATACTTTAGGTACTTTCTTATGTAATAACTTCTACGGGCGCAACGTATAACGTTACTCAAGCAATTATACAATCCTGACTGTGTTGAACTTATCGAAAGCCCCGATAATGTAGGCTATGCCAAATAATGCGTTTGAATCGGGAGATTCGCTTCTATACATTATAATTCGAACCCATTATCAGGGGGTAACCGTGCGTTTACCCCTCTGGGGTACGTCAGATGTGCAGGCTACAATTTGATTACGTCATTACCCCATACTGGGGACCCAATGTCGTATCAAAGATATTGTTAATAAACTCGTCACAATATTATTTATTGTTATTAGTCCCTTTTGGTTTAAGAGTAACAATTTTCCCTAATCATGATTTTTAATTACCAGTTGTTTTTTATTGCGAGGGGCAAACGTGAAAGATTAAAGTAATTAGTTGGCTTTAAGTAAGCAAAAATAATGCCAGGATTCAATTCATTTTGGCACCCGAAACGACTCATTGTTTAATTATTTTGAAGGTTTCTGGTGATTTCCATATTTTGTTCGTTGTTACTAGTAGTATTTAAATACGAAAGTGAGTTTCTTTGTTTGTTACGCTTTCACGCTAAAACGGCTGAACAGATTTGGATTTAATTTAGCACATGGGTAGACCATGACCAGATGGAGTAGGACATAGGATGCTCGGGTCGGCTCGGCTCATGCTCGGTCGGGGAAATTTAACCCCGGGACCTCTGGGTCTAAGACAGGTGATCTAACCACCAGACCACAGAGGCGGTTTATGTAGATAAATACTAGCCATTCACTTCGAGATGGCCGTTACCTCCCTTTCCGCTTCCTCACACCGCGCCTCAAGTCAGACCCGCTTAGTACGGATAGCGAGTTTGCTATCGTCGTTTGTTTCGTGTGTTTGTTTGTGCAGTGTGGGGAAGCGGGAAGGGAGATAACGGCCATCTCGAAGTGAACGGCTGGTACTTAAAACTTAAACTTGATTCCATATTTGAACAGTAATTGTATCGCTCAACCACGAACGTGAGCTTATGTACGTATGTGATTTTATGCATTTATCAAAGCATGCAATTTTCCTGAGACGTGCATAACATTAATGAATCTCTTGTTAAAAGTCGTGACTTCGCGGTAATGTATGTTCGCTCCGTGCAAGTATTGTAACCACATTTATGTATTTCATAACATTTTGCAGGTGAGAACTTGAACTGAACGATACGATATGGTACCTACTACAAAGACCAGCCATGCTATTCTGTAAACATCTCACCGTGAAAACTTGGGTGAATTGAGCTGTCAATATTGTCAATCCTTGTGGAATGACAGCTCACTCCACGCTCACTTCACCTAAGTTTTCACGGTGAGATGGTTACAGAATAGCACTGCAGTGCCCTAATTGCATAACACACTTTCCATCACAATCCAAAAGATTTTGATGGAAATTGCTAATCCATTGCTTTATAAGTTTGAAGAATTCGTCTATTCAACAACGTGAATATCGCAATGAATGTTGTTGAACTGTCAAAATAAAAGCCTTCACCATTATAAGTGTGTTACGCAATTACTCCGGTATTTCTCCCTTGGGTAAAAAGCGTAGAAAGGTTTATGTATAAGCCATACGATTCTCCTGCATGTTTGCCGAACTCTCTGACATCTTTTCCGCTGACCAAGCATTGTTATTATGGCAGTTTCTAATGTAGTAAAGTCCAGTATTGCAGTCATATTGTTTAGAAAAACCAGTGTCGACACTGGTTCAAAAGGGCAGTTCCAACGCGATCATTTACAGCAGAACGACTGATGCCATTGATGGTAAACTCCTAGGTATTGGAAAACATTTTGGGTGGAAAAGACAAAGGCGTTTATCTATTCTGGGCTTAAAGTTTAGTAATTTTTTTTATTTCTTCGCCAAATGTTTCGGTTCTGAGTCGTCGAGTCTTTCACTTGGGCTTGCTTCAGGTCGTTGTTGACTATATACATCCAACTGAGAAGGGGTCTACCTTGCTTATCTGTAACTGAATCTAAACTGATTTTTTAAATTGTCTATGGAAGTTCTTGCTGTTCTGCTCCATAGAGATCTACGTTTGGAAGGGCAACCTGCTTCAACTTTCTGACTAACTGACCGACTACTTGATAATTCAAATGTGCCTGTATATGATTTAATGAGAGTTAACGAGTCAGACCTTATAGTTGTTACGTCTGGCGTGCCACAGGGATCCATTTTGGGCCCTCTTCTCTTCATTATATTTATTAATGACATTAAACAATGTTTTATCAACTCTAAGTTTTTAATGTACGCAGATGATATAAAAATTTACAAATCTTGCAAGAATATACAAGACTGTCTTCTTCTTCAAGAGGACCTAGATAGGTTGTACACATACTGTGAGAACAATAAGCTCTTTCTCAGTCTACCCAAGTGTCATGCGATCTCATTTACCAAAAAGAGAATTAAAATAAACTTTAATTATTCAATTAATAACGCCCTCTTAAATGTAGTTAGTTTTGTTCGTGACTTAGGTGTTACACTGGATGACAGTTTGCACTTCGACAAACACGTTGACAATATAGTAAACAAGGCGTATCAGATGTATGGTTTCGTCATGAGATCATCACGTGACTTTGTGCGGCCCTCTACGTTCTTGCTGCTTTATAAGACTTTGGTACGATCCCAGTTAGAATATGCCGTCCCGATCTGGAACCCTTTCTATGACAAATACGGCACTAGAATTGAAAGTGTACAGAAGAAGTTCTTACGGTGCATGAACTATAAGTGCTTCCGGTCAAAGGTTCCTTACGTGCAGCTATTGAAGCGGTATGGCGTACTAGATTTGGGATCTAGGCGGCTGTTACTTGATGTCATGACACTACACGGCATATGCAGTAACAAATTTGATTGTATTGACCTCACAAACAAATTGTGCTACAAGGTACCCAGAAGTGTTATTCGAAGGGGGGTCCGTGTCCCTCAACTATTCCATACAGACATTTGCAGGACTAACGCTAGGGAACGTGCACCTCTTCGTCGCCTTGTTGACTCCTACAACACGCATTTTGTTGAACTGGACATATTTTGTTTATCGAAGCTAGCATTTAAGAAAATGGCTATGGATATTTTGTTTAGCGAGTAATTTTTGTTTTTGTTGAGCTAAGCTAAGTACCTAACATAGTTATACTATTGTGGCAGCGACTATTATTTTACTTAAATATTTTCTTTTTTAAATGTATGTAGCACTTCTAACCTTAAGTTAAAACGTGGACAATGGTGTGGGTTACGTGCTTGTTCAATCCTAGTTTAAGTATTTTTCTGTAATTTGTAGCATGTAACTGTTTTTTGTCCCTAATAAATAAATAAATAAATAAATAATTGAAATGAATACTTTAAGTTCGAATCATTTAATGCTCAAACGATTTAACAAAAATGTAGTCCATGTAGTAATGAAGAATAAATGTAAACTAGTATCAGCATGGTGGTTAGACACTTTAGATTTGCATATCAATTGCCACATAGCAATCTCGAGCATGCAGAGAAGCCCACAAAATAGTAATATGCTAAGCGACCTCTTTGTTAAAATCACGTAAATAGTACTTTCAACTTGCTGTAAAGTTTTACATGTAGGTAGGTACAGTCTGTGTTCATGACATCTTAAGACGAGTTATAAGAGCGTAAAAAGGACTTTTCTTTAATCTTTTTTTGTGTTTCAGTTACTTAAAATGTTTTTTTGGCAGTTCATTAACTCTTGACACAGTGGTACAAAATTTTTATGTTACATCTAAAACTTGTTTTTAGAAGACCTTCGTCAAAATCTTTTTCATATTTTATTTTTAATATTTATTCTAACGTTCTTTTTTTCGTAACGAAATTGCCTAAGTGTAATACATACGTTCTTTATTATAACTTAAAAATAACTGGCTACCGTGGACTTAATATCTACATAAAGCATAATTTTAAAAAAATATTCCTAAACAGCTCGTGTTTTTTTAATCTTTTAATTTGAATCTGCTAATATCTATTTGAAAATAGATTATACTGCCCGCGACTTCGTCCGCGAGCCTATAACCTTCAATAAGATTTGGGCTATATAATTCAAAAAGAATTTTTCATTTCATACAAACTTAAAAACAGCCAAACAAACAAATTTTATCTCTATAAAATATTATTATAGATATACATTATAGAATTATGGATAATTCCAACCTAAGTTTAAAAAACAAACAGATGAACAGTCGTCAAAGTTTGGTTTAGTGAAAGTCACTACGGATCCCCGAGAAATAGATTTTACAAAGCTCAGAAAAGCAATAACCAATTAAATATAAAGTTTTCTAGAAGAATCCTTTCAATTTAGTTTTGACTAACTGTTGATTAAAATCTTGGCTAATCGAAATTCTGTAAAAAAATTACCACAATTTAGCGTAATCAAAAACTTTAATCAAGAATTCTATTACTCATTAAAATTAGTAATTATGAAAGGCGCTCTGAAAATCTAAGAAAACTGACGTATCTACAATTTTTTTTTTTTTGGGTGGGAAATTATCAAATAACTTATCCCGTTTTGGGCGGAGAGGGAGGGCGTGTCAAACTCTTATTGACTAAAACTCACCCGTGTTCCTTCAGTTGCCTGTACGTTGCCAGGGGCCACGGTATCTCTTTCGGATTTTCCCGCGACCCCGGCAGGCATCGGTCCTAGCAGACCCCTTCAGTTGTGCTGTCTCCTTGAGGCGCGCGTGGAACTCAACGCGCCGTCAATCCGGTCATGGTCCTTATCGGATGGCGACCTACCCATTGCTCACCGTCCGCAAGCCCGCGCCTACGGTGGCCGGGAATCGGCCTGTGATTCCCGACGCCCAGGGCGACTCCTGGGGTGGCTAGGGGCGTGAGGGCGCGAAATTTGACTCTCCCTCACGCGTTCCGCCTCCTCCTTCGCGAGCATTACTGCTTCGTAGAAAAAGGTGACGGCTTCTCACACCCTCTCGCTCCGTACCATGGCCTGAACCAGGGCCGGACGCCAGAGATTACTGCCGCCGATCGCCTCCACAAGGACACGGCGCGGAGGTGCCCCGCCCATGCCGGGCAGACCTCTACCGTATGCTCCACCGTGTCCTCCGGGCGATCCACATAGTGGTGACACCCGGACGTTTCCTCCCGTCTTATGCGGAACAGGAACCTCCCGAAACAACCGTGCCCGGTGAGGACCTGCGTCAGCTCTCTAGGCACTCCTCAAATAGCGTATTTATCGTCGCAATTGTGGCATGCCCATCACTGGGCTGTGACAATCGTACTCTCCATGACACCATGAGATCCCGCCGGAGCTCTGTCCGCTGTGCCGTAATTTGGCGTGTCGCCTCCTCGCGCCACTCCCAAATGTGCGCGAGGACACACATCTCACAACCTCGGAAAGATTCTGTTTATCATTCAAAATCTGAGTGCAAAAGTTCATTGTATCCGCTAGCGTGGAAAGAGTTTTTAAAATTTGAATCTTTCTATTCAGTAATTTTCTATACCGCCATTCAACTGAAAATGCATTAATACTTATTTCATGTCAGTGCGCCAACCTATTAAGCTATTGCATAGCTTTTATCGGAGACTCTGAGCGCGGCGACCGAATGTAGAAATTCCGTAACGAAAAAAAAAACCTGACGCGAAAGTTTGTGAGGATGGATGGATGGATGTTTGTTACTCTTTCACGCAAAAACTACCGAACGGATTTTAATGAAACTTTACAGTAATGTGGCTTGTATATCAGAATAACACATAGGCTACAATTTATAAAGATTTTATGTGATTTAGCCATAATATAACGATAAGTATCCAGTAAGTCGGAAAAAATCCTGCCCTCTGAGATCTATCTTTGCGTGCGCTGCCTAAACCGCTGGAGTTACATGAAAAGAATGTATTGTGGGGTTGTTTGTCTTAAAGAGTTCTAAATAAAAGTCCGCGACAGCATATATCTACCTTTTATGTGGAAGCCATTATAGCCAAAATAGTGAGCTATAAATACATTTAAATTGAATACTTTTTTTAAGTTGCATATTTTAGAGTATTTAGTTAATTCGTATCAAAATAAATACCTTCATCGCTTTCGGTATTTAATGTAGATAAAATTTGTCTTTTACACTAAGTAATTTGGACTAATATTTTAAAAGTTAGAACGGTAAGAATGACCTGCGATGAGTCGACGGCGTAAACTTAAGGCGCTGTGAATAGTCAAAATAGGCTTCACTAAAACAGTTTTTTAGCCAAATGTATACATTTTAGAGCAACAAAAAAAAATTATGTTAATCTTGATCATATTTATGGGTGGACCATTGTGTTCAAAACATAATTTCGGTAAATTTTCTTGATAGAAAAAAATCATAAAATAATCATTCAAATTGAAATTCTAGCAATTTAAAAAAAATATTTTAAATCAACAATATTATCTTCTTATTTTTGAATATATGCTATGCAATAGCTTTACCGCGGCAGTCCTCGAGTGCCACACGTATTTTTTTTTTAGAATAATTTGCACTGGCCAGCACGACGACGACGGCATGAAAAAAATTACTTTAAAAAAATTGCTTCTCTTTATTTAATTCACTTTCCATCATTTTGGTATATTTTTTTATAAAATCGTAAGAAATCATAAAATATGAGCGAGTCTAGCAGCGACGAAGACATAAATTTAACCCCTGCAGAGTTAGTGAAAGCGGTACATAATGCCGAATTGAGTTTTCTAATTTAATATATAATTTAAGTTGTTTTTCTTGCACCTAACGTTTTCCTCGCTGTAGTGAGGTGAAAAGTTGTGTGTTGCGCTCGGCAGCAAAGTTATTCTGCGTCTCGTACCTTTGAAACCCTCGCTACGCTCAGGTTTCAATACAAGTACTCGCGCCAAAAAACAAATAACAATTTTTTGTATTCAGCGTATTCGAAGACAGAATAATAATTCTTCTTATTTTAATAAACAATTAGTTTGTTTACCAGACAGACAATATGAAAATAAATTGACCTTCAAAAGGAAATCCTTATTACAGCCTTCCCTTTCATGGCTTCGTATTAATCTGGTAATAAAAATAGTCAGTTTCTCTAATATTAGGCGCCATTTATATCTATTAAGAAGGCAAAGTTACGGAGGGTCGGTAATCGCGTTTTGAATTTGGTTTTGTCGCTGTCCTAATCAATCTTGTAATGGAATTGACAGGTCACATGATCCAGCCAAGAGAGGCCCCTATTTGTGTGCATTTAGAACCCGGCTCGCGGATTTCAGTAGCTTAATGGATTTTACAGTTTTCAAAAATTCTGTTTGTATTTGTTTCTTACCAGAATATCAAATTCAAATATTAGTTAAGAACATAATTTTAATAATATACCAGAAAATATCGTTTTTTTTCTCGTAGATAGGTAGGTAACAAAAAAATTGCGGCGACAGATAATAAGACTTTTTCTTTTTTAATTTATGACTTTTATTACCGCAATGCGTATGACAGTCCCATCATACCCTAAATAAATAATAATAAAATACACGCTGCTATGGATTACATTTGGGCTATGAACCTGAACAGACTTCGCATCATCACCATTTGGTTGAGACAGAATTCTGTTAAATGTGCTTAAATCACACACATTCACATCATTTCTATCAGACTCGTATCGAACACAGTCCATCAATAAGTGATGTAAGTATTCCACAACTCCACACTGGCGAATGACTTATGACTCTACTTTATTAGGTACTTTAATTCACACACTGAATTTATTATTGGTTAAAATTTTAGGAAAATCGTCGACTTTTACAATGTTTGTAAATATGTGAGCACCATGTATGTATCTATCATATAATTATTTTATCTGTCAATGCTTCATTTTTCATTCTCTTTACCTATTGATTGTGCATAGTCTACACATAATAATATAATTAATGTATACAAAATATTGTCAAACATTTTAAAAGAGTAACGGTGGAGTTTCTTGCCCATTCTTCTCCATACGAAACTACCTTGTGGAAGGGGCAACTAGAATCAATTCTATTTTCTTTTTAATTTTTGACGTTCTAAAGTGCCTTTTTTGTGCCTATTTCAAATAAACAATTCATCTTTGACTATAATTAATTCGTAAATCTAGACTATTAACAACTTTATTTCAATTGATTTCTAGTCCTACCAGAATGATCCTTTTATACTTATTCCAAACTTAAATTTTTCTAACATTTCTTATAGTGTTTGCTTTACCCCACAATCAAGGTAGTGCAACAAAACTGATGGGGTAATTAGCTAAGTGGTCGCTAAGGGATTGTTCGAGGAAATAAGCTCTGTTTTTTAAGGTTCCACATTTTCTACGTGGACTCGGCTGTCTAATTAATTTCCTTAAGGTAGTTGTTCCTTTTTAAGGGTTCATTTGTAAATCAAAGAGTGCTTCAGTGGTTTTGCTTGAACGATTTTTAGGAACGCTGATTATAATTTATTAATACAGAGCCATCTAGTATGAGGCCTCCTTCCATATCCTAAGGACACGTCTTCCTTACCATTACCGCGCCACCCAGTCTACTCTTCGATATGCAATGGCCTCTGAAGCCCCATGAAACATGAAGCTTCAGGGGCTAGTGCAAATCTTGAGTGTCATTCGATTTATCGAGTCTGGTTCAACCACGTTGGGGTCGGTGCATTTCATTAATTCTAAAACCTTATACTAGATGGCTCTGTATTAATACATTATAAACAGCGGAAAGAACTTTATTTCAACCGCGTGTTCCACGACACCCGACTTTTCATTTCTAATTTTCAGATTTAATCTTAAAAATAATATCAGTAATGATGTGAACTGTGAAATAAGTCATTTCATCATCGATCTGAACTTGCTGCTAGATTCTTTTAAGAACGGAATTGATTTATTGTGGTGAAACTATGAAAATAAAAGATTAGCGACCAATCACTTATCTTTTTTATGACAATCCGAGATTTATACATTTTCGTAAATGTTGAAACGATGACAAAAGACTCCAGAGACGTAGTTTGCTCAAAATAAGAAACCTTTTATATAAGAGAAGGCGTGGGTAGAACCATTTTATACTAATACTATCGGAGGAAATATGGTTCATTACACATCACACACCTTTTATTGTCAAAAAAAAAACCAGTGTTAAATCTTGGAGAATAATACTATTTTATGAAGAATATAGAGATTCGGATGAGTTTGATATTATGTGAGCAAAAATTCATATCTTAAAGCATACTTTATAGTGCAATGTTTCCAAATATGACGTGACACAGATTGTTATCATGTTGACATTTCCTCAGTTAATTATTGACTTATACTAAAATTCTGTAGTTTCACATCATAACATCAGGCCTCTATTCCCCGGGTTAGGCAGAGGTGTACCTATAGTACACCCACATTTCGCCAGTTATGTTTAAGTACCACTTAATAGGGGGAGAGCGTATTTCCATCAACCGGGCACAAATTCAGACTCTGGGCTGCTACTGAGAAATTCCAGATGGAGAAACCCAATAACACTCAGCGCGACCCGGGGATCAACCCAGGACCTCATGCTCAGCAGTAGCGTTAGCGACCACTATACTCGGAATTTTAATTCGATTCCAGATTTGACAATTTCAGTGTTGCAACGTTATGACAAGTACTAAATAGTGACGTTGCGAAATTATTCGATATGGAAATGGAATATTTCCAGATCGATTCTTCTCGTTTATAATTTTACTCTCGTAAACTAAGTATATCAGGAAATTAAATATTTCTGAACCGATAATTTAGTTTTGACGATTAATTAACGATCTGAGACTTTTCTTTTATAATTGTGTGTGAAATAAATAAAAAAATGTGATCATGAAGGAACATGACAAATAAAACAGATAGATGTATTATGGTAATAATTTATTTTATAAATTGTCGCCGTCATCGCTCTCGCTATCGCTGTCACACACTGATGGCACACACACTGATTGTTTATCGATTTTTGTGTTCATCACTACACTATTTTAAGTGGTATCATTATTTCACAAAATGACAGTAGCTAATGTCAAATCTGGAATCGAATTAAAATTCCGAGTATAGACCAACGAGGCAGTCAGTTTCACAAATACGTACAATTTATGCAACTACATCTCGTAGTAGATGTGTACAGTACAACTATTTCCTTAATGTCTGTCGGCAAACTTCGTCTTTCGTCTGTCGTCGAATTTCTGGCAGTTGCTCTTTGCATTTGGTGCTTGTACGTATTGACTCCTACCGCTGCGCCCGCGTTGCCGTCCACCATAATTATCAAGTGCAAAGGACCGACGAATGACGAAACACGAAGTTTGCCGAGGGACATTAAGAAAAAAGTTGTAGTGTACTTACATACTAGTTACTTCCAGTGGAGAACAACATTGTGGGAAAACATTGTACAAACAAGTATTGAATCTAAATACCTAGGTACTGCTGTGTAAAGGTTTTTCTAATTATGTTATTGTTTTTATTACTACGCAATCAATTCATTTCTTAAATAGTTTTAATACGTTATTGCCCTTTCTTACCTATACAGCATACTCCTTGATATATTAGGTCCCCCACCTATGAAATCAGCATTTTGTACGGAGAATTTTAAAGAAGTTGCATTTTTCATACTAACATTTTCTTAATTTATATAACAACCATGAATACTAATGTTTTAAAACTTTTATGCACTAATGTTTAAAAACCAAGATAACGTAATATGCCACTAAGATTAAGCGACAAAAATAAGTTTTGGCTAAGTTAAAACAAATAGTGGCCATTTCTGCTAAAAAAATGAGGAGTAATTTTTAAGGCTATTTTTAATGTTTAGAAAACTATAAGTAATAAGGTTTTTTTTACTATTGGTAGTTGTCTATGATGGCCATTATTCGATATAATAACAAGCAATTGATGAATATTTTAAATCATAGAAGTGATAAGGTTCTCTGTGAGAAAAAAAACACCAATTTCATAGGTGGGAACCCAATACTTATTTATTTCAATTAACTTTAGTACGTAACAATAAAAAACATAGACACAGACACCCTCCATTAAGCCTTACCACTCTGGAATAGAAAGGCTTCGGCTATTACTCTCTTGGTAACAGAGCTGGCCTCTTAAGCTTCCGTTCAGCCACATTTAACACAACATCTTCATAAACCTTTACGAGTGTAGGTCACAACACTAGTGCTATGTAACTGTTTTCCTCTCAGGAGATAGGCTGAATTGTAGGTACTCATTTAGATGTGTATTCTAAAATTAACTTCCAGGATTGTAGACTTATTTATTTATTTAACACATTAAGCACACAATGTACAGAGGCGGTCTTAATGCCATAGGCATTTTCTACCAGTCAACCTTTGGGTGATGCAGAGATAAACAGTGGTAGGTGCAATATCGAAAATTGTGGCATAAATATTTATTTAAATATAAGGATATACTTAGTACAGGTAAACTAGTAGTTAGTAGTAGGTCGGTAGTACCTACCAATGTGACTTTTTCAATTTTTAAGTTATTTCTGAGTTTATCTTGGATATTACTGACATCGGTAATGGAAAACATCAAGAGGAAACCTGGACTTATAGTTAATATAAGTCTGAAACACCAAACCCGTCTTGAGCAAGCGTGGTGATCAATGCTCCTACCTTCTCTGTATGAGAAGAGGCCTTTGCCCTACAGTGGGACAGTAACAGGCTGGTATTATACCTGTATTTTTTTACAGGAAAAACTGCGTATAGCATCTCGTTGTTTTTAATGAATGACTGCCAACGAATATTTGAAGATAATGGTACGTTTGTAGTGCCCGCAACGTTCAAAACGATGTAGATAATTATATAAGCAAATTCATCATCTAAATTCATTTGCTGCTAGCAAAGTTACGTCTGAATGTTACAGAAAGAAGAATTTTACAATTAGTCAACACGGTGTTTGGAGATTAGAAGACTCTGACTAAAGAGAGGATTTTTATCCGAACCATGCCTACCATCAAGCCCTGTACAATACGGCCTATTTAACTTAGCAGGTCTGAACATAGGAGGGGCTTGTAGCTAAGTAATAACAGCCGCACGGGTCGATCGATCAGGTTAAGCTACGCTTGCCGCGGTTGGTCCGTGGATGGGTGACCATCTTTATATACCAAGACTCCTCCGAGCCTCGGAAAGTACGTTAAGCCGTTGGTCTCGGCTGTCATTTGTAGATCTTTGACAGTCGTTACGGGTAGTTAGAAACAAAACTAACAACCAGTCTTACCAAGGGGTATCGTGTTACCTAGTTACTAGGTTGTGGAGGTCAGATAGGCAGGCTCCATGTAAAATATTGGTATTCAGCTGCATCCGATTAGACTAAAAGCCGACCCCAACATAGTTAGAAAACACTAGGCAGAACATAAACACTACACAACAACGCGCGGGCGCACGCGGGTTGGTCTGAACATAGGCACTACTAACTTTCGCGCATGTTCCCTCACTCACACTCGCCTCATGTCACTATTTGATTCCTAAAAAATGTTATTGCGCGGCATTCTGCGCGAAGTTCGGAACTGCCAAATTATATCGACCGTATTGTAAATACTGACTTCAGTCGGTAACGTTGGCAAATAATAGGTACTTATCAAAAGCAATAAAAACCATAAAATTTCCAATCGACGCAGAATTTCGCCTTTATTTCCCCTCTCAACCTATTCCCCTTACACCAATACATGATACTCAGACGAGATTGTATCACTTCCACCGCTCATTTACTCCGTTGATGATGGAATTAACGTCTGATGTTAGACGTTTCATCTGTCTCGCAGTGATCGCTGTGTTCATTACACGAATATGGACCCCGCAAGCTGATATATCGCTCTCATTGTCGCGTACTAACAACAGTCCATTCTGGATAACGACCCGCTTTACTGACCTCGTACGTCCGCGTTAGTGCGACCAGAATTCATATCGAAAACGGGATTCGAATAATATGGCTTCTTTCGGTTATTGACAGCCGATTTTGGAGCCAATAATGTGATTGCTGAGGCTATGAGGTCGGGAGCGAGAATTGGTTTGGTGAAATTACGTTTTTGGGTTGTATAATTTTGAGTGGTGATAGTTATCTGCATTTATTAGAACGCGAACCTATCAACATTCAGAATTTAATATTATTATGAACAAGCTTTTGCCAGCGGCTTCGCCCACGCGCATGGCGGAAATTATCCCACGGGAACCTACTACCGGAATAAATGGTATCTCGTTCTAATCTATGTCATGGTATACCCATGTGCCAAATTTCATCCAAATCCGTTCAGCCGTTTTAGCGTGAAAGCGTAACAAATAAACTCACTTTCGTATTTATAATATCAGTTAGGATTTAAATTCTCAATATTTAATAGATGAACCCTATCTTCTTCATTCTTAAAGGGACGAAGTATATAAGAACTAATTCAAACTGAGCTAAAAAAAAAAAATACGTGTGGCACTCGAGGACTGCCGCGGTAAAGCTATTGCATAGCATATATTCAAAAATAAGAAGATAATATTGTTGATTTAAAATATTTTTTTAAATCAACAATAATAATATAATATAAAAAAATATAGGAAGCTTATTAGCGGGTTGGTTTCTGGTTTTCTCGAAATACTCAACATACCTTACTATAAAAGTCAAGCTCAAAACATTTAATTTCATAAAATTGGCCTCAAAGCGTTTTAACATTAATAAAGCTAATTACTTTACTTTATGCGGCTTAAATATCCGCGGGATCCGAATATTTCGGTGGTGTAATTGGTTTGAAGTGCTAACAAAGTGCACTGTTTTTGAATTGCAAATTGTTTGTTTGGCAATAACGAAATTAATATGAAATGTAGGCTTGTAGGCTTTAGTAACTTATTTTATTTTTGCCTATGCACGAATGAAGCATAATCCTTAATAAGACCTAGGAATTTATTTTGAGCGTTACTTAGTGATAAAGTTTATATATAAGATAAGTCTCACTTAAGGCGCGTTCCCGTGCGAAACACAGCGGTAGCCGTTTTTTAGGCTGTTTTTGGGAGCCAACTTCTCTTTATCTAAAAGAACTAGCAACTAATAAAAAATACATTAAATTTCTACATAATCTTGACTCCAAAATAGTAGTGTATTTTTATTTATAAGCGGCATAATATTTAATTAAAGGGCCACAAAAAAGCCACAGAAATGAGAAATAATGATTTATAACATGCATCTCCTCCTAAAATAACCATTATTTTGATTTGCTTCCTAAACTAATGGATAGGTAATTTAATAAAGAACATTTTGCTAGTTTTATTTTTTTCAAAACACGAAAATTTTATTTTATAAAGATTTTATTCTAAAATCTGAGCGTACTCGCTAAGTAACTCTTGCGGAGAGTTAGTATGCCACGAATGCTCAAGGTTATTTGGTCAGGGTAGCGCTTTAAAATAATAAAAAAAAAACCCAATCTATAACATACAGATCGATGGCGAACATAATTTCCTGCTCAATGGTATATAGAGTGTACTTACGACAAAATGTCCCTTACAAAATTTGAAATTTCCACCGTCGATATACATACTACGAGTAAGTGCGTAGATCCCTATTTTATGTATCCTCTGACTACTCTCTGGGGAATAAAGGGCGTTATGTTCTATATTGAAACTTAACGTAGTCATATCCCTATTTGTAAATAGGTATATTTAAAGGACTTTGTCCCTAATTTCAGTCAATGCGACCTACAAACAATAAATCAGGAAGTTCCACTGAAACGGGTGGATTTGGAGGCATTAGTTCAAAGCCCAGCTGAAATGCAACAACAAAGAATGACCAAACAGAACAATGGCTGAGGCAGCCTAATGAGTAGCTCACTGAAATAACGTCAGAAAGAGATTAGTTCAGTTTTGAGTGATAATATCCCACTTTTCAGCTACATAACCCAATAGGGCTGTTAGTCCGCCAGTCAGGTAATAAAAAAATATTAGACACGTATTTTTTGCTTTATCGTATTAATAAAAATTACTTAGATAAAACGCATTTTAAGTCGGTGAGTGGGGGTCGCTACGTCACAAGTAAGTATAAAATCTACATACTCGTGACATCATGTTACATTTTAACTCAATGTATCGCAGTAATCTTTAGATTACGTAAAAAAAGAAAAAATACGTGTCCAATATTTTTTAATAATCTCCACGGACTAAAGAAATTTTTAGTCATCATCCCTATTGAGGGACTGTTCGTCAAATCGGTGGTAAAACTTTTGTCTTAAGCTAACCGGAAAACCGTCAGAATCTACCTTCTCACATAATTATCGAGGTAGTAGGTAATTGCTTACAAACTTGCCTGGAAAATTCAGTATTCTGAATCTGAAAATGGCGGAGACTGAGGAAGAGAATCATATTCATTAATCTTTATTTATTTCGACATCTTATTACAAGAGAGGTAAGTGTCCTGAATTACAGATCTAGACAGGACCTGTTATCCTAATCCTAACTAATATTTTAAATACGAAAGTGAGTTTGTTTGATTATTTATTTGTCACGCTTTCACGCTGAAACGGTTGAACAGATTTTGATGAAATTTGGCACATGGGTAGACGATGACCTGGATTAGGACATAGGACTTTTTATCACGATATTCTCACGGGATCGAGACTTACGCGGGTGAAACCTTGTTTTTACATAAAGTTAAATGAAGATGTTATAGCAAGGTACTATCGAAGAACTTCATATCTAAGCAGTTTGAAAACAGAATCCCGTGAACACGATGACTACATCTGTTACCGCCCGGGTTCTATAGCCGCCGAGCGCTGCAAGCAGAAATAGTCCTTACGGTGTATAGATATGAAGTTCTTCGATGGTACGTAATATCAAGATCTATAGATCCGTTAGATTCAAAATTTAAAAACGATCCCGGCTCTAAAACTCGCGTTTCTCACCACTACTCAGTGTTTAAGCTGTATCAATAAATCTTTCAGTTAGTCTGTAAGCTTCCGTTATACATAATGATATTAGATACTTTGAGTGTCTTAGTACCGTATCATTCAAAGTCACAAGCAAATGAGATTGAACATACAAATCCAGATGAGAATAAGCTACCCCATAAAACCCCAAGAGTGTCGTTTGTAGCGAATAAGGGGTGGTTATATCTTGTGCAAAATGATTAAATATGGCCTACCTCTATGTATAAAGCTATATACAAAATAAACGACACTTCAGTACCTGTTTGAGGTGACGGTTCCATTATTTTTGAATGATTTATGTTCTTAAGAACTGATGACAAACATTTTTTTGTTCGCAAATAATAACATCAAAAGAATGAATCAATTTGTTTGAAGCTCCCCTCAGTCCTAGGGTTTACCATCAAGCCATTTCCAAGGGGGATCGAATGCGATTTTCTTTTGCCTTGCGGCTTGGTGTGTTGTATTGATTTTGTACAGTACCATTGGTCTTTTGGGAATTCCGTTTCGTTTTGCGAAAACACAACTGCACAAAATAAAAATGTATCCCTTTCTGTTTATAATTAAATACAAGCTTTCTATGAACTAAAAATTTGGTTTTTATCTGAGTTCCTGTTCTCTATTGGATACAATATTTATGTTCTGAATGTTTATTATTTCCCGAGAAAGATTTTCGTCGCGGCTTACTACGCCATTTACTTGTTTAAATTTTATTTTGTTTACACTATCTGAATTTATCTTTTGATTAAAATCTGGGTTAGGCCTGGCAATTTGAATAAATTTATACCAAGTAAACGGTATCGAAATAGAGAATCTCATTGAAAACACAATGGATAAACGTTAGGGTGCCATTATCGATCGAGATCACATGGAAAATAAGTTTAACTACCGTGCGGCGAACCTTATCGAATTTTCTAAACTCCGTTTTAAATTGGCAATCACAATTACGGTTGGGGCAAACCAATATTTATGGAGAAACTTCGATTTTGAATTTAATCATTAGGAGCTTAAATGGATCAAGTATCTCGAATTACAATTGTAGTTGGTAATTCTTTTAAATAATGTATTTCTGATACAAATATCCCTCGAGATAATCCTTCAATGGAAATTTCGACAGTTCTAGTGGTCCTAATAGGCACATTCTTGCAAATAACAACAGTTTTAGTAGCAGTTACCACGAAAACAATTCGGCTTCCGAAACTCTCGTTCTCACGATCAAACGCGTGTGGAATACGATCGTAACACAACACAATTATTTACTTATTACTCATCCCGACTTTGTTGGTAGTCACGTTTCATTCAAGTTATTGTTTTGGTACCAACCTTATTTCCGACCAACATAATTTTGTTATGATAACTTCAAGACGCCAATTCGACTGTGCTAAAAAAATGTGCCCGTCACGGGACGCCCGCCAGATGTAAAGCATGGTAGAGAGGGGACATGACGGCATAAGAGAGCGTCATGCCGTTTGCCGTAACGCTATACGATTCGATCTTACCCCCAAGGCGCGCCGATAGATGTTTCCCATCAAAAAGTCGAGAGATGTCGCGGGACACCCGATTGAGGCGAAATCCCTTTTCAAGACGTGCACTGCTGGACATAAGCCTCCCCCAAATGGGAGGGTTTGCCATGACCGCCACGCGGCAGGGTTGGCGATCGCAGTATGGTGTTAAAATGCATATCGAATGCTACTGCCCATTCTCTAGTGAGTCCCTTAGTCGCCTTTTACGACACCCACGAGAAGAAATGGGATAGTACTATTACTACTTTACGTTCGGCACAACGCGGAACAAAAACACCACACGGAAAAATAACAACGTTTTTGAGTAACTAAATGAAAGGACAAAAGTGTCGTGATATTCAAAATGTTATACATTTTTCGGTCTAGCTCTCATTCGCCAAGTCTGCAGAATTTATCGTGCGTTCCGTCCGTCAACCTAACCAAAAAACATTATTTCGTTACAAGTTTAAGGTCAAAACAAGCTAATGAAATTTCAAGTCGATAGGTACCTATCGATTTCAAACTTCCTAGTTCCTCTTAAATCCTTTAACTTGTTTTTTGAAAGTATTTACGCCACGCTGGTTACTGGAGGTCTACGTTCATTATGGATCGTTGAAAGCCCCCGCTGTGATAGATGACCTGTTCAACGCGAATAATGGTCCATTCAAGTTACTTTGGAAACCATTTACCTTTGGTAGTCCACTATACCTAATTACGGAACGGATGGACATGATTGAGGGTGTTGATACGGTTCGGGATATCACAAGGGATTATGAGGAAGTAGGTGCCTATTTTATGGCAAAATTGAATACCAACTGGTGAATCTGAATTTGCAAAATTTTGTTTGTGAGAATTCAATTAGTGGAACAATTCTTGTTTATGGTTGAATGAACAGTAATAAAGATCTTTGTGATGAACTCTTTGAACAGTGATTACTTACTGAAGAGTTTCATTATTAATTTGGAAATAAAATTATCTGTTCATTCAATACGTGGGTACCTACTTGAATGTCGATTTCAAGACGATTTACGACGATTAACTATAAGTTGCTATGCCAACCAACGGCAACATAAATTATACGAAGGTAGGCACATTCATATTCATTAGTTCATTACCTTCGAGTAACGTAGGTGTCTCTCGCAATTAGATCGCCTTGTCTAATCTTGTTTTCGTTAATTCGTTTTTATCTGTAGGTTTTTGGCCATACAGTACCAATTGAACCTGACAATAAATAGGTCTTCCTACGATAGATTTTCGAATAATCCTCTTGATAAGGGAGAAAAAACAAAGATGACAGATGACTATGGCTTCTCACTCATCTCTCAGGGACTAGTCACCTGTGGATTAACCTACATCAAAAATATTGGCAGAGGTTGAAAAATGAAGGAGATTTTCGGAGCCCAAAATAAAGTAAAATATAATGGTTTTTGTTTTATTTACAGTAAAACTAAAGCTCTGTTTTTATTACGTTAAGCTTTTGTTATGATTTTAATTATTAATTAATCCTACTTTAAATATTGGATATATGATGATTAAAACAGCTTACCAAAATGTTTAGAAAATTACAACCTCAAAATGAAATTGTGCTAATAGAGATGAGGCATGGGTCAAATAAAAAAAACTATTTAAATCCATCGGTCAGATAATAAAAAAATGTTAGACACGTATTTTTTGCTTTATCATATTAATAAAAAATGACTTAGATACAACGCATTAAAGTTGAGGAGTGGGGGTCGCTACGTCACAATTAAGTATAAAATCTACATAATCGTGACGTAATGGCACATTTTAACTCAATGTATCGCCGTAATCTTTAGTTAACTTAAAAAAAGAAAAAATATGTGTCCAATATTTTTTAATAATCTACCTGACGGTCAAAAAAATATTTTTTTGTCGTCATCTCTATTGTAAAACCCCAAAAAATAGCAACACTCAACTTCAAAAACTTAAGTGTCGCAACATTTTTCCTCACACTCATAATATGATTAATCTATACTTTCATTACTAACAAGAGGGAGCTGAATGGAACTGAAAAGTGTGGTGGTTGATTGATGACATGTACCACGACGCGAGCGCCATTGAAGATGGCCATTCATTGCCGTGCTGTAAAATATTTCACCAATGTTTTCGGAAGTGTCCCAGCTTCGTAACAAATGATGTGCTAACAGATTTTACACACAAACTGTCACAACATTTTAACTGATATATGAATCGATTTGAAAAGCATTTGGCCCCAGTTTTGTTGAAAACATCAGGCAATTTATACAGAAATAAATCTGTTATTCGTTCTGGGCGATTTGCGGAAAAGTTGCCAGACAAGTTAATTTAATTTGTTTTTCTTATCTAATGTGAGAGTGAATATACAAGGGTTTGTGATATCGCCTAACAGGGTTTCTTTAAGTCCTCACAAACCCTAAAGTCATTAACAGCTCCAACAAAAATCCAAAGTACAAAAGCACAAAGACCAAATCAAGCCGATAAACCAAATTAACCAATCCCGTCCAACGGCGATACGTTCAAAATCGCAGGTAGCTGTACCCTTATAAATTTAATAAAACCCTTTAATTCAAGTAGGTTACCGAATAATAGCCAGGGTTTAGTGCGACTCCACAATTTAACACGCTCCAATGGGGGAATTGAGTCGTAAAAATAGTGAGAAACGGTCAGCAATCAGAGGTGAGATTAGATGGCGCTTCAGAAACATCGGCCCAGATATTTTCGACGCCTCCACCGGTTTCAGCGATTCAAAGCGCTGCTAACGATGCAAAGGGATATTTGAGAGCCCGTGGTGTGTGGATTTCTAATTTTATTTCGAAGTAAAAATATTTTTATGTAGAAATAGAAATAAGTGGTTCTGAATTCTTTTATAGAAATAAGCTTGACTTTTTTCGGATATTGAATTTATTTAAAAGCATGAATGATCTCGAAACAAATTCTTCGTAAATTTGTCAATTATAAATCCCAGTGAACAGATATCTACTCATTAAAACTTCCACTCACCGTGAACTACAGGAATTAGTACATATCTAAAATTGAATGTACCCTTACGAGTATTGAAATCCTGATAATTCAAAGTTAGCGACATTTACAAGTGCTAAATCAAATCAAGGCTTCAGGACTGGGTATTTGAAGCAAAGATATACCTAATCGTGTACCTACATTATTTGTAATGAGAGTGTTTCCCAACGTTGAATATCTTTTATCCGTGGAATTGACAGTTTTTGTATGGAAAAACAGTCATAAATCCAAAATTATTCCTTGGATATCTGACATAGAAAAAATCAGGCCCTAACGTTTATCTTTTTTGTTTCCTTGCGATATTAGGTAAGATACTTCTTAGTGCGTATCCTAAAATCCGAAAATTTCGAACTGGTCCTTCGAGAATATTCTGTAGGTAATTTTCGCTTCAAATCCATAAATGCAAAGTTATGAAAATTACGCTTTAATATTGACGAAGATACGGTATAAAATCGTCAAATGTCGTTATTCTTACATCATTCAAGACCAAAATGTGCTGATGATAATCTTTACAGCCGTAAAATATCTTAGCAATACGTATCTATACATATATTTTAAATGAAACTCGCTTTTCGTGTCTGTCTGTGCCATGGCGTGGTTCTTCTTAAATCCGAAACGGATTTTGATACAGTTTTCACCATTATTTCAAAGATTTCAATCGTAGATTGGCCCTGCCGCGTCAAAAGATGGTCGCCTTTCTGTTTCGTTTGGACACCTCTGACACATAATATCGCAGAAAGTTGACTTGATTGTCATGGAAACGCCATTATTATTGTGCGAGGTCACTCTTCTCAGTGTGGACACTTTTTCACGCGACTACGGTGAGGGCAGCAAATCTACGATTTAAATCTTTGCATTATTTAGTTAGAGAATTTACTTTGGAAGATTTAGATACGTGTATAATGCATTAATATTAATCTTACTTTTTGTTTTGTCGTAAAAACCGTGCGAAGCAGGGGCGGGCCGCTAGTTTATAGGTAGGTACATCTCTTGGAACAGTGCGCCAGAAGTTTGGGCTTATTGTTTTGACTGTCTAAACGAATTATTTCTCCCGCTCACTTTTGCTCAATAATGTTTCTGTTACCATCCAAGTTTATTTTCAATCAGATAAATATTTTATTTACGGTTATTTTACTCCTGTTTTGCTTCTTCTTGTGTTTGTGTTGAATATGGCAGACACGTAAGCTTTGCATAATAAATTATTATACCTAAGTACCCGAGTGTCGAGAATAAAAGATTGTATGTAGCGCAGATGAGAATGTTGAGATGGATGTGTGGACTGACGAAACTGGATAAAGTAAGAAATGAGTATACACCGTGACATTTTAGCCGTCTTACAAAAGCAGCCCACTTCATGTATCCAATGGCTACTAAACATTCGTAAAAAAAAAAAAAAAATTGTAACAATTTTTTAATTGCTCATATAGGTATTTTATGTCGGGTTCATTTAGTGGCCCTTTGTAAGACGACTAAAATGTCACGGAGTATATTTTTTTTTTTTAAATGAATATTTAGTAGTCATTGGATACATGAAGTGGGCTGTTTGTGTAAGACGACTAAAATGTCACGGTGTATAAGGGCAAGTTTAAAAGTTGCGCCAGTGACAGAAAAGTTGAAAGGAAATCATTTGGCCTGGTATGGGCATGTGATGAGGAGAGAGGAAACGCATGTGACTAAAAGAGTGATGAATATAAATGTTGATGTATGGAGAGGGAGAGAGAGGCCAAAGAAAAGATGGATGGACTGTGTGAGGAATGATATGAAAGAGAAGGAAGTGAATGACAGCGTGACGGTTGACAGGGGAGAGTGGGAAAAGAAAACGTGTTGCGCCGACCACGAGTAACATGGGACCAGGGGCTGTACTATGACTTGTTAAAGCAATCATCGTTCCAGTGTGAGACAGAGATGAAGCTATACACGACGAATACCACTATCCTTATTTCACAACGGAAAGGTGATGGTTTTAACACGTCATAGTAAGGCCTCAGAGCAGGAAGATGATGATGATGACCTGAGTGTCGAGAATAATGTGGAATTTCTTAGGGTCTACCATGGAGAGGATAGTAGCACGTAGTGGTAACGTGCTGATATGCATTGGGTGACCACTGAAAATCAGCGCTGTGCTGTGGGTCTCCATAGCACAGCATCATGCTGAGTGGAAGCCTTCTTGTCACAGTCATGACGTGCCAGCAGCTGCCGACTATTTCTGTTTTGTGCTCGTTATTGTATTTAAATCTATTCTGTTTCATTTTCTTATTTTCTACTCGAGTTTATCATCTTTTTTTTTATGCACGTATTTCTGTGACAAATAAACTTATTTTTCTTTCTTTCTTTTTTCTTTGTTTCTTTCATTGTAAAGTGTTGGGTAAAAAATAATGTACCTATCTAAAATTTTGGGTTTTCTTGTTCCTTTGGAGCAGAGGTGGCCAAACGTTCCCCTACAAATCTCGTCCAATGTGCTGAGGACAGCCTCCGTTTGGATTTAGGTTTTCCCAGACATTTGGTATCTATCACTGACAAACCTAAGCATAATTAGTCTATAATGTTTCCACTGCTGGGACACATGCCGCCTCTCTGTGAGACGGAGTGGCCCGTAATGTACCACGCAGGCCCAGTGTGGGTTGGTGGGGGTAGAAGTCTTCGAATTTTTGTTTTCCTCACGATGTTTTCCTTCACCGTTTTGAGAGCAATGGTGATGAAATAAGTACCAAAGTAAAAGCGCCAGTTTAGGCTCGAACCCACAATCTACGACACGTAAATCGGGGCCGTTACCACTGGGCGACCACTGCTCACCGCTGACTGACTAATTACACACGAAACGGACGGTTTTCTTAAGTAGGTGCTAGTGTTAACCCACGCCATTTTTTTCTTTCCTCTCAACTGTGAGTTAAGCTTTGTGTATTTATTTAAGTAATGTAATTTTTTGCGTTATCCGTGTAGTATATTTAATAGTTTAAAACTTCGCATATTCATATTTGTCTCTTCTTGTTCTCACATACTATTGTCTACATTTCTTTCTCATTTCTCCTTTCGCAGGTCAGCTGGAAGAAATTTCTTAAGAAAAAACCAGTACTTTTGTACTCAACATTATAATTATGTCGTATCTGAATGTATTTTACTGTGTGTACATTAATTATAAAATAAGCCTTACATCTTTACAAAAACATGACATAACAACAACACAATTAACTTAATGCAGTCATAAAGGTGGATCTTAAAATAATTGCTTCAAAAATATGTCGCTTATCCCAACAAGCCCATGTAATAACCGAGAAACAAAGTTAGGAACATATTCAGGAAGTTGATCGTATATAAACAAGTTTAAGAGGCCCGACATAAGCTATTAAAGACAAATTCCCAATTGATAAGTGCTCATATACGCAATAACTTGGAAATTACTTCCTTCGGTGAGTTTCTTCCGAGTTTTGCTCGATTACTTTATCTTCCGGGTTTTCGGGAATGCTTTGCCAGATTAATATTGGTAAGAAGTTGATTCGATAGGGATTCGGTACTATAATTATGGAGTCACCGCGCTTTTCCGCATAGTATAAGGTAAACTGTAAAACACAATGTATTTTCTAGAAAGATCTGGGGCCTTACTATGACGTGTTAAAACCATCACTTTTTCATTGTGAAATAAGGATAGTGCTATTCGTATTGTATAGCTCTATCTCTCTCTCTCACACTGAAACAATGATTGCTTTAACAGCCCCTGTTCATTGATAGAATACTCAAGCTTATATAACTTTTAAATAAGGCAAATTTACATCATTAAAACTGTTTTATAGTCTCATAGGTCAAATAAAAAATGAAATGCATACCTACTCCATGACATACCATAATCTATTTATAGGTACATACTATTCTAAATATGCGACATTAACAGTGTTACAAAATAGACTCTTTAATATCTATCAACCATGGCGGCACGAACTCCTTTTTTAGATACACTCAGCGACTTCGTTTTTATTGCTCGACATCGTATAAAAGACGACATCAATCATTATTGTGACATCGTCACTTAGTGGATATGTAATGTCACTTTATGTCAGCGAAGTTATAAAGTGATCAGCTGACGAAATGGAGTCGGTAGCGATTGAGGGTATTGTTGCAGTTATGCAAAGTCTTGGCACTGAATAACATATTAAATACGAATAAAATCACAATTGAGTAGAATATTACATTGTCTCTCTTGGCTCATGATACTTTCACATAATACTGATATTACCTTCATCTTTCATAATATGTTCATTAGGAATTCTTATAATATTCACAGAAAGTTTTCAGAAATGAAACTAGAACATGTAGAGTTTTATGACCGAGTAATTCCTATACATTCAAGTGGTAGCTCCAAATTATATCAAAACAAAAATTAAGCATAATATTTAATTACAATAAATAAAAATATTAGTATTATGTGCAAATGCAAGAAAAAAAAAAGGGGAAGTGCTCATTGGGCATCAAAAAATTCGTCCGCATCGCTGTCAGTGAAAAAACTGCCCAAAAGGCTGGCAGCTTAATTAAAGTGCCAGGTTAAAGTTAATTAATAAAAAATAAAAAAAACCGGTCATCTATAGTGTTACGCACAGCACTAGTAAGCGTGCGCATCTCTAGCGGATTGAGACGGATGCAATCAATAATCTATGGCTCTGCTCATAGTAGAAGAGTTATGTCAGTTGTTCTTGATCATTGTAATTTGCTTCAGTAATAAAAAAACAATTACATTACATACTTGCTTTATTGGAATAACACATACACAACATTTAGACTACAGCCATCACTGCTACATATACTTGAAGTAGGTAAAACCAAAGTTGTTCTAATTAAACCAAGACCATACACAGCACAACAACTGCAAATTAACAAATTGAAATACCAAGTTTCGACCTTTCTCTGCATTGATATGAAACTTAGTTTGAATCACAAAACCAAATGTGGACACAAGTACATAACCTCAATGAAATACCAAAAGGCAACACAAATTGTGCCTTTTGGAATTCTATGAACAGAATTTAATTCAAATAATAACGTAAAACTGACTAATGTTCAAAGCGTTGCGAGTGGGTAGTTTTTAGAAACGAATTTTCCGTGAATTATATAAGTCATTCATATTTCATGTTTGCTGAAATGGCTAAATTAAACTATTGTTCTCTGTTAATTTTCTGATTATGGCTCACTGGCTGCTGCCCGCGGCTTCATCCGCGTAGACCCTAATTCTTTTACTAAATTATAAGTAGACGTGTAGATACAATGACCACCTTTTACGCTTTAACAAAAATTCTTTGAAAGAATCAAAATTTATTAACCAATTGTCGATTCAAGTTAAGCCACAGCTATTATAATCGTTATCATCACCCACCCCTATTTCTTTCTGTAACAGAATAAATCTCAAATCAGACTTCCTATGACTGTTTAAATGTAGGTAGGTAGATTAGTTCATTCTAAAACAACGTTGAACCTACAATCAAAATTATGTTAACAGTCTGGAATGTTCATAATTGGTACCATCAGCTTAATGGTTTCATTTTCATATCTGCATTTTTACGATCGCCACTACGTTTTGCTGACGCGACTCATTTTCATATTTTAGTTGCTAAAATGTCCAATCATAAAAATGTTGGAATTTATATGCTATTTGTGTCAAAAATATTATATAACTTGTGTTTTCTATGTATAAAAATGTTAAACCAACTGTACCACGTAGGTAGAGGCATAAATATCCTAGTTTATTGCATTTGTTAGAATTTTGTTATAGAAAATAGTTAGCTACCATTTTGACCAAATCTAAAAGTCTAATTTACACCAACTGTATCTTTTATCCGGCCCTAACATTATTCTTGCTAATGATGATGGTGTTTGGACCAAAAGATAGACATTTGTCACTGGAACACGTTACATCACTAGTCAGCCAACGTTAGTTTGAGGCGTAGATCCATCCTTCGCTGCTTCCACCCGATTTCCGGCATTAGTAAGTTGGCCGATTCGGGTCTGACGTCATTTATCACACGACCACGATACTTCGTTTCACGATTAAAAAGCCCGAAAGCTTTGTCAGTTTGATACGTTTTACATGCATTTAGTTTGTTTGTTTTCAAACTTCTACTAGTTAAGAGGTTGGTATGTATCTAATTTATTTATTTAATCTCTTGATTAAAATATTTCAAAACATCAAGCCTGTTTTATCTGTAGTACCTTAGTACCTTTCCACGCCGACGGAACACACCACTTTTTTGACGTTTCGACGACGTAGTATCTGCCATGCTATTCTGTAAACATCTCACCGTGAAAACTTGGGTGAAGTGAGCTGACAATAGTGTCAATCCCTGTGGAATGACAGCTCACTCCACGCTCACTTCACCTAAGTTTTCACGGTGAGATGGTTACAGAATAGCACTGCTGGTATTATTATTCGAGCCCAGTTGACTTGGGCCGTGCTGTCACTGAACCCACCTTTCGCCAGTTATGTACGTTCTATGTAATAGAGAGCCTATTGCCAAATTGCCATAAAATATTTCCTTAAAATTTGTAAGCTTTCATTTCCATTGAACGGATATTCAAAATAAATGTTTCTAAAACTAACCATAATTTTACTATGTTTTTTTCTGGATGCCACTTAATATAACTTTATCATAGAAAGTGTCAATTCAATGCCTTGAAATTAGTCACATCCGGAAAATTCTTCCTCATTTTTCCGAGGCATTTAAACAAATGCTGAATCCAGTAAAACACACATTACGGTTAAGTATTATTTTTAATAAAAAAAATACTAAATCCTTCGTAAACCGGTTCCTGGGCAAGGCCAGAATAATACTAAGCGGAAAGAAATGAAATAAGTTGGAAGAATTCGGCAGTTGACGCTTGTAACTAGAGCCGGCTTCTGAGCTATCAAATGTAGCTGATTGACAAACTGACAGATGTCTTTTTTAGTTATGCCTTTCTTTTGTTTCATTTTTTCAAGCTTCTAGCTGTGCTGGGGAACTGTTCTCTTTCAAGAAGCGCTTTTCTTTTGTTTTTTTGAAACTACAAATCAAATCCTTTTTATGAAAATATACCGAAATAAATATGTTTTCTTTTACTTTTTACTCACTATGGGACAAGCACCGAAATCGCGAAAAAAAAATCAGCTGCTCCCTACATTTATGTTCGTATATCTCGTCGAAATGTAGGGAACAACTGATCTTTTTTCTTCATTTCAGCGTCGGTCCCATAGTGTAAGCTATTCATAATGATGAGTACAATGACCCCTTAAGAGGTTTAGGGTAAACAAAAACGAAGGTTGTATAATTATGAGGCGCTAGGTAAGCTTTCGGTACCGCGAATACCGAGCATGCTGTAAAACGCGTGACGTCACGCGATACCGAAACGATCCAGCCCCGCTCCCTCGTAGACCGAATTAGGAAACGCTCATTGAAATATAGGCGCTCGGTAAGCCGATCCCGCACCGCAAAACTCCCGATCTGTAAAAAAAAAAAGCCTTACAGCTGTTTAGTTAGGAGTAGGTATTTCTTGAGCTTCTACGGGTTTGCTTTTGAATACCTCTCTGTGTTAAATCCTTTTTTCTCACTTGACTTCATAACTTACGGGCTCACCAATTCGAAATTTTACTTCAATTTTTATACGACCATGACAATACCTTCACAAAAATATTGGTATATTTCCTTTTCTTTAGACATGCTCCTGCTTAATCGTGTGTCCAAAATCACATTGAAGTTATGAAATAGCGTAAGGAAGGGAATCGGAGTGGAAGCATATATCGCTGGTCTAATTTGAATAGGCGGGGAGGGTCAGACCTCCCGCAGTTGACTGAGGGTCGACAATGACACATAAATTACTACTTTATACGTCCGGCCACTCTCTATCTATGCTCAGCGATGCCAGAAAGCTTTGGAAATATGTAGGTAAGTGAAATTCGGGGAAAAGGGGTAGCAATTATTTTGATGGAGCTGAGTTTGTGAGTAGTAAAACTGATGACCAATGGCAAAAGGTCGGCAATTAGGGTCCTTATCAACGGGCAGAAGATTTATTTAGGGGTCAGACAAAACATTAAATATTTTAGAAGTAACTCTTTTAACAAACTGTCTGTTAATTTCCACAATCAGCATCAACAGTCCATGCGTAATAGTCTTTCAGAACAAATTTCGGCCATGTCTGCCAATTTCTGTGGACACTAGCCTTCATAAGAAAGAAAAGAAAAGAATTCTTCTTCTTTTCATGTGGTTAGTGACTAAACTGGTGTCGGAGTTTAAAGGCCGCCCATGGGCCTCTGACGTGGTTTCACATGCCGTCGAGAAATATCTCTCAGACATGCCGGTTTCCTCACGATGTTTTCCTTCGTTTTAGAAGCAAGTGATAATTATACAATACGCACATGAATCCGAAAAGTCAGAGGTGCGTGCTTTAGGTTCGAACTCGAGACCTATGACTTGGCAGTCTGACGGTCACACCACTTATAGGCTATCAGTGCTCAGTAGGAGACTAGTCATAAACGCGGGAGATATTATAGTGCACAAGTGTGTGCGCAGACACAGGTGCACTCTCTCTTCCCTCACTCTCATAGTCCGATGGGACGGCAATCCGACACGAAAAAGAAAAACCAAGAAAAAGAGAAAGAAAGAAAGAGAAAGATGAGGCGCAAGACCAATGACTTAACGTGATTTTAGAGGCACGAGGTTATCACACCACCAGCTTCTAAACTCCGGGCTATTACTGAAAAATCCTGAAGAACAAACCCAATAATACTTTGCCCGACCAGCAATCGATAGTCGCGCTTACGACCACTAAACCTACGGGGCAGTCAAAATACCTTCCAGCCGTGCATAATCCATTCCACATCAAGGCACTTATCGTACTCTCCTACTATGCAATCCAATTTTGAATATCACTCTATACAAATCTAATAATCCCTACGTAAATCTGCTGCCCTGCTCTCTCGGTCCTCACTCGGAATTTCAACCATGTCTATGCTACTGAACCGAATTTAGACGAGAAACAATCCTACTATAATCGCTCTGTGCTACATCGTTTTCCAATTGATTTAGGAGTTACGCAGTTATCGGTAATAGTGTACTTAGCGTGTTTCCGTTTTGATAGACGTGAGCAATTGAGTATGATATTGTGATTTTTTCGAGAAGAGGTGATTCTTTTTATTCGCACATTTTATTTGGGAAAAGAAATCTGTAAGAAGACTATGTGACTTTTATTGTTCGTTCTTCAACCTAAACGACGCATTTAAAAAGGGGACAGGTAGAACTGCTTCCACTTGCTACCCCAATCTCGATGTTTAACGTTTTTGCTTCAGTTCCAGTCAAATCCAGTTCAATTTTTTTTTTTCCTAATACAGATGAATTAAGAACCTCCTCCTTTTTTTAAAGTCGATTAAAAAGTACAGAAATTGATGTTTTACTAATTCTAGAAAACATACATAACAATCACTGTTGAATAGGTAACTTCCCTAAATCATTATGCCATATTTCGTTTTTTGAAGGGGTTCACATTATTATGTTGTAAAATCTTTTTATCACATCTATTCAAAAAGAGCAAGTTTATTATTCGTAAACAGGGACTAAAATAGCTCTTCAATCTCTAGGGACTAAAACTGGTTTAAATTTGGAATGTGGATATTGTTAGCAAAAGTTCCAATCACCAAAGAGATTAATCACGAACATTGTATGAACAGGCTGTATTAAGTAAACCGTGCGCACATCACGTAACAAAAAGTTTGTAAAAAAGTAAAAATGCGCGCCAAATGCATTCCGCCTTCATTCGTAATTGTTTACTCAAATTCGGATTATACTTAGTTTTATAAAAAAATTGTGTGTTTCTCAAGTAGTGAGAATGAAAGTATTGTATTAAGGCAAAAGCATCTAGGTAACCCGCGAAATTCAAATTTTCTTTAGTTTTTTGTTATTTACAGGTCAGTATCAGGTTGTATGTTAATCTAAATATGATTCGCGATCGTATCAAATGTTATTTATAGAATTATAATCATAAAAATCATCAATAGGTACACCTCTCTAAGTTCATGTAGGTAATCTTCTTGAATGACTATTTCATGAAATCATGACATTTAAGGATTATGCTAAGTTAAGGATTTGTATTGCTGATTCTAATGATTATAATTCTGTAAAGCTATATTTGTTACGGTCTCGAATCATATTTTTATCAACATTTTACCTGCCACTGACCTGTAAAGTGCAAAAAACTAAAGAAAATTTGAATTTCGCGGGGTACATTGGCACATCTCCCTTACCTCCAGATAACATAGAGAGTGTCCACCTCGGGAGCAATAGTATTTTAAGTTCGAGTGACGTACTTTGAATCCCTTACTACTCTCAGGATTCTACTTCAGAATCCCTAGCTCCACTCTGGATTCAAAGAAACACTCTCGCCTTTAAAATTGTTGTTTGCTCCCTAGGCAAACGATCAGCTCAACCAATGAATTTATAAGTTTTAGTTGCAGTCAACGAACAAAGTAATTTAGATAAATTAAATAGAAAAAATTATTACAAGAATACAAAAAAAAATCTGCGTATAGTCAAGTTTTATATTTGTGAATAATATGATTAGTCTCACTGTAGATACTAATTCCAAGGACTCGCCCAACCGTTGTTTCAAACAATTATCTGTGGCGGTAATGGCGGCGCGGCGTGTCATCGCAACAGCTGATGCTGTGCCGCGTACAAGGGTTACTCTACCGGAGGGTAGAGTGTCGCATTTGGACGCCATATTTATGGCTAAAACCATAAATACGACGCCCAAATGCGACACTCTATTATAACGTTATTGATGAAAATGTAGTAGAAGTAGCTCAAGTTTAAAAACTTATACACTCATGTGGTACTATTATAAACATTGCCTGCGGCTCGGTTTATATTTTCGATATGCAACGACAGATGTAACAGTTTCGTTCATAAACAATTTTCTCGCATAACTTACCATTTATTTTTGTCAACAGTAATAAAAAGCAACATGCGGCATCAGACAACGTCGCCGATAACCAAGGTGGGCCCCACCGCGTCGTTAAGAGACGCTGAGCCCGACTTCATAGGACCTATTGAGAATGTCACTGTAGCACTCGGCAGGGAAGCTGTGCTGACCTGCTCTGTATCAGACCTAGGAGATTATAAGGTTAGTAAATCTTTCTATAATAATGCTGATCAGTGAGAGAAAGGGTTTCAGTTCGTTTTCAAAATTTTGGATACCCGCCATGCTATTCTGTAACCGTGAAAACTTAGGTGAAGTGAGCTGTCATTCCACAGGGATTGACACTATTGACAGCTCACTTCACCCAAGTTTTCACGGTGAGATTGTTACAGAATAGCACTGCAGTTCACATTGAAAATACGTCTTGTCATTTAAAACTGGTAAAGATTGGGATAGATTAACATAAATAAATTTGGGTCTTGATCGTCTCTTTCACTGCCTCGGAATAAGTTCCGAGTAACTTATTAGTTACATAAGTTAAATTGAAAAGTGTCCGATTTCACCATCATCACACCAAAAAAAAATGTTTGCACCCGATGATATTTACTACTATTGTCAATGAATAAATGCCTTAAATGATATAATACTTGAATCCTATAACTAACAATTCCGTCAAGGCTCTCAATGGAAACTAAAAGCATAAATGGACTGTATTAAAATTAAGCCTATTAATTTGAAATAATTACCTACGCTCCATTTTTAAAAACATCGCGGCGACAACTCGTCTCTACACGGCATCCGCTACTGACAACACTGCGTCAATCGCTTGGAGTCTCTCAATGAGCGCGTCTGTGAGAGTGTGCCGTTCCGAACGTTTACTACGGTAGTTTCTATACTGTCCATATTTATACTGTGCTAAAAGCCTGTCTTTTGTTATCAGTGTAGCAATGTTATTTCAAGATCACGCTAATGGTTTTGTCCTATCGTATATATAATTATATTGTTTAGCAAATTGACACTCTACGTAAAGCCGTAAGAATGGCAGTTGTGATTTGAATACAACTTTTCCGTTCAAACTGGTAGTCAATTTGGTTAAAATTAATTTTCCTGAATTTATCGATATCGAAATTGTATATTAGATGCTACATAACATACATAACAACTTATGCATTCTTTCCCTGGAGGTATGCAGAAACCACAGAACGCCATCTGCTACGGTCCTTAGATACTCCTTCGTCGCGTATCGTGTCTTCGTATCGTATAATATACTGTTTTAATAAAATGCAGTATAAGATTATTTTAATGAAGGCAGAAATCCCTCATTTGAAAGGGTTCTAAAATCAAAGGACTGCGTTTAATTTCCATGATTTCGTTTTTTTTAAACAGCCCATATTGACAAATCAAACTTCTCTTCACCAATAAAGTTATTTAGGCTATTAAGCTATTGCAACACAATGTTTAGGTGAATGCTATGAAGTTCACAGAAATCTATTTCAACCCGAATAAGGGATCCCCGAAACGATCAATTTATATTGTGGTAACATTGTCAATCGTTTCAATTGCATTTGGTAGACGATCAATTTGCGTATCAGTTTGTATCAATCACGTAAAAATTTTCAATTGCAATTGATCTATTCGAGGACCTTTGACAGCTTGCTTTGGTGTTACTTTAATATCTGTAATCAACAAATAGCACATGCAATTATTCTACTAGACCCATCATCATCATCATCATTTCAGCCGAAAGACGTCCACTGCTGGACATAGGCCTCCCCCAAATGAGGGGGGTGTCATAATCGCCATGCTTGGCAGGCGGGTTGGCGATCGCAGTATGGTGTTAAAATGCATAAAGAACGCTGCTGCCCATTCTCTAGTACATCCCTTAGTCGCCTTTTACGACACCCACTGGAAAGAAATAGGATGGTACTATTCTTTACGTCCGGCACCACACGGAACACTAGACCCATAGCTTTCATAAATCTATGACTAGGTCAGTCAGGTGAATAGCAATTACTACGTATTTACTCGCTATTAGTACCTACCTATTATACCGAAAATATAAACTAACCCGACGTTGGTTCTACCTTAGATTTCATAACTTTTATTTTACTCATCTTGATTACCCTAAAACACGCGCGCTTTACTTGTGGTTACCAAGTGACCAGGTACAGTGTGTAAGCGCAGGAGTTATCGGTACCATCCGAGACAATGGCGAATTCGGAAGTGATACCACACTTTGTTAGTATAGTGTAAGCTTATGATGATATAATAATTTGGCCAAATTCCTACACAAAGTAATCAGTAATCATCTCTTCCCAAGTCAACAATATGTAGTCTAGATTATGACGTAAGCTACTTCAGCCTCGTAAAATAGGCATCAAAAAAATTCCGACGCCTAAGCGGACAATAAAATTTGACCTCACGCGTTTTATATTCCTTCTTTGTGATAATAAGATATAATAAACAGAACAAAATACCTTTGAAGAGCTTACTAAAGTTTGTCTTCCTTAAGAGCTTGCTTCCGTGACGTTATCAGACCCCACTTGGAAACCAGCGCTTAGCACAGTCAACTTTAAGGTCACTCTGATTATACTTAAGAGGTTTATACTAAAGTTGAGCTCTTAAAACTTTAATGAAATATGTTCACTTGAAAATTTAAACGATGAAGGTAGTTTCGTAAGTTATGAAATTAAATTCTGCGGTACAAGACGCTACTATTTCACTTCTAGAAAGTTATGCGATGTACAAAACTTAGTAAAAATAAGATTATTTTTAACCGACTTTAAAAAAGGAGCAGGTTCTCAGTATGTCGGAATCTTTTTTATTTTTTATTTATGTTCGCCAATAACTTGCAGACGATTTCGAAAATTCTTTTTTTTATGAAAGGGTATTCTTGCCAGTTTTCATCAAGTCAGGGTCGAATAATGAAATCCTGAAGAAATCGAGGGAACTCTTCAAATATTGGGCACACCTATAGCGATTTAGGTACCTTTTTTATAGTAACTCGTGCATTTGCTCTCGGAAAGCACCATTTGTTGAAGTGGAACTGATAATGAAGACCACAAATGGCCACCGGAACTACACAATAATAAGTATTTCATGGGTTGCTTTAATATGGCTGACAAGCAATTTATACTCACCACAATGCATAGGGTGAAGTGGAGCTGACGGCGAAGTACTAGGAGAACTCCTCAACAATTAACGTCCCTGCATCGGGAAAAGCAATATTTTGTAAAAGATGATGAGCAGTTGACATTAGGCTTTTGTAACTTAGATAAATTACAAACCGATCCACTAAAAAGCGAGGAATAAATACTTTTTCACGAAAAAGCAATTGACTTCCATTACAAAGTGAAAAATAACTAAAATTTCGGAAGTGTCTTTGGTTTTATATTTTCATTTTTTGCCACCGACTTCCGAAATTTTAGTTATCTGTAACACATTTCACAAGTAAGTTATGATGTGTAAGTCAGAACTCAGCGATATGAATGGCCAATCTCTGTTTGTTGAAAAGAAAATTAATGATGTTTCAATCCGAAACACTTAGAAACATTTATCTGACTGAACTCCTTTCATGATATGTTTTTGTAGAGCAGTAGTGGTCCGTAAATAACCCTCGTTTATCGAGGATCCATTTAGTGTCCTCGCTCATGAAAAACGAGCTCTTTTCCTTTTAGAAGCGATCGATCAATTGCAATGTCATTTAAACAGAAGCGTACGTTTGATCCCCCTGACTCGTCGCATGGGGGCCTCAACTTTATTTTTATCATGAACTCAAATGGCTTTGAGCATTTTTTTTCTGAACTACTCTAGATCGGCATTTTTCTTGTCGTTGGTAATCTAAATAAAATCTTTGCTATTTCTATCAGATATTTTAGGCAAACTGTGTAGGTACTTACTAATGACTGTAATATGTAGGTACGATCGAAATATTATCCACAATTTCTGATCTCAGAATATCTTCGCATAAAAATAGGTGTAGGTAATAGATACCAAGATGTAGGTAATATATTACACCTATTTTCTTAAGGTAACGAAACATTTTCGCCACACTGAGCATGAAGGAAATATCGAAGACTCTTCTACCTCGATGTTGCTGCTGTTTTTTTAATCTTACTTAGTGATCTCGTATTATCCATGTGACGTCGTATCCCCCGATGCCCCCCCCCCCCCCCCCCCCCGATGTCACATATGATGTTTCGAAACCATTCATCCAGATCATTGGTTTTGTGTGAATCATAAGCAAGGGAGGAAATATCTAAGTAAATAAGAGTATTTTCACATTGTCGCGTATGTATTTACTATTAAGGACTTAGGCGACTGTGAGTTGTGGATACAATTCTGTTTTTATTATTCGCCGCAGTTCTTCGATATGAAATATAGTTGCGTTTATTTTTATGATTGATCGTAGTTTTGACGACGGTGATATTTTTCTTGGGGAATCAAAATGTATAGCTTTGATAATAATAAATCTTCACTTTCTTCATTTATCCTGTGTAATTTACAATTCTCTTTTGTACAGTTTTAAAGAATAAATTAAACTTCTAACAGGATGTTGCAAGAATTTCCTGAACACTATGACGCAGATGCAAATAAAATTGTACAAACTGAAATAAATTGTGATCTTACTGCACAGCTGCATCGTTTTAACTTTCCAAACGCCATTTTGTTCCAGTTTTTCCGCCAATATTTCCCACCTCCATTCCGTTCTTGTTATCATAACATTTTACAGATGTAACAGAACTGAATCAAGGTTCTTTAATTTCCGAGGGTCTTTACAAGGACTTTGTAACTTTAGTAGGTCATAGTAATAACTGTAAGTAAAACGGTAATTGTAAATCAGGCGGGGGATGTATACTCGTAAATGAGCGCGCAAATTCTGTCGTCTGCCCCAATTTGTTCCCCATCCCGGGTCCCAGGGTCCCGTGCCCATCCAACCGACAAATTCATTTGCATTTCACCGAAGCGTTATCTCATTACGATTTCCCGATTCCTCCATCTACTCATGAACTCTATAATAATTCATAAATCGTTCGTAAAACAGCGTATTTATAAATTTGATGTGACAGACTCGATACATATTTATGGAATTTATTATTGGTTCTTGAGGCTTGTTGAGGTTTTTAAAGCTTTTGTTAATAAATGAGCCATTCTGTTGTGTTATTTACGATGTTGAATTCATAAATTATGTTAAGGAAGAGCTTTGTGGAATGTTATTTCAGTTTTACAACGTTGAAGTACTCGGTATGAAATTTTATGAGCATCTGTTTAGAGTATTTGTAAAATGAGGTCTGCAGGTTAAAAAAACCTTTATACAATTCTAGCTTTGTCCAAATTTTTTGCTTAAATCCTTTAAAACTCTCGTTACTTTGACGGCCTCTGAGTCTGGATGCTAGTTAAGTAAACGTACCCTTACCTACTTTTTATCTTTATGCAGCATTAGTCTGACTGCCTCCCATTTTAGGCCTTTAGTCTTTGTTCAGAGTTTTAATAAAATACCTACATTTTCTTTATTTTACATGGAAATACTGATTTAGTATTATGAGAATACACACACACTTTATGTGTGCGTGTATTCTCATAATATTCACGCCTTTTTCTTTTGTTTAATGAGTATCTATAAATATAATTGTATCTGTATGTATTTTACTGTGTGTACATGAATAATAACATAAATAAATATTTAAAAGGTCAAAACTGTATATTGAATATTTTTGAGAAAAAAAAACGAATTGCTGCGAGGTGTAGGAACGAGTCTGATGCTGAAAATATAGTTTTATCACATCTATTCAAAAAGAGCTAGTTTATTCTTTGTAAACAAGGACTAAAATAGCTTTTTAATCCCTATGGACTAAAAGTGATTTGAATTTGGAATGTGGATATTATTAGTAAAAGTTCCAATCACCAAAGAGGTCAATCACGAACATTGTATGAACAAGTAACAGGCTAGCTAGAGAGAAAGTGTGAATTTGGTCAAAATGTAAGTCCAAGATGGCGGCTACGAAAATTTTGTAGAAACATTCTCGCCTTAAAAATTGTTGTTTGCTCCCTAGGCAAAGAATATACTATTACAGAATTTTTGTCCGTTTATCCAGATGTCTGTTCCGGATTGACGCAAAAACGGCTGAACGGATTTGGATGAAATATGGCACACAGATAATAATTGATTTAATGAATTAATACATAGTATACTTTTAATCCCGTTGTACGTTCCGTGGAATATTTTGCGACATACACGCGGGCGAAGCCGCGGGAAAAAGCTAGTACAGTATACAGTATATCATTGGATATTATCCCCAGATGTTACATTATAAGCCAGTCTAGCAAAATAGGTCAGCGGTTGACGTGCAACAAACTTACAAGTTATAATCATATAAGTTAGTATGTGCATGTAGATAATATTACTTTGAAAGTTAGGGATGTCCTGCAAAATTTTAAGAACGTATCCAAGGCGGTGATATCGCTGAATATCACCTAATCATCCGTAAGTAATTAATTTATGGTATAAAATATTGACAATGGTTCATAGTGTAACTCTACGGCTTCCATAAAATTATGTGTTTTTGACGTTAGCCATGAAATAAAAAAGAATAAAAAAAACAAAAGTCATTTATTCAAACTAGGCTGAAAATCAGCACTTTTCGAGCGTCAAAATTACATACGGCAGTCCCCCAAAACGCCCACCCTTCACCATGGAACCGCAAAGATGATTAGATACTCTATGTTGGTACATTATGTATTCTTCTTACTTAGTTGATACACTATAGTTAATCCACAATTCCCTGCGCTGGCGTTAGTCTACGATTTCAGTGCAATCAGTTCAAAGAAAATTACTACCATTAGGTAAATCTACAGTCTGGCTCAGTCACTTAAAAGTATGACCACTTAAATCACTTGCAGTAACCGCTTGGTACTGGTTGTGACATAAGTTTATTTGAAAAGTGACATTATGTATTCTACAGTAACTATGTACCTACCTACATGTTCTAAATCTATACAAATAAATATAATTGAAGTGTCTGTTTGTTATGTCAAAATAAAAGCTTTTTCTAAATGTATATGAAAGTGTGGCGGCATCTACATTGCCACATGCGAACTACGCATCAAAGACCTGACGTCACACAACATCCTGACGTAACACAAATCCTGCATCTCGCAATTAGAGTTTACGGCGCGATGGCCATATATACAAGCTCCCGACTTCAACGTCTGGGCAGTTGCCCGCCAGATATGACATCCGTCTGGTCGGAGGATGCTCCCCTTTCTATGGTGGATGAGTGAACTTTACACCCTGTTCTTCATACCCCTAAATTGGTTGTCTATGGTTGTGATTGTGAACGGAATGTGAATGTGACATATTGATATGTCAAACGAGAAATATTATGTAAGAGGTTATGAATGCGTGTGTAGTGTTTACAATTAGTTTTATTTATTAAGAAACCAAGAGTGTTAACCGCTACAAAAGTATATACGGTACCTACTTATAACAATAAATCAATTTTTTAAATTCTGTCTTTCTGTCTGTTTGTTCCGGCTAATCATCGAAATAGCTGGACCGATTTTGACGGGACAGATAGCTGATATTATATGGAGTAACTTAGGCTACTATTTTCGAAATAGCCACTTGAGCGCAGCCGCGGGCAGCAGCTATTTATTAATAAGGTTAAAAAAGTTCGTTTTTCTAGCGCGTAGTCCCTGCTAGTCCTAACTAGAGCTCAATGTGTCATACTGTTATTGGCATAACATTGCATAATAAAGTTCCCACTGTTGGGCCACAGGCCTCCTCTCTGTGAGAGGGAGCGGGACGTAATCCACAACGCGGGGCCAATGCGCGTTAGTGGATGTCATATGCCTTTGAATTTTCAGTTCAAGACCATGGTTTCGTCACGAAGTTTTCTTTCATCGTCTCGTCACTGCTGTCGACGCTTGACGCGTCAACACGTCGAGTCGGGGTTCGCAACAAGTCAATCGTCATCCTGAGGATGTCTCGTTGACAAGTGAAACACGTGTCGATTACTTACAGGGTTTTTTATTACTCTTTAAGAACAGTTAAGCGGATTAGGTTACTAAATACACGTCGTATATTGTATTTTTCTTTCATCGTTTTTGAAAGCAGTGGTAAAGAAACAATTTACTCAAAGTAAAGTACCTATATTGCGTAACGTTTACACTGGCAATGCCAGTCATTTTGACAGCAACAACATTCATTGCGTTATTTACGCTGTTGAGCAACGAATTTTTCAAACAAATGAAGCAATGGATCAGCAATCTTTTGGATTATGATTGAAAGTGTATTACGAAATTAGGGTACTGTTCTATCTAAATAAACAAAAGCAATACTTTATTATACTCAACCAACTTCCCCTTTCGTGGGCCATAGTCAGTTAATCCAACTCATCAGTTCAAAGGAAATGACAACCACATTCACTTAAAAGTATGACCATTTAAATCACTTAAAAGTATGACCATTTAAATCAGTTGCTGTAGCCGCTTGGCACTGGTAGTGTCACTAGTTTATGTGTAAAATGACAGTCCGTGTCTGATTCTATTCTCAAAGTGGGCCGCCAGAACGCGGCATGCGCTTAGAATTTATTATCAATGTCTAGGGAGGGTCTGATATGCTAAGCGGTTGAATTTTAGTATGAGACATGATTAATTTGTTCATTTTGTTGTTTTATGCTTAAAAACCAGTCCAAGCTACCCACCAGCAATAATATTGTGAATTCTTTATTTTTTATTGAAAGCAAAATACAGGGTGTAATAAAAAGACACAACACGAAGCCGTCATCCACGCATTAGTTACTTTATGCACAAATAATTTCTGGGAAACGGCTTTTATTTTTGGTATGAAAATTCGCTGTTTACTGTAGTGGATAATGTAAATAAAACAATAAAAAAGGCCTTTTATTTCTTGTGGATTAAACAGTTTCTATATACAATGTGAAATTTAATTCGTAATACTTTGACCTTCAATATCTGTGAAACCTCTTAGTAAGTCTGGATGTCAGACTTTCAGACATACCTATAACTACCCGTAAAGACTGTCAAAGGTTATGAATTACAGCTGGGACCATTATTGTTATAAAATATAAAGTAATATTCTTAATTGTTTACTCTTTGTTCAAGTTTTTAGTTAATTAGTGCCAATATCAATGACTGGCACTTGGCTGGTATCTTTTGGACCTGTATCAGCTACGCTCCGAATTACTTGATTCTAAAACGTGAATCGACGCTTTCCGCAGTAGCAAGTGCATATCACTGACTAAGTCACTGTTTCATGCCTGACTCGACAGACAGTGGCTATTTGTTGCTGTTGACAAACGGGGCCAATCGCAGTCCGCACATGTTTAGAATTCATTACCCACATTTCTACGATCTCTAGTTTGCTCCAGTGTTTGCCTCGATCCTGAAGCATTTTAACCGCTAATTCTTTTTTATTCTGTTTATGAGTTTAGATCGCTTTTTATTTATTATTTAATAGCTTTTGCCCGTGGCTTCACCCGCGTAGATGTTGGAAAATATCCCACGGGAGGAATAATTCCGTAATACATACATTAATTTCATAATTATAACTCTGTCTAAATTTTTTCTGACATCTCAACAACAATCATCGTCATATTTCAGCCAATTTAACAAAACTTTAAATTAATTTTACTCTTAAACGTTCCTCATGAATCACTCTATCCATTGGTGAAACCCTTATGAAAATCCGTTCGGCAGTTTTTGAGTTTATCGCGTTCAGACAGACAGTTGCCGCGAACTTTGTTTTATAACATGTATGTAGTGATTTAGCAGTTTATGTGCCCGCATATAAACAGACAAGAAAAAAGGAACAGGAAAATACGTATAAAGGTGATGCTTATTTCTAAATAAATCACATCCAGCATACCTGCGATAGGAGGTAGGTAGAAAGAGATGTGAGAGAATATACATAGCGTGCTACGCGTCGTTTTTTGTATTAATATTTTACCAAGAGAATAATACTCTTCCTATTATGTGACCTATTACAATAAATTTGTACATAGTATGAACGATTAGCTTTTATCTTCTTCAATAAAGGCTTATTTAGTACATCCCTTGCATAGGTACTCCCCGGGTTTGAACGATAGAACTCCTCATAACGAACAATCTTCCTCTTGTATATCCCTAATAGAAAACAGGCTTAAAACTTCAACTTAAACCAAGAGATAAAGCCTTAAAATCTAAGTTCAAAACCGTTAATCGAATTTCCATGTTCTACGTAATCCTCTAGAAAGTTCATAAGTCAACGGGGAATCAATAAGTCCGCATATTCTGAGGTAGTGAGATCAGCCTTTTTCCTTCACAAAGAGCCTGGCGGCGTTTGCATTTTCTCCCACAAGCTATCTACTTAACGATCGACTCATCACGATTTAAGTCTACGTAGAACCTTTTAGGTACAATGTAAGCTGTTGTTTACATTGTTTAAGTACCTTTTTTAGTTTGAGTTTGAAGTTTAATTTTTTCTGTGTCTTTGTGTATTGAAGCTTGAGACTAAAATGTTGATCAACCAATATTTTTTCAAATAATTAATGCTACTTGGAATTTAAATCTGACTTTGGCAACTAAATAGTTTCTTAAATATAACTATGTTTGCACAATGAAGTACGCAATGTGTAGTATGTTTTTTGGCCACACATTGATACAATGGTGATAAATATTTTAGACAATTAAATGTAACTCTTGTCGATGTACATATAAGTACCTACATATTTTTTAGGCTGACTATACCATAGCCTCATCTATACACTTGACGGTTCAGGCCTTTACCAGAAGTGGTGATTGGAGCTTATATTGAAGCTCGAATCACCACTTCTGGTAAAGGCCTGCACCGTTAAGTGGGATTGTGCCGGAATATAGCAGTTCGTCGTGGACATGGTACGACAGCGGCTCCCCACGCATTATCTATGGGCTCCCCTGACATCATCTCTGTCATCAGCCGCCTCGCAACCATTGATAAGACGTCTTCTAGGCTGACTGTCACTAGCCAGTATCACACTTATCCGACCTTTTTGGTGATTCGTAATAACTCCCGGAAGAAAAATAAGAAAAGTAAGAAAAATAGATGGCGCCACATGATGCGCCGTCATACGTATGTGAATACTCAACTCTCACAAAAAATTGCCTACCTATCTATGTAATGAAAGACACTGAGTGGTCCGCTATCATGGCGTGTGCAATAGAGCGATTGTCCGCTAGGTAATACGGTAATCCATGACTCAACGTCACAGCGCAATAGGAAAATCGATTATTCGATCCACCCCAGCTCCTCAAGGAGAGCAAGTAACTGACAATCTCACGGAGGGTACCTGGATTACCGAAGTACTTTGCACTGTAAGTGGCAACCACCTGGCATTTTAGAACCACATGAGCTGCTGTCTTGTCCTTCATGCAGGCCTTGCACAGCGGACTTCCTGTGATTCCTATGACAAAGAGGTGTTTATTCAATGACCCGTAACTAGTTACAGCTGCTGTACCTACATATACCTACGCAGCTGTTGTTTAGTGAGTCGGTACACCTGTTTTGCGAGGCAGCCATCCATTGTTGAGAGTGCTTCTTTAGCCTGCCAGTTCTCACTTCAGCTATAGGTAATATTAAAAATACGTTGGCAATTTACAGACGTTCTCAGGTAACACAAACAGCAAAACATGTACTTGTTTACTTTATTATGTAAATAAGTATCAGAAAATAGTTGAAGCAACATAGAAATATGATTTGTGTTTATGTATCCATTTCACGCTTGCTTGAAGTAAATAACTTACTTCAGATAAATAATAAATACCTACACGTGTACTTCAGTAGCTTACCATGTTTATATCAAGTTCTTTGACTGAAAACATATTGTGGGTAGGTACCTAATAGTACCTACTGATCAATAAACTATGCTTTGTCAAACCACAGAATACATCTTACAAGTTCAGAAGATTCCCTACGCAAAATCATTTAAATAAACAGCGAGTCTTGCTACGACACAATAAACTGCAATTCAGGTCACACAGCGCTTATTACCTACACTTATATTACACACCTAGAAATTGCCTCTCTTTCTATTGCGTCTCTTAAATCTTCTGACTACGTTACGCCCACTGAATTGGCCCGACAAGTCGAGCCCGCCGCGTTTTTGTCTTCTTACCAAAAATGCGGAGTGCGCCTGTCCTGGTCAAACTACGAATATTTTCTCGAGTTTTCACTCTGCAAATGCAGACTCCGGGCTGTTTCTGAGGAATTTATAATGGAAAAAAAACCGGATGGACACTGAATTTGTGCCCGGTTGATGACAATAGGCTCGCCCCCTATTACATGGGTATATTGGCATCTGTTTATATATATATTCATGTAAAATGTTATTATTTAATTGTGCTTATCTTCTGTGCTTGTCTTTTGTGTTCATTCTATATTTAAATTTTTTCATTGCCACTCGAAAAAGGGCATTTTATTCATCGATAACAGCGAATAAACTCTCTTTTACAAAGTGAATAAAAAAAAAATTGTAACATGCACGAACTATACAAACTATGTACAAAAAATAAATGAAACGTACTGAAAGTATCTACTAGCTGGCTAGCTGGAGCTATTCCTTAGAAGCTATACAATATTTTTTTAAATATCCCGCCAACTGTAGTTCTTTTCAATCTGTTATCGTGATTGTTTTAATGTCATTGGAAAATCACTTCTGCCTAAAAACAGGAATTATTTGAGGTTTACAAAAAAGGCGCATTGTGGGGCCAAAGGCACAATGGGCCTTATCAGAAGGCTAAAAGTCACCCAAAGTGCAGTGGAGAAGGCTATGCTTGGAGTTTCCCTACGTGATCGAATAAAAAATGAAGAGGTCCGCAGGAGAACCAAGGTAACCGACATTGCCCGAAGAATTGCCAAACTTAAGTGGTAATGGGCAGGGCACATTGCTTGCAGAACAGATGGCCGATGACGCCGACAGGTTCTGGAATGGCGACCGTGTGCCGGAAGACGAAGCGTCAGAAGGCCTCCCAGAAGATGTACCGATGACCTTGTTAAGGCCGCAGGAACACGCTGGATGCGGGAGGCACAGAATCGGTCGAAGTGGCGGTGCTTGGGGGAGGCCTATGTCCAGCAGTGGACGTCTGTCGACTGAAATGATGATGATGATGATGAACAAAAAAAGAGGTGCATTCATTATATAGGTCAATTATATTTTTAAATACTTGCCCTACACAAGCAGTGCATAAGCGGTGGTTAAGCTGGCATCGTGCTTCGTTCGATAAACTAATCATTATCATAATTATGTTCGTCTGATATCTTTCATAATACTAGGTATACTGTCTCAACAATACCCTTGAATGCTGACACCTGGTAATTAATTATAACTAATTAGTTGAACAATGTGTGCTGCAAACTATTAATTAGTCAACTGACACGAGACTATTGTCGATACGAACAATAACTATTAACAAACTATAATTATTGGTGTGTATAGAACTTGATGATTGTTAAGATAATGCAATTTATAGTAACAATAAGGTGATTATGGTAATTTATTTTAGTAACCGGTGAGTGTTAGATAATTCGTTTTGATGGTACATTAATAGACTGCGTCACTGATTTGCACAGAATGTAGTTTGAATTTAAGATGATCATTTCTAAAATACAATAAACGACGTACATTAAGTAACCTAATCCGCTTATCTATTCTTAAAGAGTCATAAAGAAACCTGTAAGAAATCGACACGTCATTCACCTCTCAACGAGGCATCCTTAGAATGACGATTTACTTGTTGCGAACCCGGACACGACGTGTTGCCACGTCAAACGCGGAACCCAGTATGAGCCACACCGCCCGAAAACCCCACTTCATTAAGTTACTAAATATACGTTGTCCATTGTATTTTATAACGAAAAGTCAAAGTCAAAGTCAAATCATTTATTTCAAATAGGCCCTTGTAAGGCACTTTTGAACGTCAAAGTTTACAAAAAATTTAATTGATTCTAATCGCCCCTTCCAAAAGGTAGTTTTCGTATGGAGAAGAATGGGCAAGAAACTGCACCGTTAATCTTTTAAAAAATGTTACTAGATTATCCTATGGAGCAGGACCAGCATGTTTCCAAGCATTCTTATCTTGGATATAATCCTCTAATTTGTAATATGGTTGTTTACAAAGTGTACTTTTAATATGAGTTTTAAATTTTCTTTCATTTAATTGTAATGGATTTCTGCAAAGTCACGCCTGAGTCAATTAACTATGATGATTTCGGATTAATTGCTATAAAAGAGGCCATTGTAACACATATCTTACTTTTATATTATATCAATCAACCTGCCTAGCCTTTTCTCAACTATGTTGGGGTCGGCTTCTAATCTAGCAGGATGCAGCTGAACACCAGTATTTTACATGGAGCGACTGCGTAACTGCCCTTTACAACCCAGTTACTGGGTGACATGGTACCCTTTGGTGAGACTGGTTGTCAGACTTGGGCATCTGACTATCGGTAATGACTGTCAAATATCTACGAAACACAGCCGGGACCAACAGCTGCACGTGCTTTCGATATAATATACAATGTGAAATTGAATTCGTTTGCATCTTCTTAAGGAGTCATTGTACACATCATTATGAACAACTTTCACTATGGGGCAAACCCTGAAATCGCGAAAAAAAAATCAGCTGTTCACTTCATTATAACGAGCTATGCGAACATAAATGTATGGAACAGCTGATTTTTTCCGCGATTATTTTAGATATTTTAATTTTTCCTTATATTTTCTGATTTTATGATTTGATGGACTTTTTAAATAACTACTGTTTTGTTTTAGAAAAAAATATCTTTACCTCTGTTAGTTTTTCTTAGTAGATAAATTTTAATAAAAAGTGTTAGTTCATTTGATTAAATTACTCATAAGCTTTTAGAAATAATAAACAGAATCCTTATCGAACCAATAGCATCGGAGATGTGGCAAACACTACAAAAAAAATAAAAAATTGAATAAAATGAAAAATATTAAAGAAAGTGAATTTTCGAAAAAAAAACATGAATATTCAGAAAAATACGGGCGGTCACATGCCCATGGGTGACATTGTATAATTATAAAAGTGAAAGTTTGGAAGTTTGTTACTCAATCACGCAAGAATGGAGGAACAGATTTGGTAGAAATTTGGCACACTAGATGGTTTAAAACCTGGATTAACGCATAGAATACTTTTTATCCTGATATTCCCACGGGGTCGAGACCTATGCTGGTGAAACCGCAGGACGCTGGTAATTCTTAAATTATTTTAACATGAAATTCTTGTACATACATAAAGATGGACAGAGAAAAAACATAGGTTTATTAAACGGTTCTCGGTAGCCACCCTTTCGATACGGAACCCTTAAAAGTATCATGTTAGGTATTTCAACGAATAGCGAAGAATTCATATTTAAAACTTTCCGATATTATAAATAGCTGTATCGGGAGCTTCCTTCGAGCAGAAATAGTTCCAAACTTAATTTAGGAGTTCTTTACTTAAGATATTGAACACTAATAGCTGTGGCTTCTTCAGCATTGTAATAACATTTTCTGAAAGTTAAAATTACTTCTGAACGGAAATTGGATTTTTGTTCGGTACCACTATATTCTTATAATAGTTGCAACTATTATAAGAAAACAGTGGTTCTTTACTGGAGTATCTAACTTACATCCAGAAAAAAATGTTTAACAAAACAATTTCAATAAATTAATGAAATGGTCTTAAAAGACAGCAGTTTTTTATTTAATTTTTTAAACAATATTGTGTAATAAGCCAGCATTTTTTTTTTAAATACTATATTGTGTAATTAAGTGAATAAGTAACCCTATCTAAAATAGCAAAAAACCTATCTAATCTAACTGGCCAGTATTATCCCACTGCAGGCCAAAGGCCTACCTCTCCCTCAACCACACAATTTCTGTCTTTTGCTAGTCCTTTCGGCAGGAGTCAAGCTCATCACGCCATCTTTGTCTCGGCCTACTGCTATGACGTCGTGCATTTTAGTAGGACCCAATCGGTAATTGTGCATCATCATTTCAGCCAAAAGACACCCACTGCTGGACATAGGCCTCCCTCATAGGTTTCCTACGGCTTTCACAAGGTCATCGGTCCAGCTTGTGGGTCCTTCCATAATATCGGTCATGTTATCGGTGGTGGTTATCTTAACCAATCTGTCATCTGACAAGTGGCAGACATGTCCGGGCTAAAAACCTAACAAAAACAAATTCCGATAGGTCCTGGCTTCGCTAATAAAAATAACAAATGCCTATCTGTAGGAAATGATAAATCACATAGCGAAAAAGGGCTCGCGAGATTATGCGAATTTACGTATTGAATATTCAGCCGAAGGCACTTTCGCAATCATGACGAGATTGTGAAAATACTGTGTACATTTTACGAATCGTGGCATTGGGGCAATCCCGTATATTCATAAAAAAAATGATATGACAAATAGAAGTAAGTGAAAATCGATTTGTTACAAACTTATAAATATGAGTCATCTCATCATCTGCCGAGCCTTGTCCCAACTATGCTATGATACAGGTATGTGATGTGTGACTTTGATCACAAAGTCACACATCACAAAATCACATCGTTGCATATCAATACAACGTGCCTCTGTAATGGTGACATTAATTTAACAAACGGGTAGGGCTAGTGGCCAGTAATCATAAACAAATAAAATAACTTTAAATAATTCTCTTTCGTTCCATTCGCCTACATCATGCACGTTATTCGTTTTAATTTCATTGATGCGATGTTATGGTTCATGACCCCGGCAAATGATCTCTGCGATACAGTTTTTATGTACATGTTGCTCCAAAATACTATTTTAGAAAATTTAAAATAAATCATTAATAATAACGTTTAATGATAAAACGAAAACGCGAAACCGTATAAATACGGGTATTAAATTAATGTCCCCATTAAAACGCCACGCTCTATATGTGACCCAATAATAGCCGGGACCAACGGCTTAACGTGTTTTCCGAGGCACTGTACTCGGTATTTAAAGATGGTCACCCATCTTCGGAGCAACCGCGGCAAGCGCAGCTTAATCTGATTGATTGACCCGTGCGGCTGTTAAAACTTAGCCACGAGCCTCTAAATAAAAATCGAGTCATCCATACTAATATTTTAGAGAGGTAAAATGAGTGAGTATGTATGTAGGAGAAAGAAGAAAGAAAATAAATTTATTTGCGGTTAAAAAAACACAAAATAAAAAAAATTACAATATGAGGGAAAATATGCGTCACATTCACACAAAACGGCCATCACTCAGCATAATGCTGCGATCCTATGCGAGACAGAGCCCTAGCGCTGGTTTTCAGCGACAGCCAGCGTTGACGTTATGACGTCGACCGGTGCAGCATACAATGAGATATAATTATGATACAAAAATAAAATAAATATACAATAATTAATTCTACATGTTTAAATAAAATATCGGTATCTAATTTTCGGAACTACTAATTCGATTCCGAAAATTCCTTCACTATCGAGTAGCTACAATAGCTATTGCCGAGCGATATTATTTTATATTAAACATGAAATTTGACGCTGACGAACTTTCGGGCAGAAGCAAGTTTTAATAAAACTTGAATATAACGCACTCCACTTTTTTAGACTTGACGCACTTGACTTTTAAGGTGGCCGATTATTTGATCGTTTTCTTTTGCTGATTCAAGTCCTATAAAAAGTAGATCACTGCAAAAATCTGTATAAAATAGTGCTAAATTAAAAACTTTTTTTGAATTTTGTTGTTTACTCACAGAGTTAGAAGGCAAACTTTTCGCCTAAGCAAAGTTTGAGTTCTGTATAATAATTTAAATTTTCAAATTCAATCACAACAAGTAATCTTAAGTTATTTATTGCTTCTGAAACTCCAAGAGGATTGGGTTCTATAAAGATTTAATATTATTAAAATGATGCCTTATCCAGATTTATTCAAATTTAAGCTTCCCTGTACAGGGCTGTCAAACATTAATGGTAATGTTAATAGATGTGACATAGTGGACGATGTGGGAAAATATTTGCGTAAAAGGTACCTAGAATTTTGTTAATATAATTAGAAATACGTAGTGTAATGCCATTTACTGGTGCTAATTTGTTGACATATTAATATGAGATTAGTTTTCCTTGGAGACTAAATATTCATCACCATTTAACTAAGAAAAAATGTCTTTCAATTTAATTGGCAATGCAAGTATCATTTATAATATCCAATGAACAACATTTACCTTAGAAATCATATAAATATGCTAACTCAGCCACGCAAACACATTATACACAAAATAGGTTCTCCTAAGCAAATTTTTATCACGAAAATCTTTTCCTGCTTCTGGTCGACCGACATAACTCCCCTTCTTCAAATCAGATAATATTGGATTAAAATGTGCCGAACAAATACAAAGTGCGGCAGTAAAATGATTTCCCTTTTCGTGCCTCTTCCCTTTGTACCCTAGGTTTGTGTTAAACGTAATGTAATTTGTAATTTCACTTGATTTCTAACCTTTTTAAAAAGAATTTCACTTTATTTTTATCTTGTACCACTTTGGAGTACACGTTTTCTTTTGATCATGGGTTTAGCGCCCCTGGCAAAGGCTATTGTTCCACAGTAACATTGTGTGTTTAATTATGCCCCCATTTGCTTAATATTTATGTTAGGGTCTTGTCTTACAGAACACACACAATGTAAGGGCCTATTTATATAACATACAAGCTGTATAACGATGTTGTGTTTTCAGGCTGTTTGAGAATTGAACCTACATATTTTCAGAATATTGTTGGCTGTTTATTTAATAAAATAATTTTAATGTGGCTTCGAAGGTTTTGGCATTTCATTAAATCAAAATCAAAAGTCATTTATTCAAACTAGACTGAGAAATAGCAGTTTTCAAACGTCAAAATTACATAAGACAGTCGCAAACGCCTGCCCTTCATTACTTCCTAGGGCTTTAGCTAGGAAGAAGAAGAAGTGGCGCAACATACTCCTCAGTAGCAGCTGTCTTTTAGTAGAAAAACTTGATTCTATACTAGTCTATAGTATGTAAAATAATTTACATTACCTAATAACAATAACTGAAAATCGATCTTTATATCGGGGTAAGGTGATAATGCATTATTCATGCTCCCTGTGTTATAACGTAGAATCTACATGTGTACCTACACCAAAAATGCCAATTCTTATATTTCCCGAGCGACGTTTGAACCCTTGACTTCGCTCGTCACGGGTGAACAGAATAGGTTTCAGTTCAATAAATACGTGACTCGTGCAAATATTATAAATCAGTTGGAAGGGCAACAGCGAGGAATCCACTTGAAAGTCAAGATCAACTTGTCAACTAGGTATCCTTATTAATAGTAGTACCTGGTCGACCGAGCGCTGCTCGGGTGAAAATAGAGAATGCTCATTTAATTGTATGGGATAGTTCATACCAATTCCATGTATAGTACATACTAATTCCATGCTGCCATGATAGTAGGTACTTACTAATTCCATGCGGCCATGTCATTATTCTAAGGTAGGTAGCAATATTGGGTGAGCGAGCTCTGCTCGGGTGAAAATACGGAAAAAACGATTTTTCCCAGATATGAGACCTAGCTAGATCGATTTTTCGACCCCTTTTAAACTCCTTTATTGCAACTTACATTGAAACCGTTAGAGCTCTTTTCGAGAACGTGATTACAAATCTTATATATAAAATTCTCGTGTGACAATGTTAGTCTCCATACTCCTCCGAAACGGCTTGACCGATTTTGATGAAATTTTTTGTGCTTATCCGGTATCTATGAGAATCGGCCAACATCTATTTTTCATCCCCCTAAATAGGTAGGGTAGGGTAGGTAGGGTAGGTAGGGTAGGGTAGGTAGGGTAGGTAGGGTAGGGTAGGGTAGGTAGGGTAGGGTAGGTAGGGTAGGGTAGGTAGGGTAGGTAGGGTAGGGTAGGTAGGGTAGGGTAGGTAGGGTAGGGTAGGTAGGGTAGGTAGGGTAGGTAGGGTAGGTAGGGTAGGTAGGGTAGGTAGGGTAGGTAGGGTAGGTAGGGTAGGTAGGGTAGGTAGGGTAGGTAGGGTAGGTAGGCTAGGTAGGGTAGGTAGGGTAGGTAGGGTAGGTAGGGTAGGTAGGGTAGGTAGGGTAGGTAGGGTAGGGTAGGTAGGGTAGGTAGGGTAGGTAGGGTAGGTAGGGTAGGTAGGGTAGGTAGGGTAGGTAGGGTAGGTAGGGTAGGTAGGGTAGGTAGGGTAGGTAGGGTAGGTAGGGTAGGTAGGGTAGGTAGGGTAGGTAGGGTAGGTAGGGTAGGTAGGGTAGGTAGGGTAGGTAGGGTAGGTAGGGTAGGTAGGGTAGGTAGGGTAGGGTAGGTAGGGTAGGTAGGGTAGGTAGGGTAGGTAGGGTAGGTAGGGTAGGTAGGGTAGGTAGGGTAGGTAGGGTAGGTAGGGTAGGTAGGGTAGGTAGGGTAGGGTAGGTAGGTAAGTGCGTCGTAGATAAGTACCCGTGCGAAGCCGGGACGGGCAGCTAGTATATATATACAAATATTGGTAATTTAATAGTATAGGATAGATGTCTAGCCTAAAACGTACTTAGGTACAAGATCAGTCGATAAAACGCAAAGTCAGGACGTTTACAGCTCATCCTATGACACTCCACGGAACCTGATCCTTACTTGAAGAAAAAAAGAAGGGTGTTAATTTTCGTCCTAACCGATCGTTGTGTTTAGGCTGTAGGACCAACATTACTTACACTCGCCACTCTACCTAACATTGTATATGTAATTATGAACTTAGTTAGTTTATAATCCATCGCTATTATTTCCGTTAGATTATAAACTGACGAACAATTGTGAACTGCAACAAACCATTTACAATTTAACGCTTTATTTTTCGAGTAAGTTAGTTTATAATCTATCCATGGGAAACCAACAAATTGTGAAGTGGTATCAATCTTACTCGCGACGTAACACACCTTGCGCTAATACTTAATAGCCTGCCAAGCTGCGAGCAATTTGGAAGTAGCGCTCGCTCGGCTCGCGCGTGCCCATTTCACCAAGACATAATACAAAACATTACGCATACCCTTGTATTTAGCTTCCGTAATTGGATAAAAATAGTAGGTAATTAAATAGGAACTTTTAGTTTTGCTTTGGGAAAATAAATGTCCATAAAGCCTCGTGCATATTAGCGCGAAACGACGGCGCGACGCGACTTGAACAATACAATTTCTAAGAAAACTTCACGGTATAACAATAACCGGTATCGTGTCGCGCTAGGCTGCACGAAGCTTAACGCTATGCTTAAAACAAACGATGAAGGCACCCACGTTCCTATATAGCCAATATAACTAGGCTATAATGTTTCCACTGCTAGAAATCAAGCTTCCGTTCTCTCCTATACCAAGAAAATCCAAGCCTCAATTCAAATGTTTCTCACCCAGGTGGCGTGGATCCGAGCAGATGATCAGACGATCTTAACCCTCCACACTCGGCTGGTGACGCACAGTTCGCGGTACGCCGTCACCAACGACTCCCCAAGGTCGTGGCAGCTCCACATACGACCACTGAAGGTTGAAGACCGAGGGTGCTATATGTGCCAGATCAACACCAGTACTATGAAGAAGCAGATTGGATGTGTTGATGTGTTAGGTAAGTGGAATATTTTGGTAATATGCTTTCGTATTGTGATATGGGGCGTTTTGGGAGAGGCATATGCCCAGAAAATAAAGTTTTTGTGCTGAAATTAAACGCAACTCTTTGATAAGTCATTGTTTTTTTTTTGTTAGTCACAATAATCTTATGTCATAGACAGTTTGCATATGCGGAAAATGCAGTGTTTTTGGTTCAAAATAAAGCGTTTTTTATTATTCCGTTATCCTACAAGTTTTGGAATCGCATCAGTAAAAGAAGCGACGGTCTAAAAGTTCAACCGCGTCAACCTCATTATTGAGAGAAGAACAGACAAAAACAAGTAATTGAAGAAAAACTTTAACGATATAAAACATGTTAATTTATCAAACAGCTTCAAAAATTTGAACTAGCACTAAACCAACCCGATTTCTTAAATTGCACTAAAATGGGAACTTTTCAAATAAACCGGTGCCACAGAATTATATGACGTAGGTACTGTTCGTTCAACCACTTGTTTTTTATATGTTCTCTCTCTCTCTAGTAGAAAAATTTCGAGTATTTTTCTGAAGGAAAACAACATCAGAGTGGAATGGGAGCTTGGAATGGCGTCTGGTCAGCCATTACGGGCCCGTCTGTTATAACATAACATCAATACGTTTCTTGGAAATGTTTCTTCCCAAATGAAGCACCGAAACAAGCGATAAATGTGAAGGATAATGCTGTCTTACTATAACAAATGAGATTATGTCGAAACTCCTCGAAGTGTAATTGAAGCGGAGATTTTTTTATTAGGTTTTGTAAACACAATAGTTTACCGTATTGTGATAAGATAAATTACAAAAATGTTTACATGAGTTTCTAAGGATGTTATTTTGTTACTTTTTTTTGCCCATCGTACAGATTATTAAAAAATATTGGACACGTATTTTTTGTTTTTTTTATGTAACCTGATGATTACGGCAATACATTGAGTAGGCAATACGTTAAAATGTGGCATGACGTCACTCCCCGGTAGATTTTATACTGACCTATGTCGTAGCGAGCCCCCAGTTCCCAACTTTAATGCGTTTTATCAAAAACATTTTTTATTAATATGATAGAGCAAAAAATTTTAGATAAGAACAGTTTTTTTTTTCCCCAGATAACAACCCTATTGCCTAGTTCTAAAATGGGAGTTATTACTGTGTAAAGACCATGGGCATCCACACAATTTGTAAAAGTATTCCGCGATCGCCAGTCCGGCTGTGATGCATGTCAATATTTCTCCACGACCCTCCTTGATACGTTAGTCACAAGGAGAAACCAACATCCTCTAAATTTCTTCAATAAGTCAAGCTACATTCAGTAGCCGTGCAAAACTTTATTTATCAACGCCACTTAAATTTTATGAAGGCGGAACTTCAATTTGTCATGAAAATAACAAGCACACTTGGGAGTAAATTTAATTACACACGAGAGACAAAAACATGATGATATTTTAACTTTTCACATCAGCACAACACAAAAGCAACAGTGGAAATTGTACCGAAATTAAAGTTACTACATCTATTGCACAGTGTGCAGAACAAATTATGCGCCATCACTGCGCTTTCTTAAATTGTTTTTGTTTTGTTTCGTTCCTTCCCGGCTGCTCGTTTGGGTTCGCTGTCCTTTATTTCTACACTTGTTTTGTGGCCTTCACCTAAAAAAGATCCCGCAAAAAGGCTTCATGATAAGATTTCTCTTGAAGCAATAATAATTATCGTAACCGTCGTATGTCCTCAACTTTTGGTGATATATATGTCTGTTTTGGGGCCAACGGCTGTTAAAAGCTGTCTTTTCATTCTGACTTCCTCGTATTTGTACGAAAAGTTTCAAAGTGCTCGATTCGGGCCATCGTCACTCGAATTGAAATACATGGTAGAGATATTTTGTAAAATAAGTCCAAGATTTACTACGAAGTATATTTGGAGTTTGAATTTCCGTCAACGTTAAGGATATTGTTATTTCGTGAGTGAGTATGTAGCAAGAATATATTTTTCTAAAACATGCTTGGAAATTCGAGCATTATTTTGACAATATTCTTCGAGAAAAATCTAAAATGCTGTACTGGTCGAATACATGCGAGCGCCCGTATCTGTTGTATTTAGCGGCCGAATAAATTACTATGAAAACTCATATCTGTCGTGTTATTCAAAAATGGAACGAACTTTTTACTTCAACACATGGCAACCAAGGAGGTAACTTATCAAAGAACATCATTTTTTTATTTAATTTTCAATTTAGTTTCTGAATAGAGCTATTTAAAATAAAGAAGAAACAAATGAACATACTGGCGCGTGAAAATTTTTCGTTATTCGTCATTGATTCTGGAATTTGTCATTAATTTACTTAGTTTGAATTTCCGTGCATTATTTGAGAAAAGTACGATAAAAGTCTTGGCCGCAACTAGGCATTGATGGACTCACGTATGTGTACTTTGGCTTCGCATCGGCTCACATTTTCACGATCGTCCATCAATGCCCTTGTTGCATGCTGCGACGGTACTATTATTGGAAAATTCTAAGTGTAGGTAAAGACTGCATGCGATTGTGATCCATACTGAGTTACTACGAAAACTTGAAAGAATAATGGGTAGCAAAACTTGAGTTTTTTGCTACCCATTATTCTTCCATTTAGGCGCATTCTTTTTACCAAGTAGGTGTCCGATCTAGTATTAATAATACCAGACTATATTGGCTCAGTGCAGGGCAAAGGCCTCCCATATAAAGAACGAGAATGATCAGATTGAGTATTATCCATAAGACACTGTTTTCAATGCTCTATGTTTCATAAAATATTACATTCGTTCGCAATAGTCGAATTCCATAGGTTTTTACTTAAGCGGAAAATGAACATGCAAGCAATATATTTTTTGCTTGTTCACTCAAGGGCAAGTGAAGCAAGTAAACATAAGTCTTTTGCTTGATCCAACTTCAGAAACAAGAGTAAAAGTGCGTTCGTACTCATGTATTACCCAAAACACAGCTTTATTGACAAAAGTCAAACAGTTCATATCCTAAAAAATAACCGACCAAAAACTCTCTTGAGGAATGACATACGATGCAGCACTATTCTTTCACCTTCATTCGCGTTGTTCTTTTTCCTTGCCAAGCCAATTCCGTGAAAAAATACCCGGCAAGATTGGAAAAACGCAATACTTCGGATTTGTGGCAGACGTTTGGATGGAAGACAAGTGGAAGTCAACGGAAGTCGGTGGAACTTTCAATGTACCGCAGAACTTTCGGTGCTTTGACGTAGTTTCCATATAACAAATCACTTCATCGCTATTGTTTTAGAAATTCGAATAGGCACAGCCTTTGTTCGGGTGAATATTTATGTAGGACTGTGTGGGTGTTCTGAATAAAAGCTGAAGTATACGCCTACGTTTAATTGAGTTGAGCTTGATGTAATCGGGTAGTAATCATTTCTCTAAATATTAGGTTTTTATTATAATATGTTCATATTTATTTTAGCAAGTAACAAAGACTCATTAATATTATAATTTTTTATATTGTTTTGGAAAATAAATTGGTTTTTCCGGTGCTCCACCACCGGTGTGCCAATTTCAGCAAAAACGTAATTTCAATTGGCAATATATTAATTTGCGTAAAGCAAGGCAGGTACCTATTGAATTGTATAGCATTTTAATATCTTAATGTGTAACCAATTAAGTTATCAATATACACTCTCCCACAGTGCTACGTAAACTCCAATCTTTACAGCTTTTATTAAACGTAGACCTTACACCAAATATTTGAAAACAAAAATTCGCAACAACGAATAGTTAAAATAAAAACGAATAGTAACAGTTACTAACGCTTCAATGGTTCCCAAGGGTTGTCAGCGGGTAGCACGTAGGCTAATAGCGCCGTGCCCCCACGTCGCCTGCATCGACAGCGTCGACTATTTTGTTCAGTTGTTCCAGGATCCAGTGATTTACGGTCCGCACATTTTGTTCGTGGGGCTATTGGGGTCAATGGCACAAGATTCTGGGACGTTGATCGACGATTTGCGTTTTGTGAACGGATTTTGGACAAAAGATGTTTTAGATTTAGAGTTATGTTTATTTCTGTCACTCTGTGGGTTTCGCTAGAATAATTATACATATGTTTTCTTCTGGGTTTATTGTTGCCATGTTGATCCCGGTGTGTCCTTTTTTTATCTGTGGTTTGCGCTAATAACATTCAATTTTAGTGTTTATCACTTATGGTGAGCAAGCTTTATATTATTAGATCTGTGTTATGCATTAGGTACAAGGTTATAATATTCCAAGCGTTTTGTTTGAAGTAACTCCACTACCACCGCTTTCAAGCACAGAAAAACATGTTTTTCTTCAACTTTGTTATTCAACATGTGTTATTCCAATATGTATCTTTCTGATGCTCAACATGGTTTTCGACCTGGTCGCTCCGTGAACTCAAATCTGCTGATTCATGTTGACTTCATATCCAGTAGCCTGGAATCCGGTAGGCAGGTCGACACTCTGTATTTTGATTTCCGGAAGGCGTTTGACAAAGTGGACAACGATGTGCTTTTGGCAAAGTTAGGGGCTACGGGCTTCTCATCCGGCCTTCTTAACTTCTTCGCCGACTACCTACGGGATCGCAAACAGTTCGTCCGCCATGGCTGCTTTGAGTCGAAGTCTTATTACACTCGCTCGGGCGTGAGCCAGGGATCCGTGTTGGGGCCGCCTCTGTTTCTGATCATGATCAACGACCTAATTTGTAAGATTCGATTCGCAAAATGTCTACTATATGCCGACGATCTAAAACTAGCTGCGCAAATCAGAACAGAGGTGGATTGCGAACTCCTACAAAAAGATATCGATACCGTCTATGAGTGGAGCATGGCGAACAAGTTGTTGTTTAATATTAGTAAATGCAGCGTTATGACTTATGGTCGTGGGTTGAGACCAATAAAATATGATTATAGTTTGGGGGGTTTAGTGATCACTCGTGTCACCAGCGTTAAGGACTTAGGAGTGACTTTCGACCGCAGTCTGACATTTAGAGACCACGTGTCTGCCCTTGCAAAGGAATCCTTCAGGCGTCTGGGATTTGTCTTGAGGAACGCTCGTGACTTTCGCAATCCCAGTATTATTAAACTTCTTTACACCACTTTGGTTCGGAGTAAACTCGAGTCCAGCGCCTGTGTCTGGCATCCGCATACTGCGTCTCAGACACTGATGCTTGAGAAAGTTCAGAAGACCTTCCTGAGATTTTTGTATCAAAGGCTGTACCATTACTTCCCATTCATGTACCCAACGAACTATCTTCTAGGGGTGTTGGGTTTAAATTCGTTGGAGGTAAGAAGGGGCTTTGATCAGCTCACGATTGCCTGTAAAACCCTAAGCGGTCGTATTGACTGCCCTGAACTCCACGGACTTTTCTGCCGCCTATTTGTGCCCGACAAATACCTTGGGCACCGTCAAAGCCGCCGTCATAACCTGTTCGCACTACCGCTGTCTAGATCTGTTGCTAGAGCCGAATCCCCAGTTTGTCGAACCCTAAGGATGCTAAACGCCCTCCTGACTGCCGACCCTGAATGTGATGTGTTTGCCGATGAATGGAAGAAAATAATGCGTGCTTGTCTGTTGTTTTGTGAGGGACAATATGCGAGGGTGTCCACTGTTGCATGTTAGTTTATTGATGTATCTAATTTATTGAACCATTTACTCAAATAATTATTAATAATTTTATCCACGAATTGTATATCTTTGAATTTAATTTTTTGTATTGTATGTTATTTGAATGCTTATTTTATTTTAATTTTTATAATTCTATGTTAATTAATGTAATTGGACCTGTGCCGTTTTAATTAACTATAAATAAATAAATAAATAAATAAAATACCTTTCAACGATGTTCTCAAAATATTTTCCGTTCACCGCAGACCGGGAGCAAAGCGGGATATTATCAAAACTTGTTTATAACGGTCGCTTTAATACACGAACGTCACCCAAAGTTTGCCCGTTTGCACAGTGACTTAACACGCAAAATTATGCTCAATAATCCTCTATCAAAGTCACATAGTTACTATGTAAGTGCTATAGTATAATGTTAAGTTCATAAAGACGATAGTGCCGTACGTGGTTTGGAGAAGTTTGGTGAGACGTGACTATATTATAATACATTCCATCCATACACGGTCTTTGTGTGCTCCAGAAAGTATTATATTTGTTTTGCTTATAACTTTTATTATAAGAGCAAGTTTTGTTATTCGTCGAAGGCGAATATTTTCGATCTACAAAAGTTTTCTTCAAACCGCCCTGGATTTTTCCGGAAACGAGTTTGCGGTTCTACTGCGGCTAAAAATACGCTTCACCACCACTCTTACAGAATGTTCACTCCTGTTTTTTTTATAAACCATTCATTAATGATAGTAACATATTAAATTATTTCAATTACGGAGAAGAAGGCACGCTAGAGCGACCCCATATAAAATGGGATAAGGGCAGAAAGACGACGAGAAAACGTACGAGTACCGACCTATAAACGAATACTGTATAATACCAGTTACCTAACAAAAATCCTAATATTTATATGCAAAAGAAATCCTAAAATATGATAACAAGAAGACCCTTGCATATATCAAAAAGGATATTACATGCCAAGAGTATTCTGAGCCTATACTACTTTTCTCAATTTACGAGATATTCTGGGAGTTTGCGAATAAGTAAATAAGCATCCCTTTCATATAAACGTTCGCTTTATTGTATTGTATGAGTACTGTAGTCGGGCTTAGCGAAATTTATTGACAACGGATTCTGTAGGTAGGTATATATTATTCACAATATCACAGGTTTCATGTACCTACATATATTTGTCAACTATCAGTTCTGCTATAGTCCGCGAGCGAGTGCTAGTCACCGCCTGAGGTATGAGAGCGGTGAGACGGGGGAGGGCGCCATTGACAAAATTGGCAGACTGAGTTAGCGTGGTCTGTGTCTCCCTCCCCCATTTCTTCGCTCAGCAGACTGAGTTAGCGTGGTCTGTGTCTCCCTCCCCCGTCTCATCGCTCAGCAGACTGAGTTAGCGTGGTCTGTGTCTCCCTCCCCCGTCTCATCGCTCAGTTGACTGACTTAACTTGGTCTCTGTCTACCTCCAGGTGGTGAATAGAATTCTCGCGCAGACTATAGCAACAACGTGTCTTCTACAATATTAATAAATCAACAGAAACGTAAATACATACCTACGAAATTCTGTTGATTTAAATGTAAACTAAAAAGTCGTCAATATCAGAGATAGTATTATGAAATCAGCGTTTTGTATGGAGAATTTAAAGAAGTTGCTTTTTTCATACTGACATTTTCTTAATTTATGTATGCTATGCCTAAGCTAAGGACATTGGAAGAAGGTGTCCTATTTGTTTGTGCCTATTGAGCGATACATTTTTCTCAAATCCTAACTTAACTCATTACAACGATCAGCAGTTAATTCGTGTAGAGTACGTAGCGTTAATAATCAAAAGCATCGAATTGTAAATGAAAGATTTTATCCCTGAAACGTGCTCAAACATAGGGTTAATTAATTTAAATTGTTAAACAGTAATGTATCATTTATTGTACGTCGATAAAGTAATTAGGTACAGTCATACGGATTTTGGACCGCCCATTGTGTTACCCTATGTAAAATTTCTAAATTTATATCTGTAATTTTGATGGTGTACATAATAAAGAGTTTATTCTATTTAAGTATCTATCTATCTAATGAACAGGTCGAGTTTTTGTTTACACGAAAATGTTTTTTTTTTTCGAAAACAAAAATACATTTATCTACTAACTTGCTTAGCTTCTTCTTCAGAAATTCTACTTAAATATATATAAAGGTTGGCAAGGATATCTACGCGAAAACTGATACCATGGATTCAGTCAACGATTCTGAACACAGGGGGCTTTGGAACTTTTCGCAGATAAAAAAAAAAACTGCTGTTTCATAGAAAACTGGAATACCTACGCTTTCAAAATGTATGGAACAGCTGACTTTTTTTTTCAAAATAACAGACCTAAAATTGCCACGCTGGCGTGTACAGAATCATGTACTGAATCGTCGTCGTCCCTGCCACCCTATAAATCCTACTAATATTATAAATGTGAAAGTTTGTATGTTTGGATGTTTGTTACTCAATCACGCAAAAACGGCCTGACGGATTTCGATGAAATTTAGCTCACAGATAGTTTATAGCCTGGATTAACATACAGGATACTTTTTATCTCGGTAGTACGTTTCAGTGGGTTAATTTTAAACATCCACGCGGGCGAAGCCGCGGGCTCAAGCTAATAGTTCATAATGTCACTGTAACTTCCCTACTTTTGATATTATAACTAGAAATAAAACTATCAGAATCTAGTAATCCACAAGAAACCAGAGACATGTCGTCTAAGCTAAACTTCTCCATTAATATACTCTCTGTTTACTTCTGATTTTCTACAAAAACATCAAATCCCTACTCTTTTTTCTCAACTCATGGGAATTGAGACATGATGGGACCTACTTCCGTTCAACTTCTTATACATTTCCCAACGAAAATAAAGTTATATGATAATCAATTATGTATTATTTTACGTTAATACATAATTGATATTATCTTTACTGAAATAACAAACCTTTGTGTATATAAGGTACCGATCTAAAATGGTTTTTCCGATAATATTGTACTTAGTACAAGTATCTATTTTTTTACTTTATGTAGCTAATATTTAATTAAAATTTGCTAAGACGCGTCCATTAATTGTTTAAAACAATGTAATTTACGTGATTTTACAAGAGAAGCGTGCCTAATTACAAAGAACATTGTAGGAAAATGTTTTTGAGATGTTATTTAATAATTACTAAACAATTTTCACTTCTTATTATCCAATTTTATAAAATCAATCTCGTTTAAAGTTACTCTAAAGACTAGCACGACTATTTCAAGACACCATTTAATTATCTCCTAAACTATCAACATGAAATAGCCATGCAAGAAGTCTTCAATTTTCCGTGTGTGTCTATGTATTTAGGTATTATATCATTGCAATGCACTCCAAATATGCACACTAACTAACACTTATGCCTTGATTACACGTACCGAGTAGATGGGTGAGACGGTGCTTTCGGTCGGGTGCTCGGTCACATCACCGAGTGCTCGGCCAGCCAAGCTGAAGGGCGAGACAGTCACCGGGACCCTGTTCTATTTACTAAGCCAAGTGCCCACCCCCGCCCTTCCCTGCACTGACTCGCTTGCCCACTCGGCAGGTATAAACATGCACTTGGTGCGTACTCGCCATGTACAATTTTTTATTATCTTTTTACGATCCATTGTTTCGCTAGTCTGCTGAAGCTCGTGGCTAAGTAATAAAAGCCGCACGGGTCGAGGTTAAGCTACGCTTGCTGGGATTGGTCCGTGAATGGGTGACCATCTTTAAATACCTAGACGCCTCCCTGCTTGGGAAAGCACGTTAAGCCGTTGATCCCGGCTGTCATTCGTAATAGTCGTTATGGGTCGCCAGAAGAACAAAAGTCTGTCAACCAGTCTTATCAAGGGGTATCGTATTACCCAGTTACTGGGTTGTGGAGGTCAGACAGGCAGTCGCTCCATATAATATACTGGTATTCAGCTGCTTCCAGTTAGACTGGAAGCCGACCCCAACATAGAAAGGCTAGGTAGATTGATTTTTGTCTCGCTAGTCTGCAGCGTCGAAACTGAACTGACTGACTGACTCGGTGCCAAGTTAAAAAATACGTGTAAACACCTTCTTGTTCTCCCAATTCTGTCAGCCTAGTATAATTTTGCTGTCTCGTAAATCTTCTTGGTACGTGTGATCAACGCATTAAACCATATCACATGATTAACAAAAGAAGATCAACTACTAATCAACTCCTTTCCTTCCCCAGTGCCTCCAAACATAGTAGACGAAGGCACAAGCGGGGACCTGGTCTCCCGCGAAGGTCAAGACGTCAGCCTGTCCTGCAGAGCTGAAGGTAGACCTTTACCGAGGATCCTCTGGCGAAGAGAAGATGGGGCCAACATACAGTTGCGGAATGAAGCTGGTGAGCTTCGGAAAGGTAAGGATGTAAAAATCTTTACTGGAGTCTGTATTTCGGTTTTATGGTAGGAGTAATTTATTAGCTTAAAATATGTTTTCTATGCTGAAGTGATTTATCGTTACTTAAGAGAAAATTATCATTTATGCGAAACTGATCATCAATGCATTTAAAGAAATAAGTCCTGAATAAATCACTGACTGACTCATCATCACCCAGCCTTATCTCTTGAACCTAAAAGCTGAAATTTTGCACATTGGTTCACTTTATGATATAGAGAAGGCCGGATTTTTCAAAATTCCCACGGGTAAGAGGAATATAGGGTGGACGAAGTCGCTGGTACAGTGCAAGTTTACAATACTGCCCTGCTAAGCCGAAAAGCGCTATCTAAAAGATACGGCCTTTTAGTTTTTTTATACCATTCAATAGCTATAACAATTTTGCATCTAAGGTATTAGTCAAATAGCGCTATCTAACTTAAAACATTTAAAAATCTACTAAGAAGTTTTTTTATATCCTTATGTTTCCTTAAATTGCAATTTACAAAAAGTCAATTTTCTCAAAACTTACTCCGATTGAGATATCACCTTTCGGCTTAGCAAGCCAGAATATTTTCTTTATAAATTGCTTGTAGGTACTGACTGCCCTACAGGTCTTTCTCTGACTCGTAGAGAGCCTTTTTCCAGAATATCTGTAAAACCTAAAACAGTAATGGTGATTTTAGCACCGAAATAACTAAATAGGACAAAAATGTTTTCCTCAAAAAATCTCTTGTGGAAATAGTAAATAAGGAAATTCCATTTGCACCTTATTCACGTAACTGAAAGATGAAAGTAATTTGTTATGATAAAAAGTTAAAGAAGTATCGGTAACTAAGTTATTGGATGTTCTATTTTTATCCGTCACGGATAAAAATAGAACATCCAATAACTTAGTAAACCATAAACTAAGTTAGACTAAATATCTAGAACAGCAACGTGTTCGATTTAATGAAAGGAAAAAAAAATTTGTGAAGTGTTTTAGTGGCTGTTTTACTTGCAAAATGTGGATGTACTATATAGGTGCACCTCTAACTTAGCCTTCAGGTAAAATAGGCGTGATGTTATGTTATGTTATACTGCTTTACCTGCCTATATACAATTTTGTCAAGGGGCGGCAGTCTTGACATAGATAGCGATTGCTACACGACCGAATTCGGTCGCAAAGTCGGAATGGCGTCCCTAGACGCGCGCGATGTGCTTGACAAGCACGTGAATTTTTCGTGCTTGTCAAGCAATTTTGACCGTCGAGAGACGCCATTAGGACTTTATGACCGAATTCGGTCGTATATCGAGACTTGGTCGCTATGTCGAGACTGCCAACCATTTTTTTTGAGGGCGGAAATGATCAAATAACTTCTCCCGCTCTGGGCGGAGCGGGAGAGCGTGTCAGACTTTTACTGACTAAAATCCACCCGTGTTCCTTCCGTTGCCTGTGTGCCGGGGTCGCGATATCCCTTTCGGACAAACTCGCAACCCCGGCAGGCATTGGCCCTTCCGGACCCCGTCAGTTTGTGCTGACATCTCTTTGAGGCGCGTGTGGAACACAACGCGCCATGAACCCGGGCCTGGACGGCGAGCTAGAGACTGCCGCCCAAATTTTAATTCCGTTTATACTTCCAGGTATAAACGAGATAAATTTTTTAGTTTTCTGATTTTATGATCTCATAGTATGAAAAGAAATTCGCAGTAATTAAACATGAATTACTCAAACTTTTCCTTAACTTTTGGTAGCTAAAGTGATGGTAATATAACATCAGTAAAACATATTAGTTGATGATGTTGATGAATTTATCCCAAGATCAAACATATCATTGAAGTTGAAAAACATGTTCTCCCATACGGAATGTATGGGAGATCATGTTTTTGAAACTGCAAATTTAAGTTGGTCGATTATTACTCGTTTACTTGTAAAACCTACTTAGCTGTGATAATTTCCTTTTAACTTCGTTATGCTACTGTTGCGATTTTTTTCACAAATCCAAGTACATCTTTTCAGCTGGCAGGGGGGGGGACACTAGACTCTAACAAAAATTAGCACTTAATTAAAGCTTAATATTACGCAAACGGAGTCTGAGAAACTTGAAAAATTATTTTCACACACCCACAATATTTTTGAACGATCTTTCCAACGACACCTCACACCACGGCATAGACGAGGACAAAAAAACATCCCCACTTTACGTGTGGGGAGGTACCATTAAAAAAATTGTTTTCTTGATTTTATTTTACCACTTTGTCGGCGTGATTAATATGTATGTATACCCATGCCAAATTACAGCTTTCTTGTGCTAATCATCGCTGAGCTAAGCCGCGGACAGACAGACAGACAGACAAACGGACATGGCAATTGATGGATTCCTTGTTTACTAAAATCCTAAAAACGAAGTATACATAAACAAAAGACAATCGACAATTACCTATCACGCAAAGAAGTTTTAATGCAATCATAACAAAACTCGTATTTGAAAATAGAATACTCCAGCCAGTAACCTCAACGTGTCATGTGACAAAGAACCCAACACATTGCACTTTACACTGCAATAAATATATAATAACGTGTCCACCACTTAATTCCTCTTTCAAGCTACGGGATATTGCCCCTTGCTTCCTTTTTGCAGTTCATTTTAACCGGGTTACTTTCCACCTAACGATGGGTTCTCTTTGTGCAAAGGAGAGGGCTTAAGATGACTGATTGCAGCGAGACGTCATCTAAAATTTTATGGAATTTATTACGATCCTTGGCCGCCTGTGTCTAATTATGAGTCTTGTAAAAGGGGTGCTTTTAACATTAGAAGGTAATTTAGGCGGTGGGCAGATTTATGTCTTAACACTGCATCGCACGGATAATCGCTAATGAATTATTCTTTATGTTATATTTTGTATGATTTAAGTTAATCGCACAGGTCAGACTACATACTGTTTATATACCTAATCAAACTCTGTATACTATTTAAGTTTTCATAAGATAACAACTAAACTTTTTTTTCACTATTTTATAAGCTTAATCAGCCTATACTCGTAATATTCCCACTGTTGGGACAGAAGCTTCCTCTCGGTGACAGGGAGTGGGCCGTAATCCACCACAATTCACCATCACTGCTCTCAAAAAGATGAAGGAAAAAATCTTGAGAAAGCTGTCCTAGAATCTAAAATTCGAAGACATGTGACATCTACCAACCCGCACTGGGCCCACTATTTTATACTGCAATTTAATTATAGGACAGGATGCTAGGACAAAAAGTATAAGATCATTATGTTATACTTTCGAGTTTTCTTTAATTACTTAGCTTAAAAACAAAAATCTTTTAATGATGATTTATGTTTTTATGGAGTTTAAAATAAGCACTTACGTTTTTACAACATACAACTCCCTTAACATTCTTATTTTGCGAGTATTAACTTAACTTACTGATTTTTATACCAAAAATAATTAAAGTTTAAGTGGATATTATTAGACCAAAGACGCCAGTTGTTTGCAGTAAAAACACCATTAGACTAAGTAAGGCTGGAGGAGCCGATAAACTGCAGCACTTCCAAACAAGTAACACGATTGAAGCAATTAAGCTTGTTCCTTCAAAAAGTTAGTTGAAGTTAAAAATGGTTTATTTTTTTAAGCCTTGAGTCTTAACTTGCTTCGACGATGTAGAATAGACACTAAATCAATCATTGAGACGTAGGTCTATACCGATTAAAATGAAAATGAAATGAAAATGATGATGAATTTATTGTTTGAAAAACATTATGAAATTGTAATTTGATTTTGCACTTAATAACCGCAATATTCAAATGATTTAAAAATAGAATTTCGGGTTAATTAGTAGAGTAGTAATAGTATTCAAGTAATCAAATCAAAACACTCGATTCGTAAGTGGCACTACAAATTGGCATCCACAGGTACTTACGTTTTCTGATCCAATTGTTTACATTTTCATCAGATACTTTTGGAACAGACCATAAAGCATAGGCTCCGCAGAGGAACGACCTGCACCCGTCTGTTTAATGGATGAAAAGTACTTTATATCATAATTTGTACGTTAGAAAATATAGCGAAGTTAGTTGGCTAAAAAAATCCTTGGCAGACTATGATTAATAAAAAATAATTTAATTTTCAATTAATTACAGTCTGGCCAGGAATTTTTCCAGATCGTTCCTCTGGGGATCTTAGACCAATAGGCCCCATTTTAAGGAGCTTTATGCCCCATTTACACGGTGCAAGTTCTGGAACGTTCAAGAACAATTATTATCGTATGTCATAAAGCACGTTCAATTATTTCCATTCACGAATTGCTTGCAAGTGTTTACACGCGTGCGATTTCCAAAAAATTTCATATAATAATGGAACGCGAGTTTTGCCATTTATTTACAACAAGGCAATCATTGCAAGGCGATTATTGCATGCAAGTTATGCCTCGTCTAAACGCATAGTTGCACATCCTTGTACATTAAGGATTTCTTGCCTCAATAGAGCAGCACGATTAAAGCTTCGTGCAGACCAGCGCGACGCGACAGCGCGGCGCGACACCGGTTATTGTTATACCGTCAAGTTTTCTTAGAAATTGTATTGTTCGAGTCGCGTCGCGGCGTCGCGTAGCGCTGGTCTGCACGAAGTTTAACACACCCTCACTCACCGTACTCATGTTTGAATGATACAACATTGTCATGCCTGAATTGGATATAATTTTATTGTACGTGCTGTTTACACTTATACCAGTTTTGAACGGCAACAAACCTGCCAGAATCGTGTAACAATTGTACGTGTTGTTTAGATGGTGCCAGTCAATTGTTGCTTCAAATTTATGGTATGCCACAGGCAATAAACTTGCACCGTGTGAATGGGGCTTTACACAGAACGCGCGGTGTGGTATGCCTGTTTTTGTTTTGATTTCTCGACAAAATTGAAATTTTATATCTACACAGCAATAAAAACAAACAAAAAAAAGTTACGCTCGTGCTTTGAAGCTCTAAAAACGTGAGAAATTCTAAAGCAAGTCAGGAATCTCGATTTTTTTAAACTCCATATAATATTTGAGCTGAGACTACGACAAAAGTTTCATATTAATTGCACCATTTAGAATACAAGGCCTAACTGCTTAGAACAAGGAGCCATAATACCTACGCCTTAAGCATAAGTACTATCATTATCATAAATCAAATCCCAGTGGGACTGAGATGGCGAGAATTTATAACCCTTGTCTTAAAGCCACGCCGGCTATCTCTGATGATTAAACGGAATTTATGACTGGAAAGGATACACACTGTGGCACCTGTGGTGATCATTTTGTCTGTGATACACTCATCCTATAAGGATGCCTCGAGACAGAATAATGATTCCATAGAACTTCTAGTGGTGCAGGGCAGAGGGTAAAGGGGGAGGGGGGTAGAGGGTTATATGTCACGCGGGAGGTCACCGATGAGGTGGACCGACCAAATTAAATTCACTGTTGGAGGCCCTGTTAGTGAAAGCACCCGACTGACAACTAACAAAACCAGATGGAGAGAGATCGTCAGGCCAGTTTCGACTACACCTGCGATTTGACACACGTAGAGAGAGATAGATAAATCGTTTATTTGGTGCACACAAAAGACAGCATAAAATACAAAAACACGATTAAATAATAGCTAAATACATGAATATAGCTATAAGGTATAACAAAGACATTGTGATGACTATTGGTTTCATAGTGACCGAAGAAGAAGACGATGATAAGGTGACGATGCTGCGGTAAGGAAAAGTATAGATATCTGACGATCGAAGAACGTTGGACTAGACGTATTAGATTATTGATTAGAGTTTGACTTCAAAGAGAAATCGACGGAGGTAGACATGAGACAAAAGCATGCTGTTTTCTCGATGAAAGATGATCCCACAATTTCTACGACGTGAAAAACCAGGAGAGATATAATTTCTCGAATAAACCGTGCAACACTGCACAGTTCTTGGATAATGGTTCTTGTAGAACAAATATTATGTTACTTTATTTACGAAATAACCTTTTGATCTACTCTGGCAGATCTTTTTAGATTTTTCCTCGAAAAAAGAGTATGAAAGTGATTGATATCCTATATAATAATATTCCATTGATATTGATAGATGATCGGAGTAAATTCCGAAATAATATAGCCCTAGTGATTTGAAATAAGTAGTCTACTTAGTTGAATCATAAATTATAATAAATACCTCCCTTTTTATGTCAACACCTACAGACACAGAACATAAAGTAGACACGTTTGGAAAATTAGGCAAATACGTTCAGAAATATTTTTCATCTTTATATAGGTACCTACATAAGTGGATCAACTTTTTTTCTTCAAGATAAAATGTTATATTCTTCACGTTCCCATTACATGCTTCGCTTACATTATTATATTTATAATGTTCTATGCGATAAGATATTATTATCCTCTCATTTTCCTCGCTGAATCCAGAATTCTACAAAAATGTATTATGTGCCTAATTCTTAAAAAAAATCTTTTGTTGTCGTAATTACTTACGTAACTAATAATGTCAAGGACCTAAAACACACGTAGGTACATATACAGGCTGTCAGGGACATCGACGCGAAGCCGGTTACCATGGATTCAGTACATGATTCTGAGCCCCCCTGCGTTGAAAGTATAGTTTGATATATCTCAAATCATTTCATGTGTAGTGACCTGGAAATCTCCTGGTAATCGGATTATTAATTATAATAATTCAGTGCATTTCAATTGAGAATTAATTAAATTCATATCCATGTCACTTGTAGAGGTTTCAGGTTTCTAAACATCAAATGATTTTCCTGCGCACCGGGATACATTCAGCTCCTCAACCACTTTGTTTATAGGTATTTTTATCGCAGTAAGAACACTATTCGCATAATTATAGTTCTTCCAGAAAAATAAGAATAAGCATGTTACCATAAACATTATTTATTAAAAATTATGATTTATACAAATACCTTTCCATGTATTTCTCTGTTCCTTTTTAATAAACCCGTAGTAAACACACAACACTTAGACTATTTATTTAATATTCTACAAACATTTAACTTCTTACTCTCAGAGAAGTTTCGAACATATTTCAGTGTTCATAGTTACGAGTGGGCAGAACTTTAACTTCCTAAAGTGACCGATTTAAAGTTTTCGCGGACCAACTTTTCATTATATTAATGTTTGTCTTCCTCATATTATATTATTTTACGGAAAGTTTCTGTGCTTCTCCTTGTTTTACAAAAAAGCGCCTTCAAACTGTGTAGATACATTTTAATGTCCTCATTTGCGAAAATATGTTCGTAAAATACGAATATAAGAAAAAAAATAAAAACGTTTCTCTATAAAAACATTTTGCAATATTTTTTATACATTAAATATATAATTATATGTGAAGATGATGCACCTAGAATGAAATTACTATACCATAATAGGTAACAAGAATTAAAAATGATGCAGTGACAGATAAATTAATTATGACATGTTATATATAGGTACATGGTGCTCACATAAATATTCACATACATTGTAAAAGTATACGATATTCCTAAAATCATCATCATTATCATATAAGTACTAGTGCTTTGTGTAAAATACAAGCAAGCAGATTTACTATGTGTTATAAAATACCATATTACTCGTTGCATGTCAAAGACTAATACTTATATCTCAGTAGGTACTATTTAATATTAAATGCAAAAGAAGTAATAGTATTTTTCTAGGATACTAAGACAACATACTACCCACACACGGATTGCATAATAATATCAATGAATCCTAAGCCAGAATTAATCCCTACATATAATATATAATCTTCCTCCTTTAAGAGCCGTGAATGATATAGCCCGGTCACAGAATAGGAAGTAGGTACCTACAGAAGATCGGCTCCATACATCAAGCGAAAACAGCCGATCGATTCTGTAAACATCTCACCGTGAAGAGTGAGGTGAAGTGACCATGAAGTGAGCTGTCCATAGTGTCAATCCCTAGCTTAAGGTGCAATGACAGCTCACATCAAGCTCACTTCACCAAAGTTATCACGGTGAGATGTTTACAGAATAGCACGGCTGGTGCGGGAACACACGACGCGACGTAAATACAGCGATCTCATGCTATCTCAAGGTGGGTTTAGACCAAACGTATATGGAACCAGAACAAGAACATGACCAATATTTTCTTGATATTTTTGTATGGAGTACTTGGGCGTCCGTGCTCTGCTCGAGTGGAAATGGAGAAAATTATTTTTCCCTAATATTAGACCTAGATCGATTTTTCGCCTCCGTAAATATATTGCAACTTTCATGGAAATCGTTAAAGCCGTTTTCGAGAACGTGATTACAAATCTTATATATGATTATATACAAATATTGCTCATTAAATAGTATAGGATAGACCAACGAAACGATGCTCTATCCCTGTTATACACAAAATTAATATGATAAAGTGGATATAAAATAAAGATTCGTCAGTCTGTGGCGGAATCTACATCACCACATGCAAAATACGCATCACGTCAAGCAAAGTCCTGCAAAGTGCAAGCAGGGTTTACCGTGCGACAAGTATATTTACAACGTCCCGACATCAATCGTTGGTCAGTAGCCCACCAGACACAACACCCGTCTAGTTGGAGGAACCTCCCTCTCTATGAAGGATGAGTGAACTTTACAACATGTTCCTCATACCTCATAAGTCTAAAACGACCTTCAATCTTCAAAAGCTAGCGAGTGCGCTTGCAGTCGCTGTACGTGACGCATGTCAATGTGTGCGTGCGTTTTCGCTCGTTTTATGCAGCCGACCATCTGTACTACTCTGTGGCCCGGTTTCGATTTGCGGCGTCAACGAAGCGCATCGCTTTGTGTTCGTCGCTATTACTTAAATTTCTCTTTGTCAGCAGAGTCGGTGTCTCATTTCCGAGTGTGTTTTGTTGGCCTCTCTTATTGCCATTTAGTTTTGTCAAATGGAATGCAGTTGAGTTTTTTTTTTTTTATTACTTTTTATGATGGCTGGGATTATGTGGACATGGATATAAAGGTGATATAAATACAGATAAAATCTGATTAGTTTAATATATTTGGTATGAAAGTGGATTATTTTTAAGTGGAATTACGTGCTTCAGATAAAAACGCAAACGCCAGAATAATTATGGCATACCGCTCTAAACAGAAAACTTGTAATTAATCCTGACTAATCATACAATTTTCCATTTTAAAGAAAAGGTACTTATAGTGTTCCTATTGTGACTTAATTTTGTTTGGCATTTAAAAGGTAGGTATAAAAATAATACTTTTTTCAAAAACACAAAAGCGACTACCGAGTAAAAAATAATTTAAGTTTCTTCCTAAGCAACCTTCTTTTATTTTTGGAGTCAGTTAAATAGAGTTATGTCCTTGGGAACATGTTAATCACAGCGTGAGTAACAACCATATGACTGTCGTAATTTATATTTTTGTTCTCAGTGGACATGTTCATGGGCCCTAGCCTGAACCTAACGAAGGTGGAACGTCGGCAGATGGGCGCGTACCTCTGCATCGCGTCCAATGACGTCCCGCCCTCAGTCAGCAAGAGGATAATGCTTAGTGTTACTTGTAAGTAATATATTTGATATCACATAATATGTTAAGGCTCACTTGCACCACAAATCGCTAAATGCGTTCTCTGTCATCTTCAAACGATTTACAGAATGATGTTAAAAAATTGTTTAGCGTTTTAAAACATATTCAGTGATTTGTAGTCCAAGTGGGCTTAAGTGCAGCATATATATATTTAGCATTAACAGACCATTAATTGTGAATTGACACTAAGGCTTCCTTCCTGTACATGACACCAGGATCGCAAGATGAAGAAAAGCAGAATATCTCAGAATGAGTGTAAAATCTATGCGCCGGTCCAGCGCAAGGGCGATATTCATTCGTGTACACAAACATGGTCCGGGGCCGGTGCGGCTCCAGCGTCATGTACAGGAAGCCTTAATGTTCAAGATCCTGATAAAAACCAGGTCTTTAGCGCCAGGCAGAAAAAGTGTAGTATCACCACAAGGACTACCAAGACATAGCAATACTTCAATGTTACTCAATTGATGTTTGATATAAAAAATAGTTTCAATTTTCTGGTGTTCAATAAAGTATATATAACTATAAATCAGCACACGTAGCCACCGTAGAAACTAAAGACATTTTAGAAAAAAATACATATTTTAGAAAGATTTCTACAGCACAAAATCAAAAAGAAATGTCACTTTATCTTCTACTCTACGAAGATAAAGTGACAATTCTATTAACATTTTTTTTAATAGAGGTAGAAATGGTCATGCATGCAGCAGTTTAAAGTATCAGCAAATTTAATCTGATGTTCAAACTAAACGCCCGTTAAAGTCCAGTTAGCTTGTCAGTGATCAATATTTTATTTAGTATCCTGGAAGCTAAGCGCATTATTCCGTAGTTTTAACGATGCAAAAAGTTGTTAACTGCGTTCATACTGCATCGGCCCAATTATTCCGCCAATTAGGTCAACTAAATCCTCTGTACGTGATCGTGTTTATTTCAAACATTTTTAGAAAGAGAAAATAAAATTGATTCTGGCGCTCTATTGCCTTTTGCCAACGTTAGCACCCCTTTTTTGTTTTGTTTTTGGGGATGGGAAATTATCAAATAACTTCTCCCGCTCTAGGCGGAGCGGGAAGGCGTGTCAGACTTTTACTGACTAAAACCCACCCGTGTTCCTTCCATTGCCTGTGTGCCGGGCCACGATATCCCTTTCGGACAAACTCGCAACCCAGGCTGGCATTGGCCCTAACGGACCCCGTCAGTTGGTGCTGACATCTCTTTGAGGCGCTCGTGGAACACAACGTGCCGTCGACCCGGGCCTGGTCCTTATCGGACGGTGAGCTACCCATCGCTCACCGTCCGCAAGCCCGCGCCTACGGTGGCCGGAAATCGGCTTGCGACTTCCGACGCCCGGGGCGTCTCCTGCGGCGACTAGGGGCGCGAAGGCGCGAATCTTGCCTCTCCCTCACGCGTTCCGCCTCCCCTTTTGCGAGCTTTACTGCATCGCAGAAGGAAGTGACGGCCTCCCACTCTCGCTTCGAACCATGGCCTGAACCAGGGCCGGACGCGAGAGATCGCCGCCGCCGATCGCCTTTGAACTTATAACTAAATATAATGCTTTGGGAACAGTTATCATGGTTCTAAAATATAATAATTTAGTCTAGCGCAGTCAATTCCTCTAAATCGAACTGCGGGGTAATTGTGGAACACACTTAAATGGTAATGCTTTTCGTTTCAATAATTCGACAACATTCATACTTACGTTGTCGAGTAGGCGATTTTATTTTATCCGCAACGGAGAAGGTCTTGGCCTGCATCTCACCTAACGGTAAGTAATGATCAAGCCGAAGGTGGAAGCCAGCTTCAACCGGAATCCTCAACCACAGAGGAATTGGCTATCTTACGTCTAACTGCCGAAACACAACAATGCTGTTAACATTGTTGCTATGGCGACAGACTTAGATAAGATAGGTGGCTAGCCAGGCGGACTTAGTACAAGCTCTACCACCAACCAAACCGTGCAAGAAAATGAAGCAATGGATGGATTAGGAATTCTTATCAAACTGGGATTGTGGTCGAAAGTCGGTTAGGCTATTAGGGTTCTGGTCGACCAAATTGGCATTTGATCTTCTTCTAGACTACGTAGGTACATTTTTTTATACAACACACAATAAGATTTTTACAGCTTAATTAATACATTTCATGTCTTTTTAAATGTAAGTAGGTCTTCGTCTTCTTTTCGTGTGGTTAGTGACTAACCTGGTGTCAGAGTTTTAAAACCCCCATGGGCCTCTGACTTGGCTTCACATGCCGTCGAGAAATATCTCTCAGGCATGCCGGTTTACTTACGATTGTTTCCTTCACCGTTTTTGAAGCAAATGATAATTATACAATACGCATTTGAATCCGAAAAGTCAGAGGTGCATGCCTTGGGTTCAAACTCGAGACTTGGCAGTCAGACGGTCACACCACTAGGCTATCACTGCTATCCTGCTATATATGTAGGTAGGTAAATGAAATAATTGTAAATATTTTATTAAACACAGATCTTTTTCACAGTTCCTCCTTCAACATTAGTGGCGACCAAGGTGATTGGCGTCCCCACAGGGTCAAAAGCGAGGCTGGAGTGCTTCGTAGAAGCCTTCCCTCAAGCCATACACTACTGGCTCAAGAGTGGAGACGAAATGATATTAACTGGGTAAGAACATTATTTTGTACTTTAGTAGTATATTCCCTTTGGCTGTTTATGATAAATACTTGTTTTGTTTTTTACATGGTCTCCAGTGAATTTATAACAGTTTACTTATATAACATACCCGTAAGCAAATTTACATAATATATGCACAAATTCTTCCTGTAATCATAAGTGAAATTATCAATCGAGGCGTTCAGTAACCTTTCCAATACTCTCACTAATAAGAGTTCCGCGCGATTTCGGTCATCGGCACCTGTGGTATAACTTGTCCACTCTGAAATGACGCGCCCCACTACAACATTTACGCACACGGTAATGCGGCTTTCTATGGGTAATGCGCTAGTGAGGCGCGTCATTTCAGAATGGACAAGCTATAGTACCACAATATCCATTTACCTGCCTCTTCAGGTAATTTATGTCGGACTTATTAGTCATATTTAGAAGGTATTCGTCCCCCCTGTCTTATCAACACCAAATCTTTCCACGTTAGGTACGTTTTTTCAAATACTTACCTGAAAGAAAACGGTGATTCAACGGGACAAGATAAAATCTGTAGGTTTAACACCTAAAAGAGCCAACAATTGCCAATATGAATCGTACCAGTAAAACTCCCGTTAAAAGTATTAACGAATCGGCGACTAACTTCCCAAGAATTCTGCCATTATCTTGTTCCCCCTTCGCACATCTGTTCCTGGCTTTGCTCTGAAATGCCGTAAAATGCCAGTTTTTTGTCTTAGTCGTTATTGTATATTACGATAATTCTTTTGTATTGTCCGTTTATTGCACGCATGCAAGTATCGAACACTATATCGTTCTTTAAAACCGATTTAAAAAAAAGAAGTCGTTCTCAGACCGACGGAATCTTTTTTTTAAACAATCTGTTTTCCGCCATTTTGTTTGCATACCCTGAAAGTTTTATTATTTCATAAAGTTTACCTATGCGTCCTAATAATATTACGACCAGTATTTTCTTTAGATTATTTCTTTATTGAACTGATCTTCTATTTTCCCGTCTGAAATTACAATTATTATTATGTACCATGGAATCTGTAACTTTCACTTCAGTATCACTAAATAATATAAAACAAAGTCCTCCCGCCGCGTCTGTCTGTCTGTCTGAACGCGATAAACTCAAAAACTACCGAATGGATTTTCATACGGCTTTCACCAATGGACGGAGTAACCGAAGTCACCGGAGTCACGAAGCCATGAATCACTCCGGTTCATTAATTAAGCTTTTATGTAAATTGCCTGAAATATGACGACGATTTTTGAAGATGCCGGAAATAATCATGCCGAGCTTTACTGGAGTGCGCCGAGAGTTAGTTAACCAATAGAGTTATTTTAAAACAATGAATTACGGAATTATTCCTCTTGTAAAGATCTATTAAACTGTAGCAGCAATAGTGCTGCTACAGTTTAATAGACAAAAGACAGTTTAGTAGAAAATGCAGGTAGACATATAGATGTCTACCTTAATTTTTCATTTTTCTCTGGACCTAATTCTGAAGTCCACGCAGACGAAGTTGCGTACAGAGCCTAGTAAATACTGTACTAAATACATAAACGAATTTGAGAATTAAATCAAAATAATTATTATCTTTCTCAGCATTTGGGAGATCCTTATTAAATTAGTTAAAACATCTAACGTAAAGTAATTAGACAAATTAGTTCATTATTTTGTGTAATAATCACTGAGTCGGTCTCAATTTTATGACGTCGTTAATTCTCGAAGTCTGCAGACTATCTTCCATTAACGTTATAGTTGAAGTGTTTTCTTAATGTTGTTTAGTTGTCATTGTTTTTTATTAATGTTTGGGTTGAGTATTATATTGATAGATTTAGGGCAAATATTTTTATCGTAAGATAACTTTAATCAGAAACCTTATATACGAGTATATGGCGGTTTCACTGATTTTGTTTAGAAAATATGTCAGTGTCTTAATTATTCTTCACTTAAAAGTTATTGACTACGGAAAAATCAGCCCCTTATTGTCAGCCTAGGCGTAGGCAGTGGGCCGTGATGAATTCCGTCATAACAGATTTATAAACCCAAAACTATGATTGCCGGTTCAATCATAGGAATTCTTATTCCACAAATTCAAAGTCGCTCAGCGCGCTATGGAGCAGACTATGCTCGGCGTTTCATAATCCGGAAAAGAACCGGAGTTACCGACATAGTTTGGAGAGTAAGCAAACTGACGTTCGAAAAGTGCTGATTATCAGCCTAGTTTGAATAAATGACTTTTGAATTTTGAATTTTGAACTCAAAAGACAGTGGACTAGCCTTGTTTGTCCAAGGACAAATGGCTGGTGGAGCAGATGAATACGACGCGGCAAGCGTAGCGTAGGACGCACACCAACAAAATGGACTGACGACCTTGAAGAATGACTGGAACAGAACAGGGTGTGGAGACGCTGCTTGGGAGAGGCCTATGTCCAGCAGTGGACTGCGGTAGATTGAGTTGAAGGGTATTATTTGGAAATGAGGTGATAGTGAAACATTATAACATGTCAATAAAATACCTACGAGGTGCCCTATGAAGAAGAAGAGGAAAATTATTGCTAATTAATTACCGGGCCTCTTTCTCCATTGTTCTAGGAAATGAATTTCACGAGTACCAACAAGACACTTTGTTTTATATATCGAGTACGTAATTATCTATTTCTTACATTATTCCATTCGATGTCTTCCAATTAACTACAATTACTACGCAGGTTTATGATAATTCCTACCGAGAACTTTTTAATTTCATATTAATGATTCCAGGAATACCGTTTATTTAATTAGAATTACGGTCGCTGTAATTAGGTGCCTATTATAATTATCATAATAGTTTTATGGACCATTATTTTACCTAGAATGTTGCCGTATATTCAAATGCTCTTTGGTAAAAAAATATTAAAATTAAATAAGTCCGTAGGGATTTATGAAAATAACTACTATTTCAGTAATGAATTTTGAGGTCTTAAAGGTACTTTGAATGACAGAATGGTCTTCTGAAAAAAGATAAAAGTTCAGAAACAAGTGGATTTTTTAAATTGTATTCTTGTTTTGGTTCAGGTAGTAAACCTTTTTTTTTTGAGGGTGGGAAATTATCAAATAACTTCTCCCGCTCTGGGCGGAGCGGGAGGGCGTGTCAGACTCTTACTGACTAAAACCCACCCGCGTTCCTTCAGTTGCCTGTACATATTGCCAGGGGCCACGGTATCCCTTTCAGACTTTCCCGCGACCCCGGCTGACATTGATCCTAGAGGACACCGTCTGTTGTGCTGACATATCTCTGAGGCGCGCGTGGAACACAACATGCCAGTATACCGCCACAGTATACTTAACCTCTTAACATCACCCAACTATCAAAAGCTAAAAAAAAAATCATTTTTTTTTTACTTTTGCTGTGCCCTACTTACACCAGTGTAATTGTACCTCAGATTTAAGCTATTGTCATTTTGTTAACATTTACGGAACGCAAATAAAGATATGAATATGAATACAATAGTTACGCGCCGTATCCAGGAGTACCACATTCTGGTTGATCGAAGTCAACAATGTTTTAGTATTACTCTTTTTTTATTCCTTCTAACTAATACATTTTGTTGCAGTGGCAAACACGAGATATCAGAAGAACGCCTCTCCTCATACCAACTGCGAACGATACTCGTTGTAACGCAATTTGAACCAGAAGATGTTGGTACTTATACCTGTGTCGCTACCAACACTTTGGGGAAAGCTGAGGGCACTTTACGACTTTATGGTAAGTGCTTTTTTAATACTTACGCCGTGGCCACGAGCTACACGCAAATCGCGTCTTGCGACGGTGACTGGGGAGAAAACAAATGAAAGTTCTTTGAAGCATACCACGAGTCGCCGCGCCATGATTTGCGGAGCGACGGACGGAGGTGACGCGTGCGCCTGTCGCTTGACGTAAATCACATCGGGGCCTACATCTTAGGGTTCCTATGACAGCGGTGACCGCAATACATTTAACGGCCGCAGTGACGACCGTCATGAAAATTATGGTTGGTTTGAGTTTACGGTGTCACAAAACGCTCTCAAGGGTAACACGCACCAACTTACTTTCATAAAAAACATTGCAATGACGTCATTCAACGGCAAACTGCGGACGCTATATGGCGGCCATCACAGTCTTAGGGAAGGGGAGGATATGGATCACAACGGCTAGAATAAATCCAGAAAAAGTAAAGATTAAGCTAAGCTAATGTAAGGCACTAATGTGTAACTAGATCATTTAGATAGTCTTGGTCTGTGAATTTGTAGACCAAAAAAGTAATGGCCTGTCAGCACTTCTGGACTAGTAACGGTTAATTACTTTTTTGCAAGGTATTCCAAACAAATGCTGTCCCTTTTTCAATTATTCCTGGCTATAGTACCTAGTGTGCAATAGGCCCTTCTTGTTAGTTGGTTCGTTGTAAATGTAAACTGACAATCATCGCTATTTTCAATGTATGTAAATATTTCTTCCATTGCAAGATTCGTAACTTCATCTTGAGGACGATGCTTATGATGATGACGATCGTTTTACCCCCGGGGGTCATTCTCAAGAAATAATTATAACAATCATCATGTTACTTAGCCTCAGCACCAACTTAATCATATTCAAACAAAGTTACATCATCAGAACGAGTTTGAGCGATTTTCAAAATAGATTCTTTTGAATGAATGTGTAAGCCCAGTGTTCTCTTCTTTTCATGCTCTTCATTTAATTTATTTCCGTATAAAAACAACATTGATAAAACAAAAGCTGATTCACTTACGTATACTCTAGTACGCGGAGGACTAACTTTAGATGTACTTTACACAACACTGTTGAATCATCTTAAGTCAACATTTAAAAAAATCTAAACCTATCTACGTCAGTTAACTTAACAGCAGTCAATGAAACGTTAAACGGTCGACCGCAAGACTTTACCGTGCGGTTAACTTTTTAAACGGAATTGTATGGGTAAAAGTTTGCCGTGCACGATGCAAACTGACAAAGACTTTGTTCGCGTACATTAGAAAATGAAAAGAATGCTTTTATCCACACTTTCATTCGTTGTGCTATTGAAGGACCATGCAATAATTTATTGTCATACAATGGCAATAAAATATTGAACGATGTTCCCGATGTCTACTAACAAGTTGTATTGCAAAATTGACCTTCGCACTTAAAGCAATTGAACACAGATCTTATTTACCATTGTTCAACAGATCGCACAGCAAAATCATCGTTGTCAACCGTCTTTACCAAAGAGTAAACACATTTTTTTTTTTACAGAATTACATAAACGGAACAGCTTACATAATTTCTCGCGTTGACTGCCTCTACCAAATAATCTTAACTATAACTATCGTTTTTTTTGACAGAAATAAAAATAACTACTACAACGACTACAACAACTACAACTACTACAACTACAACGACAACAACGACAACTCCAGCGCCGACAACAACGGAGCCGCCTCCACGTAAGTTACCGAGAATTTTATTGATTTTTATGGGGTCGTGAATTGGGCCGTAGCGTATTAAGTCCTACGTTTCAAGTGTTTTGCTATGCCCCAGAAAACTATTATATTAATTCACTAATTCAATTCTGCCTTCAAAATATAACACGCTAGGTATCACAAGGATGTTCTTTGTTAGTCATGAGTTTGTCAAGCAATTTACGTACGTTTAACTTTATACTTACTTTCAATTTAAAACAATCAACCAATCTTTCAGCAATTTAACAATTCACTAAATAAAACAATATTTCTATTAATGAGGTCTGTTTTGTATTCACCGTTTTATCTCATATTTAATATTATTTTCATAATATTCATCATATAAAACTGAAATATCATTCATGCCCAAAGAGAATACCACTCGCAGAAACGTCATGAAGAAAGAGAAATTATGGTAATTCCACTCCGATCTGCATTTATTTCTGTCACCGCATTCAAATTGACGATTTTTCATATTCTCGCTGACGTCATCGAGATGAATCGTGGAAAAAATTCATTTGTCATAATCCATTCAGTAATTTATGAGAACGATAAGAAAAAAACCGGGCGCTGCATGTACCTAAAGGCGACGCAGCAAAACTTTTTTTTTGTTCGGTTTGTGAGCCCGCTTCGGCTATCGGTGATTTTTCCGAGCAGCCAGGATTTTTAAGCCTGTAAAAAGAACAGTAGTAAGCACTTGATCCGCTATAGTCTTTTGTAAGTTGTCTGTAACTGGATTTCTATAGGAAAAGCTGCCTGATATGAAAAAGACTTCTTTCTAACAATGGAATAATAAAATACTTACAGCCCAAGGTTACAGAAAGGCCCTTACAGTGGCCATGATCTATCCAGGTCGAAAGGAAAATCTATATCAGGGAAACTAATGAAAATACTGGCGTAATTAAAAAAGGCTGTAGTATTCACATAAACTAATATAAGAATTATACGCAGGGTTTGTCGTGCCGCTCCAACCAGCTGAGCAAAAGTTCTACACGCCAGATGTCACAACATATGGTAAGTAGCAATAACACTCTCAAAGGACCTTATAATTTCCAAGTCAATGGACAACGTAACGAATCAAAGGAATCGTCTTCTTAATATCGTCCATAATATTTATCTTGAAATTGAAAACGACGTTAATGTTCTTGAGTTGTTTATTGAGAAAAATAATGTTGATTTATATCGTAAATAATTTATGAATGGAGCGTAAATTATAAATTATTTTATTTTTGGTGAAGAAAGTAAACATCACATCAGAAACTATGTTTGTTTTATAGACACAATGCAGAATGTGATCGAGCAGTCTGTCCTCGACAACAACTGGCTACCGACTGCGGAATCCGCAGCAACGAGCCGCTATCAAGCCTCACTCCCCACTCTCGCGCTGATCTCAGTGCTGCCATATCTAAAATATATTATTTTTTGTAGTTTTAATGCGTTCGTTCTAATTAGCAGGAATTTTCAAATTGTAACACAGGGTGCAAGATGATAAGTTATCTTGTTTACACGGAGAATCAGTGTCAATTTAGTATCATAGGAATGCGTTGGCTACAATATTTACGCAGTTACTTACATAGTTTTGCTTGGTATTTTGAAATGCAAATCGCTAACAAATATTATAAGCGTTGTACATACCACTGAATTGTTTAGAAGTAGTCAGAATTTTGTGTGTAAATATAATTTCTCTTCAAAGTGATTTTTATTTTTCCGTTATATTTAAGTTATTTATTCTTCTAAATACAGTTCAGTGGTATCTAAATCGAACTAAACGGAAAAATGTTTTACAGAAGTTTCCAAATAACCTGAAAATTTTAACTGCCAAAAATGATGGCTTTGTATTATAAACTAATCTAGCTGAAAACTATGAAAATATTCCGAAGACGTTAATTTAAATAAGTTAAATTGTAAGGTTATGTAAAAACGTAAAAGTGTAAATAGTTATCAGGTTATTAGTGTTTCAAAATTATTGTGATGGAATTATAAGTATATTTAAGTATGAAAAGCCTACCCAAGAATTACTAACTAAAATCATGACCGTTCCGAAGTTTGCGCAAAAGGCTGCGCAGTAAGATTTTATAGGAACCAAATGGTGACATGAACCGAGCGGCGAGCATGTGAGTGGGAGAACATGCGCGAAAGTTCGGAGAACCTGTGTTCAGACCGGCCGTATTGTACGATGTTTTCTTGTTTAGTTTTTTTTTTTGTAACCTAATTAAACTGAAAGTATTGGTAAGTATAATTAAGTCATATTTTTTTGTTCGATTTGAAACCTTTATTTACAATCCCAAAAAAGTTTTGTTATTTCATAAAGTTACTAACTCTTACAACGGGAATGGTTTATTACTGTTTTCGCAAGTACATTTTCGGGTAGGCTTGCGGTTAGCATAATGTACAAATACAATAAATTAGTATGAATTTAACGGTGTTTTGAACACAAGAACTGATGGGAAAAGTTTTTTATTTATGTTTTGCGTTATTAAGCTTTTACACAAATAAATTGTGATTTTGTGCCATAGACGTATTTAGTTAAGTACTTTCCAGTTGACTTTTGCTTAGTATCGAATTCGAAATATAAAAATATATAATCCTAGTCTTTGCTTTCGCACAGTCGAATAAAAAGGGTAACGCTCAACAGTGCGTTGCGATCCATCAGCGTAAATGTTGCGTCACTATGACGCAAGAACTTGTAGCGAACCGTTTGCGTTGATGCCTTTCGACCTTACTTATTTAAACTTGTTTGTTTAGACTAACTAATAAACTTACTAAAACTGTACCGAAAAGAAATACACTGTACATTTATTTAAGGATGGCAGACTGATGAATTTTGTATGTAATTAAATAGAATGGAGTCGAGCGTTATAGAAAATAGAAGGCCTAACAATATAATGGTTTACCGATATCTTCCACGTATTACAGAAGTATAATAATCATACTAAAGCATATCAAATAAATGTATAAATAAATTGTACATAGTAATAGTATAACAATTAGTAAGTGGACGAAGTTTCGTAAAGTTTGCGAAACAGGATAGTTGTCCCTGAATTTGTTTTTAAACCATTTAAATTCTTAGTGGGGAGTTCTGTTATTTCTGCCTTCATTTTGTTTATTATTTGTTTTTGTAACGCCAATACACTTAAGCCGAAGTTATTAATTGATATTTTCACGAGTAAATAATTATCTATTTACACGTGAAACTATCAATGAATAACTAAGTTTGTGCAACTTGTTTCGTAATGTAAATTCAACTTTAGAAATAACTGAAAATCTATTTATGACCGTTTATTAGCCCCAAATTACATTAGCACATTGTGCACATTGGCAACAAAACGACTCGTACATCAAAGACTGAACAGTTTTATCTTGGATAAAAACTTTTTTTTATTATTTTACTTTGACTATGAGACTGTTTTGTTGCGAGTATGTTTGCCATCGTTTCCGCGTCAAAATCTGACTAAACGCCGTATAAAACTACTCATGAACAGCATGAGCGAAGTTCAAAAGGAGTCTGAGTAGACCTCGACTTGTGTTATATATCCCATAAGCTAACTTGTGCTTAAAAGTAAGTGTAAACTTACTACATAAATACGAAGTTTCTGCCGCACTCTGTTTACTTCACTTATGAGCTCTGAAGCGATACGTTTACCATAATTTGTTTACGTATTCGTAGTCAAAGGATAAAGCTAGTTATATTTACCTAAAATGATTTATTCCTAAGGAAAGGAAACCATACTAAAACGATGGTATTACTGAATAAATAAATAAATACAGTTTTTTTCTTATTTCAAATACCTACCTAGTTTCTTTTTTACTGATTAATAAATTTTAAATTTTATTGCATTTTTCAGTAAACAACTACCTTTGCTCTCATATTTTTTTCTATCAATAATATAAAATTTTCAAAGAGTTAGTAACCAATACAATTTGAAATAACATCAGATAACAAAATCTAAGGCAACGAAGTCCCGATGGGTTACTAGCCGCAAATATAATTTGGGTCAATAGCAGCGGTCAAAAAGGGACAACACCTTTTATGCAAATAAATATTTATTACACTTTCGTGTCTCATAATATTGGAATGTAAACTATACAGTGCCCGGCCGTAAAAATGGGACAATAAGTTTTGGAAAAAAGTTTGGCTTAGGCGCCTACACGGGCGAGAGTATCGCGGCTATAGTCACGCCGCACTGTGGGTCGAAAAAAGGCTGTCGAAGAAATAGGAGCTTAAATTTTAAAGTGTCGGTTTTTTTCTACGAGAGCCTTTTTTCGATCCACAGTGCGCGGCTTCAAATTCAGTAGAAACTATATGAAGCCATCTCCACACAATGATATTCTGTCACTCAGAAGTATCTGTGTGATAGTCTCTTTCTAAAGCTCGATGTCTCAGTTTTACGTCACAGTTTTTTTTTGTTGGAAAATTACAAATTATGTTATTATAAGCGTTATTTAGTTCTAGGAAGAATGTTATGTACATATTGCTGGTAAATTAGTCGTAATCGCTAAAATGTACTTAGGTAGGTATTGTTTTAATGATAGGCACCTGCCGCGGAATAATGTAAATAAATAAGAACTAAGGAATATCATTAAACGAACAATTTATAATTACTTTTGTGGTTTTATTTGAATGAAAAATTTTATTTCAGAATCTTGAAGTCTCGTCCTTATTACATTATGTACTTATTACACATCGGAAGGTACTTAAATGAAATTTGCGAGTGAAAGGAATAAAAAGACCATTCTTGAGAAATAAATTTAATTGCTTGTTATTTTTGGTCACCAATTACGTTCGTAAACCTAGTTGTTACTAGACGCAAAATGTAAAATATTTTTATTTTATTTACCACCAAATGATTAAGATTCGTTACTTCTATGTTAGAACCATTTAATAAACTAGATTTTAGCTCACTACCTGCAAATTAAATATAGTTGAATATGCAAAGGGTTCTACGCCGTAACCCTTCGTAGACACCTGCTACGAGCAATATCGCTACGAAAACTACGCCGCTGGGATTCTAGTTAATTCCATTTTATTTTTTGTTTTATCTCTATGTTGAATCGGGTTATTTGAATAAAATTAATGTGAATACCAAAATACCTTTTATATTCAAAATCGCTTGAACAATAAGTAAAACATCACAAAAAGACTAATGTCAGCAACATGTTTTAATTTTTGAAATATGAACGGAAGAGGCGTTCAACCGTGCATCGTTTTAAATGCATACACATATTTTCTAGTGCACTGTGCCAAAACTTGTGAAATAACACTGAAAGAATCAGCTTGTTATAAATCTGTACGTCACAAGCTTTTTTTAAAGTTTGGTCGGTTCTGACTGGGTTTTGGCATCGCTACAAGGAATAAAATATTTCCATAAAATAGTATTTGAATTGATGATGTAGTATCCTTATATGTTTCTTTAATATCGGAAACTAAACGTAAAATATTAACAATATCGACAGGTTCACAATGGTGTGCTGTTGCCTACGTTTATGTATAGAAAACAAAGAAAGAAAATATGTTTATTTTCGGTACACATGACGCAAGGAAAGAACAAAACACGAAAATAAACAATTTGGGGAAAAATATGCGTCACATCCACGCAAAACGGCCATCGCTCAGTATAATGCTGCGATCCTATGCGAGACAGAGCCCCAGCGCAGTGACAAACGGCGTTGACGTGATGACGTCAACCGGTGCAGTATATAGTGAAATAACAAAATAAGACAAAAATAAAATGAATAAATACAATACTTAGTCCTAAATGTTTATATAAAATATAATATTTAAAATGGTAATATTTCGAGGAGGAGGGCAGTTTTGTTATAGGACTGAATGTTGATGGTGGGAAAAGAGGCATGAACGTAAAATAAATGCTGTGGAGATATGTTCCTTGCGAAGAATTTGTGGTGTGATAATGATAAGGCAAAGGTGCGACTGAAAAGAAATTGTATTAAAAAAAACCGCCCCAAGTGCGTGTCGGACCATGCTCAAAGAAGGGTTCCGTACTTGGGATGAATTTATCCCAAAAACAACCTTAATTTTCTAGTTGAAAAACATGTTATCATTGTTGGACAATCATCACGATCAATTCTCCAACTGCAAATGTAAATTTGTAATCGCAAAACAATATTTTTTGGTGTGAGAAAAATACAAATTAACGATTATCGCACTTTTTCCTTTTCTTGTGCTGTGAAACCTTGCTTTTAGCCAAATGTCATGATTCTAGGGCAACGGGAAGTACCCTGTAGGATTTGATTTATTTGTGAGTACCAAAATATGTCACATAAATCTTTTTATTGCGTTGACTCAGAAGCTTGATTTTTTTAAACTCTTGGAAACCATAGATCTACGTATTTGACATTAATTCCAACTTGATACCTCCACGCGTTCCTGAGAAAATAGGTCTTGACAGACTGACCTGATCCTATAAGGGTTCCATTTTTTATTTTTGCCGTACGGAACCCAAAAAAATGCATCTTGTATCAGAATAAGTAATTATGATCATAGTTCAGGTTGTGCTAAAGAGATTAGCGAATCAGCAACTTAAAGATGGTAAAGAAACTCATTCATGAATTGTCTCTCATGGAAGGCTACGGATTTTGAAATGTATGTACAATCGCGTACATCTACACATTACTAGGAAGATTTTGAGTACGGAGGGAGAACAATTTTGAAGACAAATGAGTCTACTTTGTATAGTTAAAATAAAAAATAAAACACGTAATTCAAAGTATTATTACTTAATAACTCTCCAAGTAATTATTAATCGCGTTACATTACTCCCGTTCCACGTTCTGTACCAGCTATTTCGCATTCTTCACCTCCAAATTCGCGTAAACAATGCATCCCATTAACATAACTTCCCGTATGAAATATAGGCATGAGAAGATAACCCATGTCTCGTTATTTATTGTGACGTCACTGCCATGGCATCAACAATCTTTGTAATGCTAATGATAGAACAAAAATAATTTAAATGTTAATTTATATGAAAAGGCGGAAAATTAATAATTATTCTATGACGTTAGAAGTTATTATGAAAACTAACAAACGTTTCAGTTTTTCTTGTGTCCCAGCAATGGGAATACTAAAGGCTGATTTATAAGTTTTTCTATTATACTCCATGTGTAAAATATTATTTATTTAATACTTCAAGCACAGAAATTTAGAGGCGGACTTATGCCATATTCATTTTCTACCAGTCAACCTTTGGGTGACGGAGAGACAAACAGTGGTAGGTCCAATTACGAAAAATTGACGAATAAAAAAAAAATTGTAATATATAAAGATACACATATACCTATTACAAACTATAAATATAATATATATGTCTGATTATATATAAATATAAGCACAAATAAATATACACGAATATACTAAAACAAATAAGACAAACAATGGGAAAACATTAAAGTTGTGATGATACTGCCAGCTTCTTACGAATGTGCTCGTGAACTTTAACTTTAAAGGATAATCAATTGGTTGCCATCCAGATTTCTTGGGGGAGCGCATTCCACAGGGAGATAGACTAAATGAAGAAGGAGGAGTGAATGAAGTCTGTGCGGTGAGTGGGACATTGAAGAACGCGATTATTTGATGAATATTAAACATCTTAGGACTTTTTAACAAATATTTTTCCCGCATAGCGGGCGCACTTAAGTGGCAATGGGCAGGGCACATTGCTCGCAGAACAGGATTTAGCCGAAAGGTTCTGGAGCGGCGACTGCGTACCGCAAAACGTAGACAACAACGTAGATGTAACATTTATTTTATTCCTTGACTGTACGAACGCTAATATATATCCACTTAGCAAAATTCAAAACCGATTTTCTCATGGAATAACGAATACAACACTTTAAGATAAGACCTATTTCATATAATTATGGGTCCAAAATACTATGATCGTAGCAACATAAAATTACAATCAACACAGTAGGAACAGATCACTTTTAAATGTTGCTAAGTGTACATGTTACTTCTCGTGACTGTACCTAATCACACCCACAACGAAAACAGAAATCTTATAACGACGGTTTCGATTTTCCTAACAAAAGAATTATGAAATAGCCGTGTTACTAAGGAGAATAATCGACATTCTTAAGCCACAACAGGCCTTGACAACTAAGCTAGGATAAAACATAAAAGAACTAATACCTATTCAACCATCACACACTTCCGAAGTCTTTGATGTTGCTAATATTATACTTGTCTGTATAGGATACCAAACAATGGTTACATTATGACAGTGTATTACATCATGTGAACTGGCAACTAAAGATCACAGTTCTGGGAATGGTATTACAAAAATCTTTTTATCAACGATCATATCGTAATATTCGAATCATAAACTTATTGACGTACTTTATAAACACAATACCGAGATTTAAAAATAGAATTAGGTATATTATAACGCTTTTTCTCTAACAAAATAATGCTATAAAACATTTTTTTTTCTATTACGATACAGTTTCATAAACTACTATTAATAAACTTTCGTATCGTAAAGTTTTAACTATGAAATCACACTATGAAAGAGTTGTGCGTTGATGTACTCTTAAGAAAGACTTTATCCACGTGCAACTCTAATAAAATTTTGAAGTTATTTTATACTACACTTTCCCTAACAAAATAACGATTTAATCCCTAGCAAAATATTGCTTTAAAATAACTATTTTCTATTAAAGTAGGTACAGGTCGACGGCAACTAAAATCTACGAATTCTGAGAACTCATTAGTTCTCAATTCATAGGATTTAGTTGCCGTCGAAAAATAAATAAATAATAGTTGCATATAATTATGTTGCTATTATAGTTACGTTAAGATAAATACCACATACATAAAACAACTAATCAGATGAATAAGCTAACATAATAAGCGCTAATATTGAAAAATTGTTAACATCGTTGTTAACAACATAAATGAAATCAAAATTTTTAAATTTGGTAAAAGTAAAATTTAAAATTGATTGACATTGATAACATTGATAAGAATTAATTAAAACATTTTTTTTTTATTGATAATTTAATAACATTAAGTAAATTCATAAAAAAGATTAACATCGGCAAGTACATAGAGGTGAAATGAAGATAAATGGAAATATGATAAATAACAGAATATTAAAAATGCTCAATAAAAAATGTAAACTTTAAAATTGGTAAAAATAAAAGATAAACTTGATAAATTAATAACAGTGGTAAAATTGACACATTTCTTATACTTGATTAGGATTCATAATAATAATTATGGATAACTGCTCCCAAAAATGGATATCTTAATTCTCGTAGGCTTCGAATTAGACTAAAAACGTATGTATTCATAATTTAATAATTAAACCATATTTAAAAAACCATAATTATGCTTATTTTTTTGACAGTAATCGTGACCTATCCGATGAAACATTTTCATATAATACGGGAAAACTTAACAAACTCGGTCAAAAACGAATTTATGACAGTATTTTCCGCCGCCTACTCGTAGATATTGAGACCTATCCAACGGAATATGACTATTGTAATTCTCCAAAATCGCCAAAGAATTCCCAAAAAACTCTTTTTCGCCCCGTTAGGTAATAAGGTTATCGATAGTGACGGCAGTTCTGGGATAAAACAAAAACAAAAATTTATATTATTACACCAAAATATAGCTGGAATCTTGAATAAAATTGATTTATTCGAAATCACGATTTCCGACTTAGAAAATCAGATTGGCTTTATAGATTTTATTTGTCTAAGTGAAACTTTTATAAAATCGGGACATGAAAGTAATCTAGCACTTACACATTTTAACTTAGCTGCTAGTTACACAAGACACGGGAAAAAACGTGGTGGAACATGCGTTTTAGTAAGAAAAGGTCTAATTTTTGGTCCATTACCGATACCTGATGAACTGGCCAGTGATTTTTGTTTCGAATGCTGTGGCATAGAAATATTGAGCCATAATCTAATTATAGTATGCATTTATAGAATTCCGGATTCTGAAGTGTTCATATTTTTAAAAAATCTTGAATTACTGTTACGCAATATAACCCACAAAGTTAAAAAAAATATTATTATATGTGGAGATTGGAATATAGACATATTAAAAGACAATAAATACTCAAAAGAACTAATATCCGTACTGAACAATTTTAATATTTCACCACATGTTAGAATGCCTACTAGGAAAAATACTAGTATAGACCAAATAGCCAGTAATATTCCCGCACTTGAATTGAAATGCAGTACACATAATTTAGCTCTCTCCGATCATGATACAGGTCAATCATTAACTTTTTACCTTCAAGCGACGAATAATAAATCAAAACCTTTAAAATTCTGGTACGATAAGAAGAGGGATTATAATAAGGACAACATACAAAAAATTTTAAATTGCTTAGCACCATTAAGTTTTACTGAAATTTACGAAGTGACACACTGCAATGAGGCTTTCAATACATTCCATGACCTATTCGTGCTCTTCTATAAATTATGTTTTCCTGAAATCCTCGTTAAAAAGAGCAATAAACCCATAAAAAACAAATGGCTTAGTAGGGGTTTAAAAATATCATGCATTAAAAAGAGAGCTTTATATTACGAATATCAACATGATGCTATAAGTAAAGGTTATCACAAGAAAAAATACCTCAATTATACTAAGATCTTAAAAAAATGCATCTCAAAGTCACAACAGATAAACAACAACAATTTTTTAAATAATTCTAAAAATAAATGTAAAGCTACATGGTCAATCATAAAAAATCATTTAAATAAACCTAATAATAGCAATTATATAAAAGAATTAATAATCCTTGATAAAAAAATCAATAATCCAAATGACATATGTAACCAATTTAACAATTATTTCATTGAGTTGACACAAAAATCCAACAATAATAATCATGACGTACACAATATTAACATTGACAATAATATAAATACTTTATTTCTGACTCCAGTCAATGAAATTGACGTTATTAAAATAATTAATTCATTAAATAATACAAATTCTACCGGATATGACGAAGTAACCACTACAATAATCAAATTAAGCGCGAAAATTATAGCACCCCCACTTAGCTACCTAATAAACCTCTCTTTTGAAGAAGGTGTTTTCCCATCTAGACTAAAAGAGTCTATAATTAAACCACTATTCAAAAAGGGCAAATGTACTGATATGGGCAATTATAGGCCCATTACACTGATCCCAATCTTTGCAAAAATTTTTGAAAAGGCAATGCATGATAAAATAAATAGTTTTGTAACTAAATACAATTTAATTGTGGAAAGTCAATTTGGTTTTAGGAAAAACAGTTCAACGTCTCTGGCCTGTTTTTCTTTAGTGAAACTTATTACTGAAGCTCTTAATAAAAAAATGTCTACTTTGTCGGTATTTTTAGATATGAGCAAAGCATTCGATTTCGTATCACACGAACGACTACTCTACAAGCTAGAGAAATATGGCATAAGAGGCAAAGCGCATGATTGGCTTAAAAGTTACTTATCTAATCGCCAACAGAGAACTGTTATCTCTAGGATAGAAAATGATACTAGGACGACATATTGCTCAGAGCTAAAAATAAATGGTTCTGGCGTCCCGCAGGGAAGTGTATTGGGTCCGCCACTATTTCTATTATATATTAATGACCTCAAAAAATGTTTAAAATATGAATGTATACAATTTGCTGACGATACTACTTTGACGATAAAATGTTCCAACAAAACTGACATAGAAATTGATACTAATAATGAATTAATTAATGTAATAAAATGGCTGGGAGATAATAATCTTAATGTTAATATTGAAAAGACTAAAATAGTTCAATTTCAAACATGTAACTTGTCAGTAATACCAACAGCGATTAGATATAATAATGCAATTCTGCAACCAGGACCATCATCTTTATTTTTAGGTATAGTCATTGATAACAAATTGAACTGGAAGGAACATGTAGAAAGAGTATGCAGTAAGCTTGATAAGTTTGTATATGCTCTTCGCAAGTTAAGACTGGTATCCAGTAAAACAGCAGTCCTAAATGCTTATCATGGGTATGTTTCATCGGTATTGCGTTACGGCCTAGTGATATGGGGTAACTCAGTGGATGTGGAAAGGGCATTCATAGTCCAAAAAAAATGTATCAGAGCCATGAGTGGAGCGGAATATTTGGACCATTGCAGGCCATTATTTAAGGAATTAAGAATTCTCCCGCTCCCATGTCTCTATATTTTTGAAGTTTGTCTATTTGTAAAAAAATACCCTCATTTATTTTTATTAAATGAACAAGTCTCTGAAAGACTGAACAAAAAAAATGCCGGGAAATTACTAGTTCCTGCTCAGAGATTGCAATTATACAGTAGAAATGCCAGTTGTATGACAATTAAAATTTATAATAAATTACCACCTGGCCTGAGAATGTTACCAATGAATAAGTTTAAATGTATAATGTTTGATTGGCTCTTAGACATGTGTTTTTATTCCGTCAATGAATTTTTAAACCATACTTTTTAATAATGTAATTAAAGATCTTAAAATGACATTAGTACTTTGACATTATTATGAATTCTCTCTAACTTTTTTTTTTTTTTTTGACATTATGGTTTATTCTTTGACATTATGGTTTATATTTTCGACATTATGATTTATATTTTTGATTTAGCTATTGATATTTGACATTATATATAATGCATTTTGATGAAACTCATAAAATTAATTCAGGATTTCATAATTTTATATAATATTCTTATAATGTACCTAGTTCTGATTTGCATGTACCTACTTAATAATTATTAACTTATGATTTAATATTTCTACACCAGCAATGGTAGTATGTGTGAAACAGTGTTTAATGTAAGATCTCAATGTACCATATACTCAGAAATAAATAACATTCATTCATTCATTCATTCATTCATTCATTCATTCATTCATTCGACACCGCTCTATTGTTCTCAGCTAAATCAAGAGTTGAGGTCTATGAACATGCTCAGAATGGTTTTAACATTGTGTCTAATTGGCTTCATAATAATCTACTGACATTAAATGCAGATAAAACAAAATACATTTTATTTACAATGAGAAATACTAACATACCGCTTACTAATCTAAAAATTTACGCGCATAATTGCGGCACGTACGCTGACACCGCATGTTCCTGCTCCACTTTAGCAAAAGCTGACCACTTAAAATACCTAGGTGTCACTATTGATACTAATCTAAATTTCCGTAAACATATCGAGTTACTATGTACTAGAGTGCGCAAATTAATATATGTCTTTAAGAATTTACGGAACATAGCAGACTATAAACTCATTAAACAGGTTTATTTAGCTTTGTGTCAATCCATTCTTACATATTGCATAACTTCTTGGGGTGGGGCTGCAAAAACAATTCTACTCCCTCTAGAGCGTGCTCAAAGAGCAATTCTAAAGGTTGCTACCTTTCGCCCTTTTAGATTTCCTACGCACGAGCTCTACCAATCATGTAATGTACTAACAGTACGGCAATTATTTATACTAAGTACAGTACTACACCAGCACACGGCACTTCCTTTTGACCCAGTACCTACCGACAAGAGAAGGAAGGACTTGGTTTGCATAAATCCTCAAACTAGTCATGCGTTTGCTAATCGATTTTTTATGTTTTTAGGACCTTTTCTGTATAATAGGCTCAACAAGTTACTAGGCTTCTATAGTGTAAGCTATAAGAAATGTAGTATATTGTTAACAGAATATTTAGCGAAACTCAATTACACAGACACAGAAAAACTTCTAGAAATTTTGTCATGATGATATATTATTCCCTCGTAAGTATTTTACTTTTGTAAATTTACATAGGTTTAGTTTTAGATATTAATGTACTAATAATTAGGTTTTTTTCTCATAGTTTTTTCTATAGATTATTTTATATCAGTTTAACTTTAAATTTTAGTGCTTTCTTTAAATTAAATGTAAAGTGATGGCCTGAAACACAGGTTTGAATTAACCTAGATCGGGCGGGTCGCTATCTAACATTGTAATCTCGAACCATCATTACCGACTTGCACCTGTAATAAACATATTTTAGTTTTAGTCTACTTTTAGGCATTATAATTGTTTGAGAAATCTTACTGTTGACTAAATGTACACTTTTTTGTAAATATTTTTATTCAAATAAATTTATTATTATATTATTATTATTATTATTCAATATCATAAATGAATGCGAATGTAACTCTGTCTGTCTGTCTGTTGGACTGTATATAGCACACAGGTACACCATGACCTGGGAGGAGCTCGTGGCTAAGTAATAACAGCCGCACGTGTCGATCCATCGGGTTAAGCTGCGCTTGCCGGGGTTGTTCCGTGGATGGGTGACCATCTTTACATACCGAGGCTCCTCCGTGCCTCGGAAAGCACATTGAGCCGTTGGTCGTCAGAAGCCCAAAAGTCTGACTACGATACCCCTTGGTAATACTGGTGTATTACCAAGGGGTATCGTATTACTCAGTTACTGGGTCCTGGAGGTCAGATAGGAAGTCGCTCCATGTAAAACACAGGTATTCAGCTGCATCTGGTTAGACTGGAAGGCTAGGCAGATTGATTTTGTTCACCATGACCTGGGTTAGCACATAGGATACTTTTTATCCCGGCAGGACGTCCCCATGATATAATATCGTATCTCCACGCGGGCGAAGTTGCGGGCAAAAGCTAGTGTACATAATCTACAGCTTCGTGCAGACTAGCGCGACGTGACAGCGTGACTTGACACCGGTTATTGTTATACCGTGAAGTATTATTAGACCCTTAAAATGGGGATCTTTCGATAAAAGTACCGTCAACTGCCCTAACTGACTACCTAATGATAAATATGTAATATCTTTTTCATTTTACTTGTATGGCAATCAAAAGGTCAAGCTCTCTATGAAAACTTAAAGTGTCGATACAAGTAAAATAAAAAGATATTACAGCTTTTTTATTATAGGCAAGCATAGGACGCCAGGGGAAGTTAGGGCGGAATCGCGAGCCGACTTCCGGTCACCGTAGGCGCGGGCTTGCGAACGGTGAGCAATGGGTAGCTCGCCGTCCGATAGAGACCAGGCCCCGGTTGACGGCGCGTTGTGTTCCACGCGCGCGTCAAAGAGATGTCAGCACCAGCTGACAGGGTCCGGAAGGGCCAATGCCTGCCGGGGTTGCGAGTTTGTCCGAAAGGGACATCGCGACCCCGGCACACAGGCAACGGAAGGAACACGGGTGGGTTTAAGTCAGTAAAAGTCTGACACGCTCTCCCCCTCCGCCCAGAGCGGGAGAAGTTATTTGATAATTTCCCAACCTCAAAAAAAAAAGGGGGGAAGTTAGGGCAGTTGACCGGTACTAAATGTTTGATTCCTAGAAAAAGTAGACAGTACACAACATTGTAACAAGTAAGTTGGTGCTACATCTATCTATGTCAATAATACATTCCAACTATGCAAATCGTAGGAGAGCATTATTACGTCGCTAATATGATTAACTGAGTGATCTAACACGCAGTATCTGCTTAGTTGTGTAAACAATTTGACCAGTGTTTGAGGAATGACGAATATGTATGTGTATGTAAGTTATGTCTGTAATTTACGAGAATGTAGGTATGGTTGGTAATCATGAGAAGGTAAGCAGACATGTCCCTAAGGTCAGAAAGTGACAACAACCAACCAACCAGCGTTGGGGCTCTGTCTCGCAAAGGGGCGATGTGATGCATATTTCCCCCCAAATTGTTTATTTTCGTGTTTTGTTCTTTCTTTGCGTCATGTGTACCGCAATTAAAAGTATTTTCTTTCTTTCTTTCTTTCTTTATTTCTTTCTTTCTAAAGTGGATTCATAATAATGTAGTAACAAGATATTTTTGTTCCTAAGTTAGAATTAAAACAATTTTGTATCATAGACTATTTCTCGCGCATCTATCATAACAGGTTTTCCGATGTTTTAAATTTAATTTTGTCCTTGTGAACGTGTTACCATAATATGTCAGTGGTAAACAAAAAATTAAAGAAATACATAATTCTTGTACTTAAATATTTTAAATTAATATGCTGCAATATTAACGATTACCTACATAAGTACGTAGGTACACTTTTCAGGTACAATTTTCAGGTTTGAAACCCGACAAGTAGGTCCATACTTACTTGTCAAGTTTCAAACCTGAAAAATATTTTTCAAGTAGAGATCTCAAAGCTGCTTCTCACGGTGTGCGATATTATGGGCGGACCAGCCCACACGGCCGACGACCAAGGACAGCCACGCACCGCAGACCAAAGCTCTTCCCATGGTCCGTGATATTGCGGACGGACGCCGACCAGCCCGTTAAGATTGGATCCGCTTTGTCAATTCGAAATGCAAAGTGAAAGAGAAGATCACACCGCACATTTAAAGTTACCGACTCGCCGTCGATCGGACGCACTGCGACGGACGTGACTGCACTACCATGGACAATACTCTTCCCACGGTGCGTAGTGCGGGCTGGTCCGCGTCCGTCCGTAATATCACGCACAGTGCTGGGTAGCCGCCTTTATAGGTAAGACAGACCTATTTATACCTCCGATCCAAAACATTAGTTGTTATGAGTGAAATAATATACGTAATACATCAACATCAATTATGTCTGATGAGTGCTGGGTAGCCGCCTTTATAGGTAAGACAGACCTGTTTACACCTCCGATCCAAAACATTAGTTGTTATGAGTGAAATAATATACGTAATACATCAACATCAATTATGTCTAACTTTAAACTTCTCAAGTCCGATTACGGCTTCCAAATCTACTTTAGAACAAACTTAGATTACCTCCATACAATCCTAAACAGGGTCTCTATTGATTGATCGTAGCTTAGGGTTGCTTAAAGTTTTATCTAACGATGCCACATCAGTTAGAGCAGTAATACTTTAAACTTAAACTTGGACAAAAAGTTTTTTTTTTTAATGGAGCTGCAATACCTAAGTTTGAAGTATCGTCTAACGATTTAACGTCCACGAATGTTCTAATATCGTTTTGTAATACAACCGTAGTTATTTTAAAACCATGAAATGTAATAGGATTTTGGACTGGAACTATTAAAGATTTCAAGAGATAAAACATTTATAGCATCATCAGCCTATAATGTTCCCACTGCTGAGACACAGACCTCCTTTTAGTGCGAGGGAGTGGGCCGTATTCCACCACGCGGGCCCAGTGCGGGTTGGTAGATGTCACATGTCTTCGAATTTTTGGTTCTAGGACATGCCGGTTTCCTCACGATGTTTTCCTTCAACATTTTAGAGATGTGAAAACATCAATGCAATTAACTATATCTTTCTTCTGAAAAAACTTGAAATTTACACCTCGGCCGGTCTTTTCTGTAAACACCTCATCGTCAAAACTTAGGTGAAGTGAGCTGTCAATCCAGGTCAAGTCACCTACGTTTTCACGGTAAGAGCTTAGCAGAATAACAGTACATGATTATGAAAGAGTAAGGGCCTGTGCACACTGGTGGACGGCAGGGTAGAGCATCGAGGGGGATTACTCCAGCCGCCACTGAAAAAAAAAAAAATCCTCTGCGATACCGCGAGCGTCCGCCAGCTTAGCGGAGCATCCGCCGGTATGCCGAGGCACGCGCCGGTATGCTCCAAAGTCAATCACCAAGCATTGAAATATATATCGTATTTCGATTGGATAAGTAGACCTGGCAGATTCCAGCGCATACCGCCTCCCACCGCGGTATCCTCCAGCGTGCTCTTCGATGCTCCAAAGATGCCCTGCGATGCTCCAAGGTCAATCACCGAACTTTAAAATACATACCTTATTTCAATTGGATAAGTATTAAATTCAATTGATAAATTTTTAAATCCGCCAGACTGCGAAGGCCCTTATCATCACAAAAGTTTGCTAACAGACTGTTACAGAAATTAATATCAAGTTATTTGATTAGTTCTTTAATATCAAGTTATTTGATTAGTTCTTGTTATTTCAGTCCACACAGCAGAAAGTTTTATATTAAGTATCAATTGAAGGACCTTGACCTACATATAACACCTACCCTCAATAAACTGAACACAAAATAAGTTAAGACATACATAACTTCAAGAATTCAAATCACGATCTCCATACATTTATCCGAAGTCCCAAACATCTCATCGCTTGACAAGAACAAAGCTGTGATTTTATCTCACGCATACCGAGCTGACGTCACATAAGTTAAGCTGAGTTTACATTGGTTAAGTAAGCAGTTTAGTACAGATGGCTTAACGTCTTGGTCTCTCTAAACTTGACGAAGAGTGAGAGTTAAGCTGGTCGATACCATAGTAGAACAAACTTCTAGCGAGACTTACTGAATTTGTAAATATTTAATTTAATCATTTATTATGATTCTGAATTTAATTTTAATATTATTGTACCTACCTACTGTACGTTACTGGCAAAACATAGAGAGCCAACTGAACTTTTACTGAAGACCAAATCTATGTAGAAAGATCAAATAAATAATCATCATTCATTCATTCGAGATATTATTATGGTTACTATTATCGTGTCCATTAGATGGATTTTGACAGAAATGGGTATAAATGACAATAAAACAAAACAAGTACCGACCCGGCAATGGCTTAATAATACAGTAGAAGATCAGCGGCTGTACTATGACTTGTTAAAGCAATCATCGTTCCAATGTGAGAGAGAGATGAAGCTATACAGGATGAATAGCACTATCCTTATTTCACAACGGAAAGGTGATGGATTTAACACGTCATAGTAAGGCCCCAGTGTGTTTTCCAGCGTACACTTTTTTGCGTAAGATAAAAATATATTTAACTAGCTGACCGTTGGGTCAGCTAGTTAAATAGACGTAGCTGTGTGCAAATTTAAGAATCCCTTTGAAAAAAGGACGTCTAATTTTGCCAGATTTTGAAAATTTTCCGTGAAACTTTTCCAATTTGTCTTTCCTTAAAAACCTAATTTGGACTATTATACGAATATTTTAAAACCAGAATAAACAGTTAATCTGTAAACCACGTAGATCCTAACTCATACAAGAAACAAATAAATTGACGCAGACTGTACATCAATCAATCTGCATTTTCCCAACTATGTTGGGGTCGACTTCCAGTCTAACCGGGTGCAGCTGAGTATAAGTATTTTACATGGAGCGACTGCCTATTTGACCTCCACAACCCAATTACTGCCAGGTAACATGATACCGCTTGGTAAGACTGGTTGTCAGACTTTTGGATTTCGGACTTTGAAACTATCGGGACGACTGTCAAAGTACTATGAATGACAGCCGGGATACGGTTTGAAAATAAATACTTTCCGAGGCAAGAAAGGGTTTCGATATGTAGTGGATGAGCACCCATTCACGAACTGATCACGGCAAGCGCAGCTTAACCTACAAAGAGCATTAAAAAAAAACTTAACTTAATTTTAATACTCTGACTAGCCCTATCCGTGTATTACTCACACAATCAATGTAAACATGGCTTTTTCAGCGATATGTGGAATGACGTTACTATCGGCACTGAATGTACATCTGACTAAACCGTAACACATTGATAAAATTTATTTTCTATAAGTCTTAACAAAATCAACAGAAAAGTCCGGGATAGCATATATGTATATATCTTCTAAGGATGACCCACAGTAACCATTTTTATCATACAGAATTTCATTTAAAAATATTGTTATTTCCAAAGCTATTTTGACCAGTGTATTATTAATCCTTATGCAATAAAATATATTATTTAAATTGGCCATTTAATTAGGATTAAAATTTGCCTGGACATCACATCATTTTAATGAGTACTATAAAAGATATCACAGATTTAAAATTACGCGCAGCAAAATAATTATGAAAATCTAAATTTAATATTTTGATTTTCATAATTATTTTGCTGCGTGCATTTTTTTTTGCAAAACTTTTACTAATAATTCTGTTAACACTTATTTATCACGGTCGCGATTTTTTTTTTTCGATTTGTTTCGAATAAAATTGCCCGCTAATTGCAAAAAACGTAAGAAAATTTTAATTTCGTGGGCTATCTCAGCGCATCCTATATCTATTCATATTATAAATTAAAGTCGCTTTTCGTGTGTGTTTGTGTGACCGCATTGTTCTTCTAAACTACGCTACGCTACGCGATAAGGTCTTCGCCATCATTTAGAGAATTTATTCCGGAAGGTCTCTGTGTATAATATATTTAAATTTTACTTAGATATAACAGAAATCTCGATGTTTTGATATGTCACCACATCAGTACATCAGTCTTCGCACCTGTGCGAAGCAGGGACGGGTCACTAGTATATCACTACATAGTATAAAGCAAAGTCGTGTTTTTTGTCTGTATGTCCCTATGTCCCTATGTCCCTATGTCCCTTTGTACGCTTAAATCTTTAAAACTACGCAACCGATTTTGATGCGGTTTTTTTAAATAGATAGAGTGATTCAAGAGGAAGGTTTATATGTATAATAACATCTATTAATTAGTGGAGAAATACTGTTATTTTTGAGGTTTCTGAAGTGATGTCGTTAAATAATCTTTTTTTTTTCGCTTACATTGCAAACGCACGCTGAACCTTACGAGATTTATCAAAACAATGTACTAATTAATTGTACATATTGAAAAGGTCTACAAAAAACTCCGCGATGGTATATGTCTATCTCTTATGGATATCTCACAATAACATTTTTTTGTCATTTACTTTTTACGACAAATAATGGCTTCTTTTCTTAGCGATTTTAACCAATACAACATTAATCCTTATCCAATTAAATAGCTTAAATATATTGTTGATTTAATATAGATCTATATTGTCCTTTACAGCACTCTATTTAAATTAATATTTTCGAAGATATTATAGATTTAAAATTGCGGGACGTAGCGCTTGCGACGGTACTCTGGTCGATGAGTCGACCGGGGCGGCGCGGCGGCAGCGTGCCTATAAATAGCGCGTTGGAGGCCGCGATTTTCTCTATAGCACTTTGAATTTTGTAGCGATCGGACGCGTTTATTATCGGAGCTCTTTAGCGAGGAAAATAACATTAATAAAAACGTGCTTTTCAGCGGGACGACGTATAAGTAATTATTGTATGATAGTTCTGTTTTTTGTTTGTTTTATTGATAGTTTTAAAATATAATAATTGATATTTTATTCTAATGTTAATTTTTAAATCGCGCTTATAGGAATTATCCTACTAATATTATAAATGCGAAAGTTTGTGAGGATGGATGGATGGATGTATGGATGTTTGTTACTCTTTCACGCAAAAACTACCGAACGGATTTTAATGAAACTTTACAGTAATGAGGCTTATATATCAGAATAACACATAGGCTACAATTTATAAAGATTTTATGTGATTTAGCCATAATATAACGATAAGTATCAAGTAAGTCGGAAAAATTTCTGCCCTCTGAGATCTATCTTTGCGTGCGCTGCCTAAACCGCTGGAGTTACATGAAAAGAATGTATTGTGGGGTTGTTTGTCTTAAAGAGTTCTAAATAAAAGTCCGCGACAGCATATATCTACCTTTTATGTGGAAGCCATTATAGCCAAAATAGTGAGCTATAAATACATTTAAATTGAATACTTTTTTTACGTTGCATATTTTAGAGTATTTAGTTAATTCGTATCAAAATAAATACCATCATCGCTTTCGGATTTTGAACTAATATTTTAAAAGTTAGAACGATAAGAATGACCTGCGATGAGTCGACGGCGGGCGCGCAGAACGAGGGTGGAGGGGCGGGATAGGCAATGACGCGCGATCGCCGAGTGCGCGACCCGAACACGGGCAGACGCGTGAGGGCAGACGTCATTGACGGTTGTGTAAATTCTGCGATTTTTTCACAGTGGATTCGACTCGGAAGCGATTTATAATTTTTTAGGTAGTATTTTTATAATAAAGATTCGTTTCTATTTTAATAATACTTAATTGTTTTTTTTTGGTTGGTTATTTAGTTAAAGATTGTATTTTTTTTAAGTTCCCATTAAAGGTTGCATTTTCGATGACGATCAATAAATCACAAGGTCAAACTTTAAAGGTAGCAGGGATACATTTGGGCATGCCATGTTTTTCCCACGGTCAGCTCTACGTAGCTTGCTCACGTGTGTCTAAGTCACAAAATCTTCATGTTTTCGCTGAACAAAACAAATCATTTAACATAGTTTACAGAAGTTTATTGCAGTAAGTACAACCGTCAAAACATATCGATAATTACTTACTTATATACTTTAATCAAATTCTTTCAGTTTTTATTATTTGCTGCTACCGTACGACAAGTAAAACCGCTATTATCTAAATCTTAACTAATCCTCTTCAATAATAAATACCAATGCATACCAATCCCTACCTGACATTATAAAAGCGAAAGTAACTCTGTCTGTCTGTCTGTCTGTCCGTCTATCTATCTGTGTATATATGTATGTTTCACGGCTAATCTGCTGAGCTGTTTGTGATGAATAGTCTAAAGCCTGGGGAAGGACATAGGTTACTTTTATCAATTTACCACTCAGGCAAAACCGCGGGTGGAAGATATTGCTTCGTAATTATGTTCGAGAAATCCGTCTGCTCAACAACGTAAATAACGTAGTTAATGTTTTTGAGCTTTCAAAATTAAACCCATTGCTATTGTAAGTGTGTTACGCAATTACCCCGCTGATTTCGGACATGTTACACGTTCCGACATCCACGCGGGCGAAGCCGCGGGCAGAAGCTAGTATATTTATAAATTAAACTCGCTTTTTGTGTTTGTCTCTGTGACCGCATTGTTCTTCTAAACTACGCAACGGATTTTGATGTGGTTTCACCTTCTTTAACTGTATTTATTTCGGAAGGTTTATATGTATAGGTAATATATTAATACTAAACTTACAAATATATAATACAAAATCTCGATGTTTTGTCAAGTCAGAAAAACCGTGCGAAGCAGAGGTTGGTGGCTAGTTCATTAATACACATAGGTAGGGTAGATTGGTCCAAAACCGGGTATGGGGGTATACAGAACAATGCAGTTTAGTCTCTTGTTAACATGTTTCAAATTTACGCGCGCATTTTTCCGCTGCAGCTGGCCATTCTGATTAGCTAACAAATATTCAATGGCGCTGGTGCACGCGCGACCAAAATAAATAAGAAAAATGTTTTTATGTTGAATTGATGTTGTATTCCTAGGATTAAACAAGTGTTTCATTATAACCGTATATAAAAGTAAGTGAAAATAGTTTCCTAGCAATTAAAATGAAGCATGCATTAAGTTAGTGTCACTGAATAAAATAAAGATTTTTTTGGGCCATGTAATTAGCTTATCTTTGTCTTCGTGTCTCTAAAGTGTGTTTGGGGCAAACGTACGGGGTAATATCGGATACTACCTAGTTTTATTATTATTTATTTGAAATATACGCAATGGAGCCATGCTTTTTTTTTTTGAGTGTGGGTAATTGTCAAATAACTTCTCCCGTTCTGGGCGGAGCGGGAAGGCGTGTCAGACTTTTACTGACTAAAACCCACCCATGTTCCTTCCGTTGCCTGTGTGCCGGGGTCGCGATATCCCTTTCGGACAAACTCGCAACCCTGGCAGAATGGAGCCATGCTTGGATGCAATGTCTTAAATCACCAGAGTTTAATTAATTGAGCAACTGGCATTGAATTATAAATTTATAACAATAGGAGCTGGCATTGTATTATAAATTTATAGCAATAGGAGCTGGCATTGTATTATAAATTTATAACAATAGGAACTGGCATTGAATAATAAATTTATAACTGTATAATCATTTGACGCATTTGAAAAGTAAAGAAATGTGAAATAATAGTTGAATAAATTTAGCTCACAATAGAGACTTATGTTAATAAGTACTTACCAACTTCGGGCTTAGCAGTAGAAACAATTCCAGGTATATAATAAGTATTGCCGAGGTAAGCCAATTTTCAAAATCTTAAGAAAATTAAATGAAAGCTTAGCAAAACCAAATAACTTTTGTTCAACGAACTTTTGTAAAGTCACGCAAAGAATTAATCTTGTAACTTTGAATGAAACAAGGCCCAATTTTTCAGTGGCCCAAATTATATTTTTAAAGGCTTTAGAATTTTACCTTCCAATCCTAAGTCATAAATTACCCTAGCCAGACAATTTTTTATGGTATTTAAATTTTATATAATGTCTTCTGCGGCTTTAGTGTCTCGACATATTTTACAAGAATCGAGTCTGACTGCCTTTCAAGTTTGTTCTAGTGAAAATCTGAATTGATTAGTTTATTAATTCTCCAAATTTTGCTACAACATACATTAATAAAATATAAATATAATATCCTAACATAACTAAAATTATGAACAAACTAAAATATGGAGTCGAAAAATTCCTCCACATCGCTGTCGACTGGTAATGTACCCAAGAGACTGGCGGTATTGCCACGTTGTATGGCAATGCTTAGCCTCAGCCCAAGGTAAAAAAATAATTCTCATTGCTTTACATTATAACCCTTTTGTACTGGTTCTGTACTATGCTAAAGAACATCTTATTTGACATCGGCCACAAAAGCAACTTCCCTTGGTAATATGCCGTCATATCCGAGTTATTAACCCAGCAATGCGTATTTACTGAAACTGGATACTGTTACGTAACACTGGATTAACTTTCGGGTGTTTTTGCCGGTTCAGACGTAGGTTATACGTAATTCATTGGATTTGGGTAGCGGACTGAATGACAGGGTTGATGGACAGTGAGGTTTAAAGTTGAGGATTATAGCACAATACAAACGAGTGACAAAGTAGTACAGCCTTATCCCGTTGTCGGAATCAGGACCTCCTTTGCTTAGCGACAGCTATTTCTGTATCATTGATTAGGATTAATAAACCTAATTGTAGACGTACTATGCATAATTTTCTCATCAAAAACATATTGGATTTTGTTCAGTACAACAATTTTCTGAATGTCCCTCGGCAAACTTCGTGTTTCGTCAATCGTCGGATTTCTATCAGTTGCCCTTTGCACTTGGTGCTTGTACGTATTGACTCCTACCGCTGCGCCCGCGTTGCCGTCAACAATAATTACTAAGTGCAAAGGGCAACTGATAGTAATCCGGCGACCGAAACATGAAGTTTGCCGAGGGACATTCAGAAAATAGTTGTACTGTACCTACTGTGTTTATTAAGTTCAGCTTCCAGGATAAACGATGTTGACATCCGTGTCAAAAGACATCCGATATTTCTCAGTCCAATAATCAAAAACCTTACTCGTGCTACGGAACGAAGATAGAAATGTTAGTTCTCGAGCTAACGGTACCGAAGTAAATAAAACGCCTGTTAATAATATATCGCGTAATTATTTAGATCTTTAAATTAATTTACACATTCTTTATTCTATAATATTATGACAAGCTTGTCAGCCCGCTAAGCTGACTGTTAAATCTTTTCTTATTCTCAATACAAATCAATGTTTGTAATCGTTTTAGTGCCATCAACTTATAACAGTATGACCTGGTACAGCCTTATGGTACCTATCCACTTACTATACCTAATGTCTGTTCAAAACTATCACAGCTATGGGTTGGTTGGTAGGTTTACAGGTCAACGGGTAAATCGACCAAACTTAAATTTGCAGTTTGAAAAACATGTTCTCCTATACATTCCGCATAGGAGAACATGTTTTTCAACTACAATGTTAAGTTTGTTCTGGGGTAAATTCATCCCAACTACGGAACCCTTCATTTTGCGTGGTTTGACACGCACTTAGCCGGTTTTTTACAATTATTATCTGAATAAGATTACAAAATTGTAATTGAAAAATCATCAACGAAAATTTAGTTAATAAAATTAACCTGAATTCTCAAATGAAAAACGTGTCATTAAGAATTTTGGGTCCAGGTATTCAAATACCTAAACAAATCCAAGCACTAAATTTAGTGGCACTACAAATTAGCACCTGCAGATACATTTTCTGATCTATTTTTTTACATTTGAATTAATCAGATATACTTTTGCAATAGACTTTAATCTTGGTTCTTATTTTCCCAATTAAGATAAATTGTACTTCTGTAATTCCATCACAACCTGCACACACAGTGTCACCGCGGGGCACAATAAAGCCTTTCCACGAATTCATCGTCAATAATAACACGAATGAGCCACAAAGGGGCTGTTAATTGTTATATTTGTTTTTTGGACTCGGGTTGAAGAGGGTTGGCCACTCGCTATCGTTATTTATTTATTTGGAGGCTACCGTGAGGCCACTGTGTGATGGACTGACAACGTGTCTGACGGTGCACTAGAATAAATATTAAAGGTCATGAAAGGGTGGCTAAAGGTATGCTGTCCATTTACATTGAAGGGAACGGATGGTTGGCAAGTGGTGGATTTGCTACTGCGCTACGAGCGGTTTTGGCATGAAAAATATATTTATTTAGACTACAGATTATTCTAGTTCAGGGCCTTTTTGTTTCTAGGATTTGTATTTGTATACACAGTTACACACCCAGCTTAAATGATTTCCTAGAAGGAAATGTTTATTTTTACTATGGAAAAATTATTGATATAATTTGGTCCTATTTTACAAACCAAAGTCTCTTCGTCTGTCTAACCGTTAATACACTTATAAATTGCGGACCCACGTTTCCAATTATTTATTTATTTATTTTTTATTCACTCCAAACATACAAATATCCTTATAGGCTAGACCCAATGTGATATTGTAGTGCACTTAAAAATTCTATAGTTCCACTGCATGTACCATAAAAAATTCTATAGGTAGCTATTCTTACAAATTCACCCAGAGCGCAACAGAACATGTCGACGTCATCAGCAATGAGGTTGAGAGTGAGCAATTACTTCGTTACACGTTAATTTTTACCCGTAGCTGAGGAAGCCCGAAGTTTTTATTCGCGACTCCATTTTCACGATCGATCACAAGACCAATGGCGCTGTATCTAGAATGTCAACAAATATAAAGAGACGGCATCAGCGCAGTGGTTTGTTTGGCGACGATCGGATAACAGCCTGCAGCGGGGAGGATAACACACCATGTTTTATCGATAGCACGGATCCACATTCCCGCGCGATGCGGTGCGATGCGGTGTGGCTTATACTCTGTTCTAGAAGTAAATGACGAAATGTAAACCAATACGTCAGAAAATGAACCCATGGATGCCAATCTGTAGTGCCACTTAGAAATTAAGTGCTTTGGTTTGTTTATTTGAATACTTAAACCAGAAATTCTAATTTTAATGAAAGTTCAAAATTGCGGTTACTATTAAAATAATTATTTTTCACGTTAATAAGATCTATTATACGATTACTAGCTGCGCCCCGCGGTTTCACCCGCTTAAGGCTCGATCCTGTAAGAATATCGGGATAAAAAGTATCCTATGTCCTAACCCAGGTCATGGTCTACCCATTTGCCAAATTTCATCCAAATACGTTCAGCCGTTTTAGCGTGAACGCATAACAAACAAATAAACAGAGAAACAAACTCACTTTCGCATTATAATATTAACAAAGTAAGGATTTATGAACTTTATCACAGCTTAAATTTAAGTGAGAATGGTTGCTAACCAAATTTTAATCGATTAAGATCCTAAATGGTAATTCAAAATGAAAAATTATTAGAAAAACCTTAAGATGATCTTCAAAGATCTATTTAATGATACGCCACTTAACATAGTAAGCGATTTTAATTTCTTCTTTTTCACAGTATTGTGTCTGGGTTGTCCCCTTATTGAATTTTGATTACTGTCATGTCTCGTTAATCGATTTGTCTTCATCTTGTGAGTATCTTAGTGACACTCACAAGATTAAGACAAATCGATTGGCGTAAGAATTGTCAAAATCGGCCCACGCGTTTGGTCTTTAGAGCGCCACAAAGGAACAAACATACATACCTACATATATTTATAGGCTGATAAACAAATCACCCTCCTTTTTTTTATGTTACTTTGTTTTTTATTTATGTTTAGTGTGTTTTTAGTTTAATGTGTGATTTCCTGTGCGAGTCTCAATAAATACTTTTTCTTTCTTACTTTTCTTTCTTTGCGTCGCGTATCTACATTTTAAATTAAGTGATGTATGTATGTCTTTTATGTTCCATACATGTTGTCTTTTGTGTTTCAGAAAGTTGAGGTCATATTAATTTAAGGATAACCGACTTTTGATGATTTTATACTGAAGATCACGTCTAAACGAGTAGTGTTTATGATTTGGATTTTTTTTTTGTTAAATTAGAGCATTTTCTTAATAACTTAATATATGAATATTTTAGATAATGTTTTTATTACATAGTGAAATTAGTTTGTAAAGTTATGTGCGTGCGAATCACGCAAAATCTATCAAGCGGTTTTTTTCTGCAATCTTCAGCATTTAAAAGATAATTTTATTATTGATCTTTAAGTATACGTGTTTATTAAAATACCTTTTGTTTTATCACTACATAGTATAAAGCAAAGTCGTGTTTTTTGTCTGTATGTCCCTATGTCCCTATGTCCCTATGTCCCTTTGTACGCTTAAATCTTTAAAACTACGCAACCGATTTTGATGCGGTTTTTTTAAATAGATAGAGTGATTCAAGAGGAAGGTTTATATGTATAATAACATCTATTAATTAGTGGAGAAATACTGTTATTTTTGAGGTTTCTGAAGTGATGTCGTTAAATAATCTTTTTTTTTTCGCTTACATTGCAAACGCACGCTGAACCTTACGAGATTTATCAAAACAATGTACTAATTAATTGTACATATTGAAAAGGTCTACAAAAAACTCCGCGATGGTATATGTCTATCTCTTATGGATATCTCACAATAACATTTTTTTGTCATTTACTTTTTACGACAAATAATGGCTTCTTTTCTTAGCGATTTTAACCAATACAACATTAATCCTTATCCAATTAAATAGCTTAAATATATTGTTGATTTAATATAGATCTATATTGTCCTTTACAGCACTCTATTTAAATTAATATTTTCGAAGATATTATAGATTTAAAATTGCGGGACGTAGCGCTTGCGACGGTACTCTGGTCGATGAGTCGACCGGGGCGGCGCGGCGGCAGCGTGCCTATAAATAGCGCGTTGGAGGCCGCGATTTTCTCTATAGCACTTTGAATTTTGTAGCGATCGGACGCGTTTATTATCGGAGCTCTTTAGCGAGGAAAATAACATTAATAAAAACGTGCTTTTCAGCGGGACGACGTATAAGTAATTATTGTATGATAGTTCTGTTTTTTGTTTGTTTTATTGATAGTTTTAAAATATAATAATTGATATTTTATTCTAATGTTAATTTTTAAATCGCGCTTATAGGAATTATCCTACTAATATTATAAATGCGAAAGTTTGTGAGGATGGATGGATGGATGTATGGATGTTTGTTACTCTTTCACGCAAAAACTACCGAACGGATTTTAATGAAACTTTACAGTAATGAGGCTTATATATCAGAATAACACATAGGCTACAATTTATAAAGATTTTATGTGATTTAGCCATAATATAACGATAAGTATCAAGTAAGTCGGAAAAATTTCTGCCCTCTGAGATCTATCTTTGCGTGCGCTGCCTAAACCGCTGGAGTTACATGAAAAGAATGTATTGTGGGGTTGTTTGTCTTAAAGAGTTCTAAATAAAAGTCCGCGACAGCATATATCTACCTTTTATGTGGAAGCCATTATAGCCAAAATAGTGAGCTATAAATACATTTAAATTGAATACTTTTTTTACGTTGCATATTTTAGAGTATTTAGTTAATTCGTATCAAAATAAATACCATCATCGCTTTCGGATTTTGAACTAATATTTTAAAAGTTAGAACGATAAGAATGACCTGCGATGAGTCGACGGCGGGCGCGCAGAACGAGGGTGGAGGGGCGGGATAGGCAATGACGCGCGATCGCCGAGTGCGCGACCCGAACACGGGCAGACGCGTGAGGGCAGACGTCATTGACGGTTGTGTAAATTCTGCGATTTTTTCACAGTGGATTCGACTCGGAAGCGATTTATAATTTTTTAGGTAGTATTTTTATAATAAAGATTCGTTTCTATTTTAATAATACTTAATTGTTTTTTTTTGGTTGGTTATTTAGTTAAAGATTGTATTTTTTTTAAGTTCCCATTAAAGGTTGCATTTTCGATGACGATCAATAAATCACAAGGTCAAACTTTAAAGGTAGCAGGGATACATTTGGGCATGCCATGTTTTTCCCACGGTCAGCTCTACGTAGCTTGCTCACGTGTGTCTAAGTCACAAAATCTTCATGTTTTCGCTGAACAAAACAAATCATTTAACATAGTTTACAGAAGTTTATTGCAGTAAGTACAACCGTCAAAACATATCGATAATTACTTACTTATATACTTTAATCAAATTCTTTCAGTTTTTATTATTTGCTGCTACCGTACGACAAGTAAAACCGCTATTATCTAAATCTTAACTAATCCTCTTCAATAATAAATACCAATGCATACCAATCCCTACCTGACATTATAAAAGCGAAAGTAACTCTGTCTGTCTGTCTGTCTGTCCGTCTATCTATCTGTGTATATATGTATGTTTCACGGCTAATCTGCTGAGCTGTTTGTGATGAATAGTCTAAAGCCTGGGGAAGGACATAGGTTACTTTTATCAATTTACCACTCAGGCAAAACCGCGGGTGGAAGATATTGCTTCGTAATTATGTTCGAGAAATCCGTCTGCTCAACAACGTAAATAACGTAGTTAATGTTTTTGAGCTTTCAAAATTAAACCCATTGCTATTGTAAGTGTGTTACGCAATTACCCCGCTGATTTCGGACATGTTACACGTTCCGACATCCACGCGGGCGAAGCCGCGGGCAGAAGCTAGTGTATAATAAATTAATAATGCGTCTAATTTGGGACAGCGCTCCTTCATGGGCGAGTCCTATTACTGGCTGGACGTACGAAGCGTTGCGTGAGTTCAGTACAGAACACGCCATCGCCAGCTAACCACTCAAGGTCACTGGCTATATCTGCATCTTAATGTCCCATACATTCAGGTCGAGTAGGTACCGATTACCAAAGTTTTGTATGGGACACTTGATAAATTTTTCGCGATTGCTATGTTGGTTCCATGGGGAAAATTGTTCAGTTTAATGGTTTATATCACACCCTTAATATGGCCACACCTTTCTGATACATGCTGTGTAGGTATGTATTATATATTCCCACCGCTGGGACATAGGGCTCCTCTCTGTGACGGCTGTAATCTTTGTCTATAACAGTAAGTATAAAAGGCCTATAAGTCAATCATTTATAATAATCCAGTCTTATTAGGTCCTATCTCAATTTACCAATGCCTACGTCAAAAAACGGAGTGGGTTGATAAGGCAATTAATTAGAGAATTATGTGCCTAGTATAACTTCAGCTTTGAAAAAAACTAACGACGGGACGGCGGGCGAAGCGGCAATCTATGCGGCACAGTTTATACACCACGGGCAGTTGCGTTCGCCGCCGTGACCAGTATAGACCGAGACCGAAATTATTTATTCTTTGTAAAAATAATCTCGATGTTGGAGAGTAGCAGTTTTTTGATTCAAGACATAATATTTTGAAGAGATTCTGAAGTACATGTTTTGAATAAGAGTCGGGGTATAGACGGAGAATTCCACAAGAAATACCGACTTCAGAAATAGCTGGCCTAGGTAGTTTTCGGTAATAAAAGTTTCAGTATTCACTATCGCGGTGAATACAACTGAACTAGTTTCTTTCTGCACTATTCGCCGCGTCAGCTGCTCGACATCGTGGCATGAGCCCTGAGCCGTACTGATTCATACAATGTTTCTGTCGCCCGCCGAGCCGTCAGACGCTCGTGCGATTCGCTCGGCAAATTTCGCCGGTCGCCCCGTCGTTCGTGTCATGATTAGTACATTTCTATACAATTGTTTTAGTCGCTAGACGCTTCACCGTTAGCGTGAATATTCACTACAGCGAATGTCCCATGGCCAGGCGGTTTAGTCATACATTTATATTTTCGGACGGTGACGGTAAACTTAATTAGCAGTGTACAAATCTGCGTTGCCCATACACATTATTTTTACCTTTGACATAAATATACCTGAGGTAATTCAGCGATAGAAAAGGATTAACTCTACGAGTAATATCCTTACAAAAAAGATTGCTCAAAGATTTTCGTTCCAAAAAAGATAAGAAAAGAAAAGAAAACACAACAGAATTAAAATAGTTTCTGCTCACGTAGATTGTTTCGTGCAATAGAGAGAAAAAGGGAAAACCCGAGGAAAGGCAAAATGGTGCTAATGAGGATGCTCAAGTTGCGTGTTGGGGTACACGACACAAAGATGACCGGGGAAGATGCTCACACATAATGATTGTTACGAAAAGATTGTGTCATGTTGGGAGTGTCCACACTCAAATATTTTTGGAGTGCTCATTAACTGAAAATGTGTTATATTTTGAGACAAAATCATACGGATTCGACATAAAATAATTATTTACATAATTGAAAAACTCGGTTCTATCGGTGGCATAAGTACTCCTTTTAACTGACAAAGCTCAGCTGTGGACTCAATTAGTAGTAGTTGAGTAAACACAAACGAGCCATAAAAATAGCCGTACAGTAATAAATGGAACACACAATTTATTTACCGAATTTAGTTTTAAAAGTTAGTATAATATCAGTTACGAAAGCGTACCGTAAAGAAATATAAAACCGTCTGAATGCGAGTAGGACTCGCACGCGAAGGGTTCCATACCACAATACAATATTTAACAAAAAAATGCTGAAAGAAACACGTCTGGGGATATACAGAAACATGGCACAGACAGAAACATGGGAATCCCCTTTAAATTTTAACTTTGTCTAACAATTACGGGTCATGAGTTACAACCCGCTGACAGACAGACAGACGAACAGCGGAGGTTTAGTATTAGGGTTCCGTTGGGCACCCTTGAGATATTGAACCCTAAAAGCTACAAACAGGATAACTCCAGCCAGGAAAAAATTCCTGCATTGAATACAGATCCAACTCGCACAAAACAAATAAAAAAGAACAACTTTCATAAAAACAAAACAACGTGCAAAACGCTGCATTGTTAAAACTACAAGGGTTCGTTTAAATAAAAGAAATCCCTACTCGTTTAAAATTATGAGGAGCTATAAAGCTAGATAAGCTTTTAATATAAACCAAGTTGCCTGTGAACATCGCAATTTACAAGTGTCTGGAGTGCACAAAACGCACATAGGTAAACCGAACCGCGTTGGCAGCCAGCCTTAAGAGATTTACCTCCAGCTTTATTAGAAAAGGCATTCCTTTTAAAGTGAGTACTTAATAGTTTTTATAAACCACTCGGCAACTAGGTTGTAAACTTTGTCTTGAACTGGATGAGACGTTTCTGTTCGTGACAGTGCAAATTCTCAGACTGATAGATTTCAGACGTCGGTTTTGTAGATGTGAAAATTGTTTGCATGTAGCTGATTATGTATTAGAAGTAAGGTTCAACGACTTTTCTGGGTTTGAGAAGATGTTTTCTTGTGAAAAGTTTGTTGTATTATACATAGTACAGTTTTAGACTTATAGATGGTGGGTTATTATTCTTTTCTTATTTATTTTATTTTTTCTAGTTTATTAAAAATTTGATCTAGAGTTCAAAGAAACAATTCTGTTCGTCTGTAAGAAAATTTGTTCTTTTTTTGCGGTTATACATTTAGTGTCCGTATGGATTGAGGAGCCATTTCTCATATTTAAACGCGGGTCCTACTAATATTTAGTAGTACTACCAAGATTTTGTAGGCCCGATCCTTTAATTTGTGGTAAAACCCGTTAAAAGTTACAGGACGTTTAACGCTCCTCAGTTCAGATGTCTGAGTTGAGGAGCCACCTTAGAACTCGAAAACTAGCCGACGGATTTTTTTTTAAATATTTTACACATAATTATATTTCTACTCACCTTCCATTTTTCGTTTTCCAGTTCCAGTTCGTAAGAAATTCGTTCTAATTAATAATATTCAAAGTTTTCTTTGCCTCCATAACGCTTGTGTGTTTTCGTCACAAAATTAAAATTCAAGAATAAAGTAAAAAGTTAACGTCAGTCACTCACAGGACTATATTTGGTTCTTGTCCATTAGAACTGCCATAAGCAGAGCATCCAATCAACGGTGTTTTATTTCTATTACAACGTAGTTTCGTAAGTATGTCACCGGGAAACCCGATTTTCGTATTTTGTTCCCGGCCTCATTTTCCTTTTTTTTTAGGTAAATAAAAACCTATAATTAGCGCCTATGTAGTATAATTTAATCAAAATACAGTTGGGAGGTATCTAAATGGCTTGTTGGTTGTCTAGTAGGTTTTTAGTGTTTTTGGTCTTATCAAATTGATGTTTATCCTATACTATTAAACGAGCAATATTTGTATTTATTTATATCATCATTTCAGCCAAAAGTCGTCCAATGCTAAACATAGGCCTGTCCCAAGCACCGCCACTTTGACCGAAATATATATTATTTGTAATTACGTTCTCGAAAACGGCTCTAACGATTTCGGTGAAAGTTGCATTATAGGCGTTTACGGGGGCGAAAAATCAATCTAGCTAGGTCTCATATCTGGAAAAAATCTTTTTTCTCCCGAGCAGAGCTCGGTCGCCCAAAATTTTGAACAAGATGGCTACCTTAGAATAATGACATGGCAGCATGGAATTAGTAAGTACCTACTATCATGGCAGCATGGAATTGGTACTATACTTGGAATAAGTATGAAATTTGGGATACTATTAAATGAGCTTTCTCTATTTTCACCAGAGCTCGTTCGCTCAGGTACTTATTTCATAAGTAGGTATAGATCTGTATTTTCAAAAAGAATTATCGATAGTATTTTGGAATCTTTAGAAATACTTAATATCAGAACATTATTTCTCTCGCCTCTGGGAAACATAAACAGAAGTTCCAAAAACGTTCCTATTGATACAACGATGAAATAATTTAAATATTCGTTTCAACGTAATGCGGCCTCTTTAGAGGCGTCTGTTTGAAATATTTAATAATAATATCTCTCTGTGGTCTAGACTAAGACCTGTCTTCAGTAACTAAAGTGGATTTATTACCTTCACAACCCGAGACAAGTTTAAATTAAATACTTACTTACATAACCATTTTAAAACAAAATGTAGAGCAATTTTCTTAACATTTTTTCGCTCCATTAAATTTTATTAAAGTCTATAGTTCTAATGAAAGACGAACGGCCGTCGGGCTGAAATTTTATTACTTTTAGAATGCGATCAGATTACGAAAAGATTTTCGAATAAAACTTTAAAATTAATCGAAAGAAAAGATCAACAAGAGATATCAAGTAGGTAAAAAACGTAATTAAAAAAAAATCTAATGAAGTATACCTACCGTATACAGGGTGGCAGGGACATCGACGCGAAAATGTTACCCCATTCATTTTGACATCGTAGGTATTTTTCTATGAAACAGCAGTTTTTTTTTAAAATAACTGACGAAAAATTTCAGAGCTGGGGGTTCAGAATCATGTATGTAGGGACTGAATCCATGATTTCAGTTTTCGCATTGATGTCCCTGCGACCCTGTATTACGACTCGTAGTCGAAAAACGTACAGATACCTAGAAATCATTAACTTTAGACAATGGCAGAATAGTCGTCATTGGCTTTTCTTGCCATTTATAAAAATAGAATAAAACGTTAGTAAAATCGCAAGCATCGTTTTTGGGGCTCGAATAACTTACGATGGAAAATTTAATTAAAAGATTGCTTGTCTACACAAAAACAGTGAAAATACTTATGGGAATTAATAATGTTTGGGCAGCGGAGTCTTCGTGTTTCTTTTTCATTAAGGGATGCTATCAATTTTCTAGGAAACTCTGATCTCGGCAAAGACAAAATGTAAATTTATTGGCAAAAAGTTAAGACAAAGTTAGCGTTTTTTTATTTGTAAAACACAGGTAGGTGTAAAAACAGGTGTTGAAATAAAATGTCTCTAGAGATCACTAAACGCGTACGAATATGAATGAAGTTGGTACCTATCTAAAATTACACTTAAGTAACGGAATTAAATAAATGACTAAATAAACTAAATTACTTCCTAAAACAAAGTTGACAATTATTTTGAGAACAATAAAAATAGTCTTACCTGCAAAGTCCTAAGTGATATAGCAATGAATTATTAAATAGATGTCAGTAGGCATCATTATGTATTTACTATGAGAATATTAAATAACTGCTTACGTATGTAGCGCACGTGTATGACATAATACATGACTCTTAAGCCAATATCACTCAAGGTAATGATCATTGAACCACACCGTGACGCAATCGTGCTTGCGTGCGTACGTACCTAAGCTAAGTACAAGTCTAATACGGAATAACCTACTTCATCATTTCACTCGATCAAAAATGTTTTCCCGGAAATCTACCGTATAAGAGAAAATATTTGTAGGTAAATTTGTTTGTAATGAATAAACTCAACAACTACTGGACCAATATAAAAAAATTCTTTCAGCGGTAGAATGCTATAGTATCATTGAGTAACATAGGCTATAATTTATTAAGATATCACTCGGGCGAAGCCGCTAGCGGAAGCAAGTCGTCTTTAAAAGTGGAAAAATATGTAATACACAGTGAAATCAATCATGGTTTCAACTTTAGTGACTTTCTTAAATTATAAAGGGTTTAAGAGGCACAGCTGTTTTGATTAATAACCGACTAAAAATTTCAACGCCACCAACGTTGAAATTTTTTGTCGGCCTAGAATCAAGTACTGAATTCATGGTAACAATTTCCTTGCGATGTCCCTTACAGTATAGTTTGACCGACACCGCTGTACCGCGCCTTAGGTATGTGCGCGGCGAGACGCACAGCAAGCCGTTCAATCGTCAACGCTGCACCCTGCCTCGCCGCGCACATACCTAAGGCGCAGTACAGCGGTCTCGGTCAAACTATATCACAAGGCACAGCGTTCAAGTTATATTTAATAAAATACTAAAGACGAATAAATAAACCCTTCTACTTTCGACTATAAAGAATTCTCCGCCGCCGTAATATCCAAGGAATGATAGTCCCGAAAAGATAGAAAAGCAAAAAGTGATGTGACACGAGTGTGAGAAAAATTGCAATATCATTTAGTCACCACAGTGTAGGAAAGTTTTTCCCCCGTCACAGATGCATGTGATAAACGACCGCCCTCTCAAGATTTGCTCGGGTGTCACTTCAATACGCTTACTTCCATTATGATACTGTCTGGGACTTCGCTTATGATATTTGCGGGTCTTAGATTCCTTTTTTAGATTTCATATTAAGGGTTCCTATTTTATTCGGCTTTTGCTGTATAAAAACTTACTCAAAGGTTCAGAGCGATAAATGTGTCTATGCAAGCTTATAAGGCTTCTTAAACCGTCAAACGATCGCCTACTAGAAGCCGTTTGTATGTAACCGCTCAACGGTTTTATCGATTATATTAAATTGTCGTTTCGAGTGTATTTTTCTTATGAACAAGCGGTGGTTCATAAGATATTCTACGAGTTAATGCTTTTTATTTGATTTAGAATTTTAGTGACTGGGTTATTATCAGTTCTTCAATACTCTCAATCCACAGCCAAGCGATGAGCAGCAGCTCCATCGATGCTAAGAAACTGATTCTGCTTACCTACTCGGTCACAAGCAATTATTTTGATATATATTTTTGTCTGAGTAAACTTCGAAAGCAAGAAAATCCCTAGAAAAACAGTTTCTTTAAATAAAATCAGTTCTAAAGGAACTATGTTCATAACTTTAAATAATAATTTACTTCCCTAGGTTTTCCTCTCACTATAGAACTCGGTTAATTTATAAAAATTTTAAACTGTTACGAACCTGTGAATACCAACGGGAGTTTTCATAATATTTTGTCTATGGAAAATACATTTTATTTACTTACAAAGGAAAAATTAAAGAAAATTAATTCGGATGTTACTACAAATATCTAATAAAAATAGACGTAATTGTGCTTCAAATCAAAATAAAATGAAAAATACTTAATAAATGAAAATGGAGTAATAAATCAAAATTATTAATAGAAAGGAAATACCGTTGACAATATAAGCAAAATTTCCTGAATATTCCATTGAATTTGGAAATGAATAGAGATCTTTTATCAAAGTTAGCTCCATTACCCATTACATTAATCGACTAACCATTTAATTAGTTGAAACGGAGACTCCGCTTGGACATGATTTTAGAAATGCGCAATCGAAAGTTTACCAACACGTAGGAGAATTTAAATTTATATGGATGTTTTACGGTTCCGACATCGCCGCTCACCGCAGGTCAGGTAGGACCCGAGGGTCGTGTGTTAGTATGGAAATTCTAACAAATCACAACGTTTTTCGCAGTAACAGAGAATTTGTCGCGAACCCACGCGTGTTAAGGTGAGGTCTGATGGACGCGACTAAACGGATTTGGGTGCGTGAAATTTGTAGCTTTTACATCACTTTAGCTTAGTGAAATTGAAACTTTTTTCGGTTGTTTGCTCTAACCTTACTGGGTATCTGTAGTCAAAGGTTGGAAGCAAAAAATCGTATATCATTTTCACTTATGCAGTCAAGTCATACTTAGTTATTGCCTTCTATTATATAAATAAAATGCTGTTCGTTGATAAGCGCATCACTTGAGAACGGCTGGACAGTATCGGGTCATATTTAACATCCGATTAAGCTTTTTAGTCAAAGAAAAATTGGGAAATTTGCTCAGAAAATTGTGAAAAATACTGAAAGTGATTTTTTCTATGGGATTTTTGTATTTATGGGACAAGGTAACGTTCGTCGGGTCAGCTAGTTTGAAATAATAATAACTATACGTAACATAAGTGCGCCATCCCATCTTCCTAGCTCAGCGTGCTGTGCTGGTGCTGCTGCTGCGGCTGCAGAAAACCTCAAGCGGCATAAGTATAATAACCTTACTGGTAATTATATTTTCGAGCCGTTTGGGGTTGAAACCCTCGGGCCGTGGGGTCCGAGTGCTCACGGCTTCTTTAGAGAAATCACCAAACGGCTATTTGACACTTCCCGTGACCCAAGGGCTGGTTTTGAAGACTAAGCATTGCCATACAACGTGGCAATGCGGCCAGTCTCTTGGGTACATTACCAGTCGACAGCGATGCGGATGAATTTTTCGATGCCAAATTTATTTTGTAAATAGTTTTAGTTAAGTTAGTATATAATTTTGCTACTTTTATTAATTAATTAGTTATAAGTTGTTTGTACTCACACGTAACATAATAGATCGAAAATCAATAAGTTTTAAAAAACCCATTTGGTGATAGCTTCAGTCCAATCGAATTCTTCACAACCCGCAATCATTTCGTCGCGCCAAAAAGACCTATACTTTATCGATTTCATTTTAAATTAAACCCCAGTTTCGTGTGGTTAATTTATTTGTGTGATACGTGAAACGAACGTTTCACTGGGCCCGCGTTCATTTATCTTATTCACTTTACACAAGGGCATGACTCGACCGAGTTTTACATTTTAATTTGGCCCGCGATTTAATATGTTCCTACAATCATGCCGACTGCGTGCTTACATGACGATTTTTCACGAGAATTTAATATAAGCAGGCGACGACGGTACAGAAATAGACTAAAAAAAATGTTTAGAACTAATTTTACTCTGCTTGTTATGTAGCTAATGTCTTAATTTTAAATTCTTATGGCTTTCTTTATTGTTTAAAGATGATTCCACATCAGTGGGTGGCTAAATGTTTACACTAGATTATATTATGTCTTATAGAGAAATCTATGACATGTAAGATAAATTAAAGCTCTACTACAGTTTAGTTTAACACCTCATTAGCCATAATCGATCTACCTAATGATTTACTGCTGCTACTGACATTTAGCTCCCTTCAAAATGGTTTGGCTGTATGGTGCTGATCCATGCGTCATGTCTGTGAACGGGCGCCGTCAGTTAGGACTGGTCATATCTTAGCTGTCATGGCATATTTTAATTTATTTAAATATTTTAACTAGCTTCATATTTCTGACTGATCGACACCTTAACAATTCAAAAGTGCTTGTAAATGGTCTAATTTTAATAAATGCTTTGAGTTTGAGTTTGAAATTATTTTTGGACTACAACGGACCGTTAATTTATCAAAACTCCAATTAGGATTCTAAGTACATTATGATCTCCCCATGTTTGACGGCAGCCCGGTAGACTGGTTGGCGTATCGACGTACCTACGAAGCTACTACGTCCACGTATAGCTTGTTCGAGAACACCGCACGACTACAAGCATCGCTCCGTGGCGCGGTAAAGTGTGCCGTCGAAGGTCTGCGTACCAGGGTCGCACTTACAATCCTAATTAGAGTTTTGATAAATTAATGGTATTGTTCCCGGACTCTTAAATCGACCCATACTGTATTATTTGGTAAAAAACTCTGCATCTTTTTAAATGGTCATTAATTAAAATTACATGGCTAAACAACTGCCCTTAGCATGTAAAGAAATTTACTTCTATTTAGCCATGTCCTATATAACTATGATAACACCAAAATTATGGCCAGTATGTCGGCTTCAAAACTGCATCAACACTTTTTCTTTGACTCATCACATTTTTTCTATGTTTTAGGCCTTTATACCAAACATGGAAATGGAATGGACGCTCGATTTAAGAGTCCGGGAGACTCTTTAATCGAGCCATATCGTTTTATTTGGTAAAAAACTCTGCATCTTTTTAAATGGTCATTAATTTAAATTACATGGCCAAACAACTGCCCTTAGCATGTAAAGAAATTTACTTCTATTTAGCCATGTCCTATATAACTATGATAACACCAAAATTATGGCTAGTATGTCGGCTTCAAAACTGCATCAACACTTTTCTTTGACTCATCACTATTTTTCTATGTTTTAGGCCTTTATACCAAACATGGAAATGGAATGGACGCTCGATGTATGAGTCTGAAGTTTACATTTCTAATATCCCACCGCACATTGTGTCACTCTATGTAAATCGCATGATGTACCTACATAATAAAGAATATTCTATTCTATTCACGATAACCTGTACCGAGGCAAAGTAATTAGGTAACCCCAAGAAAATACCTTATTATTCACAAATGCGATATTTATTTCTTCGGCACTCGAACTTTCCAGAAGGTATCCGTGTTGTGGCAGCAGTTTCGGGTTAATTTCACGTTAGTCTTAAGCGGTTTACTCTGCGGATACGGTGCGCAAGCTGGTATTTATATCCCAACTCCTCTAATGATCTTTGTATTACCTAGAGCGGTACTGAACGTCTCGAAACTATGTTTTTTTTTTTTTGTTCCTTTTTTGAATAAACTTGTTTTGAATATGGAAAATCTGTGCTGTTTGGCGACTTAATGGTTTTGTTGTGGTTTTAGAGTACTAAGAGTTATCATTGGTGTGGTGGATATTTTTATCGAAATGGAGATTTTTTTTAAAGAAAATCACAAAAGAAAATCCCTTACATCTTTACCGACCTAATTTTAGATTGTTGTAGGCCCGGGAGCTATTTAAAAAATCTTATTTTCCTTCCCAACTAAATGAAGACAACTCAAAGTTTTAAATTTGCAGAAACCCCGCAACTCAACGCATTCACACTCAAACAAAGGTTGAGTAAACCAAGAATAGCTAAAGTTTTTGCTCCCGTGCACCACACTGGCCCATTAGGGTCGTTCTATAACGAAGTAAAGAACGTCAAAGGCTCCACAGGAAAGCAAAGCAAATAATTTTCTGAAGACGTCATTGTGTAAATTACATTTTACTAGCTTCTGCCCGCGGTTTCGCCTGCTGGTCGGATAAAATACCAATAAAAACCTTCTCCATGAAGAACTACATAATGTGTAACTGAATTAATGCAGTGTTTGTTAAAATCGATGTCTAAAAATTGAAAAAAAACAAAACAAAATTCAAAAGTCATTTATTCAAACTAGGCTGAGAATCAGCACTTTTCGAACGTCAAAATTACATAAGATAGTCCCCCAAAACGCTCACCACTTCCTAGTGCTTTAGCTGGGAAGAAGAAGTGGCGCAACAAACTCCCCAGCAGCACTGGTGTCTGTTCAGTTAGAAAAAAAAAAAAAAAATATGATAGGTAATTTTTTGTCACAAAATAAATAAAACCTTCCGTTGTACAATCAAATCAAATCAAAATGGATGAACTACTACGCTAGACCCATGTATGAATGTGCGTGCGTAGATTTGTAATATGATCACAATTTTCTCCAACAATCAGTATAACTAGTTTAATAAATAAACAAAATGTTATACATAACTAGCTGTGCCCCGCGATTTCACCCGCATAAGTCTCGATCCCGTGGGAATATTGGGATAAAAAGTATCCTATGTCCTCCCAGGTCATGCTCTACCCATGTGCCAAATTTCATCCAAATCCGTTCAGCCGTTTTAGCGTGAAAGCGCAACAAACAAACAAACTCACTTTCGCATTTATAATTAAGTTAAAATTCAGTGTACGTTATGATTTTAACATAATATTCTTATTGCAGTGTTTGTTGGTGTGCGTTAATTCCGGGACATGTTGTACATTCGTGGTGATCGGTCAAACGGTGGTGGAGTTTATCAATCTGTTATTCTTCCATCCATAGGTATACTAGCTTTCGCCCGCGGCTTCGGCCGCGTGGAGGTCGGAAATTATCCCACGGGAATATACTACCGGGATAAAAAGTATCATAGGTGTTAATCCAGGTTATAAACTGTGTGCCAAATTTTATCTTAATCCGTTCAGCCGTTGTTGCCTCATTGAGTAACAAACTTTCAAATACACAAACATAGAAACTTTCACATTTATAAAATTATTTATTACCTATATATTATCTATAAATAAATATATTATATAAAATTGAAGTGTCTGTTTGTATATGTGGTACAAACAACAAAATAAAAACTGTCTTTCTGTTTGTTCCGGCTAATTTCCGAAACGGCTGGACCGATTTTGGCGGGGACTTTCGGAGGGACTTTAGGAGATGCCCTAGGCGTCGGGAGTCGCAAGCCGATTTCCGGCCACCGTAGGCGCGGGCTTGCGGACGGTGAGCAATGGGTAACTCACCGTCCGATAAGGACCAGGCTCAAGTCGACGGCGCGTTGAGTTCCACGCGCGCCTCAAGGAGATGTCAGCACAACTGACGGGGTCCTCTAGGACCGATGCCTGCCGGGGTCGCGAGAAAGTCGGAAAGGGATATACGGGTTTTAAACTTTTTGTGCGGAATTCTAAATCAGTTGCTAAAAAAAAGCCTTTTAGTTGGGTGAGATTATCAAATAACTTCTTCGAGGGCTTGTCAGACTCTTACTGACTAAACCCCACCCGTGTTCCTTCAGTTACCTGTACGTTGCTAGGAGCCACCTGGCAACTGATTTAGAATTCCGTGCAAAAAGATTAAAACCCGTATCTGAAATAAAATAGGTAGTAACTCAAAGGCTCGTCTTCGGGTAACCTCCAATTCAGTAATGTTTATAAAACTCTGATTCCCCACGAATTTGCATTTATTCGCCTTTTAATGAATGGAAGTAACATTGTGTTACATTAAAAGATTTTTCTGCCTTTGAGAAGTTGTATCTCTTTATTATTTCTTTAACATTCTTTTCGAAGGAAGAAAGACGGCGAACATAAAGGTAAATAAATACTTTTTATTTAAATTCGGTTGCCATGGACTTGAGTATGCAATACCCACTTTTATTTTTCAAAGAGGTAAAAATCGTGAGAGCTTTTCAATGATCAAATATTACGAGTGCTTCGGCCATAGGTACATTGAATTTTTCTTTGATTTACATTCCTTACCTACTCGTTAAGATGCTAAATTGTAAACAACCTTTTTACATTCGTATACCTGGCAGACACGTGTTTTATAAAAGTACTAACATGATTCTAGAATAGAATAGAATAGAAAACTCTTTATTCGAGTGTGCGCCACGAAAGTAGGAACGCGGAAAATTGTGGAACTACATGTTTTTAAATGCAATTTGATGCAATGACATAGACACTAGCGCCGCATTAAAAGGACTTCAGTGGTGGCGCGGACTCTATGTACCTACACCATACAAATTACAGATTATTATGAATGTAGAAATTTTACATAGAGTGACAATGGGCGGCCTTCACGCTGAAAACGATATCTCAAAGACGACCTTTCAACCTTTTTTTTTTAAACGTATAAAAGACCATACCCCAAATACCCGACGACAAAATGAACTCTTTTTTTAACAAAACAAAATAATATTAAAGCTTACTTTCAGAAAATCCAGGTGTTTTCCACACGCAAAAAAAACATACAAATTAAAACCTATTTTAATCCCATTCTTTGCGCTGTGCGCTTGCGATTAAAGGCTTACAGTAATCCCTTTAATTGATGGTCATAATCGGCATGCCCAGCCCCTGGATTGATTATGAAATTATACAAAAATATGCATATTAAATAAGGGGGAAAAAATCTTTCCGGACCCACATGTACAGTCAGAGATAGAAATATGTACCCATACTTACAGCGAATTTCGAAAGCCGTAATGGAAGACGTTCAGGTGAAATTGAAATAAACTGTAAAGCTAAGAGCACAATATAGGTGCGGCGGATCGCAGTGCGCCGCACTGCAAAAATGCGCCAATGCGCATTAGGAACCGCGGCGGGCCGCACCGCAACGCAGTCATTGTTTCAGACAGATTCAAATTTCGAATTTGAATTTGAACTGTTTCCACTCCAGTGCAATGAGGCTCACGCGCATTTGAGCGCATTGCAAAAGTCCTTATAGATCACTTTAATTCATTTTATAATATGAACCGTCGCACACTACAGGCGGGCCGCACTGGGCCACAGCTTAACGCACTGGCGGATCGCTTGCCAGGCGTCTTTTTTGCAACACATTACAACCTATTTACTACATAATATTATGATACATTCAAACTTTTGGAAAAAACCGCTTGTGTATTATACACACATACAAATTTTGCCTCTGACTGTACATGCGAATACTGAAAGCGCCTCGTCAAATAAATCATTTGTGTTTTTTACCAAAGAGTTTGTACCTTGGTTGGTTTGTACCTTACCTTTTTCCAACCCCTGTTGTTTTGCGCCCTCCATTTTCGAGTGTTTTACCTCTGCGCGGTGATTACGCCGGAGTCATTGTTTTACGAAGGTAAGGCGTACGTTAATGCGTGTGTATGTTAATTATTGTGTATTTCATGTCGGCACAAAGTTAACTTTGTATGGCCGACCTTTAATATTTTGCTTTGGATACTTTTATGTTTATTTTTATGATAACTGAAAGAATACAATGAGCCTTATTTTGTTATCGGCTTTATTCATATTTGCAGCGCCTGTTGTAGGTATATAGAAATAGATCTCAATAACCACCACTTTGTATGCTCCACTAGACATCGAGTCCATTATAAAGACTATTCCAGATTATTCATGTCGCAACACATAGACTGAGGCCCGTATTACAGAACCTGACTCAAAACTCAAGCATTACTTAAAACTCGTTTAGAGCCTTTTGATTGGTTGAAACTAGTTTTAAGTAATGCTTGAGTCTTGAGTGAGGTTCTTTAAGTGTGAAGACACTCAAATGGTTTGCGTAAACTTAATCCGTCATCGACCGGAGAAAGTGAGTCCGTACACTACTTCAACCGACATCATCTGATGACTTCCGATAACTAGGCATGCCAACGCATTCTCTTTTATAGGCCGAGTTCGGCCGAGGACATACGAGCATAGTTCGGCCGATGACGGATTAGGTGTTCTCCTCACGGTATCATCACCTGCCTAGCCTTTTCCCAACTAGGTTGGGTCAGCTTCTAGTCTAACAGGATGCACCTGAATACCAGTATTTTACATGAAGCGTCATCTGACCTCCACAACCTAGTTACCGGGTAATACCCATAACGACTGTCAAAGATCTACAAATGACAGCCGGGACCAACGGCTTAACGTGCTTTGCGAGGCACGGAAGGGCATATAATGAATGGTCACCCATCTACGGACCGACCTCGGTAAGCGTAGCTTAACCTTAAATCGACCCATGCGGCTTTTATTATTTAGCCACGAGCCTCTCAGGTGTACTCCTTACGGTAGCTAGGTAGTTAATAAGGAACTTTTCGCTGTTACATCCTTAATATTAGTTTAGAGGTATAAGGAACAGGGTGTAAACATCACTCATCCTCTATAGAAAAGGGAGGACCCTCTGAGACGGGTCGTGTCTGGCGGGCAACTGCCCAATGATTGATATCAGAAACTTATAAGAATGCCGATCGCGCGGTAAACTGTTAGCGCGATGCAGAATTGTGTGACGTCAGGTCTTTGATGCGTAGTTCGCATATGGCGATTTAGATGCCGCCACAGTAGTCTCATATTCACCACTGACCATTTACGGGCCGGTAACTATGAAAAGAAAGCGAATGAATGATCTGGTCAGGGTAAAGTTCCGGTTAGGTCTGAGGGGATTTCAATAGAAAGTTATATTATATCAAAAGTTCTGTGGCTTTATCTAACCCTTTCCTTTTTGTATCCTTGACATTTAGGACTATTTCGTCCTACCTTCAGACCTTTTTATGAAAAGATAAACTATTCTATCCTAAGATTATTTTTATAACCATAGTCGCGTAGCCATGAAAAAGCTAGGCGGAACTTCTACAAGGAAATGTATGTTAAAAAAATATTGCACCTTCTTTTTTCATTTCACTACTCATTGACAAATTGAAGAATAATAATAATGACAGTTAAAAAAAAAGTACGTTCGTTACGATCGAAGATTGAGGGAAGGAGTGTATACGCCCGGGTATCACCACTGTGTGGATCGCCCGGAGGACACGGTGGAGCATACGGCGGTCTGCCCGGCTTGAGCGGGGCACCACCCGTGTCCTCGTGGAAGCGATCGGCGGTGACCTCTCGCGTCCGGCCCTGGTCCAGGCCATGGTATAGAGCAAGATGGCATAGGAAGCCGTCACCTCCTTCGGCGAAGCAGTCATGTTCGCGAAGGACGAGGCGGAACGCGTGAGGAAGAGGCAAATTTCGCGCCCTCACCCCCCCTGGTCCTGCGCCTGATCTCTCTCGGTCGTGTCGGATTACTGTCCCGTCGGACTATAATTGTATGAGGGAAGAGAGAGTGGCTGCGTCTACGCACACACTTGTGCACGTGCCGAAGGCTAGTCTCCGTTGATATTGGCTGTCATGGCCAAAATAATGTCTGAAGGACTATATTGCGAGTAAGTTATATCAATCAAATTTGACAGAACTTTATCAAAATACCCCCACATTAATCATACTCCGTAGCACGGAAGTACCTCCCAAATTTTGTAACAGATTTTGATCTCAAACTACCCTTTAAAGTACAAACCGGAATCATTTTAAGCCCTCGGAGCCGATTAAGATGTCAAGAAGTGGACAGACAGTCTTCAGTGGGACGACCCTTAAGCCCTCTTCCCATTAGGACACCCTCCTGCATTGCTTCAAGGACCCTCGATTCCTCACAAACCCGGATTTTTACGGGCTAGTGAATTTCAACCGAGTGGACACTTGAATATCAGTGTTCTGCTTGTTACTCTGTGACTTTTTTATCATTTTTATGTTGACGTTGCTGTTGTCGTATCAGATTATATTGGGAATGATTATGGTGAACCTTCAGTATTTTTGTAACACTAAACTTATTGCGGTACTAAGGAATCATTGTATTTTAGTTACTCTAATTGGCTGTAACACAACCTTTGTAGCTAAATAAATACATACATCATTTAAGTTTGTATCAATGTTATGTTATTTTCGTTTATTTTTAATTAACTACTGTTTGTTTTCCTTTACGAAATAAATAAAATTAAATGAAAATTATTTGAGTTATTTTTTTTTAAAGTGTATAGTTATATATATTTATTTATTTTTATTTTATATATATTTTCTTTCAATTTTTCTTTCAATATTAAGGTTAGATACCGTCCCAACATTAATTACCAAAACTGTAGTGTAGGTACCTAAACGATACGATGTGTCGTTTACTGAAATGTCCACTGGAATGCCATAAATATATACAGTAATGTTGCTGTAAAAAAAATAACTTTTTGCTCCGTTGGTGTTATCACAGAGTACATCTATCCCTTGATAATAAAACAACGTAAACATCACCATTTTATTATTTATCTGATCCAACGATCTCAATTTTTCTCCTCTTTGTTGTATTTTTTTTTAGTTAGGCTAACCTATGCTTACCCTCTGCTGGGCAAAGGTTCCCCCAAATCCTTCCAGGAACTGTTTTCCCGCGCCACCTCAAACCAGACATCGCGGTAGGCGTCCAGACTTACTATATCAGGAACAAGCATCTGCCTGCGACTTCGTCCGCCTAAAATTTCGGCCCCCGAACCACCGCGTCGCATTGCATCGCCCGCCCGTGCTATTATTGCATGTTCGTTATGACTTTTTGTCGTTTTGTTTGACTACTAGTTGTATTGTGATGTTGCCTATAATAAATATTAGCCTATAAGTAATAAATATTGTTAGCCTATAGGTGTGTCTAAACATATATAGCGACAATCGTGCGCAAAGATTCGTCGGTTTAGTCCTAACTAGAGCGCGACAGAAATGTGTCCTGCAAACGCCGCGTGTTGTTGCCGCGGTCTTGCCGTTCAATGTTTGGACACACCTTAAAACCTAAGAATTGGGCTCTCAAATGAAAAAGATTTTTTCTAATCTGACTCGTAGTTCCTGAGATTCTTCTTGACAGAGCGGTCGTGGTCATCATGTTGCAGGGAGATTTCGGACAGTCGTGATTTGCCTCACGATACGACGCCATCTTTCTCTGTCGGCTGTAACATGTGTGCATTCGTGTAATGGACCGTCCACTGCGGAATTCAGGTCGGATTCATTCGGGTTTTTTTTTTTTGGTCGGTCCATCACATGGCTGATCTGCCGTATGCTCTTGTTCCTTTAACCAGAGATTATCGCGTTCAAATAAAAAAAAACAGCTTCAGCTTTATTATTAGGATAGATTCCGGACTTATTATACTATCATTAGCACTCTTGATACCAATAGACCAATCAAAACTTCAAGACTATTATTACTTACATCCAATCCTGTAATCCAAAATCCGAAATCCGGAAACCATAAGTTTAGAACTAGTCCTCAAGTCAACTCAAAACAGTAGACACTTGGTATTAACGATGATCACGTCAATCTAACTTCTCGATAGACTCGCCACAAACTAATCATAGTTAGAATATTGTTTAGAAGTTCCGTCAGCCCCTCCTTAATGGTTTTATTAATGAAAATGCTGACAATTTAGGGTTTTGTACAATAGAATTTTAAAATTCACTTAGATAATAAAGGGCGCTACTGCGATTAAAAGTTATGGGTCATTGGTTCGAACTCAGGCAGGCTTTACTTTGTGTAATTATTATCTTATCACCACAGCTCTCAAAATGGTGAACGAAAACATGGTGAGGTAACCGGCACGTCCTAGAACTCAAAATTGGAAGACATGTGACATCTACCAAATCGCACTGGGCCCGCATGGTGTATTACGGCCCACTCCCTCTCACTGAGAGGAGGCCTGTGTCCCAGCAATGGGAGTATTACAGGCTGATTATGCTACTACTGAGCTTGACCTGGGCTCGGTTCCCGGTTCGGGCGAAGTGTTATTGGGTTTTTCCATCTAGAATTTCTCAGTAGCAGCCCGGAGTCTAGATTTGTGCCCGGTTGATGGCAATAGGCTCGCCCCCTATTAAGTGGGACTTAAACATAACTGGCGAAATGTGGGTGTACTATAGTTACACCTCTGCCTAACCCTTCAGGGAATAGAGGCGTGATGATATCCTAATTCTAACAAATATTATAAATGCTAAAGTGAGTTTATTTGTTTGTTACGCTTACACACTAAAACGGCTGAACTGATTTGAATGACATTTGGCACCTGGAGAAGAAAATAGGCTACTTTTCATTCTGGATCGCAGACGAATTCGCGGGCAACAGCTAGTGTTATAATAAAGGGGCTGAATATCACGGTTTGTCCATGGATTGATCACCATTTTATACACAGACCTTTCAGCGCTTTGATGATTTTTGTGTATGATAGCAATGTACACTAGTGATAGCAACGAACCTGCATCTTAATTGCATAATATACTCAATCACAATCTAAATGATTTTGAATGATATTGCTAATCCATTGCTTCATTTATTCAAAAAAATTGTCTGGTCAACAACTTTAATAACGCAATTAATGTTGTTGAACTGTCAAAATGAAAGCCATTGCTAATGTAAGTGTATAACGTTGTAATTTAAAAAAGAACATGACGACATTTTTTTTCTTAATGACTTCGAAACTTTGCATAAAGATCTCATAGAACTCAAAGCTTTTTTTAGTACTGCTAATACTAAAATCATCACAGTCACAAGTGTACAGATGGTACCTCTATTATTTGTAATGCTATTTATATCTTCAACTATTCCGATCGGCAAGTGGCAGCAGTTTCTTTTATTGACAACTATCGCAGCTCGATGGCTATGAGATACAATCTGTTTTATCTTTCATTCCTAGAATAGCCCGATAGCTCGAGACGAGATACGATATGTCTTTTTTAACTGACGCAGTATGGGGCAATTCGAAACCAAAGGACCTGAGGCATTATATCTATTAAAAGACGTTTGTATATTTCTTCTATCAAAAGAAATGGCCATTGGCTATTTATTGAAATAGCCAATGGCCATTTCTTTCCACAAAGTTTCCATTTATAAAGCTTTATTATGAAAAAAAAAAAAAGTATTTTTAAATTCTTTATTTAAAAATACAATATTTTTTTTACGTTGAAAGTTATGAATGTTAATGAATAAGCAGAAAATTGCATAGAAAACGATAAATAAAGCCACGAATCGTGCTGGCCGAAAATAAATTTATTTTGGGGGCAGAAGGAAAAAATGGTAATTGAATTAAGTCGTATGGCCTTCGTGTTTGAATATCATTTGAATTGAAATAAGAGAACAACGAGGGCGTTCGGTTAGATCGTTACAAAAAAGCCTGTGTGAGTTATAGGTTTAAAGTCATCTGAAATTGGGACATTTTCAATATCGTCTATCAATGCCCCTTTTACAGGCCGCGGCAGTAATGTACTATTATAATGTGATCTAAAATCTATAAATAGTATAAACAAAGTCGTTTACCGTGTCTGCCTTTGTAACCACTTAGTTCTTCTAAACTATTCAGCATTACCCATAATTTAGACAATTTATTCCAGTAGGTTTACGTATTTAATAAATTCATATTATTAAGCTTAAATATGATAAACAAATCTCGATGTTTTATTAAGTTACAAAAACCGAAGCAGGCGCAGGTCGCTAGCATAGAAGAAATCATAATAATATCCTTACCTAAGCTTATTGCGAATTATGTATAGTTAAAAAAACATGCAATAGCTGATTCTGGCGCGATCTTTACATAAATATGCACGAAAATACTTATTCTAGGTTTCAACAACGAAAAACCTTTTTTAAAACGCTACCCTAGAATTTAAGTGCTATCAAACCACTTTGTGATGTACCAACTCACACCAAACTCAACACAGAGTGAGCACAAATACCGTTACCTAAAAAACCGGGGCACACACAGTTTGAAAGCCCTAAATTGTGCCTAACAAAAATAGCCTACCCTTAGCCGTAATAAATAAAAAGGGAACCAGGGGTTGACCGTTTTTCATCATCCCATAACGTTCTGTCACTGGGTTGCGAGGTTGTGATCCGACCCTTATCGATGCCCCCTTTATTGTCAGGGATTCACTCTGCTACCGAATTAAACACTTTCAAATTACCTACCTAATTTAACCACACATTTTGCGGTATAAAAGGTTTTTAAATAATCTTGTCAGTTATCATTAAAACAGTGGATCAACCCGGTCAAGGTTTAAGCGTCAAGAAAACGCATTGCGTGCCGAGAGACAAAGAACCATTTCAGATGATATTTTGTTGCATTTTTAGGAGCATATAAGTAGCTGTAGGAAGTGGTTCAGAGCAAAATAGCTTACAGCCGGTCTACTTTTCACCATGAAAACTTAGTTGAAGTAAGCTGTTAATAATCCTAGCATCAGTTTTTTATTTTTTTCGTTTTGTGTATTTCTAACCGGTACTCAGAGTTTTTATGCCGCCCATAGGCCTCTGACTCGGCTTCACATGCCGTCGAGAAATATCTCTCAGGTATGCGTCCCCTCACGATCTTTTCCTTCACCGTTTTGAGAGCAGTGGAGAAGAAATAGTAATTTTCAAGTTGTGATTTTTACAGAATAGCACTACATGTACCTAAAACAAATTATTTCTCATATAGAAACCAACGTTGTGTCAGAGAGCAGTGGTGGTCTGAGAGCAGTGATGGTCCAGTGGTACCAGCCGTGACTTACGAGTTGTAGATCGTAGCTTTGAACCCTGACAGGCGCTTTACTTTGTCTAAATTACTTCTTCTCCACTGCTTTCAAAACGGTGATGGAAAACATCGTGAAGCAACGGGCATCATAGAACCGAAAATTCGAAGACATTATGTGACATCTATCAACCCGCACTAGGCCCGCGTGGTGGATTATGTATGGCCACTCCGTCTCACAGAGAGAAGGCCTGTGTCCCAGCAGTGGGAACATTATAGGTTGATTATTTTGCGTCGAATCATGGTACTTTTACTTACCATTATTTACCGTCCTGTATTTTACAATGTGAAAACCTTTGGCATATAACTCAATGTGTCGTGATGTTGTCGGCAGTACTCGTATTACTCCTTGTCATTATTTATTTCTACAAGTAAACCAAGAAGTTCTGCACTACTTTTGAAATAAAAGCTTTTGCCGGTACGAGAGGGAAGAAAAATTAAGAAGGTAAGTATCCCGTAAACCCGTAAGGCTGGTTTAACAGTTTTGCGGGAGACCCGCACGGGCCGCCCGTACACGGGAGACTCGTACGGGTAGCGCCCGCAGTGCTCTGAAACGAGGGAGTATTACGATACGATGTACGGTTCTACCCGGAGCGGGTCGCGTATGGACCATCCGCGTCGCTGTGAAACAATGTTCTAGTGGTTCAAGTGTGTCTCCGTTCCGGGAGCCCATACGGGTCTGCACAGCTGTGAAGCCAGTCTTAAAATTACAGTGCGTTCATTAGAACTTGACGCGTGACACGATTGGTAGCACTGAAATCTGAGTTTTGCAGTCCTGCGATTGGTAGTACTGTTCTGTCAGTCGCCATTTTGAACCCTCAATCGCGTCACGCATCAGGTTATAAATAATAAAATAAACACACTGTACATATTTTCCGTGGCTTAGACACACGTCACTTTTTTTTTCCAAAGACACAATTTATTTAAAATTCATCTAGGTTACAGGTAATATGTATACCTACCGGAAAGTATCTTATTCTGTAAAAAATCATGTTCTTTTCCACCTGAAGCATATAATATGGGGCTTACCAGGCGCTCATCCAGTCTTTGTACAGCGTTAGATCAGCTTACAGTGCTCGCGGGTGTAGACATCATAAACTTACGTACGTGAAATGCTCAGAAGATTAAGGTCTTGAATTTTCCAGACAATAGACTACAGAACACCCCACGTGAGGTAGAGTACACCTGCGGACATTATTAGGGATGCACTGCAAGTAGGTTTATTTTTAATTCAGAAATTGTTGCACCCACGTTCAAGTTCATAATTGCCTGCAACTTAATTGTAACATTTATGAACAAAATCGTACTTAATTATTATGTACTTTTAATTAACAGAATGTGTTTATCCTTGTTGGTTTTGATAAAATTAGTTTAACCGATAAAACCCCAGATCATACCCCGCGCCGGCACCCAAACTTTAAAGTTTGTAAGTACTACAAATAATATCATGACAGTTAATTACATTTTTCACCTTAACCAAAAATTTGGAAAACAATTTTAAGTTAAAAAAAAAACAACTACCTTCATTCAACCAAATAAATCAGTCAGAAAAAGAAAAAAAAACACAACTTTTACGAATAACCGTAAGCGTTTCACTTAATATGTCCGGCTGTGCAAAATATATGAGACAGTTGTTCGAAAATTGTCACAATGGCGGAGGACGGCGCGAATTTGCGAATGCAAATAATAAAGTAGTAGGCTTGGCATTTTGCCCGACCGCACCCGCAGTTGCACTTCTAATCATCTTAATATTGTTCCCGACACTAATGTAATATACCTGATGTACGATTATGCATTCGTGGACCGCGCAGCAACTCTGAATTGGAACTTGTAATGGGGAAATTGAATTACAAAAGGCAATTCGCTGTTACTAGGCTGTGTGAGTGCATTTGTTGATTGTACGATATAGGTTATAGAATAAGAACGAAAAGGCGTGTATTTATGTTGTTCTGACGTGAATGGCCACTGCCATACGATAGTAAGATTTTTAGAGGCGTGAGAAGGTTGATCAGAAGGTTGCGTGTTCAGATCACGTCGGAGTCACCAATTTTCAGGCATGAGGAACAGGGTTTAAAGTTTACTCATCCTCATTAGAAAAGGGAGGATCCTCCGACCAGACGGGTGTCGTGTCGGGCGGGCAAGTGCCCAATGGTAGATGTCGGATAGTCTTATATATGTCGTTCGCGCGGTAAACTCTAATTGCACGATGCAGGATTTGTCTGACGTCAGGATTTTGCGTGACGTCAGGTCATTGATGGGTAGTTCGCATGTGACGATGTAGATTAATAATATTTATGTAATTTTTATTACACATGAGCTGCTAATGGTCGATTCCTATAATTTACGGACCGTTATTGATTAAAATTAAAAGTCTTATATCTTTACCAATAATAAAGCAAAGACCTCATAGCTTTGTATAGTAGACCCTCCCATAAGGAAGTAGCTATCACAGGTAAAATTAGCTTACGATTATGGTCAGTATGGCGACAAAAAATGTTACCATTGGTAAGCATTAACGATTCGTTTTCGTTTATAGGAAACAAGCATTAGTAGATCCGTACTATCCTAACTAATATTATAAATGCGAAAGTGAGTTTGTTTGTTTGTTTGTTGCACTTTCATGCTAAACTTGCTGAACGGATTTGGATGAAATTTAAAAAACCTGGAGATGGCTATAGGCTACTTTTCATCCTGGATCGCAGAAAAAGTCGCTGGCCACAACTAGTTAATAATTAACTAGTTGTGGCCAGCGACTTTTTCTGCGATCCAGGAAGACAATTGTTTTCTCATTTGGATATTAATTATTAGCCTCGATTTAGACCGGTTTATAATTATTATAAACCGGTCTAAATCGAGGCTAATAATTAATATCCAAATGAGAAAACAATTGTCTTTTTTCCCTCTACATTTTGTCGCTATGACTACTGAACCATTCATGTAAAAATTTGCTCAGCAATTTTTCGTAACACTGAACTTGTTCTATACTTGTGGACAGGCAAACGTCTTCGCTCAATTGGTCCAATGTCAGAATTATTACTTAAGTACAAATGTGCCCCTCTCGCTACACACTCATTGCTTTGATAGGACAACTTCTTAAACTACTTTTTGGATTACGGAATACAATACAAATCCAGTGTAAGCGTACAAGTAACACAAAAGAGTCCTAAAGTCGTGCAAGAGTTCGAGAGTACGTCCGCTAACTTGATGTACCTATTATGATTATTATTTTCTTTTGATTGGAAAATCAACGATTAAAGGAAGAAGATAGAGACCTCTTTATACATATTTTGGTCACAATGTAGTTCTTCTGGATCTGCATCTGACGTGGGGCGCGGGGGTCCATGAGACGGGGGATGATGGTGGTGGGTTTGTGGAGGTTGGTAATTACCCAGGGCTGGGAAAGCCTGCTGGTGGTGGAGGTGATTCCACGGACTAGGCCTCTGGGGGCTTAGTCTCTCGGGCATTTGGGATGAGGTGATCCTATAAGTGTTGGGGGCTTCCCGTTGCTGGCGGGCGTCGAAACGCTTGGCCAGTTTGGGAGAAGAGGACTTGGGGGCTTTCGACCAGCCTCGGTAGTTAGCCGGGTGTCCTACTTGCCCGCATAATACGCAACTAGGTGCGTCGGAACAGAGACTACGGTCCTTTGGGCGGGTGCAGTCAGAAATGTCATGCTCGCCCAGGCACTTGACGCACCTGGGTTTCGCGTGAAAGTTCCGCTGTGAGTGCCCGTATAGCTGGCAATTGTGGCATTGCCCTATGACGCCATTTTTCCATGGCTTTTCTATTATGAAGCCCGTGAGCGAGCAGAGGGACTTTAGCTGAAAGATGGGGTGATGCCCCTCTACAGGGGTGCATACGGCGAGGACCATGTCATATGCTTCCCCGTGCTTAGCGCGGTGCGACTGAAGTTCGGCTAAGATATCGGATGGGGTTATTTCCTTGGGGATCCGTTTGATCACCACTCGGAGCTACATCACCCGACAACCCCACGTATATAGGATTACTGGCTGGTCCACCTCGGCTGGGATCGCTATTAGCGCGATAAGGGGCTGCAAACAATCGCAACAAAGGTGACCTTGGAATACTCGTATTTAATTCGTTCAACAGTGTAACGTTCCCTGTATATTTTTTTGCTATTTCTAAACTCTCTAGTACTAACAGTTTCATTCCTAGTCATCATCAATTTAAGAATGCGTTTTCAGAAATTGTTGTTTTTAAAATGATGTGTGTTAAATTAAATAAATGTGCATACACAGAGATAATAGTACCTACATACATAACAGTAAATATACCTCTCCGACTTCAGAGCTAAAACACACTCCTGTACGCTGTTAGTAGTGCACTGGAAAGCGTCCTTGGATGTTTCATTTTACCTTACAAACACCACAATAGAGAGACCATAGTACTGAAACAACTCATTGTTTTCCTTTTGATGCATAAAGAGTTCTGTATAAAGGCAAGTCATTTCATAACGTTGGTAAATCCATTTTTATATTGCGTGCAAAAAAAAAAGACAGTCGTATCACAAAATGGTTCAAAACGAAGTTGCAGTTAGCTGCAACCTATTTATAAAGCTTATAATATTTTTCAACACACTTGGTCGTAAAGTGGCGCTTATTGAACCGCTTTTAGGTTCATAATGCAGTGTATTAAACACGTGTGCTTTTTTTATGGTAAAAAAAATACCCCATGGTATTTTTTTACCATAAAAAAGCACACGTTGCCCGTGGTTAACATGGAATTAATATAAACTATCCTATACTATTAAATGAGCATTCTCTTTTTTCACACGAGCAGAGATTTACGCTTTTTTAATCTCATCAACGAGACTTTTGGTTGTGGTTTGCATCCCTAGCTTTACGCAAATGGGACAGATTGTAAGCAAATAGCTATCGGGAAAGGGACATTTGTGCCTTTTTATGACTACTGTGTAAATAAAAATAATATAATAAATTAACATTAGGTATATTTCATCAAATTAAATATTTTCCACTGACATTAATTTGTTTATTATAAAGGCTGTTTAGCGGTGAAACAGTGCCATAAAACCAGCGTGCCATTTTCCATAAACATTTGTTAACGTTTTCGATATGTGTGTTATTATCGAAAATACGAAACCAGTATGGTCACCAATCGACATTGAAAACTTTTTTAAATGAAGCTCCGCATGGTCAGTACAACGGCAACAAAGGTCAATTGAACTTTATACATACAAATGTATCATTTCTATAATTACGTTATTGTAGCATAAATTACAACAAGTCTGTTTTTTTCCTCGCAAATGGGTTGAAAAACGTCATATAAAACGCGTTTGCATTGATCATTACAAAGCACACTTGTATCATAAAGTACTTATTTGGCATAATAAAATGTAAGAGCGTTTATTCTGAAAGCGGGCAACGTCGCAAATAGATGTCAAATTACTGTATGGAAATAAAAAATGTGGCTAACTAGCGTACCTACTGGTATATTGGTTATGAAATGCAATAATTAATATCTTACACCGATTATTTCGTTTCAGATGGAAAAAAAGTATTTGGAAACTTTCCAAATGCCTTTTTTACACCTAAAACGGGTACAACATTAAATTCAATGTTATAATTGCAATTCATTATTATTGTTCTAGTTCGCTAGTTAGCCACATTTCTTATTTCCATACAATAATATTGGCAAATTAATCAAAACAGGTAATTTTATTACAGCCTTTGGGATGTTTCCAACTTTTAGGATAAACACTCTTAATGGGTCACCGGCTGTAGGAAAATTCAATTGAGAATGAAGTCTGTTTTGGATAATCCTTACTACGAAAATCTCTGATGACGAGACATACATAGAGCTGCAAATACATAATCAAATACCACTTTACAAAGCTGCCGTATAACAGTTCGCACGAACTACTCTATATAATAGCTACCTACAGCACTTTTCCAACAACTTGGGTAAAAGGCTTGCGGTACCCTTTAATCGAATTTCTAGAAACTTCTTTGTTGGAACTTGTAAAACTGGTGTGTTGTAGTTTTGTGTCATTGTGTCTGAAACGTAAAAGTTTGCATATTATTCGAAATACCATGATTTGTAAAAAGAAAAACATTGTGATACATTCAGGTTGAAAATTAAGATGGGATATTTGTTGTAGTTAGTAGATGTCAAAAAGCAGATAAGCAGTTGCTCCATGTAAAATACTGGCACTCAGCTGCATGCGGTTAGACTGGAAGACGACCCCAACATAGTTGGGAAAAGGCTAGGCAGATTGATTTGTTGGAGTAAATGTCAAAATAAAATTGTATAACACATTTTGACCTTGATTGATAGCAACGAACATTTTAACATTTTGTTGGGCAGTAACGTAACATATTTCAGGAGCCATTTTTTTAACCCTCGTATTTACTTTAATTCTCAATGTTGCTGAGGCTTTGTTGGGAAAGAAATAATTTTATTGAATTTTATGATTGATTCACGATTTGAAAATCTAAACCTTTAATCACTAGAAACTTCTTTGTAGGAACTTGTAGAACTAGTGTGTTTTGTCGTTGCGCCTCTGAAACTTAAATTTTTGCATGTCTGAAACTTAAATTTTTGCATGGTTTTAGAAACCATAATTTGGAAAAAAAAATAGCTGTTGCTGTTGTGTTTGGAGTTCGATATCATTATTATAAAAGAGATTTTGAACTTATACCAATATATCTTATGGCTCTTTTTCATAAGGCCATGGTACGGAGTGAGAGGGCATGCGAAGCCGTCACCTCCTTCTGCGAAGCAGTAATGCTCACGAAGGAGGGGGCGGAATGCGTGAGAGAGAGGCAAATTTCGCTTTAGACATAGGCTTTTTATCCTAGAGTACGTTCCTGAGGGATAATTTACGACCTCCACGCAGGCGAAGCCACGGCCAATAGCTAATAGTAGAGGATCCGACCTAGGAACGACCTTCACCTATCTCTTTAATGGATGAAAAGTATTTTAAATCAAATTTTGTATGTTAGAAAATATATCGCGAGTGGGTTGGCTAAAAAGTTCCTGGCCAAACTGTGATTAATAAAAAATTCCAACCAGTTGAAAGAGCTTTTCAAGGAGAACCTTTGCTACTAACTCAACTTTTGCCAATTGTTAGTCAATTAGGAGTTAATGACCTAAATAGTAAATGAAATGAAATGAAATGAAATTGTTTATTCTGTAAATAGGATATCAGAATCACTTTTACACGTCATATAAAAAAATATTAAAAATAAGCTAGATGAGGTCGGTGTTTCCTATCTGACTACTCTGAGAAGAAAGGCCGAAACAAACTCAGAGGTCGTAGTCTCTTTTAAAGTCCAGACATAATCTTGGTCAAGTCATATGAGGACCATGTGGATCAGTGTCTGAAATGGTCTTTTGAGGAAAGAACCACACAGATTTGAGTGGACCTGTCCAGTCAGTGCAAGCATTTGTCAGTAATCGTGGAGCTCAACTCAAAACTGAAGGAGCTCAACTCGACGAACAATACCAAAGAAAGGATATTTGTCTAGGCCGCATCAACTACACAAAACTGCCAGACCATCATTAAAACTAAATGAGAAAGAAAAAATTAATGAAAGAGAAAATATAAAAACAAAATATCCACATAGTCCTCACATTCACAATAATTAAAATAATATAATACTTTACAAAGTAATCGTGTGCAGTTTGAATATAATTTTCAACAATGTCAAGATGTATATAAAACTGGTTTATTGTGATGAATAAGCAAAATGTCAAGTTTTATGGTTTTCACAAGGCTTAGCAGAGCGAGCAGCTCAATCCCAAGCTTTTTGGTGACTTAGGTGACTACTTGGCCACCTAAGTTTAGGAATGTTCAATGGATAGTGCTTTTTAAGAGAAACAATTGTAAATAAAACGAATTAATCCTTAAACTAATGAGTGCTATTAAAAATAAAAGTAATCTTTGAATTTTTCTTAATCATAGTCTGGCCAGGATTTTTTTTTGCCATCCCACTCGCGATATATTATCTAACATACAAAATTTTATATAAAATACTTTTCATCCATTAAACAGATGGGTGAAGGTCGTCTCTAGGTCGGATCTTAGACCATAAGTATGAAATACAGAGAGCATTGCATATTCCATAACGGCCTGTGACAGTAAAATGCAGTTCCATTAGGTAATATATCAATACAAACTCTCTAAATGTATTCCCACCATTTTATATTACCTATTCATTGCTAAAATGTGGTTTACAGCAGTGCGGTAACGAAATACATTAAAATACAGTACCAGTAAAAGACTTACTACCAAGTATAGTTTAAAACTAAAATGAAAAAGGAGCCTAGAGCACAATTTTCTTCAGATTTCATTTAATGCAAAGTTGGTAAAGATCCAATTTGAACTTGACCGATCCCACTAATTGCATTTCTGCCAGCGAATTCGAGACTGCTTTTTTTTTAAATTACTCTGTGTAGTCATGGCCGTCCCGTTGTCGGAAGACCGCGAAGTTTAAATACCGCGTTCTTTGTACATTGTGGAGCCAAAGAAAGAGGAAACTCTTTGGTACAAGAAATTATTCATTAGCTTTTGCGGCGCGAGGCGAGACGAGCCTGCGACGATACGTCCATATTCTCTCTAATTACGCTCGTTGTTGTAGCTGCTATATTTTGCGCAAACAATGTTTAATTTAATGATAATTTGGAACGCAAAATTAAACATTATTTTCCTCGTTTTAGAGTTCAACGGTTTTTGAATCTTTTGTCTTTTTCGTTTGTCTATGACGTTTTAATTAAACATTTTCGTATTCAATCAATTTATAATTAAAATGAGTTACTTATCTCGGAATGTTTTCAAGTTGTTTCAGTTTTAATCGCATCATAATTATTTAATAAATTAGGTAGAATTTTGTTTTAACTTCAAATAATATCTTTACCACAAATCTCAATCTCTGAATAACTTGGAGAGCAATGGTGGCCCAGTGGTAACATCCGTGACTTATAAGTTGTAGATCGTACGTTCGAGCCCTGACAGGCGTTTTAGTTTGTGTAAATTTATTTCATCACCACTGCTTTCAAAACGGTGAAGGAAAACATCGTGAGGAAACCGGCATGTGCTAGAACAAAAAATTTGAAGACATATGCCATCCACCAACCCGCACTGGGCCCGCGTTGTGGATTACGGCCCACTCCCTCTCACGGAGAGTAGGCCTGTGTCCCAGCAGTGGGAACATTATAGGCTGATTATGATGCATGGCATAATCTATTTGTATACCTAACAGGATATCTTTCGATTATGTCAACATACATAGCTTCATGTTAGCATACATTTCATAGCTTCCAAACGCGTTATCAAAAACTCGGAACACGCGCAAAATATATTACCAATATTCATGGTGTTCCCATGATTCATTGACATGCCTTGATATACGGCATCATATTTTATACTAGAAAAATAATGAGATCGATAAGTTTCCATTGTTGAATTCGAAGCATGGACCGTGTACACATAACGCGACGACGCCATAACGGAAATTGGATAATAAATCTCTCTGTTTTACTTTGTAATTTAAACATAATTATTTCACAATCTTGCAATTCAAACAACGGTTCGTTCGGAAACAGTTTCCAAATATTTTATCTTTAATTCCCGTGAAAATTAATACTTTTTAATATTTGAACTGAATTTGTTATAGTAACTTCAAGGAATTTGCCAGATAATTGGCCTTATCAGTGGAGCTCTGGGGAAATACCGTTCGTCTTTAATTTTTATTCAATAGGTGAGTATGACATCATATATGTTACCAAGGGGTATCGTGTTACCCAGTATCTGGGTTGTGGAAGTCAAAGAGGTACTGGTAGAGGACTGCAAGCCGTCGCTGGCAGCTGCCTGGCCTTTTCCAAATTATCCTGTGGTCAACATAGTGCGATAAGGTGAGTAGTTTTTGACGTATAAAATTCCTTAAATGGAACAATTACCATATTATTATTATTAACGTTTATTTACAGGTATTAACCCATAGCAATATTACAATGCATTGTTGTTAAATTATTTCATCACAATAAATTAAATTACATTATTGAAATTAAATTGCATTACTAAACAACATTCGTTTTTGTTTACCCTAAACCTCTTAAGGGGTCATTGTACTCATTATTATGAACAACTTAAATTAATAATGAGTACAATGACCCCTCAAGAGGTTTAGGGTAAACAAAAACTAAGGTTGTATAATTGTGTCATTTATGTTTTCATAATAGATACCTATCAGTTTTTTCCTGTATGGTGTAGTTTGAGTCAATGATAAATTACATTATCAGCTTGATTTTTTTTCGATACACGTCTCTAGGTTTATTTACCCTTCGTATATCCATGAACCAGAACGTAGATCCACGCGAGACACAATGGCTTTTTAATTGTTTCTGTAATTACGTCATACAGAAGGTTAATAGCTTCTCTGGAAAGCTTTTAATGTCTTCGTTTACAACGTGATAAGGCTTAACTAATAATGGTTTATGTTTAATTTCCGATAAGCTAATCAAACTGACATTATATCATCCTATCTTAAAGAATTGGGAAATATAAAAGTAACACACAATTGTACCTACAAGTTACCTACATTTCCTTTGGTTCCTCACATAGTTTATTCCTACAAGTATTTTACATACAAACAGAGTCTATTCCCGGTAGATTTGCGGTAAGACCTACATCCAGTAAACTAGAAACGGGTAGGTTAGATGTAACAATTACTCGATTGTTTGATTCGTTTCGTCTGAACCTACATGAATATTTTAGCAGCCTCTGGGAGTATTGTAATTCACAGTAAGGCCGCGCGCACTTTGGATTTCGTACAAATTAAATTCGTGCGAACACATACGAACACGCACGAACGATCCCAACCTTCCAAGAACTAAAGGAGTACGCAGACTGAGTGCGAGTTAATCGTACGTATACGTACGTAACCTTTAGTTCCGATGTCCGAAAACAATCCGAACTTGTTGGGATTTTTCGTGCGTTCAATGCGACCACACAACGTGTCAGTACCTATTTGACGGAGAAAAACGTATGCAGTGTGACCATGGTCGTACGTTTACGTACGATACGAATTCGTGTCCAAGTGCGCGCGGCCTGAGAGGACTGCTTTGTAAATGTTTAGACTGTATGTAGCAAACCTGACATTGTTCGTAAGATATATTGACTGAATCGACTCCTCGCTTTGGTAAGATACTATAAAAATTCAACTACATTATGGTAATACCATATTTGGCGACTAATCACCAACTTACAATGTGAAATTTAATTCGTTTGCATCCTCTTATGGGGTCATTGTACTCATCATTATGAACAACTTTGGGGCCAGCCCTTTTTTTTTTTTTTTTTTTTTGAGGATGGGAAATTATCAAATAACTTCTCCCGCTCTGGGTGGAGCGGGAGGGCGTGTCAGACTTTTACTGACTAAAACCCACCCGTGTTCCTTCCGTTGCCTGTGTGCCGAGGTCGCGATATCCCTTTCAGACAAACCCGCGACCCCGGCAGGCATTGGCCCTTCCGGACCCCGTCAGTTGGTGCTGACATCTCTTTGAGGCGCGCGTGGAACACAACGCGCCGTCGACCCGGGCCTGGTCCCTATCGGACGGCGAGCTACCCATTGCTCACCGTCCGCAAGCCCGCGCCTACGGTGGCCGGAAGTCGGCTCGCGACTCCCGACGCCCGGGGCGTCTCCTGCGGCGACTAGGGGCGCGAGGGGGCGCATTTTGCCTCTCCCTCGCGCGCTCCGCCTCCTCCTTCGCGAGCATTACTGCTTCGCAGAAGGAGGTGACGGCCTCCCATGCACTCTCGCTCCGGACCATGGCCTGAACCAGGGCCGGACGCGATAGATCGCCGCCGCCGATCGCCTCCGTGAGGACACGGCGGTGCTCCGCCCAAGCTGGGCAGACCTCCACCGTATGCTCCACCGTGTCCTCCGGGCGATCCACACAGTGGTGACACCCGGGCGTTTCCTCCCGCTTTATTCTGAACAGGAACCTCCCGAAACAACCATGTCCGGTGAGGACCTGTGTCAGGCGGAAGGTGAGGACGCCGTGGCGCCTCAATCAAATCAATCAAATCAATCAATCAATCAAATCGCGAAAGAAATATCAACTGTTCCCTACATTATAACGAGATAAGCGAGCACAACAGCTGATTCTTTTTTCGCGATTTCAGGGTTGGCCCCATAGTGAAATTTGTTCATAATGATGAGTTCAATGACCCCTTAAGAGGATGCAAACGAATTAAATTTCACATTGTATAAAAAAGTAATTTCATTATTTTTGACAAAATGGCCTTTGGTGCCCCCCTCCCTTCAGGTTTATACTGAAGACGGTCGCTGTGTCTCAAACTGGACAATCGGACATCTAACAGACACCAACATTCATAAAATCAGTACACTGCCAGGTATTTGCAAGTTTGAAAACCTTGCGAGATATTTGTGACAGATGAATAATGATCAATTACCTGTACTTATAGGTTTCGGTTTGTTTAGTTGTTCAACAAAAACGTCCTTTTCAAAAAATGTTGACCGAAAAAGGGTGCTTATTTTTCTCCTATTTTGCAGGCCTGAAACGTCTAATAAGCATAGTGAACAAAGGACACAACTACTTAGAAAGGCGGTCTTGTTTGAGGTTCATAGAACAAAATCCGGTAGAGGCTGCCAAAGATAAGAACCTTACGTATCTCTACTATAACTTTTCTGGAGTACTTGAGAGTTGCTGCTTGCGATTCTTTCACAATCCCGAAGGACAACGCGTATGTTGATTATTATTTTCTATCTAACCTCAAATTTTAACTCAAAGCATTTATTTCAAATAAACCAATTACAGGCACTTTTGAATTGTCAAGGGGTCGGTCAGTCAGATAGATGAAGCTAGTTGCCCATTCCAAAGCGTAGTAGGTTCCTATGGAGAAGAACGGGCCGGAAACTCCACGGACACTCTTTTAAATCAAAATATTCTTACAACATATTGGTTACATCATTCATGTTGAAATTATACATGTGAGAACAATGTAGAAAGACGTGCACGTTAAAAGCGTTCACAATGAAAAGATAATAAACAAATTCAAAAATTAAAATACATTAAAATATGCCATGGAAGCTAAGAGATGACCAGTCCCTACTAACGGCGCCCGTTCACGAACATGACGCATGGATCAGCACCATTCAGCTCAACCATTTTGAAGGGAACTTAATGATCCAACACACACGCCACCACCAGCGAGACATTTGAGTGAGCGTGACATAGGTACTCTTAGCCGCCAGGGCTCATTCAAGTCAATGAAAGACTTACCCAGTAAAGTTCATCGCTCGTTCGTGAATGGGCCTCGTCTGAAGGGACTGGTCATCTTTAGATGGCTGTTTTTTTTTTTTTTTTTTTTAATCTTTATATTACGAACGGTCTGCATCGCTCTCACATGTATAATTTGAACACAAATGATGTAACCATATTTTATTATGATTTAAGAGAGTGTCCGTGGAGATTCTTGCCTGTTTTTCTCCATAGGTACCTACTACGCTTTGGAATGGGCAACTAGCTTCATTTTTCTGACTGACCAATCCCTTGATTATTCAAAAGTGCCTGTAATTGGTTTATTTGAAATAAATGCTTTGAGTTTGATTTATAACGTAACGCAGAAAACCGATAAATAAAATATTCATGTTACTTTTATTTTCCAGCTGGTCGTAATAACTCCCGTGTGTTCTCTGCCGGCAGAGGTAGCGCACGCGACGCTGCACGGTATGGGCGTGACACATAAGCAACATGAACCATTCAGTGAAACAGCCGCAAGAGCAGCTCTGTTTCCTATAGTATGCCACAATGCGCATGAGAAGATGATGCTATTCGATAAAAAATCCTAGTATATTTCCATTCCACATCAACATTATCTGCCTAGCCTATACTAAATATATGGGGGTCGGCTTCCAGTCTAACCAGACCACCAGCTGATCCTGTCTTCCATTCCAAATACCAGATCACAAATGAATTGTTTAGCACATTCAAATTACACCTGTAATTCTTTGACAATTGCTTGAAATGGCTTATAACACGGTAAATTGACGTAGGGTTTCTATTTGATAAACAATTAATTTCTTGACTATATATGAGTGTTATGTAATAAAATCTCAATGTCGGCTGTTAACGGAGCTTTTTTTTTTGCAAAGTCCTTTTATAGAACAGTTGGAATATCATTTTATCTACTCTCATATCGTAATATTCGAATTATAAACTTCAAAACGAGTTTATATTGACATACTTTATAAACTCAATACCGAAATTTAAATATAGAATCATATTACAACACTTTTTCTCTAACAAAATAATGCTATAAAACAATTTTTTTTCTATTACGATACAGAACAAATCCACGAAGTTAATATCACCAAGGAGTTTCCATCAACTTTTGTAATGGAACGTTAGCGGGGGACAGCAGCACCGCTGTAGCGCATGCGCGGTGAAGTGCTGGGTGCAGGCGCCTTTCATACGTTTTGTTGTACTGAATTTCTTGGGATTTATTTATTCTTAATCTTTAACTTTGATATTTTATTTAGTAGGTTCAATCCGAATGTATGAGAGTAGATAAAGTAGTGTATGAAACTGCACATAACTAGGTATTAAAACACTCGTGTGATGCTATTAAAAACACACTCGTATTTTAATACCCATCTTTATGTAACAGTTTCATAAACTACTATTATCCCACATAAATATATGTCAGATTTACGTATGTCTTTGCTGTTAAGTATCCAGAAAGCATTTAATTTTTATAAATCTAAACGAGGACAAAGTGAATGTTAAGCCTTCCATTAGTCTATAAAACATTTATTTACATTCCAACCCACTGGAATAAATTCGGGTTTGTAACAAATGAATGCTTAATTTCCCTTTTAAAATCTCGAAAAAAAATACATGGTATTTTTTAAAGTGTCGGCCAATAGCGCAAAAGCCAACTGCCCCTACTGCCAGCAGTCCATCAGCGTCAGGTGGTATACCTTGTGTTGTCATCTGACGTTCTGCTGAACTGAGGGCCTTTTGGAACCATCATTGTGTGGATCGCCCGGAGGACACGGTGGAGCATACGGTCCACCGCATGCTCCACCGTGTCCTCGTGGAGGCGATCGGTGGCGGAGATCTCTCGCGTCTGGCCCTGGTCCAGGCCATGGTACGGAGCGAGAGGGCATGCATTCTGCGAAGCAGTAATGCTCGCGAAGGAGGAGGCAGAACGCGTGAGGGAGAAGCAAATCCGCCGCAGGAGAGGCCCTGGGCGTCGGGAATCGCAGGCCGATTCCCGGCCACCGTTGGCGCGGACTTGCGGACGGTGAGCAATGGGTAGCAGGCCCGGGTCGACGGCGCGTTGTGTTCCACGCGCAGACTAAAGAGATGTCAGCACAACTGATAGGGTTGCGGGAAAGTCCGAAAGGGATACCGTGGCCCCTGGCAACGTACAGGCAACTGAAGGAACACGGGTGGGTTTTAGCCAGTAAGAGTCTGACACGACCTCCCGCTCCGCCTAGAAGTTATTTGATAATTACCCAAGCAAAAAAATATTAAAGGCCCTTTTGACATTATAAGCATTACTTTATTTTAAGTTATTGTACCGTACCCGAACAATGCCTAACGGAACCCTATTACTAAGCCTCCGCTGGCCCGTCCGTCTGTCTGCCAGCAGGCTGTATATCATGAACCGTAATAGGTAGACAGTTGAAATTTTCACAGATTGTGTTGACTGTGTATTTCTATTGCCGCTATGACAACAAATAATAAAAATTATATAAAGTTAGTAATTAAAGGCCCCACACAAGAAACGTGTTTTTTTCGGCATTTTTTTTATATTAATACAGTACGGAATCCTTCGTGTGTGAGTTTGACTCGCACTTCGCAGTTTTTTTTTGTTGTAATGCCAATATAGACCAGGGTCGATAATTTTTAAAACCAAAAAAAATAATAGTAGGATGAAACCCATTAGAAAAGGAGGGGAATATTATAAAAATGAAAGCAAAAATAATTTACGGGCGATCTGAGGTCGGGAAGGGGATGGGGGTGAGTTTTTAAGGGTAAAAAACGGTTTTTCTCGATTTCCGGCAAAACTAAAAGTCCTATCGAAAAAAGTCAAATGGCAAAGTTGTAGGTAATAAAAAGATGTAAAACTTTTGTATTTACACTTTTTTCACATAACCTCAAAATTTATGTGAAAAATTCAAAAAACCAAGTATTTGGTTTTTTATTTTTATCTTTTACAATTTTTTATTTTTTTTAACGAAATTTGGTGAAAACTTACCTTTTTATGTCCCAAATACGCTGTAATTTATTTGATTAAAAATATTTATTTTTTCACCTTATTTTGAATTAATATCGAAAAAACACCCTAATTTTCAATCGAAAATTCACCCGTCAAAATATCTGCTTTTTTCAAAAAGTTGGTATGGTTTCTGTTCGTTGAAATCTCTACTTTCCGATGGTGAAAAAAATATATATATGTTACTACAGCAAATCTTCTCAGAAAATGCAAAAAATCAAAAAAAACTCGAATTCGAAAGTTTTTTTAAAATTATTATAAATAATTTATAGTATTAATTATTATATATTTATAGTATTTATTGTCGATTCTTTTCTTGCTGAATACCACTAAACGATTCAAAGCTGCTTTTTTTATTGCATAAACTTGCTTATCATCTGCCTTATTGCAGATGATACTCGTACAAACAGATTCATCCATACTGATAATCTGAAAAGACAAAATAGAATTAATAATGCCTTCACTATTTTATCGTGAATAAACTCCCATGAAAAAAAAAATATTAAAGAAATAAATGTCAAAATGTATAAAAAATATATTATAAATCTATTAAAAATGTATAAAATATATATGAAAATCGGCCAAAAGTTTGTTATTAAAAATATATTTACAATATATTTTTTAAAGATTTTTAATATATTTTTTATGTATTTTGAAATATTTTTTTTTTCATGGGATTAACTAAATTTGTTTGTGCAAAATTAAGGAGATTATTATTTTTTTATCTTGTACTAAAATATCATTTAATTTCAATCTTTAGGTTATGTTACGTTAAGCATACTATTTTTTAAAGAAAATATTACGATTTTTATGTTTGAGTTGATTGATACAAATAAAAATAGAGATAGTATTAACCTTCCTATGCAGATTCGAAAAGTTTTTTTGTTTTTTTAAGTAAACTTGTCACAATTATCTTCAAGAACCTCAGCGTGCACGTCTATTTTTATAAACGATGTTGTATACTGTACTGTATTTCGAATACTGGTTAGGCTAACGGTTGTAACAGCTGCTACGAAATATATAGTATATAATAGTAGGTATGTATGTAGTAAGACCCAGACCCGCCTAGCCCCTTCCCCACTTCTCCACGAAATACCTTTTGATGGGCTACAATTTTTCGTAGGTCACTCAGGTATATCTACTCAGGTTTAAATAATTTATCTTAAAATAGTTATAAATAGGCATCTACGCATATAATTTAAAGAAGATTCGACAACTTTCTCCAAATATTGTAGATGTCTTATTAAATATTAATTTTATTAACTTATTTGTTTGTTAATTATAGTAGTATATTTTTATTTGTAATTTTTTTGTTATCAATGTCACATGTAATCTAACGTTTTTCGAGTAATTAAAGTGTAAATTTTAATAAATAGCTCAAAATTATTTATAATAATTAAAAAAAAAAAATCGAATTCGAGTTTTTTTTGGTTTTTTGCATTTTCTGAGAAGATTTGCTGTAGTAACATATATATTTTTTTCACCATCGGAAAGTAGAGATTTCAACGAACAGAAACCATACCAACTTTTTGAAAAAAGCAGATATTTTGACGGGTGAATTTTCGATTGAAAATTAGGGTGTTTTTTCGATATTAATTCAAAATAAGGTGAAAAAATTAATATTTTTAATCAAATAAATTACAGCGTATTTGGGACATAAAAAGGTAAGTTCTCACCAAATTTCGTTAAAAAAAATAAAAAATTGTAAAAGATAAAAATAAAAAACCAAAAACTTGGTTTTTTGAATTTTTCACATAAATTTTGAGGTTATGTGAAAAAAGTGTGAATACAAAAGTTTTACATCTTTTTATTACCTACAACTTTGCCATTTGACTTTTTTCGATAGGACTTTTAGTTTTGCCGGAAATCGAGAAGAACCGTTTTTTACCCTTAGAAACTCACCCCCATCCCCTTCCCGACCTCAGATCGCCCGTAAATTATTTTTCCTTTCATTTTTATAATATTTCCCTCCTTTTCTAATGGGTTTCATCCTACTATTATTTTTTTTCACTTTTTATTATTTTTAAAGGCTTCTACCCTGGTCTAATAAATGCATTTTACTTTCATTCTTTCCTTCAAAATTAAAAAAAAAAACAAAATTAAAAATATTTTATTTCACATAAACCTACATGGGCACTTATGAAACGTCAGAAGCTAGGTGTATCCTTCTTACTAGCGATAGCATTTAGCCTACCAGGTAGGTAAAATTCCTCCTTCACCTTCGTCTGCGAAGCAGTAATGCTCGCGAAGGAGGAGGCGAGTAATGCCGCAGGAGACGCCCCGGGCGTCGGGAGTCGAGAGCCGACTTCCGGCCACCGTAGGCGCGGGCTTGCGGACGGTGAGCAATGGGTAGCTCGCCGTCCGATAGGGACCAGGCCCGGGTCGACGGCGCGTTGTGTTCCATGCGCGCCTCAAAGAGATGTCAGCACCAACTGACGGGGTCCGGAAGGGCCAATGCCTGCCGGGGTTGCGGGTTTGTCTGAAAGGGATATCTCGACCCCGGCACACAGGCAACGGAAGGAACACGGGTGGGTTTTAGTCAGTAAAAGTCTGACACGCCCTATAAAAAAAAAAAAATAGAATTTTAAGACAATAGCTTGTAACACAAACACATACATAAGATATCAAAACAATACATACAAAATCCTACTCATCAACGACTTGACTATGTAATTTGAGACACGTCCGACAGTCTCTTGTGCACTTGCAGCGACTTCGTTCATTAGCCAGTCGGGAATAAGTCGCGAAGTTTTGCTAACTTGATTACGTCGAGCCGGGAATTAACACGCTCGCCGAAACAACGCGCCTAGTAATGTGAATATTTCGCAGTCCTCGAGATGAGCGCTGTCGAGTTACGAGATACGGAATAGTAGGGATTTGGAGTACGTACGAAGCAAGTTTTGTTTGATGAGTTTTTGGGAGTACAAAAATCACGTTAGTATAATTACTCTTACATACAGTTCAGCTTATCAGTAACTTTGGACTATGAGATTGAGAGAAGAGAGAATGCACCTGTTTCTGCGCACATACTTGTACACTATAAAGGCTCGTGCAGACCAACGCGACGCGACGCCGCGACGCGACTCGAACAATACAATTTCTAAGAATTTCAATTTCTTCACGGTATAACAATAACCGGTGTCGCGTCGCGCTGTCGTGTCGCGCTAGTCTGAACAAAGCTTAATATCTTTGGCGTCGATGGCTAGTTTCCACTGAAATTGGCCGCCAAAGCCTAAATTCGGTTAAAAGAGGACTAGGACTAGGTATGGAAAGTTTTTTAGATTTTCTTTTTCCTGCGCTATTAGCCAAAAGTTTACCGCAAAAAGACCTGTGTGTGTGATTTATTGGAGATCCCAAAACCTACCCAAAATGAGCTCAACACGGCGACCGTCTTGTGGGGTAGAAATCCGACTCCACCATCCTCAGATAGAAAGTTACTACGAGAATTTCCACAACAAAAAAGACACTTCCAAAAGACCTAAAGTAAAAGTTATTCTTATAAACTCCCCTTTAAAGTTTCCATACCTTTTGCCTAGCCAGTTAGTAACGCCACCGTACTCTACTTCAGACGGCAGTAGACTACTGCAGTATTCTGGTTATCGATTGTCGCGGCAATACAGGGTGGCATACATCGCACAACCTGATACCATGAATTCAGTACATGATTCTGGATCAGAAAAATTTCAACGCAGCGCAGGGGGCATTGAAATTTATCGTCGGTTATTAAAAAAAAACAGCTGTTTCCTACAAAAATGTAATACCTACGCAGTCAAATGGAACGGCAATTTGTTTTTTTTATAACGTACGAAAATGTTCAACGCTGGGGGGTCCAGACTCATCTACTGAATCCTTGGTAACAGGTTGCGCGTGGATGTCCCTGCCACCCTGTATACGAAAGTGTCTCCGCAGATTTGTTTTACAGTTTTTGCCTTGAAGTTATTACTCCTTTTGTTACCTATTCTGTGGTTTTAAGGTGATTACTGCGAGCTGGGATGTTTTACATCGTAATTAAGGAGTATTGATTTGGTAGCAATTTGCTCCTTGTTGCAAACACTGGATGGTAATTCAGTTTCATGGTTAGACTGGAAGCTGACTGCAGTGTTCTACGGTAATGGTTTGTATAACAGTAACTACTAGCTTAATTCAGAAGACATATTTGAAGGAGACTGGGTAACAAATCCGGAATAAAATAACTAATTTATTTTAGGGCAGACTTGGTCAATATTGCACAAGATAAACAGGTTTGCAAGCAAAAGAATGGCTCGCACCCAACAGTGGGATACAAACTAAGCTATATAATAAATAAAAGCAAAGAACAACAAGCCTAAAATCTCCTTGTAAAGTCTTGAAAGTGCTGAGAAACAGCTGTAGATAAATTTTGAGCAAACTATAGACACGCACTCTTCCAAAGCCTATAGAATTATTCAAGAACCTTTAAATTCAATAACAACACACTAAGCAATTATTAGACAAGTACCTAGTTATACAAGCAATGATTATTATACACGTACTGATACATAAGTAAAACTCAATAAGACTACGATAAGTACTCCAACTCAATTTCAATGTATATTATTATGTACGGTGTCATCATCTAATTTATTTATTTGTCTCAAACATGCTTGGAAATTCGAGCAATGACAACCTTCTTCGAGATACATTGAAAATGCTGTGCAGTCCAATACATGCGGAGCAGCGGCCGGCAATTTTAGTATAAAAATCCATACCTGTCGCGTATAGCCGAATAAAATACTATGAATACTCGTACTCATATCTCTAATAATGTGTCTAATATTAAAATGGAACGAACTTTTCACTTCGAAACATGGTAACCAAGGAGGTAACTTATCAAAGATTTTATTTAAATGTCGAACTGGCTTGAAAGTATAGCTCTACTTTTAAAGTAAAAAAGAACCAAATGAATATATTGGTACGGGAAAAATTATTGTTGTTCGTCATTGATTCTGGAATTTATAATTAATTTACTTAGTTTGAATTTCCGCGCACTTATGAGAAAAGTACTATGGAGGACTCGCTGAGGAGCTCATAGCTAAGTAATAACAGCTGCACGGGTCGATCGATAAGGTTAAGCTACGCTTGCTGGGGTTGGTCCGTGGATGGGTGACCATCTTTACATATCGAGATGCCTCCGTGCTTTGGAAAGCACGTTAAGCCAGCTGTCATTCTTGGATCTTTGACAGTCGTTACGGGTAATCAGAAGCCCGAAAGTCTGACAACCAGTCTTACCAAGGGGTTTCGTATTACACAGTTATTAGGTTGTGGAGGTCAGATAGGCAGTCACTCCATGTTAAATACTGGTATTCAGTTGCATCCGGTTAGACTGGAAGCTGACCCCAACATAGTTGGGAAAAGGATATGCAGATTGATTGATATGAGAAAAGTACTATAAAAGCCTTGGCCGCAACCAGGCATAGATGGACTCACATAAGTCTTCACAGAAGACTTTTGGCCGCAAGATGTGGTGTTCCGTCGCTTCCGCAGACAAGTTCCACACGACAGCACAAAGTCAAGCTAGTGCAAAGTGAAGTGCTAGTAGTAACATAGTCTAAGCCCTACTTATTAACACAAGTTTTTGTTTATATTAAAATATGTATGTTTAGGTTAAGGTATTTTTCTATGGGCCTGTGTCGCCTGAAATAAATGATATTATTATTATTATAAGTGTGCCTCGGCTTTACCTCGGTTCACATTTTCACGTTCGTCCATCAATGCCTCTTTTGCAGACCGCTACAGTAATGTACTAACTATGCAATCTCAGTTTTTTTGCATTTTAATTAAAGGTATGTTAGAGCCGACGCCTGCTCGTTTAGAATGAGCAAATCAACGTTGCGTATTAATTAGCTTGTAGTTAGATGTAAGGACTATCTGTTCTTTCTTTTCATCTTCCTTCCATTTTGTTCGTCATCGAGGCAATACATGTTTGACTAAGTATCAGCATATTTGGAGTTTCCTTGAAGAGTTCACCTAAAATTCCCCAACAGGTATTTATTGTTTCTTAAAATATGGTTTCTTTTGATTATTATTTTCTAGCTAAAACTTAAGAATCGTATTTATTTACTTTGTAACATTATTAAAAGAAGTTATAATGACTTAAGTAAACTAAACTAAACTAACTAACTATATAGTATTCTGTCATTTGCGGTAAACATTTGATGCAAATGAACATAATAAAATTATTGTAGGCATCGTTGATGATAAGTCAAATAAAGAAGGTAGAAACACAATTTAAGCGGTAAATTTATTTATTATTTATTTATTCATATAACAATTCGCATTGTGTCTGAAATGTAAAGACATAAAATCGCGAAAAAAAAATCAGCTGTTCCCACAGTTATATTCGTGTAACTCGTCGAAATGTAGGGAACAGCAAAGTGAAATTTGTTCATAATAATGAGTACAATGACCCCTTAAGAGGTTTAGGGTAAACAAAAACTAAGGTTGTATAATTTAGGTAAATAACTTATAAATATGACAAAGTAAAGAGAACATGATAATAATATCAATGAGATCGAGACTGTTTCCAAGCCAAATTATTTTGATAACTAAACCAAAACAACGTATATGTTGATCCCGTTAGGTAGGTACCTATAACTTGTTGTCAACTTACTGATTGATATGAGACTATTATATATGGATACGAGCTATTTAGTTATACAGGAAAAAAATTAAGGTGCTTTTATTTGTAAGGTTAAATCTATTTTATTAATTACTTATTTTACCTACTAATTAACTAAAATATTTGTACAACTTCCTTAAGGGGACTACAGGACCTAAACGTGCCTAAACGCAAGTTTTATAATGCGTAAAAGTATATGATCCACTGCAGTAAACAAAATCAGAAAAATATTTGATATTCTTCAGGATATATGCTAGTATGATAGTGTATTGAAAACATAATACAACTAATTTGATACGATAGAAAAAAATCATGAAAATACCTCTAAAAATTTCTTTTAACGATTAAAAATCATATTAATTTACATGCAATCATTCTGATTTTTTGTCAGATTATTCTACAAGCTACATATTAGCATAATAGTGTTTTAATTTTCCAGTCCAATCAATAGATTTTCTGTAAATCGCTAACTGCTTCATATTTTGCAATAAATTACCTGCGTCGTGTCATCGCGCTTCTCTTTCATTTCTATGCAGTCCGACAGTGACCGCGCTTTAGCTGTTGTAAGCCTCTTAAACATGCGGAGTATGCGTAAGTGATTGCATGCACAATTTCGCATGTTACCTAGCATAGAACCTGTTAGTCGTCGGATTTCTATCAGTTGCCCTTTGCACTTAGTGCTTGTTGCCGTCAACCAAATTACCAAGTGCAAAGGGCAACTGATAGAAATCCGACGACTGACGAAACACGAAGTTTGCCGAGGGACATTAAGAAAATAGTTGTTCTGTACTTACTTTACTACTTCAGTTAGTTACCAACTCAAATTACTCAAGAACCGTAAGTACTTACGTAAGTTTTCTCGCATAACGAGTCTATTCACAACAAAAAATTGCGTTAAATTGGAAAATCAGTGAACAGCAACGTTGAGAAAATTACATTTCTTTCACGCAGTAACTCAGTGGATTGCTGCTGAGCGATTTTGTGTTATTATATAAAGAGCAATCGAAAAATATCTAATAAGACGTCAGAAGGGTACTTCGCCCTTTAACTAGGGTAAATTGTAAATTGCGATGGGGTTTATCAAAGCAGAAGTATTTCCGAGTCAAATGTTATGAATTACCTCTCTAATAAGAGGTATTTTATAGGGAAATATTTCGTTTATTTAATCAGTAGAAGTCTGACAGACCCCTCCGTCCGCTCCAGGACGGAGTACATCCATCCCAGTACTTTTTTTATATTAATTTTTTATTGGTTTACCAACAATTGTTTACACGAAACACCAAGTTTGCTGAGGGAGATTAAGAAAATAGTTTTTTAAATAAATGTTGAGTAGTTTTTTTCTGTCACTTTTGCCATGGGAAGTAGGTGCGAGTTTTTGTATGTATGTCTATGTTTTTTTTTATGTTTTAAAATTCATGAAATATAATTACCGAGGCTTACAATGTTTGAAGCCATTCTTTACTTTGCCACGTCGATTGACCAACTTAGAATTTGTGAAAAAATAGTTGCCGTTTCCAATATTTTGGTTGAGTGGTCAACGATGTTTCTCTGGTCGGTTTTGTATTGTGTATAATTTATGTATAACTATCAATTGTAGCTTTTCACTATACATTTTTTATATTTCGTGCAAAAACGGTCGGCAATACGCAATAAAAGTAGTGTACAGTTCCTACATTTAAATAAATTCTTCCGCTGATAGCTTTCATTCTTTTTCCAAACTATATACTCTGTATCAAGATATGAGATGCATTCAAATATTCTCATATTTCGCAAACGGCAAAAATGTCTATTAAATCTAGCTATTTCATAAAATGAAAGAATATGAACAACGACTGTGCATGGCTACATATTTAAAAGGCGAACGATACATCATCTCTCGAAACACAGTGAAGATAGAAGTGCAAACAAAGCGATCTTATCGACCCAGCAGACGCAATGCGATCAGATAACAACCAAACCAAGCAGATAGACCTCTATTCTTACCCTTTTTAACCCCCCAACGCATACGAAGAACATCTTAGCAGGACGCGAGGGAGATCATGTTACAGTAGCCGCTTGCACTTAGTATTGCCAGAGGCATTCTAATAGTACCTCTTAAAAAGAAAACTAAGAAACAATAAGCCATACACTACATTGTTTACTCCAGTTATACAATACTGATACCGATACTATCTCAGTCTACGAAATTGAATTTCAGTTTCAATTTAATTTACAGAACTGTTGGGAGAATACTTCAAAATAAATATTAGTTCCTTTATTTCAGTGCTATGAGTAATCCCGGGGAAATTGATGAAATATTTTTGTTTTGTTCAATATTGGCGAAAAATACTGATTGAGTATCGGCTTGATGGCAGGGAAGATTTAGCTCTAATAAGTTTAAGCGTGTGTTTTCTTGTTGTTTCATTCGATTGAAATATTTGTTTTTATTATTGCTTTCTTTAAAATCATTTAAATTTTCTATGGACAAACATTCTTGAATCATTGAATTATCTTCCAATAAAGACACTCAAAACCAATCTATTTGTGGCATCTTAACAACAGCTATTTATAACAAAAATTATGGTAGCAGAGTGAAGTTATAATTTATCCAGTTTTAAAATATACACAACAGCGTCGCTCGAATGTTATTTCAATAACATTTCCTCTATCTCACGACAACAACAGTCTTCCGTTAGGAATTCGACAACGGCACTCAATTACCGAATCAAATCACATATATTATGACAAAAAGATTACGAAAAACTATCACGTATGCAGACTTCTTTCTATTAAGCCGAAAATAGCCCTGAGGACCTCTGTGATTTTGGCAAGCGTGCATCAATAGAGTCACAAAACAGATAGGCACAGAAGGCCGGCTCCACAAAACGGGCGAAAACATACGCACGCATGCATATACGCGTAGGTACGTACGGCGATCTCAAACGAATGCCAGTCGTACTAGTGAGTGCGCTTGCACTCGCTTTGAGGTAGACCAAACGAACATAGAATCCGAGGATTTCGAAGGAAATTCCTAATCCATTGCTCATAGGTTTGCAAAATTCGTCTGCTCAACAACGTAAATAACGCAATGAACATAACTAAACTGTCAAAATGAAAGGCAAAGCGATCGATTGCCATTTTATGTGGATAAACCAACGAAATAATTTTAATTATCTATCCCTGATTACACAAAAATAATTTGGTGAGTGGGGACGGAAGGTGCATTCGCTCGTTAAGAGTCCATAACACCTCAGCTCAAATTCACTACTCCTCGCGGGTTGAGTGAGAGCGAGAAGCCTCCAAAGCGCTGAAAGTTTAGGTAACTTTTACGGTAAAAATAATGGTAATTATAAAATAATAAAAACACAAAGTACTTTGTAGTACAGAATCTGATTTATATTTAGTTCAGTTATTATGCAAAGTTTCATGATATAATTTGAAGTATTTTTTTAATACTAGCGGTTTATTGTTCGATTTGGAGGTAACTTTGTATTTTTTTTTTGTCGAGAAAACTTTATGGAGTCGTGTTTTCGTCAAACATAGTACATAACATTGATTCTCAACTTTACCATATATTTATTTCAACATCAACGGAGGATCATACTAAGCAATTTGAAGTATTATAGACTCTTAAGCGCCTTTGGTTTAGACCAAAAGAGTTAATACAAAGCGTGGTTAAGACTCCAAACCGACCTTTAAGTACGTAGACACGTACTAACGCACGCACGTACGTATGTGTGAGTGGGTTTTAGCTCGTTTTAAGCGTCGTGCAGACTAGCGCGACGCGACAACGCGACGCGACACTGGTTATTGTTATACCGTGAAGTTTTCTTAGAAATTGTATTGTTCAAGTCGCGTCGCGCTGTCGCGTCGCGCTGGTCTGCACGAGCCTTTATGGAACCTTCTGTACCTATCTATTCTGTGGTATAGGTACGTTTTATAGGTACCCACTATATATATGTTAGTGATTACATTAACATCTACCCTCTCATAAAAGCCAATGGACTCGGTTGCGCAGTATGAGAACTGTATCGTTTTATTTTATTGTTATTTCACTTTCTATTTCCTCTCTGGTCAATCAGTATTTAAAATATTGTCGGTTAGTTAACCAACAATATTTTAAATTCTAATTCCAAATACTATTCCTTCATCCCTAGTTAGGGATGAATGGGGTTATCCATTCCCTCATTTTCCTAAATCTACATAGGTTCCGATAAAGTAGTACCTATTTACTAATTAAAAAGCATAGCCATAAAAACTATACTACGTAACATCACGCCAGTAGGACGACGGGTTATACAGAGGTGCACCACAAATACAGAACACACACATTTCGCCAGTTATGTTTAAGTGCCATGTAATGGGGGCGAGCCTATTGCCATCAACCGGGCACGAATCCAGACTCCGGGCTGCTACTGAGTAATTTCAGATGGAAAAACTCAATAACACTTTGCCCGACTCGGGAATCGAACCTAGGACCTCATGCTCAGCAGTAACGCTTTCGACCACTTGACCAACGGGGCAGTAAATCCTTAAATAATACTGTACCATCAGTCACTATAATACACGTATAGGTACATCTTGTTCGTGTGTGTTCGTTTATTTATTGTAATTTATACTTAATGTATTTCAAGTGAGAAATAGGATTTTTTGCATAAAGGAAGATTACCTTACGGAAGAGCGACTTAAGTTAAGGCTCTAATATAAGTTATTCCTCGCAAAAATAATAACACATTCATAAAAATATGTAAATATTCTTTCCCTTCCTCATTTTACACTACCTACTTTTAATGGAATAATTTTATTCGTAACTGTGGGCAGATTAAAATAACAGATGAACATTTTTCTGTGACTAGTCGGAATTACTGAATGTTTTCTCAGCAAAGATAACTTCAACAAAAATGTACTCATCTCTTTATTATCAGATTTACTCAAAACATTGTAGGTACAACATTTTTCAAACCTGTCTAAATGTTAGAGCTTAAACTGAAAAATTCAAAATAAGTCCGTTCTTATCGCTCGTCATTTTTATTTTAAAACCTCGGTTACATTTTATTCACCGGCATAACCCTAAACGTGCCACACGGCTGCCATTTGCGGACATCCGTACCAACCCAAATTTAGCATACTGCGCTGACCCCACAATCAGATCCAGTATTGAATAAAAACTCGTTTTTGCACATAAACGGCGCGATCCACAAATACACGGGTTGGGTATCGGCGGGTTGACCTCTTTGAATCAATGATGAATCCAATTTCACCCTACCCTTACGAACGACAGTCTCATTTGATCACAGGTAAAAACATTTACGTGAAACACGAACCAACGAACCACTTTGTCACAGAGATTTACAGCTCGAAAATAGATTTATTATTCTTTTTTGTGAACAACTATTGTGCCTCCCCTCGGGTATAAAAAGTACTCGAGTGAGGAAAATGACCGAAGTTCTGTCTTTAAATTATATCAGCCGGTTCCCTTCAGAGGGGCAGTTGGAAACATTCCCTTTCTATACAAGAAGAAACAGAAATTCTCGTTCTGTATTTATAATAGGTATATTACCTACAATAAAAAAGTTTGAATCTCTTGTGAAACACTGAAATATCTTTATTTTAATCTATGGCAAAGCAATTACCTCGGGCGACACATAAAACCTGAAGTGGTCGTAAAAATTCTGGAATCATTCGTAAAATTGCTATCTAAAATCTTTTGAATCGAATTTTCTGCTAATTTGGCAAATAATAGTTTATTAGTAATTTATTAATTCGCCTTTTGATCTAGTCTAGAGAATAGATAATGCAATATTTATGTCGATAAAGTTTTGTTGAATGATTATTTAGGCAGGGAATAATGTCTTGAAATATTTCAATCAGTAAGGTCATCGAACAATCGTCATGATTAATGTTCGTACCAAAAGAAGTCTTTGCCCTGGATAAGGGTAATATAAGCTTGTATTAAACATAATCTAACAGAGTTATTATGACCACCTAATTGCCAGTTCAAACACTTAATATACACAGCCCATTTATCATATCAAAACAGTTAAAGTAATCGCCTTACTACAAACTTACGCTATACGCTCTCGAATCCCTACAAAATATACCAAGTGGCGTAGTTAGGTAACTGCAAACAAAGGCAGTTTACATTACAACACCAGCATACATGCATATGTATGTTTGTGTCTATGTGTCCGACATTCTCCATCTCGCTCATTAATTCAAGTATGAATAGCGCAGAAATTTGTGTCAGAGTAAACTCTTGTGTCTCTGTTTGTGTTGCCTGTGGACGGGAGCTTAAGACGGATTTACTGGGCAGACGGAATTCAGACACCTTGTCGTAACTTCTTAGTGTGTTGGAACTTGGAGGTTTTAGATAGTAGCTAGCATTACAAATACAGTAATTATATAAAAGAGAATGATGATTTTATTAAATACGATCTGCTTCTTCTTCTTTTTCGTATGGTTAGTGACTAACCTGTCGATCCAAACTGTAATATTCTCACCGTGAAGAATGAGGTGAAGTGAGCTGTCAATAATATCAATCCCTAGCATTTAGGTGCAATGATAGCTCACATCACTCTCACTTCACCTAAGTTTTCACGGTGAGATGTTTACTGAATAGCACAGCTGGTGTATGAATTTATATATAATTATCACTTGCTTCAAAAGTGGTGAAGGAAAACATCGTGAGGAAACCGGCATGCCTGAGAGATATTTCTCGGGGTGGCTTTGAAACTCTGACACCAAGTTAGTCACTAATCACACGAAAAGAAGAAGAAGAGTTTTTATGCCACCCATGGGCCTCTAACTTGATTCGACGGCATGTGAAGACACGCCGTCGAGAAATATCTCTCAGGCATGCCTCACGATGTTTTCCTGCACCGTTTTCGAAGCAAGTGATAATTAAACAATACGCACATGAATCCGAAAAAGCAGAGGTGCGTGCCTTGGATTGGACTTGGCTGTCCAACGGTCACACCACTAGGCTACTGCTGACGCTATTTTTAAGATCATCATCATGCTGAGCGATGGCCGTTTTGCGTAGATGTGACGCATATTTTCTCCCAAATTGTTTATTTTCGTGTTTTGTTCTTTCCTTGCGTCATGTGTACCGCAAATAAACGTATTTTCTTTTTTTTTTTTCTTTCATTGTCAATAAACGAAGGGAGACACTTTTGGTTGGATGTTTACTAGATCATTGAAATTGTTGGACATACAGCGCAAAAGTAGTATTTTTTTTCTCAATTGGACAATGAATCACCATGAGATATTGGCTACATAAACGGATAAATATCACACATATTCCAAAAAATAAATAAAAATACGTTGTTTAGCTGGAAGAACAAGCCATAATAAAACATCGTAAAACGATGTATAAAGAAACAATTTCCGATATCCATGTAAACTTAATAAAAAATACAACAAAAACGATGTCAAAGGATGGCTTTCCTACCCATTGGAAGGGCAAACGGCCGCGAACCGTGATAAACAACTAGTTTATGAAGGTATTATATAAAAAGGTTGTATTAAAAATCAGTTGCAAACATGCTTTGTATTCAGCGTTCGCCAGCAGCCGTATCGGGGAACACTAAAATTTATTTTGCACTCAAAAGGGAAATGAGATTATGTTTCAATAACAAACATATCCGGTACTACACGTTGCAGGAATAAAAAGTCACACCCGGGGAATTTATTTACCGCTTTCGAACGAACTATTCAGTTCGGGGGAGTTTTATACCGGGCCGACGTCACTGGCTGAATATCTTATTTTTACAAAAAACGTGACACGCCGGAAAGTTTTCAATTTCCTCGTGCTACTGAAAATAATTCGGTAGTTATCAATTTTGTACGGGAGGTTATTATTAAGTTGGAGCTTTTGAATATTTTAAAGAAAAAACGTTGTTGGGCAAAATAATCATTCGATATTAAAAAGGTCAAAATTTCGTCAGTCGAAAAAAACTGATAATAATTTCTAAAAGGGAATTAATTCGTTCTTTTCGCATTGAAATCGACGGCAACTTTGTATTACACAGGTACCCGGAAAAGGACAAAAAAACTCATAAAAACTTTTGCAAACTAACCCCAAAGTCCCATTAAACCATACTAATCTGGGAATTAAACTTGTTACAGTCACATAATATAACATAAACGGTGTGCTTACCTCCCTTCGAAGGGATACGCAACAGTAATTTGTCATTTACTTTATAGCTACGCGCTACGCAAGCTACGGCGTGGGGTTCGTAGCAGCTAATGTGCTACGGACCGTAGCACTAACATCCGTCGATGGACTGCCGATGGCAGTTAAATTTTAATCTATTAATAATATAATTTTGTTTGTGATTATTATATACGTGTGCGATTCAACTGTTGCATAATACTCGTAAATTATTAATGCAATTATTACTTTGTTAACATCAAAATATTGGGTAATTTAATTAAATAATTAATGTAAACTCAAAGCATTTATTTCAAATAAACCATTTACAGTCACTTTTGAATTGTCATGGGATCGGTCAGTCAGAAAGATAAACCAAGTTGCCCATTCGGGCAAGAAACTCCACGGACCCTTTTTCAAATCAAAATATGGCTACAAAATATTGGTTACATCATTTACGATAATTATTTTAATTTACTTTTTTATTTTATTTTAATTTACAAATGACAATCTTTTTATTATTTGACGTTGTATATTTACAATATTCTATATTTTTGATTAAATTTGATTTGTTACAGCTGTAGTGGCAACCATTATCATTTATTTGGTTTAAATAGGTTTTTATTTTTATTAGGTATTTCATTTGTCTTTTATATAGATTATTTTCTTTTAAATTTTGTGAATGAGAGAACATTGTAGACATAACAGACTGTAGATCTGTGGACCATTTAATATTTTGCTAAGTACCTGGTACTTGTTGATGGGCCTACACTGTCCTCTCATACCTTTTAACACTGTAACTTGGAAACATTGTAAAAACCATTTACTTTTAAAAGAGCAACCGTGGAGTTTCTTGCCGGCTCTTCTCCATAGGAAACGACCAATTGGAACCGTGCACCTAGCTTCTGACGTTTCATTAGTGCCCTTGTAGGTTTATGTGAAATAAAAATATTTCGAATTTGAATTTGAATTTATGTTGAAAGTAAAAATACAGGCTTTCTACTATTTTACCTTAATTCTATTATTATTAAATACTCAATTCTTTACAAGAAGTTTATGAAACAATGACTCAATTTTCTTCCGGACCTTGAACAGTATAAGAACAATCGTTTGTTCAGCGAGTCCTTCCCTGAAAAGTTAACGAGTCATTTATTAATATTAATTAATGGGTAACAGTTCTTAGAAACGAATTTGTTGTTTTAGATTTTGGGAGTTGTTTATCAACAACAAATTAATTGGGAAGGGAAATTAAGGGAAGGATGCCGAGTTACCATTCCTATATGGGGGTCTCGTTTCTTGAATCAATGTTGCACTAATTTGTCTATGGGTTAATTATTCTTAATCTTATCAATATTAATGCATTCAATTACTTATGGTCCTAAGGTTAAAGTCAGTGAGGAGCTCGTGGCTAAGTAATAACTGACGCACGGATCGATCCATCAGGTTAAGCTACGCTTGCCGGGGTTGGTCTGTGGATGGGTGACCATCTTTACATACCGAGACTCCTCCGTAACTCGGAAAGCACGTTAAGCCGTTGGTCCCGGATGTCATTCGTGGATCTTTGACAGTCGATAAAAGAATATTAGAATAAAGAATATCAGAAGCCCGAAAAAAATATTACCCAGTTACTGGGCTGTGGAGGTCAGACAGGCAGTTGCTCCATGTAAAATACTGGTATTCAGCTGTAATCGGTTAGACTGGAAGCCGACCCCAATATAGTTGGGAAAAGGCTAGGCAGATTGATTTTTGGTCCTAAGGTTAAAGTCAAGCTGGTATTACAGAATCAGCTCAGTGATCTAATACTGGCTACCATGGAGGTAGCCTATCTTAGAGCGCGTCAAAAATACAGCAATATAATGCGTCAAAAATCGGTGGGCACGGCAGTGCCACTGCCAAGTCGAGCAAAACAAACACAAAGGCACAGCCGTAACATCTTTTCTCGAAGCCATTCAGGTAATTTTCGACCCCTGTAACTTCGTTGTGAATTAAGCTAGAAGCCTGAATTTTCAGTAACCAAGAGGGCTTAGTATAACTAGGTATATTATCCCCAAATTACATTCAATTTGTTCCTGTAATTTAAGAACTATTGCAGTTCAAAGTTCCTTAATTTTGTCACTGACATACTCACTCACCGATCATCAAAATCCAAAGGTATTTCTAGCAGACACACAAGCTTCAAAATTGATCACAATTATTGTATATAGTATAGCGTATAAAGCATGGAAAAATTTAAACATACTGCAATTTCAGTCCCCTTTTCTAGTAGTATCAGTAGCGGAGTAACAACCTACAAAAATAAATGAGATCCCATCAAAATAACATGTACAAAAATGCAAGTCTCGCAACGCAGCTATTCTACCCCAAAAAGATGTGAGATCATAAAACCAAGTCTATTTATTTATTCAGTACCTATCTATTTGTCATCTTTATTTCTTTAATAAATATAATGACTTCGCAATCGCATACGGCAATAGAATCTACATTCTAAATACAAAAAAATCTACTTAATATTAATCGCGGCGCTTTATTTAATTGGGAGTATTTAAAAAAGTAGATTATTTTTGTGTGATTATGTTGCCGAGCGATGGCCAAGTCATTCTATTTATTCAAGAAATAAAGATGACTAATAGATACATACTGAATAAATTACAGACTTGGTTTTACATTAGATCTCACATCTTTTTGCGGTAGAAGAACTGCGTTGCGAGACTTGTTTTTTTTTACATGTTATGTTTTTGATGGAGTACAACTTTATAGGTTGAACTAACAAAAAAAACATCCACAAAGATAAAAGTATAAATACCTAACTACCGTCAAAGCTTCCTTTTGAAGGTAATCGAAGTTTAAAACGGTATCAGTACACACGGAATACTTAAGAGTTTCAAGACTGCAAGACTAACATTCGCTGTGCTTGCTTTTACAACTGGCGCGAGCGATAAAAAGTTGACGAACTCCTTCTAAATTCACTAGTCGAACTGTTGAGTTTTCTCGTGTACCTACCTCTTAAGTACTTTAGTTTTTTTTAGTGGAATATTGGCAGTCTACTTGTTTTGACCATGCTTTTTGCCAAATGTGTCATCAAATGTCAAAAACATATGGACAGAAAAGAAAATTGGATACTAATGTGCGGGCCGCACCGCAACGCACCACCGCATCGCACACATTATAATTAATAGATATCCACATAATTTAAAACCCTCATACCACTTAGTTTAACAAACATTAATAAATGCCTAACACTCGCCACCAAAACTGGACGTCCGCGTTCGTTAGATCGATGTCTATTAGTGACGTCATAAATTAGCACATATTATGCTAATGCTGGCTACACGCGTCGCGATCGTTCTGCAAAGTGAAGTCTCATTTGTCATGATAATGCGCAGGAAGTTTGTAGTGGGCCTAATTATCGGATGCGCTGACAGTACTAATTATTCATTTAATAGATAGCGCGGTTTTGTCGGTATTGAAAAAGGGATTTATTGTTTTAAATGGTGTGTTAATGTTGGCTTTATTAGCTAGGTAATTCTAACTAAACTGGTGCCATAAAATTTTAAAACGGGTACCTAATAATAGTTTATACAGGAATAATTATTATGAACATAATAGACTAAAGGTTTTGAGTTTTTCAAAAGGAAGAATGAACTCAAATAGAATACTTTTCAGCCGTTTCTTTTTGAAATACGTTTTGCCCTGTATATTTTTAACAACCTGTTTATTTTTGAGTTTTTTTTTTTTCATAATTGGCAACAGATTCACAAAATGCACTTTTCGACATTTAACCTATGATTTTATAAAGAAATTTAATCGGTAGGGCGTCCCTTTTAATTCAGAATAGACCCACTCTTAAACACAAGTGTAATTTTAAAACATCCAACCACTATAAAAATTCAAACATCTTATTACACATTCATAAGTTCCTACATTTTTACAATGAAAGCGAATGTATTTCCATACATACATTCACGTGATTTACAACAGCGAGTACTAGCAATCTTGCATTGTTTTATTGTATACCGCGTTATTGTGTAAACGAATACAATAGGGTTGTTGACAATTCTTTTTTTATTTAAAATCTGGACACAATTTTTTTAACGTTATATGACAGGTGACGGTGAAAAAAATCATGAAATGTCAAATGGCACACGCTGTAAATAAGTACCTTTTAGTAGTAGTAGTTAATATTAGTAGTAAATTAGTAATATTAGTAGTAAATTAGTAGTAAATTAGTAGTAAATTAGTAGTAAATTAGTAGTAAATTAGTAATATTAGTAGTAAATTAGTAGTAGTTAGTAGTATGCCTATTTATATTAAAAAAATATAAAACAAAGACTGATTTCCTACTGGCGAAATATAATGCCCCTTTTGGCGCGATAAGGACAGGTAGTGCAAGAGAAAATCATTGAAAAGCGTGTGTCTCCTCCATTTTAATTTAGATTCTGTTGTCTGTTTGTATAGTACCGTCTTGCTGTACCAAGACGGGGCCCAGCCCGGTGACGGCGGCGCTGTCGGCAAACAAAAAGTGACAGACAATGTCAATACATTTTTTTATTTAGATTTTGTTATATTCAATTATGGCATCGATCCGGAGCTGTAACATGAAGTCTCAAAGCTTAATGGCTTTGACATTTCATAGTACATGTTCCGTTATAAATACGGGATCGAGTCATTCGTCCTGCATAGCTCCATCTTTTTCCCACACTGAAGTAATATTAAATCCTATACTATTAAATGAGTATTACCTAGTATTTAATCACATTCTCGAAAACGGCTCTAACGATTTCGATGAAAGTTGGATTATAGGGGTTTACGGGGGCGAAATATCCATCTAGCTAGGTCTCATATCAGGGAAAATTAGTTTTCTCCGTATTTTCACCCGAGCTGAGCTCGGTCGCCCAAACTTTAGAACAAGATGGCTATCTTAGATTAATGACATGGCAGCATGGAATGAGTAATTGCCTACTATCATGGCAGCATGGAATTAGTAAGTACCTACCATCAAGGCAGCTTGGAATTAGTATGTACTATAAATGGAATTAGTATGAACTATCGTATACTAGCATTTTCTATTTTCAGCAGAACCGAGCTCGGTCGCTCAGGTACTACTTCTGTTATAAGAGGTGGTGGTAGGCCTCCTAATTAACTTCCATTTTTTGTTATGGCACTATAAACCTATTTTTTTTTTAAATGATGACGTTTTTATTATTTTTATTAGCAGTTGCCTACCCTATCTGTTCTTGCTTATAATGGAAAATGAATTGAATACTCATAATGTCGTACTTGTACCATAAATATGATTTGTAATACAATTTGCGTAATCCCAGAAAATATGCCAGAGGTTTTTATTTTACGTTAGTAAAAATACGAATATTTTGAAGCGAGTCCATTTTCTGTCGTAAAGTATTTATCAGCGATATGTAAAAAATGCTCGTATTTTATTGACTATAAACGAACCAAGCTTTATTATTTAGCTAATACATATGGTAAAAATAAAATTCTTCTCGAGCTCAAAGCAATTTGAAATACCTAAATGCTTTGAGTTCGAGAAGTTTTTTTTAAAACTATTTAAAGGCACCGCGATCTTGAATTGTTCAGGAGTCAGTCAGAAATATGAAGCTAGATGCCCATTCCAAAGAGTAGTAGGTACCTATGGAGATGAACGGGCAAGAAACTTCATGGACACATTTAAATTATATTAATTATTATATTAATTATATTAATTAAATCATTAATTTTGAATTTATAATTATTATACGTCGGAACGATGTAAAAAAGTACACGTTAAAATCGTCCAGAGTACAGACATAGAAGCAAAAAAAATACAATTCAAAAATAAAATAACTAAAATAAGCCATGGCAGCTAAGAGATGACCAGTCCCACCTGACGGCGCCCGTCCACGAACATGACGCATGCATCAGGACCATTCAGCTCAACCATGCAAAATAACACATAAAATATATATTATTTGCAGTCCTCACGTGTGCACAACACAGGGCATGCGGCGCATGATGGAAGGTGGGCCAATGCTTGTGGAGAGACGCCGAATACGCACCGGACATCTGCCGTGCTATTTTGCAAACATCTCACCGTGATAACTTAGGTCAAGTGAGCTTGATGTGAGCTGTCATTGCACCTAAAGCTAGGGATTGACACTATGGACAGCTCACTTCATGCTCACTTCACCTCACTCTTCACGGTGAGATGTTTACAGAATGGATCGACTGAGCCGTCCAGGAGCCCCCACTTTTGGAGATTATCTTTGCTGCGGCCTTGGGATTCGAAATCTATGGTATAACATATACTATAATAATCTTACATATATACACAAATAAATAAAATTTAAGTGTCTGTGAGTGAGTCAAAATAACAGCTTTTTACTAAATGCATATGAAAGTATATACCTTCCATTTAAAACAAATCGTTTTGAAACGGTTTAATATCGTTCCCTTATTTAAAAAAACACGTTATAGATAGAAAACCCGCTGTATTATAACAACAATTGTAAAAACTGTAATAGCTTTTGTTAAGTAATAAAAGAAAACTAAATGGGAATGGAATATCTTAGTGAGAAAAAACAGTTACAATCTATTTTGATAGCGGCCTTCTTTCATTACTAAAGAGAACAAATGCACTACGCGGAAATGTCACCGGACTGACATAACGTGGATATGTCATTTATACGTTTTTTTTTTTTTTTTTTCATATACTCGTTGGCAGTTCAGAGCAGTGGTGGTCCAGTGGTATCGGCCGCGACTTACGAGTTGTAGGTCGTAGGTTCAAACCTTGACAGGCGGTTTACTTTGTGTAAATTATTTCATCACCACTGCTCTCAAAACGGTGAAGGAAAACATCGTGAGGAAACCGGCATGTCCTAGCACCAACAATTCGAAGACATGTAACATCTACCAACCCGCATTGGGTCTGCGTGGTGGATACGGCCCACTCCCTCTCACAGAAAGGAGGCCTGTGTCCCAGCAGTGAGAACATTATAGGCTGATTATGCTACGCTATTTTATTTTTTTAATAAACTCTTTGAGTGTTCGCGAGTTTTTATACCAGAACAAGCCTTTTTATGACTTTTAAAGGTTTGGCAGGTTGAGCGGCCAGTGTAAGTAAATCAAAATAATTGTTGTATTTAAATAAGTTGACAATTCAAAATACGAAACATTCTAAATGTTACGTTATGTAATAAGTCTTACATGAAACAATTCGGTTCTTAATTATTTTACCATACATGTAACACTCATTTAGTTAAATTAAACAAATTTGTACGAGAAATACATAAAATCTTAGTAAAACCTTTTGTAAATAGCATGAAAAACTATTGTAATTCACACAATGTTGTTTACGTACTTACTTACTTAGTATATAAACAACATTGTGACATATTTCTTTGTTAACATTTAAGTAGCACCTAGGTGCTATTTAAATGTTAAGAAAGAAGTGTTTTCTATAAAGGACATTTTTCTTTTCAAATTCTTCTACACGTTTTTCCTACTAATTTGAAAGAAAACTGTCTTTTTTCTTGAGTATCTACATAAATAAGTTCCAGACGTCAGATAAGGAAGTTGAGTTGAGATAAAAATTACCAACTTTCAAACTTTTTTTAATTCCATTATATTTATACAAACTCTAAACAGAGGGGCTCGTGGCAAAATGATAACAGTGGCACGGGTCAATCGGTTGCCGTGGTCGGTCCATTACATATTGAGACCGTGCCACGGAAAGCAGGTTAAGCCGTTGCTCCCCGCTGCCATTCGTAGGTCTTTGACAGTCGTTACGGGTAGCCTGAAGCCCAAAGTCTGACAACGAGTCTTACCAAGGGGTGCTAGCCAGCAACTGGGCTATGGAGGTCAGATAGAGAGTCACTTCATGTAAATTACTGGTATTTCAGCTACATTCTGTAACACTGGAAGACGACTCCAACATATGTAGTTGGGAAAAGGATAGGTATTTATACAATAGTAACATCTCAAGGTAGGTGTTTAGTTTCAATGAGCAATCAATGGCAACACATAAGTCTACATTATCTTGACATAAAATCCCTTTGTACAGTTAAAGTTTAATTTGTTCTTCCTAATATTAGGGTGTCCTCCGACGTATAATTTGTCACATAAAAGGGGAGGGTTTAAAAAAACAAGGGTCTCGTCTCCAATGCCTTAGGCAGTTTTTGCCATACCAACCCCCTTAAAATGCCGGTGTTGTCATGGCCGTTTAATCCTTAACTTAGAAGGGGATAATAACCCTTTTAATACCCGCAGGTGACGTTGGAAACCTCCAGCTTAGCCTTTTTGTTAAAAAAAAGATTTATCTAAAAATTACAGCCGATCTAACATTATTTTGTGTAAAATTTTGTTAGTAAATAAATAATAGTACGCCTGGTTATTTGGTATATTGGATCACATAAATGCATCACTTGAAAATATTGTATTTTTATTATCAAGATACCAGAAAATGATCGTAGAAATTAATAGACAATTAGGTATTAACTATTAATGTCTCTTCTATATACATATATACAGCATGTATCAGAAAGGTTTGGTAATATTTAAGGACTTGGTACTGACCATCAAACTAACAACTTTCTCCATGCGACCAACATCGTAATCAGGAAAAAAAAATCTGCCGTTCTATATTTATTTGGGTCGATTAAGTATTAAAATTTTGTATGACGGTTGATAATTTAACTAACCATGCATCCTGTATACAGAATAGATAGAATGTAGATAGAATATGTTTTATTGTACGAGTATTCAACAACAAATTACAAAATAAACCAATAAACAAATGAATCTGCTTCGTGCAAAATATTTTCGATCTGCGTATTTTTTTTGTTACAAAAATACAAAACTAACGCCTGCAAAGTTGAGGGAAAACTCACACAATATTTCACTCTGGGTGTCAAAGTTAATATTATATGTACATGCTTTGCATCAACTTACGAAGTTTGTGCTAACTATTTCTACATCAACGAGTATACTCGTAGTTGTAATATATCTATAAGACGAGTAAGATTTTTGTCTTATTTAAAAAATATCCGACTCCTGGTACTTAGTAGGAGGAACATTGGGATTTTAGTCTGGATAAGTCCGACTTAACCCTCTATGAGGGATACCCTCCGTCTGGGAGAACGGATATGGTAAAAAAAAGTATAGGTACAACAAAGCTGTATTTTCTCTCGTCTTGCAATGAACTGAAACGAAAATAATTGAAAAATATAGTGGAAAAAATATAAAGAGGAAACAGAATAAGGTATTTCGAATGAAAAGATCCACATTAACATATACGAATGAATCGTAACTTATGGTGAGAAAAATACGGCTGTCTTCTCGCGGAGAGATTATTAATCAAAAGTATTTGATACGAAAAAAATATGAATTTCCTCCTCGGTCGCCAGGCTGCTTAAGTGATACCTACTCCGCGGATATCAAAGGAATAATTTATTTTTCACCGCTAACAGCATTCCCTACAAACGTTAATTGGTTTTTACCAACCTAAGAGAGTTGTTAAAATATCTGTTTTTGACAACTTTGAAAAAAATAAAGGATTTTCGTGTTGGTAATTGGGTGATGGCGGACAGTATAAAAAGAAAAACCAAATATAAATCTTGGTCGAGTTCTTGTCCTTCAATATTGAGGACGAAGCCAAAAATCTGATGACTCCGTACAATGTAGTTTTTCAGGCCATTTGTAACACTTTCTATGAAACTGGGGGAAATCCTCTGAACTATTTTCATCTTTTTTTTGTTGATAAAACACTGACAGTGAATTATTGTTTCAACTCTGGTATTGCCTCGAACTACACAGAAACAGATCTGCAATTTTATCCCATACAAAGTAGGTAAGTACTTATGTCATAAAATAAATATTTGGCTTAAGAAAACAATTTTGTTTCTCGTTTTTCAATAACCAAACGCTTTAATCGGGTCTGTCGGTAAACCATTTTTTCCTGTTTCCGGATGACTTCAGCAAATAATAAATTAACAAAATAATCAGTTTGGCAGATCCAGTCTAACATAATTGCAACTTCGAAGCTTCTTTTTAGCAAAACAACAACAATGTCGTGGTACCTATTGATGGCTTTGCTTTTTTATTGGTTTATAGAACGATATATAGGACACTACAGAAACTATTTTTGTATTTAAAAATGAAGGTAAAAAGGTTTTCAGAGAAACTGCTGAGCTATGTGCTATACCGACAATGTAATATATAGTCCATTTATTGTCAAATAGAACGTCGTGAGGAAACCGGCATGTCTGAGAGATATTTCTCCACGGCATGTGAAGCCAAGTCAGAGCCCCATGGGCGGCATAAAAATTCTGATACCAGGTTAGTCAGTAACCACATGAAAAACAAAGAAAAAAGTGTCAAATTCTTACTGATCTAAAATAGCGACACATCTTAACGGACCTATACATATATATAATTCACCCTGCAGAATTGGTGGAGGCACATCTATCCAGATAGATTCTACTCTTTCACTCAATGATAACTGACACCCTAGGGGAAAATGAAATGCCACCCAGAGTCCACACGGCAAAATATTTTGCCAAAATATTGTCAGATAATTAACTCGCAAAATATTCCCCATATATTTTGGCAATAAATTATAATATTTGTAATTAGTTTGCAAGCACGTAGCAAGCGGTCCCTCCGTATCCTTCTATCCGAGCCACAATTATACTCAATTTTAATTACGTTAAATGAAACATAGCTATGGGAAAATAAATGGGTTCTGAAATAAATTAAAGCCAACTGTACCTGGAAGTGTTTTGAGAACTGATTGGTAAAGTTTATTTACAAACAAATTCTTCCGAGCCCAGGTGTTGTGATTGATTAGGGAATCCTCTAACTTAGTTTGAGATACTTATTATTAGCTTGAATCTTATATTTTCGTTGTTTTATCCGCTTGGAAGTTTGTAACGAAACCCATAAAGCCCATAAACACTTGTCCGCACTATAACTTACATGCTTCGCAACTTGACGGATAAATGAATTTATTCTAGTCATCGAATTTTGCTGTACTTAAATCTTGTACCGACAAACATAAGTGGACAAGTCTTAAGAGTGTTTATTTTGAAAGTGGGAAACGTCGCAAATACACTCGAGAGCAATGAATCCGGGTCACTTAAAGAATGTTAAAAATCTCGGAAACTAAAAATGATAGGTTAATGCAATAAATTGTATTTAATAGACAATGTAATACTCCTTAAATGAAAGTTAAAAAAATATGAGTCACCATACATTTTATTAACACAAAATTACATAAAGAAAAAAACTGCTGATCTCTCCTTAAAACAAAAATAGGAAACATGAAATTATTGAACTTTATTACGATTTTCTTGAATTTTAATACTTCGTATTGCCTCCTCGTGCTTCCATTACTGCGTTTACGCGGTTTGGCATGCTGTACACCAAGTTCCTTATACGATTTTGGGGAATATTCTCCCATTCCTCTGTGAGAGCAATTTTGAGCTCACGAAGCGTGATTGGGGGAGGGTTTCGTTGTTTTACGCATCTGCCTAGCTCGTCCCAAGCATGCTCGATCGGGTTGATATCCGGGCTGCGCGCTGGCCACTCCATACGAGTAATGTTCATCTCTTGAAGGTAGTCATTCACAATCCTACCTGTATGAGGTCGGGCATTGTCATGCATAAATATAGCATCCTCACCTAAATTGACCATAAATGGACCAACGTGATCATTGAGGATTTCTTCCACATATCTTACGCTAGTTAAAGAGCCGTTTTCTATGATCACCAGCTCTGTGCGACTTTCAGAAGAAATTCCGGCCCACACAAGTACAGACCCACCACCGTAGGCTACTTTTTCTTCGATGCATGCTTGCTTGAATCTTTCCCCTGGTCTTCGATACACTCTGTGTCTTCCATCGTGCTTGTAGAGCATAAATTTTGATTCGTCGGAGAACATAACTTTTGACCAATCTTCAATACTCCAATTTACGTGGCTCTGGGCATATCTTAGTCTTGAAATACGATGCCCACGCTCCAGTTTAGGGCCGTTTGCAGGTCTAAGGGGTTTTAAGTTAGATTCAGCAAGCCGACGTCTTACTGTCCATGCACTTGGGTTACTTCCTCCGAGGTGTCGAAACTGATTTGTGAGTTCAGTTCCTGTGAGAAAGCGATTTCGAAGCATGGTGTTCACCAAGTATCGGTCTTCTCGTGCTGTGGTACACCTGGTTCTGCCCGTTCCTGGTCTGCGTAGGTTAGAACCAGTTTCTTCGTAACGTCGGAGAACTCTTTGTACTGTTGACAGCGACACACCGACAGTCCTGGCTGTATCGCGCTGACTCCGGCCGGTTTCCAGCATTGTAAGTATTCTGGTGCATTCTTCAGGCGTAAGCGACATAATTTCAGCTTGAATAATGAATATAGAGCACTATCAACATGGTTTATGTACCCACATAAATGACAGATTACAAACAAAAGCAAAACCAAATGCTGTAATTTCGTAGTTCCATCTTCGAAAGTGGCCCTTTTTCAAATTTGATTTTTTTATGATATAACTTTACAATAACTAAGAAGTTTTAATACCTTCATTCAAGGAGTATTACATTGTCTATTAAATACAATTTATTGCATTAACCTAGCATTTTTAGTTTCCGAGATTTTTAGGATTCTTTAAGTGACCCGGATTCATTGCTCTCGAGTGTAGCTGTCATGTATTTCCCTGTTTTGATTAATTTAGCAACACTATACGGCAATGACAAATTTAGCCAACTAGTGAACTAAAATATTCATTATGAAATGCAATAAATAACATCTTTACACCGAATATTTATTTTTAGATGTAATAAAAGTATTTGGAAACTTTTCAAATGCCTTTTTTACACCTAAAACGGTTACAACATCAAATTCAGTGCTATAATTGCAATTCATTATTAATATTCTATTTCGATAGTTAGCCAAATTTCGTATTTCCATACAGTAATATTGCTAAATTAATCAAAACAGCGAAATATTTGACGCATCTATTTGCGACGTTGCCCACATTCAGAATAAACGCTCTTAAAGTCATTATCTTCACCCTGTCTAATTATTTTTTATGGTTAAGGGCCTGGATTAGTTAACTTGTGCATATGGTTACTAACACGACCTCCACCAGTCGTTATCTCATACCGACATGTATATACATGCAAATATCATTCATCATGGTGAATAAATTTCACTTGTCGCACGTGCTGCAGCGAAGTTCAGAAATCTAAGGTTTGTAGAAACATAACAAACGTAGCCGACCTTGTAACTTTTGTTGCTCAACTGTTGGGTACATTTATAAAAGGAACTTGCAACAATCAACTCTGCCTACCCCGTATAGCTTATTTCTCTGCGTTGTTGCTTAAACTTACTACAATTTATTAATTTAACTGTGAGCAACGTGGACTACTGCTGGTAATGATTCTCTCTCAATTGAAAACAATTGAACATCAGAACCGCCAAACCCACATTTCGATCAACTCAGAGTTGCCTGCTCAGCACGAATCAAAACAGTTACGCCACTATAATTGCTAAGAGTGTAGCTAAGCTTGGGATGACGCGTTGTCATCCCTTCGTTTGCACACATACTGAGCCCCGCATCCCTTGTCGACCTCTTATAAGATAGCTGTGTTTGTTTTTATGGCGGAGACGCTGTTTACTTTTATTTGTAGATATCTATCTACTTATGTGGATATATATTTTTGGTACCAAGTTCTTTAACACGGCTCGCTGTAGGAGTTGACTTGTAGAAATCGTCACGTTCCGAAAAAGCGTTATGGCTCGAAGAAATCAGTTTCAAGGTCTCAAGTTAGAAGTGTCAAAAGTTTTTGTTTTTGTTTTTTACATAATTATAATATACACCGATAAGAACGTCGTCTCAACCGGGTATCCCACGACACCTCCCAATTTTTTTTACATATAGATTGTATGTTAATTTACAATGTCCTAATTCCAGCTCTAAAATTTTGACAACTCGTTAAGCTTATTTAGGCCCAAGAGTTCCAAAGCTTATCAAATCCCTTAGTCAGGTACCTAAGATTTACTAAATTTCTAGACCCTTTCTGAGCCTCTAGTCATTATCCCCGCATTTTGGCCCGAGAGCTGTTTAATAATCCTTTACTTAAGTTACTCGACTTCTACATGCATATTCATGTAAGGTTCTCTATATAAAAATTCAAGCTGAAAGCAAAATGTAAGTGAGCCTCCCAAAAAGAATTATATTCAGTTGATGCTTTCATTTATCAGTGAATCCAATTAGTTATTCCTCAATAAGTGACTCGTTTAACTTCAAATTACAAACGCCTCCAAATTATTCCAATTTCAAAAACTTAATTAACTAATGATAACGAAGGTCACTTTCATTGTAATTAAAAGTTCCGTCCAGAATTTAACGTCTTACAGCCCCCTTTAATTTACACCTACCCCTTTAGATATCCGCCTTACATTTCTCATTAAGGTAAAGTTCCAAATGAACTCCGCGATAATCTTCAAAAATATGGAACAAAAACTCTCAGATTCAATGAGCAAAAAACGTGAAAAGATCTGTTTAACTTGGAAATGGATTTTTGCGGTAAGAACGAAAAGTTTTTTATCCTATCTTCGCGTTGATACTTGTGCATTAATCTGATGAGAATAATAACGTTGTTCCAGACAATGCTTGAGTTTGTACATAAGTCGTAAGGGATGATAAGCATTACTAAACCGACACACGTGTAAACACTCCACAACCTTGTGATTACACGGCGTCACGAATTCAAACAAGCGAAATTGAAGCACTCACGGCAATACGATGGTAATTTATTATCTAATAAATTAAATAAAAGACCTCATTTCGTCTTATACATCGCCCAGGGATACAACACACAACATAATTGAAAACGACTGAAATTGTAATTCTAATAACGTATGAAACAATTGGCCTTTGTATTGATGACGTATCGAGTACACTCATGAAACAAAGGTTGTGAACAATAAAAACTTGCAACAATAGGCTAAGCGTAGCTTGAATATTTTTATCATTTTCATTAAACTCGACCCAAATGAAACATAACAGATGAGTAGGAATAAGTTGGTGAATATTGCGGGATTTTCAGTCCAAGTTTCAGTGGAGCGGGCCCGAGGGAGCATTTGTCATCGCCGTCCTTCGCCGCTACGAAACACCACTTGTTAAATTCTTTTGATTTTTTACTTATTATTAGGACGCTGGAGAGATTCAGTCTCTTCTTACTGAACGTCGTTTTAAGGATCTTGTTTCGTGAAACACGGCGTTTGTACTTAAGTCAAATTATATGCCTGCGTATTTAATTCTATTTTGAAGTTCCGAAGTGGAAAGTCGGTTGTTTAAGTACGGCCTAATGAAGATCATTAAATAAAAGTATTACCATCTTTTTGAGCACTGATTACGGTCTTTTTTAACCCTCCAATTCAAATGAGAGTTGTTTTCAGTTTAAAGCTTTGTTAGTCTATCTGTGGTACCGTAGTATCAAATAAATTTACATAAGTTCTAGATTTTTTTGCTACTAAGCGGTCCCTGTCGCTTTTAGGCAACGACAAACAGTTTGTTATTAAGAGCACATTTTACTAGATTGATAATAAAATTCTAAACATTGGTAGGAAGACTACTTATTTCAACATTAGCACCTGGTCGACCGAGCTCTGCTCGGGTGAAAATAGAGAATGCTCATTGAATACTATAGGGTAGTTCACACTCATTCCATGTATAGTACATACTAATTCCATATATAGTACATTCTAATTCCATGTTTAGTACGTACTAATTCCATGCTGCCATTATAGGAGGTACTTACTAATTCCATACTGCCATGTCATTATTCTAAGGTAGTCATCATGTTCTAAACTTTGGGCGACAGAGCTCTGCTCGGGTGAAAATACGGAAAAAACGAATTTTCCTAGATATGAGATCTACCTAGATCGATTTTTCGCCCCCGTAAATCCCTATATTGCAACTTTCATCGAAATCGTTAGGGCCATTTTCGAGAACATGATTACAAATATATATATATATATACAAATATTACTCTATTAATAGTATAGGATTTTGTAATCAAGCAGATTTCATTAGCCTGATTACTTATCGAGTCTGTATCAACATAATTATACCTATATTTCACTTCGTCAAACATAGATACCTGAGTGATTCAAGTTCAGACCATTAAGGCAAATCTTTGATACACGATATGTCTTAATTGAACCACTGCCGTATACCTACGACTATATATTCGCCATGGCAACACTACACCTATTAAATAATTGAGGACGTGCTGATTTAATGGCTTCTTGTTTGTAATTTTCATTGGCTTTAAGGAGAATTGAGAAATATTTTGATATTAAATTTAGTAGGTAGTAAGTTTTCACGAATTTACTCAAACGACACTTAATTTCAAAAAGTTTTCCTATCTCTGCAAAACATCTATAAGTGATATCGTCAGAAACAGTTTTATATTCCGCCATTGGTCTTCATCCCAATTATTTTGGAATCGAATTCCAGAATTCTACATGGAGCGAATGCCTGTCTGACCCCCACAACCCAGTTACTGGATAATACCCCTTAGTAAAACCGCCATTGGTATTATTAATATTAAAATATATTTTTGAGTTTGGTTTTTGTAAATGCTTGATTGTAGGCTAAAGTATTAGTATTTACTTGGGATTTCATGTTACAAACATAAAAATCTAAAAATGTGGATAGAGTACTGAAGTGGAACCCCGCGACTCCAGAACTACTAGCAATAACGTCAATAAAACCCACATACATTGTAAGAATTCTAAAACCCGCACACACCTAATACGTTTCCTAATAAATCCTAGTTCAAAGAACTAAAATAAACTTCTTAATTCTTGGGCCAGCAACCACATTGTAAATCACTTTAATCGCCTGGGTGACACTGGAGACACGGCCTCAGCGGGCACACAGCCCGACGCCCGGGATTACATGCCCGTGCCACAAAATAAATAGGTACAGAAGCTCAGCTGCAAAAAACCAGCGAAACCACACGCACATATTGACACGCTTTACGTACAGCGAGGGCAAGCGCACTCGGGACTAGCATTCGCCCGAGATGGCCGTACGTACTCGTCTATTTGTGCATGCCCAGTTTTCGCTCCTTGTGTGGAGTCGGCCTTCTGTACCTATCTTTTTTGCACCCATGCTAAAGGAAACCGTAAAATCCAGCCTTGTGTCACGACAAAATGTGAAATCTGACAGTTTTTCACAAATAAACAGCGGTAAAGCGCTTTTAATGGTACAAAATAGAGCTTCTAACTTCATGGTTTGTAACTGTCTGTTGTGTTTTGTTTGTGAATTTTAAAGTGTTTTATTTTTGTTCATGTTTTTTTTTATTGTAGTGTACGTAAGTAGTCTAAATAATAAGATAAAACTACCTTTTAAAGTTCAATCTTTTTTTGTACGTAGAATTTGCAAATTGTATCATATTATCACAGTTAGGAAGATAGAGAATATTTTGACTAACATACGCTAAAATTAAGTCTCAGTTTTTATACTAATTCAATAAACTCAGTTTAATGGAAGTTTTCTTAAAACTCACTATAGTCTTTATTATACAAAATTACAAAATGCTTCTGAGAATTGAAACTTTATCAAGGATAGCAATTTTATTCGCCCCACCAACCGTAACATAACTCCGAAATTGCTAAAACAATTGAAGTGAAATTTTCCGTCGTTTCTTATAAAATGAGGTGTTGTTATCTGAATTTTCTATTACGTAGAAAATATTTAACTTTATTCTTTGTGCATTATTATAATTTCCTAGAAGTTTTAACAAATGAGTAGGAAAACAGCTTATAGCTGCAATAAGTGACATGCAGAATATTTCCGTTGAGAATTAAATACACGCATTATACGAACGTTACGAAAAAAAAAAGTGTGGTCTTTACATAATTTAAATATGGCTCAAGGATATTAAATTTTTAACTCGTATTTTGTAAACTGAATAATGAAGCCAGTGCCTACCGACAAATCGAATGAATAATTGACATGAGGTATTAAAGCCAATTTATATGTCATTAATTTTTTTTTTCTGATCCTAATAGACTATCGTAAAATATTAATGCCACTTTTATTTTTGAATTGTTTTTTGTACTTGCTTTATATATAGCATTATTTCACATCCGCCATTTTGAATAACTACCATTATAAACGCCGCAAACTTAATAATTACGTCACAGCTTCATAACAAAGTTATCTTACTATTATAACTAAATGAAAAGTTAGCAAAATACAAATTGCCTGCTTAACTTGACTCCTACTCAAGTTATATTGTATTTCCACAAGTATTTCATTATGCAAACTTGAGAGTAAAGACGAGTGTCTCCAGCAATTTTCCCGCGAGATTTTATGTCATCACTTTGCCTTCCAACTCATTATTATTTAATCTTTGCCTTAAGTAGAGTGATGACATTCGCCTTAGTTAGAATAATTCAATTGGCGCACTTTGAATGTTCCCTTTAACTTTGATTGTTCAAGGGTTTTTGTAAGACAATGTAGATGAGATGTAATGACAATCTGTTTGGGTGTTTGGTCACTTCCTAAGAGTATTTTTATTTTGTTCATTAACATATTATTTTCAAGTATCTAACTGTGGATTGGATATAATTTATTTAACTTAATGAACGCATGTAGCCACCGAATAAATAAATAAATAATCAGGCAACAAAAGCCCATTAAGTAATTATTGACACGAACATAACATTACCTCACGCCTGTAATCCTCCAATTATGCAGAGATGTACCTATAGTACACCCACATTTTGCCAGAGAGGGCGAGCCTATTGCCATCAACCGGGCACAAATCCAGACGCCTGGTTGCTACTGATAATTTATTGATGGAAAAACCCATAAATCCTTTCCTCGACCTGGGAATGGAACCTAGAGCCTCATGCTACCACTAAACCAACGAGGCAATAATGTTGAAAATAAAATAAATAAAACAACTACCAGACTACAGCAAAAAATTGTGTACAATTTATTTCAAACATAACAACGAATCTCCCGTTCAGATTAATAATTTTATCGTACACAGGTTTTTCAAGAGTCATTAAAATGCATCATTAAGGCTTAAGAGATCACGAGCACAGGACATTTTATAAGTACATTTTATTCCTAGAAATACTTCAATAATGTTCAAAGGAGTGTTCTTGGCGAAAAGTCTATTGCTAACAAAATAAAATGAAACGAGACTCGGAAATCACGTACAAAAACACGCAGAGCTAGTAAGGTCTGAGCATTTTATCTCCGGAAGATAAAATCCAGAGGTCTAGCCTGACCTAGGACTTAATTTCACAGAGTTTTATGTATAAAAATATGCTGTAGCTCTTGAGACCTTGTAATAGAATAGAATAACGTATATTTTTTCGGTATATTACATAATAAGATAAAGGGTAGGTATTTATTTTAGTTTCTCATTAATCACAACACAACACACACAAACGTATGTCATTTTTTTCACCCGGGCGTTTCCTCCCGCTTTAAGGCTCGTGCAGACCAGCGCGACGCGACGGCGCGACGCGACTCGAAAAATACAATTTCTAAGAAAACTTCACGGTATAACAATAACCGGTGTTGCGCCGCGCTGTCGCGTCGCGCTAGTCTGAATGAAGCTTTATCCTGAACAGGAACCTCCCGAAACAACCATGTCCGGTGAGGACCTGCGTCAGGCGGAAGGTGAGGACGCCGTGGCGCCTCTCTAGCCACTCCTCAAAGAGGGGACTTATCGACACAATTGTGGCGTGCCCAGCGCTAGGTTGCGACAATTGTACTCTCCATGCCGCCATGAGATCCCGCCGGAGCTCTGTCCGCTGTGCCGCGATTTCTCGCGGCAGCGGAGTTACGCCCCGGCGTTTCGCCTCCTCGCGCAACTCCCACATGTGCGAGAGGACTTTCGCCTCCAGATCCCATGGCGGTAGTCCGGCAAGGACACATGTATGTCATAACATTTTATTTGATCGTTTTTATATTATCACCTGTAATTAATTAAAACAGATATAAACTTCTTTATGTGTTTATTACTCTGGCGTATGACACTCGTGGGTTGCAACTGTGCCAAATCAGATGGTACGCTGTGTGTTGTCATCTGACATTATGCTGAGCTGAGGCCCTTTTGGCATTATTATCATTGTTTTCTGTTTTTATAGTTTTAAAGTGATTTTTTTTTTGCTGTAATGCCAATAAACGCGTTTTTTTTCCTTTCTTTTCTTTAAGGATATCCTGTAGATGGCTTCCATTTATCATAGAAAATAGTTTTAAAAATAATAAAAGAAAAGAAAAAGTGTTTATTCTGCACAAACCAAACGCACATTACAAAAAAAAAAACAATACCACTTTACAGATGAGCCAAAAGCCTCGTATCCATTATTGACACAGAAAAGTTTGACAAATTTTATCAATTCCCTGCTGTCATGGTCAGAGGCCAAAGACAATTACATAATGTGTTGCGACATTTACAAAATGAAAACAAACAATCAAACCTACAAAATGCTGATTGCAAAGTGGAAAAAATAACAGTTTGTGTAACAAGTAACAACAATAACAATTAAACTGTGCGTCGTATCTGTGCAAGAATAGGTAATTGGGTCACAAAATTAAAGGCGGTAAAACCGATAACACATTTTTTTAATTTTTGCACACTCCACATGAGTTCTTTAATCAAAAGAAAAAAATTGAAATGACGCGATGGTGTTGTGGGTAGTTTCAAGTTTCTTGTGCAGTGGAAAATGTTGTTCGGCATCGAACGCATGTCGAAAAATTTAACCAAATCATCATAATGAGCGTAAAAGCCTTAATAAATTTCAGAAAACAGCTTTTAATTCCAACAAAAAAACCAGTACATTGCGGTTAACATTGTAGTTGATAAAACTTGTTCCCATACATGCGAACTGCAAATGTAAGTTTTTACGTACAATATTCAGCGATTTACCATGTTATTTTAAGACCATAGACTTGTTATAGATCTATAAGTATACAATTATTTTCAGATTTTTTTTTCAATATTTTTATCTCTGTAGTTTTGGAGATAAGGGGGGAATGGTGATTTTTCATTTATTTTCGAAATAACTTTAAAATTATATGTATTTTAATACTTGAGACACTCGCAGTAAGCCTTTTATTTAATATTTCTAAAACTTTTTTTAATTTTATTATTTGTCTCCTAAAAGTGACCGCCATATTCAAAATTCATGTAGGTATTTACGTAATACGTTCGTGTTTGGGTAACAGAAATTGATATGTGCACCAAATTTCTAATTAATCGGTCCATTATATTCGCAAATTGGCTGTTACAGACGGACAGACAGACAAACACACTAATAATCCTGTTAGGGTTCCGTTTTTCATTCGGACATACGGAACCCTAAAAACAGTAGGTAGTCTGAAGAAAACACAGAGATATTAAAGAAAACGATGAAAAGGTGTGTCGTTTCATGAATTTATTCCGCGTACGTGTAAAACTAGGTTGTATCCACCCAGCAATGCGTTCATGAAGCCTTTATATTAATAATTCAACAACTGGTACGGCTTCTGGCATCATATTGAATTCAGTTAACATAACGTTGTCGTAGACTCTTATAAACATGTGTTTTAAAATAATAATCTTTGAAAGTATTAGTGATGTCATCACGCTTGATAATCGTAGTAGTCAGATAGGAAACGCAGACATCATTTAGTTTAACAAAATATGATTGACGTGTAACAGTGTTTGTTCAAAACTAATTAGAGAAATAAAGTCATTTATCATTTTTTTATCGGGAATTATGAATATAATAGATTTTAAACATCATCAATAAAATCTTCCTAGTATTATGAACTTTAATGATCGATGAACGGTAATTTGGAGACTATCATGAAGTAAGTAATCATTTATTTACTAGAGCAAGCTACATGACGCGGCGGGCTCGACTTGTCGAATTCAGTGGGCGTAACGTAGTCAGAAGATAATTATAAGAGTTACGCGATAGAAAGAGAGGCAACTTCTAGGTAAATATAACTGTCGGTAATTAGCGCTGTACGACCGGAATTGCACTTTACTGTGTCGTAGCAGAGTCGCTTTTTATTTAAATGATTTTGCGGACTGTCCCATCAAAGGTGTTCTTTCTCTTAGCGTGTCGATCGCAGTCTGAATAGAGATCTAAGGTAGGCAGGTGAATAATTGTTGTACCGAGCATCATGTTAAACTCAGACTGAACACAGCAGCTTTGGCACAGTTGCATTGTACAGAGGATCCATTCTGTAAACACCTCACCGTGAAGAGTGAGGTGAAGTGAGCATGAAGTGAGCTGTCCATAGTGTCAATCCCTAGCATTAGGTGCAATGACAGCTCACATCAAGCTCACTTCACCCAAGTTATCGCGGTGAGATGTTTACAGAATAGCACGGCAGTTCTTAGACATCCACTGAAGGTGACACAGCCTTTTTCTTGCCAGGTCCAATTCTTTTGCGGCTTCGTACGATTGTTCATTGCTCTTTAGAAACTGCAACCTTTCAGTAATACTACTGTAATACTAATAGGCATCACCTGTAAAGGGTCATAGCACTACTCTTATAAAATGAAATACTTAACATCTAAGGCTTAGATATTAAGTATTGGCGATATAAGTGGTAACAGAGGTGTAGTGGTAGGTACTCTTCTTTAATAAGGGCGATAATGCCTTGCTTTAGAACTATAGGCCCATCACACTTCTGTGCCATGTCTACAAGCTGTTTTCAAGAGTCATCACGAATCGTCACGCGCGCAGGTTTGACGACTTGCAGCCTCCCGAACAAGCTGAATTCCGTAAAGGCTTAAGCACCGTAGACCACATACGTGGCAGGTTATACAGAAGACTGAAGAGTATAACCTGCCTCTCTGGTTATCGTTTCTGGACTACGAGAAAGCCTTCGATTCGATCGAGACATGGGCTGTTCTGGAGTCTCTTCAACGGTGCCAGATCGACGAGTATGTTTACCTAGGACAAACTGTCCAGCTAGGTAGGTCTAACTTCGAAAAAGAGGTCAATCATCGAATCCGACTCGGCTAGGCAGAAGGGAAGCTACGCAATAACTTCTCGTCACATATACCTCAATGTCTCAAAACGAAAGACTTTCGTTTCATATCCATAAATCATCACTGCAGTGATGATTTATAGCATTGAAACGTGGTCGCTCACAATGGGCCTTATTAGAAGGCTCAAAGTCACCCAAAGGGCAATGGAGAGGGCTATGATTGGAGTTTCCCTACGTGATCGAATCAGAAATGGAGAGATCCGAAGGAGAACCAAGGTAACCGACATAGCCCGAAGAATTGCCAAACTTAAGTGGCAGTGGGCAGGGCACATTGCTCGCAGAACAGATGGCCAATGGGGCCAAAAGGTTCTGGAGTGGCGACCGCGTACCGGAAGACGCAGCGTTGGAAGGCCTCCCACAAGTTGGACCGATGACCTTATGAAGGCCGCAGGAATCCTCTTGATGCGGGAAGCACAGAATTGGTCGTGTGCGAAGAAGTGGCGGTGCTTGGGGGACGCCTATGTCCAGCAAATGATGATATAAGAGTTGCCAAATATTTGGCAAGATTAATTCAGTTCCCTGTTAATTAATTCTTTATAGTAGGCTACAAATGTTTCCCTAAACAAAACTAAACAAACACTAACTCTTCCACAAAGTTAACGTTCATAATGTTATTACCACAATTATGTTGTACGCGCGTTTTTATTGGCCCGTCAGTGCCAAAGTATCGTCCTTGGTAACCCGGCAGGGTTGCAGGGTTCCCGGTAATGTGTGTAGGGGCCTTTAGTTTTACGTTCAACTTGAAATGGGTCAATTTGTGAGGTTTATGTGTGACAGATGAGCTGGTAAACACACAAACAAACAACTGTGAGCAGTGCCAAACAAGATCCAATGTACTTACACCAGATCATTCATTGTCAACATGCAATACCACCTTACCGCAGTCATGTGTTGATTTGATATTTCCTGCTATCAATAGTTTAAATAAAAAATCTAAACAAATTGTAAAGGATGATGTAGTATTATTTTGCGATGAGATTGGAAAGGACTTAGGCCACTTGTTAACCAATGAATATCCAGGACACTCCATAATAAATTACTGTATGCCTGGTTGTACTTTATTTAACATTATGAAAGAAATTATTAAATGTAATTTTAATCACAATACTACATTATTAATTTTTATGGGTAATAGGGGAAATGTAAACAAAGGAGAATTGCTCCAATATTATAGGACCTTGTGTAATCTTACTTTAAGAAAAATTGTGTTGTTTACATTCCCATATAGTAACAGTTTGCCACAGGAAGAAAATAACTTAAGATTTGAAATAAATATGGCATTGCATAATTGGACATTCAATAATAATCTGTTCCATTTAGTTGATATTAACAATTATGTTGAGAATAATTTGCATTTGACAAGAGATAGACATAATGTTGTTATGTACTATCTTTCTAGCCATTACAAAAGACAGATAGCTGTGTCGCTATCATATTTTTTTTCTATTACAGCCAAAAATTTGGCTAAACAACTTGCTTCTTTTGAGCAATGCAATGACTTTTTAAATAATTCTGCCAATAATTTGGCAACAAGTATTGACATTAATTATAATTTAAATTAGAAATTAGGACAATAGAGGAAACCTCTTGCTTAATCAATGAAGAAAATTTAAATACTGGTTTAAATCATCAAAATGTTACAAAAAGTTCTTCTTTGATATCTCACCCATCAAATTGTTGTAATTTAAATAAATGTAATAATAATACTCTAAAAATTGTTCATCAAAATATACAGGGTGTGATAGGTAAGGAATTAGAATTGGAGCTGTTCATGAACTGTAGTTATATTGATATCCTATGTGTAACTGAACATTGGTTGAAAGTCCACCAGTTCATGTTCAGCTTTAACAACCATCAGGTTGCCAGCTCATTCAGCAGAGTTAATATGATACGTGGTGGCTCTCTAATAATTGTTCGTAATAATATGAAATTTAAAGAACGTAAAGATATTGTGAGCCTCTCTGTTGAGCGAGTTATTGAAATAGCTTGCATTGAGCTTGAGCAGTTCATTGTAATGAGTGTGTACAGGCCCCCATGTGCTTCATATGATGTATTTGAGAAATATATGGAAGAAGTATTAATAAAGACTTCTAACAGTAATAAAACGGTTGTAGTCTGTGGAGATTTCAACATTAACATACTGGAAAAATGTGCTGTGGTAAATAAATTTGTAACTTTATTAAAGTCATATAACTTGTATAATACATTCTTTGAGCCGACTAGAATAACTGCCACCAGTGCTACCTGTATTGACAATATTTTTACAAACTTAAGACCTTCTAGCCATTTAATTATAAATGAGTTGGACTCTGATCACTGTGGCCAGTTAGTCACTTTCCCTCAGAAAACAGTCAGAGCTCAAAGAAAACTTGTGACTTTTGTTCCTGTAAATAACAGTCGCTTAGGACAATTTAAAAATAATTTAATGGAAAAGCTACCGGGTTTGCCTTATCATAACGACCCGGATCAAGCATATGCTTCATTATTTAACCTCATCAATTGTGAGTTTAGGAAGGTTTTTACCTCAAAAACATTACCTGTTTTTGACCGCGTTATATTTAGTGATTGGGCAACACCAGGTATTTACAAAAGTAGGCAGAGGTTATTTGAGTTGTATCATGAAAAAACATATAACCATGATGAAACTTTTAAAGAATTTGTTAAGAAATATTCAAAAACTTTTAAAAGAGCCTGTTCCTCAGCAAAAGCCATACACATTAAAAATAAAATAAAATCTTCTGGAAATAAAATTAAAACAACTTGGAATATTATTAATTCGGAAACGGGAAGAACGACAGTACGGAATCGTGACTTCCATCTAAAAATCAATAATGTAGATATTAAGGCAGACATGGAGGTGGCAACTGAGTTTGAAACTTTCTTCACTAATGTTCCCATTTTAACAACCAAAACTCTGTCATTGTCGTCCTCCACTTCTGCTTATTCAATACTTAAAGAATGTGTACCAGAATGTGACAAACTTTTTGAATTCACAATTATTAATGCTAAAGACATTATAGAATCTTTTAAAAAGCTTGATGTAAAAAAAACTGCTGACCTTTGGGGATTATCAGTACATACCATGTCTTCAATAATTGATGTTATTTCACCCTTTTTAGCAATAGTTTTTAACTCTTGTATTGCATCTGGTGTATTTCCTGATTTGATGAAACTTAGCAAAGTGATTCCACTGTTCAAATCTGGCAGCACAACTGATCCCACAAATTTTCGGCCTATTTCGATATTACCTACATTGAGCAAAATCTTTGAAAAATTAATTTTAAAACAAATGTTAGGACATTTCAATGTACATAATTTACTCCATCTGAAACAGTTTGGTTTTACTAAGGGTCGTTCAACTACAGACGCGGGCGTGGAATTACTGAAAAGCATATTCGAGGCCTGGGAGGAGTCGCAAGATGCTCTTGGCATTTTCTGCGACTTGTCCAAAGCCTTCGATTGCGTACATCATGATACTCTCATCAGGAAACTGTACCACTATGGTATGAGGGACAAGGCTCTTGACCTTCTGACTTCTTATCTGAATAATAGAATTCAGAGGGTCGATGTAAATGGCAAGAGATCTGCAGGATCTGCGGTCACCATGGGCGTTCCGCAGGGTTCAATTCTAGGTCCTTTCTTATTTCTAATTTATATAAATGACTTACCTTACCACATAAGGGATAATCACAAGATCGTATTATTCGCGGATGACACTTCCCTCATTTTTAAAATCAAACGTCAGTTAGTCAATTTTGAACAAGTCAACGATGCACTCTCTAAAGTTGTGCATTGGTTTAATGTAAATAATCTTCTCCTGAACGAGAAAAAGACTAAACTCATAAAATTTTCAACGCCAAATGTCAGGCAGCTAACTACCAATGTTCAAGTTAATGGAATAGAGTTGGACCCTGTTGAGTCAACAGTTTTTCTTGGAATAACAATTGACGGTAAATTACAATGGGGCCCACACATAGAAAAATTGTCAGGTAGGCTCAGTTCCGCCGCCTATGCTGTTAAAAAAATAAGACAGATAACTGACGTAGATACAGCTAGAATTGTTTATTTTAGTTATTTTCATAGTCTTATGTCTTATGGGATTCTTCTCTGGGGAACCTGTGCGGACATTAATACTATCTTTGTTCTACAGAAAAGGGCTGTTCGAGCCATTTACAACCTCGGTCCAAGAGATTCCCTTCGGGAGAAATTCAGAGAAATAAATATTCTGACTGTAGCCTCACAATATATTTTTGAAAACCTATTGTATGTACACAAAAATATATCAAATTTTAAGAAAATGTCCGATATTCATAGTTTAAATACCAGGAATAAACACAACCTTGCTGTACATCGCACACGTCTCCACAGAGTAGGCAACTCGTTCATGGGTCAATGTATACGCTTTTACAACAAACTTCCCATTGACGTTCGAAACTTACCCATTAAACGATTTAAAAACTGTATTAAAACCAAACTTTGTAAAAAAGGGTACTATAAAATTTCAGATTATTTAGAAGATAAAAAAGCTTGGGATTGAGCTGCTCGCTCTGCTAAGCCTTGTGAAAACCATAAAACTTGACATTTTGATTATTCATCACAATAAACCAGTTTTATATACATATTGACATTGTTGAAAATTATATTCAAACTGCACATGATTACTTTGTTAAGTATTATATTTTTTAATTATTGTGAATGTGAGGACTATGTGGATATTTTATTTTTATTTTTTCTCTTTCATTTATTTTTTCTTTCTCAGTTAGTTTTAATGATGGTCTGGCAGTTTGAGTAGTTGATGCGGCCTAGACAAATATCCTTTCTTTGGTATTGTTCGTCGAGTTGAGCTCCTTCAGTTTTGAGTTGAGCTCCACGATTACTGACAAATGCTTGCACTGACTGGATAGGTCCACTCAAATCTGTGTGGTTCTTTCCTCAAAAGACCATTTCAGACACTAATCCACATGGTCTTCATATGACTTGACCAAGATTATGTCTGGACTTTAAAAGAGACTATGACCTCTGAGTTTGTTTCGGCCTTTCTTCTCAGAGTAGTCAGATAGGAAACACCGACCTCATCTAGCTTATTTTTAATATTTCTTTATATGACGTGTAAAAGTGATTCCGATATCCTATTTACAGAATAAACAATTTCATTTCATTTCATTTCATTTCAGACGAATAACTGTGCACGTTTTTCTCTTTATACGGTACTTTAGAAATCGCGGGGCACATTTTAACGAGCTATTCGGTGTGACGCCAGAAAGACTATCTGACGGCGACATTTATTTTAGATTACCAGCGAAAGTGTGTTTTGTTTTGGGATTTTAATTGCTTATTTTGGTCTAGATTTCGTTTTAGATAGGGGTCGTTTGCTTGTACTTTATTTTTACTGGTTCCGGACTGAGAAAGAACATGGGTTTGAACCCGCCTCGAATTTAAATGACTTATTGGTGATGCACCCGAAATTACTCACCCGAAACGGGTGAATCGATACTCTTAAATAATATTATTTTAAGAAAAAGAATAAATAATGTTATTTAAGTGTCGATTCACCTGTTTAAATTGCAAAAAGAATAATGAAATCGACAGCCTGAAAACTGGAATTAAGATGTGCTACATAGATTTTTTTTTACTTTTCTTTTATCCTTTTGCTGAGAATTGTAGGTATACTGTGAGAAAATACTTTTACAAATTCACTCCACTTTGGTAATTCATAGAATTGTTTCTATAAAGTGCAGTTTTGCGGAAATTTCAGATCAAAACACCAAAAACCCTCCAAATACTTATTTTATTAATTTCAAACATAATTATGGCAAGTAAAATGTTGATTTCTGAAATTAAATCAGCAAATTAAGAATCACCAAATAACACTTAGGAAAATTCTCAAATGACAGCTCTGAAACGATTAATTATCTCCTTAACTTAAACTGACAAAAATTCCAAAACCACTCAAAAAAAGCTGCGAAATTAAAATTATAAAAAGTTATGCAACAGATTCTGTATGATAACATTGTTATAAATTAATGCGGTTGAGTGTACACGACGCCTCGAGGGAGAAATAAATTAGCTATCAGAGGTAAATTCAATCTTGCATTTTACCAGATGCCTTCAGCTTCGGGACGCAATTATGACTGAAAATGTGCGTAAATATCAACGAGCCTTCCTTAACAACATTATTAATATAAGCACCTGTTATTTTTGATGAATTTTGATGATGAAAATAGCCAGTGGTGGTAAATTGAGATCTGAATTTAATTTGCACATTATTCTGTTTGTTCGTTAACGATAAGTTTAAAAGGTGATGGTCGGAAAAGAATGAACAAAATACCCTGAAATAATTGGACCAAACTGTAGACTATCACCAAACCTCCAAATTGATATAATATAAATAACTAAATAACGACAGGTAGAGCAGAAAACGAATCCAGCAAATCAACGCTAAAATGTTTCTACCAACTTCTTACGAATATTATGTTCACGTGTCTTCAATAAAATAAATGAATAAAACAGAAAGAAGTACATAGAACGAATAATTATTTACACATAATATTTAAAGTCTCAATATGCCAAAAGCTCAAAGAAATAAAACATTTTATATTCCTTGAAAACCCTATGCTCCAATACCTACAAATAGATTTGCTTCTTTCATGTTGTTAAATAAATTAAATTAAAAAATACTAATTTAACGGCAGCTGTTAAAGCTCCCGTGAGGCTCTCAGCTCTTAATTGAGTTAATACGGTTTACGATGGGAAGAGCAATCAATATTCAATACACTTAATATGCAGTTTAAAAAACGTTTCTGCTTACAAGTGTTTTATTTTGATACTGGAATAAAACTTTGTTCATAAAAAAAATATGACGAAAGGATTCAAAATTCGAATTTGTGATTTAGTGATTTAAATATAAAAGTAAATTCTATTACCTACATACTAGGTCTGATAGAATTATATTATATTATATGCTTCAATTACAATAATTCGATTTTCGTTTCTTACTGTTACAATGTATTGCTTCGGTTTGTTTCTGTTAGGGCTTCGCCGCAGGCAGTATGCTTAGAACCTGAAAGGTTTACTCCTAATCTCAAAACAAACTGAATCCGTCTTATTACAAAACAAGATTTATCTTCAGACCTAGGTTTAATACCATTCCACAGCCATTATTCAGCCATTTTTTTATTTGGAACTATAATCCAACTACGGTAAAGTTCTTAATACCACACTGGAAACTAAGTACCGGACTTAGTTGTCATTTTTGTATAAAAACCTTTATTTCAATCTCAGTTACGTCTACGCTCGATGGTGTAAACCGTGTCAAGAGAAAAATCTTGTTTTATAATAAGACCGAATAAGTTCTAAGTACCTTACCAAAGTACATTATTTTTTAAATTATTTTTTTATCCCCCACCAACTCAGAAAATAACTAAACCACCAGCTTATTCTCAAAACATAACTGTAGAATCTCTTCTTCATAAAAATTACAGAACTGGAAAAAGACCCTCATAATTGCGAAATTTGGAATCTCCATAGTACGGGAGTTGGGCGTTATAATCCGGAATGTCATTCCTGTTTCAACACGCCGGTGACACTGCGCCAATCAAGGACGCGCTTTGAAACTGTGTGCTTAAATTAATTTTAGCTTTCCAACTTAGCAGCTTTAAAAATAAAATAATAGTACATTTGCTAGGATTTGAGGTTAATTAGTCACTATTCTGACACTTAAGCTTCACTTTTCTATATACTGTCGGTATAAATTATGAGTGTGAAGGTCAACAACAAGGCCGCAGTATCTGAACTAAGATTTTTCCTAAGTATGACAGGTAAAGGTTCACGTCAAAAGCTTCCGTAGCTATACATTTGCTGCTACATATTTCAAAATTATTTTCCTTTCATCACGAAACATGAAAACATGATTTCTATTTGACTTAATACTCCACATCCACATTCATACAATTATATCGTCAAACTATGCCAACTCTAACAAATGAGTTGGCATAGTTTTTGACACGTGTCCGGACCGACAAGCAAAACTTTAAATTGAAACCTTAATTACAAAAGTAATTTATAAAGAGAGAATTAAGGTAATAAATTACTTTAAATCTAATTCCAGCTGAAACTTATTAGCTACAAGTTGTGTAATTAAAGTAGCTTACAGTAATTGGTTGGGGAGTATACAGCCGCAAGGCAGACGCAAAAACGCACTTGATTCTAAGTCTTACCATGCACTGTGTCAGGAATTGTTCCGCGCTCCGAATTAAGTTAGAAAGTCCTGGATGGCCGGGCCGAACAGCCGATGTTGTAGATTTAATTACAATTCGTAATTACGCAACTTGTTTTGCTCTGGCCGTGGGGGGTAATTGACATTGAATAAGGATTAAGTAAGCGTTAATAGTTGCTTTTGAATTAAGGACCATTTCAGCTCTTTGAAATGACTTTAGCTAAGAAATAACTAATTATGAAACGTTGTTCGAAAGGCTTCAGATATTTTGTGTCAATTTAAAAAAAAAAACTAGCAGAGTCTCGGAAACATGTTTCGCAACTGCCTGCCTAGCCTTTTCCCAACTACGTTGGGGTCGGCTTCCAGTCTAACCGGATGCCGCCAAAAACCAGTATTTTACATAAAGCGACTGCCTATCGGACCTCCACAACCCAGTTACTAGATAACACGATAACTTGGCAAGTATCTTTAAATGTTATGTTTTCTTAATTTTTCAATGTTGTTTATAAATTTATTTTACGTTCCTACTATTTTTCATGTTTTAACTTTGTTAGCTTAGTTTTTAACTTTATTGTGCATGCTGTGGTTTCCTATAAGTGAAGGAGTACACTTACTTAATATCCGATGTTGCCCTTTAATTATGTGTCATGTATTGTGTACATCTTTTATTGGAGATCCTAAATAAATAAATAAATAAAGACTGGCAACAATACCCTCAATTAAATTCATTCATTGTTTCAAAAATAAAATATCCCATTTAAACATTTCTTTTCGTTTTCATCCATTAACAAAACCTTTCAAGCGAGAGCCGAAAGACCAATAAAAACAGCGCATAGGTAAACAAATTTTAGTAAGAAGAACGAGTTCTAAACCCATTTATGTATCTTCGAGCCTTTAACGAAAAAAGTTTCATAATATTTCCCGTTCTAAGTAAAAAAGTAAACAAGCGGAGTATAGAAGGCAATCAGAAGTTAGGTAAACAACTTTTCGACAGTTAGTGAGGAGGGTGGCGTCTTGCTAAAATATCTTATGATATTATGTTAAATCTTATAGGGCTCGAGGTGAACGCCTAAATGCGTTACGACATTCGGAAGGATGTAATGCGACGAGAGAAATATCTTTTATTTAAGGAGGATATTCTCGTTTCTTGAGTGAACGTTTCGTATTGGGAATGGAAAACAATGAGCTTAATGGTTGAGATGCTTGTTGTAATGCCGTTTTTTAAAAACGTATCTATAAATTGTGAGCAATTGTTTGAAAAAAGAGAGCTGATTTATTTATGTACTCTTATCTTATTGGTTATGTTTTTCAGAAAGGTAAGTTACTGGCAACCGGTGTGCGTGTATGATCAGATCACAGACTACAATTACATTGGACCAGATGTAAGAATATAAGAAAAGCATAGCAGATGGTGTTCTGTTACGCCCATGGGAAGTAGGCGTGAGTATATGTAGATAAAAAAATTATAAATATATGCCATAAGGTACAAGCAGAGCCATCTATGTTTTACTTTATAACATCACTAAATTCAATAAACTGTCAGTCGATTACGAAAAGCTAACTTAAACAAGTTAGCTTTTCGTAATAAAGTAATCGTAATCGAAAATGGAGATGTTTTGACTGAAGTGCTGGGCCCATAACCTATTAAAACTAATAGGTTATGGGCCCAGCACTTCAGTCAAAACATCACCATTTATTCATTATATTTTTCTGGCAAAATGTCGGTGTACAACAGGTACACCTCTGCATAACTCTTTGGGGAAAACAGGTGTGATGTTGTTCAATCATCTAAAACCAATCAATCTGCCTAGCCTTTTCCCAAGTATGTTGGGGTCGGCTTCCAGTCTAACCAGATACAGCTGAATACCAGTATTTTATATGGAGTGACTGCCCATCTGACCTCTACAATCCAGTTACTGGCGATACCCCTTGGTAAGACTGGTTGTCAGACTTTCGGGCTTCTGACGACCCGTTACGACTGTCAAAGTTCCACGAATGACAGCCGGGACCAACGGCTTAACGTACTTTACGAGGCACGGAGGAGTCTCGGTATGTAAAGATGGTCACCCATCCAAGGACCAACCCCGGCAAGCGTAGCTTAACCTCATGGATTGATAAATCATCTAAAACCATTATCTTATAAAGTTAAACATAACACTGTCAGCACCTAAAGCATAAACAAAGATAAAGTATGCTGCTGTCTCGAGTTATCACATAATCCTTTATTCAACCATTACGACTGGAAAGTCTTTGTTTTTTTATAACCACACTACAAACTTATCTGCAGGCAAATTCAATAAAAACCAAGCCATAACAAAGTTGTTTTTCACTACTCATCTCTCAAAAGCGAGTGCCTACCCCTTAATTACAAAGGAAGGTATTTTCAATTTATTTCGTTATTTTCCTTTGAAGAGAACATAAATAAAGTGTTTTGATTGAAAGTAGAGGAAAGCTTAGCATTTAACAAATTATTTTAATTTGTACCTCGTTCATTCGAAATGCTTCCTTTATATCAAACATGATGTTCTGTTTTGATGTGAATGCGTGACTAATTAATCCATTTTCATTTATAACGTATATTTGTAATTTAGTTCTGATTCATTCGCTTTTAAGGCAGCGTTTTATGATATATCCGTAGCAAATCAGCGGATTAGATTTAAATGTATTAAACGGATTTCAAAAACACTCTGTATAAAAACCATGGAAATTATATTTATTATATATTTATTCCTTTTTAAGGAAATTTCTCGCCGACTGGTCGACACTTCACGCAATCAGAGGGCTGGCTCGTTTTTTGGCCAAAGAATTAGCATTGCTATTCAACGTGGCAATGCTGCCAGACTTCGGAGCCTAAGTGTCCGTTTGTTTTTTGTATTTATTTGTAAAGTTAGTTATTGTATTTAGTACCTAGTGTAAATAGTTATTTGTGTTAAATACTGTAAAACATTTGAATAAATAATGCACTAAAATTTATCAGAATAACGTAAAAATGTGATGAGCATATATATTAATTTCTTAGAAAAAAATGGATCGTTAAGTTCCTTAGATATGTTTTGCCAAGACATATTCTTATACACAACATATTTCCACAAAAACTGAGCTAACATAAATACTCTCTGAATGACATAACACGGTCACATAAATTAATAACATCTCTGAAATATGACCTAGCAAATCCCCCATCACTGAAACAAATTATTATGGAAAGCGATTCCATATTTACTACCCGAGCCACGTGTTTACGATTGAGTCATCAATTGCCACGTCTGGCAATTGTTCCATTCAAATAAGACTCCGTATCTTAATAGTTCTGCATAGGAAACGGTGATATACCGCTTATGAAATCTCCACATTGACCCTTCTTTCATATAAATCATAGATGGATAGGATTACCTCGACTGTATTTTACGTCGCATCCACAGAAGGGCCCGATATGAAATATGGTGTACTTAGTCTAAGTAAGGCCCCGAATGATGAATTATTTATCATTTCCATCTGCAAAATGACAAAGAAAATTTTAGTCGAAGATATTCTTGCAAAGTTATGGCGGTAATAGTGTTTATGATAACACTAACCGTTCAAGACATTATCGTAAAACATCGGATTTTGGGACCTCGTTTTGTACCTGAAATACGGTTATACATCACTATTAAGCGTTACATACGATAAAGGCATGTACTGACCGTGTATATTATATAAGAACCGTCAAGGTTTTATGTGACCTCTACAAACCCTAGGACAAATATTTAAAGACGGGGTCCAACCCCTGAAAACCTTGCCGAAAACTTTTCGAGGAAACCTAAACAAGTCCTAAGTATACAGAGCGAAACTCTGCTAATTTCAAAAAGTTGAAGCCAAAAAGTATTCACTACAGTATGTTCATAAAATATACCGTCCAAATAAAATTACACAATATAAATTAACAAAGGAAGAGTTTTCTTTGTCGGCGATACTTTAAGCTTGTGGTTTGCCAAGTAAAATCCGAAGTTCAACAAAATGTGAAGGTTTATTTGAGTTTAATAACTCAAGTTTACGTGGCTACGTTAATTCTCGCGGTGCCGTAAAAAGAGTCGCAGTTTATGTGCTGGTACCGCGTTATGTTAGTTAATAATACACTGTGCAAGTGAGGGACAGAAAACATATTAATTTTGTACAAGCTTTTTAGGGTTCCGTACCTCAAAAAGAAAAAAACGGACCCCTATTATGTTAACTCGTGTGTCTGTCCCAACCAATTTGGTACGAATCTACTTCAAGTTAAATTTTACCCACTTCCCGGTGTCCGATTCAGCTGAAATTTTGCACATATATGTAAATTTGGTGCCAATGCAATATTATTAAGACATGGAGCTGATCTGATGATGGAGCCGGAAGGTGGTCATGGGAACTCTGTAATAGAACGACGCAACCCCGTCGAGTTTGAGCTCGTTTGATTTGTCTTGATAATGACTCTGGTCCTAGAAGATATCCAGGGTCTGATGACGGAACCAGAAGAGGGGGGGGCCTGGATGGTGGCTATGGAAACTCTGTAATAAAACGACACAATCGCATCGAGTTTGGACTTTCTTGACAAGGGTGATTGCCGAAATGATAATGAAACTCCTTCGTCTATGTAAAAATCATCCCTTAACATAATTATATATTTTCAAACCATGAAACTTCATACCATAATTATATTAAATCTATGTGTACTTGTCACAGTTTGACACTGTTATTTGAAAATATTGTTAAAGCCAATTATTTTTAAAGGAGTAACCGTGGAGTTTTTTGCCGGCTCTTCTTCATAGGAAACGACCAATTGGAACCGTGCACCTAGCTTCTGACGTTTCATAAGTGCCCATTTAGGTTTATGTGAAATAAAATATTTTGAACATGAATTTGAGTTTTCAAATAAAAGCGTGGTACATTTTTACAGCAAAAAAGAAAAGAGCATTAGGCTCTATTTCTTCGCTGCGGCAGGCTTGATGTACCGATGAAAATTCAAAAATGTAAATACGGTGGTGAAAACTTTTGGCCAGTAGCTATGACTGTTAAAATTTCTGTTCTTATTACAAAAATTCATGTTGATAATTTTCACCCAATCCCATTAGAACAGAGGGGAAAGAACAAAGGGTTCATGTTTCAGAAACACTCGGACTACCAACAAATTATTCGTGAAATCACAAACACAGTCTTGACGTGTTCAATACGATTTCTCGGAAACCAATACAAGGCTTTGTACAACCGATATTTGACAGCCCACAATTTCAATACCATGTGTACCATGTAATAATATGTTATGTAGTGTGTCTTTTGTAGATTTCAGACAAAAGAGTAGACGTATAGCCCTTCCTCCAGCTAAAATATCAAATACACAAAACGTTTATTCCGAAACCGGTTTAGATGAACAATCGAAGAGCGCACAGTAACTGGTGGTTGCAGTCTGTTCGATGACGAAATCTTGCAATCTATTCGCCTATCTCCGAAACAAAACAGAGAACGTTATCGGGCAAATCATGAAAAATCAACAACAAAATATCCGTAGCGTTTATTGTCTAAGTCTCTATTGTCTGAGTGAAGTATTAAGAATGTTGGCCAGTCAGCTGGCCAAGGTGAGCCGGAAGCACGTTTAAGTATCGCCAATCATAGAGGCTATTACCATGCTCCCTAAGTCTTACCGGCCAACTCATCTTCACAAAGTTTTGGTTCAAGAAATAACAGCTGCTCCAATACTACGCTTCCACGCAAAGTGAACTTACTGTTCCCTGTTTGTGTACGCGATATAAAGCTAATAAAACCAGTTTAGTACTCATTGCCGTACACCGAATCTGGCGAGGAGTTCAACAACTTACTAGCAACTTGCCCTGTCGGAACTAATAAGTAAATGCTATGCGTCCAACTTACCATAACTATGTTGAGATGCGGACATTTGAAACAACGTTCACTTCCGAACTGTATCGATTTTCTGTCTAAAACTGTTATGGTAAATCATTAGTTACGTTAGTACAGTGGGCTTCAGAGAAAACTCACCCCTTGCATTGTTTTTTACATTGCTAGTGGGTGAGGTTTCTCTGGAGCCCACTGTTCTTGGCATAGTTTTACCCTTCCAAATACATTATAACATATTGTGTAAGTTTGACAATAGGTATTGGAGCTTTTAAGACCTCTTTTATATTCTGAATTAGTAAGTCAAAATTTAACGTTTTGAAGACGCAACTTATCCCAATTCGAATCGAATAGGGCTGATTTCATGTAGTCATTTTATGAAACCCATGAATGTACCTATAAAAAATACAAAATCGAACCAAAAAATTAAATAACATTGATTCTCGCCGAGCGGTCCTGTGTTTCATATACTAAAGCTCCTCGGGTGTTCAAAGCATTCCCATGCCAAATATTCGCCTCGCTTTTCAATATTGGCAGTGTAGAACGTAGTTTGCCTAAAAATCGCGAAAATGGAACGGAAATGGGGAGTGGTGTCACCAGCGCAATATAAGCTGCAGAGCTGTAAACAGTTCAGTACCAGAACTTAGAGCGCATCTTGTGGCGTTTTTTCATCGCTTTAAAGCGCTGCTGGTTTGTGTTGTCATTTTTCAATGCCTTCAGCGTTTGCGTCTAGCTTAAGGGTTGTATAGATCAGACCACAAATGGTTTACTAGACTATTTTACTATGCTTTTTGTTGGTAAACGCATAATTTTAGCACGACTGGACCAATTTGGTCGGGAAAACTGAAAGTTTTTATTGTATGGACAATACCTGTCAGGTTAGCCAGTTTACTAAATTATTATTAGTATTAACTAATACCACGCCTTTCGGAATTAACATTTAGCAATAACACACCGAAAAATCAACAAAACTAAAATCATCTTTAACATTAACCGAACGATTGACAAAATGAAGTCATTCGGATTCAACCACACATCTAATGAGAGCCTCCATACAGATGACGTCATTACTAACCGCTGTAAAACCGCTTTGTAACCGCATAGTTAACGCGCGTTACCGTTCGTATAAATGCGCATAGCCCTTAACTAGAGCTGGGCCGACTATGAGTTCCGCCGACTAGTCGGTGGCAAAAACGATCAATGGCCAAACCAATCTTTGCTGTCGATGGAGTTCGGGTGTACAAAACTAAAACTGTGATTCTAAATCAAATAATATACAAAAGGTTACGTAGGTACATTCTTTATTCGAGTTGTAGAAGCTTAAGTTCAATGAGAAGTGTCTATTCAAAGGGAGATATTTCCTCCATTAAGTCATCTTAGTTTTTTTTCAATAAAATTTGACGGTGGGTTATTGTGATTTTTCTTTTACTTTTCTTTTATTTTTTATTTTTCCTGCATGTTACTAATATAGTCTTTAAGGAAGATGTAACTAACACCCTATGGGCCTTGATGCCTGACAATAAAATATTTTTATTTTATTTATTTATTCACTCGAATGGCGATTTTTGTTTAAATTTTTATTAATAATTAAATTTTTAATAATTATTAAAGTTTGGAAATAACCACTTTTGAATGAGATTTTAAAAAAATCACTCCTTCTGTTTGCGATTCTCGTACTCCACAATTTAGGTTCTCCAGATTCATTTTTGCAACAACACACAATATCGAGAAAGAAAATGTCAGTTTGAATAGATATTTTTTTTTTTTTTTTTGATTGATATATTTTGAATGTAATGGAAATATCTCTCTTTGAACAAAACCATCACTTAAAATATTTATTTTATAATAGAAACAACGCGATCTGATGCAGTCTAAAAATCACAGATGATGTAACCCAGACTACAGATAAAAACAAAAATCTATGGAATGTAGAAATATCTCCCTTTGAACGGACACTCCTTATTATTGATTACCTTTCTATCAAAGTTTCTTTGTCTAGATTATATGTATTATAAAAAACTCCAAGTTTAATTTTAAAAAGGTTACGATTTTTATCTTAATCACCCTATTTTGAAGCATAGAAATATGAATTAAGTAAAGGGTCGACTAGTCGGCGATTTATGCCGAATAGTCGCCGACTAAAAATATGGCCGGATAGTCGGCTTTCCTGAATAGTCGTTACATCTCTACCATAAACCCGTGGCGTGCAGATTGGCCAATTCATTTTCTAGTAAATAGTGCCGTAATTCAGTGCCTTGTTGATGCAGAAAAAGTTGAAATGAAAAGACTTGGTGAATGGTTTCGTCTCTTTACATTTGAGGTGATTTTTCTGAGGTGAATAAGAAAGAGAGATTTTTTAATGGTTGTCATTCCAAACTTGTGTGAGTTTGATATATTTTTAATAGCTTTAGTTCCCTAAGTAATAGCCATTTGATCATCAATGTCATTCTAAGCTGACTGTCTTTTAAGATACAGGCCTCCTAGTTTAAGAGACAGGGCTTATATTTTGTCATATAGATTTTTGTAGCCTTTCAACGTTTGTACAAACAATTATGTACACGTTTAGTATATCTACTACTATGTTCAACCTGTGTCTATGTATTATTTTTGGATAAAAATAAACATATTAAGCTAAATATGTACTTAGTTATCTAAACGTATTTTTTTATTGGTTATCGATAAATTAATAAAGTTAGGAGGTACTAAAAATTATACTTCTAGTTCATAAATAATTCATCCGAACAATAAGTGTATCGCAGCAACAAAAGAAATCTATTAATTTCATACTTTACCGTAATTACGAAGGGCTTTTTACGCATTAATATGCTAACGTTACAAGGACAGTGGCCCACATTCGGGTAGCCATAAAATCTTCACATTTTCGGACACAAAGGACCCACAACAAAAGCCTGGTCACTCAATAAGAGAAAATCCCTCTGAATATTTTTTTTTGATCTCTCTTATCCTTTATTTTTGTAAAAATATTTATATGAAAGAGTTTCTTGTTTCATGAGATACAGCCCGCTGACAGACAGACGGACGGACAGCGGAGGCTTAGTAATAGGGTTCCGTTTGCTCTCTTGGGTACGGAACCTTAAAAATGATTCGGTTACTGAAAATATGAATATTTACCTACTAAAATGTGTGAAAGTTTTATTGCCTACTTACTGTATGAGATATACAGCGGAATTCCTCGTATTACTCATTATATTTAACACTTACATAATGTTACGAAATATATATTAAACTTATACACTTCCCAGAAAGTTATTCTATGGCAAATACTAGTATATATAAATATAATAAAATTATTTTATAGAATTTATTAAAGTCAGTAGTTTACTAACATATTTTATTGGGCCAGAAAATATTCAATGAATTGCCTGAGCAAAAAATGACGAGAAAATAATTAACTCTTTTAAATAATATTCAATTACTTTTTAATAAAGTAAGAAAAACAAAAATTGTAGACGAACAAATCAACAAAAACAAAACAAGAACTTACCAACTCATCTTACCAAACTTAATCCACCGAAAACCCATTTTGCAACCAATGAGGCCTAAACTCTAAAACTTAAAGGAGAGGAGGACCAAAAAAAGGTTAATAAAACTCAACCTAACTCCCGTTCATACCGCTATAAACAGTTTACTTCAATACCATCGTAAAAATGAAGAACCGAGGTTCAGTAATAAAAGTCTTTGTTAATATTTTTAATACGTAATACGTTCAGGGTCGACCAGTGACTTATCGCATAAATTCTCTTATTAAATTCTGTGTATTTTATTTTATCACCATATGCAGAGTTGGGACATAAATAAGCTGTTTTACTAAAGATATAAAAGTGAAAGATGTTTTGGTCGAGCTGCGGTCAACGCGGTCTGCTATAACGCGATACTTCTGAACAAAACACTTAATTTCAGGGATTTTACTACAGATTTCTCTAACATATTCAGAGGGTGGATTTTTGAGATGGGGCAGTAAAGTTGTAGTTACAGGAAAATTCGAAATTCACAGATTTTGAAAGAATATGAAAAAAAAATAGTATTTTTTGATCCATATAAGATGACAGGATCGAATGGCATCAAAAAAGACCGTTTTCTTGAAGGGAAACCGGTTGAGGTACCTGTCCTTACTGCCCCATGTCAAATATCCAACCTTTATACTTACACAGTGCTACAGTTAAAATGAAAACACCAGAGTAATGCTATATTATCATTGAGTAACATAAGCTAATGTTTTATAAAAATTCAAAAGTCATTTATTCAAACTAGGCACAGTGGGTGGGTTTTTATCAGCACTTTTCGAACGTCAAAATTACATAAGACAGTCCCTCAAAACGCCCGCCCTACACCACTTCCTAGTGCTTTAGCTGGGACGAAGTGACACAAGCAACTTCCCAGCGCGCAGTGTAAGTATGTAATGTGGTCGCACCGCTGTCTCAGGAAACTCAAGTTTAAGATTTGGCTTAGCATGATGACGTAACCCTTTGCTACGCCGTAGTAATTTGCTACGCCGTAGCAACAGACTACGCCTTCAGACGAAGAACTTCATTAGAGAATCCGATATTACACTGCTATTCATAAAATAACCAGGTATATTTCTCACTAAAATAACCGCACACATAAATCAGTTTCATAAAATCCTATTTCAACAAAACCCAAAGGCTCTCAAAACTAACCCTACGCCTTTAATAGGATCTAGTGGAGCAATAAATTAGTAGAACGAACATTAATACCAGTTTGAAATAGTGTTTCCCTACTAACCACACGATGAAAGTTATTAGTTTGCACTTCTGTTTGCGGATTGCACTTCAAACTGTATGTTAGAGAGACTATCAATTAAACATATTTAATTAATTCATGTCGATTTGTAGATATCGTGAAACGGGAATTCATTAAGAGTATTAGATATTTATTTTGAGGTTTTATTTATCTATCTTTACACTAACATTATAAGGAGAAAAGATTTGTATTTTTTTTTGTATTGAATAAACTCAATAACTGCTGGAGCGATTTAAAAAATTCTTTCACCAGAGTAATGCTATATTATCATTGAGTAACATAAGCTAATATTTTATAAAAATTCAAAATTCAAATGTCATTTATTCAAACTACGTAGGCACAATGGGTGGGTTTTTATCAGCACTTTTTGAACGTCAAAATTACATAAGACAGTCCCCAAAACACCGACCCTTCACCACTTCCTAGAGCTTTAGCTGGGAAGAAGAAGTGGCGCAACAAACAGCCCAGCAGCACTGCTGTCTATTCAGTTAGAAAAAAAAAACTTGATTCTAAACAATACTATGCAAAATAATTTACGTTACTCAACACAAAACAGTAAATAAAATTATTTGCTATAATGACAGCTAGCACACGCCAATATACCAACAAAACGATCTATACTCAAGCGTAAATAAAAACTCAAAACGTAAACAATAAAATGAAGATAGCACGCGGGCGAAGCTGCTGACGGAAGCAAGTTTTTTATATACCTAGTTGTTTTGACTCATTGGTCCTTTGCTAATGGTCACTCATGAGGTTGTCACCTCTGACATGGGGTCCAATTTGTGGTCACGCAAAGTGATTCTGAATATTTCTGTATGAAAATCTTCTTATCATATTTTTTTTTACATAGTAATATTATCATTCCGCCAGTATTGCTCGAAAGGGTAGTCAGAGGCACTCCTCTGATTGTAAAAATGTAGGGGCACCATACCACACTTAGTCCAATTCTGTAAATGTAAATCCTATGTTATAAGGGACGGGCGCAATCCGTAGGAGAACCAAGGTAACCGACATGAATAAGAACAAGAATTGCCAAACTTAAGTGGCAGTGAGCTGGGCACATTGCGCGCAGAACAGATGGCCGATGGGGCGAAAAGGTTCTGGAGTGTCGACGTAGCGTTGGAAGGCCTCCCACAAGGTGGACCGATGACCTGGTGAGGGCCGCAGGAATCCGCTGGATGCCAGAAGTACAGAATCGGTCGAAGTGGCGGTGCTTAGGGGAGGTCTTTGTCCAGCAGTGGCCGTCTTTCGGCTGAAATGATGATGATGATGAGATCGCGATGTATTCCATCAGCTTTTATGACAAGTCTTTTACAGTTCAAGCAGTTCGGTTTGTAACAAAACTCCTCTGAAACGGCTTGACCGATTCTTATGAAATTTTGTGTGTATATTCAGTAAGTCTGAGAATAGGATTTATCATACCCCTAAGTGATAAGGGTGATCCACCACAATTTTTTTTAAATTTATTTATTGTGAGAGGTCTTTCAACGCTATGTCTTCTGGTACGCAGTCACCATTCCAGAACGAAAGGTTCTGGACACACTGACATTGCTCGCAGAACTGATGAGTTCTGCGAGCAATGTGCCCTGCCCATTGCCACATAACTATGGCAATTCTTCGGGCTGTGTCGGTTACCTTGGTTCTACTACGGATCTCTTCATTTCTGATTCGATCACGTAGGAAAACTCCAAGCATAGCCCTCTCCCTTCCCTTTTGGTGACTTTTAGCCTTCTGATAAGGCCCCTTGCGATCTCCAGTCTCAAGTTTTCCAATGACCTCAGATATCTACAATGTGTGTCATGAAGGAACTTAAAACGTTCTAGATAAGAGGAGGTTGTAGGATCGCATAGAATACTGTAGAGCTGAAAAAAGCTAGGAAAATTCTGGCGAAGACATATGGGAAGCCATTTGAGCCTTTTATAAAATTCAGAAATGTGATCTTATTTGCGCAGGCCAAATATAAATCTTATGCAAAAGTAATAATAGTAAGTGTATTAAGCTAAATAATTGTACCCAAAATCATCAGTAACCTATACTATAATAATAAGTACTGGTATGATATTCAATTTGAATAATGGAATAATCCAGTATTCAAATTGAATATTTAATTAAATTAATATTATTTTTTTACCAATTCCACTAATTTTGACAAATTATACAAGTTTGTGTCGAGTTATTTATCTTTTATAACTCAATTGTTTAGAAGGAAAGTCGAAACTTAATTAATTTCACAAGTTCATTTATCAGCGGCGAATGAAATTGAACGTTAATATTCGTCCAATGCCGTTCTATCTGTTGATTTGTTAAAACTGGTATAATTTGTTTTACAAAGTTTATCTTTACAAATTGAAGTGTAAATAAAGATATCGTGTATAATCTAGAAGTGTACCCAGTTGATGACAATAGACTCCGCAATTACAAATAACTTACAAAACAGTACACCCACAATATAATGTGGGTCTAGGTACTATAAATCTCTGCCCCACCCTTATGGGAATACATCATGATATTGTGTTAGGTACCCTTTATATGTAAAATCGAATAGCAAGAATAACTTCTCAGAAACAGCTTTTCTGTTTCCATGAAATTCAAGGTATTGATACAATAATTATTCGCCAAAGGACATCAGCGTAGTGTAATCACCTAAAAGCTAACCGTAACGTATGAAGTCAAATACTGTTTACAAGCCCACACAAACAACATAGGTACATAATCACAATGGACCAACATAAGTGCCCCGTACCACGAAACCGCCAAACTTTAGCGCATACTAAAGTGCCCCTTACCACGTTACTACTCATTCCTCTTTTTAACTTGAACGCAAATGTTTGCCAAATGGCCTGGCCAAATCGTCCATAACGCGAACTTTTCCTTTTTCGGGTCTTTTATGGTGAACAGAAATTCAATTTCCATGGTATGGAAAAATTGTGAGATTACCCCGTCCTTTGTATGCCAAAAAGTTTTCGGGTTTTGGTAGTGTCACGATGTTTGACTCCGTAGTTAAGTTTTAGGAACTATGATTTGTCAAGCGAGGGAATTCAGTTATGAGCCATTTTGCGATCATAAAGTTATGAAATAGTGCCTTAAACTATAACTCTAACCTCCTAGAAGAGCGGTGGTCGCCACATAACGGCCGCAGTGGTGGCTGTAATAAAAATGATGGCAGCGGGGTTTCACTGGACAGTGTCAAAAAACGTTCTCTTGGAAAACGCAACGACTTTCTTAAGTAACGTTCCAGTGACCCCATCCGCCAGAAAATTTTGAACGCTGTCTGGGGGTCACCGCTCTTCAAAAACCGTGGCTTACAAAACGCTTTTCGAAGTAAATAAAAACAAAACAAGAATTTCGATTTCTTCATTAAGACAAAAATCTTACATGACTATCAGATGAGTTGATTGTCTACTTACATTTTTATGAAGATTGGATTTATTTCTGAAGCATGTAGCGGAGAAGCTCACTAGCTTAATTATTATTTCAAAAACTATTGCAGTCATCACGATTACTTCGATTCTTTTTCAACCGACTTTAAAAAAGGACGAGGTTACAGCGGTGTATGTATTTTTTATTTTTATGTATAAAAATACATAAAAATAAAAAATACATACACCGCACATGTATTTTTTATTTTTATGTATTTTTATCAATATTTTCGTCAATTGTGGACCGACTTTGAAAATTCTTTTTTCCTGTAGTGGATTTTATAGTAGATTAAATAACTTTAATTTCGGAAGTTGGTAACAAAAAACTAAAATACAGATCCAAAGACACCGACTTCCAAAATGAAAGTTATTTTACACTTTGTAGTGTTTTTTTATTTTTTTTAATAGTAGATTTGTGCTGTAAAATAGTTTTTTGTTTTAAAATAAAAATTGAACCTGTATTTAAATACACACTAAGCTATTAATATTCTCGAAATATTCCACGAAACCTGATTTAAAACAATGACGTAATGAATGCTTACATTATTTATTATAAATTATAATAATTCAGTAGGTACGTCCAGCAATTGCTGTATAGCGGGATTTAATAATATTAACACAAAAATACTCGTTTGAGCGTGAGCGTTTCAATTATTTTTTGCAAATGACTTATATTATTTTGTTTGCAATGAAAACATATTAGCACGCCATAAGATTTACATTCAAATTAAACAAACTTTTTCCACGAAATATGTGTTTCCACGAAATTGAATCATATTATTCAAAAAAGTGTTTCATACTACCCACACATAAATAAATAAACACGAGTTTATTTATCTGTACTTGTATTTCTCACAAAATTATTATTCGGCCTCTAATTATTTCATATTTTAGTTAGCAAACTTTATCATCAAAATAATCTCGACTTGAGTTAATACACAGACAAAAATATCTGTGAATTCTACAGGACTACCATTAAAGGACTTTTATATATGTATTATTTAAATCTGTCTTGGAGCTCAGAGCAGCAAATTATTTAAGGTACACGCACACACGTCAGTCACGTCAAGGTCAAGTCACCGATCGGTCACGTCAAATAATATAGTTACGTAGAAGTTGTAGGACGTTAGCTACACACATCAGTCACGTCACTACCGTCGTGTCTCAGTGGACGTCGGCGTCGCGTCAACGGTAAATCAAAACTTGTTATTGCTACGAACGAAACAGGCGTTACTATGACTGACTGACTATCTGTTCACACACGTCCCACGTAATTGACGTGACTGATCGGCAACTTGACGTTGACGTGACTGACTTGTGGGCATAAACCTTTAAGGTCCGCTACCTAATTTGCTTTGTCAATAGGACTTCGCAGGCTATTGTTAAACATGACTGCGCTCATGCTGGTAGGAGAAATGTTAAAATTGTAGGGTCGAGAAAAGTACGTAGATAAAGACTGCTTCCTTGCTCGAAACCTCCATTGGGTTCTCACGTAAAACTATAATATAATCTCGCGAATTTTAAGAAGAATAAACCCTGCCACAATGACGATTTGCGAGCGTGTTCCTTAACCAAGCGTAGCGAGCACGCCAGTTGTTCGCAACGTGTTCGTCGCGTTTGCATAACGAGAGCAATTGACGTGAGTGTACAAGAGAGAGTGAGACACGCAATTGTACAATATTGTGAAATCGCTGGGAACACGTCGCATAGTCGCAGCTAGCTCGCTTCGCACCCGCGGAGTGCACGTTCACAAATCACTTCGTCGCAAACACTGGCAAATCGTCAGTATGATAACACTCTTGCGCACCTCACTACATACTTAACAGTTATATCATCGTATTCCCGTAAAATTAAGAGCGTTTATTCTGAAAGTCGGTAACGTCGCAAATAGATGTCAAATATTTCGCTGTTTCGATTAATTTAGATTATTTAGGAAATTAAAAAAATGTGCCAACTAGATATTAATAATGAATTACAATTATAAATTTGATGTTGTAACCGTTTTAGGTGTAAAAAGGCATTTGGAAAGTTTCCAAATACTTTTATTACATCTAAAACGAATTATTCAGTACTTAATACGATATTAATTATTGCATTACATAACCAATATTTTAGTTCACTAGTTAACCACATTTCATATGTCCATACAGTTATATTGCCAAATTAATCAAAACAGGTAAATATTTGAGAGCTATTGCCAACTTCTAGGATAAACGCTCTCACAGATTCGAAAACACATTCAAACTATTTAACAGCAAACAAATGTAATCTCAAAACGCCATTACCTACAGATAGAGCAAATAAGCTCCTTGGGTGCATTTGGTACGGATGTGTTCTGTTTTACTTCTCACAGTTTAAGCTAAAGATATCTGCTTGCCAAGAAACCGGCGAACTCATTAGTAAAACCAGAACGGGCGTCGTAATTCGCCACAATTAACAACTTGTTTGTAATCTAGCTTGATAGTTGTAGTTGTAAGTTATACGGACGGCGACACGTGAGGAGATTTTGTAGGGGTGTGTGTGTGAGTGATAGGGTGTGTATGTGTGTGTGTGAGTGAGTGTGTGCTAGGGTGTGTGTGTGTGTCAATAAGGTTGTTAGGTGAATGATTCGACACTTTCTTTTTAGACTGTTGCGTAAGAACGGGCTTGAAGAAATATTGCTTTAGCAGCATGGTGGTCTTGGTGAGAAAACTGATTTGAGTTGCAAGTGTGTTATCGTTATCACACAAAGAGATGACGCTCGCTGTTACCTTTTTCTTGAGAATTTGTTTTCATGATAAGTAATCTTCTAGCTACACGATTATCTTGAGAAGGAAGAGGATACCCATTCTTCATACTGAACAACACACACGTTACATGAATTTTTTACAGACCCTATATTATTCCAATACCTATAAAATTTATTAATAAAACTATTTGTTTAAATGTTTAATATTGCCCGACCGGCTGTTCCGGATCTTGATATTATGTGATCAATATCAATGCCCTTGAAAATATCCATTCCAACTAAACATTCTGGAACATAAAGTAAAATCGCTTTACTTTCAACATACAATCGAACCCCGACATTCAAACATCAAGCAACTGCCACGTTTGAATTTTAAACAGTCCAATAAATAGCATATCGGTTCGTTATAAAGATCCCGTATCCAATTACATATGATTAGCGTTTCACAAATACAAGTTGATAGCAATTAATTTGTAAACCCTTTGACGGCGGCATGATATTTATCCTTTATGTATTTAGGGTGATTACACACGCTACTGCGCAAACTTTACTCACGTTATGCTGTACTATGTTTGATATAAGATCTCGGTGACGTCATAATTGAGTTCTTCGTTGAACGTCGTATGCTGTCCAATTTTTAAAGAATTTTAATGCGTGTGGGGTTTATATATACCTAATCATTTGTAGGTTTATTATTTTTAATATAACATCACGCCTATTTTCTACGAAGGGTTAGGTCGAGATGTACATACACACACACACACATACACACACATTAGTACACTCACATTTTGCCAGTTATTTCTAAGTCTCATGTAATAGAGGGCGAGCCTATTGATGTAATATATGCCAAAAATTCCTGATGGATAACCCAACATCACTTTGCCCGACCTGGGAATCGGACCCAGGACCTCATGTGCAGCAGTATCGCTTGCGACCACTAGACAAACGAGGCAGTCTTGTAATGTACATTTTTTTAATGTTGTCTTGGTTTCATTTTATTTTTATAATCGGCTTAGGTACTTAATTTATTAGGTACGGTACAAAATTCGAAGTCCAACAAAATCAAATAAATGAATAAAAACAAAGTGGTTAAATATAGAGAATTAAAAAAAAACTGGTTAAGAGCGAGCTGGGCTTAAACAATCTAGGTTCCGAATCAAACTGAGCAGTGGTTCCACTACTCAGTTTGATTCGGAACCAAGATTATCAGCCTTGATTGACAGTCGCTGGTCAGCCGTAATCATCGTATTGCGGGTAATCAATAATACTTCGTAGCTCTAGACTTGTTTAATTTTAAACTACATCCCGACACAAATCCTGCTATTAATTTTAATAATTATCCTACAAAAAATTAAGTGCCATAAAACTATGATTTACGATAAAATAATAGAATAAATCTTCCTTCACCTTTACAAATTTTCCTGGCCGTAAATTATAGACTTTATGACCCAAAGACATAATTATAAAATAGTTAGGACTGTCGTAATTCCACTTGGAGCGTACTCAGTGGTTGGAGGGCACAAGTTCATGCTAATTTAGCAAATAAATGGACAATTTAGTCGGGAAGTTGTCGGAAGTTATCCCAGGACTTGTCTCGGGTCAGATGTGATGTCATTCTATCCTAATGCTTTGTGGCGATGTATTATTATTGCTGTAGTGCTAGCTATGGTTATTGTAGTGTACTGCTAAATGTTAACGGGGTAAGTGTAGACGAATTAGTTAGTAATATGAAAGGAGATAAGGGTTGAGATGGACATTTTATAGTATAACTAATTTTGATACTAAACGAATAGTATTGCAATAGTTTACCCAACAGTTGCACATAAAACCTTAAGAGCGTTCATTCTAAAAGTTGGCAACGACGCAAATATCTGTCAAATATTTACCTGTTTTGATTAATTTGGCAATATTACTGTATAGAAATATGAAATATGGCTAACTAGTGAACTAAAATGTTGATTATCCATACTTTAATATTGCTAAATTAACCAAAATGGCGAAATATTTGACATCTATTTGCGACGTTGCCCAATTTCAGAATGCACGCTCTTATCAAGACAAGCAATACTCGTAGATACCAAGCAAGTCCTATTTTTCTTTAACAAATTCTATGTTACATTTTGAATAGAAAGCTTGTAAAAGAAACCTTTGTGTTTCGTTTGTCGTCCCTAGTCGTTGGCAAAACTACCTGTAATTCTTTTGTCATTTCAGACACCTTGGTATAATATATTATGAGCAGAGTGAACAAGTTGGAATTTAAAAAAGATAGATAACAACCAAAAATAAATGTTATAATTCATATTAACAAAATAGATCTTTGAATTCAGATCTTTTTTGTTATTATTTTGTTTTTTTACACAAGTAACTAAATACGCCTAGCTAAAGCCCGTCCTAACATTCCAAGTGCCCAAAATGAAATGACCGAGGAAATGAGCTCGCCGCTTTAGCTGTCCGTCTGCCCCTCTCTTGCGCCTCGTGTCGTCATTCAGCCGCCATGCCTACAATAGCAGGATTCTCCGTTTTTCTTTTCTTTACTACCTCGTTGGTCTAGTGGTCTCAAGCGCTACTGCTGAGAACGAGGTCCTGGGTTTAATTCCCAGGTCGGGTAAAGTGTTTTAGGGGTAATTTAGGGGTATGAGGAACAGGGTGTAAAGTTCACTCATCCACCATAGAAAAGGGAGGATCCTCCGACCAGACGGGTGTCATGTCTGGCGGGCAATTGCCCAGAGGTTGAAGTCGGTAGCTTGTATATATATCCATCGCGCGGTAAACTCTAATTGCGTGATGCAGGATTTGTGTGACGTCAGGATGTTGTGTGACGTCAGGATGTTGTGTGACGTCAGGTCTTTGATGCGTAGTTCGCATGTGGCGATGTAGATGCCGCCACAGTGTTATTGGGTTTTTCTATTATGAATTTCTCAGTAGCAGAGTCTGGATTTGTGTCCGTCTGATGGCAATAGGCTCACCCCCTATTACATGGCACTTAAACATAACTGGCGAAATGTGGGTGAACTTAATGGGTACACGTCTGCCCAACCCCTCGGGGAAACAACGCGTGATCCTATCTTATGTCTTCCACTATTAGAAAAAGAACCTACTTTCTAGAAGTTCTACCTCGACATTCTTTCGTTTTTGATTTGAATATAACTATTGCCAGTAAGTGTGATCTTTCTATACCGGCAACTGCTAACTTCGCCCAGCGTCTTGTTTGTGTAAATGAAAAAAATATGTAAAATCTTTTTTATTTTACGTGTACTTCACAAATCTTTTACATCTACCCTTTTTGACCAAACAATTAACTGTAAATCTTTCGCCAATACATTTATATCAATAAAAGGGCATTAAGAAAACCACAAACCGAGGTTCATTCAAACCCAAATTGATTCCTCTCGAGGTCGAATATCGAAAGAGATCCAAGACCAATTGAAATTGAGGCATATCGAATCTATAAAAACAATTTCCCTCGAATGTTGATATTGGGGGAGGGTATAAAGATATTTTTCGACACCATTTCGTTCAGAAATGTGTACGAATGTAGTACGTGACTGTGTGTGACGGGATTAGATCGATGTAGGCAGCGGCTTCGAAGACAGCGGCGGCAGCGGTAAGTGTTTGAAGGCCAGTGGGCTAGCGGGCTATTATATGCTTTGGTTATGTATTTATTGTTTAAGTGAATGGTACACCAATGACTACCTGCAGTATTGTCTCTCCTTCTCCCTTAAATCCATCCAGACGTTGTCTGTAAAAGATCGCTTTTAGCGATAAGCAGTGACAGCCTAGTGGTTGACTGTCGGATAGGTCTCGAGTTTGAACTCAAGGCACCTCTGAGAGATATTTCTCGACGGCATGTGAAGCCAAGTCAGAGGCCCGTGGGAGGCTTTAAAACTCTGACACCAGGTTAGTCACTAATCACACGAAAAGAAGAAGAAGCGGTAAAACCGCCCATTGTGTCACCCTATGTTTTTCTACATTTATATCAGTAATTTTCATGGTGTACATAATAAAGAGTATTTTATCTATCTAGTGGGTTGGAATTAATGCACGTATCTATTATACATAAATACATATGGCCTAACCAAGATTATGTCTGAACTTTAAATGAACCTGACACCTCTGAGTTTGTTTCCATCTTTCACACAGTAAGTTTTTTACAGTAGTCGAATAGGAAACACCAAACTCCTCTAGTTTAAAAATATAATTTAATTTGACGTGTAAAAGTGATTTTTGAATAAATTTACAGAAATCAAAATGATCAATCTGCCAAGCCTTTTCCCAACAATGTTGGCTCCAGCTTCCAGTCCAACCGAATGCAGCTGAATACCAGTATTTTACACGGAGCGACTGCCTATCGGACCTTCACAACCCAGTAACTGGGTAATACGATACGCCTTGGTAAGACTGGTTGTCAGACTTTTCGGGATTCTGACGACCCGTAACGACTTTCAAAGATCCACGAATGACAGCCGGGACCAACGGCTTAACTTGCTTTCCGAGGCACGGAGGAGTCTCGGTGTGTAAAAATTGTCACCCATCCACGGACCAACCCCGGCAAGCGTAGCTTAAACTGATGGCTCGACCCGTACAATTGTTATAAGTTAGCCACGAGCTAATAAAGGCCATTGCAAACTATTGGCATGATTAACTTCTTTCCATTCGCCAGAAATGAAACTATATGATTATGTTAGAAGACAATACGAGAAATCAGTAGCAAAAAGAATCAAGTCTATCAACCGTAACCGAACGAAGATGAATTGGGAAGTATTGCTAGTATTATTTTGTCAGGCGTTATCTATTTTTCTTGTATTTTAATTAAATTTAAATACAATCATACGATATTTTGGGGTTTCCATTGATAAGATAGATGAAGTTAGTGTTTTCTTTTATATTATGTTCTCAATGGCAGTTTTTAACCCTAAAACTCTCTTATAAAATAACTGATAAACGGACATAGGATAGGTCTTCTGGGTTACTTTTCTTAATTATCGGATATTCTTACAAAAAGGAATGATACAACCATAAAAACCAAAATCATTTATTAAATAATTAGTATCTACTTCTGGTCTTACAAAAATCTCTGTTTCTCTTATCATAGAACAATAATTATTTCTGCTACTAACTTCTTATACTTAAATAAACTTAATTATTCATCATCACTACTCGTCTCTCTTCCCACATCATGCCTAATTATGGAATTCAGAAATTGAGCTGGAGGACTTATGTTTGCTTGATGTCTACCCCACGCCATGAACCACAACACAGACATGACGTGGCTACAACAACCAAGTGTCCTCTTCCCAGAAACACATGAACAGTAATGCCCTTTTATTGCTGCTACGCCATCATTAAGCCCTTCTATCAAAATATACACGTAGTATATGCGCTGTCGTCTATGTCGCGACTGGATTCTACTACGCAGCAACCACGGGTTGACGACATGAATATTAAATATTTCTAAAACCGAAATATCTAACCTGTCCTCCCTGTGTAGTTCTATATGGTAAGAACCATCACCCCTCACATGTTCGCCATAATAACTTCTGGCCTGACTTATTTGATACGTCCCCAGAGGGATACGTTTATTTGAAGGCTCCAGTTAAAGTTATCGGTAAACAGAACTCAGTAAGGACTGAATGTATTATCAGACACGCATACATTTAAATAGGTACCTAATACAAAACCGACAACGGAACGAATCACAAACCGTATGCAAAAGCGCGGGAAGTGGAATAACTTGTTAAAAAGTTGCCGATTAGAGTATTTAACAATGGGAAACTTAAAATATCACACGTAGATAACTTTTTATTTAAAAAGATAACGCCTGATAAAAAATAATAGCAATCTACTAAAAACTCTATAACTTGGTTTGGTTACGGTTCGTAGACTTAATTCTTTTTGCTATTGATTTTACACACAGTCCTCTAACCTATGGCCTAGGTTTCACTTTTGGCGAAAAGAAAAAAAACATTATGCCAGCTATGTATGGCAAAAGTTGCATTGCCCTTTACAGAATTATCATGCGTGTAACTTGCACAAGTGTACATGTCATTGTAATATTTACCAAACAGAAGTCGTTATGGTACAATGGCATGCGAGTTACTTGCATACTTGTACCATAACTGTACTGTTCACGTTTCTGGCATGTGTAGGTACCTGTGGCTTCATAGTGTAAGCATTAAATCAATCAATCAACTCAGGTTTTCCTAGTAATTGCTATTTACTCAAAGTCTGCCACTTTGAGTATGCTTAAGCCGTCTGAATACTTGATTGAGTGTTATCGTTTAATTATATTTACTACTAGCTTTTGCCCGCGGATTCGCCCAAGTGGAGGGGGGAAATTATCCCACGGTAACGTACTACCGGTATGAAAAGTATCCTATGTCCTAACTCGGGTCATGGTGTATCCGTGTACATAATTTCATCCAAATTCGTTCAGCCGTAGGTAAATGCGTGAAATAGTAACATGCAGACAGAGTTACTTTCACATTTATAATATTATTAGCTGTTGGCCACGACTTCGAATGCGATCCAGGATGAAAAGTATGTCCTTCTCCAGGTCAAGATCTACCCCTGTGCCAAATTACATCCAATTTCGTTCAGCCGTTTTAGCGTGATAGCGCAACAAACAAACTCACTTTTGCATTTATAATTAATTGGTATGGATGTTATTCAAGAACACAATTTTAAGTTAAGTAACAAAGCACGCAGTAGTAATATGCAAGTATATCAGTGACCAGAGGGCTGGCCAATTTTTAGGTTTGTAGGCTGCCAGCCTTTTGGGCACTATTCCCACTGACAGCGACGCCGACGAATTTTTTGATGCCCAATGAGCTCTTCCTTTATTTATTTTTTTCCTCTTTATACTTGTTTATAATTTATATATTTTAGTGTTAGTTGTATATTAGATCTAAGATTGTGTATATATTTTGAATTGCCCTGTAAATAAGTATATCAATAAATAAAAACACCTAATGCTGTAGAACTAAACTTAAGCTGAAGTAAAACCCACACTATATCTCAAACTGTAAGTACTTAAAAACTCTCATCTCATCCCCGCTGTCTTCTTAGCCCCTGTTTACTTGCTGAGTTAGGACGTCGATCTAGCGCTGACTATGCGGAACTTGGGTGCAATGGCTCCTTCCCGATTATACCTAGCAATACGTACCTATGCACTGCCCGTAGAAGCACTGGAGTGTGTGAAATGGGTCCAAATGTTTGTGTAACTATTTGAATCTAAGTTGGTGATGCGTGAATCAGTGACTAGGTATGTGTGCAATTGATTTCTAGAAGGCTTTGTAGAAATTTCTATCGCCGAAACCGAAACAAGTTGGTATAGATTTATGGAGCGTGTATCAAAAAGGTCAAAGGTAATTTTTAAGGGTGTCGTACAGACCATTAAACTAAACGTTCTCCATGGGACCGTAATTGCTATCGTGAAAAAATTATCAGTTGTTCCGTACATTTGGGTCGAGTAGGTATTGACATCTGATAATTTTTTCGCGATCACAATGTGGGTCTAGTGGAGAAGGTTGTTTAGTTTGATGGTCCGTACCACAGTCTTAATACACGTTGTATACAGGATAACCGGCTATACACGGTAACCGGCTTCGTGTCGATGTCCCTAACGGTCATCGACGCGAAGCCGGTTACCATGGATTCAGTACATGATTCTAAGCACCCCTGCGGTGAAATTTTTCGTGGGTTATTTAAAAAAAAAACTGCTGTCCCATTCATTTTGACCTCGTAGGTATGCACTTTTCTATGAAACAGCTGTTTTTTTTCTATAACCGACGAAAAATTTCACCGCAGGGGGGTTTAGAATTATGTTTTGAATCCATGGTTACCAGCTTCGCGTCGATGTCCCTGCCACCCTGAATATGGTCAGTTCTCGTGCCTTTCAGTATGAAAAAGGCGTTTGCCATGCAGTTTGATACACATAGTCTTAATTTATCAAAAGTTATTTTTGACAAAATTACTTAATAACTCGTCTCTTACTAAGTTGTTTAAAATAAAAGGAAACTACCATGAAAAGATTCTTTACGGATATTATTAATTATTAATAATTTATCGTGTAGGTACTATTTATTTCCTAATTTATGTTTAATAGGTATTTTGTACCGAACTTTTTTTTTCGTTTTTATGTCTAGTACTTATCAGTGGAAACTTGTAAATGGTCTTAAATTTCATATTGTTTATGAACACAATGTAAATTAGCTGGAAGTTTTCCGAATAGAATAAAATAAAATAAAAATCCTTGTGCTTCTTCTGGGGCATTCGCAAAAAAACAAAGTTCCTCACGGCAATGCAACACGACAAAATTAAAACCGAATCAACACAAAATGAACAAAAAAAGTTAACAAAACGGACTTCCTACTAACAACACGACTTTATAAATAAGCTCATCTTATTTATAAAGTCGTGTTGTTAGTAAACTTCCAACAAACGCAAACTAACATTGTATCTGGTATATGATGCAGTCGCTAAGTTACTTAGAAACCCTTTCGTTCTGAGAGTTCTTTAGAAATAAACGAGTGCGACTTAAAAGTTCTTTTTGGTACGCGCACATACGTTTTATTTAATAGAGCGTGTACACTGTGAGACAAAATGTGATTTTATTTAAAAAAACTAGCTACTGCTCACGGCTTCACCCGCGTTGAACCTAATTATGTTTCTAAAATAAAAGTAGCCTAAGTTACTCCTTATAACAACAACAGCTAACCTGTCAAAGTCCTGTCAAAATCGGCCCAGCCGTGTCGGAGATTAGCCGGAACAGAAAGATAGACAAAAAAAAAATTTTTTTTTATAAGTACCGTATATACTTATATATGCATTTAGTAAAAAGCTGTTATTTTGACATTACAAACAGACACTTCAATTATATTTATTTTTAGTAATGTAGTAAGTGTAGTGTGTAGTATTACAAATGGACATTATTATTTATTTGTAGTATGTAGTATAGACTAGCTATTGCCCGCGGTTTCATATCCTGGAGAAATAACTAAATGTACCCGGATAAAAAGTATTTTTTATATTAATTAAATTTCTTTTTTCAAATTTCATTCTAATCCGTTCACATCCATAGATAATTAACACCCGTCTCTACACTATTCCAGGGCTTACTCTAGGATGCATATCCGATATGGCTCTCAATTCCTTCCTTATCCGAAGGGCACGTTCTTCCTTAACATTACCCGCGCCTCCTGGTCTACTCCTCGATTTGCAATAGCCTTTGAAGTCCCATGAAACATGAGGCTTCATGGGTTAGTGCAAATCTTGGAGATCATTCGATTTATCGAGTCTGGTTAAACCACGCTGGGATCGGTGCATTTCATTCATTCATTCAATCCGTTCAGCCATTTATGCGTTATGGAGTAACAAACATCCTCATAATTCGATTCTTGATGCTTTTAAAGAACTAAGTACCTATACCATGTTATTTCTATCTTCTTGCTTACGCTATTTAAAAAGCGTTTTTATATGCGACAAATCAATCATCAAGTGGAAAGATAGTAGGGAAGTTATCTACATCACCACATGCGAACTACGTATCACACTGACGTCACGTAAAATCCTGCATCGCGCAAGTGAAGTTTACCGCGCGACTAGCATAAATGCAACGGCCCGACATCAATCGTCGGGCAGTAGCCCACCAGACATAGCACCCGTCTGGTCGGAGGATCCTCCCTTTTCTGTGGATGATGAGTGAACTTTACACCCTACTTCTCATATACTGGTGATCCCGAACATGGACTTTGCCCAATAGTGGGACAATACGGGCTTCATGAACGATCAAATAAAGAGAGAAAAAAAAAAATGTTCCATTGGATTTATTTCAATCACGTAAATATAAACGAAATAAATCACTATAGAGAGAGAGCTGCAGTGTACGGTATCCACAAGAGTATGTCCCAACTTTGTACAAGTTGGGCTCACAACATGAAAAATGCATTAAGTTTTAGCTCCAACTCGCTACAGACCGCCTATTCGATGACACTATTGGTTCGTGTTTCGATGTATACCATACATGTCATGTATTAGTCAGTTGACGTGTGTGTACGTTCCATTATTTATTGGTCGACGTGTAATTATGATTATGTCGTTATTTTGGTGGTTTAGATGTTCAAAAATCCGCCTGTTTAGCATTGAGATTGTACGAACCGTTTACACATGAGTGCACAAACGTCTATAAAACTACTAGGATGATCAAACTGGAACAGAAAGGAGAACAGAAGGTCATAGCATATATATCAACTCGGAAATGGATCGTCACCGTATCGCCTTTCGCCTCGCCGTCAACCTAACGTTAGCACGTAACCAAAGCGGGTCAGCAGCTCCGATACGTCGACGCGGCTACGGCTAAGCAACGCCGCGCTTAGGGCTCGCCGTAAGCGCACGCTGCAGAGTGTGCTCCAGCCAAGCCGCGGGAGGGATGAGAAGGTGGACGAAGAGACATAAGCGAGTACGGAGAGACGTAAGCGCGGGGACGACGAGCCGTAAGCGCTCTGACGAGCCGTAACTGCAAGTTAACCCACAACGCACCGCGGTTCGTGAGCTTGTCCCGAGGCGAGACGATTACGTTACGATTCCGATTAGAGTGCGTTGCAGTAGGGAGTTTCATACAAAGAATACTGAATGGGTCGAGTTGATACGGTGACGATCCCTTTCCGAGTGTATATGTGTGCTATGACCTTAAGTGGGCAAACGCCCTTACTCGGTAAAATAAACTTTAGCTGACAATGGGATAATAATGTTTCAGTATTGCCAATTTAATCGTAGACTGTGTCATATTATAGGAATAAAAGTCGTATCGTGAAAAAACTTTCACAATTATAGCCTGAAATCGCAAACACAAAGGGTGGTGTGGTGATCGAAGCTCGTTCACCTCTGAATCAAGAGGCTTTTGGCCTGAAGTGGATGAATTATTTATTAGCCTGTTGTTATTTTTATTTCAACCTTAATCTATACTGACTTAATTTAATTGACTATAATTTATAATATGTACTATATTACAAATTAAAGTAAGTTTTCGTGTCTGTCTGTGTGACCACGTTGTTCTTCTAAACTACGCAACAGATTTGGATGTGGGTTCACCATAATTTACATATTTTTTTCAGAAGGTTTATAAGTATAATACATTAAGTACCTGTGCGACGGAGCTGTGCTCTGGTGAAAATAGAGAATGCTCATTTAATAGTATAGGAAAGTTCATACTAATTCCATGTATAGTACATACTAATTCCATGCTGCATGATAGTAGGTACTTACTAATTCCATGCTGCCATGTCATTATTCAAAGGTAGCCATCTCATTCTAAACTTCGGGCGACCGAGCTCTGCTCGAATGAATATACGGAGAAAACGAATTTTCCCAGATATGAGATATAGTAAGATCGATTTTTCGCCAACGCCCATATTGCAAACCCTTTTATTGCAACTTTCATGAAAAGCGTTAGAGCCGTTTTCGAGAACGTGATTACATATAATATACAAATATTGCTCGTTTAATAGTACAGGATATTGGACATACCTACATCCTAACTAATATTATAAATGCGAAAGTGAGTTTGTTTGTTTGTTACGCTTTTACGCTAAAACAGCAGAACGGATTTTTATGAACTTTGACACATGGATAGACCATGACCTAGGTTAGGATATAGGATAGTTTTTATCCCAATATTCCCACGGGATCAAGACTTATGCGTGTGAAATCGCGGGCGCAGCTTATTGCTTGTATTGTAATAAATGAATCTCGATGTTTTGTCTAGTAAGAACCGTGCAAAGCAAGGGCGGGTCACTAGTTCAAGATAATAGTGATGTTGACTTAACAATTTTTGTTTGTCCGTCATGTAGATTATTAAAAGATATTGGACACGTATTTTTTCTTTTTTTATGTAATCAAAAGATTATGCCAATACTTTGAGTAGGCAATACGTTAAAATGTGGCATGACGTCACTACCCGGTAAATTTTATACCGACTTGGCGAGCGGCTCGCCAAGTCACAAGTCGGTAAAAAAAAGTTTAGATAAAACGCATTAAAGTTAGCTACTTACAACGCTAACTTTAATGCGTTTTATCTAAACCATTTTTTATTAATATGATAAAGCAAAAAATACGTGTCAAATATTTTTTTATTATCTGACTGACGGACTAATTTGTTTTTTTTTCCCCCGTCAACGTCGTCTATTCAGGTGATAATTTGTGTTAGTTGTATGAACTAGTTTATTTCAATTCAAGCTGAACGAATGTTTACCTAAAACTATTTGTATTATAAGAATTAGGGTCTAATGGTAGCGATCCTAAACTAACAATGTGGGATTCAGGGCCCTTATCAATGACTTAGAAAGTGGACAGACCCAGAAATGTCTGGTTTTAAGGCTAAGTAAACTGTGGATATGAGTGGAGTGTGCCCTCCAGTTGAAATATGGGGTAAAGAAAATACTGTTTTTAAGTATCTAGGTCATAATAATGTTATAAATACTTTTATCTACTCTCATATCGTAATATTTGAATTATAAACTTCAAACCGAGTTTATATTGATACTTTATAAACACAATACCAAAATTTAAAAATAGAATCAAATTATAACACCTTTTCTCTAATAAAATAATGTTATAAAACATTATTTTTTTCTATTACGATTCAAGGCAAATCCATGAAGTTAATAACACCAAGGAGTTTCCATCAACTTTTGTAATGGAAGGTTAGCGGGGAACAGCAGCACTGCTCTAGCGCATGCGCGGTGATGTGCTGGTGCAGGCGCTATTCAACGTGAAGTTGTACTGAATTTCGTGGGATTTTTATTATTTTTGATCTTTCACTTTGATCTTTTTTTTAATAAATTCAATTCCAATGTTTAAGAATAGATAAAGTAGTGTATGAAACTGCACATAACTAGGTATTAAAACACTCGTGTGATACTACTAAAAACCTCGCCTACGGCTCGGTTTTTAAACACACTCTCGTATTTTAATACCCCTCTTTATGCAACAGTTTCATAAACTACTATTCTTTTCTCTAGACAAGTTATGTACTAAGATCATTATCAAACTGACGATTTGCCAGCGTGTTTCAGCGTGTTTTTGCGAGGCAATCTGTATACGTGCTCTCTGCAGGTGCGAAGAGAGCTAACTGCGACTACGCGATGCATATGCCGCGTATTCACAATATTGTACATACACTTGTCTCGCTCTCTCTTATGCGCTCACGTCAAACGCTCTCGTTACGCAAACGAACACGTGGTGTGCTCGCTACGTATACGCAGCAAGCGCATTGAAAAATCGCCTCGCTGATAACTCGCTCGCAAATCGCCAGATAACGTTTTGAAAGACTGGTGCCTGATGTAAGTTTATATAAAGCCCTGTACCCTAATTACGTAATACACGATCAATATGAATCTGAATTGTTTTGAAACAGATTGCTAATCCATTGCGACGTACGTTCGAAAAAAAATCTGCTCAACAACGTAAATAACACAATGAATGTTGTTGACCTGTCAAATTGAAACAGATTAGTCGGAATTGCAGTTGAAGTCAGGGCTCGGAAACGTTATATAAAATAACGTTTTTAAAACGTCTCTAATAGTTCTCGTTCTTCTTTGTACAACATTTTGTTCGGAACGAAAACGAAATGAGAACATTTTCAAAAACCGGTTTATTCCGCAGGACGTAAACGCGCACGGTACTTGCGCACGGGCGCCGACAAGGATGAACTTGTTTAGTTAAATTGTACCTTATCTTCATTTTATAACTTCATTTATTCCAATGCATTTTTTGCTGCTTACGTATTGATTAGGGTTGTGTTGCGAATTTCCTATCGATCAACCCAATAATGATTAAAAACGGTTAAAAACGTTTTATTAACCGAGAACGAATTAAATTTTGTTCTTCTTCAAAAACGTTTTAATAACGTTCCGTTCGAACGTAACCGAAACAATTCGTTCTTTAGGTTTTAAGACGATAACGTTTCGAAAAATATACCGCTATCCGAGCCCTGGTTGAAGTTGCGTACTTTACAGGTCGCCAGTAATATAATATAGTCTAAAAAGTGTTTTTACAATAATAATACTATCACATAGATTCCTTCGTATAATAAACTAGCTGTGTGTTGCCCGTGACTTTGTCTGCGGTCCAGGATGAAAAGTAGCCTGTCCTTCTCCTGGTCCCAAGCTAGCTATCTAAAAACATAAAAGCGGATCCCCACCGCTGCGCACGGAGAGGCTACGCACGTGTGTGTAGCTTCGCTTTGCAAGAAAATGTATGTGATAACGTCCCTTGCAACACACGAACACGCTACGCACTAATACAAGATTAATGACGTCATTGCTACACGCGTGGCTTGCTCGAATAAGGCGCCCACGTAGCTCAGCGCTGTCACTGCGGGTGGTGGGACGTGGTGACATACTTAGTTAATCAATCTGCCTAGCCTTTTCCCAAGTATGTTGGGGTCGGCTTCCAGTCTAACCGGATGCAGCTGAATACCGGTACTTTACATGGAGCGACTGCCTATCTGAACTCCACAATCCAACTGGGTAATACCCTAGCTACCCCTAGGTAAGACTGGTTGTCAGACTTTCGGGGTTCTGACGACCCGTAACGACTGTCAAAGATCCACGAATGACAGACGGTACCAACGGCTTAACGTGTTTTCCGAGGCACGGTGGAGTCTCGGTATGTAAAGATGGTCACCCATCTACGGACCAACCCCGGCAACATAGCCGTTGAATCGAACCGAGCGGCTGTTATAACAACTTAGCCACCACGTGACGAAGAGGAGCTCTCTGACATAGTCGTGGGTTAAAATTCGTGTATAGTGTGTGTTCTAGTGGAAACGTAGACCCGCGTTGTCAAATAAACGAACCCATGCAGCTAAAATGCGCCGCGTGCCCGTGCACAGCGTGCGCCGCGGTGGGCAATCAGCGCCTTAATGATTGGTTCAGTGGTTTAGGTGTGAAAAGTAACAGACAGACCGACACAGTGTTGACTAAGGATTTCGATGTCATGTCTACTAATTAGGATCGCCGCGTATCGGCATGCTTAGTGGGACGCCCCCCAGCTAGATGGACCAACAACCTTAAGAAAGTAGCTGGAACAGACTGGATGCGGTAGGCGGAGGACAGGGTGCTAAAGCGCAGCCTGGGCCCAGCAGTGGACTCCGATAGGCTGAGTTGATACATTTTAAATAATTTACTGCGAGAAAAAAAAGAAAGAAAATACGTTTATTTGTGGTACACATGACGCAAAGAAATAACAAAACACAAAAATAAACAATTTGGGGGAAAATAAAAAGAAGAAGCAGAAGCCAGCGAGAAGTCATCAATTTTAGAGTCCGATATTTTTAAAACTCATATCAGCATGTTATTTCAATTTTAGAGTCCGATATTTTTAAAACTCATATCAGCATGTTATTTCAATTTTTCTCATACTCATTCATACTACCTACAACCAATTTCCTAAAATGCCGGACCGCGTTCACTTCCCATAAAAAAAACGATCGCTGATTTGTTCTCTTTGACATCAGCAATCTATCCGTGATATAGAATCACGGCGATTCGATATTTATGACGTGCACTACTATCAAGTTTTGTGACGGTGAAAATTCGTTTATACCATTCCCCCTCTAAAAAGCTCATTTTATTCACTGAAAACAGTGAATAAAAAGCTCTTTTAATCACTATTTTGGTGTTTGAATTTAGAACACACCAACATATTCGACCTCCATCTAAATGCTATACAACCTCCTTGCGAAAAAATACTCGATACACAGGAAATATATAGCGCTTCACAAGTTGACCATCCTAATAACAATAATAAGAAAATTACTCTTAATTTTAGTAATTGTTTCAATTGTAATGTACATTTTAATTAATTTAACCTTCCTTTTTAGGGTTCCGTAGTAAACAAGGAACCCTTATAGTTTCGCCATGTCCGTCTGTCTGTCCGCGGCTTAGCTCGGAGACGGTTAGTACTAGAAAGCTGTAATTTGGCATATGTATACATATTAATCACGCCGACAAAGAGGTAAAATAAAATCAAGAAAAAAAAAGGTTTTTAAGGTACCTCCCCTACACTTAAAGTGGGGGTATTTTTTTTTCTCATTTACCCCGTGGTATGGGGTATTGTTGGAAAGGTCGTTCAAAAATATTGCGAGTTTGTGAAAACCATTTTTGGATTAAGGGATTCGTTTGCGAAATATTAAGCTTTTAACTGAAATTTTTTGTTAGAGTCAAGTGTCCCCCCCCCCTGCCAGCTAAATGGTTGTACTTGGATTTGTGAAAAAAATCACAGCAGTAGTAAATATAACGAAATTAAAAGGAAAACTATCACAGCTAAGTAGGCTTTATAGATTAACGAGTAATAATCGACCAACTTAAATTTGCAGTTTGATAAATATGATCTCCCCATACATTCCGTATGGGAGAAAATGTTTTTCAACTACAATGTTAAGTTTGTTCTTGGGATAAATTTATCCCAACTATGTAACCCTTCAATGTGCGTGGTCCGACACGCACTTGGCCGGTTTTTTTTCTTAATTAAATGTCTATTTTCGCTTAAATCTTTCTTTTTCTCGTAGTCATGGTATAAAGTATAGTATGCAACTCATGAATAAAACGGATTTATATCGAGGGCCATGAAACACTCGCGTCGTTCAGGATTCTAACACTTGAATCACTCGCTACGCTCGTGATTCAATCATCATGAATCACTCCCTTCGGTCGTGATTCAGTCTTTAGAATCCTTCACTTGCTCGTGATTCATCAATGGCCCTCGCTTTAAATCCGTCTTTTATTCACTAATTGCATAATATACTATTGTACAACGCATTTGTTGACGCTAAAATAATGCGATTGGGTGAAAAACAAAATTGTGTAATTCGACTACAAATGGGAGAGGAATCGAATCAAAACAACTGCGTGGAAAATGGGAAATGGCCTGTACAAACTGGCCCATCGTGGCTTTACGTTGAGACTTGTATAGTGCTCATTCGTTGTTACCTTTGTACTCTGATGGATATCTTGTGTCCAAATGCAGTGGTGTACCAAATTCGGTCACCGATGCGGACCAAACGTACCTACAGAAAGAGGGTAACATTGTTTATAGCTTACCTATGTTAGTTAAACAGCTAAACTTCGGCTTTCCTGTACTAAAAGCTGTCTTATTTGTACCTACTTTCATTATTTTTAGTAACTCATTTAAAAAAATAGTACTGAGAATGCTCATTTAATAGTATAGGAAAGTTCATACTAATTCCATGCTGTCATGATAGTAGGGACTTACTAATCCCATGCTGCCATGATAGTAAGTACTTACTTATTCCATGCTGCCATGTCATTATTATAGGGAAGCCATCTTGTTCTAAACTTTGGGCGACCGAGCTCTGCTTGGGTGAAAATACGGAGTAAACGAATTTTTCCAGATAGTCGTAGGGGTAAAGTTATTCAATTAAAAATATAAGTAGAATTTAAGAGATAATATAATCAGATTCTCTGGCCCCTTTTTTTTTTTTTTTTTTTTTGAGGATGGGAAATTATCAAATAACTTCTCCCGCTCTGGGTGGAGCGGGAGGGCGTGTCAGACTTTTACTGACTAAAACCCACCCGTGTTCCTTCCGTTGCCTGTGTGCCGAGGTCGCGATATCCCTTTCAGACAAACCCGCAACCCCGGCAGGCATTGGCCCTTCCGGACCCCGTCAGTTGGTGCTGACATCTCTTTGAGGCGCGCGTGGAACACAACGCGCCGTCGACCCGGGCCTGGTCCCTATCGGACGGCGAGCTACCCATTGCTCACCGTCCGCAAGCCCGCGCCTACGGTGGCCGGAAGTCGGCTCGCGACTCCCGACGCCCGGGGCGTCTCCTGCGGCGACTAGGGGCGCGAGGGGGCGCATTTTGCCTCTCCCTCGCGCGCTCCGCCTCCTCCTTCGCGAGCATTACTGCTTCGCAGAAGGAGGTGACGGCCTCCCATGCACTCTCGCTCCGGACCATGGCCTGAACCAGGGCCGGACGCGAGAGATCGCCGCCGCCGATCGCGTCCGTGAGGACACGGCGGTGCTCCGCCCAAGCTGGGCAGACCTCCACCGTATGCTCCACCGTGTCCTCTGGGCGATCCACACAGTGGTGACACCCGGGCGTTTCCTCCCGCTTTATCCTGAACAGGAACCTCCCGAAACAACCATGTCCGGTGAGGACCTGCGTCAGGCGGAAGGTGAGGACGCCGTGGCGCCTCTCTAGCCACTCCTGGCCCCTTTACAATCGTATTCACGTAGTCTGTGGTATTCGTCGACCGACCGCTGGTGGCGCGCGAAGCTATCTGGTAAAATTCGTTTTCTCCGTATTTTCAACCGAGTAGAGCTCGGTCGCCTAGCTAAATAAATTTTTTGCCCCCGGAAACCGCTATATTGCAACTTTCATCGAAATCGTTAGAGCCGTTTTCGAGAACGTGATTAAAAAAATATATATATTCAAATATTGCTCGTTTAATAGTATAGGATACGTACATTTTAAAACATTTACAGTTGACACAAACACAACTACAACAACAACTACTTTCACAAAATACAAGCTTTACTTAGTTTGGGAGTTGGTAGATCATCTATTATTTGCTGCTTTACAACCATCAAACACCTAAATAAATTGTACTTCATAGATTTAGTTCTTGTTGTACTTTAAAAGTGAAGTAAATTTATTTATTATTTATTTAATTATCTTCTTCAAAATCAACTGTTCATTACCAATAACAGCTTCATAAGAACGAGCGAGCCTTACAGTAGTCGCATGTCATGTGTAACATCTGACATCTCACCTTGGTAATAAGCAACATTAACGTATTATTCAACATTAAAGGGGCAGGGGCCCCCCCTCAAGGTCGTTCCTGACGGCTAACTCTATCACAGCGTGCGCTCATTGGTCAAATCAAATAGCGCGCGCTTCCCCGGCTTCCTGTTACACAGTTCCGTCCCTTTTCACGAAATCACTCCCATAGATTGCAGGAAAGCGAAAGGAAAGGGGTTACACATTAAAAAATCTGAATATTAGTTACTACAGTATCTATAAAATATCAGTTACTTAATAACAGTCACGCCGCATCCATTTACGCATGTCGCAACGTATTTGTCATTTGTCGTGCACATTAGCACGTTGTTGCAGTGGCGGTAAAAAATGACGATGAATTCAATTCGGCGCACCCGTTACTGCTGCCATCTCTTTCTATTATAGCCTCGGGCTATATTTTTGAATGGCGATGATTTAAAAAAAGAAAAAAAATATTTAGAAAGGGTGCTTCCATTTTTTTATAGAAAGGGATTTATCGACGGCTTTGATATAAAAATCTTATCACTTTACACAGGGGTATAGATGACTCTGAAATATCAATTTTACGGGGCCCGGTAGACAAAAATATTTTAACATAAAAATTCTACAAAAACAAAGCGAGACCTGCAATTGAAACAACCGACGTATTTACCAATTTCAAACGAGCGAACACAAAATGTTACATTGATAGACGGAGCCAATCATGAGTTTTGCATAAACAAATGCTTTCACCACAGCAGCGCACTATTACTCTGTTCAAGTCCGTTAGTACTGAAAATTAGTATTTCGTTCGAACAGCTCTCATTGTAGCTTACTCTGAATGTTTTAAACTCCGAAATAAACATTTCGAACGCCCATTAGACGATTTATGTACTAAAGGACTGCCAAAAGTAGCACTGCAAATACTCGATGTTCGCTAATACCGCATCTCTATTTTTACTTTTTTCTCAAATCCCCGCAGATTTTACTTTGCACTCGGGACTACTGAACCCTGAAAACGGAAAACTGAACCCAATATTGGGTTCACTGGTTACTTTGTCTGTTCCAAACTCTTTGCTGACAGCTATTGAATAACAGACTCCGGTACTTTTGTCAAAATTTCTAAGTAAATAGTCTTGTCCCAAAGGGTTTCAAGTTTCTATTTAAATTTTAAAAGCGCTGTTTTCTTTTTAGTTTAGAATTTTTCAACACAAACAATGTCTAACTGTCTGTATTTAAATAAGAAAAGAGTTGTTTTATTTCATAGCTACAAAACAAATTTTAGTAATGTTTTTATTCTTGGCTTATATTCATTGCCTCTAATTAATTATCGTTTGGATCCGATGAAAATAATTTCCTCCAAAGATTCAAAGTAAGTCTCCAACTGCATCAAGCCGTCCTCCAGAACTTCATCGGTCTCTTTAACAAACTTATCCTTACTTAAAACCATTGTTCAGCACAAAAATCACTATTTTGTCAAAGAGAAACTGTAGCGACCCATTTCACGAAGTACTTTCGACAAACTCTCTGGCGCTTAAGAAATCAATACAAAGAACTTTTTTTGTTCATTCGCATCCCGTACCCGCCATTACCGAAGCAAAATGGATTGTTTAAACTCAATTAGCATTTTAGAAGCGTCCATCTCGTATTAATTTTATTCTGATCGGTCAGTTGCTTTGTGGTGATGCCAAACGTTATGAATTTTATTAGACGTTCTTTTTTTGGTAGTCTGTTCAGGTAGACAGATTGTCGGGTAGACACAGGTTTATTATAGAAGTACATGATCGCGAAGGAGATTGACTGTGTAAGGGTTGCAATTTTGGATCGCGATCATTTATTTTGATCGCAGATCGTGATCGAGATTGCATGCCAATTGTTTGTCATTACTTTTACAAACTGAAACATCAGTACCAACGATCAGTAGAATATACAAATGTTTGGTTTCCTTAGAGATTTAACACGTAACCAAGAAAGCCAATTTCAATCATCAGGATCAATCATTCGTAGGTACATTGACCAAGAAGAAAATTATTCGTTATGTACCTAATTTCACAAACTATGAATCAGAATCTTTATTCCGAACCAAATTCTTCTTTAGTACTTCCAAAAATCCAAATCCTCCAAAAAACAATTACCCACGAACAGTCTCCGTCATCTCATAACATTTCACAATACGCCGCAGGGAACAAATCCTGGTCGCCTGCATTTGGCAACACCACCGGCATCGGGACGTGACGTACTTTTAATTGGAGGTTTGTCGCTATGTGTGGCCAAGCTCTTGGCTTCCTCTGCCAGCCTAGTCTTGGCAGACACCGTATAGTTCTGTGCACGGAATATTGTAAATTCATTATCTGAAATCGGATCAGAATGAAAAATGGAGTACATAGGCGTGAGAGGATTTTTTGAGTTAGTTTTTCTTTTTATGGGAGTGAGCTGTTTTAATGTATTGGATCTCGAGGACGTATTTAATGAACTGGCTGGTTTCCAATTCAGTCATTGCAGAGCCCGAAATCTAATAAAAATACAAGCACTAATTTAAGCTAACCTTCTTTGTGTGCTTATCTACAGCAGTTATTTGAAATCATTATTTTATTCGTTACTAAACAAGGTTTAAGCTTTATAATTTAGCCAACTTGAACTGTTACAAAAAAACAAAATCCAAGAGCTTTATCCAATCTGCCTAGCCTCTCCCAACTATCTTGGGGTCGGCTTCCTGTCTAACCGGATACCGCTCAATACCAGTACTTTACATGGAGCGACTGCCTATCATACCTCCACTAACCAAATACTGGGTAATTCGATACCCCTTGGTAAGACTGGTTGTCAGACTTTCGGACTTCTAACTACCCGTAACGACTGTCAAAGATCTACAAGTGACAGCCGGGACCAACGTCTTAACGTTCTTTTCGAGGCACAGAGGAGTCTTGATATGTTATGAATGGTCACCCATCCACGAACCGACCGCGGCAAACATAGCTTAACATTCGATCGACCGGTGCGGCTGTTATTATTTAGCCACGAGCTCCTCTCTAAGATCTTCATCATGTTAAGTATGCATTTTCAATAGATGTAAAAATTGGAAAGAGTATGCTGAGATGGTTTGGTCATGTTGAGAGGATTAATGAAAGGCGACTAACAAAATGTATTTCCAAGGCAGATGTGACTGGTAACGCCGGGAGGGGACGCCCTAGGAGGACATATACTGACCTTATTGGTGATGTTCTTCAGAAAGGACAGGCGCGTGGTACTCGCAACCAGGGTTGGTGTATAACCAGATGTATGAACGTAAACGAGACAAAAGGAGTATGTAAGAATTGTGGCGTCATGTTATCAGAGACCCACAATAATACCATTTTCATTGTTCACAGTATGCCTACCTACCCTTTCATTACTTTCTGGCGTGCACGCCGCGCGCTGACCATCTATGCAAAAAAAAAAAAAAAAAACAAAAAAAAAAAAAAAAAAATACAAATATCGCCGCATTATGCTGAGATAGGAGCCTTTTTGGCCTCGCACAGGTCGTTATAATTCGTTTTTTTTGTTTTTTATTTTGTAATTTTGTAATTTTTTTTATTTTTGTTATTACCTACTTACTGTTTGTATTTCCTGTGCGTGTCCCAAATAAAATATTTTTCTTTCTTTCTTTCTTTCTATGCGAGCGCCGCCTGCCGCGGAAACCGGTCTTTTACCGTAGCAGGTGGCGTTCTGTAGTTTCTGCCTACCCCCCATGTTAAGAAGGCGTGAGTTTATGTATGTATGCATATTTCAATAGATATGGAACACTTATTTTCGATTCCCAAGTCTTACGGCGCAGCTAATCATACGCTCAGTAACGCTTTCATTTTCAAACTAAATTACCTACTGACATCGTCGATATCATTGATGATGATTGATTCCTATACCAAGCTGGCGCAACTGATCTACCTACGTCTATATATATGTATGTACATATATGTGTGGACTACCTATTGATAGGTACATTATATACAATATACATTTTATAATTTTGGTGCCGAAAAAAACTGTCTAGTATCCACTAGACAGTTTTTTTCGGCACCGTTTTTAAACTTAACCAAAAAATTCTTTGAAAAATAAAATACAACACATGTCGGAAAATCAAGTTCTTTTCAAATCTTATAAGTATATTTACTTTAACCAAGCATGTTACAATAGATATATCTAAAAGCTCTTTAGATAATACAATACAAGAAAATTGCTATGAATAGAAACATTTTGTTTTACTGTCCGCCCAGAGAATCACATATATTCTTTGTGTCAGATTTAACCGAACATATTTTACGCGGCGACCCGTGGTAGGGTGCGACATAAAAATACGCGTTCTGCTTTGATTTATAAACAACGTATAGATCAAACGGACTTGTTTTTACACAATTTGCTTTGATAAATCATAGGGTTTCGTCAATCATTGTGGCGTATCATGTTTGTGGACATGAGTTTGTCTGATTTTGAATCTTATGTCTTTGTCCTTAGGTGCAGGTGGGGATATTAATTTAAGTCTCTACTTAAAGGATTTAATTGTGGTTTCTATGTAAGTTGGCAGGAACATAGACGCGAAAACTGATTCCACGGAATCAGCACATGATTCTGAACCCCCCTTCCGTTGAATTTTTTTTTTTTAAATCTGCTGTTTCATAGAAAAGTTAAATACCTACGCGGTCAAAATGTATGGAACGGCTGATTTAAAAAAAAATAACCGACGTAAAATTTCAACGCAGGGGGTTTCAGAATGATGTACTGAATCCATGGTATCAGTTTTCGCGTCGATCTCCCTTACACCCTGTGTAGACTCGTAATTAGAAGACCTCTTCTAGAACTGGAAAGAACAAGAGGATCCTATCCTGTTATACGGAAGCCAAGAGGTCCTTTTATACAAATCCCTCTGGCAGGTTCAAGGTAACTTTAACGAATCAGTATAAACCGCGTAACAGATTTTGTACCGCCTAAATACTATATACCTATGGCAATTCAAATAAACGTCTCAAAATAGACAATTTTGTGTTAAAATTGGTAGGAGTTCAAAAAATACATAGTTAAAATAAAAACCGGTCAAGTGCGAGTCGGACTCGCACACGATGGGTTTCGTATCACCGTACAAATTTTGCAAAAAACGCCAAATAAAACACTTTTCCTGTATGGGGATCCCTTAATTGGTGTCCCTTTAATTTTTAAGTTTATTTTGTTCTTATGATTTGTTGTTATAGCGGCAATAGAAATACACAATCTGTGAAAATTTCGACTGTCTACCTATTACAGCCATGCTATTCTGTAACCATCGCACCGTGAAAACTTGGGTGAAGTGAGCTGTCAATAGTGTCAATCCCCGTGGAATGACAGCTCACTCCACGCTCACTTCACCTAAGTTTTCACGGTGAGATGGTTACAGAATAGCACTGCAGTTCATGAGATAGAGCCCGCTGACAGACGGACAGACGAAAAAATTTTACTGTTACAGTAAATTGAAAAGATACTATACTAATGTGATAATACAAGTATACATTTCACAATAAAGCTTATTCCATTTAATTGTACATCTATAACTTACATTGCTACGCAGGTACAGAGTCTAAAGGCCGGCCCAGTAATAAGTACGCAATGAAATACATTTTATTAGCATCAATTTAAATAAATACCCCCGACAAATGGCGGAGGGTGCCGAGACACTTTCGACTCGAAATCAAATTGTCTGAGCCCCTCTATTTTAAATTGATGCTGTTCAAAACTATCAGTTTAAATTGGGGGTATTATAGGTAAGATAATAATAGAAGAGGGGGCGTAATAACAAGTACCTACCTACTTACCTACTATTAAGATAGGAGTTGGAGCAGTTTAATAGTGATACTTAGGAGTATTATTTTAAGCTATTGCATAGCTTTTATCGGAGACTCTGAGCGCGGCGACCGAATGTAGAAATTCCGTAACGAAAAAAAAAACCTGACGCGAAAGTTTGTGAGGATGGATGGATGGATGTTTGTTACTCTTTCACGCAAAAACTACCGAACGGATTTTAATGAAACTTTACAGTAATGTGGCTTGTATATCAGAATAACACATAGGCTACAATTTATAAAGATTTTATGTGATTTAGCCATAATATAACGATAAGTATCCAGTAAGTCGGAAAAAATCCTGCCCTCTGAGATCTATCTTTGCGTGCGCTGCCTAAACCGCTGGAGTTACATGAAAAGAATGTATTGTGGGGTTGTTTGTCTTAAAGAGTTCTAAATAAAAGTCCGCGACAGCATATATCTACCTTTTATGTGGAAGCCATTATAGCCAAAATAGTGAGCTATAAATACATTTAAATTGAATACTTTTTTTAAGTTGCATATTTTAGAGTATTTAGTTAATTCGTATCAAAATAAATACCTTCATCGCTTTCGGTATTTAATGTAGATAAAATTTGTCTTTTACACTAAGTAATTTGGACTAATATTTTAAAAGTTAGAACGGTAAGAATGACCTGCGATGAGTCGACGGCGGGCGCGCAGAACGAACACACAACCACACTCCAACCGGCACAGCGGTGCTGCGTTGAAAGCCGTGTATCGTCGTTTCAGTTCGGCAGACTTCGGCACGGTGTTGGGTGCGTGCGACTAGACGGATGCGTGTAGAATAAAGTGTTTTAAAAATGAATAAACAAAGTAAATTTATTAATGAAAAAAGTGATGAAACAATAGTGAAAGAAAATGAGTGAGTACTCTATACAGGAAAAGTTTTTATCCACTGCGCAAATTTTTACAAATTAAACTTAAGGCGCTGTGAATAGTCAAAATAGGCTTCACTAAAACAGTTTTTTAGCCAAATGTATACATTTTAGAGCAACAAAAAAAAATTATGTTAATCTTGATCATATTTATGGGTGGACCATTGTGTTCAAAACATAATTTCGGTAAATTTTCTTGATAGAAAAAAATCATAAAATAATCATTCAAATTGAAATTCTAGCAATTGTAATTGTATTATTTATGAACAAATCTTGATAAAATTAATAACAGTGATGTAATAAATAATAAGAAGGGGAACTGTTGTTTTTATTTATCGATTGAAATAAGATATTTGTAAGGATTATTATAAATTAATGATAAATAACCCGAACGAGTCGAACGAAACGTCGCATCATCGCGGCGTCTGTTCGCGTCTCTTTCATTTCTACGCCGAGCGACAGTGACTGCTGAGGCGCGCTGCTTGATGGACCTGTGCAATTTTGTTCCCGCCGCCCAGAAATCATTTACGTATCTGTTTGTTGTTGAAGGCTGTTTATTACATTTTATTTTGTGATTCGTTTTTTCTAAGTTGTTGTAAATTTTTGTTTAGTTTCGGTTTTAGTCATAAGTTGTGTAAATAATCAATTTGTCTTTTTCTAAGTTGTGATTGGTAAAAAATTTTGTTCGATTTCGGTTTTAGTCTGTTGTGTAAATAAATAATCAGTGTGTGTAGTGTGTAAAAAATGGCCAACAAAAAAAATAAACGGAGGGCAATAAAGAGATCTTATTCGATGAAACAAAAACATATGATGGAAGTTGTAAAGTAAGTACCTATCTTTTTTTATTTGTGTAGATTTATTTATAGGTGCGTAATTTCGACATAGTTGCCTATAGCTCGATTGGTCTAGCGGGCTCGTGCATCGGAAAAGTCCCTAGAACAGTCACAAACCCCAAGTTCAAACCCAACAAAAGTTATAGGTATTGTTGTTACAACATTTTTCATTTCTTTATTTGAAATAATTATTTTTTATATTATTATTTTACTATTTGTTGATTTCCTTGTTAGAAAAATGATTTTCTGTAATTTTTATTTTTGTAGATTTCCTTATTTTTGAAACAATTACATATATATATATTTTTTTGTTATAGTAAAAAGAAACGGTTGGCGAGCAATCCGCCGGCAGATGAACCATCGGAGAAAGCATTTCATGAGTAAGCTGATACGTGGTTACAGAATATTGTAGTAGGTAACTAGTAATGCGAAAGGAGGTCATTGAACTCATCATTATGAACAACTTTTACTATGGCTTAAAAAATACAAGTATCTACTATAAATCAGAGAGATAGCGATGACTGGGTAGAACTAAGAAAAAATATGATAACAGCATCAAATTTCGGATTAGTAGTGAAAAGAAGAGAAAATAACAGCAAAGCCAAGTTAGTGGAAAATATTTTATATAAATATAATCTCGGTAATATAGCGGCCATCGCACATGGCGTCGAAAATGAGCATCTCGCTCTACAGCAACTTGCCATCCAAGAAAATGTCGCCATTGAGCCGTGCGGGTTGTTCGTGGACCATGATCTTCCCTTTGTTGGAGCAACGCCCGATGGTTTGATAGGCCAAGACACAATCGTAGAAGTGAAATGTCCTTTAGTGGCATTCAAAAAGGGTCTAGAAGAATGTTTAAAAGAAAACAAGGTACAGATGTGGAAATATAATAAAAAAAGTGGTCTGATTGAAGTGAACAAAAATAGTAATTGGTACCATCAGATTCAAGGGCAGCTCCATGTAACACGTAGAGAAAAGTACTTGTTTGCTGTGTGGTGTGGTGAAAACAAGCCACTAAAAACAGAAATTATAAAAAAAGATGACGATTTTTGGGAAAAAAAGATGAAGGAAAAGCTGGTGTCGTTTTTCATGAACTGGCTTTTGCCTGAAATAGTCGATTCACGGCGAGCGCGGGGGATGCCACTGCGAGAAAAAGAATCGTCATTAGGAGTCACATCAACTGACGACAACAAAGAAAACCACCCTTGTTGTAGTAGAACACTAAATTTTGAAGAATTGTGACTTATATACTACTTATGTCTCTAGATTTCGCTCCGTATGCGTAAATACGTCAAAAGTGATAAAATTTAATTTATTAGCTTGTTTGAATATTATTCCTGTTCATTCACCTGTTCCAATACATCTATCCATCTACGCCGTCCTTATGTCCACCCTTTCATTCGTCTCTCCACGCATCAACCTAACCTAACCTAACCTTTTTTTTTTTTTTTTTTTTTTTTGTTCCGGGGTGGAAAATCCTCATGGATGTCCTCCGCCCTGGGGCGGGCGGAGGGGTCTGTCAGACTCTTACTGACTAAAAACCACCCCGGTGTTCCGACTCACACCTACGCCGGGGGTCGCGGGAACGAAAGAATCTTCCGCAACCCCCGGCCGGTGCCGGCCCGCCACTGCGGGCCTCCTCTCGGGTCAGGGGGGGGAGTGAGGTGTTTGACTCCCCCCGCGACGTCTCAGAGGGGCGCGCGTGGAACACTACGCGCCGCCACCTCGGGTCCTGATGTGTGGGGGGCGACGGACGTCCCCGAGTCCGTCGCCCCTGGACCCATTTAGGGGGGCCGGAAGAGGGCGTTGTCCGCCCTCCGCCGACGCCCGGTGCGCCTGCTGCGGGCAGGGTGAGTGGACGAGATCTCCCTCTCCCTTTCCGCAGCCTCCTTCTGCGAGACGACCGTCTCGCAGAAGGCGACCACCGCGTCCCAGGACTCGGCGCCGCCGACCATAGCGTTCACTACGGCCGGCAGCGACAAGTCACTGCCTACTTCTGAGATGAGGGCACGGCGCGGCTCCTCCCAAGCGGCACACTCTGCCAGCGTGTGCCGCGCCGTGTCCTCCCGGCAGTCGACGCAGTGGTGACACCGGGCGTCCGGCTCCCTGTTTATGCGACACAGGTACTTCCCGAAGCAACCATGCCCCGAGAGCACCTGCGTCACCCGAAACGACAGGGAGCCGTGCCTCCTCCCGAGCCAGCGGTCGAGCACCGGCCGGACCGCCTCGACGACGTCGAGGCCGGCGGTAGGGCGCGAAAGCCTGTCCCGCCATTCCGCCACCAGGACCTCGCGAAGCTGAGACCGATGCAGCTCCACGTGTCGCTGCATCGGTCGCTCGCCTCGCGCCCGCGCTTCCTCGCGCCACCGATACGATGACGCGAGTACTTTCGCCTCCAGGTCCCAGGGCGGGGATCCGGCCAGTGCACAAGCCGCCTCGTAGGAGATCGTGCGATATCCCCGGATGACTCTGACGGCCATCGCCCTCTGCGGTCTCCGCATGACGGCGATGCTCCCGGCCGTCAGGTCAGCCGCCCAGATCGGGGCCCCGTAAAGGGCCATCGATCGCACGATCCCCACGTAGAGCCGCCTACAAGCGGCGCTCGGGCCCCCCAGATTGGGAAGCAGCGTTGAGAGCGCTCCAGCAGCGCCCAGCAACTTGGGCGCCAGCCGTCGGAAGTGGGGCCCGAAGTCCCACCGGCTGTCGAGGACCAATCCTAGGTACTTCATGGTACCCTCGACAGCGATCCGAGCCCCCCCGACCACGATGTGTGAGCCGGGTGACGGCGCCCGCCGGGGGCCATGGAACACCATGGCCTCCGACTTGCTGAGGGCCACCTCCAGGCCTAGGCGACGTATGCGGCTCACCACCTGTGAGACCGCAGCCGTCGCCAGCAACGCTGCTTCCCTGTGCGAGCTCCCCCGGGCAGTGACCAGCGTGTCGTCCGCATAACACGTCAGGTCTACCCCCGGCCTGAGCTCGCCCCTCAGCACCCAGTCGTACCCGATGTTCCACAGGAGCGGCCCTAAGACCGAGCCCTGTGGAACACCGCACGACATGCGGCGCTGGTTTCCGCCATCACGTCCCACGTAGGTGACACACCTCCCAGACAGATAAGCCCCAACGATGCGGCGGAGGTAGGGAGGCACACCATGATAGCGCAGTGCCTCCCGAATACAACTCCAGGGCAGGGTGTTGAAGGCGTTGGATATGTCCAAGGACACCGCCAACATCACCCCGCCCCGAGACACCGCTTCCTCCGCCAGGACTCTGACCCGCGACACAGCGTGTATCGTGGAGCGCCCATGCCGAAACCCAAACTGACTGTCGTCCAGGTCCGGCCCCTCTCTGCACAAGTGGCCGACGAGGCGGGCTGCGATTACTCGCTCGAACAGCTTGCCCACCTCGTCTAGCAGCACTATGGGCCGGTACGCGGACGACGAGTCCGCCGGGCGCCCCGCCTTCCTGAGCAGGACCAGACGACCAGATTTCCACAAAGTGGGAAACTGGCCCTGCTCAAGACACGCTGTGTAGAGTCCTCTCAGTTGGGGCTCGAGCTCCTTCAGAGCGAGGGCTAGCACGCAGCCGTGGATCCCGTCGGGCCCCGGAGCCACGTTCTTGGCCCGGAGCCGCATCACGGCTGCCCTCATCTCTGCCTGTGTCACCTCTGGGACGCTGATGGCGTTCTCCTCCTCATCTGCAGACTCTGCGGCCGTGGGCAAAGCCATCGGCGGCGGAGTGTGCTCCGCTCTGGCCGGGAAGAGGGCTGCAACCACCTCCTCCAGCAGCTCGGGTTGGAGACTCTCCGTAAGCGGAGGCGCCGCGGCTCGAAGTTTCCCTCGAACCGCGCGATAAGGGCGCCCCCACGGATCCCCGTCTAGAGTCTCCAACATCTCTTCCCTGGCTCGCGTCCTCGACTCGCCGATGGCCAGCCACAGAGTCTGCTTGGCCGCGCGGTACACCTCATACAGCGCGGCCTCTTCGTCAGGGACCCGACGACGTCTCCTTCGGTATCGGGTGTACCGGCGTCTGACCGCCACGCACGCGACGCGCAGCTGCGCGATCTCGGCGGTCCACCAGTACACCTGGCGCCTTGCGGACTGTGCGTGGACCCGGGGCATGGACGCGTCGCTGATATGCGTCATAGCCCCGCGGAACCACAGCGCCTCCTGCTCGACGTCGACGGGTCCGTTCGTCGCCGACTCCCGGCTCCAGGCCTGGACAATAGCGGCCTCCTCGAGAAGTTCCCTGTCTATGCGCTTACGCGCCCAACGCGGACCGTCCGTTCGCGGGGTCGGTGGACCGCGGCCGCCGGTGGTCTGGGCGGAGACGTCGAATCGGATGTATCGGTGATCCGACAACGTCTCCACCTCCACGGCGACACGCCAGTCGCGGACACGGCTCGCGACAGCGGGGCTAGCGAACGACACGTCCACTATAGACCCGCCCCGCTGCCGCACGCACGTGTGTACCGAGCCCCGATTCAGGACGGTCAGGCCAGTCGTGACCGCCCACTCCTCCAGCACCTCGCCCCTGGCATCGGTCACAGGGGATCCCCACGCCGCAGACTTGGCGTTGAGATCCCCCAGCAACAGCACAGGGCGAGGGTGGAGTCGGCCCACGACGGCACCCAACTCGACAAGGAACCTCTCGAAGTCGGCGAGACTCTTGTTGGGCGAAAAATACGCCCCAACAGTGCCAATGCCGTCCGCGAGGGCGGCTACCCAGCCGCGACCTCGGGACGGGTTGACAAGAGCCCCGCCAATGATGGCCACCAAACCGTCCAAGTCTCCCACCCAGTTATCCCTGGGGGGGACGAAATACGGTTCGGCGACCACGGCCACGTGAATCGACCACTCTGCCATGCTCTGGAGCAAAAGATCCTGAGCTCTAGCAGAGTGGTTGATATTGCCCTGGAGGAAATGGTACAGCGCCATTAAGCGCAATCCATTCCCTCCAACGCACCATTCCTAGGCCGGGAGTCGGCCGAAGGGCAGCCAGGCTGCGGGGGGGGGTAAAGAGCCCCCGGCAGCCATGGCAGCCCCTCTCTTCTTCTTCTGCGTCCGCTTGGTGGGCGCGCCACAGGCCTTTCCGCCCGCTCTGTGCCCCGCGGGCCTCCCTGCAGCTGTACAGAGGCTGCAGTTTGGCGCCGCGAGACACTGGGCCGCCTTGTGGCTGGCCTGACCGCAGCGATAGCACTGCTCGCTGCGGTCTGTTTCGGCGGTGCACCGTGCCCTGACATGCCCAATGTCGAGGCAACGGTAGCACCGCAAGGCCCTGGGCTGCAGCTGCTTCACCCTCGCTGCCACCCATCCCACCAAGAGACGCCCGGCGTCGGCGACTTTCTTAGCCGCCGCCACCGGACACCGCACCCAGATCGCGCCGAGCCCGGAGGCATCGACGCGAACCTCGCCCGTGCGTACGTCTGCGGGCGGACACCCACCGGTACGGGCGACGGCCGCCACGACCTCAGCCGCGGTCGTCGAGTCGTCCAGGCCATCGACGCGCAGTTCCGCGGTCTTCATGGGCCTGGACACCCGAACGTCCTCCGGATTGAGGACCTCCCGCAGCTTGGCGGCCAGGATGTCCGCCTTTTCGCCGCTAGAGGCACCCGACACCTCAAGCAGTCGCGCCCCCGTGATCGCCTGCCTCACTTTGAGGCCGGACGGTACACCTAATTCGGGGAACGCGACTTTCGCCTTTGCCTCCATGAGGACCGCCTTGTAGGAGACGCCCCTTTCGATGGCTCCGGGCTGCAGCGTAATGACTACAGCCGCGGAGCGTGGGGCTCTCACCTTTGGCGGCCCTTGAGCCTTCTTGGGTGCCGGTGCTCCAGCGGGTACCGGTGGTGGCGGCGGCGTCTTCTTCTTTTTTTTCTTCCTCTTGACGACCGTCGACCACGAGTCCGCAGTGGACCCGGGTGCGGTCGCCGAGGGAGCAGACGCCGGTGGCGCGGCCGTCCGGGAAGTGCCCTCCGCGGGCTTTCTTGCCGGACCTGGTGGGCTGGACCTGGGCTTAGCGGGCTCCTCCTTCCTCCGTCTATCCGCAGCAAGCGGCGGCCGGAGAGTCTCTGCCGGGAGGAGCCTCGACTCCAGGCCCTGCAGGCGGGCATTCAGCATACCCCCACACTGCAGCATGCAGATGCGAACGATCTTTTCGATCTCTGCATCCGCAGGTGCGGGGGTAGGTACGGACGACGGGGCCGGCGGTGTCGTGGCGACGACGGGGGCGGAACTGGTGGCCGCAGGACGCCTCTGCTGCCATTCCGCCCTCTGCGCGGCAAGCTCCCGCTTGAGGTCCTCCAGCTCGGATCTGAGACGGCTGTTCTCCTCCCACAGCTTCGCCGTCTCATCCGAGCTTGTGCGACTTAGGAGGACCCCAACCGCCTCCTTGATGTCGCCAGCCGCCTCCTTCAGAGCGCGCGTGAACGTGCCCTTCAGGCTGCCAGATTTCGTGGCAACCTTCAGGACAACGTCCACGCCGTCCAAAACTTGGCGACTGAGCGCCACCGCCGACACACTTCCTCCGGCAGCCGCCTGAGCAGTGCGTCGCTCTCGGGCCAGCCGGGCCATCTCGCTGACCTCGTCAGCTGCCACCGCCTTCCGCTGCGTCCGCTTTGCGGAGTTCGCCTCCGCCTTGTTGCTCTGCAACAAAAGCGGGGACGCAGCGGAGTCCTCGCTTTCCGCGCTCATCGGTACCGGCGTAGCGGGCCGCAGAAAGCGACCCCGTGCGTTACGCTCCGGTAACCGACCCCTCCCTCTCTTGGCTGTCCCCAATCTTGGGGCCGACAGCTCCTCCTCGCTTGTGGACAGCTCGCTGCGCGAGCGTTTCCCCCCAGGTTCCTTGTCCTGGTCGGACAAACATGAGCCTCCTCGGCTCTTGTTGCCGTCACTGACGGCAAGCGGCTTCTCTGCGTCGCACAGTCGCTCCAGGCTAACCCGGAGCTCCTTTTCTTGCGACGCAAGAGGTGGTTGACGAAGACCGGCGGTGGTCTGCCGGCCTACGAGACTATTGTTGCCCCCCCCAGATACGGTGGGGCTGCCTTCCGTAGAAGGACGGGATTGTGCCTCCATGAGGAGGTTGCCCGCCTGGGGAATTTTTCCAATAGTGCACTTTTCCATTTTTTCCTTTTAAGGGTGAGGTCCCTGTTTGCGCTAGCTGCCGGAAACCCTCCGGCCATTCATCCCCTCGGCACGCTAGACCTTGGGATTAGGACTCCCCAGTGTACGCCAACTCAACTCCCCTCTGTAAGCAGAGGGGGGAGTAGGCGAACGACCTACTCTAGCCCGGTTCCCTTCACCGACCATCGTGGATGATCGGTGATTGGAACCGTGACCCTTCCCCGTTTGTTGAGAATTCGCCGCCAGCGCCAAGTGTCCACCAAAACCTGGTGGGCAGTTGGAGCTGACGTTGCCCAGGGTGCGCCACGAGGAGGCTTCTCAACATGCACCCCAACCTAACCTAACCTAACCTAACCTTTTTTTTTTTTTTTTTGTTCCGGGGTGGAAAATCCTCATGGATGTCCTCCGCCCTGGGGCGGGCGGAGGGGTCTGTCAGACTCTTACTGACTAAAAACCACCCCGGTGTTCCGACTCACACCTACGCCGGGGGTCGCGGGAACTAACGAATCTTCCGCAACCCCCGGCCGGTGCCGGCCCGCCACCGCGGCGGGCCTCCTCTCGGGTCGGGGGGGGGAGTGAGGTGTTTGACTCCCCCCGCGACGTCTCAGAGGGGCGCGCGTGGAACACTACGCGCCGCCACCTCGGGTCCTGATGAGTGGGGGGCGACGGACGTCCCCGAGTCCGTCGCCCCTGGACCCATTTAGGGGGGCCGGAAGAGGGCGTTGTCCGCCCTCCGCCGACGCCCGGTGCGCCTGCTGCGGGCCGGGTGAGTGGACGAGATCTCCCTCTCCCGTTCCGCAGCCTCCTTCTGCGAGACGACCGTCTCGCAGAAGGCGACCACCGCGTCCCAGGACTCGGCGCCGCCGACCATAGCGTTCACTACGGCCGGCAGCGACAAGTCACTGCCTACTTCTGAGATGAGGGCACGGCGCGGCTCCTCCCAAGCGGCACACTCTGCCAGCGTGTGCCGCGCCGTGTCCTCCCGGCAGTCGACGCAGTGGTGACACCGGGCGTCCGGCTCCCTGTTTATGCGACACAGGTACTTCCCGAAGCAACCATGCCCCGAGAGCACCTGCGTCACCCGAAACGACAGGGAGCCGAACCTAACCTAACCTAACCTAACCTAACCTATCAATTCAAACGAGATACTGTTCCAAAAGGTGGGGTAGCTATTTACCAAAATAATAATAATGTTACGAATATTATGACTCCGAATATTGAAATAAATATTGAAGACGTTAGCGATGTTAATGTTAGACGCTCATTTGTTGGAGATATTTGTGCATGCTTATGCAAACTTAAAAATGGCCTACACATAGTCATGGTAGCAATTTACATTTCTCCGAATCCAAAATTGGACGAGGTAGAGCATTTTATTCATCGCACTTTACTGGAGTACACTGAAGAAGGGTCGAAAATACTTGGTACAAATGGTAATAAATTTCCACTTATCTTGGCTGGCGATTTCAACATCAACTTCGCTGATAAAAAATCAGAGCGGTTGACAAATTTTCTTTCGGAAAAATTAAATTTACAAATGAATAATGATCCACAAGAATCCACAACAAAATATGGAACCACTATTGACGCGGTGTTTTCCAGATATTTAGAAGACATTAAGTCTCAAACTTATGTTTCTTATTTTAGTTACCATAAACCTATCGTTTCAATGATAAATATTCCAGAATAACCTACATGTATTGTAAGATAAATAAAAAATAAAAAAAATATTTTAAATCAACAATATTATCTTCTTATTTTTGAATATATGCTATGCAATAGCTTTACCGCGGCAGTCCTCGAGTGCCACACGTATTTTTTTCTTTATGAGAATCTCCCATATGGATAAAAGCTTTTATTCAATTATTTATTTTTCTCAAAAGTGCTTGGAAATTCGAGCATTATTTTGACAACCTTCTTTGAAATAAACTGAAATTGCTGTACTGGCCGAATACATACGAGCGGCCGGCAATGTTTGTAAGAAAATCCATATCTACTACACTTACACACACTATACTCTATACTTTTTCTTTCTTTCTTTCTTTCTTTCTATATCTGTCGTTTTTATCGACCAATTAAATTACTATGAAAACTCATATCGGCCGTGTTAGTTAAAAATGGAACGAACTTTTTACTTCAACGATGACAACCAAAGAGCAAAACTTATCAAAAAAATTATTTAAATTTCGATTTGGTTTGCAAATAGAACTGTTTATAGTAAAGAAGATACAAATGAAAATAATGGCGCGTGAAAAATTATCGTTGTTCGTCATTGACTCTGGAATTTATAATTAATCTGCTTAGTTTGAATTTTCGCGCATTTTTCTAGAAAAGTAAAGAAAGAAAAATAAATTTATTTGACTCAGGTTGAGGCACACAATATTCACACAAAACCAAAAAAAACAGAAAAAATACAGATAACTTAGAATAATATTGAGTGCCTCTCGTGCCTTGTGTACTATACAAGCCTTGATCACAAAGAGGCATTGATGGAGTCACGTATGTGTGCCTCGGCTTCGCCTCGACCCACATTTTCACGACCGTCCATCAATGCTCTTGTTGCGCAACGGTAATGTACTATATTTCGCCAACAATATAATATATACATAACAATTTCATAATATTTTACATTAATTAATAAAAGTTATAGGTATAAGTTTTTATGTATCTATAGACCAATTACAGGTGTACACATAAGAACATTCATAACTTAATTAAGAGGAGGCTTCCTAAATTGTATGTAAATTTACATTAATATTCTGAAACAGTCACGCATACAATCAACAAGGAACTTTAGTATTATGATTTATTGGATCTTTTTCTTTCCTTGTACAAGACAGTTACGTAATTGTAACATTTTCAATCGATTCATTTTTTATTCGAAAATCATGTCTTTTTTTAAAGATTATTATTAATTCACAGTAAGAAAATACAGTTTATTATCCAGCCACAAGATATTTTTTCTCTAGATCAATTATTACTTTAGTCATAAACGAAATCATAATTGAGACTTACGCCATTTAGTTACGAGCTCGAACACGATCAAAGAGCGTACGCGATATTCAACTTTATTACTGAAGTGTTAGCGCTTAGCACATAGTGGAGTGGCATGGAGGCGGCGTTTGCGTGGTAATTGCCTTAGAGTATCTTAAAGCAACATTTTCTGAAATAAAGTATATAACATTTTAAAAATAGAATTAAAATAACAAGCTTTGATGTATATAAGCACCATAAGATAAGAATCTGATTCTGCACTTTGGATCCCCATCAAAGAAACGCTACTTATTTTCTCTACTTACACATAGAGCGGCACTGTTTCTTTTTCTAAAACTACAGCCTTAAAACCAACTTATCAACAACCAATCATAAATCAGAATCACCTAACCCTTAAATAATCAGTCAAAACACACTAACGAAATGGCCAGACTTGGGTCCATCAGACCTACCTATAGTCTACCAGACCTGGCTATACGTTACCAGACGTCTGTTTCGTCTCACGCATCCATCGAATGTACAAACTAGATACAGAAGGCCAGCCATACAACGACCGATAACGAAAACAGGCACACTCACAGACACGTATTGTTTGTTCCAAAATTGTCTGATGAAAATGTAAACAAATGGATAGGAAAACACACCTGTAGATGCCAATCTGTAGTGCCACTGACAAATTGAGTGCTTTGATTAGATTATTTAAATACTTAGGTAACCCCGAAATATAAGTGTAAATGTTTTATATTTGACAATAGAGGTTAATTTTATAACCTTAATTTTCGTGGATGATCTTTGAGACAAGCAACGACACAACAAGTAAGTAACAATTGTAGGAAAAAGTGGTGAGATATAACGTTGAAACCTTCTAAATACATGTAAGTACTTACATAGATGAATGTGTTACTAATTCCCTTTCTTGAGTGGATTGCGTAAGAATTTTTAAACCAGAACACTTTCATCAGATACTTCAACTACTTGTCGGCGATCTCAAACAAATGCCAATTGCGAGAGCTTGCATTTGCCGTACGTGAGCCATGTCTGTGTCCTTGTGTAAGGCTAAGCGTATGCTGTGGCGCAGGTGACGCAGCACTGCACAGTACAGATTTTGCAGGGTAGGGCAGGCGAGGCAGACATAGGCCGCGGGCGTAAGCTGCGACGCAGCTACACAGACACATATACAAACAATAGACGCCTGTGCTTCGTTACCTGCGTCTCAGCAAAAAAACAAGTGAAGACCTGCACTCGTCGAACAGAAATCTGTGCCGGCTCTACAACAAGACGCAGAACAGAACAAACACATGTCTGCGTCTTACATGCCTACGCCGCAGCGTACGCAGCTGTCAGTACGTTCATGCATTACAAAAACTGCTCTGCCCTGCGCTGCGTTCGTTGTTTAGAGCTGGCCTTCTGAAACTATCTATTCTGTGTCGAAGGGGTGCGAAATTAGGTATAGCATTTAAATTGAAATACTGGCAGTGCTAACTTCATTTCTGGGGGACGTACCGGGGCGGGCTGCAAAGTGACGACCGGTAGTAACTTGTTGAGACATGTTATAGATGTGTGTTTAGAGATTTGGCAATTTAAGGCCAGTTTTATATGTTTTTCTAAAGTTTGATGACTAACTTGGATCCAAAAATGGATGTCGTTTTGTGATATTTGAGAAACTAATAATTTGGGATAAAATATGACCCAAATGTGAACATGTGAAGTACTGAAATTGAATTAAATGTTTCATTTAAAATGTATGTACAATTCTCACTCAATCTAAGAAAAACAATAAAAAAAAATAGCTTGGATAAATGTTAAAACAACAGACTGCTATTATTTAATCTTTAGTTGGAAATAAATAACATTTCCGGAAACCCAGCAAGAAATGAAGCGGTTGTATAAAAGAAAAAGATCCTATTAATACGAGTAAAAAGGTTTAGTAAGCATGAACCTATCGGGTTCTCTGTGAAACAATTAAGGTTGAAATGCGCATTGGTTAGATTCAGTACCAAACATTTAATTATTCCTTTTTTTTGTTGGTCCAGTCAACCACACTTCAGGGGTTAACACTTTGACCTTGAGCTAACCTAGCGTAGTTCGGAGTTTCAAAAGAATAAGAGGCCGCCTATTCTGGTTTTGTTTCAACCGACGCGCGGCCTATTTATACGGAACTAGCTGCGCCCCACTGTTTCACCCGCATAAGTCTTGATCTCTTGGGAAAATCGGGATAAAAAGTCCTATCCTATATCCTATTCCAGGTCATGGTCTACCAATTTCATCCAAATCTGTTCAGCCGTTTTAGCGTGAAAGCGTAACAAACAAACAAACTCACTTTCGCATCTTTACTATTAGTTAGGATACCTACCTCAATCAATCTGCCTAGCCTTTCCCCAACTATGTTGAGGTCGTCTTCCAGTCTAACCACATACAGCTGAATACCAGTACTTTACATGGGGCGACTGCCTTACTGACCTTCACAACCCTTACTGGGTTGTGCAAGGCAGTCGCTGGGTAACACGATACCCCTTGGTAAGACTGGTTGTCAGACTTTCGGACTTCTGACGACCCGTAACGACTGTCAAAGATCCAAGAATGACAGCCGGGACCAACGGCTTAACGTGCTTTCCGAGGCGCGGTAGGGTCTCGGTATGTTAAAATGGTCAGGTATCCACGGAGTGACTGCGGCAAGCATAGCTTAACCTGATCGATCGACCCGTGCAGCTGATATTACTTAGCCACGAGCCCCTCATGGAATACCTACCTACCAACGTATTTAGTTTTCTCACTGCTCGAAGATGATCATAAATGAGACAATATTTGTACGCTGGAAACAGCAGAATATTATGGACATCATATTATAATTATAACACCTTGTAAAACAATATTCTGACAAATAAATTATTATTATTATAGAAATTCTAGTAAATTGGTTTACCTTAACGTCATTAGTACCCACTCATTTGACTTTGTGAGTCTTCACTTAGTTTTCCTCACGAAACACGTGTAAGTCGGTATAAGTAATTGGCACAGTTTCTAAGAAAATTCTATTTACTTTCTTTGAAAATACCAACAACTGTAATTTTTCAAGAGAAAGAAAGAGAAATAACACCCTTTTCACTTTTATTGACAAACAAAATTTTTTTAACAAGACTTGAAAATATTTCCTCTTCGTTCCGTTTTCGTAAATTTTGCGGAAACAAATACCTACAGTTTAGCTTTTGAGTTTTTCATCACATCTTACAATTTACTGCGCAAATGCCTTACAGAGGATAAAGATAAAATGTATTATGGTTTTTGTCAGATATACTTATTCCATGAATTGGTGTGAATTTGCTTACGCGGTTCCAGGAAATCGGATTATAAAATTTCCTTGAATCACACAAAATAATATTCATAAAACTAATAATAAGTCAGTATCCCTGGAAGTATACAATCACGTGATTGGATTTTCCTGATAGAATTATACGGTTTCCATTTTTAACCGACTTCAAAAAAAAGAGGAAGTTCTCAGTTTTACGTTAATTTTTTTTAATGTATGTTTCCCGATTACTCGTAGACGGCTGGACCGATTAGTTTGTTTTTTTTTAAATTAAGCGGTATTACTTCTTAGGTGGTCCCATATTTTTCAAATATAATTAACCTAGCTTGGGTATTTTTTGAGTTAGCTTCAATAATGCGTATTTTTCCCACTTAGTCTATATGGATGATGACATAATAATAATAATAATAACCCCACCGCCGTATCTCTACGTTGACGTCGTGGTGGGGCTTGCGCGCTCCAAACTCTGGGTCTGTGCCAGTAGAGTTTACTTTGCCGGAACAGGTCTAGGATAAGGAGCCAGACCAAGAGAGATACAGAAACCCGCAGGGCAGCATGTGGCGAGCTGTTGGGCAGTAGCGACCCCACGGACCCTATCTCCCGGGAGAAATCTTGTTCCTCATCTCTGGCTTGCCTTTATTGGCCGGCTGGAGTGAACACTGACGAGGAACAGAGCTCCCACCTCATTCTTGCCTTAATTGGCTGGCTTGAGTGGAGATTCGCAAGAGCAAACGTGCTCGGAGGAAGGAAGTATTCCAGTAAGTGCTCGTAGGGATCTTGACCATCTTCCGGGCTCTGGGATTGTTCTGAAAGCCGTGGAATACCTCTCCACTCCTCAAGCACCTCAGGACATGTTGCCCCCTTGTCGCTACGTCACTATGTGCTAGCGACAGTTTCCGGGGGCCCATTATTGAGTGTGCAAGTCACCCCCTGCCATTTTTCCGTGTACGTATAAACATTGATCAGGCAGGGGCCATAGTCCTTCCATAGTTCCAGGTCACCAGTCAACTTAAGCCACTCAAACCCATAGTCCAATATCTTTGTTTCCATATCTGCAATAGTCCTACACCAACCGAGGGTTGTCCTTCGGTGCACTTACATAGTGCATACAGGGATAATCGTCGGTTGGTGCCTCATTTCATTAAAACGCCTAACGGGCCTCTGCGAGTTGGCTTCGGCCCCTCGTACGCCTTCCAAAGGTCCGGGACCTCAGGGTCCCGAGAAATATCAAAGATAAAAGAAATAATAATAATAAGCGGTACTTCTTGACACGGCGCGTATCGTTAGGAGATTCCTCTCTCAGGAGCCCTGACCACCGGTAGCTTGGACCCTGTTCCCCATACCGGTTGGCTACTATTTTTTATATTATTAAATGTTTTTGTTTTCTCTTTGTTTTTATAAAAATATTTAAAAATGTAAATTATATGTGTAGAAATGAAATGAAGGAAATAATAATAAAAAATAATAAAATCGTTTATTTATAAAAATAACTTCCTGTGACTGTAATTAACATAGCAGGTATTGCTATTATGCTATTCGAATTTGTGTGGGGTAGGTACCACAACTAAAAAGTGAAAAATAAATAGTTTTAAAAATTGCCAATCAAAAACTTTTTATTCCTTAAGAAATAAAGAATTACACTGTTCGTTAATCTCCCGATCTAAAATTAAGATCCTATCATTGCAATCACTGCTGCTTTTCTTCTCAAAGCCAGCCCAGACGTACAATAAAAACAAAAAACGCTTGCTTTGCGAAATGCAACGTTATTAAGAGCGACAATCAATACCAATCCAATCTCGATAAAGTTAGGAGGAGAGTGGCTTCGACGTTACGTGTCATACGTGATCTAACTTTGCGAAAATTCCAACACTATTGCGAAAATTCCCCCATTTTGCGAATCGAACTCCATTTCGCGTCGTTTAAATATTAAATCAAACTTACGACGTAAGTCAAACGTGCGTGTGAATGTACGATAAAGTCACTCGGCACCCGAATAGACAATAACTGTTCCCGGAGCTAATAAATTTTGTGGGACAACTATTTTTATAGCACACTGTATTGGTTTGCTGCTATTGGCATTGTATGCAGATTTTGACGTGCATTTTTGAAAAACCGTTTGCATTTGACGACCTAATAAATAGGTAAAACGAGTTCGCGTTGATTTCAACAGATTTAAAATAACAACTCCATTGTTTAAAAGAATGCTAAACCGAATTGTCTAAAACTAGTATCTAATCAGTGAAAAAGGTTTTAATTTAGTTGATCATCAAACATTGTATTGCACCATATAATTCAATATAACAAGCACTAAATCCGTTCATTAGTTGTTGCTGCAATTATACAAATTTAATTCTAATGAATGTAGAATCAAGTGAAAACATACTTTGAACTAATTATTTCGTAGGTTTATTATTTCGGGAATTTTGCATAGCACATTAATAGAGCACTGTGCGGCGCTATGGCTGCTCATAACATTAATTATTTCTATAACTAATAGTTCACATTAAAATTATTACCGAGTCGAAATCATTTCTAAAATTACATCATTATAACAAAGGAAAAACGCCATGCCAGTCATGATGTTGTATAGTTAGAATTTGATATTATTAGAACGACTTTTTACGTCCTCTCATAAAAATTTATATTCATAAGGTTCAATTTCGCTCTTCGCTTGAAATCACTGCAAATGTCCTAATATGTATGAGCGTAATGAAAGGAGCTTAGGGCTTGCCTCCCCAGAGGCTGAAATCTGTGGTATTAGAGAAAGTACTCCGAATAAACTGGCAAGAATATACAATAAGCCTATTCATTTATGCCGTTTGCGCTTTATTTAGACTTTTTAGGTTGAATTGTGGTCCTTTTAATACTGATATTGTGGAATATCAGACGCATTAGCTTGCTCAACTGTAGGACCGCAGATGTATGATACCTCGTCGTTTTATGAAGATATTTCAAATTCATTAAACGTTATTATTTATTGATTTATTAACAATTTTCTAAAATAGCATCTTAGAGCATCCTGTACTTAAAGAACTGTGGCGCAGAGGTCATTTGCCGGGGTCACGGATCATAACATCACGTCAATGAAATCAAAACAAATAACGTGCAAAGAGTAGGGTCATTGTAGGAAAGAGAGAGCCCTATGTTGGCGTTTGAATTTTCTTTTTTTTAAATTTACTAAATATTATATATTATTATAATTTTTATGCAGTAATCATAAAAATTATAGCCAGGGAACTCGTGTGTTAAACGAATGTGGTCATTGTGGCGGCATGGTGTATATACTAAAAAATATAATAGTTTAAAAGGTACTCCAAATTAGAAATAATGAATAAATTCGAGTACTATGTTATTTTTCAAACTAAATATCTGAAATTAGACAAGACAGTGATATACATTACAACTTTACACAAAAATAATGGTCAAAGATTCATAATTGACGCAAACTTTTACGAAACTCACAAACAGCAATGAAATGTGACAACCAAAACAAAAATAAAAACAGAAAATTAAGAGACATCATTAAGATAATGTTGAGGAGAAAAATCTCGAATTGCTGTGAACAGGCTGGCTACTTGACACATACGGAGCACTCTCCAATTTGTTGCAAACTCGCTTCGAAGCCCGTACCTATTGGATATCTGTGTTCACTCCTCAAGTCCTCACAAATGAGAATGTCTTTTCAATTTAATTAATGTATCTCTACTTAAATAACACTGTTTGTTTGGTAACTGTAATTAATCGCAAATTTCACCAATGAAACTGAACGCGTTAAGCACATCCAAACCACGTTCAAGAGCTGTCAGTGTCAATATTCCACAGAAAATAATGACACTGACAGCCCTTAAACATAGTTTAACTTTGGTATAGTAACGTGCACAAAGAATATTCGTGGTTGGTTAGCACGGAACCAAATACTTTGTATTTGACGGTCCAACATTATCAAATAAGTAAAAACAATAACGCGATGTTCGCTTCCATCCTTTGGGTACGGAATCCCGGAAAATAAAATATAATACAGTCATCAGAACTTCAGTACCTAAAGTCCTCGACTTCGTCGTCACATTTTGTCGCCGAATTCGAAAACATTTCGTTAAACTAATTAATAAACTTCGCAATAAAATACTCCTTAGTACTAAACCACTTACCGCCATCATAAAGCAATTTAAACCTCACAAAATCTGATAATAATTCAGATTCTCCAGGATATTTATTTAGGCTGCCTTGGGACATGTATTTTTTGAGTCTTCTGATAACGAGCAGAAAACTCAAAAAATACATGTCCCGTATTAGTGATATTTTGAGGGGCTCATAGCTAAGTAACAACAGCTGTACGGATCGATCGAAGTTTAAGCTTCGCTTGCCGTGTTCAACCCATGGATAGATGACCATCCACTACTTACCGAGACCCTTCCGAACCTCGTATTGCACGTTAAGCTGTTGCGGGATCAACAGCTTAATGTGCTATCCGAGGCTCTGCTGTCATTTTTAGATCTTTGACCATCCTTACGAATAGTCAGAAACCCGAGACTCTTAACAAGAGGTATCGTGTTACCCACGTTAGAGGGTCGTGGAGGTTACATAGGCAGTAGCTCCATATAAAATACCTGTATTCAGCTGCGTTTCGTTATACTGGAAGCAGATCCCAACATAGTTGACAAGAGGCTAGGCAGATGATAATATCTGCTTGTTACCTAGTGGTCGAAAGCATGACAGCTGTGCCCCATGCACAGCTGTCATGCTTTCTTTCCGGGTCCGATCTTCATGTGTTATTTGATTTCCACATTAGCATTTTTGATGTGTAACATCTTTACTCTAACTTTGCTGCATTCAAAATAAAAAAAAATCGAAATAATTAAATCTGGGGGAGTGATTTCGTGAAAAGGGACGGAAGTGTGTGACAGGAAGCCGATGATTTGACCAATGAGTGCGCGCGGCGCTAGAGTTGGCCATCAGAAACGACTTTGACGAGGCCCCCCCGCCCCTTTAATGTAGCTACATTATGGGGGCGGGGCTTCGCCAAAGTCGTTATCAATCGCTTATTAAAAAGTTGAAATGTCACATCAGATGCGACTACTGTACAGCCTGCTCGTTTTTTTTAGTAGCAGTCTGGAGCAAATTTATACACCGTTAAAGCCAACAGGCTCACCCTTAAATGCTATGCATCTCTGCCTATACCTTGGGTGACTGACAATCATCTTATATGATGTTATATTATTTATTTAATCTAATATGAAAATAGTTCCACACACATTCCTACGTAGATAATAATTAATGTATAGTCTCGCGTGATATATAACTGTCATGGCGCTGTCAGGCTGTGGTGTTAATTGTGGCAGTGGTGTGAAGCAGCCGAAAGATATGTGAATTAATTAGTGGAACAGCGAGTTATGGCACCTATTTGTGTCGCGGGAGGTATTGTGTGTCGGCGAGAGATATGGTTGCAGTTTATTGGTCGATATCATATAATATTGTAGCAGACTGCATTTTGTTTTGGTACAGGGCAATCGGGTTCTTGTTAAAAAAAAAAACGAGCAATTATGACCACGCTTATTCATTACGTGTTATTTTCAAATTTCGAACAGTTGTGAATCCAGAATTTTGGTGATGGAATCAAACGTCAAAAGTCATTTATTCGAATTTGTAGTATCATTCTAATTTGGTAGTATCATTCTATTAATCTCTCAAATACATTGCATACTATAGTTTTGTATAATTTAGAAGCATTTTTTCAATTTTTGTGAATGTGAGTACCATGGAGCCGTATTTTATGTTATTAAGATGTTTGTTGACTTGAAAGAGCACGGCAGTTGAGAGTTTGTCATGCCCACTTAAATGTCTCGCTGATGGTGGCGAGTGTGTTGGATCATTCGGTTCCCTACAAAATGGTTGAGCTGGATGGTGCTGATCCACGCGTCATGTTCGTGAACGGGCGCCGTCAGTTGTGACTGGTCATCTCTTATCTGCCAGGGCTTATTTTTAATGTTATATTTTGAATTGTTTTAATTTTTTTATTGTACATTGTTCTCACATATAGAAGCAACAAGAATAATGTACCCAGGATTGTGTAATTTTCTATATTTAAAAGAGTGTCCTTGGAGTTTCTTGCCCGTTCTTCTCCATGAAGATCTACGTTTTGGAACTGGGCAACTAGCTTCAACTTTCTGACTAACTGACCGACTATTTGACAATTCAAAAGTGCCTGTAAATGGTTTAATTGAAATAAATGCTTTGAGTTTGAGTTTGAGTTTGATTCAAACTAGGTTGAAAATCAGCTCTTTACGAACGTCAAAGCCCGCCCTTGGTGATGTTTTCTTCACCGTTCAGTGATGACCTAGCTATGTAGTTAGATAAACTTATCCAAAACATTTGATAAGTTGTTTTGTTATGAACAGTCCCACAATGCCACTTACCAGAGGGCCAAATCCCGTATTTTTAAAACGGTGCATCGCAGTCTCAAACTGCCAAAAAAACCTCTAGTTAAATTACCTGAGATGAGGTTGTGACTAGATTTTGAATGTTTTATAAAGCTTCGTGCAGACCAGCGCAACGCGACAGCGCGACACGACACAGGTGATTGTTATCCGTGAAGTTTTCTTAGAAATTGTATTGTTCGAGTCGCGTCGCGCCGTCGCGTCGCTCAGGTCTGCACGAGCTTTAATACGGGAATTGGCTTTTAAGTTTCAAACCAACACCATAAGAAACAAGTTTATAACCTCACAACAAAAAAACAAACAAAATGCTAACTTCAGACCATAAGTCAAAGATTAAGTCATTGGGGACCAATATTACGCCACAACAAATCACGCTATATCGAAAATGTTCCCCAGAAGACGAAAGTACATTTACTAGAAAAATAAAAAGTATTTTGCAGCAAAACTTCAGGATTTTCCTCGGAGCGTTCAGATAGTAGTAATATAACTATGCATCTTCGGACGGCCGCGCCCGGACACAATCGTAAACATAAAATAGAATACAGGTACAACGATACTGTTTGGTCTGAGTTGCAAGATATTTTGAATTAGATTTTATAAAAAAAGAAAAAGTATTTATTGAGACAAGCACAGGAGATAACAAATTAAACTAAAATACACTCATTGAAACATTAAACAAGCAATAAAATTAAAAACAAAATAAAATAAAAATAAAATCAGAAAGTCCTGTGCGAGGCTAAAAAGGCTCATATCTTAGCTTGATGCTGCGACATTTAATAATAAATTTCGCAGCGCTGGAAAGGTAGTCGGGAAATATCTAACTGATCCTGTTAAAACGTTTTAAACTTCTAATAATGAAGACTTTTTTAAATGAATGAACCTCTAAAAACTTTTTGGGCATCTAATGATGCACAATTTTTTAAAATAAATGAGCTTCTTTTTTAAATTGTGGCCTTTTCTCACAGTTGGTCGCAATTGTGGCGGCATCTACATCGCCACATGCGAACTACGCATCAAAACCTGACGTCACACAAAATCCTGCGTCGCGCAATTGAGTTTGCCGCATGAACAGCATATATATGTATAAGTTCCCCGACATCAATCGTTGGGCAGTAGCACACCGGACACAACACCCGTCTGGTCGGTGGATCCTCCCTTTTCTATAGAGGATGAGAGAACTTTACACCCTGTTCATAATACCTCTAAATAATAACTAAGTTTGGATCCCGCCTATTTGGGCAAGCTGGCGGTTACTTGGCTATTTAGTAATTTTAGGACCCCAGAATCAGAGGCGCGTTAATTATATTACAGTATTCTATAATATTTTCAATTATTTGAGGTTTCAGTCAGATTAGTTAAAATGCGATACAATTCATTGAAGGCAGGCATACCTCTTAATTGATGAAAGAATAAATAAATAACAATCGCCAATTCTTTCTGAATAAATATAATAATTGGTTCATCGAAAAACAGCTCAACTATTGATTTTCTCCCTGCAGAACTCATCGATTGCTATATTTCTTCACTTTACACCTCAAACGTTCACACTCCTTTACGTTAAACCTCAAGAACGACTTATCTCACTCAACACTTTAGCTTTGAATTTGATTGAATACACCATTTTAGCATATTTAATTTTCATCTCCAAACAATTCACAGCTATATTTTCCAAGAGCAGTGATGGCCCATGGCAGTGGCGTGCGGTTCATAAAGACAGAAAGACACTGCCTACCCTAGTTCTGATAATATATCTAATATTATTTTATCAATAAACTAAACAAGATAAAAAAACCTAATTCATAAATCACCTCCACCTATCGAGTGCCGGTGGTATCATTAAGACTAAGACGTAATTTTGCATCATCGATTCGCGCTGCACTAGCAGCGCCTCGCCATTGCCACGGCAAAAGACACAAACTATTAGTCTCTTAGTGATAAGTGTGTGTGCTCTCTTGGTAAGTCGTCGTCATGCGGATTTAATGTGTGTGCGTTCCTATAGCTACGTGGGCTTTGCTGACACACAATGACAAAAATCACGCACACAACTGCATGAAAAGCCAGTGTCTTTTTGTAGTATTATAAACAGCTAACACGAAAAATTACGACTCGTACCGAACATTTCCGAACGAAAGTTTGCTATGCAATGCAAATATTTTAGAAAGTAACATTGTTTCATTGAATTTTATATAGTAGATGACCATAATTTTTTGTCGTATTATGTTTATCTTTTTACTACTTATTTTCAAAAGTCAATAATCGCCATATTGTTTGATGTGTGATATGTTTGTGACTACGCTATCAGGTATTTAGAATTTTAATGTTGATAATAAGTGTAAAATGGATAATATTGTCTGTGAAACTTGTTCAGATGGTGTGTGTATTGAGAAAATAAAACATGATGCGTTTTCAAAACTATCTTTCGGTGAAAAAAAACAAGTTATCGAGATAGGTCGTGGTACACCGGATTTGCAATTAATACAAACTAAAGGTAAAGTGAACCGCAGATTCCATAAAAAACAATATGATTCATATCATTGGCTGACAGGTTGCATACACAGTAATCGGTTATTTTGTTTCGTTTGTCTACTGTTTTCAAATAATAAAACCGTCTGGAACGACATCGGTTACGCTGATATTCATAATTTTCCTACCGCCGCCGCGAGAAAACATGAACAATCTGAAAAACACTTGGAAGCTGCCCTTAAATATCACACCTTTGGAAAAAATCGTATAGAGACGCGTTTAAACTCTCAGATACAAATCGACATTGACAGACATAACGCGAAAGTGGATCGGAACCGAAATATTTTTCAACGACTAATTGACATTGTTTGCTTTTTGGGGAAACAAGAGCTCGCTTTTCGTGGACATGACGAATCTGCTTCGTCAGTGAATAAGGGCAATTATTTAGAAATGGTCGACGTGCTCGCGAAATACGACAGAGTGTTGGAAAACCATGTACAAAATTGCACTAGCTCATTTACGGGTTTATCAAATCGTATTCAAAATGACCTAATCTCTAGTGTAGCGTCTGTAATGATCGAAACAATAAAACAACAAATCGCTTCCACTGATTTTGTAGCTGTGATGGTCGATGAAACACCAGACGTAAGTGGCAAAGAGCAACTAGTACTGGTTTTAAGATATTTTCATAAATCAGAAGTGTTTGATCGATTTATAAAATATATTGACGTAAGTTCCGACCGCACCGCGAAAACTTTAAGTGCCATCATACTGCAGATTTTATCAGAATTTAAATGTTTGTCGAAATTAGTAGCTCAGACATATGACGGTGCAGCTGTCCTGTCATCTGAACGGAACGGCGTTCAGTCGCTGGTTCGCCAGCAATGTCCTCTTGCTGAATACGTTTGGTGTTCCGCCCATGTCCTTAATTTGGTACTTTCCAAATCGTGCGAACGTATTCCGGAAACTAAACGTTTTTTCAATCTCATAAAAACATTAGCAAATTTCTTTAATAATAGTACCAAAAGGCAAAACCACTATAATAAAATAGCTGATATGAAAAAATTGCCTCGCGTTGCTGACACTCGATGGACTTACAATTCGCGTACTGTAAATGTAATTTTCAATTCTTCTATACATTTAATTTATTTATTTGAGGATATGGCTGAAAACGAAGACTCTTGGGATGGTGAGACATTAAGTCAAGTTTCGTATTTGTTACACAATTTAAAAGACTTTCAATTCCAGTTTTTACTCCATGTGTTTAACGAAATATTCGCAGAAACTGATGTGCTTTACGAAATTATGCAAAAAAAGACGTCAGATGTAACTTATTGCATCTAGGTTTGAATTAATTTTTGAAAAAGTAAAAATAATCACAGGGCCGCCACAACGAAAACGTAATGTTGTGGACGCAAAAATCAATTTTAAGCGGATTTTTATTGAAATTATAGACAATATATCCAACGAATGTCGCGACCGGTATAAAAATCTGAAAGAGTTAAAATTTCTTGGACTACTTTCATGTGAAAATTTCAATAAATATAATGTCAATTTTCCGGTTGAACTAGTATCGCAATTCGTAAATGTTTATAAATTATACGACTTTAACTTAGACCGCCTTATCAATGAGCTCAAATGTGTTTATAAATCTGCCGAATTCAAAAACCTTAGTATTTACAAAATTATAGAACATTTTTACGAAAATAACATAAATACAGTTTTTCCCGAAGTGCTGCGTTTGGCAAAATTAATTGTTACAGTTCCCGCGAGCAGTGCGTCAACCGAAAGGTCATTCTCGTCGCTAAAACGTATACACACCTACTTAAGAAATACACAAGGCCAGCAACGACTTACAGATCTTTCCATGATTTCAATAGAAAAAAATCTTCTTACGGAAATAAAGCGCCTTCCCAACTTTTACGATTCCATATTGCAGACATTCTTATAGAAAGATAGGCGTGTAGATTTAATATACAAATAAAACAATCTTATATAGTATACTCACACCACCATCTTTTCACTGCTTTTATTTAAATTTTGCGAATCACATAAACATTACAAAACATCAAACAAACGCGCCGAAAGGCCACTTCGAATATCCGTAAATTGATATGTCTATAAAATGAGTCAATCTATGGATATTTGAGCCGGCATTTGGCAATTACCTACATCATCAATCGACCAGACGACGAACTAAAACTAACGTGCAGTATTTTTGGTGAGTAAAATTTTCTGCCTACCCTGTCTTAAAACTGTGTGCACACCGCTGCCCATGGGTAACGGCCTCTTACGAATTGTGGTCATGGGTTCAAACCCAGGCAGGCGCTTTACTTTGTGTGAATAATTTCATCACCACTGTTTTCAAAACGGTTAAGAAAAACATCGTGAAGAAACCGGTATGTCCTAGAACCAAAAATCCGAAGACATGTGACATCTACCAACCAGCACTGGGCCCGCGTGGTAGATTATAGCCTACTCCCTCTCGCAGAGAGGAGGCCTGTGTTCCAGCAGTGGGAACATTATAGGTTGATTATACTAATATGCGATCTGCGAATCATCCCGCAAGTCTTGCTAGCCCGTAAGCGCGGACTTGCGGACGGTGAGCAATGGGTAGCTCGCCGTCCGATAGAGACCAGGCCCGGGTCGACGGCGCGTTGTGTTCCACGCGCGCCTCAAAGAGATGTCAGCACCAACTGACGGGGTCCGGAAGGGCCAATGCCTGCCTGGGTTGCGAGTTTGTCCGAAAGGGATATCGCGACCCCGGCACACAGGCAACGGAAGGAACACGGGTGGGTTTTAGTCAGTAAAAGTCTGATACGCCCTCCCGCTCTGCCCAGAGCGGGAGAAGTTATTTGATAATTTCCCACCCTCAAGAAAAAATAAAAGTCTTGCTAACCCGCCACCGCTTCCACCTTGTACCAAAACATTTGTGTGCAGGTGTTGGGCAGAGTTTTACGTGAGTAGTTTACTGAAGAAATCACAGCGGCCACGGTTGGTGGCGCATTTAAACACGACACTTGTCGACCAGCTCGCTTGCCAGTACCACATACTAAACACGTTTGGAATTTGCTCGGTAGTTATTAATTTTGTTAGGTTGTTTGTGGTTATTATTTGGAAAGTAATAAACAGGAGTCGAACTGAACTGAACGTGAAGCTGATACAATAGTTCTTCAAGAACCTTAATGCAGAAACATAATCAACCTATAACTATAGGAAATCATGTTATGGGATTTGGATAAGTTTATATATTGAATATTGAGTGAAATACCGTGAGATATAGTTGTAAGGTGTTTAATTTTTATCCCAAACGATACAGGAACACAATATTATTTAATATAAACTTTAGCAACAAACCATCTTTTCTTCTTGTAGCACAGACAAAAGATCTACTAAATGTCAAACGACCATAGGCAATAAACTTTATTTTTACTTTTCTTGAGTTGTCATCAAGATTATATAGAAAACTTAAACGCTTAAACGTTTAGAAAACTTTAAGTTTTCGCGCAAATTTGCTGAATTTTTTGCGTTAATTCAATGTTACATTTTTGTGACCGTGAAAATTCCAAAAATTTCCGAACTTTAAACGCAAAACAGAAGAAATGTTATGGAAAACAGAAAAAATCGACGTGTTCACTGTTCTTTGTTGTCTTTATTTTATTTTAGATGACTTCTTAAAGTTATCATAATACGGCAGTGCTTTTTGCACGTTTTTAGTGATATTCATTTTTTTTTTAACAATCATGTACAGGGATTTTTTCACTGGCTACTACTATAAGTTTCCTATATAAACTTATCGAAATCCATTACACGATTTCCTATAGCCGACCCTAGTTCTCACTGCCGGGACACAGGCCACGTCCCTGTGAGAGGGTCTGGGATATCCTCCATAATTCTAATCCTTAATGATCGGCTAATATTTTCACCACTTCGTGCTTCTCACGCTTACATGAAGATGGAAGAAAAATAGTCCACGTAATCACTGTCCATTCCAAGGTTGCCTGGAAGAGATCGCAGAAAGCGATAAGGCTGCCCATTGTATGTTTTGTAGTGTTAAATTTATTATTTACTATGTATTTTCTGGTGTACAATAAAGTATATATAATTAAATAAAGATTTATCTAAAACTACCTGCTGCCCGCGGCTTCACCCGCGTGGACCCTAATTCTTTTTCTAAAATAAAATAGCCTAAGTTACTGCTTATAACATCATAAAATCAGCTTTCTGTCAGAGAAAGTCTCGTTAAAATCGGTTCAGCCGTTTCGGAAATTAGCCGGAACAGACAGACAGAGAGACATTTTTTTAAATTGTTTTTTTCTTTTTGTTATAAGTACCGTATATACTTTTATAAGCATTTAGTAAAAGATGTTACTTTGACATTACAAACAGACAATTCAATTTTACATATTTATTTTTATTGTATGTTCAGCAGTATATGTGTATTCAGAAAGAAATTGTATTTTTGATTGCATGTATGGCACTTATGAGAGGTAGGTCTTTAAGGAAACAGTTTTTTATCTATTCGTTAATTTTATTTATTGTGTTGTATGTATAAATGTATAGATATAGTCAAACCAGAAATAAATTGTATTTTTGATTGCATGTGTGGCGGCACATAAGTAAGGTAAGTATTGCCTCAACTATTCGATGTTGACCTAATTGAAGAATTCATTTCTAACTTTATATATGGATATACAGACGTATAATCTAGGTTCTGGCAATGAAGCCTTGGATTAAATAATCTCACATTTCTATTAACATTGTAGAATATAACATCATCAGCCTAGCCTTTTCCCAACTATGTTATTGTCGGTTTCAGTCTAACCGGATGCAGCTGAATACCAGTATTTTACATGGAGCAACTGCCTATCTGACCTCTACAACCCAGGTACTGGGTAATACGATACTCCTTGATAAGGCTGGTTGTCAGACTTTTGGCCTTCTGACTATACTCGTTACGACTGTCAAAGTTCTACGAATGACAGCCGGGACCAACGGCTTAACTTTCCAAGGCACGGACGGGTCTTTTTTTTTTTGAGGGTGGCAAATTATCAAATAACTTCTCCCGCTCTGGGCGGAGCGGGAGAGCGTGTCAGACTCTTACTGACTAAAACCCACCCGTGTTCCTTCAGTTGCCTGTACATTGCCAGGGGTCACAGTATCCCTTTCGGACTTTCCCGCGACCCCGGCAGGCATCGGTCCTAGCGGATCCCTTCCGTTGTGCTGACATCTCTTTGAGGCGCGCGTGGAACACAACGCGCCGTCGACCCGGGCCTGGTCCTTATCGGACGGCGAGCTACCCATTGCTCACCGTCCGCAAGCCCGCGCCTACGGTGGCCGGGAATCGGCCTGCGATTCCCGACGCCCAGGGCGTCTCCTGCGGCACGGGTCTTGGTATGTAAAGATGGTTTAATAAGTATGCCATACAAATTACAGACATGTTTTTTTTTTTACATATGCTGACACAATAGGGTGTTAGAATGTTTTCATTTCATGTATAAGAATGGTTACCAATTATCGTAACTAACCAGTAAGGAACAAAGGAATACTCTCAACAGAAACCTAATTTCAATAACAATTTCAAGCTTATTTTATGAAGTCCTCAGAATTCTCCCGTTGTTTTACGTCAAACAATCCGACAAAATGTAGTAACTGCAATTAAACTCAAAACAAAGAATTATTAGGACCGCACTTAGCTCACGCAATTATTCCGCTCACCTTTGTCTCAAAGGCGAAAGAAAACAGCTATAATAAAAAAAAACACGTCTTTACAAGACCTACATCTTAGTTTATTTTACAAAGGACCTTCAATTAATCTGGTGTGGGAACTTGGACCAAAACTTCAGCATATTTCTCGTCATAATTATAAAACATTCAAAAAACTTTGGTTCAACAAAAAGTACCTACTGGAATATCATTGGAAAACAAATTCAACGAACCATTTTTTTCTTCTCAGTAAAGTTGAAAAGGAAGTTTTGAATAAAAATACCTACTTTGCCGTGAACTTGCCATCGCTTTCCATTTGAATGTAGTCAAACAAAATGAGCTTGTATTTTAAGAGATCACGAGTAAGATGGAGACGAACCAGGAAAATCTGGATGATAAAAAACAAATTGAAATTGTGACCTTTATTCAGATTAGATTTTCCATTAAGGGGAGTCTTGTAAGGGCGGATTTATCATCGTCTTACACATTTAAAGAGTCCATCTAACTAAGCGATCTATACAATATCAATAAAATTACATTTCATTACTTACATCACGATGGTTTTGTTATGGGACTGTAGGGTAAATATCAAAACCTTATACACTGACAAGCAATATAAAAAGCCACTTGCAAAGTGCCAAAAAATCTAAATATCTCCTAAACCACACAAGTTAGCTACATGAAGTAAAACAAATCTTGGAAACAGTTTTATAGGTGTTTTTTATAGAAATAAATAGACAGACTCCACTATCTAAAATACTATAAATTATAACTCATCCAACACACGACCACACAGAGTCGATCAGTGCTGTGCTACGACAGCGTAGCAGGCGTCGCGGATCACCTACGCCGTAGCTGCTAGCTCAAAATTTCATACACAAAGTTCTTGTGAATCTAATTTTGTAAAAAAAACAAAAAAGCATGACGCCAAGTTGATTCAAGTTACTTTGTTAATTTATTTCTACATTACCCTGTTTCTGTGTACACCAACACAAACATTACCCTGTAATTTAACCCTAACTCGAACCACGACCAAAACCACAGCCTACAAACGTAAGCTCTTTACAAAAACAATACAGCTGGTAAGCAGGTGACATTACGCATGACACACGCCTGTATTTACCACAGCGTAAGCAAGTGCCGTGATTTTCATAATAAAAACGGTACGCCAATGCAGGACAAAGGGCGGAGACTGGCGACGCGCGAAAGCCCCTCGCAGAATACGTAACCATAAAATCCTTTATACGTCCGAAATGATATTTTGTTTGGATGTACGTAGGTAGAGCCGGATGACGCTTTGTGCGTTAAACTTGGGCTAAGCTTACGGTTTTGTTATGTTTGTATGAGAAAGTATTTTTTTTTTCAAGAATTTATTCTTCGTACAATCTTTTTTTGGTTTTATTAGTGGACACTGTGTGGAAGTTAGTTTAGATTAGATACGACATATCACTTTGAAGCAAATATAGACTGGAATTCAAGGCTCCAAAGTTAATATAACATAATCGTTTTTTCTTTTAACCGTTACCTACTTTTTAAGGTATCAATTTTGAGCCAAGCCGAGAACGTATCAATGTAATCTAGAGAAACCAATACAGAATCCTAAAAGCGTTCAGCGCGTCTGGCATGTTTGCTGAAAGCGTACGGACTGCTTTCAAGCTATCATGCGCAAGAAAGCAAAATCCTTGCCGGTGCAGCAAGGATTTTGCTGCACCGTCTACGCAGCAGCAGCAACAGCATCCTAAATGCTATTATTGCTGCCCGTTTTGACTGTCCTTTCCAAAATCTGTGGATCAGGACAGCCATAGCTATCAGTTAGGTATAGATACTAACAATACTAACATAATTTTAGGTACAATTCTGTTACTAACACACTAACAGTTGATGATTATATCTTGTTGTGACATAATGATTAAGTATGTAATCTATTATGGAGTTTTAAAAATAATATTAATAATAATCATTTCATCAAAAACGTCTAACGGGCCTCTGCGAGCTGGCTTCAGTCCCTCGTACGCCTTTTCAAGGTCCGGGACCCCAGGGTCTCCTGCCGGGGTTGCGAGTTTGTCCGAAAGGGTTATCGCGACCCCGGCACACAGGCAACGGAAGGAACACGGGTGGGTTTTAGTCAGTAAAAGTCTGACACGCCCCCTCCCGCTCCGCCCAGAACGGGAGAAGTTATTTGATAATTTCCCACCCTCAAAAAAAAAAAAAATTATCAGCATAAATACAATCTAATCAGCCTATGGGATCCCACTGCTGGGACACAAGCCTCCTCTTTTCTAGAGGGATTGTTAGATGTCATCCGTCGCTCCGAATTTTGGTTATAAGACATGCCGGTTTCCTCACGATGTTTCCCTTCAAAGTTTTGAGACCAATCAATCTGCAATCTGCCTAGCCTTTTCCCAATTATGTTGGGGTCGGCTTCCAGTCTAACCGGACGCAGCTGAATACCAATATTTACATGAAGCGACTGCCTATCTGACCTCCACAACCCAGTAACTAGGTACTACGATACCCCTTGGTAATAAGACTAGTTGTCCAACTTTTAGGGCTTCTGACGACCAATAACGACTGTCAAAAACCACACGCGCGAAGCCGCGGGCAAAAGCTGTTTCTTTATAAGTGAGAAGACTATCAGCAAAACAATCTAACAAAGTCTTTAGCCGATACTAAAAGCTTTTGTAAACTGCCGCGGAAATTGGAAAACTCCATAGTATACCGGAAAGTCTGCGGTAACTGATTGCTGTAAAATGGTTGGGGGGGACGAGTTTTAAGCTAAAGTAAAAAACAATGTTTTTTGGACTAGACAGGCACTTTACTTTCATTTACAAGCTGCGCCCCGCGGTTTCACCCGCATAAGTCTCGATCCCGTGAGAAAGTCGGAATAAAAAGTATCCTATGTCCTAATCCAGCTCATGGTCTACCCATGTGCCAAATTTCATCCAAATCTGTTCTGCCGTTTTAGCGTGAAAGCGTAATACACAAACAAATAAATAAACAAACTCATTTAAACATTCATAATATTAGTAGGATATCAACCAGATGGATTACCGGCATTTTCTCTGGTAAAAGCTAAAAGGTCGTGTAAAATTCGCTGAAATAATTTAATTAGGATTCAGGTTTATTAATTTCCCCTTTAGGTCGTTAAATATTTATTCAAAAACATTTGTATAACATATTGAACTTGCACTTGATGTCAATCGATTTGCTTTCATCATATAAAACATTACCAAAATTTATTTGTTTACCTAATATTTAATGAACCTAATGATGAAATGTAATTTTGATGAATATTATCACGGTTTATGCACCATCCTTCCTACCAATTTGTACGCCACGATATGCGGCTGAACATGTTAGAACTTTTCTGTATCCGATTATTATCCTGCATGCAATGTATCATGTACACCATGTTTAAACAAATAAAATTTACTTACTTACTTACTTAATTATAGTTTAATGATTTTATTTTATTAGAGTTTAATCATTAACTCAAAAACTTAGAAACCGTAATAAAACATGGTTCACTTTCAAAGGATGCATCCCCTTAAACCTTAACCACCTATGCGCAAACATGAAAGGGTAAAAAAAACGATTTTAAACGATCTGATTTTGCCTACGACACAATGGGCAACACACACCTTAAACGTACAAGTCCACTTCAAAATCATTTCCTTTTTATTCCGACCGTACATTGCGTATGCGGTGGTAGGGGAGCGAGTGTACATGCATCTCAACGGCACGGTCGGTTTTTGCATACCAAAGGCCAGTTTACGTCCAGCCAAGTTAAATATGCCTGTGTTTGGAGTGGTTAACCACAGCAGTTCAGCGACATTTGAACAAACGTTTACCTGTCTACGACATAACCAATGGCTTTATTTTCATCATTTGGTGTAACGTAACATTATATACTGGTAGCTGGTTTTGACAAGGTGACCCGAAGGTTTAAGGAAGTGCAAGAGGATTGAAACCTTGTGAAAATAGCTATGTGACTTTATAAATAAGTACTTTCCTTTCATGGGATTTTAGTAAATTAGTCAATTATTTATTTATTTTAGTTAGCCGACAATTGTTTACACAATACATTTACAGTTTTCTTTGCTATACTTTTATAAGTGCACAATTACTTACAGACTAAGAATTATCACATTAATTAATTGGCGCTTCTTGTCTAGGTCTTCAATATTCAAAAGTCATATATTCAAACTAGGCTGAGAATCAGCACTTTTCGAACGCCAAAATTACATAAGACAGTCCCCGAAAAACCCCACCCTTCACCACTTCCTAGTGCTTAAGCTGGGAAGAAGAAGTGGCGCAACAAATTCCCCAGCAGCACAGCTGTCTGTTCAGTTGGAAAAACCTGATTCTATATTAATAGTACTGCAAAAATAATTTACATTACCACAAATTGAAATACAACTGATAAAATAAAAACATTTTAATGAGTAGACTATGTCAACAATAAACGAAAACAAAATAAAAATAAATTGCCTTACAGTCAAATAAAATAATCCAAACAATTATATGAGCTCATATAGTATCATGTAGTCTTTGATTCTAAAAAACTTGCACTTCAAAACGACTTGCATACTTCAAAGCATTCAGTTGCTTTGTGGATTGAAGTGCGCCACCTTTGTCGGTTTCAAGCTCCTGCCGCCGATCAACGGGTATGCCACAGGTACACCGGCCACAGATCGTAAGGTGACGTTTGAGTACGTCTTTGTAGTGCAGGTATTGCCTGCCCTATGCACGTTTTCCTTGGGCGAGCTCTGAGTAGAAAGGGGTTTTAGGTAGACTACTGGTATCCATGCGCTGTAAATGTTATGTCACAGTCTTGCTGTTGTTGGTTGTGCTGTCATTGTTATTTTGTAAGATTTGCTTTATAAGTGATACCTAAGATTTTTTTTATGCTGCATGTTGACATATTTATTGTATGCCTATTAGGCAGGACATAATGGAACTGGTCTGTATAACTTATGCCTACAATAAAAAGATTTGATTTGATTTTGATATGACCACACCATCTCAGTTGGATCTTTATCAATAACTCCACCATCACTCTAGTTCGCCTTAGCACCTCAGTTCCTCAGGTTCCCCGTTCCTTAGAAGGCGGAACGCGGGAGGGAGAGACAAGGTTCGCGCCCTCGCGCCCCTAGTCGCCGTAGAAGACGCCCCGGGCGTCGGGAGTCGCAAGCCGATTTCCGGCCACCATAGGCGCGGGCTTGCGGACGGTGAGCGATGGGTAGCTTGCCGTCCGATAAGGACCAGGCCAGGGTCGACGACGCGTTGTGTTCCACGCGCGCCTCAAAGAGATGTCAGCACCAACTGACGGGGTCCGTTAGGGCCAATGCCTGCCAGGGTTGCGAGTTTGTCCGAAAGGGATATCGTGGCCCCGGCACACAGGCAACAGAAGGAACACGGGTGGGTTTTAGCCAGTAAAAGTCTGACACGCCCTCCCGCTCCGTGCAGAGCGGGAGAAGTTATTTGATAATTATTATTGGAGTTATTTCCCACCCTCAAAAAAAAACCTCAGTCAAACAGGAAACAACATCTAGTTAAAAAAAATATCGCCGTGTATAAATAAGTGTTTGTATCTACGTACTTACAGAAATAAAATCATTGTCTCAATCTTTTACCAAAAAAATTATATCAAGAAAAACTTCGTCAAGGACCATGATCGTAATTTATATTCGTAATATTTATTAGACACACACTTTCACACAGCCAACTAAAACCGTTTGAGATAAAACTTGCAGAAGTCAACTTGCACAAAACCATCTTACATAAGATGACCAGTTTTCTCACTCTACACATAGAATTTTTCCTACCCACTTACCTACCAAGGTAAGATGCATGTAAATTGAATTCCAAATGGCTTTTCCTTCATGAATGCAAAGTGAATCGTCATAACAGTGAGCTGTTGACTTTTTGATTGCGTAGAAAGAATATTAGCCCGTCTAAACTCGTTCCCTTCGCGATTAGTATTCTCTCAGCGAGCTCAACAGGAAGGCAATAACTATACCTTTTTATTATACACTATTCTATTCAGTTATATGTATAACTACTAGCGACTTGCCCCTGCATTTCATGGTTTTTACAATTTGACAAAACGAGTATATATAGAGGAAACATTTGTGAGTTTGTATGTAGGGTTTTATCTCCAGAACTACTGACCCGATTCAGAAAAAAATTTCACTAAAAGAAGCTACAGCCGGCTGTCATCCTACATAATTATAAATGCGAAAGTGAGTTTGTAGGACTTAGGATACTTTTATCCCGGTGGCATGTATCCCTGTGGAATATAAGAAAATATATCCTACTAACTTCGCTGGCGGAAGGTAGTAGGATATATTTTTTGTCAAAACATGAAAATTCACGCGGACGAAGCGGACAGAAGCTATACAATGAATAAATTCTCTTAATGATTGTGAAAACCGCATCAATATTAGTTGCGTAGTTTAGAAGAACAACGAGGTCACACAGACAGACATGAAAAGCGACGTTATATAATATGTTTTGTTTCTGTGAGTTCCTTGATCTTTGTGCGAAAGTGTCTTCAGTTCTCATGAGCGGCAATAATACGGTCGTAATGATCAATTACTAGCGTTATTGTACCTTCATTATAGCCGCTATAGGAAATAGATAAGGAAAGTTTGAGAAATGTGGGTTCTGGTCACGCGTATTAGGCTCCGCGTAAACGGGCCACCTACCACAGCCACTTCACATGCTTTTTCATAGGTTTTGTGTAGGTTCATCGAACCCGCTAGAGCAGTACTCCGCACCGCAGTAGGAGGCGACAGCCACCAGTGGCTGTAGTCGAATGTGCTTAGCTTTTTGCCTAATATGGCATGTATTATTGAATAACCACTAGCTTAATATTTCTAACTGACCGAGTCTGTGATAATTCAAAAGTGCCTGTTATTGAAATAAATTTTGAAAGAGTACCTGTTGTAATTTTTTTCTCAAGATAGGTACCACACATATAAAAGACAGTAGTATGTCGCAACACATTATGTAATTGTCTTTGGCCTCTGACCCTGACAGCAGGGAATAGATCAAATTTGTCAAACTTTTCTGTTGTCAATAATGGATACGAGGCTTTTGGCTCATCTGTAAAGTGGTATTGTTTTTTTTATTTTTTTTTTTGTAATGTGCCTTTGGTTTGTGCAGAATAAACACTTTTTCTTTCTTTTCTTTTTTTTCTAGTAGAATGATTCAGAATTTAGGCTTCCACAAACAGGCGCGACGTGACTCTAGTAGAACAATTTTATTTCTATGAAGTTTTCATAGAGACTGTTCTAGTAGAGAAGCGTCGCGCTGTTGCGTCGCATCTGTCTTTTCCTTGTGTAGTCTCTTGGGAATACATAGATAGACAACAGGTACTCTTTGTTTGGTACCAAGCTCACCAGTTTATGTTATGTAACGTTTCTTTCAGCAGTCTTACAACATAAATAGAATTTCGGTATCGCAGGCGGGGACAAACAAATTTTACGCCATATTTCCGGTTATTAGTTTGTCTCCGCCTGCGATACCAAAATTCTATAGTAATGCTTGTTTTTCTCTTTTATGTGTTTTTGTTTTTGCAGTAAGGTTTTTTGTTTTTTAAATAATTTTCTTTATATATTTTAAGCTTTGTAATATACATATGTCGCAATCGAGTCGTATCGGCACGCCAGCGCCATCTGGTGGCGCTCGATGGAGTTAGTGGCACGCGCGCCATCGATTTTGGAAGCACGGCACTTCTCGGTTGGCGGGCGGCGCGTGCGGCACTAAACCATCGCGCGTTCTGTGATACGCTGTTCTCTTCTTCCAACACTACCCACCGACGCCCACAGTTAATAAGAGGACCAACGATGAGTACTAATGATGATGGAGTGGGTCATCCTCCGACATATATATATGAATTGACGCATTATTAGCTTTTATTTGATACCAATATTGCCGTAATTTATTTTAAAAATACCCTTCCTTTTTTGTATTTGCAGATGTCAATCTGTCTAGCCTTTTCCCAACTATGGGGTCGGCTCCCAGTCTAACCAGATGTAGCTGAATACCAGTATTTTACATGGAGTGACTGCTTATCTGACCTCCACAACCCAGTAACTAGGTAATACGATATCCCTTGGTAAGACTGGTTGTCAGACTTTCGGGCTTCTGACGACCCGTAACGACTGTCAAAGATCCACGAATGACAGCCGGGACCAACGGCTTAACGTGCTTTCCGAGGCAGGGAGGAGGTTCTGTATGTAAAGATGGTTACCCATCCACAAGCCAACCCCGGCAAGCGTAGCTTAACCTGATGGATCGATCCGTGCGGCAGTTATTACTTAGCCACAAGCTCCTCGCTTTGTATTTGCAGATGTCATATATAAATATCATATAGCCTATGTCACTCCCACAATTAAGATGAAATTAACGACACCTCCATCTGGGGCAGTCGGGTAAAAACACAAAACCTTTTACACGATTTGTCTGTTAGTTTTTCATCAAAGTTCATAATTGCCTATCATGAGTTCTACTACGCCTTACAACCAAATTAAAGCCAGTATAACCAAAACAAACATCAATTCAAAACAGAACAAATATTTAAACTAAGTAACAACACTAAACAGTAATTACTTCATCCTAAATACGGCTAATTAACTTTGTATCACTGCATTATCAAATTACATCAAAATTTACTAAATGACCAGTTAGTGATAGATTATAATCCCAATCATACCATACTGTTCGGTTTACAGTAATTAAAACCATGCATGGAGGCTCGCATTACCTACCCCATTGACGTAAAGGGGCAATTCCATTACGCGTAGGATGTGCACGCAGTGGCTACGCACGTTAGCTGCTTGGCTTGTGTGACCTACCGTTTCACTGCAGCACATGCGACGGATAACTTCATACGATTTGTGCAAAAAACAACGACGACGGATTGGAGCTCGAATGCCACACGGATAGCGTACGCCGCGTTGGGATACGTGGATAACATATAAGAAGACATATATGTATTTTACTGTGTGTACATAAATAAATAAGACGGCCCTATTTGAAGTAACTGATAATGCAACATAATATTTGTCAAATAATTACCATCATGTCACATTTTCAGGCCAAGTGCTGTGCAAAACAAAGCAAGCATAAAGCAAAGTTAATACGCAAAATACTTGTTAAATTTTCAGATTGCTGCTTTTCACCAGTCGCATGTCGGTTTTATTAAACAGGGCCATCAGGCCACGCATCGTTACATAATATGGCCGTGGGTCGCAGTGGATGGTCTCGCCTAGATTTTCACACAAAGCGCAACTAAGTAGGTACACGAGCGTAATGTGCATGTGGACAGCAATGGAACGGCACCTTTACCTCGTTGACGTAAAAGCAAATACAAACTAGACACTAATTAGTGTTTGCAACAATTATTGAATCATGATGTTATTTAAATAGTTTACCTTTCAACGTATGGCAGTAATTGGTAACTGACATCGAATAACCACATTAGTACGTGAGCAGGTGTAGAGATGCAATTAAAACCACTAGTCGATATTAATTGTATGTTATTGTTAATTAAGTATGTGATAACTTAATTAACAATTACATACAGAGGGGCTCGTTGCGAATCGATAACAGACGTACGGATCGATCGAAGGTTAAGCTACGCTTATCACGGTTGGTTCGTGGATGGGTGACCATCCATTACATATCGAGACCCCTCCTTGCTTCGGAAAGCAGGTTAAACCGTTGGTGCCGGCTGTCATTCATAGGTCTTTGACAGTCATTACGGGTAGTCAACAGCCCAAAAGTCTGAAACCAGTCTTACCTAAGGAGTATCGTGTTACCCAGTAACTGGGTTGTGAAGATCAGATAGGCAGGCAGTCACATGTAAAATACTGGTATTCAGCTGCATCCGGTTAGACAGGAAGCCGACCCCAACATAGTTGAGAAAAGGCTAGGCAGATTTTTGATATTCTATGCTGAACTTATGTTATTTAATTCTATGAGGAACTCATGACGTAGGTGCAGCTGGCTGCCATTTTAAGGCCAACTATTATACATTACTAGCTGTTACCCGCGACTTTGTCTGCCATCCAGGATGAAAAGTAGCTTATATCCTTCTCCAGATCAAGGTCTACCCCTACGCCAAATATCATCCAAATCCGTTCAGCCATTTTAGCGTGAAAGCGTAACAAACAAACTCACTTTCGCATTTGTAATATTAATTGGTTAAAAACCGCCCCTTAAAAAACTGAACCTGGTAGCAGAAAATGTTGTCTGAATCGAAGAAGTCAATTTGTCAGAAAAGTAACAAAGTTAGCATGGTATAAACAACCTATAATGTTCCCACTATTTTCATAATTATAATGTTCTCCATTTATAATGTTCCCTGGACATACAGGCCAGGACGAGGCTGTAATTTACCACACGGGTCTAGAGCAGTGATACATTTAAATTTTCTCACGATGTTCGACTGTCCATACATACGACACGCTGCAGTGACTTGCACGTCACCTACAGTCGTTGGCTTTTAATATTAGTGTTGAAAGTACGATGGTTTTTGTGTGTATTATAATTGTAATGATAATGTATTGTATGATATAATAACATGTGTAATGTATTGAATAAATGTTTATTTTTCAATTTTAAAGGGCATTTTGATACATTATTATTGGAGATCACCTTTTAGGTAATATTGTCTATTAATAATATTGTAATATTGTCTATTGAATTAAGAAATGAATAATAATATTGCCATTCCTAAAAACAGGAGTTATTCCCCTTCTTCTTCAAACGAATTTTCGACTTCTCTTTATACGTTACGTCCCAGTTTTCTTATTTATTTTAACTAACCATTCTGGAGAAATGGTTAGTTAAAATAAATAAGAAAACTGGGCTTCTTCGTTTGTTTTATTTCTTTGTTAATTATAGTTGCTGATCAATTCTGTCAATTCTGACTCGGTAACTAGAACACGTTTAGTAACTTTGACTATCTGCAAAATGCCCCAAAAGTCAACGACCCTGGAATCATTGACCTCTGATTTCTAGTTAAGTGATTTCAGTCAACCAGTGGAGTAAATATTGATAAATTTTCAAAATAGCATTAAATAAAAGCTATATTCTAAATGTAATTGTATTAAAAGCCGATTTGCAAGGTTCATTAAACACAAAATTTTCATTACGCTATAGAAGTTCTTTTAATAAAATAATTTAATTCTATTTTCTCAAACATGCTTGGAAATTTGAGTAGTATTTTAAAAACCTTCTTCGAGACAAATCGAAATTGCTGTACTGGCCGAATACATGCGAGCGCCCGGCCGGCAATGTTTGTATGAAATTCCATATCTGTGTTGTGTTTAGCGGCCGAATAAATTACTATGAAAACTCATAAAATAGAATTAAATTATTTTATAATTTAATTCTATTTTCTCAAACATGCTTGGAAATTTGAGTAGTATTTTAAAAACCTTCTTCGAGACAAATCGAAATTGCTGTACTGGCCGAATACATGCGAGCGCCCGACCGGCAATGTTTGTATGAAATTCCATATCTGTGTTGTGTTTAGCGGCCGAATAAATTACTATGAAAACTCATATTGTTGTGTAATTTAAAAATGGAACGAAATTTTTACTTAGACACATCGATCAAGGAGGTAACTTAACAAAGACTTTACTTAAATTTCGAGTTGGTTTGCACGTAGAGCTTTAAAGTAAAAAAGAAACAAATGAACATATTGGCGCATGAAAAATTATCGTTGTTCGTCATTGATTCTGGAATTTATAATTAGCTGCGCCCAGCGGTTTCACCCGCATAAGTTTCGATCCCGTGGGAGTATAGGTATATTAAATTATAGTAACATACAGACAGAGTTACAATATTACATTACATTAGATTTATAATATTACTAGCTTTTGACCGCGACTTCGTCTGCGAACCACGATAAAAAGTATCCTATGTCCTTACCCAGGTCATGGTCTACCCTTGTCTCAAATTTCATCCAAATCAGTTCAGTCGTTTTACCGTGAAAGCGTACAAACAATCATTCAAAAAATCAAATCTTTTCTCTTTATTATAATACTAGCTTTCGCCCGCGGCTTCGCCCGCATGGAGGTCGGAAATTTATTATCCCATGGGAACGTACTACCGGGATAAATATCCCATATGTTAATCCTGGTTATAAACTATCTGTGTGTCCAAATTTTACCTAAATCTGTTCAGCCGTTTTTGCATGATTGAGTAACAAACATCCAAACATTCAAACTTCCACATTTATAATACTAGTGGGATAGTAGGATTAGTTTCTGCCTCCATTTTTTCTTTCGTCCATCAATGTCTCTTTTGCAGGCCGCGGCAGTAATGTACTGTATCTTTATGTAGTGTTATTATGTTGGCTATTTATTACATATTTTTTTGTCTGCTAGGTTTTTAATCTTTATTTTATAATTATCACTTATTTTCCTTTACTAATTACGTATTTATCACAAAAGCTACGATTTTTCTAGAAGAGCGATGGCCACCACATTGTGTCTGCAATTGACCGGCGAATGACGTCACTGAAACGTTATTTACGTAAGTAAGTTGGTGTCTTTTCCTAGACAGCGTTTTGTGACAATGTAAAGTCAAACCCCGCTGCTATCGTTTTCATGACAGCCGCTACTGCGGCCGTTGTGTGGCGGCCACCGCTCTTCTATAAAATCGTAGGTTTACAGTTGACGCGTACAAATACCAAAAGCTGTATCCGTTTAATTCCTTTAACTAAAATAGCAGTTTTTATTGTTATTTTTCTTATAAGAAGGAACATTTAAATAAGTTTCTCACCATGGACTATTCTGCCCATATCCTGCCCCCATGAATACAGTACATTATCCTAGATGTGTTTTAGACCCACCTGCGCAGAAATTCATCATCGGATTATAAAAAACAGCTTTTCCATACATTTTGACCGCGCAGGTTTTGCAACTAAACGAAAGGAACGGGCAACTAGCTCCAATTTTCTGACTCCTAGACAGTTCGAATGTCTCACTGGTGGTGGCATGTGTGTTGGATCATTAAGTCCCCTACAAAATGGTTGAGCTGAATGGTGCTGATCCATGCGTCATGTTCGTGAACGGGCGCCGTCATTAGGGACTGGTCATCTCTTAGCTACCACGGCTTATTTTTAATTTTTAATTATTTGTTTTTATATTTTTATTACAGACGCTTTTAACGTGCACGTCTTTCTACATTGTTCTCACATGTATAATTTCAACATGAATGATATAACCTATTTTCTAACAATATTTTGATTTAAAAGTATGCCCGTGGAGTTTCTTGCCCGTTCTTATCGATAGGAACCTAGTACGCTTTGGAATGGGCAACAAGCTTCATCTTTCTGACCGACCAACCCCATGACAATTCAAAAGTATCTGTAATTGGTTTATTTGAAATAATTGCTTTGAGTTTGAGTTCAACTGATTAACTGATTTAACTTAAACTGCATGTGTTGTGTTTATTCAAACAATCAAGTTGTATTACCCAATTTAAATCCCAGCACTTCATTTGCGTATCAAATTCATAATCGCAACAGAATTATGACAGTTTAACAGTATCCATTATATTAATCCAACTAGATAAACAATTACTGTCAAACAGAGAAAGGCTTCATATATAATGATGTTAATATTATAATTGAAGCTAAGCGTTGCTATTGTATCGCAATTAAGGCACACATATTCATTCACAGAGACATCATGGAGTAGGTAGTCTTACGCCAAAAACAGGACGTTCCTGTCGCCTCAAGAAACTACCTGAGACAGTACAATTTAACGAGAGGAGCTAGCAGAATAAACAAGAGATTCGCATAACAAGATAAACACAAAGCTACTCTGACCCTCGAGAAATAAGCGTCGACAAAAGAAGAACACTCCACAGATTGTTTTAACCACAAAGTACGGAGAAAAATTAAAAATACTTCCAGTTCCCAGTTCCCAGTTTACATAACAGAATAAAGCTCCAAAGAGCCACATTTAAGACGACCAGCTTATAAAGGGAATTAAGAGTTTTAAAGTTTTTTCATTACACTTGCGAAGTATTACTTTGTACCTGAACACGAATTGCAATTAACGTACATTGCTGCTTCTGAGTAATCCGTTCTCTGCGTCACTCGAACTAAGCCAGTAATGGAATTGGTAGCTTGGCAACCAAACATTTGTTTTACGTAACGAGTTTATAGCAAAAAGGACGAAGTGGTTCTTTCCTGGAAGTATTAATACAGTTACTACAGGCAAAATGAGGATTCGAAGACAAGCCTGAAGTGATAGTGTTTATTTATTTTGGAAAGATTTACAACACTAATAAATGGAAAAAAAAGTCCAATTCCTAATTAGTATTTTCTTTATTCCATTATATACATATAAATTATATTTTTAAATATTAAAATAAAAGAATACAAAAACATTTGAAAATATAAAAAATAGTAGCCCACCGGTATCAGGAATAGTAGCACACCGGTATCGGGATTATTAGTATTTTTTTTGTTGAAGAACAAAAAGCACAAACAATATAAACCATTTTTAAAAGAAAACTGTTTTCATTGTGATAAATACACGGGATAAAGGAAGACAACGCAAAAATCTTGCCTTCTTCAGATCGATCATCTCAGCATATTTTTAGAACCTGTCAAACAGAATAAAAAATTTAAAAGAGCGAAGCAAATACATACTTATTGGTGTTTTACATATATTTATATCTACATTTTCCACTATAAAATATTCGTAATGTTAACCCAATTTAATGAGATTACGGAAAGGGAAAGCTTAGCACCCACGATATGCGAATAAAATCATAATTAATATTAATGAGAATTTATATCAGTTTCATTCTACCTTTTGTTTTCTACAAAAACAATAATAAATACTCATTCGTTACTTTCGTCGTGATTTATAAATAGAATAGATATTATAAAAACAATCGACTGCTTTGTTGATCTAGTGGTCCCAAGTGCTGCTGCTGAGCATAAGGTCCTGGGTTCAATTTCCAGATCGGGCAGTGTTATTGAGTTTTTCTGTTTGCAATTTCTCAGTAGCAGCCCGGAGTCTGGATTTCTGCCCAGTCGATGGCAACAGGCTCACTCTCTATTACGTGGGACTTAAAAATAACTAGCGAAATTGGATTACAAGCGTGATGGTATGTTATGTTATTATAAAAATATGAATTATAAGTAATAACAGCCGCACGGGTTGATATAACAGGTTAAGCTATGCTTTCCGGGGTTGGTCCGTGGATGGGTGACCATCTTTACATACCGAGACTCCTCTATGCCTCGAATAGCACGTTAAGTCGTTGGTCCCGGCTGTCATTCGTGGTTCTTGACAGTCGTTAAGGGTCGTGAGAAGCCTGAAAGTCTGACAACCAGTCTTACCAAGGGGTATCGTATTACTCAGTTACTGGGTTGTGGAGGTCTGATAGGCAGTCGCTCCATTTAAAATACTGGTATTCCGCTGCATCCGGTTAGACTGGAAGCCGACCCCAACATAGTTGGGAAAAGGCAAGGCACACAGATTGATTTTCATGATTTAAAAAAAATAGGATTTAGGTTAAAAGAAATATCTACCATATATTAAAAATAAGAAATATGCCATCGAACACAATTATTCACTCACAAAATTAGCGAGTAAAGGCCATTAGTCGTTGTCGTCTAAAGAAAATCCAATATTTATTACATAAAGCCACACACAATAAATAAACACAGCTGCTGACACAATGAAAGAAAGACGCACAAAAGCTATTCAAGTTGAGAGTTAGGCCTATACTACATAGACTGCGGGTCCGGAAAGGAAGTATCGCGGGTCGTGAGCGGAGAAAACGTGGACCGTTAGGGCCGAAACTCAGAACTGCGATGCTTTGCGATGGAATTTGCCCCGCGTAAAAAGTTCTTACGTAAGCCTGTTGTACTGTTGTACCATTACAATCGCAAGAATCGCGTGTCTCTAAGTCAAAGTCACTTTACACACACGACATAATGCTGTGGAAGTAGCTAAAATAGACGCGATAAATCAAACGCCCGGTTTCTACATCTGTTAACTGTCTTATCTTTCTAAAGGCGACCGAGCTTACCCGCCCCGCAAGAGATTCTTCTCTCGCTCGCGACCCGCAATCTGTATAGCTTAGCCTTAACAGCTAAATATCTTTTTATATTACCGCAAATATTACTTCTCGCGAAACTTGAACGTTTTGTATTGTCTTGTATTGCTTTAGTTTTAATAAATATTCTCTGTGGAGGCGACATTAGCCGATATTTGGCGAACCACGAAGGATCGTAACCACGAGTTGGTAAACTTTGTCGTGCAGTAATCCCTTGTCGACTGTGTTCGTTTTTGAATGGCCAAGTACGTAAAAATATTTCTTTGTGCCCGTTGTTGTCGTGGAGAGTAATAAAAACTAAGACTGCGCTCGTCTTGTCGAGTAAGCAAATCGCTTAATCGTGGTTTGTCTTGAGTGTCCATAAATCCGGGATATTTCTGTACTTTTGTTTTATATTTAACATACTATGTTATTTTTGTTGGCTAGAACCTGCTAGGGCGTTGATATTTTAAAATTAGTTCTTACATAAATGTACAAATTTTTTCATTGTTTTATTCATGATTCAATAGCAAATTACCAACCTAATTAAACACAATAATCGGTTACTTATAATCAAATCCACAGGTATTTTAGGAGTACTGGGTAGTGCTTTTAGAAGTATTCAATACTGAGCTAGCTATAATATAATTAATATATATCTTGCTTCTAGCTCGTTCCGTCATTGAGTCTACTGCTCTATTTGAACAGATATTCAAGTAATGGTAGTGCTTGTAAACAGATTTGCCGAATCTAGGTCACCCGATTTCACTCCTTTTCAATTTTAAATTCTGATGTCCAATGAAAATATTTAAACCATTACCATAATTAAATTACACATATTACCAGAGCTGGGAACAAAGAAGTGATTGTCAATGTGGTGGTTCAGTAAAATTATTGATACGTACTTCATTCATTTGTATTACAAAACGGGTTAATAGCTGAACATATTTCATCGGTGATAAATTGTATTCGACCACGGAACGTTACGGGACCGTATTGTCCAATTCCTGTTGACATGTCAATACATTAAGCAAACATATCGAACATTATTGTCGACGTTCTAAAAACAAAAAGTTATGTCATTGTTTTTACTCCGCAAGTTGGAAACACCTTTTCAGAAACAACTTGTGACAAATACGTATTTTTCTTGAGGTTCGCAAAATATTGTATTAGTTTGTTACAGAATGAAACATGGAACAAAGACTTGGCCAGGAGAGTTATGTTTCTCAGTGGCGACATTTTTGTATTCTTGTTATCTTTTTGTTAGTCGGTACTTATTTTCGTATTTATATAGTTAAAAAAAATCCGCCTAGCCTTTTCCCAACTATGTTGGAGTCAGCTTCCATTATAACCAGATGCAGCTAAATACCAGTATTTTACATGGAGAGATTGCTTATCTGACCTCCACAACCCAGTAACTGGGTAATACGATAATATAACTACACTGGGTATACTGGGTAATTTTTATGGTGTACATAATAAAGAGTATTCTCTCTCTTCAATCTATCTCCTATACCAAGGGGTATAGGAGATAGATTGGTAGAACTAGTTGTGAGACTTTCGAGCTTCTGACGACCCGTAACTACTGTCAAAGATCCACGAATGGCACCAACAGCTTGTCATGCTTTCCGAGGCACGGAGGTGCCTTGGTATGTAAAGATGGTCACCTATCCACGGACCAACGTCGATAAGCGTAGCGGTTAAACCGAACCGATAGACCCGTGCGGCTATTATTACTTAACTACAAGCCCTGCTTACTTCATACTTATATGGTAACTAAAGTAATTTAGTTAATAGAATAGATGGGTACATGAATAAACTACATTAAGAATGATTTCTTTCAATGAAGAACACTTAAACATAAAAGCTATCAAAACTTGATAAGGCAAGCATTACTCCCACGCAAGTAATTTTTTTGTGTTCACTGTTAATGGCTTTAGAGGGCCCGGGCAAGGAGTCAACAACAAAATACTCCTATTTTTATAAAATTAATTTTTTTCAGAAGAGGAAACCTAATGTCGCCAGCATTTAGAGCTTGAAAAAGAAGGAGAGATAGACAATTAGAGAGAGGCTATGGAATAATTTGGGAATTAGTAATACAATGTTTCATTGAATACTTTTTATGACCAGATATTGGACAGCACCGAAAACTTAACCACAACAAAACACTGACCCAATTCGTCAGCATCTCGGCCTCGAATACCTATACTACAGAGTTATCTAAAGCTCTCGAGATAGTCCCCCTCGTCTTTCAAACTTCTGCTCAATATACACTACTTATATAACTACCAACTAACTCCTCTTTTAACACAAAGGAAACTTTCAAAAGGAACTAAACTCGAAATTTTTAGTTTCGTGTAAAATTAATTAATTTTTAAACAAGTTGGAGATTGAAGTGAATATGTAAACTTCGAAGTCTGTTTTATTAGTTAACGATACACAACTTTGTGAAGTTTTAATCAGCGTAGTCGCAGTTAACTCGGATGAGATAACGAGCCATGTTTTTGTTTTACAAATATTGTTGAGTCTAACAAACAGCCAATGGCTGTGTTTATTTTGACTACGAACGGGAAAGTTTATTTAAAAAATTAAAGAAGGGTTTAACGAATTAAGGTTTATGGTTTCGTAATTTGCTAATGAATATGAAACCGCTTTTGTTATACAACTAATATTAAAGCTAACTTTTCGGTGAATAAAGCCACAGATTATTTTGGGCTTGGCTACACTAAATTCAAAAAGTTGTTTTATAAATTAAATACAAAACAGAATTGGGGCTGTAAAATGAGTTGCCATGTAGATCTGTAACATGTGTTAGAACTTTATTTACTTAAGAACGTGTGCAGAATCTGTAAAAAATGCATTTTGTCTAACTGCTCAAGGTGATTTCTAGGTTGATGTAGACTTGGCGCATAGCCGATCACTCTCGAACAAAATTATCAATTTTGCTGAACTGAAAAATCCAACGAGTTTAAATTCAAAATTAAACGTTCTACTTCACGAAGGATTACCTGGATTGCTTGCAGACTCATTCGTTAAATCCTTCAGCTAATACGTGTTCGAACTAGGAATGAATTCATCATATTACTTCGAGCTGACTGGTTTGAAACTCATGGCTTACTGATTCCAAGTTTACATTCACTTGGATTACACTTCAATGGCTTCGGTCTGGGCAATAACTTTGTATGTTATTGGAACTGTTTCTTGGTTTCTGAAGGCCCGTTGTCAATAGTAACCAGTCAAACTCAAAGCATTTATTTCAATTATACCATTTACAGGCACTTTTAAATTGTCAAGGAGTCGGCCAGTCAAAAAGATGAAGCTAGTTGCCCATTCCAAAGCGTAGTAGCTTCCTATGAAGAAAAATGGTCAAGAAAGTCCATGGACACTCTTTTAAAACAAAATATTTTTACATATTGTTACAAATTATTGGTTACCTTTATCATTTATTTTAAACTAGCTGTGCCCCGCGGTTTCACCCACGTAAGTCTTGAACCCGTGGGAAAATCGAGATAAAAAGTATCCTATGTCCTAATCCAGGTTATGGTCTACCCATGTGCCAAATTTCATCCAAATCTGTTCAGCCGTTTTAGCGTGAAAGTCTAACAAACAAACAAAGTCACTTTCGCATTTATAATATTAGTTATGATTATTTATATATGTGAGAATGATGTAGTAAGACGTGCGCATTATAAACCATAAGGAGCAGGAATGTCACAGCACTAGTATCATCTCAATAGAGAGAAAATTCAAATTCAAATCCAAAAGTCATTTATTCAAGCTAGGCTGAGAATCAGCACTTTTAGAACGTCAAAATTACATAAGACAGTCCCCCAAAACGTCCACCCTTCACCACTTCCTAGTGCGTTAGCTGGGAAGAAGAAGTGGCGCAACAAACTCCCCAGCAGCACAGCTGTCTGTTCAGTTAGAAAGAAAAAAAATGATTGTATATAATGGTATTCAACATAATTAACCTTATTTAAAATATTATCCATATGTTAGCTAGCACACGCCAATATACCAAACAAAAGCATCGAGAACTATACTCGGGCAGAAATAAAAATTAAACGTAAACAGAACTTAATAAAAGCCTCCAGGCATAAAGGGCGTGCCCGCTTACATAAAGCTGTAACTGGAAGTTATAAATGATAAACTAGGACCATCGAAGTAAAATAAATAAACAGTTAATTACTAATAACAATAAATAACATGATCAATTGTCGAGGTCACTAGTTAACCACATATTGCAATACAACTAATTTAAAAAAAACATTGTAATGAGTAGATTATGTCAACACAGAATAGAGTCTCATCGTACACGACGCGACTTACTTACGCGTGATCGTGTACGCGTTTGTGAATAGTTGATGTTAGACGATGAGCCAGCATGATAAACTGACTGGACTGATATGAGAGAGCGTAGTGAGAATTTCTAGTCTGTCATTAATATATTAATAATCAATAAATTATACAGGGTGGCGATTTAGACAAGTTTACCGAATAGCACGGCAGCCGTGCTATTCTGCGGACGGTGAGCAATGGGTAGCTCGCCGTCCGATAGGGACCAGGCCCGGGTCGACGGCGCGTTGTGTTCCACGCGCGCCTCAAAGAGATGTCAGCACCAACTGACGGGGTCCGGAAGGGCCAATGCCTGCCGGGGTTGCGAGCTTGTCCGAAAGGGATATCGCGACCCCGGCACACAGGCAACGGAAGGAACACGGGTGGGTTTTATTCAGTAAAAGTCTGACACGCCCTCCCGCTCCGCCCAGAGCGGGAGAAGTTATTTGATAATATCCCACAGTCAAAAAAAAAATTAAATGGGTTTAGTGAGCATGAAGTGAGCTGTCCATAGTGTCAATTACAAGCTATAGGTACAATGACAGCTCACATCAAGCTCACTTCACCCAAGTTATCACGGTGAGATATTTACAGAATAGCACGGCTGCACCCGTCATGAGGGGTGATTCTACCTTTCATGCTAAATAACTGTCATCATGAATATCATGTACGATTCGTGAAAAAAAAATCTAATTCCTATACAACAGTAGACAGACAATTTTGATTCATGTATGTACAGTATTTTTTTTTTTATGAATCGTATAATATGTGTTTCATAGTGAATGTTGTATTATATGATAGAAAGAATCACCCCCTTACGGATGCAGGTCACTAATGGTCGTTTCCTTTAAACAAAAACGAATCCTTTTGCTAAAAAATGGTAGCATTTTTTATTGACAAATTGGGCATTCAAATAGATTCGTAGGCCAATTTTACCTGGTTTTTGCTTCATTTTTGGTGAATATACAAGAGTCTTAATTTTAAACCATAACGGTCCATAAATTATAGGAATCGGCCATTAATCGTCACTCTGTAAAAATACGAAACGAAATATTAATTGAAAAAAGTTATTACACAATTGACGACTTCCTTAATGATGAACCACTGACTGATTGACGTGCTAATAATCCATTTGACATTTTTTATATTTTATTTTTGATTACTGCAACGTTCTTGACATTTTTGTATTAATTTCGAACGAATTAACATTAATTTATAATTATGTATTGTTATAATTTCCTAATCGTTATTTAAAATTATAATGTCTTTAAATTTGTGTAAATTAAATATGATTCGCATGCCCATGTGACGGTAGAACATGGAAGACTTTCATAATAAAAAGTAATAAATTATTTATGATTTATAAATACATAACGCGTATTTTTGCATATATTATTATCTCACTTTTGTTCTTCAATCGACTGGCTGATCGAGGTCTCATAGAAGTGAAATTATAATTAAGGCTTTCTTGATTTTTTAATTTTTTTCCGTTATTATAATTATTATGTACAATATATAACACGACTAACTATTTACACTAGGTACAAAATTAAATGACTAAATATCTAACTATACAAATAAATACAAAAACAAGTACACTTAGGCGTCGAAATAATTGTGAATATAAACGATTTTAGTTATAAGGACCCGGAATAGATCATGAATTACAATTAGTTTTATTTATATTCATTCATATACCAAAGATGTACTTAGAAGTTTTAGCTTCAACAGCCGTGAATAATTTCCTTACCAAAAGAATACCAATCTCGTGAGCGAAGCCGCGGGCACAGCTAGTCAATCAATTAAATCATTCCAACAGAAACAAATGGAAAAAGCAATCAAGCGTAAAAAAGAGTGAAGTAAAAGCAAATTGACAAAAAAAATCAATACCCAGCCGCAGAAATATTTTTTAACCTGGCAGTCATCTTTTATTTATTTGAGAAATTAAACAAAAACACGCCGCTGACATTTAAAACTTAACATAACGCCTTTATACCCCGAAGGGTTAGGCAGAGGTATACCTACCTATTAGTACAACCACATTTCGCCAATTATCTTTAAGTCCCATGTAGCAGGGGGCGAGCATAATGCCATCAACCGGGCACAAATCCAGACTCAGAATTCTAGATGGAAAACCCAACAGTCGATTGAAAACACTGTTTATTGTGTTTTTCGGAAAAACGTTACTGAGCTGACTAATGGGGAGGCTAGCGCCGCCTAGTAGCGCTTGACAGAATCTACAACATAACGCTCGGACCGGCCGGAGCTGGGCAGACTTCATCGGTGGCGGCCAAGCAGTGAAGACGTTTAGAAACTGTTGCGCGTTTTGAATGGTTGTGTCCCGCCTTCAGTATATCAAATGCGGTGGCCAACCGGTCGATCGCGGCTATTAATCTAGTAGATCGCGGCAAGTCAAAAAAAAAGTTATACATTTTTGCGATATTTAAATTGTATAAAATTACATTTACAAACATTAAATCTTGTATTGCACGGCTGTGTTGTGGCATGTCGTATAGCTCGTGTCAAATTTTCAAACACTGACCGAGCCGCACGGCCGAGACCCGCTTCACCAGCCTGGCAGTGCAGGATTCAGTGTCGTATTAATGAGGCCAGGTAAGCTCATCTGCTTCAGGGAGGGCAATGCACGCCCAAGGGTGATGTTGGCAATTCCCAACTACAAACCTGACTTTACTAATCTACCGAAAGATGCTCAGACGTAATGATCGCACTAATATAAATAAGTAGCTACTAAGAATAATTTTCAATTTTATGTTTTCCCTCTTAATAAAATAAAAAATACTCCTAACTGTCTACTTTTTCATTTAAAATTTCAAGAAGTATGTAGTTGGTAGATCGCACAGAGTTTCGTCAGTAAACAGTAGATCTTGGGTGTAATCAAGATGGCCACCCCCCTGTGCTAATGTGATCGTAAATTATAATTTGATCTGAACTGCAAACGGTTTTTCTATTGCACACAATATACTACCCACAGTACGGCCACAGTAGTTAAAATATGCCTGTTAATAACGAAAGAGACACGTACCGTTCTTCATATTTATGTTCAAAAAACAAAAGAACATCTTATACTATAAGGCTATTTTGTAGGGAGACACGTAACCCTGTTACTACCGATTGGAGTTATATTGACATGAAAATTACATACAAAGATACGATAGACATATGCAAATTTGCGAAATACAGATGAGATATAGGAGCATAAACAGAGCAATCCGTCTCGGTACATCATTGGAATGTAATAGTATTCACCTGCACTTATGTAAGCTCGTGCATATTTTATCGAGCTACGGCTCATGCCAAATGCGTTCACTTATGCGCGAGAAATTGAATCAGTGGCGAATGAAATTTGTGTTGATTTGCGACGGTTTTGGGTTCTGGTTTAGTTTAGTCACTATCTTTACTTTGATTGAGTCTTCCTACTATTCATGACTTAGTTATCTGTAGTCCGGTAAAAAGTGATGTTCCTGCTTGATTCTGAAATCAAAATAAATATGTCCTTTATGGTGACGTAAACGTAAAACTAGGCCCGTTTTTCCTGAAGAGTTTAGCAGAGGTCATACTGTCGTACTTTTCAAAATACAATAAACATATTCGGCTGCTGAATTGAAGATGAATGCAGTTGTTTTCAATCAACTTTAGAATTTCAACAATTGCTACAGTAATTTTTACCTTGGTAGCACATAATAACAGACATTTAAATAAAGATTACCAACTTTCAACACGTCAGTACCGAGTAACAAATAACAGAATTAACAAAGTAACTCTTCTTTATCCTCGCGCTCACTTCCTCTCCCAATTCCAAGCGACACACTTATACAACTAACTTACCGCTCCAAGCACCTTCAGAATTCATAATTCCCCATAAAACTAAGTTTAAAGTTGAAATTAAAACAGAATTAAGCCGTCGTCTGCGAGTTAGTTGCATTTGTAGCGGCGCATCCCGTCGCCGTCGTGGGTACTCGCACATTTACATAAAGCGCTGGCACCACTCCCACCAGAATTACCATAAGCGCTTAATTATTTTGTTTATCTGACCACTAAACTGCTTTGACTTCTCTGAGAGACGTGGAACGGAGCCAGTGTGTTAATATTCCGCTGGATATAGCGCTTTTTTCTCAATGTCCGCTGTTGGCAGCGAAGTGGTATTTACTCTTTAATGTAAATATAGATAAAAGCAATTTATTTGCGCATACGGCACCTGAGGGTTAATGTGTGCGCACTGAGAGTAATCTTCTTCCGTGTTGTTTTATTTATTTTTCTTAAAAAATTGGCCAATTGTGAGTCGGACTCGCACAAGACGGGTTCCATACCACCATACAATAAACACTACGTTTTTTACTATAGTAAAAAAAACACTTACATATTGTGGGGAATAATTAAAGGGGGGACCCCCTTTAATTATTAACTTTATTTTATATTTACATATTTGTTGTTATAACGGCAATAAAAATACACAATCTGTGTATTAGATTGTGTAATAGGTAGACACCAATTACGGTTCATGAGGTACAGCCCGCTGACAGACAGACGGACGGAGGGACGGACAGCGGAGGCTTAGTAATAACGTTCCGTTTAGCACCCTTCGGGGACGGAACTCTACAAAACAAGTAGTTTGATAGTGCTCACCATACTAATTGAATCCTAGTCTAATTCAAATTAAATAAACTTACATTCCTTCTCCGTTTGCTACCAAACTACATATAGTTAGTTCAACAGCAAGTTGTAAGGGTCTCTCCCATTGATTACCGCAACGAATGGTCCCGGTCGCAATATTGCCATATAACAAATAGTTCACGGACAGTCATTAAGCAACTCGTGCTCGACACAGTTCAACACTCGTATTTTAATTACCCTTTAATGTCACTGAACTACACTCGAAACTTCGTATTTAAATGAATAAAACCTAACAACAGTTCTAACTGGATATTTCCGCTATGCATACAGATGTAGATTACATTAAAACTAAATTTCACGGTGGCTGCATTAGTAAAACTAATTAAAACAGAAACATAAAAAAAGGAATAACTTTAAATTAAAAAAATTGGTAGTAGCTACTTTTGGTTAAGTCTGCATTTTTAGAAAGGGAAAATTAAGCTTATAAAGTTCGTTTTTTAATCTCAGAGACAAATTTGACATTTCAAGGTATTATTGTTTGTTTTTCCAATTTGGAGTTTGACATTTGCACCTGTCAAAATAGTCTCTGGGATTAAAACGAATTGTAATTCAAAGTAAATCGTCAAAAACGACCTGCACTCCAATTACGTAACACACTTTCAATCACATCTGAAGGGTTTTTGAAGAACATCGGTAAACCATTGCTCCATATGTTTGAAAAAATCGTCTGCTCGATAACGTAAATGACGCAATGAATGTTGATTTGTCAAAATGAAAGGCATGGGCGTTGTGTGTTACGCATTTTTCAACAGCAATTTTTTTTAAATATTCCAATTCTATAAAAACCACGCGAAAATAAAACAACAAATTCAAAGTCAAATTAAAATAATTTATTTAATTAAAACTAGCTTTTTCCCGCGGGTTAGCTCGCGTGAAAATTGGAAATTATCCCATGGAAACGTACTACCGGGATAAAAAGTATCCTTTCAATCTTTGAATACAATCGTGAATTCATGCAAGCCTAGTACTTTTTAACGACAGCTAGGAAATTATGTGATACATACATGGTGCTCACATACTTACAAACATTGCAAAATTATTCGATATTTCTAACATTTTACAAAGTAATCCGGTAGTAGTCCGGTTCAGGAGTCCGGTTCAGAAGTCGGGTTCAGCCGTGCTATTCTGTAACCATCTCACCGTGAAAACTTAAGTGAAGTGAGCGTAGAGTGAGCTGTCATTCCACTGTTATTGACACTATTGACAGCTCACTTCACCCAAGTTTTCACGGTGAGATGTTTACAGAATCGCATGGCAGGAGTCCGGTTCAGGAGTCCGGTTCAAGAGCCCGGTTCAGGAATCCGGTCCGTGCGTAGCAGGGGCGAGTCGCTAGTACATTGTCACAGTATAATAAAGTTAATAAGTTAGTTAATTACTTACTAATTTATTTATATATACTGTGACATATTTTATTTATACTGTGACATAGTAATAGGTCTTTACCTATGAAATTGCCGTTTTGTATGAAAAAATTTAAACGAATTTTTTTCATGTATTTTTTATTTGTATTAATCGAAGTAATCACCCATGCAATCAATGCATCTTTGCCAACGCAGTGGCAGTTTATTGATGCCCTTCTTAAAGAAATCAGCTGGACGGGAGGTAACAAATTCTTCAAAGGCATTTTGTACTGCCTCTCTGGTATTGAATTTTTTTCCCGCCAAGAAGTTATCCAAATTCTGGAAAAAGTTGTAGTCTGTAGGCGCAAGGTCTGGTGAGTAGGGCGGATGACGGAGAGCTTCCAACCCCAGTTCTTGCAACTTGGAGACCGTCTGCTGTGCAGTACGAGGTCGCGCGTTGTCGTGGAGTAGCAGCGGAGACAAGCGATTGACCAATGCTGGTTGGAGATGTGCCAGCTTCTCCATCATTGTGTTCAGTTCTTCACAGTACACATCTGCAGTAATGCTCACCCCGTTTGTTAAGAAGCTGTGATGAATCACATCGGCGCTAGACCACCAAACAGTGACCATCACTTTTCTAGGGGTAGGTTTTCGTTTAGGGTATTGTTTAGGTGCTGAACCAGGATCCAACCAACTTGCTGAGCAGTTGCGGTTATCAAACAGAATCCATTTTTCATCGGAGGTAACAATGCGGTTCAAAATTCCTTCATTTGTGTGTCTGTTGAGCAGTGCAAGTCACGTCTCGACGCGTACTTTGCGCTGGCGATCATTGAGTTCATGGGGCACCCATTTGTCAAGCTTTTTTACCTTGCCAATTTGACGCAAATGGACCAATATTGTTTTGACGCTAACGTCGAAAGCTGCTGCTAATTCAGCCGTAGATTGTGTATCATCAGCTTCCACAATCGTCTTTAATTCGTCATTGTCGGCCAAAGTCTTCGGACGACCGCGAGGTTCATTTTTCAGGTCGAAATTTCCAGAACGGAAGCGAGCAAACCAATAACAGGTGGTGCGTTGGTTTGTAGTGTTAGCTCCGTAAACGTCGTTGATGTTGCGTGCCGCTTGTGCCGCGTTGCTGCCACGACGGTACTCATATTCCATAATTACTCGAATTTTTAACGTATCCATGATGACGAAAAAGATTGAAATGCGATGAAAATGCAACACTAATCAATAAACAAATGACTACTTTTGGAGAAAAAAAATCCATGTTTTTAAAATAAAATTAATTTGAAATTAGAATTCTTAGCCAAACAAAAATTATTTTGATTTGAAATGGCCAGTACTGCAGAACGGCAATTTCATAGGTAAAGACCTATAAAACAAAGTCGATTATCGTGTCTGCCTGACTGACCACAATGGATTTGAATGGGGTGGTCGCCATCATTTAGATAATTTATTCCGAAGGATCTATCGGGTGTAAAAAGACACTTTCCGAAGCCGAAAGCCACATATTCTACCCATTATTTGCATCATATTTTTCCACTAGACCATACCTGGGAATCCACTGGTTCTGGAGATATTGAAGGTCAAAGTCGCATTTTTTTTTTTTACTTTTTCACGAAAATGAATTCTATGCGATAATACGAAACTTTTTTCCAAACAAACATTACCTGAATTTTAGATTTATCTTAACAGATTACGCATTTGAAGTTACAAAAACGAAATGAACAACAAGTACCTACCTACGTAGCGTAGGGGCAGAGCTTAACTAACACTGAATCCGTTCATTCAAGCGTGGGTTCGCGTTACATTGCGCGCAATAAAAACTTGTTTTTTTTTTGGTTTTGCTTTTGTTTGTAATCTGTCATTTATGTGGGTACATAAACCATGTTGATAGTGCTCTATATTCATTATTCAAGCTGAAATTATGTCGCTTACGCCTGAAAAATGCACCAGAATACTTACAATGCTGGAAACCGGCCGGAGTCAGCGCGATACAGCCAGGACTGTCGGTGTGTCGCTGTCAACAGTACAAAGAGTTCTCCGACGTTACGAAGAAACTGGTTCTAACCTACGCAGACCAGGAACGGGCAGAACCAGGTGTACCACAGCACGAGAAGACCGATACTTGGTGAACACCATGCTTCGAAATCGCTTTCTCACAGGAACTGAACTCACAAATCAGTTTCGACGCCTCGGAGGAAGTAACCCAAGTGCATGGACAGTAAGACGTCGGCTTGCTGAATCTAACTTAAAACCCCTTAGACCTGCAAACGGCCCTAAACTGGAGCGTGGGCATCGTATTTCAAGACTAAGATATGCCCAGAGCCACGTAAATTGGAGTATTGAAGATTGGTCAAAAGTTATGTTCTCCGACGAATCAAAATTTATGCTCTACAAGCACGATGGAAGACACAGAGTGTATCGAAGACCAGGGGAAAGATTCAAGCAAGCATGCATCGAAGAAAAAGTAGCCTACGGTGGTGGGTCTGTACTTGTGTGGGCCGGAATTTCTTCTGAAAGTCGCACAGAGCTGGTGATCATAGAAAACGGCTCTTTAACTAGCGTAAGATATGTGGAAGAAATCCTCAATGATCACGTTGGTCCATTTATGGTCAATTTAGGTGAGGATGCTACATTTATGCATGACAATGCCCGACCTCATACAGGTAGGATTGTGAATGACTACCTTCAAGAGATGAACATTACTCGTATGGAGTGGCCAGCGCGCAGCCCGGATATCAACCCGATCGAGCATGCTTGGGACGAGCTAGGCAGATGCGTAAAACAACGAAACCCTCCCCCAATCACGCTTCGTGAGCTCAAAATTGCTCTCACTGAGGAATGGGAGAATATTCCCCAAAATCGTATAAGGAACTTGGTGTACAGCATGCCAAACCGCGTAAACGCAGTAATGGAAGCACGAGGAGGCAATACGAAGTATTAAAATTCAAGAAAATCGTAATAAAGTTCAAAAATTTCATGTTTCCTATTTTTGTTTTAAGGAGAGATCAGCAGTTTTTTTCTTTATGTAATTTTGTGTTAATAAAATGTATGGTGACTCATATTTTTTTTACTTTCATTTAAGGAGTATTACATTGTCTATTAAATACAATTTATTGCATTAACCTATCATTTTTATACTCCATAGGTTTAGGTAATTAAATAAAGGTAAACACAAAAAACCACGTGACAAGACAGCTGTCCGGTAACCGACTAAACGTAATACCTGTCACTTCAGTTGTCGTGCTACGTCACAGTTGTACTCTTCAATTTAGCAACGTTATAATTCGTTGACGTTTAGAGTTTGGGCTCTTTACAATAGACAGATTGCAAAATATTATATTATTATTATAAATCTTACTAAAAAATTGTGCTAAAGCAGTAATATCTACGAAGAGTAGTTTAAGAATAAATGATAAAGTTTAACATAGATAAATAAAAGAGGAAACTATTGTAAAATTCTAAAATAAATTTAGTTTGGTTTATCGTATTTGAATCTGGAAAGTGTCAACTATAAAAACCCTTTTTATGATTTGTTTACCCTTATTTAACCACCTAAACCTATGGAGTATAGTTTCCGAGATTTTTAACATTCTTTAAGTGACCCGGATTCATTGCTCTCGAGTGTATTTCATAAATGTATAAATAAAAAAAGTGTAAATGTTTCATAAATAGAAGATAAAATGTTCTTCGAATTCGGGTTGACATAGTTTTGTGATTTTATCATTATTCGTAAAAAGAAAAACAGTAACGGATGTCAGTCAGGAAGTTAATATTGAATTCGGACGTTGATCTTTTTTGCGGTTATAAATCACTTATTCTTTTTTGCCTTCATTGAGGAAAATGTCGCGACCTCAGGCTGAGAAAGACAAAAAACATATTTTTTTTTATTTTCATTGTACGGTCTGCGACGACGACGTATAAAAATAAATAAAAATATTATTTTGCGGTATATTGTCGATAAGTTGAGCCAAGTATCGGGTGTGCATGTGACGTGGTTAATTCGACTGCCAAACCCCACGTTAACTGGCATAAAAGATAATGGGTAGTTTTAAACGGTACAGGAAAATTTAACTGTCGTATTAAAAACCTTTCACATATTTTTTCAGATGATTCACTTAATCCTATACTCCTACATGAGCAATATTTGTGTATATATTTGTAGTCACGTTATCGAAAACGGCTCTAACGATTTCAATGAAAGTTGCAATATAGGGGTTTACGGGGCGAAAAATCGACGTTTTCTCCGTATTATCACACGAGCAGAGCTCCGTCTATCAAAGTTTAGAACAAAATGGCTACCTAATGACATGGCAGCATGGAATTAGTATGAACGATACTATACTATTAAATGAGCATTCTTTATTTCCACCCGAGCAGAGCTCGGTCGACCAGGTACTAATATTAATATGTGCAAAGCTGATTAAGTACGATATTTGTGAACGTGAAACGTATGACATGAAGTTGGTAACGAAATTTGTATTTATGCACTAAAACTCATCGTGTTATAGCACGAACATATTCAAACAGTGCATCTTACAAAGAAAAGTTAATGTGAAAACGACGAAACACATTTCCCAAAGTAACCATAACATTAATTCTGAACAGCTGTTCCAGTGACATTCTAACCACAAAATTCAAGTTATTCTAGTAGAATTTACAAAACACACATTCATCTGTTATTCATGAGACACGATAAAGATAGACTACGCTTTAAATCATTTTTATTGTGCCTTATCTCATAAACGGGAACCATTTTAGGATTGGTTATCTTGCCACCATTTTCCTTGTCGCCGCACCTCTGTTTTTGAAACTATGTCGTTGAGCCAATTATGCTAAATTTTATAGTCAAAACGGGTTGCGCAAAGAATTTGTTGGTTTAGAAAATGAAGGTCCAGATCTTACGTTAATGTAGCATTTGTAAGAAGAAGTAGGATTTGTCATGTCTAAGCACTTTTTGATGTAACGTACGTATCTACGTCATCATCTGCCTAGCCTTTATTGAAGTCGGCATTTAGTCTAACCAGATGCAGCTGATTACCAATATTTTTACATGAAGCGACTACCTGCTTGACTACCATAACCCAGTGCCAGTTCAGTCTGACATCTTGTCTTGCCAAAGGGTACCTATCCATTGTCAAGGCTGTTTGTCAGACTTTCAGGCTTCTAACTCCCCGTAACGACCGTCACGTCATACGTACGGGAATAAAATAACTACCTACGTATAATTAACAACCAACTTTTTTTGTGCCATACTAATTACATGACTGTAAGGCCCACGTTAATTATACCGCTCTCCATAGAAGTATTCAAAATAAAATGAAGAACGAAAAACTCGACAAAAAAACACTCCGCAGCGAAACGCATTCGCAAATTTGAATTAAAACTTTTTGAATTAAGCTGTCAACATTTTCATCGACTTTACATGCTGTTTATTCGTACAGTGCTACAAAGATCCTTTAGCGCTGGAATGACAGTGACAGGGGGGAGCTGTTGGTAACCATTTTGTCAAACTGTATTGAAAAACAAGATGGCGGCGTTACTTCCGAATTTGGCCACGCGCCTAAAGGTTCAAAACAACTTTATATTCTTTAATAGAATCTTCTACAATAAATTGGGCGCCCCTTAACTTAATTTACTATAGAAATAATTGAAATGTATACGTAACAAGCAGTGAGCAATTTTAAATTACGTAGACGATCCATTGCGTTCATGACTAGTTCACATAGCGCACAATATACACCCACGACTTTGTATGATACAGAACTCATAAAAAGAATCAGTAAACAATTTACGACTGTTTTATAGTTCTACAGATCTCTACGATTCGTTCGGTCGCCACTTATTCTATTTAGATACATTTGTTTTCTGTATTTGCATGATATTCTAACCTTACGATCGTGACAATATTACAGAATTATGTTTATTACAAACAAGTTTTGCAGTCGAAATTGAAATTCATCACAACACTTTTACAAACTCCGTTTCAATCAGTTTCTATTATTCTAGGAACCAGTTGCAGCTTATAGGTATGTAGGTACTACGCAATGACCGCTACATGAGCTCATTAGCCTTATTATGTACCATGTGCCATAATGTTGGGAGTGTCCAAAGTGTCCACACACCTGCATTTCTGAGAACCTAAAAACGTTACTGTTGCCGCGATTTGCCACCTACTGGGCCTAATTCATCTAACATAATATGTATAATATCTACCTTTGCCATCAACTAAAAAAACAGTAGAATTTACCTAGATGCTATAGGGTATTCTAAAGAGTTTTTTTACTGCATAAAATACTGTAAATACAGTACACATTTAGTAAACTGTGCTACCCTTTGCACACCAAGCAATCATCGTTGTTGCTTTTGAGTTGCAAGCTCAGAAAAATGATCCAATTTACACAACGCTAGTTGTAAAGACGTCCTTAGGGTGTTCTTGCATTGACCGCTGCAGAGACGGTTTAAAAATGTTCAGAACGTAAGACCGTCAATTACATTGTCGCTACCGTACCGTAGTGGCTTAGCTGGCAAAACTGCTGTTTTATGTTACTATAAGCATATAAGACGTGTTACATATGAAGCTTCATAGCATCCGTTCGGTGTTTGGACGATTTAGTTCCGACTTCACCTTTTTTCGGGTTCCGTGGTAAACAAGGAACCCTTATAGTTTCGCCATGTCCGTCTGTCTGTCGGTCTGTCCGCGGCTTAGCTCAGAGACGGTTAGTACAAGAAAGCTGTAATTTGGCATATGTATACATATTAATCATGCCAACAAAGTGGGGATGTTTTTTTTTTCTCGTCTACCCCATGTTGTGGGATACCGTTTAAGGTCGTTCATAACTGATTTTTTTTATTAGAGTCAAGTGTGTGTGTGTGTGTCCCGCCAGCTAAATGGTTGTACTTGGATTTGTGAAAAAAATCACAGCAGTATTATATATAACAAAATTAAAAGGAAAACTATCAGAACTAAGTAGGCTGTACAGGTTAACGAGTGATAATCAACCAACTTAAATTTGCATTTTGAAAAACATGATCTCCCATACGGAATGTATGGGAGATCATGTTTTTCAAAATGCAAATTTAAGTTGGGTGGTTGGAACATATTTTTCAACTACAATGTTAAGTTTGTTCTTAGGATAAATTCAGTCCAACTACGGAACCCTTCATTGTGCGTGGTCCGACACGCACTTGGCTGGCTCTCTAACATCGCGTGACTAAACCACTAAACCGCACGTTTAAAATGTAGTAGTTAAATACAGTTCTATTGTCGAAAAAATCATAACAATTAGCCAAGAATAATAGTTGCTATTTCTTTGTAAGCGAGCTTGTCGATAATTACGAGATATGACGGTAGGTAACGTCGGTTAGTCGGTTTAATCTTGTCCGTTGTCGATCAATGTGCAGACACCCTAACACTTCCTGGAAACCATAATTCTGTCGCGTCTTGTTTGCAACTTGCATTTTTCCATTGTTAAACAGCAAAAAGCTTGCAAAACATTTCTTACGTTAGTTAATATTAAAGGAGGAAGCTGCTATTCCAACGTAAATAAAATGAACTGAGATTCCTATGAAAAATTGTGAACTAAAACCTAACAAAGGTTAATATTTTTTCTATATTTAAATGAGAATAAAATAGAAATGTTGAAAGCTTATTTTAGTTACAAAGTACGTTGTAGAACCTGAAACTTATTATTTGAAAACCATGTTACTGTACCTACATAATTGAAAGGTCAGACCGTCAAACCGTCAGACTTGGGTATGAATGGGAGATTCAATTAAAAAAGCCTTAAAGCACTGTTGAACTTATAACAATATAATTCTCTACAATTGTTGGGCTAACGAGTCAACATTTGTTTCAAAGTTGAAATTAATTTGTTTTGCGGGTGCGTGGGCCCTGCGTGAGTAACACACGCACAAAGAAACGTGATATGGGTGGTTTAATGGGGTACAAAGGATGGCCCTCACATGTGCAAATTACCGGTGTTCACTAATTAGCCACATAGCTACCAATTTTACAAAGTTAAAGTCAAATACTTAATTTATTTCAAATAGGCACATAAAAAGCACATTTGAAGGATAAAATTTACAAAAAAATTCAATTGATTCTAGTTACCCCTTCCAAAAGGGGTTACGTATGAAGCCCTAATGGGCAAGAAACTTACTTACTCTTTTAAAATGTTAACTATATTTCGTATACATTCATTATCCTATACCATTAAATGAGCAATATTTGTATATATATATATTATTTATTATTTATTTATTTATTTATTTATTAACTATGGATGACTTACAGCTAAAACAAACAGAATAAAAAATTGTATGTGAGACTGACAGCCAATTAAAAGTCTTCACTTCTAAAAACAGATTGGCAAGAAAGAATGTGAACAGCACAACACAGCTACCAAAAAAGAATAGAAAAATAAACAGTATAACATTCAAGCTTAAACCAATTCACATTTTATATTTATACAAGAATAAAGACCTGAATATACGAAATCTTAACTAAAAAAGCCAAGGCTCAGGCACTTTCTGACCGAGACCACACTTGTTAAGAAAGGATCAAAATCATGCTGTTTGCACATACTATTAAAGTTGCTACTTGCACGCACTATAAATGAGTTTTGCCTGTAATTCGTAGAGGTAAATGGAACACGCAACGGTGCGTTCCATCGCTTCGACCTTCCGGGAACGTTAAAATAAAATTTGGATAGAATATCGGAGTTATTAATTGAATTATTGAAAATTTTAAATAATGAAATACAGTCACAGATTGTTCGCCGATTAATTTCTTCAGACCGGTAGGGCACTTTCTGATGATAACACAAATACTTGATGAACCTCTTCTGGATGTTCTCTATACGATCAATGTACTTGTGGTAACATGGATTCCAGATTTCAGACACGGATTCCAAGTGGCTTCTAACAAAAGTACAGTATAGATAAAGTTTTGGCTTGAGTGAAGCACCTGGACAGCCGCATTATGATGCATTATATATATATATACATATATTAGTAATCACGTTCTTGAAAATGGCTCTACCGATTTCGATGAAAGTTGCAATATAGGGGTTAACGGGGGCGAAAAATCGATCTAGCTAGGTCTCATATCTGGGAAAATTCGTTTTCTATATTTTCACAGCCTCGAGAATGTGGTATAACGTAAGTATACCTGGACGATATGTTTATCTATTTTCACCCGAGCAGAGCTCGGTCGACCCGGTACTATAATTATATGTACACGATGTACGTAGAATAAAATTAATATACCTCTAAAGGTAAAAAGAATTAAAAATGAAGCAATGACAGATAAATTAATTATGTGATAGATACATGGTGCTCACATATTTACAATAATTGTAAAAGAAAAAAACGTAAGAATTATTGAGAGTTGTAGTAATACACCTTAATAAACACGTTTCTGAGTTGTAATAAAACTACTTAGGTACCTTATTATTATTTCTTGTGCTTAGTTCTTCTGGGTGATTTAATTGGAGGTAGCATTTTTAATCGTTCGAACAAAGTTTTCGTTTTTAGTTTTCTTAAAAAATAAAAATAAATTATTTACTCTCTACCGAAATTATTTATTTCTTTATTTATTAAAGCTTTATGCATAATTAAAAAAATACTGTACAAAGGCGGATTTAATACCTGAGGCATTTTCAACCATTCAACCTTATTGTAGCCACACACGTTACGATATACTTGCACAAGTACCTATAGACTTGCACAAGTCTGCGTGACATCGAATGGCTCGGATACTTATGCTAATTCATCCCACCTATATTAATGTGTACTTGTGCAAGTCCAATTCTGCGCAAGTAAAGCTGTGTTCAGACTAGCGCGACGCGACAGCGCGACGCGACACAGGTTATTGTTATACCGTGAAGTTTTCTTAGAAATTGTATTGTTCGAGTCGCGTCGCGCCGTCGCGTCGCGCTGGTCTGCACAAGCCTTATATCGTAACGTGTGTGGCCTGCATTAGGGCGATGCAGAGAAAAACCATGGCAGGTGCAACATAAGGGATAGATAGCTCGAAAATAACTATAAAATACAAGAATAAATACTAATACATAATCAGCCCATAATGTTCCCACTGCTGAGACACAGGTCTCGTCTCTTCAAGAAGGAGTGGATAAAAAAAAACTTTTTCAGAGGAAAAAAATCGGATAAATTATTCTTCTTTATCTTTTCGAATCGATCGTTTCCACTTCTTTCTTTTATATTACCTACCTGTAATAATCACATTATCTCCGAGAAATGCTAATGCATAAAAAATATCTTCAAATGAACATGAACAATCATTAAAAATCCATTCGGATCCGAGCTCTATATTTTCCATGAAATGTATTCATAATAAAAGCTGCTTTTTTTTCAGTGAACTGAGTTTATTTTTCTTTTATAATGAGGGAATTTTCAGGGGGTGAAAAATGTCCCCAGTCATTTAATAATTAGTATTATGAAAATGAATAATAATATGAGGGACCTATAAATATGAAGCTGAAGAGCAAAAAAACACAAAAAAATAAGATTTTGTAGCTTCAAAACATTATACTTCTACATTAAATACTAGACTCGTCAACAGTCAAAGATTTAATTTTCATGGATGTGACAAGCTACATTATAACAAAAATATTAATGGTTATTACATAAAACAGGCAATAAAGATTTGTGTCATGACCATCGCAATGATTTTAAGTGATTTATGTGGGATGGGCAACAGTAAGTAAACCATGTTATTTTTACTTGCGTAGGCCGACAATCTGACAGACTGTTCCAGCCTACGCGATAAAAAATCACCTACCTATCTCTACTCAATCTATCTCAGAACAAAGATTCACATTTAGGTATAGTTTATTCTACGGAATAGCCTATTCTCTACCCTACCCAATCCCTAAATAGTTGGGCGCCGCTGCACGGATGAAATCATTCCACGTACCCTCATCAATCAACTCCAGTGAAACGAACGATCATAATTTATACAACAGTTCCTCTATTCATGAATCCATGTGTTTTTCTTCTTCGTATTTACCTGATGCAAATTTCTATTGTAATGTAAGCAGCAGAAATTTAATTAACTTTCACTTCAAAGCCCTGTTAAAGGTCAATGAGCGCTCGACGATTCACCGTTTTGAGTAAAAAGGGCCAAACTCCAAAGTCATTCCCGACCCGACTTGAGCATTTTATAGCAACATTCTGCTCTTTATTATGACGTGTAATTGCTTAATTGAAGGATATATTAATTTAACTGAAGGAGGATTCTATTATTTCTAGCTTCGACATGCAAATTGAAGTTTACGTGTGTTTCCTGCCGCCGGCTAGGGATGGGTCTGTCTCTATTACTGCCAACTTAAAACTATGTTAATTTTACGAGGTTGAAATTGAATAAACTTATGGTAAAATCTCGGTGAAAAAATGTTTTAGGCTCAATATTCGCAAGGATTATAAGATATTCAAAATATTCAAGCATCACGCGGTGGAAGATTTTATTCATCAAGTATTATGTAGGCAGAAGGTTCTACACATCAAGTCATACGCTCCATATATTGCGGTTTTCACAAACATTTTATGTTAATCACGGCTGGTCGGGATCCACAAAAAATGTCCCTACGACACTCATGTCGGCCAAGAGAACTGTGTCCGCTATTCACATGCAAATTGAAGTGAAGGACCGATTTTTTGTCGAATAGACATTGTCCCAGTCAGGATTAAACTGGATTACAGTACGTAGAGGTAGATAACAAAAAGATACGGACATAAATTGTGGAGTACTTTTACAGCATTTATGAAAGGGTAGGTAATAAAAGGCTTTAGCACTTTTCAAGATAATCATAAAACATAACAATGATAAACCGTTTCGTGGCCTTACGAAGAATTACGCGATTTAAAAAATGATATAAGTCATGAATATTTCGAGATGATTTTTCATAATAAATGCGCTTCGCTGGCATGTTTTGGAACCGCTTTGCTATAAGCAGCCTGATATCAGATAAAAGACTGTGTTTAAGAGATTATGTACAACGGAATGATTAATAAGCAATTGTACAAAGCAGCCTTGCTGCTATATATTTCTCTATCAAATCTTTAAAAAAATGAGCAATTACTTCTTCTTTTCGTGTGGTTAGTGACTAACCTTGTTTCAGAGTTTTAAAGCCGCCCATGGGTCTCTGACTTGGCTTCACATGCCGTCGAGAAATATCTTTCAGGCAAGCCAGTTTTCTTACCATGTTTTACTTCACTGTTTTAGAAGCAAGTGATAATTATACAATACGCACATGAATCCGAAAAGTCAGACGTGCGTGGCTTGGGTTCGAACTCGAGACTTATGACTTGGCGGTCCGACGGTCACGCCACTAGCTATCACTGCTCAGTGGAGCGATTACTAATCAAAAGTCAGTGTTCTCATTCAGATGATATGACAAGTTAGATAATAATTTTGCCACCTGTCAGCCCCTTATCAGAGACAACCCGTTGGCCATTTCAGTAAACTAGATTTTACTGTTATTTCAACTTTCAATATTCCACAACCCTTTATTTAATCTGACAAAATTAGAGCAGTGATAGCCTAGTGGTGTAACCGTCAGACTGCCAGGTCTCGAGTTCGAACCCAAGGCACGCACCGCTGACTTTTCGGATTCATGTGCGTATTGTATATCACTGGCTTCAAATACGGTGAAGGACAACATCGTGAGGAAAACGGCATGCCTGAGAGATATTTCTCGGCGGCTTTACAACTCTGACGCCAGCTGACGTATTCTGTAAATAAAAACTCACCGTGAAGACTTAGGTGAAGTGAGCTGTCAATGGTGTCAATCTCCAGCATAAGGTGCAATGACAGCTCACTCCACGCTCACTTCACCTAAGTTTCACACGAAAAAGAAATGAAATATCTGCCAATTCTATAATCAGCTTAGCTATCCTACGAAATCTAAATGTATTATTTCAACATTTTTAATATCATAAAAAAGTAATTCACTTTGAATTTCATTAAAACTACTAGATATTCGCATCAAAGTTTGTATTACAAAAATGTTTAACTATTCTAGTTCGCTCTATGCAACGGGAACGTGCAACAAAAGGACGGACTCCACAATTTTTAATATAGTTTTGTAGGGACCCGAGAAGAAAATATTCTGCAAAAGTTATAGAGAATCTTTCGTTGAAGAATATCTACATTTGTAGTCAAAGTTGAACTCAAACTCAAACTCAAACTCAAAGCATTTATTTCAATTAAACCATTTACAGGCACTTTTGAATTGTCAAATAGTCGGTCAGTTAGTCGAGAAAGTTGAAGCTAGTTGCCCAGTTCCAAAACGTAGATCTTCATGGAGAAGAACGGGCAAGAAACTCCAAGGACACTCTTTTAAATATAGAAAATTACACAATCCTGGGTACATTATTCTTGTTGCTTCTATATGTGAGAACAATGTACAATAAAAAAATTAAAACAATTCAAAATATAACATTAAAAATAAGCCCTGGCAGATAAGAGATGACCAGTCACAACTGACGGCGCCCGTTCACGAACATGACGCGTGGATCAGCACCATCCAGCTCAACCATTTTGTAGGGAACCGAATGATCCAACACACTCGCCACCATCAGCGAGACATTTAAGTGGGCATGACAAACTCTCAACTGCCGTGCTCTTTCAAGTCAACAAACATAAAATACGGCTCCATGGTACTCACATTCACAAAAATTGAAAAAATGCTTCTAAATTATACAAAACTATAGTATGCAATGTATTTGAGAGATTAATAGAATGATACTACCAAAAAGAAAGAAAATCATTATCCATTGGAACATTCAACAATTAAACTTGTTTAAATAAAAAATAAACATTAAGTTCGTAATGTCAGAAAAATAAAAAGGGGAAGCAACTCTTCCAAACATTAATTTTTTTAACTAGTGAGCCCAAGTGGCTGTGGAGCAGGACCAGCATTAAGCCAAGCATTTTTATCATCGATATAATCATCCAACTTATAATATGCTTGTCTACATAGTGTGCGTTTAATGCATGTTTTAAATTTCTTCTCATTCAGTTGAAGAATATCGAGTGGTATTTTATTATAACATTTTACACAGTACCCCATAAAAGAAGTGTGCACTTTAGACAATCTAAAACGTGGTTGATCTAATTTGTTCCTATTTCTAGTGTTAAAATTATGCCTGTCACTTATCTTACTAAAAAGATGTCGATTTTTTCGAACATACATTATGTTTTCATATATATACTGACAAGGTACCGTCATGATGTTAATTTTCTTAAACAGTTCCCTTAGAGATTCGCGTCTGCGGAGGTTATATATGGCTCTGACAGCCCTCTTTTGCAGAATAAAGATAGAATTAATATCTGCAGCCCGTCCCCACAGCAAAATACCGTAAGACATGATGCTATGAAAGTAACTAAAATAGACCAGTCTCGCGGTATCCACGTCTGTTAGTTGGCGGATTTTCCAAACAGCGTAAGCGGCTGAACTTAGCCGCCCTGCAAGTGATGTTAAGTGAGGACCCCACTGTAGTTTTGAGTCAAGCGTGATCCCCAGGAAAACCGTTTTTTCGACGAATTCTAGTGTCTCCCTATTCAGTACAACATGACATTCACTACTTCTAACATTTGGTAACGCGAATCTTATGCATTTAGTTTTCTTCTCATTTAATACCAAATTATTTACAGTAAACCAATTATGGACCTTAAGCATAGCGTTATTTACTTCGTCAAGCTCTTGTGCATGTCTGTTTACCTTAAAAATCAGTGATGTGTCATCAGCAAATAACACCATTTGTGGTCGGTTTTTCAGTAAATGCGGTAAATCATTTATATATACTAAAAAGAGGAATGGACCCAAAATCGAGCCCTGTGGTACACCCATTTTGACTTGTAAACCCAATGAATTTACACCGTTTATTTGAACTTGCTGCACCTGAACCATTTCATATTAGAGCTACGTAACTTTGAGCGTTCTTCTGTACAAAGAAAATTCAACTTAGGTATGTAGAATACTTTCTAGATATTACATGACAAAAGAAATAGGAGAGCTAAAGAAATTCGTCCTAAATTCCCTTCTCATATGAGAAGGGATTTTTATACGAATTTATTTATTTTTAGCTTTTTAATTTTGTATTTCATTGTGAATCTACCCCTCAAAATAGAATTGATCTACTCATTCAATTTCAGAATATTGTTTCGTTATTAAATGTATGTATGTACCTTCTGAGTTTATCTTGGACATTACTGACATCGGTGAAGGAAAAACACCGTGAGGAAACCTGGACTTATAGTTAATATAAATCTGATATCACCAACCCGTCTTGAGCAAGCGTGGTGATCAATGCTCGTCCCTTCACTGTATGAGAAGAGGCCTTTGCCTTGCAGTGGGACAGTAAGACTGGTATTATTTTATTAAATCTTATTATATGCGGAGGTTGGAATTTGCAGAAAACACATACAGACATAAGTACCTTAATTGCTTGTTGGCTTGTATATTGTGACTTTACGTTAATCATAACTTACAAACAGCCTTACACCCTAAGACACCTACGACTGTCGCATAATTCTTACAAATATGCATCTAAGTTAGCACCTGAGGCCTAGCTTTAAGTCGAGTGTACACAAGCGAGCTCGGATCCGAGGGACGCCACTAGCAAACTGTTTGTCCCGGACAAATACCTATGCATCCCTAGCTTTACGCACATGGGACAGATTGTAAGCAAATAGCTATCGGGAAAGGGACATTTGTGAAATAAAGCGTGTATATATACTTGTAAGATGTGATGATTTTTTGTAAAGCTTCTTAGTTGAAGTTTTTTATTTAAACTTGTGACTAGCCCCTGCTTCGAACGGTTTGGAACTTGACAAAACATCGAGATATTTTTGTTATAAAGCTCACAACCTTCTGAAATAAATTCTCTAACTAAGCGATGGTGAAAACCACATCAAAATCTGTTGCCAGGTTTAGAAGAGCAACGCGTTCATACAGACAGACAGGAATAGTGACTTTGTTTTATACTATTACTAGATGTGACCATCAGATGGATCCCTATTCAATGATTAACTGATTATAAATAAACAGCAATTTTTTGGGCCATTTTTTTAATAAGAAATCTGGAAAGGGTTATTACTTATTATGTAACATAAAAACAGAATTAATTAAAACATAATTACCGTCTGTCTTATTAACTGATTATAAGTAAACAGCAATTTTTTGGGCCATTTTTTGAATAAGAAAACTGGAAAGGGTTATGACTTATCTGTAACATAAAAACAGAATTAATTAAAACATAATTACTGTCTGTCTTGTGCCCTGAACCCAGATAAAAACAAAACAAAACAAAAAAAGAATGAATCAACTGGCCGAAGTATATAAAAGTCAACTGAGAGAAACGAGCCGTTCTGCTCCTTAAGTCCAAAACATTTCTTTTGTTTTCACTCATCCTGTTAGCTAAAAAAAATGTTAAACAGGCGAATGAAACAAAAGGAAATATGCAACAACCAATCCGAAACACACCTCCGGATCTTTAAAAACGGATTCGCGGTTTTAAAATCCGTGTACAGTCACGAGCATAGGTAAATATATGTTTTTTTTCTCGCAAGAAAATCTTGGACAACTTTATAATAATTGTACAATATTAAATATTCCGCTAAAAGGCCGTTTCTCCGTGAGATGAAAAAGACCATAATAGACCGCGCAGGCTTAGCGCTGATTGGTGAACAACACAATGCCGTTGATATTGGTTCCAGAAATAGACGGTTTCCTTGCGATGATTTTCTTTACCATTTGAAGTATGCACTTTGTTTTGTGCAATTTTTGCGTGGGCTCGGTATCCACTCACGACTCGCAACTCTTGATCCTGGCACTGCTAGAAACATTATAAATAATCGTTTGAGTTACAAGATTCCGTCTGCACAACCCCTTATTGCTAATTTAATTCAATAAATAGAAAAGAATACTTTTGAATTTCACCAAGTGCAGTTACATTTACGCTCCCAACGGTACGTACCTACATAATTAAGTTTAAAACAAAAAAAAGCATCCCCTGTCCACAATACAAGGCTATACACGTACCTAATAATATAACTCACGAAATTAAATGCATGCGTTGACTTTTACGATCCCGCCGGGACCGGAAAGTCATTCCGCTTATCCGGTTCCGCCAACCACTTCATTTGGGAGGCTTCCGTTCCTCTAGGTGTTTTTTCGGTAAGCTGAATTTTGATAGAGGATTACACCCGACCTTTTTGTTTTTTTTTATTTGGGGATAAAGAAACAATACAATCATCGATGGCGTTCGTTTCGTTTAAGAGATTTGTGGGTGTGTGAATAACTATGCGTGTTCACCAGAAAACATGTAGATGTTTCAAAACTTGTCACACGAAACAAGTCACATAACTTGTTTTGTTGAATTTACGTTCACATTGTACGAAACATATTCAATAGACATGTTTCCTATAGAGATTTGTCACGTTTGCGTTCGCACTGTTGTTTGTTCGTGTCTAAACACAAGCTATTGACAAGTTTCAAACCTGTCAATAGTTGGCGTGTAGTGCAAGGTTTGGTGTTAGAAAGATGTTGTTATGCAATTTGTCTGTAACACATGTCAAGGGATATGAAACGTCAAATATGTTTCACGTCGAAGTTGCGTAACAATGCAAACACGAGTCGATACATTGACGGAAAACAGGGTTTTCAACATGTTTTTAAATGAATGTTTCGCTAATGCAAACGCACAGTAAGATCGTGTGGCTGGCGTGTTATTCAAAACTCTTTAAAAAGTATTGTGTAGTGATTGCAGTACTTAATTTTATGTAGAGTTACATATCACACTGACTCATCTTGTTTTTAAAATATGATTGAAGTGTAAAAGTGTTTGTACAAGCCTACTTACAGAAATAAAATCATTTATCATGTATTTTAACGTTCAGACTATTACATTACATTACATTCTGCGTTTATGTGTGAAGTTGTGAACTAACATAATTTTAAATACAATTTTTTACTAACAAAACGGATAATGACGTCTGAAATATAAACAAAAACAGAAATATAAAGAAAAAATAAGATGTCAAAATGCCTTACCTAATTTTTATACTCCCTTTTTCACAGTAATTTTAATAAATGAGGCGTTCCCAATTAATAGAAAGCTGTCCGTACATGATGAGGACTTAAAACTTAGTGAACTATCCCAAGCTGAAACATCTTTTTACAATTCCCTCAAGAAGCAAGTCTCTTGGCGATAGTGCAATTGTACGAAAAAAGTCGTACGTAAATCAACCCAGTTAAGTGCAATTCTGTAAATGTATGACGTGCTAAACAACTTAAATTGTGAAGTTTAGATGACGTTTTGACGGCTACGCTTACGTTGTTGCTCCCAAGAGAGCCATCTCAAATGCTAGACTGAACATTCAAATGCATTGAAGCTGAAAAAAAATTAAAAAGCAGTGATAGCCCTCGAGGTCCCGAGTTCGAACCCAAGGCACGCACGTCTGACTTTTCGGATTCATGTTCGTTTTGTATAATTATCACTTGCTTAAAAACAGTGAAAACATCGTGCGGAAACCGGCATGCCTGAGAGATATTTCTCAACGGCATGTGAAGCGAAGTCAGAGGCTCATGGGCGGCTTTAAAACTCCGACATCAGACTAGTCACTAACCACACGAAAAAGAAAAGGAACGAATAAATATTTGGAAAATCCAAAATCGCACGTCTCATAACGCTCATTCAAATTTTTTACCCATTAATATGGGTAAAATTTCTCACCTCGCAATCTTTACGTTCTGTCCAAGACTATTTAGGTTTGCTTTGTTGGTTGCTAAGCAACGGAAGAGGGTCGCAGTTGGAGATTTAAATAGATATTATATTAATAGTTAGTTTTTTATTAATTATAATTAAACTACTTTGAATAAACGAGCCATGTTCAAAAGGGTTCCTCCTATGGCTGAAACGAATCTATTAAGTATTGACTCAATTAATTGATTTTTTCGCAAGCTACAATGTTTTCAAACTTGATTGACGGGATTTTTTTTTTAACTATTTGGATGATTATTTCGTATGCTGCATTAAATAATTTTTTGAAAACTACAGAATTAATTTCTATTAAATTATCTATACAATGGTATATAAATTAAGTAGGTTCTGTGTACTAGCAGGAGTGTAGCAATAAAAACAGTTGCAAAAAGGAGGCAAAACAAATTTTTCGATCGCAAAGCACTCTCTTATGCTTCGCATTATGGAGTCGTGCAAAAAAGCGAACTAAAAACTCTACTGAATTTTCTTGTCAAAACCAGTAACACAGATACCTACAATCTTCCAGGAATCACCGTCAAACGACATCCACCCACTGTCGACAGCACAGTTCGCATCTTGCATAATTAAACGAGAACTTTAATTCGCGTCGCGTAGAATTTCGCTAAGCAAAGCAAAACTCAAACATGGACAAAACAAATTTAAATGAAAGTTAAATAGCCACTAATTAAACGAGCTGTCGTACTTCAGGAGCTCCACAGGGATTTATCTGGGAATGATGTACACATGGCGAAATAGGCAAGGTATGCAGGCAAACAATTATCATGTAGATAGGAGCTAGGTTGCCCGCAACTTCGTTCCTCTCATCAGTTATGTAGCCTCAAATCCCTTTTGACCTAAAGCCGAGTGAAAAATGATTTGCTGCTTCTACACCCTATAGTGTCTAAGGATCCATAACTATTACTTTTAATTATGTCCATAATCTGTACCTACTATTTATTTTAATTTCCATTTATCGTTTCACAGCAGGAATAATTTCGTACTGAGATTTGTTCTGAATAAAATATTCATTTCATCCACTTTTCTAACGAATCCCATAAAGTGGGATCAAATTATGGGATCCGATCGGAATATGTCACTTTGAAGTTGGAAAACTTTTTTGTCCCTGACATTCATAGACAAATATTGAAAACGATTTGACTACTAAGCACACACAATTTATGAAGCATACAATGCATGTATTCTAGGTACCTACAATACATGCATACCTAATACACCTATCTGTTTTGCCCACTGTACCAAGAATCAAATATGCATGTTTTTCCGTCCAGTCATACGGATTTAAGTGTTATTTTTCCCAGTGGATTTAAGGTTGAAGCTACCAACTTGCAGACATACCTCGGCTTTCTGATTCAGAGCTTTTCGATTTTCGATTACAAACCGAATTGATTGTGCAAATTGACAATCGATTCAACTAGTTTGAATTAAATTAGGTACCTATATCGATTGAACTACAGAAGATAATGAAATAAAAGAATATCGGTATAGAGGGAGTTATGGTCTGTTCGAAAAGTATTTGATAAAATTGATCAGAAAACGTGATATGATTATGTGAATACTTAAGCCGAAATTCTAATTTTAAATCACCTTAACGCCTAAATTTTCAGCGAAGATTTTTTATTACAATTTAATAATGTTATTCAAACAATAATAGTTGGAAACGGTAAAAAAAAAAAAATTGCTGTTAAGTACATTTTGACCGCGTAGGTATTGCAGTTTTCTATGAAACAACAGATTTTACCATAAAATTTCTTCACTTGGGGGTCTAGAATCATGTGCTGAATTTATGGTTACAGTTTTCGCGTCGATGTCTCGGTCAGCCTGTATACTGCTGGTATTCGTTCCTACAAATCAATTAAATTACGCAATTAAGTACGCCGAGTTGAGAGATAAGCCATCTGACTTCGGGAACACTACGAATCATCGCCAGATATTGAAGTGAATAAATACATATTTATACTATCGAAAAAAACTTTTGTAAATCAGCGTCAAAGAAAAAAGTAATTTAAACTTTTTCCTGAAAATATTCCGGTATAAAACATAGATAGACCAGGTACACTGTACAAAAATGAGTAAATTACTTTTCCAATTTTCTTTGAACTAATAATTAGAATTATTCTGTCTGATAAATTGTAGGTGGTTTGGTTTTCACTTTGGCGGAACCCTTTTCTCCATTATTAACTACTGAAAAAAATATATTGTTTTAAAACTAATCAATAAAGGTGATGGTTTTCAAAAACTTAAGTGCCCTTTGATAATTTCGTTCTTAGCCTAAACTAAAGTAATTATTTAGTATTATCCTCCCTTATTTTACATTAGATCGAACTGATCCCATTTTTTATTAACGTGAATAAAGAATGTTTCATTTCGTTTTTCCACTACCAGTATATTTTTTTTCACTTTTTTCTTCAGCCAAGACATACAAATAGCAAAGCCCTACAAACCATTGACTCCATTCCACAGTGACGTTAGTTTCACTCTGATGTATCGTCGTAAGTTATTGCGTTGTCTGTCGTACTCCGACACGCCAATAGAAGCCCAACATACGCCAATAAGCGCGTGTTGAAACGCCTTCCGCTATTCAAATAGCAAAAACATGTTTCGAGCATTCGCTTCCCTACGTTGGAACGCAGGGGTGTCACCTGGAAGATATAAATGTACACTACTGTTACAAGGGATTGTGGTTTGATTTGGGACGCTTGGAATGCCATACTGACATACCTCACACGCTCGTGACTGGTGACAAGTTTAATTAAATATTTTGATAAAACGTACCTACGTTTTATCAAAATATTTAATTAAACATACCTATGTTTAAGCATTTTGATTGGCTATTGTTATTGAGTCAACTAATCATAGCGGGGCTCCGAAAATGGTATATTTTTGGAAACGGTTTCGTCTTAAAAACCTAAGAAACGATTTTTTCGGTTACGTGCGAACGGAACGTTATAAAAACGTTTTTGAAGAAGAACAAAATTTAAATCGTTCTCGATTAATAAAACGTTTTTAACCGGTTTTATTTTATTTTTAGGTTGATGGATAGGAAACTCGCTACACAACCCTTACGGCAAGCGCATTGAAATTAATGATGTAATGAAATGAAGATAAGGTAAACAAGTTCATGCTTGTCGACACACGCCCTCTGCGCAACTGCGTCCTGCGGAATAAACCGGTTTTTGTTTTGCGGAATCAACGTTCTCATTTAATTTTCATTCCGAACAAAATGTTGTACAAAGAACTGTTCGAAACGTTTTAAAACCTTTATTTTAAATAACGTTTCCGAGCCCTGATTCATAGCGACGCATTAGATTTGACAGCTGATTAAATTTTTGATCAGTAATGTCTTTCATTTTGACAGTTCAGCGACGTTCATTGCGTTATATTTAAGGCGCGGGCCCACCGCGGTGCACGGAGAGGCTACGCACGTGTATTAAGCTTCGCTTTGTAAGAAAATGTATGTGGTCGTGTCCACTGCAACCCACGGAGAGGCTACGCATGAATTGACGTCATTGATACATGCGTGGCTTGCTCGAATAGGCGGTTACATAGCTCAACGCTGTCGACGTGGGTCTACGTTTCCACTGTAGTACACGAATATGACCCACGAATAGGTACAGCTCGCTTATCGCAGCGCAGTTTTCCGTCATGCGTGCGTAGCCTCTCCGTGCGCCGTGCCACGCTATACATAGTCGTGGGTCATATTTGTGTACTCCAGTGGAAACGTAGACTCACGTTGTCAAACAAATTAATACACGCAGCTAAAATGCGCCGCGTGCCCGTGCACAGCATGCGCCGCGGTGGGCCCGCGCCTTTACGTTGTCGAACAGCCGAATTTTTCAAACCTATGAAGCTTTGGGTTAGGAATTTCCTTCAAAACCCTCGGATAGTGATTAACAGTGTTGTTCAGGTCAATCACCGAACAATAATAATATGTTAGCGTAATTGCGACAACGTGCTCTAAGCCTTGAATATTTTATTTATTACCTAAGTAAAATAGTCAGTACGCTTTCGGATAGCATCGGGTGCGACTCAATCACATCTCATTCACCTCATTACTTTTAATCGTTATTTGTGTTACTAAAATATAGCGTTGTAGTGCGTCAGGGATGTTTACGGATAATAAAATTGATGGTTTTCCCGCGATTATTCGAAAAAGATGTGCATCCCTGATGTCACGTGTTCGCGGCGACACCAACAGTATTCTCAGTGTGTTCGCAGTTCGGTGGGATTCCTCGATGTTGCGGAGGTGGGTGCAGCTCCGCGCTGAATTTTAATTTTTATGTTAATCCGTGTCTGTACCTACTAACACTAGATGTTAAGTAAAATTGTTACTAACCATATGGACTCTGTCCGAAATAAAATTATTCTATTCTATAGCTATCTTTATAATCTTTAATCTTAGTTTATCTAAATTTCACCCAGACCCCGAACATTGGTCCTTCGAGCCGGATCAATGAATCAATTAGGATGCAGGTTTTTTAAAACGAGAGTTCGTTCAGTACTTAGGTAGGTACCTACGTATTTAGTTTTTTACCAACTAGATAGGACCCTACTACACAGTCTGTTAGGACTTAGGACGTAACAATAGACTCACAGTCAATAAACTCAGAAAACCTTAAATCCGACTAGGTATAATGCGATTAGGGTTTTCAGTTAGGTATTGGTAATAGTCACCGTCCGAAATTGGAGCTTCCCGATGAATAGCGGAGCTCGCCTCGTTATCATTGCACTGCAGAACCCGTTCCGTTTCAACAGTACCTAATAGTAGGTAAAGACCTACCTTCACCTACTATTAGGTACTTTTACAATAACTGAGGGATCTCAAAACTCACCGTAAAGACTTAGGTGAAGTGAGCTGTCAATAGTGTCAATCTCTAGCATTAGGAGGAATGACAGCTCACTCCACGCTCACTTCACCTAAGTTTTCACGGTGAGATGGTTACAGAATAGCACTGCTGGTCTGAACTTCAAAAACTATCCTTTATCGTGGAAGCATTTACTGATAAATTATACCCTAAAATAATGCTTGTAGTAATCTATACTTCTTCTATACTCCATTTGAAATAAGATTAGACATTTAAATAAACTTTATTTACAGTCCGTTCAACCGATTTTGACTTCTATTGCGTCGGTGGCATAACAGTTGATATTGTAACCACTTTTTTGTTTTTTATGCCATCCTTTTGCCTACGGTGTAGAAGCCAAGTTCGTTTGAACGGACTGCAAAAAGGTTTGTTTAAATGTCTAATCTTATTTCAAATTGAGTATAGTGAACTGTTAGTTTAAGAGTCAGTTAAACATGACCTGTCTAGTTTATATGAGCCACACTACGCAAAAATCTATAATGCAATCAGTAATTTCCGTTATCGAAACGTTGTCTAAGTATTTGAGATTCAGCATAACTACCTATTATTCAAGCCGCCCATTGTATATTTTGTAGTGTTTTGTTTATTTTTTGTTATGATTTTTTGTGGTGTACACACGGCTACATATCAAGATATACATTTTCAGTATAAGCTGATCTGGCATTATATAGGATTTCCGTACAATGAGAGGTCAGCATATACTGGAACTTATAACTTGATATGTAGCCGTGTGTACTATAAACTATATATAAATAATTAAAGAATTAGCGACCCGCCCCTGCTTCCCACGGTTTTAACAACTAAACAAACATCGAGTTTTTTTAATTAAAATGTAAGTTGAATATTATTGTATTAGAGACATAAACCATACGGAATAAATTCTCTAAATGATGCTGAAAACCGTATCAAAATCCGTTGTGTAGTTTAGAAGAACAACGCAGTCACACAGACAGACACGAAAAGCAACTTTGATTTATAATATTAATAGCTAAAATACAAAAGACAACGTATATTTAGTAACCTAATCCGCTTAACTGTTCTTAAAGAGTCATAAAGAACCCGTGTGAGGTGAACCACGTGTCGATTCACGTGGTTCACCTCTCAACGAGGAATCCTCAGGATGACGATTGACTTATTGCGAACCCGTACAACGTGTTGACACATCAAGCGTCGAGAGCAATGTGAGCCACTTCGCCCGACTATAATAATTAATAGATACAGATGATTTAAATGTCAAACTTTAATAGCACTTGATAATACATTATCAACAACAATATCGAGAGACTTAACTACTCTCTAAGATATAGTCCACATATCTATCTACATAATTTGCAATGAACGCCGACATTCCCAAGTGATTATGAACATAATTAATTTGTTGTTGGCAGTAAATCAATGTAATGGGCTATTATAGTTGCTTCCGGGCTATCACTGGCCAATATCCTGTAGGCAGTGCAGATAAATCGTAATAAACTGTATTTAAGCCTACGTACACGATTTTTTTTACAACATAACATAATTAGCCTAAAATGTTCCCACTGCTGGGACCCAGGTCTCTTCTTTCTTTAAGAGGGAGTGGGCCATAAGCCACCACGCGGCCCCGGTGTGAGTTGATGAATGTCACATTTTTGGTTCTAGGACATCCCAGTTTCCTGCTGCCTGGCTGCTGAAGAATTGCCAAACTTAAGTGGCAGTGGGCAGGGCACGTTGCTCGCAGAACAGATGGCCGATGGGGCCGAAAGGTTCTGGAACGCGTACCAGAAGACGTATCGTAGGAAGCCCCTCACAAGGTGGACCGATGACCTGGTGAACGCCGCTGGAATCCGCTGGATGCGAGAAGCACAGAATCGGTCAAAGTGGCGGTGCTTAAGGAAGGCCTATGTCCAGCAGTGGACGTCTTTTGGCTGAAATAATGATGATGACGAAAGTGCCTGCTTAGGTTCGACCCACGACCTAACAAGTTGTGAGTCGCGGCCGTTACCACGGGGCCAAGAATTTGCTGTTTTTATATACTTTACCAAGTACAGGCTCACGATTACACTTTCAGAACTTAGTAACTTAAAATTTTTGAAGAAATATAAAATCTCCCAAGGCAAAGATATTTATTTATTCGTATAATAAAGTACATACAAAGCTGTTAGGTATAGGGATAATAGATTTTGGCACCATCTACATCGCCACATGCGAACTACGCATCAAAGACCTGACGTCACACAAATCCTACATCGCGCAATTAAAGTTTACCGCGCGATGGACATATACACAAGCTCCCGACATCAACCTCTGGGCAGTTGGCCGCCAGACACGACACCCGTCTGGTCGGAGGATCCTCCCTTTTGTATGGTGGATGAGTGAACTTTACATCCCTGTTCCTCATACCCCTAAATAGATCAAAGACAGATCCACCACTCTAAGCAGCATACGATATCCGTAATATATACAATAGATATTTACTAATAATAATAATTATAGGTAAGTACCTCATTACATTCCATCAGTCGTGTTTGTTTGGTTTACTAGAAATTATTGCTAAATGTAACATATTCTCTATGTAAATAGTTGCTAAGCAAATTTTACCTACCTAATCAAAAATAAATTTATTTGATTAGATGATACCTATTTGAACAGTAAAAGGTACTCAGACGGTATGCCAGACGTGGGCGGATTGTATGTTTACCTTAATTACGAGCTGAAAAAGTTCTATCTAAATGTTTTGAAACTTACACGTGCCATATTTTTTAATTATACAGAGCCTTATTTAATTAACTAAAGTAACTTCACAGCCGCATAGGGAATAGGCATTTAAAAGCAAAAAAAATAAATTAATTAGTAAAATCATAATTTCAAATAAAGAATTACTGGCCTCACGACGAGGTTGATCATTATGATGAGCGATTTACTTGAAATTATGATTTTAGGAATTAGTTTTTCTTTGTTTTTTGTTATAAGTCGGGAAATTTAAAAAGTCCTTGTAGAACGCTTAAAGACGTATTGTAAATATAAACATAAGATATTTTCCTTAGAAATATTTTGTTCTTTAGGTACTTTATTCAGCTGATTTCGTACAACCCTAAAAAGCTGGATATGATAACACCTACTATTTAGAATAATGCTTGGATATGAGGACATAACAATGGCATCAAATAAATATAAAGACAGGCGACAAGTAGCAGACAATTTGCTAAAATGGAAATGTTCTCGTATACACCTACTTTACGTAGGTACATAAGTGCTCGACATATTGCCACATACTAAAAGATTGTTACATGTTTACTCTTAGCGCTCATGGCACATTTTGCTCCACACCACTATGGGAGAAAAACAACGTGACTTCATTTGGGGCGGATTTCTTCTATAAAGCTGCAACGATTTTAAACACTTTAATATTATTACTAGCCGAAAAAACCGTCGTAATAAACATAGAGATTTCTTTATTACATTTAAGTGTAGAGACACCTTTTGGAATACATTTTCTAATAATATATAATCAGCCTATAATGTTCCCATTGCTAGGACACAGGCCTCCTCTCTGTGAGAGGGAGTGGGCTGGTAGATGTCACACGTCTTCGAATTTTTGGTTCTAGAACATGCAGGTTTCCTCACGATGTTTTCCTTCACCGTTTTTTAAACCAGTGGTGATGAAATAATTTGCACAAAGTAAAGCGCCTGTCAGGGTTCGAACCTCAGACCTACAACTCGTGTAGGCCGATTCCCGGCCACCGTAGGCGCGGACTTGCGGACGGTGAGCAATGGGTAGCTCGCCGTCCGATAAGGACATGGCCCGGGTCGACGGCGCGTTGTGTTCCACGCGCGCGTCAAAGAGATGTCAGCACAACTGACGGGGTCCGCTAGGACCGATGCCTGCCGGGGTCGCTGGAAAGTCCGAAAGGGATACCGTGGCCCCTGGCAACATACAGGCAAGTGAAGGAACATTGGTGGGTTTTAGTCAGTAAGAGTCTGACACGTGGTAGGAGTTATGTGATAACTCCCCAGCCTATAAAAAAAAAAGATCTACAACTCATAAGTCACGGCCGTTACCACTGGGCGACCACTTTATAAATGATGGTGAAAATACGTTGCGTAGTTTAGAAGAACAACGCGGACACACAGACAGACACGGAAAGCGACTTTAATTTATAATATTTATAGATATAGAAGTAGGTAAATTTTAGTTGATTACTAAACGTCTATTAATGACTGCCTGACAAAGCGATTTTAAGAACTTTTGGACAGTTAATTAAAAAAAACTTACTTTCAAATTCTGGGTTTCGAATCTCTAAGTTTCTACTGAAGACAGTATGAATACGAAGTTAAGACACTTATTTAATTACAGACAACTTTTCAGTTTTTGGCACGTCGAGCTGTAGAAACTCCGGTATTTACCACCCGTTTGTTTCACGTACCTAGGTAGGTAATGTAGGTAGGTATACGTCAAAGCAAACATTCTAAGAATCCGATCCAACCTACACTTTAACATCAGTAAAGCACACTTCGACTACAAACATTTCAGCTCAGCACTGCCTAAGTGCATGAAACCCTTTTAACAAGACGTTAAACTAGATTTGCACAAGGAATGAGACTGAAAGCCGCCTCGCAGCCATGTTTGCCGTCATGCAGTTACGTTTGCCGCCACCGCATGCATTTCGCGACAATATAATTTGCTTTAGTCTGTTAACGAAGTCTCAAACTCAAACTCAAAGCATTTATTTCAATTAAACCATTTACAGGCAGTTTTGAATTGTCAAGGAATCGGTCAGTCAAAAATATGAAGCTAGTTGCCCATTCCAAAGTGTAGTAGGTACCTACCTATGGAGAAGAACGGGACTCCACGGACACTCTTTTAAATAAAATAAATTGTTACAAAGTATTGGTTACATCATTCATGTTAAAATTATACATTCGAGAACAATGTAGAAAGACGTGCACGTTAGAAGCGTCCGTAATAAAAAGATAAAACAAAGAACAATTCAAAAATTAAAATCAGCCATGGCCGCTAAGAGTTGACCAGTCCCAACTGACGGCGCCCGTTCACGAACATGACGCATGGATCAGCACCATTCAGCTCAACCATTTTGAAGGGAGCTAAATGATCCAACACACGCGCCACCATCAGCGAGACATTTGAGTGAGCATGACATACTCACAGCCGCCAGGGCACATTCAAGTCAATACAGTCTACTTTGTAATACCGTGAGTTACGTTATTACAAAGTTCTTCGATAGTGTAAGAGGGCGCCAATCGGTACACCAGCCCCACTCCCTTAAAAAATATTATCTCGTGACTGAGAAGGAATTATGAATAACGGCTAGTAAGGACCCGCGGTAAGTGTGTCTTAAATTTTCTAATACATTTTATAAACTTTCATATTGAGACACGAAGCAACAAAATACGATCTAGAGGAATGTGGCTGCTTTTCTTTAGATACAATTTTGTTGCTTTGTGTCTCAATATGAAAGTTTGTAGTTTATAGTATATGAAGTATAAAGGTTAGTATTAGAAAATTCTAGCCACACTTACCGCGGAGGACCCGAGGTATGTGTCTAGAAATTTACTACTAGCCGTTATTCATAAGTCCTTCTCAGTCACAAGATAATATTTTTTTAAAGGCGTGGCGCTAGTGGACCTTTGGGCGCCCACTTACACGTCACTGATCTTTAGGAACACAGTATTCTTGATCGAAGTTTAAGGGAGAAGATAAGACATTAAGCTTAGGGACTTGTTGTTAGGGGCTTAGTTATTTTACATTGTTCAAGTTAATTGACGTAGACTTATATTAAAGAAGTTTAAATAACCTACTACTAACCAACTCGAAATTGAACTGCGATAGGGGTCGAATTTGAAATTTTAAAATGCATTATGTTTGTGTCTTTTAAATCAAGGAACTCAACTGTAAGCAAGGTACAACTATAAACAGTACCTACCTACTAAAATAACGGTGCTAAAGCCTGAAGATGTTGACAAAAACATATTTTTTGTCCGTCATGTAGATTATTAAAAAATATTGGTCACGAAGGTATTTTTTCTTTTTTACGTAGTCAAAAGATTACATTGAGTAGGCAATGCGTTAAATATGGCATGACGTCACTGGCCGGTAGATTTAATACTGACTTGTAACGTAGCGATCCCCACTCCCCAACTTTAATGCGTCTAAACCATTTATTATTAATATGATAAAGGAAAAAATACGTGTCTAATATTTTTTTATTATCTGACTGACGGACCAAATAGCTTTTTTTTTCCCCAGTCAACATCCATATAGTATTTACTACTAGCCTCTGGCAGTTGCCTGCTATGTAAGTTTAATATTAACGTTTAATACACACCTTCCGGTATAAATTCTCTAAATGATGGTAAAAACCTCATCAAAATCCGTTCCGTAGTTTAGACAAACAATGTAGTCACACAGACAGACGAGAGAAGCGACAGCAATAGCAGCGGAGTTAAGAAACTCTACCGTTTTATATTTTTACTAGCGACCCGACCCTGTTTCACAAGGTTTTTTACGACTTGACAAAATATGGAGATTCCTTAATAAGGGAAAATTTTATATTAATGTATTATACACACAAACCTTCCGGAATAAATTGTCTAAATGTAGGTGACACCCGCATTAAAATCCATTGCATAGTTTACAAGAATAATGCGGTCACACTGACAGACAAGTGTTAAGCGACTTTAACTCATCTCAAGACGAAAGTCTTTGACCAGTGCATGTTGCCAGTGATGACTTATGGCACAGAAACGTGGTCGCTCACAATGGGCCCTATCAGAAGGCTAAAAGTTACCCAAAGGGCAATGGAGAGGACTATGCTTGGAGTTTCCCTACGTGATCGAGTCAGAAATGAAGAGATCCGTAGGAGAACCAAGGTAACCGACATAGCCCGAAGAATTGCCAAATTAAGTGGCAATGAGCAGGACACATTGCTCGTAGAACAGATGGCCAATGGAGCCGAAAGATTCAAGAGTGGCGACCGCGTACCGGAAGACAAAGCACTGGAAGGCCACCAGACCAGATGGACCGATGACCAAGTGAAGGCCGCAGGAATCCGCTGGATGCGCGAAGCACAGAATCGTTCAAAGTGGCGGTGCTTGGGGGAGGCCTATGTTCAGCAGTGGACGTATTGTGGCTGAAATGATGATGATGATGGTGAACTTATAAAATGTACAGATATAGATTAGCTTCGAATATCTTCTTACTAACCTTGATAGTCTTCTTATAGGTTCAGTTAACAACCCATTTTAAAATTTTATAAAACAACATTTAAGTGAAAACTTCTATCAACTTGAAAAACTCTATAAAACTTACTAAAGGTGTGTTCACAACAAAGATTACAATAAAATTACTGCCAAGTATTTTTATGAGGTTTTTACTACTAAAGGCTCCCGCAGATAAGAGCAACGCTTCAGCGCGACGTCACTCTAGTAGAACAAATTCTATGAAAACTTCATGGAAATTGTTCTGTCTGCTAGAGCCTTGATGCTTGGAATCGCAGTGGAGTCAACAAACTCAACGGTTTTATATTTTTATCTCGCACATGATTTAGGCAAATATCTCAGCTTCTAGTCCACACTAAATTTTATATGATGTGAACACTTTTAACTGTTTCTCAGTTTTATCTTTATCAGAGTGCTTCTGGAAAATTGATTAGTTTAAACTGCAATATAAAATAAGTAGATCTTAGAAACTAAAGTAAAAATTATAAAAAGTTCTAAATCATTGGTCTAATTTTAAACCTTCAAAACATACCATGACAGAGAAATATCAAGTTACTTTGCTGTGGCAATATCAAAAGCGATGATATGATGACGAACAGAAAAAAAGAAGGTTAAGGTTGCCTGGAAGAGATCGCGGAAAGCGATAAGGTCGCCCATTGTATATTTTGTAGTGCATAATTGTTATTTTTTGTTGTGTTTTTGTGGTGTACAATAAAGTATATATAAATAAAAATAAATAAATAACAGACACTTATTATTTTTATTTTTTTATAGCTGTATTAATTAGCCTGCTCCTGACCTCGACCTCGCCTGATGGAAAGCGATGGATGCGGTCTATTTCTTTATATATATGTCGGAGGATGGTATGTGTCTCTTTCGTTATCAGGCATATTTTAACTACTGTGGGCGTACTAATGGGTATTGTTGGTTATTGCACAATAGAAAAACCGTTGCAATTCAGATCAAATTATAATTTACGTTAACATTAATCACATTAGCATTTCACACACTGTAGGTACACGATACAACTAATCGAGACGGGCGACAGTTTCTAAACGTCTTTATCGCTTGACCGCCACCCATGAAGTCTACTCTGCTCTGCTGAGCCCCGGCCGGCGGCCGGTACGAGCGTGACCGCGAGCGAGCGTTTATGTTATAGACTCTGTCGAGCGTCGCCGCCTGGCCGCGCTGGCGTAGTAGTCAACTCAGTAACGCATTTGCGACATATATAACTATTTCTTAAACAGCAATATCACTACATTACATAGCATCACGCATGTATTCCTCGAAGGGTAGGGCAGAGGTGCACCTATAGTACACCCACATTTCGCCAGTTATGTTTAAGTCCCATGTAGCCGAAGGCGAGCCAATTGCCATCAACCGGGCACAAATCCAGACTCCGTGCTGCTACTGAAATATTCCAGATGAAAAAACAATTACACTTTGCCTAACCCGTGAATCGAACTCAGGACCTCATCCAATATCACTAATACCGCTGAATTCATCATAACCTCTCATAGCAACAAACCAATCACTTTAACGAGAAGATTAATAACGAGTAAACCTCAATGCAGCTACACATATGTGAAAACACACAGTCCAAACCAAAATCAGTGTATTATTCAGTATTTGTATGAGACGATCACGTCGTAGTGCAGTACGCGGCGTATTTCCCGAGGGCACACTACGCATTGATTAGAAGGGACATTGTAGCCAATCTCACCTAAACAAGCCATGATTGGCTGTACTGGGCCACAAACGTGCTCCAGTATATGAAACATATATTGACTTTAAATGGAGTTAGCAGTGAATGGACGTAAACGCAGCATTCATATCGTGGTTTTATTTTTTGTTGGGGTTTAGGGAGTGATGGAAATGTGTGGAATGGAAAACGGTTTGGAAAACATACCTACATTTTAACTGACTGTTGATGTAGGTGAGTAGACGTATTTGTTTTGTATTTATTTATTTATTCTATCACCTTAAATCTAACTAGTAGCGAAGTGAGTACCATTGTTTTCATTTTCGTCTGTCACTATTGGGATCATGGTCTGGTATTCCGGGAGTGACACATGTTTACGTCACTATCCAGTTGCCACTTTATTGCAACAAAACACGAATTAGGAAAGATTTTCAGTCACCATTCTGTTAAAAAATATGTACAACATTTGTCTTATCAAACGAAACAATTCAATTCAAACATAAACCAACGTAATTGTTCATTAAAACCTCATTGTTTTATCGGATTCGCACAGGTAATAAAGGTGGTTGGGTAGTTATTATTACAAACTTCTGGTAACACAGATGTGATGACGTAGACTTGTGTCACCCACGTGTCTACTGTGTCTCGGAATGCTATATACCTGGCGAAGTATATTATTTTACCATGATTGACATGAACTGTACCTACAAAGATATGAATATGTTCACTCTGGAGTCTTTGGGACCATGACTACTACAGAGTTTGAGGAGACCGATTTTTCAGCTTTCAACCTAAAACTCGAGGCATTTATTTCAAACCACTTACAGACACTTGAATTGTCAAGGTGTCGGTCATTTAGTTCGAAAGTTGAAGCTAGTTGCTCGTTCCAAAACAGATCTCTATCTCGTATTCTCTATGGAGATCACGTATTCTCTATGGAGAAAAGCGTTCAAGAAACTCCATCGACACTCTTTTAAATAATTTACAAAATATTGGGTACCTTATTCTTGTTGCTTCTATATGTATAAAACCGACCAAGTGCGTATATGACCATGCACAATAAAGGTTTCCGTAGTTGGGATTCGTTATTTCAAATTATGCCGCGGCATCTACATCGCCACATGCGACCTACGCATCACTCTGACGTCACGCAAAATCCTGCATCGCGCAATCAGGGTTTATCACGCGACGAGTATGGTCGGAGGATCCTCCCTTTTTCTTTAGAGGATGAGTGAACTTTACACCCTGTTGCTCATACCTTTATAATTAAATTAGTAAAATTGTAGTTGATAAACATATTCTCCCTACATTCCAACTGAAAATGTAAATGTGTACGCACAATATTGAGAGACCATAGACTTCTTATAGGTTTTCCTGTAATCTTTAAATATAGAACTACTAAGGGCACTTTTCAAAAATTTTGGCTCATGTGTTTTGAAGATAAAGGTGGCGGCATGTTCAATCTTCATCTATTTTCTTAAAACTATTTATTTTAAAACTATTATAATTTCAGACCCTTACAGGAAACCCTTTCATTTAGTACGTCACACGATCCAGTTTGCAAAACCTTCCTTTTTTTCCCTATTTGCCTCACAAAAGTGACCCCTATAATCAAAATTCATTTATTTACGATACGTGTTTGGGTCACGAAAATTCATATATGTACCAAATTTGAACTTAATCGGTCCATTAGATTCAGAGCAAATTGGCTGTGACAGATGGACAGACAAATAGACATTGCGTTTAAAACGAAAGTAAAATCCAACCTTTGTTCAAAGGCATACTATTCTATCAACGACTACTTAAATGATAAGAATAGTTGGTCGCTGTGATTAACTCAAGACAATTTTTATGTTCTTTCTCCAGAATTAGCTTACCTACTGACAGGTTATATGAGTTCATATAATTGTTTATTTTAATTTAATTTTAATTTATTGTTGACATAATCTACTCATTACAATGTTTTTTTTTAATGAGTTGTATTGCAATATGTAACTAGTGACCTCGACAATAGATCATATTATTTATTGTTATTAGTAATTAACTGTTTATTTATTTTACCTCGATGGTCCTAGTTTATCATTTATAACTTCCAGTTACAGCTTTATGTAAGCGGGCACGCCCTTTATGCCTGGAGGCTTTTATTAAGACGTTAAGTTTTGTTTACGTTTAGTTTTTATTTCTGCCCGAGTATAGTTCTCGATGATTTTGTTTGGTATATTGGCGTGTGCTAGCTAACATATGGATAATAATTTAAATTAGGTTAATTATTTTGAATACTATTATATAGAGTCTTTTTTTTTACTTTCTAACTGAACAGATAGCTGTGCTGCTGGGGAGTTTGTTGCGCCACTTCTTCTTCCCAGCTAACGCACTAGGAAGTGGTGAAGGGTGGGCGTTTTGGGGGACTGTCTTATGTAATTTTGACGTTCGAAAAGTGCTGATTATCAGACTAGTTTGAATAAATGACTTTTGAATTATTTTTTTGACACACATACAGATAGACACACGAGTGATCCTATATAAGGGTTTCATTTTTTCATTCAGACGTACGGGACCCTAAAAAATTATACATAAAACAACTCAAAACATAAAGACATTTCTTTCGGACGAATAGTTTACGTCTGTGGTGAAAACAGGGTGACTAACTGCCCAAGATATGTAAGTATACCTTATCTTTATTATTGAACGTTTAGAATAAAACCATATATACGTATTTCATATTTTTTTAACGATTTACTGGCCACAAAGTACTGGTTACTGGCACCAAAATTTTCCGAGGAAATATATTTCTAGTTTTCACGAAAAACAACGTAGAATAAAAATGCGGCACCTGAAACTAAACCCAGAAATTGCATTTTTTTTAAAATATCAAATGCATTTTGGCTTCTATACCGATTTTTTTTTTAAATATCCGATACTCGTCGTTCTGGTTTCAACATTTTATTTCAAAATTCAAAAGTCATTTATTCAAACTATGCTGAGAATCCGCATTTTATATTGAACGTTACAACAAACATGTTATAAAACAACCGATAAAAAACAATGTTTCTAAACTCCTAACGAGTTACTAGACATTTTTTTTTTTTTTTTGAGAGGAATTAACTCTTCTTTGTTAATTTAATTGGATTTGATAAATACATTGTAGCGGGGATATGAACATGTTATTATTTTGAAACAGTGTCTATTGTTATTCCGTTTAATAATACCCGCCAAAAAAAACATGATATTATAATGAATTTAATATTATTGAATTTGGAAAACAATGGAATACAGAAAAGTATGAAAGTTTTTTTGGCATTCTTTAATCATTATTTTAACACTGATGATAAATATAACGACGAAAAATCAGCATAATTGAAGGAAAACATCGTGAGGAAACCGGCATGCCTGAGAAATATTTCTCGACGGCATGTGAAGCCAAGTCAGAGGCCCATGGGCGGTTTTAAAACTCTGACACCATCCCGTTGCCATTGCCATTGCCGTTGTCCATGGCCGTTTGGTTAGTGACCACACGAAAAGAAGACGATCAAGATGTGAACTTAAAAGAAGCAAAAAAAGTATGTAAAGATTGTATGCAAGTGGCGTTCTGTATAGTATTCCCAGAGAAATTTTTTTTTTAATTCAATCAGAATCTGCTATAAACATTAAGGCAGTCGCACATGCGCTCAAAAATAAAAACCGGACTGGTTTTCAAAAAACCGATTCTAAATCCAACACTCTTCCATTCCACTAATAACAACCAACCGAAGAACTCTTCACCGCCGACTAATTCGTTAACTCGAGAACAATGCACACTGAGTTCCGAATTGCCGGCGACTATACGATGCAGATCGGTATCCGGCCATGCATAAGACGAAATCATTCCATCCGGCTTGATCCGGCTGGCGGCCGGCCTCGTCGAGACTGTCTCACATGGGAGGCGTCCGACCGTGAAATCGTACGTCCGTAAATGTGTACACCGGTAACGGTAGTAGATATCTATACCTATACATATTATAAAATTAAGTCGCTTTTCGTGTCCGTCTGTATGGTCGCGTTGTTCTTCTAAACTGAGCAACGGATTATGAATCGGTTTTCACCATCATTTAGGGTACATATTTGAGAGCATTTATTCCTAAAAGTTTATGAGGGGCTCGTGGCTAAATAATGACAGCCGCACGGGTCGATTGAAGATTTAGCTACGCTTGCCGCGGTATGTTAGTGGGTAGGTGACCATAGATTACATTTTAGTGGTATGAGGATAGGATGAGAGGATGTAAAGTTCACTCATCCACCATAGAAAAGGGAGGATCCTCCGACCAGACGGGTGTCGTGTCTAGCGAGCAACTACCCGAAATTTAATGTCGGTTAGTCTTATATATGTCGTTCACGCGGTAAACTCTAATTACGCGATGCAGGATTTGTGTGACGTCAAGTCTTTGATGCGTAGTTCGTATCTGGCGGTGTAACTGCTACAACATACCGAGACCTCTCCGTGCCTCGGAAAAATACGTTAATTCATAAAAACGCCAATTTCATAGGTGGGAACCCAATATTAAACTGACATATGATAAAGAAATCGATGTTTTGTCTAGTCGTAAAAAACGTGCGAAGCATGGGCGGGCCGCTAGTGTAGTATAAAACAAAGACGGAACGTCTAGTCAGAGTGATGGTGAAAAATGCTGGCTGCAAACAATTCTGCACTATCACTTACATGAATGCACTTAGGTGGCAGTTTAATAGACCCCCTGTCTCCTGTGATACAGTTTTTTTTTTTTAACTTGTACTGGGTACTGGTGATCTGTTCCACTAAAGTTAAGTACTGTATTGTATTGCTTAGTTTCTGCTTATCAATAACTGGTGGAAAAATAATCTGTAACACTCTTTTTGGAACAATAAATATTATTATTAAATAGAGAACCCTGAAAACCAGCGCTGGGGCTCGGTCCCGCATAGGGTCGCAGCATTATGCTGAGCGATGGCCGTTTTGCGTGGATGTAACGCAGAAAAGTGCGACCGGCAGACGGCAGCGACCTCAATTATTAAGATAAAACAATGAAAATGGTATTAAAAGATGCGTTACTAAAAGGGCCACAATACTACATATATTTTTTTAAATAATATATATTTAATTTTACCGTTTCTTTTGGGACTTTTATCAAAGAATCTTAAACTTCTCAAAAACGAAAACAAAAATATAATTAAATAGAATAGAATTTAAAGGGCTTCAAAATGATACCATTCTGGTTTCGATAGGATTATAATTAAGGGTGTTCCTTTTCGGAGAGACACACTTTTTGGTGATATAACATATTTATCTAATCTGCCCAATGTCGAGTATTCGCTTGCTGATCGATGACTCATAACAATTTATGCATTAAATAAAAATAAATATGTTTCCACGTTATATATAGTACATTACTGTCGCGGCCTGCAACAAGAACATTGATGGACGATCGTGAAAATGTGGAACGAGGCGAAGCCGAGGCACACATACCAAAGCCATTTTCAATGCGTCGCTGAAAGGTCGAGGGACCATGAGATCTGTGGATTTTTTGTTTTGTGTTCTTTCTTTACGTCATGCTTACCACAAATAAACGTATTTTCTTTTTTTTTTTCGTTTTTTCTTTCTAGAAGATTCTTACATCGAACGCGCGAACGTAAGAATAGCAGTAAGTACCTTGTTTCATCTCGAAAACATTTTGGGAATATCTATGGTTTTGAGAATATCTTGAACAGAGGAGGCCCTTCGCCCTGCTTATAATAAACAGTATGAGAATCGCACTGACCAGGGAAGCATGGCACAAAAGGGAAGGGATATTCAGCAGTGGGTGGAACAGGGCTGCCAATAATGACGATGATGATAATAAACACCCAACGACATCAAATAATAAACTCTAAGTGCTGATTAGGTGCCAGTAACGGACGGTCAAAAGAGAACTGCCACAATCACTACTCTTGCCAGACTGAAGTTAATACCAGAGAGTAAGACGCCAGACCCTTGAAAACACCTACAGTCCCAAAATCCCTTAAAGCTGATTTCAAATGCTTCACTTTTCGTTCATTTTTACCTTTTATTCAGCATCATTCACTTGAAGAATATGTATGAACATATGTACATACTACATGATATTAGTATCCTATTCGCGATCACCTGACTTTGATTATACCTATGTAAGTAAAAACTTGCTCCTACAATAACAACTTAATGATCTACTAAAACAGGGCTTCCTCTCTCCTACCCTATTGCTGTGCCCTACAGGGTCCATAATGATCTAAATTATATAGTTACCACCTAAGTACACAATATGGTAAAGCAATAAAGATATTGAGTATTGAAGTGAAACGCCACAAAAGAATCGATTCAACGATGTTGAATTTTGGCTTTTGGAATTTTTTCTGCCGGGGAGTTTGTTGCGCCACTTCTTCTTCCCAGCTAACGCACTAGGAAGTGGTGAAGGGTGGGCGTTTTGGGGGACTGTCTTATGTAATTTTGACGTTCGAAAAGTGCTGATTCTCAGTCTAGTTTGAATAAATGAATTTTGAATTTAGAATTTTTCAATTTCGAATTTTTTTTTGGCACTCGTATTATCAAAAATTAAATGAAAGAGGCAGATGAACGTTCATTCCTATTCAAGTAAGACGCCAAACCTTTGAAAACACCTACAGTCCCACAATTCCTTTAAGCTGATATCAGATGCTTCACTCTTCGTTCATTTTTACGTTTCATTCAGCATCATTCACTCGAAGTGAAACGACACAAAATAAATAAAAGTGAACAATTCATTCATAAGTGGATCGATTCAAAGAATTTTGGCATTCGGATAATCGAAAAATTAAATGAAAGAGGCAGATGAACGTTCATTCCTATTCAATTCTCTCGGTGTCCTGTGAACATGGAATGATGTGAACAATGAACGAAAACCGGCCAAGTGCGTGTCAGACCACGCACAATGAAGAGTTCCGTAGTTGGAAAAAACAAACTTAACTACAATAGTTGAAAAACATGTTCTCCTACACATTCCAACTGCAAATGTAAGTTTGTACGCACACTATTGAGAGATTTTCCACGTTATTTTAAAATCATAGACTTCTTATAGGTTTTCCTGTAATGTAGTTAATCTAGTATATAACTACTCGTATTTTCTGTATTTTGATCACAATTATAGGCTCAGTAGTTTCGCAGATATGGAGGTAATGGTCAATTTTCATCTATTCTCTTAAATAAGTATGAAATTATTTTGTTTTGTTTTTTTTGATTGGAGAAGTTTTTTGTTTATTTATTTGAATAAACATATTTACAAGTGGGTACAAACTTATTAATTAATTAGTTATAACTAAGTTGTTTTTAATATTATTAAAAAAATATGTTTGAAATTTTTTTTTAATTCATGTTTTTCCCTGAACAGTGACCCCAATATTCAAAATTCATTTATTTACGTTAGATGTCCGTGTTTGGGTCACCAGAAATTCATATGTGTACCAAATTTCAACTAAATTGGTCCAGTAGATTCAGCAAATTGGCTGTGACAGACATACAAGTGATCATAAAAGGGTTCCGTTTTTTCATTCGGATGTACCACCCTAAAAATGAACCTTCACTCGAAAGTCGAATTCGAAACAAAGCAACGCTCTAACAAAGTCTATCAACAGCTTCTGAACAATATATACAGAATTCTGTGTATCAGCTTACCTTTCCCATTCCGACAAACAAAGAGAGCATGCATACGTCTCTGGTTATTTAGATTGAATCGAGTATGTAAATACATTTGGAAGGCGTGTAAAGCTCTTTATATCACTTCGGTTTGACACGAAGAGACGAGAATGTCTCGAGCGTCAGGCCATGTCGACGTACCTATGTGTATAGGTATGTATAGCTGCGTACATACGGTGTTCTAGCAGTTGCTTGGTTTGAACAATATAAACGGTACAATACATTACAGTTTCTGGTGCGGAGAATCAACTAGGGTTTATTTATTTATTTAATCCTTCAAGCACAAAAAATGTACAGAGGCGGACTTAATGCCATAGGCATTTTCTACCAGTCAACCTTTGGGTGATGGAGAGACAAACAGTGGTAGGTGCAATTACGAAAAATTGAGGAATAAAAATAAAAAACTTAAGTAATATATAAAGATACACATATACCTATTACAAACAATAAACATAATATATATGTCTGATTATATATAAATATAAGCACAAATAAATACACATAAATACACGAATATACTAAAACAAATAAGACAAACAATGGGAAAACATTAACGTTGTGATCATACTGCCAGCTTCTTACGAATGTGCTCGCGAACTTTAACTTTAAAGGATAACCGGTTGGTTGCCATCCTGATTTCCTGATTTTTTGGGTTTCTGGCTTGAACGGTGATGGGATGTGGTGGTGGATATTAACAAGGTAATTGGGGTGTTGTGGCATCCTTTCTGAAATGTCTTATTTAATTATGGTATTTTAAAATGTCTTCGTGCGAGTTTCCGAGTATTATGTGAATTGCGTAAGTATCAGCATTTACCGATGTTTTTATTCAGACTTAAAATTGGGAAAAAATAACAAATTAATATGCAGCGGTTATTTCTTACCCTGAATTTAAAATATAACTAAACGTAAACAACTAATTGCTGCGCCCCAACACGGTCATGTAAGTACTCATAAGTTTAGCCTAGTTATAGCCTGTGTGTATTGTGCGATAAATAAACTACTACGAAGCTTACACGACGTCCTACGTCAATGCTACGCATGCTACGCTTTCGTAGCACAAGAATCAAATGTACGAAGTAAATCTACAAGACTGAATGCTACGCGTCGAGATTTTCTTAATGTGCATGTTACAAAGGTTCGCCCTACTGGCTGCTATGTAGGTCACATTCCAGTTAACAATCAGCAGGTATCAATTATTATTCCTGATCCTCACAGTGTGAATAGGCTCAGCAAACCTTCCCCCAACAATACATATTGCCAATATCTCGAAGCTAGTTTGGTCGAGAATTAATACGATTCTGTCGGCTTTAGCCCAGCGGGGCATAGTCGATGCATGACCGCATTGCTGAGGCGGCCTACCGTGTAAGTACCCCTTAAGTGTTAACATCATGTGTGGCAATGCCGTGATCAGTGATTGATTAATTAGTGGTCAAGTCTGCTGCTCCATATAATAGTATTATCTGCTCTGTTGCTGTTGCTGATTACGAGATATTGTTGGTTATCGTAATGTGTTAATGTGTAAACTAATCCTAACTTGATCCTACTAATATTATAAATGTGAAAGTTTGTATGTTTGTTACTCAATCACGCAAAAACGGCTGCACGCATTTGGATGAGAAAGAAAGAAAAATGTATTTATTGAGACTCGTACAGGAAATCACACATTAAACTACAACACACTAACATAATAAAAAAATAAAAAACGATAAGTAACATTTTTTTGATAATTTTTTTATGTCTGAAATCCACGCAGAGGAAGTCGCGGGCAAAAGCTAGTAATATTATAAATGCGAAAGTAAGTTTGTTTGCTATGCTTTTAAACTGGCTGAAAGGATTTGGATAAAATTTGGCACATGGGTAGACCATGACCTGGAATAGAAAGAAAGAAAAATAAGTTCATTTGTCACAGAAACACGTACATAAAAAAAAAGATAATAAACTCGAGTAGAAAATAAGAAAATGAAACACAATAGCTTTAAATACAATAACGAGCACAAAACAGAAATAGTCGGCAGCTGCTGGCACGTCATGACTGTGACAAGAAGGCTTCCACTCAGCATGATACTGTGCTATGGAGACCCACAGCACAGCGATGATTTTCAGTGGTCACCCGAAAAAGACGTACGACGGAGACCAAGTCAGGTTTAATGAATTTTACATAAATATAAAATAAAATAAAGCTTCGTACAGACAAGCGCGACGCGACAGCGCGGCGCGACACCGGCTATTGTTATACCGTGAAGTTTTCTTAGAAATTGTATTGTTAGAGTCGCGTCGCGCCGTCGCGTCTCGCCGGTCTGCACGAGCCTTAAATAGTACATGAAATATACTGCTACTATACAACCAATAGTATGAATAAAATGATTAAATAACATATAAATAATTATCCGCAGGCATCACCGTGCGTGCATAAAACATAAAACATCCTACCCACCTAAAACACCATTATCAATACCTACAAGAATATTCAGTGTTTTGTCTCGCTCCCACCATCACCTAACACAACATTGGATACTTTTTATCCCGGTAGAAAAATTATCCCACGGGAACGTATCGTGGGATAATTTTCGACAAGTACGCGGGCGAAGCCGCTGGCAAAACATAAACATAACATAAACATAAACATTTATTCAAAAATAAAAATTGGTAAAATACAGTATAAATCTTAGAAATAATGTAGGTATTACAAAGTATGATGCCTGTAAAAGCTAGTATTATGATAGTTATAAACGATGGTCAACTTAGCGTACTTCGCGTACTTAGCGTATACTCGTATTTGGTTCGAAGATTTTGGTATTCAGCCGAGCTAAACTGGCGAAAATCAACCAAAGGTTTAACTTCGTGTAGGACTATCGCATTTGATGCCAAGATATTTTGGTTTACGAAGCCAACATGGTATCTTAGTAAATAAATGTTAGGCTCAGTTCGAACCCGTGCCGCAGTTTCGTGAAAACGTGTGGTGAAATAATAACAATTTTTTTTAACGATGTTATTAAATAATTACAATTAATTACAAAAAAAATATGTCCATTGCATTCCTAATGATGTTGGTTGTTATATTTTTCATTTCTGAACAGGTTTACGGCCGATATGAGTCTTTATGAAATTATTTTGCTATTTTCAACTTCATATGCATTTTTACCCCTATTTTACGAAATATCTTTGTTATATCTCTTTAAGTTCTGGTACCTTTTGTCAACTCTTGAGAACGACACCAGAATCACTATTCTAGCTGAACACGTTTTTGCACTATACAAATTGGAATTTCGACATATAGTGAAAAATAGAGGGTCGCGCGCGTGCGCCTGCTTTCACGATGTGACGTCATAGGCAAATTATATCCTGCCTCAAAATTATTATAAATATGACCTATATTTTGCGTGCTCAACTATCATTCTAGCATACTTGTAGTTCTTAGCGATTGAAATCTTATATGTTATTGACGGGTAGAAATATTGAACTTCTACCAGTACTCCGAGTGAAAAGACGTTTTAACGTCAAAAAAATTTCACTGATATAGAGAAAAAAATAACTATCATAAAATGAAGCCGGTAAATGAGAAAGTACCTACTACGTTTTATAGGACCAACCGTCACACATGCAAGGAGCCCAATGCGATACCTTCCTCAAACATAAACTCGTAAACAGAAGTCTGTAGTATATTACAATTGACATCCTAGAAAGTACCTACTCAAATCGAGTACAATACGATTCCATTCTGATCGATCAAAGACAAAGACACAAAGATCGACTCTCATTGACGATACAGGGAAGCTACTGTATGTTTGTCGTAGACTAGACAAAGATACTTTACAAATGAAGTGTTACTCCAATGAAATGTCATCAACTGCCTAGCCTTTTCCCAACTACGTTGGGGTCGGCTTCCAGTCTAACTGGATGCTACTAAATACCAGTATTTAACATGGCGCGAGTGCCTAATTGACCTCCACAACCTACTGGGTAACACGATACCATTGGTAAGACGGGTTTTTCTAATGAAATGTGTAGGGTTTGCGAATGTCCATATTTTTAAGGATGACGATATCTAAGAGAGTTGGTATATGGTGATGGAAGGTCATGGAGGCAAGATGGGCGGATGACATTGTTACCATAGCGGGTAGAACCTGGATGAGGCTGGCACGGGAGCCTGGGGATTGGCATATGGAAAGAGCTATGCTCAGCAATGGGCAAAGTCGAGTGTACTACCCGAGCTCGACGAATGGTTGTCCGATTAACGCTTGTGGGACAAAACTCTACTGCGACTTACCATAGTTCGACTTTTTTGCGACACACTCGACATCACGCTAGTGCGCCAAACAATTGTGCGACAATAGATCGACACTACGGTAGTGAGATAAACGAGTATGCGACAGTATTGTATGTAATTCGCTACTACGTTGGTGCAGTATTACAGTAGTTTTTAAAATACCCAAGTGCGACAAACGATTATGCGATACTGCGTCTAAATATTTTAAATGAAAAATACACTACATTCAAACAAACTACGAGTACATTCAATATTATCAAAATTATTTATGATCCTAACCAAAACGAAATTTCACAAAATTAAGGCTGTGGATGATGGAAGGTCGAGCCTGATAAAAAAGGAACATATAAATATATTTTTACTAGAAAGTTGACCATGCATACCTAAACCAAATCTCTGTCTAGACGCGACAGCTTTGTCTATCTTTGACAAAACACTGTTTTGTTCTCGAGACTGTTTTCGTCCGGTTGTTTTCATAAAGCGATTGTCTGGCACAAGACAATTTTTAGGGTTCCATACCCGAAGGGTGCAAAATGAAACCCTACTACTAAGCCTCCGCTGTCCGTCTGTCTGTCAACAAATCCTAACTAATATTATAAATGTGAAAGTTAGTTTGTTTGTTTAGAACGCTTTCACGCTAAAACGGCTGAACAGATTTAGATGAAAGGAGACGAATACGCTTTCATACAATCTTGGGCCTGGATGTACAAAGATGAAATTGGTGGCAATTGATAGCTACTATATTATCAAACCATCACTGAAAATTTTGCGGATTTTAGCAATCTGGGAGCCAAGTTAAAGGAGATTTAGTAAAAGTGCGGTTACGTAACAAGTTATACGTAACAACTGATTTTTGAAGTGCACTTGTAAACTTTTATATAGATAGGATTTAAATTATATTTGTAGAGTGGGAGGAAGTATGGAAACACAAAGATTTAAAAATCATGGGAAAAAAGATGTTTAAAATAAAAATGCTTTTTTATTCCTTTTTGTCGATATGCCACAATTTACACAACGATCCAGTGTCAATATTCCGGTGTAAATATTCAATCGGTAGGCCGGTCGTAGAATCCAAAATAACAAGTCCAAGTGCAACGTATAAGCAGAGTTCTCCGTGTCCGGTATGGAATGAAGAGTCGTACAAGAAGCAAGCTCAGAAGTCCGTAGAATGAAAGCAGGGGTCGACGAAAATATCAATAAAATGATTGGGAAGAAACACACTCAAAACGCACACGCAATAAACGATACGAAACGAGTGAGTGTCACTGTCAATCAGTGTCATACACTGCATGTCATGTCAGCACAGACTAAAAATACAATAATCGATTAGCAAACGTCAATCGATTTTAAGATTTATCTTTATTATGTAGATATTAATTTGATTAATACGTTAATTCGTTAATAGATTTAATTACTTATTGTAATTGAATTAATCATCTAGTAATTTTTTTTTTAAATAGTATGAACTCTGTCACGTTAATCGATTATAATTTAGTAACTTAATTTTTGGATTTCTCATTTCCCACATTGCAAATTGGGTTAGAAAAATTTATCCCTTTTTTTAAACCATACCTCAACTTATTACAGAAATCCCCGTCTCCTTTGGCATATGGGTAGACAATGACCCGGATCGAGACTTACGCGGGTGAAACCGCGAGGCGCAGCTTGTAATAAAATAAAGCTAAAAATTAAAGCGGGACTCCATACAAGAAACGTCTTTTTTTTTTTTTTTGCGTTTTTTGCTAAATGTTGTACGGTGGCTCGGAACCCTTCGTGTGCCAGTCCCAATCACACTTAGCCAGTTTTCTAGTCTACGCAAAACTTCACACAGCTGTAGTATTTAATTATTCAATTGAAAGATAGGTAGGTACCTACAATTATAATTGGAAACAAAAACTTGATTATTCATCGATGAATTTAAGAAAACCAACAGGCGCTTCGCAATGTGTAAACCAACAGAATCAGACTAAGACATAACAACTAATACATAACATTGAATGAATGAATGAGCAAATAGGAAGGTTCCATGACAAATATTTGACTGACAATAATTACAAGCTCAACTTATTTGTCGAATTTCCACAGAAAATGTAATTATTACATTGATTGCTCGCGACAGATTGACAGTAATTTCATTGCCATTATACTCTCTACTCTTTGGTAACTGGATTTCAGTTTTTAATTGACGCTTTCATTTTGTTTCGAGTGTGCGATATAATGCAATTGAACTGATTATTTCAATTATTTGCATTGTACGAGTATATCTACTTATCACTGAACTACCAATTATTGAAAAATTATTATGAGGCATTTTCTTGCCCAAAGTTTATTTATTTATTTATAAAGGTACACCAACAGCTTCTGTATATGTCGTGGCCAGATCTTAGAACTGACCATTTCATGAAATGGCCGGGCTTAAATTTACAATATCATTTAAACGTCAACGTTATGATATGTCAGTCGACGTTCGGCCACATCATTAATGTAAGGTAGCCATGGTTTAAGGTATAGTAAAAATAGCCAAGTTTGTGCGACCAACTTGGAAGTACCGCCCACGCGGCCGCTGTCGCGCCACCGCTCCCTTCGCTCGCTCGGCTCGCGCATAGTTGGTCACAGTTCTAACCTAACCCATTTGGTCGGAGTGACCCACATAAGCGTCGTAATTTTTTAATTTTTTTACGCCGTGGCAGCGGCTGGCGAGCGCTACTTCCTAATTGATCGCTTTCCATAATATTATATTTGGAAATCCAATAAAAGACCATCGACTTTTTTGTGTGGTCACCCTACTTTTTTTTTATTTGTTGCATGCCGCAGCCATGATGCACAACAAAAACAAAGCGATATCAACGCCTCTACCAGTGGATAATCTAACTATTTTACGATATGATCACTAGTGTTTGGCCACATGATGAAGTAGTCGTGCATTTGACTGTATGAACAGTTAAATCGTCAAACGTTGAGTATTCAATGATCTGGCCAGACCAAATCATGATGTGATCGGCGGTCGAAGTTAATTTCATGAAATGATCAATTCTAAGAATTGGCCACTACTTATATAATATTCTTAAGTATTATAGGTTCCATGTGGTGCCAGAGTTCTGTGTGATGCCGGACGTAAAGAATTGTACCATCCCATTTCTTTCCAGTGGGTGTCGTAAAAGGAGACTAAGGGACTTACTAGAGAATGGGCAGCAGCGTTCTCTATGCATTTTAACACCATACTGCGATCGCCATCCCGCCTGCCAAGCGAGGCGATTATAGCAAACCACATTTGGGGGAGGCCCATGGACGTCTTTCGGCTGAAATGATGATAGCTAGCAATAGCCTCGGTCGTACACAGTCGCTAATGTGATAAGTTGATAACTAATAATAATAATAATAAATCTATAATCTAGAATTTAGAAATTATAGCAAAATAATACTTAAATTAAGATACGCAATTTTGAAGATATTATGTATAAACATAAATTGAAACTAAAATGAGATTACAATGGAAGGTATAGCTTCTAAAATAAAGTTTAAAAAAACGTGAAGAGTTTCCAAAGTATACTAACATCACAAATTATCAGATTGCATTTTTCGGGACTTCAGTATTTTGGTTTTAAAGATTTTTATGGAATATAAAAGAAATAAGTAAATGTAAACGTGTTGAAAAATCTTATTACAATTCTCAATATTGATTTAAGATTAGTAAAAGTAAACATAGTTAAGAAAATTGAAGAGTTTTAATCGTAATGCATTCTAGAAATTCAAATAAACGAAATATTTTCAAAATTCGTCTTGATTAAATATGAATAATTCAAATTGAAATAAAATATCTGCTAATTAGATTCATGCGATTTCGGAATTTACTCCTCAATTCTTCTAGTTGTTATTTTAACTAATGAAGTGTTTTATACAAGACGCGACCTTTGCAATTGTATTTGGAAAAAAAACGACTACTAAACATACCAAATTCGCTAATACAAAGCTGTGTTATAGTTAGAGAGCGTAGAGGTCGCTTTTCATATAAAGCTTGAAAGCATAACCATCACGATAGCTCTCTGTGTCTTCACGATATTTTCCTTCATTATCTATGGCGAAAGAAAACATCGTGAAGAAACAAAATTAACAAAATAATTTGAGTAGGTCTTCATCTTGCCAGGATGAAAGCCTACAATACTGTAGCGGCATCTACATCGCCACATGCGACCTACGCAACAAAGACCTGACGTCACAAATCCTGCATCGCGCAAGCAAAGTTTACCGCGCGACGAGTAATATATACGACCTCCCGACATCAATCGTTGGGTAGTTACCCACCAGACACGACACCCGTCTAGTCGGAGGATCCTCCCTTTTCTATAGAGGATGAGTGAACTTTACACCCTGTTCCGCATGCCTCTAAAATAACATAAGGGACACCATCAAAATTCCATTACAAAGGTAACTTTAAAATAAATAAATAAACATCCCATTTCGTAAACAAACAAATATATTGCCACTCTAAAAGACCTTTTAGAGTAACCATTAATTGTCTGCACTCTTTACAACTCGCGTACTGGAAAATATCCCAGCCGAATGTATACCGAAGTAACATACGAGCCTCTGAGGGGTACTGGGGGATCGAATTATGGCTATTTGTTCTCCTCTAACGTACTATTGCACAATAACCCATGTCTAATGGCAGTTGCACTGTCGGCCTGCTTCCTAATGGGAATATTTCAGACTGCATCTGTTATCGTCAAAGTGATAGATAACTTGTCATTTTGACGGCGTGACCGTTACAAGTAGAGTGGTCGAGTCATTTGTTTTGGGCGATCGAAACTGTTTGTTACATTGAACTAGTTGTTGGCTTGATGGTGATATGTTCATGTCAACAAATACTCTTCTGAGAATTATTGATAATCTGTAAACTGATATAAATCTGCTCGCAAAATAACTGGGAAATTAAAGGAAATGTTCACACTTTTTTGGGAGTCTGCAAAAGATTATCACGCGTGCTACAGTAAATTACCTATTTTGATCTAGTTTTTCAAATTTGTTTGGCCTATTTTAAAAATACAACAAATTTTTACCTATGCGTAGTATAAAACAAAGTCAAATGTTGTGTCTCTCTGTGTGACCGCTGAGATCTTTTAAACTTCACAATGGATTTTAATGCGGAGATCATTTAGAGCATTTACTTATTCCGGAAGGGTTGGGTCATTAATATTTAACTTAGATTTATGTTTTAATATGTCACTAATATTAGAATACAAGCATAAATTTATTTTTTTACTAACCCCCTACACAACATTTCCTCATTGCTCTTTCCTACTCCATCACTAGATCCTGTTCACTATCTATCTATAACCTTTTCATTGAGACCTTTCTAACGCGCTCAAACACGATACCTCTTCTGTAAGTTGGTAAGGGAGTTGGGTATCCTGCAAATTCCAAGTGATGCTGCAGCATCAGTTCAAGGTTACTAAGTTCTTCTAATATCATTGAAATGACAGACCTGTAAAAGATGCTCACATCTATTCATCAACTAGAAAAGAGCTGATGCCGTTGAAACAGCTGATTCGATTTTGATAAAACATGCCTAAAAACCATCGCTAGAAACCTTGCTTTCAAATAAAAAAAACCGCTTTCAAATCGGTTCACCCGTTTAAGAGCTACGGTGCCACAGACAGACACGAACATAGCGGTCAAACTTATAACACCCTCTTTTTGCGTCGGGGGTTAAAAACAAACGGAAACATAAAAAGCCTCGCATAAACAAATGAGAACTCGACTCGTTGCGAGTAAATCTCGTTAAAGCTGTAAAGGAACCGCGAGGGTATACAGGTGAATCTTGTTAAGCTGTTCAACTTACTTATTAACAGGCTGCCTTAAAATGTACACTTTTTCATTAGCCATAAAGTTCTTTAACCACTGTACATTGTAAACAAAAGGTTTATCAACATCTTGGCGTGGGAATCGTAAAATTTGGAAGGTAGGCACGTTAATGAGATGCTTTAGGCTTTAATAACGTTATTCTAAAGTTATATTTAGTGTTATTGTGTGCGTAGGAGTCTGATAAATAAACTGTTATGTTAGGTAGTGGGTTTAAAATGTGTATAATATTCGTACAAAGTGATAAGGATATTCTTGGTTACTGGAACAGGCGCCTGTTTCACAAACTGATCGATTTAAGTCAAACGTACATAGAACCAGCTATCAAATTACGCAACATATTTTCTTAAACGATTCCGACTAATCTATTTCATTTTGTCAGTTCAACAACATTCATTGCGTTATTTGCGTTCTTGAGCAGATTTTTTTTTCGAACTTATGAAGCAATGGATTAGCATACTGTTTCAGATTCTAATTGATTGTGTATTACGCAATTAAGGTACAGAACAAGAGTATGAGTTTTTTTTTTCCTTGATATTTTAGTACGTATACAGGGAAAGTGCATTCTTTCGTAGTTGCAACTGCGAAAGTTTACACAAAGAGAAATTGACAGAGTTTAAATAGAATGTGCATTCGCCCGTCTGGTCTAAGCCCACCATTAAAAGGCGATACCGACGTAGTGAAAACTGCAATCTATCTATCAAGTATTGCTTCATTTTTCTTTTTCGTGTGGTTAGTGACTAACCTAGTGTCCGAGTTTGTATACCGCCCATGAGCCTCTGAGTCGGCTTCACATTATTATGCCGTCGAGAAATATCTCTCAGGCATGCCAGTTTTCTCACAATGTTTTCCTTCACCGTTTGTCTTGCTTCAAGTATTGCATACAGGTTATGTCCTATAAATAGAATACCTACAGTTCAGTTACCTAGTTCAAACTGACAACATTAATTCCAGTCCTACCATTAAAACTATTCCACAAAAAAAACGATCAAAATCCACTCTCCACTAAAAAGCCACTAAAGCAAAAAGCGATAATATAATAATTAGCACATCGCTCAACTCGGGTATCGGAATTTGCTGCAGGTAATGTTCCTAACTCAGGCCAACTTTCGCAAAAGTTGGGAATTCATTAAAAACAATAGCCGGTCGTGGATAACTCTCTTTTTCTTGCAACTGAACAACCGAAGCTCCAAGCTGGCTGCGAAGTTCCATGCTTCATTATAATTCAGCCGGGGGCTCCTGAATTCCGAATCTGGAAGAGTGCTGCAACGTCTGAGATCGCATCCGATAACTTTGGGTTCAATTCATCACTATACTTATTTTAATGGAGTTAGCTTTTATTGAATTATAGAAGACAACATTTCGGAGTGGTTTCACAACCAAGGTGTGAAATTAACTTTGGATGAGAAAGTTCATATTGAGTTATCAGTAGTAACGTAGGCATAACTTTGTTACCCAAGGGCACGTCTCAGTCGTCAATAATCCCAAACCAAGTAAGAAAGCCTAGAAAATAATAAAAAATACATTATCCCAGCTTGCGGCGTCTGTTTTATTCAAAATTGAAGGCTCAAGTCAAAAGGAACCGTTTTGTTCCGTAGCCAAAGTAATCTTGGTGAGTCGGGGACTGATCTGAATTGCAAATAACTCCAATTTTATCAAGAAAATGCAACCAGAGCTGCATTTAATTCACTATAACGCATTCACGAATTATGCAGTCAAAACAACAGATAGACTGTCGCAGATATGCTAAAATATAACTTAGTTGTGGTGCAGTATATTACGGAACACGCTGGGATATTTACATAAACGTTTTGTACTCTCATTTGTAGGAATAGCTGTAATTGTAATAAGCTATAGTATTTTTTACGGTTCCCGCAATGTGGGATAAGTTTTACTGGTATAATGTACTTATTGTTTTGGATTACGCCCAATAAAGTGTCTAGTCAACGCAACAGGCATACAACTAAGTAGTCAAATAAAAGCCTTCTTCCTCTCTCCTACTTTTGCTGTGCCCGACAGGGTCCACAATGACCATATTTTGTAAAAACCGTTAATACCATCTAAGGTCACATGTGGAAGCAATATAGTTATTTATATTACTAGTGCGAAAAGTAGGTGATTTCCGACGAGTGCCATTTTTATTCACGAACCAGCGAAGCGAGCCAGTATATAAGTCGACGCGAGTCAGAAATCATCTTACGCACGTGTATCTATGATACAGTGTTTTACTATGCATTGTGCGAGGAAATAAAAAAAACGAGCCAGCCTTACAGTAGTCGCTTATGATGTGTAACATCCTGGCGGTATAGATAAAATTATTGAATAGGGTTCGAATTTTAAAAACACTTTCCACACTAGCGGATAAAATGCACTTTTGCACTCAGATTTCGAATGATAAACAGAACCTTTTCGAGGTTGTAAGGTAAAAAATATTTTGTGTATTATAGGGTGATGACCATCTGCCTTTCAATACAGAAAAAAGCCAGTTTTGTCCCTCATACAATTGCTCAACTATAAAAGGCTGTAGGTACTCGTTAGTTTAATTAAATTAATTTAGGCAGTTTAGTTGCGGAATTAATCTAGCCGGCAGACACATTTTTTTAGAAAAATAAACGTTATTAATCAATCTGCTTAGCCTTTTCCCAACTAAGGTCGGTTTCCAGTCTAACCGGATGCAGCTGAATACCTAAAAAAATAACGTTATAATGTATTAAAATTATTTCTGAAAAAAACCTTCCATCGCTACAATACCCGCAAACTAATCTTGTTTTAGCATTTATTTGTTTTAATATTAAATTCGAAATATTATGTAAACGCCTCTTATGGTATTTCATTTAAAATTTAAAGAGACGCTGTAATGACTCCATTCCCTCCATTCCGCCCCGCGTCATACTCGTAGTATTCCATGTTTCATTTGAGAATTTATATTAAAAATCCCAGACAAAGTCAGACAGGCCGTTTTGATGAAAACTTTATGTTATGTATGACACAGGTGTATCGGCAAACGTATGTTTCTACATATTGTGCCGACACTGCCATTTTTTTAAATCGAAATGTAGTGTAGTAACGTCGAATTAATATTTGATTGAATACACTATTGTTTGTATTTTCATATTGTGAAGAAAGTATCTATTGGTTTTTTTTTTTTTTAAAAGAAGAATTGTGCGGATTGGGTCCCAGTTTTTTTACGTTACATCATTACTAACCGTTCAGTCCCTTCCCGCTTCCCCATACCACACAAAAAAACACACGAAACAAACGACGATAGCAATCTCGCTATCCGTACTAAGCGGGTCTGACCTGAGGCGCGGTGTGAGGAAGCGGGAAGGGAGTTTCACTTCCATCTTGAAGTGAACGGCTAGAAGACATAGCTAGGTATAGCAGAGAAATCCTGTGTGTTCATTGGCTCTCTTAAACGGTGACAGTTGGAACTATTTGAATAAAAAATAGTAACTTAATATAATAAATCTACAACTTCTACAAAATCTTTTTAAATATGAAAACAAAGCCTTACTTAAAACTACTTTCCTTGTATCTATTTAATCAATATCTTAGTCACCATTGAAACATTAAACTGAGTTCTTCAATGAATTTTATGACACACTACATCGGCTTTAGAAGATGTGTGCATTTATCGGTCACCAAAATCCAACAAGGATGAACTAATTCTTAGCAAAGAACTGTTACAGATTTTCAAGTCACACTTCGTGAGCAACGCAGCTCCGCAGCACTTGATAATGACTCCCGAACACCGATTAAAGTAAAATTAGTGTAATTTATCTTAGGTTTAGTGAGGTGCATAATGTAGCGCCAGCAAGCAGGGCTTGGACCGTACTTAAAGTGTTAAGCCGCGATGTGATAGCCTCCATTAATAACTTACAACACTTAAACACACCTCCTTACTTATTCAGAGGTTACCTGCGTTTTATGTCATACATCTTCACACGATACTCTGGATAAGGCCTGGATTTTGAAGTTTAAGAGCGTTTATCCTAAAAGTTGGCAACGTTGCAAATAGCTGTCAAATATCTACCTGTTTTGATTCATTTGGCAATATTACTGTATGGAAATATGAAATGTGGCTAACTAGCGAAATAAAATATTGATTATTTTTTTATTAATTACTGCATTTTGCAGTAATTAATATCGTAACACCAAATATTTAGTTTTAGATGTAAAAAAAGTATTTTGAAACTTTCTAAATGCCTTTTTTACACCGAAAACGGTTACAACATCAATTGCAATTCATTATTAATATTCTAGTTCGCTAGTTACCCACATTTATGGAAATATACAGTAATATTGTCAAATTAATCAAAACAGCGAAATATTTGAAATTTATTTGCGACGTTGCCCACTTTCAGAATAAACGCTCATAACGGCTTGTGAACGTATTTCATCTGTCAAAGATTTCAATCGTAGATTGGCCCTGCCCATGCCGCGTCAAAAGATGGTCGCCTTTCGTTTCGTTTTGACACCTCTGACACACAATATCGCAGAAACTTGACTTGATTGTCATAGAAATGCCGTTATTATTGTGCGAGATCAGTCTTCTCAGTGTGGACACTTTTTCGCGCAACGTAGTAGAACCAAAACACGACCAATGCAAACACTGGGAATAATGCTTGTGACTAATTTGAAACTATAAAATAAATCTTAACATCGAAATTGAAAACGTGATTTTTTCAAACAAACTAAATAATAGTGATGAGCTGACTGGGTTTTGCCAATCCTTCACTAGCTTTGTGACTAAACTATCCTAGCTAATATTATAAATGCGAAAGTGAGTTTATGATTTGGATGAAATTGGACATGGGTAAAAAAAAACATTTATTTTGGACCAAACACTTGCATACATTTTATACACCTGCCAAACTGCGTGACAGTTTGTCGGCAGGATTAGCGCTCGTCTTAAAACATTTGGTATAAACAATCTAATTAAACATCTAAGTAGGTAGATACAAATAGTTCAAATGGACGGTAAGAATATTATGTTCAATAGTTCAGTTCAGTGCTCAACCGTTCAGTTATTGTCATACGTTGCAACCATTTCATTTAACATATCAAGCTTTAATTTACTCCCCAGTTAGCAGCCTGCTAATTACACCATTATCTCTTCTCAACCAGTCGATAGTATTATTGAACAGTGAAGGGGTCAAATACCATTACTTGGAGAAGGACATAGGATACCTTTTATCCCGATATTCCCACTGGATCGAGATTTATACGGGTGAAACCGCGGGGCGCAGCTAATTGGATATATTTAGTAAAATTTTTGTATGCTGACTGGGAAAGTCGTTACTTAAACGAAGTTTAATTTATTGTCGTATTGTCGTCTACGCCTTGTATACCAATAACACTCAAGCATGAATGCAGTATTTATTTATCAACATGAGAGAAAGCATGCAAGGGAGTCCACTGTTAGATGTTAGTTTTGATTAAATTATACAGCGTGAATCAGAAAGGTATGGTCATATTTAAGGGTGTGACACAGACCATCAAACAAAACAACTGTCTTCATGGGACCAACATCTCAATCGCGAAAAAATTATCAGCTGTGCTATACAAACAACAAAACAAAAATCTTTATTGTAGACTACATGATCCATAAAAAAACACGATTAAAAAAAATATTATAATAACACATACAAATATTTAAAAAAAATAAAAATAAAAATTTAAATAAAAAATAAATTAATATCAAAATTTAAATTTAAATTGGAACATTTCGATTTAAACATTATTTTGGGTCTAGTAGTTATTGAAGTTTTGTATGGCACAAGTGAATATTTTTCCGCGATTGCGATGTTGGTCCTATGGTCCATGGATATGACCACACATTTGGGATACACGTATTATAATTTTTTTTCTTTTTATTTAAAAACAATTTTTTTTTCTTTATTTATCTATGGGAATTAATATCATGCATTGATGTTGTACCGTTAATTATAACTATAAATAAATAAACATCTGCTACATTAATAACAAAATTACCTAGACATCGTTAAAAATATAATTTTAAGATTGAGGCTATTTTCAATCCCTTTCACATCAATCTGTTAATTTTCAACAGCGTAGTGGTCCTTTGTCAACGATATTTACCGCTAACTTCCTTAGGGGATAACGCTGTAATCACAGTGGAAGTCCCCAACTTGACGGCGTACCACGTCAGATTAGCGAGTTGTTGGCTTGACTTAATTACTTTCCCAACGAATAAACGAACCTACCTATCGACAACCTACAACCACAACCTAGTATTAAACGAGCAATATTTGTATATATATATATTTGTAATCACGTTCTCGAAAATGGCTCTAACGATTTTGATGAAAGTTGCAATATAGCGGTTTACCATATCTAGGAAAATTCGTTTTCCCTGTATTTTCACACGAGCAGAGCTCGATCGCTCAAAGTTTAGAACAAGATAACTACCTTAGAATGTCATCACCATGTCATTACATGGCAGCATGGAATTAGTATATACTATATATGGAATTAGTATGAACTATCCTATACTATTAAATGAGCATTCTCTATTTTCACCCGAGCAGAGGTCGGTCAACCAGGTACTAGGTACCTAATAGGTAATAGGTACAGGCTCGTGTCCGCAACTCCACGTCATAGCTCGTATTTTGCGTACACGTGGGAAAATAGACCGCAGCTCCTCAAGGAAGGCCAGCGACAAATATAACCGTCAAGGCAAACAAACAATTATCGGTTCAGCTGCAAAAATAAAACGCCGACAAAAACAAGCATTATCTTGACGCATCCTAAAAACTCTATTACAAACACCATTTACAGGGAGATTAATGCCATCCCAAATATAATCCGAGTCAGCGGGCGGCCGAACATCCGAGCAAAAACGGCAATGTTTGCGCGGGCCCACAAAATGTGCCGAATAAAGGTCGTGACCGTCCAAATCGGGGAACCTTAAGTTTCCGCGGAACATCTATTTTTTGGCAACGTGGCAACACCACTCGTGACCAATATGAATGTGAAACAATTTGTAAGGTTTACGTGGTTATTTGTACAGCGCAGGTGTGGATCCGGTGAACTCGCGCCCCCTTTTCATGGAATAATAATGACGGATTCGACTTGGAGAATACTTAGCGGGGCTCCCTCTCTCGCAAGACGTGGATCTCGCTTGACTCATTTGCACGGCTTTAGGTGCTTGCCAAAATGCCGAAGGGATTAGCTGGATTGCTCATGTAGACTTTACTGATAGTAACTTGTGTTCGTTAATTCCAATTGCCATATTAACATTTAAACACTATCCTAACCTAACATTTTCAACGTTTTTCTTTCGTAGTAACCTGCAGCATAGAATTGGAACTGAAACTAAACTACGTTTTAACACCGCCGAGTGCATTCCGTTTTATTTTATGTCCTCATTATTTGACCCCAAAGTATGTTCCACCTAAAATATGGTAACCACACGGTTGCTAGTAGTCTTGTGTTCCTATAAGAAATATAAACTTCGTATAAAAAGGTTGCTGTAATGAGGGCTTTCTAATATGACGTTCACTAGGTGGCAGCACTGAGACGTCAGGTCCGGGCACCTGTCAAAAGTGTCAAAGCACCTACTTTTTCCTTTAGTCGTAATTAAATGATGAACGAATGATGAAGGTCATCATATCTATATTACGTTTATATCAAAATGAATCCCTATTTTTCTGCTCACGCCATAACTTGAGAACGGCTGCACCAAACTGAATAATTCTTTTTTTGTTGTGTTTGTTATTCTCAGGACAAGGTTCTTGGGATAGATAGGTGAAGGGAGGGTAAGTAGGTAGATATGCAAGTAGGTAGGTATGTAAGTAGGTATTTAATCTGCGTTCGCAATTCATTTGCTAAACATGTAAACAAACACGAGTTTTAGAAAAAACACTGTAATGCCTACAGATAAGGTTCAGTTTGCGCTACAATTTCATATTGATTATCGCTCATTTGCGACAAGAACGTGCTATCTGCTAAAAGTATCATTTTTGAATACACGTAACAAAACGTCGTTGAATAACGTAGAAAAATTAACAGAAAAAAAAATTGTGAAAAAAGGATAGCTAAAAAACTTTCCTCTTAAAGGGCCTCATATTTGAAACCTCACAATTACAAAGTTATGGGACTTCAAAACTTTCAAATGCATTTTCTGAGAAACCAGGTTTTCTGACTTAACACAATCTTGTCGCAAATGAGCGTTATGACTTTTTCAAAAATACTAGTCAGTCTAAAATGAAGAGAAAAGGAGATAAAAAGAGAAATAGAGAGAGATAGAGAGAGAGAGAAGGAGATAGAGATATATAAAGATAGAGTTAGAGGGAGATAGAGAGAGAACGAGATAAAAAGAGAAATAAAGAGAGATACAGGGAGATAGATAGAGATAAGGAGATAGAAAGAGAAATAAAGAGAGATAGAGGGAGATAGAGATATGTAGAGAGATAGAAAGAGAAATAAAGAGAATAGAGGGAGATAGAGATATGTAGAGAGATATAAAGAGAGAGATAGAGATATGTAGAGAGATAGAAAGAGAAATAAAGAGAATAGAGGGAGATAGAGATATGTAGAGAGATATAAAGAGAGAGATAGAGATATTACGGGTAACTTACTTTTCTAACTACTACATCCTGCGAAATTAATTAGCATTTTTTACTGTTAGTCCATATGCTATGACTGTGCTCTTTGTGAAGAAACGTCCGGGGAATACTGCTATCACATGCATGTAAGAGAGAAATAAAGAAAGAGGTAGGTAGGGTAGGTTTACGGTAGGTAGGGTAGGTTTAGGGTAGGTAGGGTAGGTGCGCCGTAAATAAGTATTGAGTGCTACCCGTGCGAAGTCGGGGCCGGCAGACCTATTGTCAAAGTGGCGCCAACTGGAGGCGTGAATTTTCATGAAAGGGTCTCTTTCGAGCATCTTTATTTTTGTATGTAGGTCCATTTTATGTTGAGAGTACCGGGTACCTACGACCTACCCCACATTCTTATTACACTTGACATTTACTTAAAGGTACTTATTACTCCAGCAATAATAAATAATACATTCTCTGTTTTACTTTCGTTTCTTAATCAAATACGAATATTTGTCCGTCCCACTCTCAGTTATGAAATACCGTTCCTTGCAACATTGGGACGAACAAATATTCTTATTTTCTATGTTCTACGCATGAGCTATATTGCATTGAGTATCATGAACAGTGATATTGGAATCAGATTTGCCCGGAGACTTGTGCAATACGGCTGTTATATTCAAATCTGCATTCCCTAACGTACTTCACATATCAGAGATTTAATAAAAATTCCCCGTATGTTAGATCTCAGCTGCGCCAATCTCGTAGCTTCTTTTGTTTCAGATCTATGAGCGACATAGCTGGCATACTTATTAACTTTACACTTCAAATGCGGCCATTTTAGATTCAGGATCAGCGAACGAGCGACGTAAACGTAACGTGCATTCGAACGATTTGTAATTTACAAATATCGAATCTATAGCATCTTGGGTAAAAATTTTGCGACGAGCACAAGTAGAAGAAAAAAAAAATTTATGAATTTAGACCTTTTACGTTTATTCCGTGAGTTCGTGCTACGCCCACAGTCTGTCAATTACCTATGTTCACCATGCTTATCTCTGGTGTATGCAAACCAATGTTCAAAATAGGTACTGAATAACGATGTAACATCGTCTATTGATTGAAGGTGAAGGGTGGGCGTTTTGGGGGACTGTCTTATGTAATTTTGACGTTCGGAAAGTGCTGATTATCAGCCTAGTTTGAATAAATGACTTTTGAATTTTGAATTTTTGAATTTTGAATTTTGATTCCGTTATATCTCTCTCGCCAAATTATATTTATTTGTTTTTATAAGAATATAAAGTCAAAGTCAAAGTCAAATCATTTATTTCAAATAGGCCCTTGTAAGACACTTTTGAACGTCAAAGTTTACAAAAAATTGAATTGATTCTAGTCGCCCCTTCCAAAAAGTACGTTTTCGTATGGAGAAGAATAGGCAAGAAACTCCACCGTTATTCTTTTAAAAAGTGTTACAATATTTTGTACATGTAGGTACATTAGTTACATAATTATATGTGAAGACGATGCACCTAAAAAAAAATACGTTACCACAATAGGTAAAAAAAAGAATTAATAAAAATGAAGCAACGAATATATACAATGCATTATTTACATTTTGACAAAACTTTTTAAATATCCTTGCTTAAAAATAATAACCCACTTCCGCTCTACTCATCTTAGGTCTAGATCTGCAAAGTGTTACCTTGAAAAACACAAACACTAAAACGTGCTATTGACTATGTTGAATCGATCACATCACACTATTTCTACAATTTGTATGAACGCCTTAAATCAAATTATTTTAAGAATGCTGTACCTTAAGCACAGTATAATAAAGTAACAGTATTACGTTTTGGTAGTAACCTTGAATTAATTACATACAGCCGTTCGGTAGATAAACCTTCAACGTCCGTGCGTAACTGCCGCGCACCTGAGACTGTTCCGTACTGGTATGATTACAGATTTCGAAGCCGGCCGTTGTTTCGGCCGTTTTCTATGAGACATAATACTGCTGCTTATTTATACTGTGCTTAAACTCATGTTGTTTTTATAGTGGACTATATAAGTTGAATTGTATTTTATCACGGAACCATTCTTTAAACTTATAAAGAATTCAGTTACTAAGTTGCTCGGTATAGTCGGCTGACTATGTAAGAGAATCCAAATAGAGCATCAATGGTTTTTGCAAATTAATGGCAATGAATTTACAGCGTGTATCTGAAGAACTGTGTGGTCAACTTTGTCAATAGGACCAATATCGTAAGCGCGAAAAAATAATTAGCTGTCCCATACTTTGCGTCGAGTAGGTATTGAAGTTGATGTTGCCAAATCCATTGTAATTTTTAAAGAAAAAAATCTGTGTGCGTTGTTTGCTATGCTATTCCATAATGATGAATTTTTTAGGCATGTATTTAGTCTTCCAAAATATTTTCAAGTCATAAAATTGGACATTTAGGAAAAAGTATTATATGTCTGTGAAAGTCGATTTTGAGCCCACTCTACGACACGACTGTAGTGAAACAATTTCTGTAAAAAGTTCACGGAAAATTTTCTACCGGTGTCGCGCCGCGCCGCCGTCGCTTAGCACCTGTCTGCGGGACCCTAATATCAGTAATGGTATTAGTTTTTACCGAGTACCACACGTATCAACTACATTAATAAAACTAAAATGGCTTCCTGCGCTTAATTTTATATCAATAAACAACCAATACCCAAAAGCAAAACAAATCTTTCAAAAAACGAGTAAGTTCTTGAACAAATTCTCCGTGCTCCGGACTCCGGCCTATTTCACAGATTTCGTTTGAAAACGGATCGCTTGTTTTAAATTCAAGCCGCGGCGAGACCGACCACACAGGGATTGGACGGCTGTGACATGTGCTTATTGTATTTCCTGAAAGCACCACCAGAGGCGCTATTTTAACAGGATTTATATGGAAATGGCTCAACATAATTGTTTTGTTTAGTCATGGAGGCGGGTTAGTGCTACAGGCTACTGCTGTGATTCTATAAAAGGCGTTGGCGCATCAAGTGTCTTATGTCCGAGATTCTCGCTGTTTTTCCTAGAATTTTGTTGTTCAATTTTTAGATCGTTTACACGTATCTTTGGTTTATGATTATTTAGGTTCATTGCCCTTTAGTTCTCAGTAGGGTATAAATAATCACGGATGTCGTCAGTGAAAAAGAGCTTTCGAAAAGATATTAGAAGTCCTTCTGTCTTCATTCTCCCATTGAGATAAGATAACATACCCGAATTACTAAATCAGCAACCTCTTTGGGTTTACCAAAGAGGTTTAGGATGCTTAGGTTTTTTTTCGCGATTTGCAAGTCAATAGGTACAGCCGTGCTATTCTGTAAACATCTCACCGTCAAAACTTGGGTGAAGTGAGCTGTCAATAGTGTTAATCCCTGTGGAATGACAGCTCACTCCACGCTCACTTCACCTAAGTTTTCACGGTGAGATGGTTACAGAATAGCACTGCAGGTTTGTATTATGATCAAAATATGATTTGCGACCGTAACAAATATGCCTTTACAGAGTTATAGTAATTAAAATCATCAATACCCATCATATGTGGCGGCATCTACATCGCCACAGGGGAACTACGCATCCAAGACTTGACGTCACACAAAAACCCTAACGTCACACAAAAACCCTGACGTCACACAAATCCTGCATCTCGCAATTAGAGTTTACCGCGCGAACGACATTTATAAGACTATCCGACATCAATCGGCAGTTGCCCATCAGACACGACACCCGTCTGGACGGAAGATCGTCACTTTTCTAATGAGTATAAGTGAATTTTACACACTGTTCCTCATACATACCTGTAAACTTACACCCCCCAAATCAAATTCCATTCTCCCATACACAAACCGACACCAACCCATTATACTATACCCTCAGACCAAATCCGGCTGCCTTAGCGCAAAATATTGCCCTAAAAACTCTTCTGTAAACTATCTTTTTATTTATTAAATGCAGAAAATAATAACATTCTGTTCCCATTTACACAGGAATCAGGATACTCAAACTATTAATTCAGTTAAACTACAAATTAGCATTTGTGACGAAGATACTTGAGACAAGTTTCTACTTGCACAAGTTAAACAGAATCCAGATATCTCCACTGAGTTCAGTTTTCCAAGAGCAATACTGCCGGTCCTTAGCCGTAACGCAGTGGAACACAGAAGTACAACTTGAAACAAGAATTGAGATATTTTGATATAATAATGATTTTATTTTTACTGACTAAAACGCCGATTGTGTCAACTACTTTGTATGGAGGTGTACAAACTGGCACGAGTAGTCGTGAACCTTCCTAATCATTTCAATAATTAGACGCGCCCAGACGCGTCCCGCATTCCGCGCGGGATTTTCTTAGTGTAGCCAGAGTTTTAGTTTTAGTAGTCTCACTGCTGGGCAAAGGCCTCGCTTTTCTCCTTTCTATCCAGTCTTTTGTGGTTTTCAGCCTTGCTTACCGGCAATGTACAGTCAGACTGCCATAAAATGTAATGTACATTTTTCCCCACCTACTTTTATTTCCTGTCTCGCTTTAACCTGGCTGTTTCTCTGCAACATGAGTAATAGAGCGCAATAGTATATTTCCTTTGAAAACCCTCCGTATCAGTTCAGGGATTGATTTGAGCCCTGTAAAGGATGAGGCTCGCGTTCTATTACATGGGGCTTATTGGCGAAAAGAAAAACGCAGCGAGGTGCCATAAAATAAATACTGAGGCTTCACGAGGAAAATGGGCAGATGTGACGGGTGGCAACTAGGTGGGTACTAAAACATAATCATATTTTTTTCGAATAGCCTCTATTTGTCACCATTATTTATCTCATCTCTTCTTTTACAGAACACACTATGCTAGCTTTTAGAGATATGAGGAACAGGGTGTAAAGTTCTCTCATCCTCTATAGAAATGGGGGGATCCTCCGAACAGACGGGTGTCGTGTCTGGCGGGCAACTGCCCAACGATAGATGTCGGATAATCTTCTATATGTCGTTCGCACGGTAAACTCTAATTGCGCGATGCAGGATTTGTGTGATGTCAGGATTTTGTGTGATGTCAGATCTTCGATGCGTAGGTCGCATGTGGCAATGTAGATGCCGCCACAAGGTCATTGCTGAATGGTAATATTAAACTATTAGAGTTCAGGTTTCGTCATGACGTTTATCTGCGCCACAGAGTAAGTTTTATCGAACAATAATTTAACTAAACCGAATGCGCCTTTAATAGAGATAATTGGTCCTTCTGTACATGATTTCTGCTCTAGCAACATCCACCCGGTCCTATCTGACGTCACAAACAGTCTGGAGTCTATCTTAATTAACCCGGGGAGCCCGATTATTAATTCCCAGTAATTTAGCAGTTGAAGGAATCCCATCGCAACATCGACCTTTGTACCAAGATCGGCAACACTGAGCAAGTATACAACCAGTAATGAATCTTTGGGATGGTCAAATTATAATACAATCCTATCCAGAATTGTAGCAATAATATTATTTGTAATGTGCGAAAGTGAGTCTGTTTATTTGTTTGTTACGCTTTCACGCTAAAACGGCTGAACGAATTTGGATGAAATTTGGCACATGGGTAGACCATGACCTGGAGAAGGACTTAGGATAGAGACTTTAGCTGGTGCAGGGCGCAGCTAGTGGTTTAATATTTAATCAATACTTTTTATTAACTATTCACGTTTATTGCAGTCGTCTTACATTATACTAATTTTTTTTTTTTTTTTTTTTTTATATATTTTATCTTTATACATATTGATGCCTGCCGGGATCTGCGGGAAACTCCGAAAGGGATACCGTGGCCCCTGGCAACGTATAGGCAACTGAAGGAACACGGGTGGGTTTTAGCGAGTAAGTCCCCGCTCCGCCTAGAGCGGGAGAAGTTATAACAAAATTTTCAAAGCATAAAATATAAAAAATAATAAATTCTTTTGTCTCTACTTTTTTTGTCTTCGATCAAACGATTTTTTTGTTATAATTACAAAAAAACTATTGATAATTGCTTTATATTTTGCAATAAATTACCAGAGTTGTGTCATCGCGGTCCTCTTTATTTTCTGTGCAGTCTGACAGTGAGCGCGCTTTAGCTGTTGTCAGGCTCTTAATGTGAAAGTGAAATGTGTGTAGTCAAAAGTTGATTCGAATGATCCATTTTACACTATTATATTTCTACTACTCGACTGACTTGCACTGGCTTGTTAGTCTAGTGATCGCAAGCGCACGAGGTCCTGGATTCCCGGGTCGGGCAAAGTGCTATTGAGTTTTTCCATGAGGAATTTCTCAGTAGCAACCCGGAGTCTGGATTTGTGCCCGGTTGGCAATAGGTTCGCCCCCTATTACATGGGACTTAAACATAACTGGCGAAGTGTGAGTGTGCTATAGGTACACCTCTGCCTAACCCTTTAGGAAATATAGGCGTTATTTTATGTTATATTTTTACTAAAACACAAGATTTTTAGGTTAGGATGCTTTACTGAGCCTCCGTGAGCCTACTTAACCCTACCTAATCTTTTCATCTTAGCATAATCATTTCTGTACAATTTATTCCGATACGGGAAAAAAGGCCAGTAGTTTTTTAAAATTCTTGGATATGGTCGACGACCAAAAACAATTCATATTTTAATCTTATAAAAATAATATTCATGAAAAATTATCGGAAATTAACTTTAAAAGGGGGGTTCTTTAATTTTTTTCATGTTCTTGATTTTTTTTTAATCGTTGGAGTTTTTATGGACTATCACTTGTATTTTTTAATAAACACTGATTTTTTTTTTTGTTCTTCACCTCCGTATTTTTTCATAGTTGACAAATTATAAAAGATGTTAGTTAATTCGATTAATAGCTCATAAGCTTTTAGAAATAATAAACAGAATACAAAACGAGGCAATAACATCAGAGATATCACAAACGCTACTCTAAAAATAACTTGAAATGAAATGCCCATGGGCCACCCCATGGGCATGTGACCATCCGTATATTTTTTGTATATACATAATAATAATATGTATAAATTTCCTGTCATACAGACTACACTAACGATTTGTCAAGTTATAGTCGTCGAAATGACGTTTCTGTGTAACTGTCATTAAGTTGTCTAAACTTAAGTTATAATTTTAGCATTACTTTGGTTAAAGATCTGTTTGTTCGTTGTGATATTGTTTTCGTAGTGTTGATGACAGCTTGACGGGTTATTTTCCAGAAAACTTTAAATGTTGGATAAATTATGTTAGGTACCAAAGTGCTACTCAAAAATCTTTTTTAAAAGACGTCTTGGGTTTGACTGAAACTTGACCCCACGATCTTGGAAAAGGTCATAATAATGATACCTCAATTAAACATTAATCCACTTAGTTCTCGACTCAAAGGACTAACATCTTTTTGAGCAGATTTTTTTAGATTGAGTTTTAAATATCAAGAACAAATTAGGATCTAATGTTATTACTACGGTCGTGCTAGCCATAAAGTACATATAAATAAAAAGATGTTTAACTCTGAATTGTGAATAGAAACGCCGCCCCGGAGGGGACGCCCTAGAAGGACATACAGTGTGAGTCTTCATAATGTTCACATATCGAAACGAGGGGAACTGCTTAATTTAATCGAAGGAAAAAAATAATACTTTTACTTTTTTTATTTTTTTATTATTATTCGCTACTGTAAACAAAACGGTATAAACTTTAAACTACTATCAGGATAAAACAAATCAGTAATAATTGGATAAGTTATTTGGGAGACACTGTCCTAAAAATTAAAGAAAAAAAATCACCCTCAATTGAAAATTAAGGTGTATTTTTAACAAAAATCTGGTATTATTTCATATTTTTTTACAATAATTGTAAAATTTGAAAATTAAAGCCTAAATTACCTACCCTTTTTTATTACTTTTAATTATTCTACATCGTATCAGCTTTCGAAAAATAAAAATACCACGTTTATATCTCAATCATAACATTAACATTTTCTATCAACTGTTAAAGGCCTTGCACACGGCTACGTACCATACTTTAGCAGGTAGAAACGCTAATAGTTTTTTTAATTTTTTTAGACCTTTTAAAATATTTTTTCCGTTGATAAAATTAAACATAGTTTCCCTCATTTCGATATGTGCATATTATGATGGATACGAGGATATGGATACGAGGCTTTTGGCTAATTTGTAAAGTGGTATTGCTTTGTTTTTTTTTTTGTAATGTGCGTTTAGTTTGTGCAGAATAAACACTTTTTCTTTCTTTCTTCTTTCTTTTCTTTCTTATGAAGACTCACTCTGTATATACTGACCTTATTGGTGATGTTCTTCAGAAAGGTCAGATGCGTAGTACTCGCAACTGACGTACGTGTATTAACAGATGTATGAACGTAAAAGGCGTATGTGAGGATCGGAGCAGGTGGCGTTCTGTAGTTTCTTCCTACCCCCAAGGGAAAACGGCGTGAATTTATGTAGGTATGTATGTTAATGTATATTTAACTTCGCTTTATACACGAAACAGCAACACAGATTTTTTGCGAAAGGACAGTCAAAGTCAAATCATTATTTCAAATAGGCCCCTAATGAGGCAATTTCGAACGTCAACAAATTATAATTATAAATTGAATTGTTTCTAGTCGCCCCTTCCAAAAGGTAGTTTTCGTATGGAGAAGAAGGGGCAAGAAACTCCACCGTTACTCTTTTAAAATGTTTTACAATATTTTGTATAGATACATTTTATTAGTTATATAATTATATGTGAAGACGATGCACCTATAATAAAATTACCATACCACAATAAGTAAATAGAATAAAAAATGAAGCAACGACAGATAAATTAATTATGTGCTAGATACATGGTGCTCACCAATGAACAAATTGCATGTAGGTAACACGAAAAAATAAATATTGCAAGTAAATATAGAAATTATACTGTATTTTTATAGGTACTGCACTTTTTACACTAACATGAAAGATTGCTGGGGTAGTAGGAAAGTTCCAAGGGTAGAAGATAATTCAATGACGTAGAAAAGCCATTCCCAACAATATTCAGTAATTTCAACATTCTATCTTAATTAATATTCCACAAATTCCAATATCCCTCGCAGCCATGAACCAAAATTACCAGAATACCTAATGCTGTTATGGAGCTCCCAAAACTAACGAAATAGTTTGAAATATAAAGGGATATGCGGAAGGGTACGCTACACCGATGTCACGCTTCGGTTTTTTAGAAGAGTGGTGGCCGCCGCCCGCCACATAGCGTCAGCAATTTACAGAATCGTCAGAATGTTGGTGTTTTTGACACCGTGAAGTCAAACCCCGCAGCCATCATTTTCATGGCAGCCGCCACTGCGGCCGTTATGTGGCGGCCACCGCTCTTCTAGGAAACCGTAGTTTAATTAGTGCTACTGTTACTCATTTTCCCTAACTCTAGCCAACACCTATAAACGTAATGCCTAAACAAAAGCAGTGTCAGATTGTCAACGTATGACTCAGAGCGAAGAGTCAAAAAAAAACCCCTCGAAAACCATGATGAAAAATTTGAAAATTTTCGCTATCGCCATCTTGGGTTTTCATTTCGATCAAATTCACACTTTCTCTCTATGTCTGTAAGAAAGTCGCATGGAGGGCATAACGCTTATTCGTCACGTGAGGATTTCGTACAGTTTACAGGTTCAGGTTACCTCGTTAATTAAAGAAGTTCGTTCCAAAAATCCAACGTGCAATAATACAGGGTGTAAAAAGACACATCACAAAGCCGTAAACTACGCATACTGTACGTATAGCTAAGTAGCTTTGCGCAAAAATTATTGCTGGGAACCGTTTTTTTTTTTTTTTTAATAAAAAAAAACAAGTTTTGTCACGCTTGAATGAACGGATTCAGTGTTAGTTAAGCTCCGCCCCTACGCTACGTAGGTAGGTACTTGTTGTTCATTGCGTTTTTGTAACTTCAAATGCGTAATCTGTTAAGATAAATCTAAAATTCGGGTAATGTTTGTTTGGAAAAAAGTTTCGTATTATCGCATAGAATTCATTTTCGTGAAAAAGTTAAAAAAAAAAATGCGACTTTGACCTTCAATATCTCCAGAACCAGTGGATTCCCAGGTATGGTCTAGTGGAAAAAAATGATGCAAATAATGGGTAGAATATGTGGCTTTCGGCTTCGGAAAGTGTCTTTTTACACCCGATATTTTGGCATTACTTTACGAGTAGGTGTTCCTTTTGTGAAAATGGGCATGTGTGTATCCGTGTTTGTGTTTACTTGTTGTTAGTGCTATTCCCTAGTATTATAATACAAGCCAGATGTCAGTGAGAGATACAATAACTGAGGACTGGCTTCTATCCGCAAATTCGTCCGCGTTGAAGAAACCTATATCCTATGATATTCGGCAATAGTGTAGCGTTCTATCGGTGAAGAATTTTTGTAATCGGATCAGCAGGTACCATCTAAGAAGTTCATAACTAACCACCGTAAGGACTATTCTTGCTTGTAGCGCTCGGCGGCTATAGCACCGGGCCCGTAACAGATGTGGTCATCGTGTTAACGGGATTAGGTTTTGAAACTGGTTAGATTTATTGAATTTCTTTGATGGTACTTCCAGCGATAACAAACTAAAATTTTTACCTGTTTATAATATTATGTTATATTAATAAATGTCGAATCTTAGGTACTTATGTCAGAATTGGGACAGCCTGCCCTATTGTTGGTGACACTACACCTTTGTTCTTTTGGATTTATTGTCTAGTCACTCTAGTGAAATGAAATGAAATTGTTCTGTAATTTCTACCCGTCCATAAAACTAGTAGTTCTGGGTGACCTTGCGAGCACAAACTTTTATGCAACAATTAATATTCCACTGAAGTTATTTAAAATGGGATATTTTACCTACCAAGTTTTTTTATAAATTCTGAAAATTATTTTTCGAATTTTCTAGTTTTGTGATGAGAAGGTGGTCCCTGGTGCTCCATCAATCCCTACTTACTATTTAAAGGGACGATTCCACTGGTAGAAATCTAAAAGTGAGCAATTTACTGCATTTTGAGGAGTTATTCTGCTCATCATGGCGAAAATGCTCATCAGATCTTCACCAAATTTTTAAGAGACGAACTTAAAGTACTACCTTTCAAATAAAAAAGAACTATTGAAATCGAACCTCATAAGGCGGAGACATGCAGTACTTAGCCCCCTTTTTGCCTCTTTTTGGAGGAAGTGCCCCTCCAATAAAAAACGACGACGAAACCCCGACGACAAAAAAAAACTATAAATTCGTAAAACCTATTCGTAATACCCACGAAAATAAAATCGATAAAATACGACCTGTAGAGGAGTACCAACAAACTCACACCCTAAAGTAAATTTTGCCAGACTTGAAGCAGACACGCTTCGCTTGCTCGGTTCAGTCTAATTTCAAAACACTATCTGGCATTCGTTACCCAATTTTTGACAATATAACAATATCTATAACTTTTATTATTCAGGTATCTAGTTCTCGGTAACACGCAAAAGATGTATTTGAAATGTCAAAATCACAGCCATTTCGAGAGTCGTAATAAGGAAGTACATGAACCATGTGAACCATGTATGCTAACGTTCCTATTTCACATTGACACATTGCCTGCGAAACTGTGGGCTTAGCACGAACGCGCGACGAAGCGAACGACGAAGCGACGCGCGAAGTGAACGTAACGTACATTTGAATGATTTAAAAATGTTAAAAAATAACTCGTTTCGCACATAATATTACTTACGTTTTTTGCAATTTGCGGATCAGTATGAGGTTGTATACCTATTGATCTAAATAAGATTTACGGTAGTATCAAATATTTATTTATAGAATTACTAGCTTTTGTCCGCGACTTCGTCCGCGAGAAATTCGGCGGCACCGAAATCGTCGCATCCCATCGCCCGCCCGCGCTATACTTCGTTTTAGCTTAGCGTTCTTTCGGACCTTTTTTCTTATTGCTCGTTGCCCAAGGGTCGTAGCGTGATTTTACATAGTCTATGACCTTCCTCGAGTATTGGGCTATCCGACGCAAAAATAATTTTTCAAATCCGACTGGTAGTTCCGGATACTACCCCCTACATACAAACATACAAACAAACAAATGTTACCTCTTTATTTATTCACACACACAATTGCTTGCTGCACACAGTAAAAGCCAAAGCGCGCAGCAAGCCAACAACAACATTTAGGTAAAAAACTTCATGCAAACATTTAACATACATTTACCACTATTATACATAAATATGTCAACATCGGGCTCCTGAGCAATCAGGGCGTTCAGCAGATTGATCGCCTGGGTTGTGGGGGCATATCGAGCAGTATGGGTACGCACAAATCATGACATTTGATGCCAGCAGTGCTATTCTGTAACCATCTCACCGTGAAAACTTAGGTGAAGTGAGCGTGGAGTGAGCTGTCATTCCACCTAATGCTAGAGATTGACACTATTGACAGCTCACTTCACATAAGTCTTCACGGTGAGTTTTTTATTTACAGAATACGTCGGCAGTGGACTTGTATTGCTGATTGTAATAATTATAATTCTATAAAGGTCGCGACTCCCGACACTGAGTTGCAAATTGCAAAAAAAATGGCGGGTGCGGTCTACCTTAGCGTATCGTATCCCCCATAATAGACAGACCTCAGACATATTCTGTTGTAGCTATTTTATTGGTTTATTAGCGGACCAGACACTGTCAATAATAATTACATCATTATTAAAACTATTAAAATATTTCGATCACATCATCATTCCAACCACCACACTGTCAGTAGTAATGACATTACTTGAATGTCATTATTACTGAAAGCGTCTGGTCCGCTTGATTGTATAGCAGCCGGTCGATTCTGTAAAAATATCCCCGTGAAACTTAGGTGAAGTGAGCGTGAAGTGAGTTGTCAATAGTGCTAATCCCTAGCATCCTGCCGGTCGATTTGTGACAGTGACAGCTCACTTCACGATCACTTTCACGTTGATATTTTTACAGAATCGACCGGCTGTTTTGTGAATAAAAATTAAATTAAAAAAAGACTATTTATATCTATGGATACTTATTGTGTGTGCTTGTCTTCAAAATTTAAACCAAAATACTGTACCTAGTTATAGTGGTATTTTCAATTCAAAATTCGTTCCAAATTACGTCACGTTTACGCCGCACGTTCCTGCTAGGGCTTCTGAACGTAGTTTGTCTAACCTTAGCATTACCACGCGAAATGTAAATATCCTTTGAGGGCGCATGTAATTAATACAACGTTCAGCCGTAAACTCTCAATACGGGATGTGTAGTCGTGACGTCACAGCTATATACTTATGCAGAAAGGTAGTTACTTGTAGGGGGTGAGAAAATAAAACGCAGTTTTCTTGGCTTTTCCCAGTACTTCGGGTCGCTTTATTTCTTCTAAATAATATTGTTTAACCGGTAAAGCCCTGGGTGACCCTCAAGCACGTCAATTAGCACGTTAATTAGTTGTTTATCAGGCCTTTAACGGTTAAGCAAATATGTTAGACCTACACAAACCAAAATCGTGTAACGATTTCAAGAACTTCTTTGTATGAGAAGAGGCGATGCTTGCAGTAAGCCTTTCTTTCAAAGAGTAACGGTGGAGTTTCTTGCCCATTCTCCTCCATACGAAAACTACCTTTTGGTAGGGGCGACTAGAATCAATTCAATTTTTTGTAAAATTTGACGTTCAAAGTGCCTTACAAGGGCCTATTTGAAATAAATGATTTGACTTTGACTTTCGGTTGATATGACGTTAATGAGACGATTATTGGAAAAATCATTACCACAGTAGTTGTAAAAAAACGAGATGAATGAATGAAAATGAATGAAAAATCGTTTATTTGGAACAAAAAACAAATACATATACTTAAGACAAAAATGTTAAACGATGATAGCTGTAATAGTTAAAACTGTGGCGCAGCTACCAACGCTCGACTCCTAGTGAGGGGGTAGGTTGTTCCAAGACGAATACATAACAAAGGTATTTTAACAAATATTTGAAGAAAAGAAATAATAAAAATAATACATTTTGAGAAAAAGTGCCGTGTGTGTGAGTACCTAATGTTGAGTGAGAGAGGGTGAGGGTGTGGTGGGTTGTGTGTCGTGAGTGTGTGTTTTTCCGAGATGTTAAATTTCCACAAGTTTTTCTGTTGCATCATAATTAAGTGATTTTAATAAAAATCTCTTAATAGTTTAAACGATTAAACTTCTACCACAGTATAATAAAGTAACAGTACTATGTCTCGGCAGTGACCTTATATAATCACCTACGGCCGCTCTGTAGATAAACCGTCCGCATCCGTGCGGAACTGCCGCGAACTCGAGACTGTTGCGTACCTACTCGTACACACACTGTACCTAAGTGTGTCGTTTCGGCCGTTTTCTATGAAGACATAATATTGTTACTTATTTATACTTTGCTTCTACCATTAAAATCTTGCTAATTATTATATACAGGTAATAAATAATTATAAATGGCTTATTCTTTAGATATTGCAAATAATTCCTTTTTGATATTCTTAATAAATCATTTTTGTTTCTTCTGTTTTTTCTTTTTGCAGCTTAGTAAAGAAAAGCTAATGCATCCAAAGTTAAGCCCTGTAATTGTTTCATATAATGTTCATACTTTCATTCATGAACGCCTCTGAAATTAAGCAACACCAGAACGGCCATTCTTCGTTCTTACTTCCTTTCTGTAAGTATACAAATATTGTATATTTCATACTTTGTATATGTATACGTATGTAAACATCCACGAACTCGACAAACCGAACCGTAGTGGACCACTTATTAACAACACAATAGATAACGTCAATCAGATCCCACCCGTTAATTAAATAATGTTCGTAGTCCCCCATTACAAGCTGATTAAAAACTCATTAACATTCAGTAATTATACAGTAAAATCTGTAGTTTCGGGAAATACACAATATTATGTATTCAGAGATAATCTTCACAACGATATTATTGAATATTATGATATTGTAGTTCTGAAATTACATCGATTATTGCTTAGTATATTTTAGAAGACCAGTATCAAGTGAAATTTTCTCTTTTTACATGTAGGTAATCAAAAACAAAACAAATTAATCACAGACAGTATTTTTTCCAAAGACGCAACGTTTTAAACATTACAACAAACAACTTAACAATAGGTAATCTAGTAACTATAGGCACAGTATAATAAAGTAACAGTATTACCCCTTGGCAGTGATTAAATTACGTACGGCCGCCCGTAGATAAACCTTCCGCGTCCGTGCGTAACTGCCGCGTAATCGAGACTGTTGCGTACTGATATACGCTGAGATTTCAAATCGCGTCGTGTCGGCTGTTTTGTAATACTGTAACTTATTTATACTGTGCTATAGGAGCACAATTATTGACAAAAACACAAACAACTTGTTAATATTGCCATACGTCAGACGACTGCTAAAGTGTTCCACAATTTACTATTTTTTTATTTTTTTTTGTGTTATTGCCCGGCAAAGGACCAATAAATAAATAAATTCATTTATTTTCAAGTAAATAACACCCATAGCCAAACATAAATTAACAAATTAAAAGAACAATTAAAATACAAAAAAAATCAAACATCAAATAAAATTTATTTTGATTTAAATTTATTTGATTTATATTGCTTTCGATTTAACGTAGTTTAATAATTAAACTTACTTACTTTAAAATTAAAAATAAATAAATAATAAAAAACAATAAAATTAATACCCTCTCCCCGACACTGGTACAGCAACATGTCTGCTGGAAAAATGCCGAATGAACGGGCAGTCCAGCCTTCCCGCAATCATCGCCAGTAAGATGTTGGTGCTAATCCGTACTCTGCGCACCACGGACGCGGCGCGCTTGCGCATGGTCACGTGAAAGCAATCGGTACGTCCCTCTGCGAACATACCCGAGGCGCTGCAGTATCGGGGTAGCCCCATCGCCGCCCTGAACGCGTTATTGTACTGGACGCGGATTGACTGTAACTTCTATTAGAGTAGTGAGCCCACAGACTGCATGAGAACAGCGATGTACAGTACGCTCTAAAGAGCGTAGCCTTAACCTCATTAGAGCACGGCGCAAATCTGCGGGCGATAATTTTTGCTCTAACAGACAACGCCCTCCGCTGTCGTCCCATGTCTGCGTGATCTTTGAGGTCGACAGTCAAAACATGCCCCAAGTATGTAAACTGGTCAACCCTTTTCAAAGGAACCACATTGAGTCTGACCGGAAGTGTGGTTCCCGGACATTTTGCACTGGCGCTCTCGAAGAAACCAATTGCCAAACCTGCAACATTCTCTTAGATGTATCTAATAGAAAATGCCGAATCATGCATGTTTACCTTGTGACTCCGCTTATCCTTTAAAGTATGATTCCAAACAACGCTGCTCGCGTGCAGTCGTACCTTTATAAAGAACAGCAGTGCTATTCTGTAACCATCTCACCGTGAAAACTTAGGTGAAGTGAGCGTGGAGTGAGCTGTCATTCCACAGGGATTGACACTATTGACAGCTCACTTCACCCAAATTTTCACGGTGAGATGTTTACAGAATAGCATGGCTGATATAAAGTAAAGGCTACGCATACAAAGTAATATGTTTACTGTTCTACGAGTTGTCATAATTGCAGTATAAGACGATACTCATTGCTAACCTGTTATTATCATACCAGCATGCAAACCGACACAGACTCAACAACTATTAATATTCAAACGACACATTACCTTGTAAAATCCGCTTAGGGACAGACTACACAGAAGTTGGCGCTTAAGCTTTTTAACGATCCTCCCATTGCACTGTGAATCCGATAACGATCAAATCTAGAGGCGCTTGTTCCAGTGTAGACTGCCTTTATCTACGTAGTTACATGGGATAGTGTGGTCGTGTTATTTACGGGCCGGCCCAGGCTTTGTGGTGTGCGAATAAACGCTTTTGTTACCGAATGTATCTAAATCACGAGAGATACAATCGGTAATGTTACAGTTTTTTATTTAGCTGTACTGTGTTGAACATATTGGGCGTGAAACAAAAAACGATCGTGAATTTGGAACATATTTTTGTGGTAGATATCAGCAGGTGGATTCAATTTTTGGTTTAATTTTGTTGAATTAAGACTAAATTATAAATTGGGTGACGAACAAAAGCTTATATCGGGTAATTATCTAGGAATATTATTTTACTTTAACGTCCAAAAGTTGACTAATTACTTATTTTCTAAGGAAATTGAAAAGCAAACTGTTAACTAAAATTAAATTTTATTCTATAGCTGTCGTATTGAGGCAATATTTACATGACCAAGATAGGTACTGTGTCTTGCAAAAAAGTGTGAAGTAACTTACAAAACCCTAATTACATCATTTTCCTGTATCGATCTCAAAAATTGCAACATTATCAACGTATCTTTGTTGTTCGTGCTGTGGTCCTTCGAACCGGATCGCTGATGAAAGTTTCAATGCAATTAATTGTCGTTTCACAACAAGGTATATTTTAATTCAATAATAATTTCACATACGTTCGTGTGAAATGATTTTTGAATTAAAAGATGAAAAGCAGACCAATAATCCTCCCGACCGATTTCGGTCACAGTGGTCAAATCTCAACGGAGATTAGTCAGGTACGCAGGAGATAATAATAGTGCATAAATGTGTGAGCAAACACAGGTGAACTCTCTATTCGTTTACTCTCATATTCCGATGGGACGGCGATCCGACACGACCGGGTACAATCAGGCGCAGGACCAACAGCTTTACGTGCTTTCCGAGGCACGGGGGTGTCACACCACCAACTTCCAAACTCCAGACTGCTACTGAGAAATTCGTAATGGAAAAACAATAACACTTTGTTTGACCTGGGACTCTAACCCAGAAAGCTAACCAATAACGACCACGTAAAACACGTTTTCATCAATCATCTCACAAAAAAACAAACAGACAAAATATTTATCTTTCATTGGCGAATCGCAAATTCATCCATTTCGCTTGCAAACATCAAAAATCCAGCATATTCTCCGAACTGTTTATTCCATAAAGTGGACTATACTGAACATTCTGCAAGCAATTCTGAAATTATTGGCAACATGTGTGCAGTTTAAAAGCTCCTCGCAACCAGGCGCGACGCGACTTTGGTCGAACATTTTCTATAAAAACTTGACGTAAATTGTTCTACCGCTGTCGCGTCGCGCTATCGCGTCGCACCTGTCTGCTAGAGCCTTAAAGGTTGTTTCAGCCGCCAGAGATCACGCAAGCAATCAAATAGATTTATTCCCAGCGCAGCCATTGGCGCAAAATAGATAGTTGCAGAAGGTCAACTCCATAAAAAGAGCGACAACACAACGCACACAAACACGCGTCTATGTAAATTCAGGGATATTAATATTGCTGACCACAAACCTAAATTGTCCGTAAATTGCAATCACAGCTGTCATTATTTGATAGTTGTATGAAATGGCTATAACATGGAAAATTATCGTAGGGAGTCAATTTACTTAATAATTAATTGTTTGACATAATTTGGGATCGCCGTATTTACAACAGTTACACAAGGATCTATTGACGCGTGGCCAAAGTCGGAACTAACGCTGCCATCTTGTTTTTCAATGACAATTAACAGTGACAATTTCACGTATCTTTACCAACAAGCCCCCCCCCTCCCTCTCAATGCCATTCACTCTACGTGTCTATGTTGCTTGCGCCTGTTTTTGTTTCCTAAGAAATCGGAAACCGATCAAATAATAATTAACGGTTGCCCAAATACAGAGCGTTGTCAAATATTGGTGAAAATGACAGATTTTCATGACGGCCATTAGCGTATGTCGGAAGTCGGAACTGCTCTTCTAGGACACCGTAGTTTTATTGTAAGGAGCCTTCTGTACCTATCTATATTTTGACTTCTGCATAGTCAGTTGTCTGAGATAAACAACCAACTACTGTACTGTTTTGAGTTCCAATCCCACTTGGGAATCTGTTCTTTTACTCAGACATATTCAAATAGAAACAAAATGTAATGCATTACGTAGGTAGGTATATAAAGCTCGAGGTATGAATTTATGTTAATGTCTGAACTGAATTGATTAGAGATATTACTTAACCTTTAAATTTTCTGTCTGTGCTTGACATTAACATGTATAATGTACGAATTACGACATGTTTTCGTGTTAAACAATTCTCATGAAAATGGAATTGTAATTGTAAATAACACTCTAAAACTGAAATATTTATGCAATAAGCACAACTAAATACGTTATGTCTGATTTCCGATAAACAAATGATACACAGTAACAAACGCGTCGAATCTTATCACCCAACGAAATCTTCGCTCCTATTGGTCAATAATCGAGTGCCTACGGTACGCGCCAGTCGCCGGCGCCTCCTATTTTCTTTCTTGTCGCGACCTGTGCTACATCCACATAAGCATGAACATCCGCATTAATTAGTGCGGAAGCTCCGCAGTTGCGGATGCGGACGCCGATATCCGCAACATCCCTGGTCCTACCACGACAACTGATTTCCACACCACTTTTCAGTCACCGGAGCAACTTTCAGACTTCCTCTTATTATACTAATAATACCTATACTCATTTCTTATTCTATCTATTCGCGTAACTGCACACACTCGCCACTGATATCAAAAACCCAAAACCAATCTTACTATTTTAAATTCTGCTCAATAATCCCGAAACAAGTTAAACACAATGTGAGAAGATCCCGCTCGTTTGCGATTGCAACACGAGCGTGCTACAGCAACTGAACCTGCAACGCAAACGGACGCCCGCATATTCCGAACGAAAGCCTTTTACATTCGATTCATGCGGAATTCACCTAAAAGGAACTCGGTTGCAACGAAGTGCACATACCGAGTTCTTTAGCACACAATCTATGGATGCGCAAAGTTCGCAAGCACCAAACTTTGAATATGGAACGAAACTCAGTTCTACCTGCGCTATTCTCAATACAAACATTTAAGAACCAAGTTTCGACATAATTCAAATTTCGAGGTAAAATCAAAAATTGTACTATTTCAAATCAGGAATATAAATATTCAGGGACGTTTCCTTTGTACGCGAAACGTTTGGCTGAAATCCTTAAAATAATTAAAAAATACACAATAGCCTCATAAAACATGCAAAAACTTTTTACATTCAGTTATTCGTTTTTCAACGGCCAGTTTCGAAACAAAAAACTTGATAAATTAACTTTATAAACAAACGTACTCTCGTCGTTTTATTCGGTCTTCAAATCTGTTCATTCCCTTAATCGAGTGTCGTAAAAAAGTTTTCAAGTATTGACTTAATGGCTATAGTTCGATCGTAAAAAAAACGATTGTCACTGCTATTAAGCAGATAAATCTCGCACAAAATACCGGTTATAAATATTACCGGTTATAATTTATTTTAGTAGAACGGAATTAGGCCCGGGTAACACGAGGCTAGTTTTTGAAGCTAGGATAGCAAGCAAGTAATAACCTGGCTTACTATCCTGGCTTGGCACATGGTACAGTTGTTTACACGATGCTAGGAAATTTTAAGCCAGTAGCATTGCAGTGTCTTAGTCTATAGAGTTAAATTATTCGATTAGATACTAGCTTTGCCGGTCACATTAGACAAGCCATGATTAGTAAAATCGGCGATAAAGGGCGCTAATAGAGAAAAAATAGAACCCCATCGTATTAAACTAACACACTAGCTTACTATCTTTCTCACTAGCTTACTAGCCTTAAAATTCACTGGCGGCATCTACATCGCCACGTGCGAACTACGAATCACACTGACGTCACGCGAAATCCTGCATCGCGCAATCAAAGTTTACCGCGCGATCAGCATATATATGACTTCCCGACATCAATCGTTGGGCAGTTGCCCACCAGACACGACACCCGTCTGGATCCTCCCTTTTCGATAGAGGATGAGTGAACTTTACACCCAATTATTTGTTCCTCTATAATCCTATACGGGAAAGGATAGTTTTCACGAAACCAGAGTGACTAGAGCTTTTTTTTGGGTGGAAAATTATAATATAACTTCTCCCGCTCTGGGCGGAGCAGGAGGGCGTGCCAGACTCTTACTGACTAAAACCCACCCGTGTTCCTTCAGTTGCCTGTTCGTTGCCAGGGCCCATGGCAGAGAGTGACTAGCTTACTAGCACAATCTTGCTGTTCTAGCTTCAAAAACTAGCCTCGTGTAACCCGGGCATTAAAGCTTGGCTTTAGTCGAAACTAACATAGTAATTTGTGTCTCCATTGAAACTGCTAACACAGCGGAGCTCTGTAAATTGTAAAGCCAAAGCAAGTTATTAAATCCGTGTACACACAAAGATTCCAATAACCCCGGGCATCCAATGTTCAAGATGCATTTGTTTGAGAAAGCAAAGTTCTTAAGAGTCTATAATACTTACCTCAAATTGATGATGAATTGTTGCATGATCCTCCGTTATATCGAAAATACTGCAACATTAATTCTGAAATAAATATAAAATGTTGCCCATGGGCGTGTGACCGGCCGTATTTTTTTTAATAAATATCGAAAATTAACTTTAAAAGGGGGGGGTCGGCATGGGCGGCATTGTATAGGATGTTTGACGAAAACACGATTCCATAAAAATTTCTCGATAAAAAAAATACAAAGTTCCATCCAAACCGAACAATAAACCGCTAGTATTAAAAAAATACTTCAAATTAGATCATGAAAGAAGTCACAATTTATTTTTAATTCCGGTATTATCACAATAAAAGGAAATTACCTCAACTATCGGCACCTTGGAGCTGAGGATTGTCCGACTAGGTATTGTTATGAGGATTTGCGGCTGAGCTATTATGGACTCTTGAATAGAATAAATAATCTATTCCTCAGTATATCTTCTAAGTTAAATAAACATAGCCATTTCTTAATTAAATGATTGAATAATTAAATTAAATGGTAACTCCGTTTATTAGTCAATTGTTTAATTAACAACTTAAAATGGCAATTTTGCGGAAAGGCTCTCTAGTGGCGCCCGTGAAAAGACGAGCGAAGTAAGCGAAAGCTTTTTGTTATGAGGACAGATGGCCCGGTACTTAAGTACCACGGTACTTACGTTATATAAGTAAATAAATCCATAACATATCCGGCCATATTTTATAACATAACATAATATCACGCCTTGTTTCCCTAAAGGGTTGGGCAGAGGTGTACCTGTACCAAGTACACCCAGATTTCGCCAGTTATGTTTAAGTCCCATGTAATAGTCCATGTGTGTTTGTGTCCCATTGTGACATTGAGAGGGAGCGCAGGGCTCTATAGACCAGGGTAGAAGCCTTTAAAAATAATAAAAAGTGAAAAAAAAAAATAGTAGGATGAAACCCATTAGAAATGGTGGAAATATTATAAAAATGAAAGGAAAAATAATATACGGGCGATCTGAGGTCGGGAAGGGGATGGGGGTGAGTTTTTAAGGGTAAAAAACGGTTTTTCTCGATTTCCGGCAAAACTAAAAGTCCTATCGAAAAAAGTCAAATGGCAAAGTTGTAGGTAATAAAAAGATCTAAAACTTTTGTATTTACACTTTTTTCACATAACCTCAAAATTTATGTGAAAAATTCAAAAAACCAAGTTTTTGGTTTTTTATTTTTATCTTTTACAAAAAAAAAATTTTTTTAACGAAACTTGGTGAAAACTTACCTTTTATAATATTCCCCTCCTTTTCTAATGGGTTTCATCCTACTATTATTTTTTTTGGTTTTAAAAATGATCGACCCTGGTCTACTAGCGGTCAGGGGTAATATGTTGGCACGAAGATTTGCACGGTGTACAGACCAAGATAAGATAACGCTTTTTAAAGCTTATTGTCAGCAACAAGCTTTAAAAAGCAGTAGGTAGTAGGTATTATTAGTATAATAACACTTTGCCCGACCCGGAAATCGAACCCTCATGCTCAGCAGTAGCGCTTACGACCACTAGACCACCGAGGCAGCCATATTTCATCTTATATGGTTTGGTAATAGGGAAAGAATGAGATCCATCTATATAAAACTAACAACATAAAAAACCGGCCAAGTACGTGTCGGACCACGCACGATGAAGGGTTCCGTAGTTGCGGATGAGATTTATCCCAAGAACAAACTTAACACGTAGTTGAAAATCATTTTCTCCCATCGCCTTCTTAGCTGTGATAGTTTTCCTTTTAATTTCGTTGTATAGGTATACTACTGCTGCGATTTTTTTCACAAATCCAAGTACAACCATTTAGCTGGCAGGGGGAGGGGACACTTGAGTCTAACAAAAATTTGCACTTTAAAGCTTAATATTTCGAGAACGGATCTCTGAATTGAAAAATAATTTTCACACACCTTCAATATTTTTGAAAGTCCTTTCCAATGACACCCCGCTCTGTGGGATAGACGATTTTTTTTTGCACCACTTTGTCGACGTGATTAATATGTATACCCATGCCAAATTACAGCTTTCTAGTACTAACCGTCTCTGAGCTAAGCCGTGGACAGACAAACAGTCAGACGGACATGGCGAAACTATAAAGGTTCCTTGTTTACTACGGAACCCTAAAAACATACTATAACATATTTTGCTCTGCATCCCTAGTTAATATTCTCTTACTCGGTACACTCTGGCACATTCAACAGATATCCTATACCTACCTGACACACCACACTCAAATCTCTAACCACTATTAATGTCCTAAAATCCGCAAAGCTTAATTTCTTTGCACGTTCGTGGTCCCTCGGAAAGTCGTTTCGGCAAAGTAATTGCTTATGAGTGGAAGCGGATAAACGAAACGAGTTCCACTCTACCGGGGCTCGTAAAATGGACTCAGGGGCTTGCATTTAATTAATACAACTACTAGAACTACGTGAGAGCACATCGACTGAAATGGAATCATTCCTTTTGACCGCCGAACTGACTCTTCTCGTCGAAAAATTACCCAAATTACCACGTCCGCATCAGCGTTTTACCGACCCAAGGCTAAATGGAATTGCACTTCATGAATTCGGTAACTCTTTCCGAACGTTCCAACTTTCCGGATCGACGGTACACGTTTCAACGTATAGATGAGTCTTTTAACTCAATGTAAATGGCCCCTTTGAATTTTTTAGATTAAGTACAGACGGGAACAGATGATACTTTGCCACGGAAGTGTTTCCTGTAATTACTCCGATCTACTTCAGTTACTAATAGTACGGGACGGGGCTATGGCAAAGGAAAAAGTTAAGGTCAATAGTCTTTAATTTAAAGACAGAACAAAAGGGACACCAATAATAGAAGAGACAAGAGCACGATTACAGAACGACGAAGTAGCAGCAACTTTAGATATTACAGAGCTGTTAGACTATAGTTGTAGTATGTCTGTATCATTTAAGTGAGTACAGCTCAGCGTTTGCTCTAAATCTAATTAGGTCTCGAAATAATATGACAAAACAGAGGTTCGTATTCCAAAATAATCCCCACAAACAACAAATTCAATTGCTATAAAAATTTGATCACGTATTTGGTTTGTGACTATTGCAGTCAAATAATTTGATCAACGTATTTCAACCATATTGTGTGCGCTGAACAAGCGAGCTAAACTTAAATGCTTTTCCAATGTTTTCGTACCATCCTCTCTAGATGAATCCTTACTTTTTTTCTTGGGTCGTTGTCGGTATGCAAATTGCGAATTCATTAAATGATTGTACGTCCGTCTGAAGTTTTCGTATTTTTTTTTTTTTCTTTCGAGCTTGTTAAGAGTCTCTTGTCTGCTAAGTTTAATAGAAGCGTTTAGATGCTCTCATAATGAAACAGCTCATGTTTTGTTTACTTTTAAAGTTTATTTTTAGAACCATTATTGAGTTTCTTTTGGAGTTACTTGAGATTAAGAGCGTTATTAATTGTATTTGAAGCAGTGATAGCCTAGTAGTGGTGTGACCGTCAGACTGCCAAGTCATAGGTCTCGAGTTCGAACCAGGGCTCGGAAACGTTATATAAAATAACGTTTTTAAAACGTCTCTAATAGTTCTCGTTCTTCTTTGTACAACATTTTGTTCGGAACGAAAACGAAATGAGAACATTTTCAAAAACCGGTTTATTCCGCAGGACGTAAACGCGCACGGTACTTGCGCCGACAAGGATGAACTTGTTTAGTTAAATTGTACCTTATCTTCATTTTATAACTTCATTTATTCCAATGCATTTGCTGCTTACGTATTGATTAGGGTTGTGTTGCGAATTTCCTATCGATCAACCCAATAATGATTAAAAACGGTTAAAAACGTTTTATTAACCGAGAACGAATTAAATTTTATTCTTCTTCAAAAACGTTTTAATAACGTTCCGTTCGAACGTAACCGAAACAATTCGTTCTTTAGGTTTTTAAGACGATAACGTTTCGAAAAATATACCGTTATCCGAGCCCTGGTTCGAACCCAAGCCACGCACCTCAGACTTTTCGGATTCATGTGCGTATGGTATAATTATCACTTGCTTCAAAAACGGTGAAGGAAAACATCGTGAGGAAACCATACATGCCTGAGAGATATTTCTAGACGGCATGTGAAGCCAAGTCAGAGGCCTATGGGTGGCTTAAAAAAACTCGGATCCTAGGTTAAGTAGGTCTTTTTCGTACGCTTAGTGACTACTAAGCACACGAAAAAGAAAGAAGATTTTATTTGAAAACTTTATTGTCTAAATAAGCGATGTTTGATGAACTGTCATCATTTTCTTATTACTGAACAATTTTATGTGTTTCTTTTGCATTTTATTATTAGCATATTTTTTTTAGGCCTACTAGGATACCAACCAAATAAGACCCTATAAAATAAACAAGAATTCAGAATTCCTAAAAACCGCATTTTTCTGAAGGGTTCTGGGATTTTTTACATCTTAACATGTAATTCCACGAAATACGTACCATAAGATAACGAATGTTGAAATTTTATTTTAATAACTGTAGTTAGTTTTAGATCTATAGTGCATACATCAAGGCTAAGCAAGAATGCTAACGGTACCCCACTGGCTTAGCTACCTTCATTTATCTTTAGTAACATCACCAACAAAAAAACAAACAAAAAGAAGATTTTTTATTACATTCAATTGTACAAAAAACACTTATCTAAAACACTATGCAACGTTACAACCAAGGGAAAGAGTGTTTTCGATGATCTCTGGCACCAAAAGTAAGATTTAACTTGTGTTTAGGGTACCAACGTCCTCGTCTATAATTTGAACAACAAACGCTCTATTATTTCCAATGAACGATGAGCAAAGTTTTTAATAAAACGATTTAATAGTACTTTTTATTTATTGGGATGAGTTAAATTCCCCAATTTAGTACCTAACGTGGCATAATTCAAAACCACAAGCCAGAATGGATTATACGATTGATTAGTTAACAGTATTGCGATATTGTTAAAGGTTGATAACTTACAACTGATCATCATCATCATTTCAGTCAACTTTTTCAGAGCTTCCTCTGCCCTTACTACGTTGCTGTGCCCGACAGGGTCCAAAATTATCCCATATAATTTTAACTTACCACGTAGGTACTTAAGTACATATTGTGGAATGCAAATAAAGTATTGAGCCGAAAGACGTCCACTGCTGGACATAGACCTCCCCTCCAAGCACCACCTCTTCGACCAGATCTATGCTTCTCGCATCCAGCGGATTCCTGCGGCCTTCACCTCCGTCCACCTTGACATGGTGACCTTCCAACGCTGCGTCTTCCGGTACGCGGTCACCACTCTAGAACCTGTCGGCCCCATCGGCCATTTGTACTGCGAGCAATGGCAACTTATCATACATGCATCGAATTAATATTAAGAAATATTAATACACATTTGTCTTTTTCCTTTTTCGTTCTCACATAACTACGATTACTCACGTCCAAACTATAGCGTCGAACAAAACGTGCAGCGGCGACAGGCAAGCAGCAGAATACCCCAGAAATATTACATTTAAAAAGAAAACGCTGAAGTGTCGCTGTTATTGCATGAATACTAAACGAGAGCCGACTAGAATATAAGCTAATACTGAAAAATAATCATTTCCTATTGGAAATTCCTGCGTCTGAAATGTTGGAAGCTGTTCAAACCGTCACATCACTCCGTGAAATTGCATATCTCGTCTAATTTGTATTCTAGAACATTTGCCGTCAAGTATTATTTGTTCATAAGACGTTTCTGTGGATTCCGTCCTGTGGATGTTTTAATGATTTCTGGCTGAAATGCTCCGTTTTTGTTTTTACAAATCAATGTCTTTCACTCGCTGCACCAGGTGGTTTTGTTTTTAGGGTTCCGTAGTTAACAAGGAACCCTTATACGTTCGCCATGTCCGTCCGTCTGTCTGCCTGTCCGTGGCTTAGCTCAGAGACTATTAGTACTAAAAACCTGTAATTTGGCAAAGGTATACGTATTAATCACGCCAAAGTGGTAAAATAATGTCATGAAAAAAAATACTTTTTATAGTGTACCTCCCCTACCCGTAAAGTGGGGATGTTTTTTTCTCGTCTATACCATGGTATGGGGTGTCGATGGAAAGGTCGTTCAAAAATAGTGAGTGGAGTAAGTGAAAACCATTTTTGGATTAAGGGATCCGTTTGCGAAATATTAAGCTTTTAACTGAAATGTTTTGTTAGAGTCAACTGTCGTCGTCCCTGCCAGCTAAATGATTGTACTTGGATTTGTGAAAAAAAATACAGCAGTAGTATATATAACGAGTAATAACCGACCAACTTAAATTTGCAGTTTGATAAACATGATCTCCCCATACCTACATTCCGTATGGGAGAAAATGTTTTTCAACTACAATGTTAAGTTTGTTCTTGGGATAAATTCATCCCAACTACGGAACCCTTCATTGTGCGTGGTCCGACATGCACCTTCCAAATTTTTGTTAGAGTCAAGTGTGTGTGTGTGTGTGTGTGTGTCCCTGCCAGCTAAATGATTAGTATTGGATATGTGAAAATATATATAACGAAATTAAAAGGAAAACTATCACAGCTAAGTAGGCTCTACAAGTTAACGAGTAATAATCGACCAACTTACATTTGCAGTTGTAAAAACATGTTCTCCCATACATTCCATAAGGGAGAACATGTCTTTCAACTACAATGTTAAGTTTGTTCTTGGGATAAATTCATCCCAACTAAGGAACCCTTCATTGTGCGTGGTCCGACACGCACTTGGCCGGTTTTAATTTTTAAGGAAATAGCGGCTATGCTGCTGTTCTCAGATTGCTCTTAGAATATAATGTATAACTGATTTTCTTTTGGTTTTGATATGTATAAGAAGATCTTGCCGGGTGTTAGAAAATCTTACTTATGCTCGGTCACTATATACAATAACGAATCGTTTTGTTTACCAATGGTAGCAATTTTATATACTATAAAATACTACTAAACGAGATATATATGTATACTAGCTGCCCGCCCCGGCTTCGCTCGAGTAGCACTAAGTACTTATCTACGGCGCACCTACCCTACCTACCCTACCTACCCTACCTACCCTACCTACCCTACCTACCCTAACTACCCTACCTACCCTACCTACCCTACCTACCCTACCTACCCTACCTACCATACCTACCCTACCTACCCTACCTACCCTACCTACCCTACCTACCCTACCTACCCTACCTACCCTACCTACCCTACCTACCCTACCTACCCTACCTACCCTACCTACCCTACCTACCCTACCTACCCTACCTACCCTACCTACCCTACCTACCCTACCTACCCTACCTACCCTACCTACCCTACCTACCCTACCTACCCTACCTACCCAACCTACCCTACCTACCCTACCTACCCTACCTACCCTACCTACCCTACCTACCCTACCTACCCTACCTACCCTACCTACCCTACCTACCCTACCTACCCTACCTACCCTACCTACCCTACCTACCCTACCTACCCTACCTACCCTACCTACCCTACCTACCCTACCTACCCTACCTACCCTACCTACCCTACCTACCCTACCTACCCTACCTACCCTACCTACCCTACCTACCCTACCTACCCTACCTACCCTACCTACCCTACCTACCCTACCTACCCTACCTACCCTACCTACCCTACCTACCCTACCTACCCTACCTACCCTACCTACCCTACCTACCCTACCTACCCTACCTACCCTACCTACCCTACCTACCCTACCTACCCTACCTACCCTACCTACCCTACCTACCCTACCTACCCTACCTACCCTACCTACCCTACCTACCCTACCTACCCTACCTACCCTACCTACCCTACCTACCCTACCTACCCTACCTACCCTACCTACCCTACCTACCCTACCTACCCTACCTACCCTACCTACCCTACCTACCCTACCTACCCTACCTACCCTACCTACCCTACCTACCCTACCTACCCTACCTACCCTACCTACCCTACCTACCCTACCTACCCTACCTACCCTACCTACCCTACCTACCCTACCTACCCTACCTACCCTACCTACCCTACCTACCCTACCTACCCTACCTACCCTACCTACCCTACCTACCCTACCTACCCTACCTACCCTACCTACCCTACCTACCCTACCTACCCTACCTACCCTACCTACCCTACCTACCCTACCTACCCTACCTACCCTACCTACCCTACCTACCCTACCTACCCTACCTACCCTACCTACCCTACCTACCCTACCTACCCTACCTACCCTACCTACCCTACCTACCCTACCTACCCTACCTACCCTACCTACCCTACCTACCCTACCTACCCTACCTACCCTACCTACCCTACCTACCCTACCTACCCTACCTACCCTACCTACCCTACCTACCCTACCTACCCTACCTACCCTACCTACCCTACCTACCCTACCTACCCTACCTACCCTACCTACCCTATTTTTCTCGCCGTAAAAACCATCCTTGAACTTCAACGAACATTAAAAAAAAAGAATTGGCCAAATTGGTCCAGGCGTTGTTGAGTTATGCGCTTACCAACACATTTTGCGATTCATTTTTATATTATAGAAGATATAGATGTAAAAACGTTCCCGAAAACGTCTCTAATGATTTCGATTGAAGTTGCATTATAGAGGTTACGGGGGCGAAAATCGATTTAGCTAGGTCTCATATCTGGGAAAATTCGTTTTCTCAGTATTTTCACTCGAGGAAAGCTCGGTCGCCCAAAGTTAAGAACAAGATGGCTACCTTAGAATAATGACGTAGCAGCATGGAATTAGTAAGTACCTACTATCATGGCAGCATGGAATTAGTAAGTACCTACTATCATGGCACATGGAATTAGTATGTACCTACTAAAATGGCAGCATGGAATTAGTAAGTACCTACTATCATGGCAGCATGGAATTAGTAAGTACCTACTATCATGGCAGCATGTAATTAGTATTAACTATCCTGTACTATTAAATGAGCATTCTCTATTTTCACCAGACAGAGCTCGGTCGCCCAGGGGTACTCTATATAAATAGATTTATAAGCAAATTTAACAATAACGGTCCGTAAATTATAGGATTCGGCCATTACTACATTTCCTGTGGTCTGTTCAACCGGACTACAATCATAAATAATGCTTCGTATCGTGCAAAAAAGTCAAAACAAAACTACACTAAACATGAATTTGAGTGCCAAATACAGCACTCGGCTGTTAAAATGACACATCAAGACTTAGAATGAAATTGTCGTGTACATAAGAGTGACAAAGACAACGTATTTACATCGTTCCCAACCTTTTAACATACGCGCCCCGCTAACCCCACGTTCGCACGGACGCAAAAATATCGCGGCGAGATTTTATCGCGCACTGGATTTTCAACTGTCGGTGTTTTTTTTTTTTTTTTTTTGGGGATGGGAAATTATCAAATAACTTCTCCCGCTCTGGGTGGAGCGGGAGGGCGTGTCAGACTTTTACTGACTAAAACCCACCCGTGTTCCTTCCGTTGCCTGTGTGCCGAGGTCGCGATATCCCTTTCAGACAAACCCGCAACCCCGGCAGGCATTGGCCCTTCCGGACCCCGTCAGTTGGTGCTGACATCTCTATGAGGCGCGCGTGGAACACAACGCGCCGTCGACCCGGGCCTGGTCCCTATCGAACGGCGAGCTACCCATTGCTCACCGTCCGCAAGCCCGCGCCTACGGTGGCTGGAAGTCGGCTCTCGACTCCCGACGCCCGGGGCGTCTCGCGGGGACTCTCGGTGTTAAGCCGAGCATTAAGAATCCAACCGACTGCACCCAGCGCGTTGAAAAAACACACTGTTGGATTTTCAACTCTCGGCGCTAAGTAAAGCGTTGAAAATCCAGTGCGCGAAAAATATTCGCCGCGGGGAAAAATCACTCGTGCGTGGGCATCACATGGGCTAACTTTCTTTTAAAATCACTACGCCCCCGACTTATTTTGGCGAGTTATACAGAAAAACACAAACATGAATTATGCGAACGCATAATGTAAGAGCCTGGAATATTTATTTTTAAAATAGCTAACTTTTGGATCCCCCCGATCACACTCTACGCTCGTCAAGGGGGGCGCGCCCCACCGGTTGGGAACCCATGCCTACAAAGTTGTTTTTTTTCCGGGTAGACTGTATAATGCTATTTACCCACAAACAAAAACCAGCCCATCCTTTGGGAAGAAAATAAGTGATGAAGTTGTTAATACCCAGTCGACCGGAAAAAAAGTGTATCAATCAAATGGAGTGGTCTGGAGTATGTGCGCGAAGTTTTACGGATACAAAGGTAACAGGATCATCCGGTGTTCGTTTGCAATAGGATTTGTGACTGTTAGGCCCGTCGTCCACGACGCTACTCAAAACGATTAGGTGTTAAGACACCTAATCTTAGGCGCTTTAGTAAGCTAATGCGCCTTATTGGATTTGGATTTTGGATTTCGTCCGGTGAACCTTGTGCGAAGTGGACGTGTGTCGATCATCTTAAGAAATTTACCGTCTAAATTCTGTGATTGGTTGAAGTTAGTTAAATCCAATTCCTTGTCACTCTTTAAGTGTTTTTACCTGCCGGCTACTCCCACTGGGCGGTCCTAGAAGGGGACGCAACTATTTTTTGTAATTGCTGCTCGAAATATAATCCCAAAAGTGATTGAGAATTGGCTGGATTTGAACCGTCGACGCCCCGGCGCAGTGGAGACCAAGACTAGCGCGTAACCAACGCGCCACCGAGCAAGTTGCGACAGGCTCTCAAATACCGGTGCGCTACGCGCTACTGACGTCACGCTCGCCTACGACCGACGGTTAGTAGTGCTACGAGCCTACGAGTTTGCCTACGAACACTGCATCGGCTACGAGTGCTACGACACTTGTCCTGTGCGTGCTACAAAGATTGAAGTGGATAGTTTACCGGTTGCCTTGTGGGCCAGGTGATTGAATTATCATAAATTTTATTGGCAGCCACCTATTATGGCTGGAGTACAGCATTCACCTCCTAATATGCCTAAATCACAAGTCAATACTCCGGGCCTGACTCAGACCCAATCCGAACCTGACATTAACTCGGCCGTCAAGATTAGCGATTATGTAAATGTTAATAGGAACAAGCGGCCACGCCAAGGGAATTCCCCACAAGGTGGGATTGAGTTTAGCCCGCTAGATGCAGACAAGAATAATCAAGATATATCGTGTACGTTGACTGAACAGACTACCCTAATGGCCACATTATTGAAAGATGTCGCTGAAATTAAGGGCCAAAATAATCAAATTAAGGCGTCCAATGCTCAAATTCGAGTGACTAATGAAGAGATCATGAAATCAATGTCCTTTATGAACTCACAATTCGAAGATATGAAAAAAGAGATCGAGGAATTAAGAAAAGATCGCCGGATTCAACAAAATTACATTGAGAATCTGGAAAAGAAAATACTAGACCTACAACATAGGTCACGCTCGTCTGCGATTGAAATCCGAAATATCCCGCAGGACAATTCCGAAACCTTTACCAGCCTGATAAAAACGGTGGGTAAGATTGGAAACGTGGTTGGGCTACCTATCCCGGAATCAGATATTCGTGATATTTATCGGCTTCCTGGTAAATCTACCAGTCCTACCGTTCCGCGCCCGATTATTGCGGAGTTCACAAAGGTGCAAACAAAACAGGCAATTATATCTGCTACTCGATCGTTTAATAAAGTAAAAGGGAAGGAAGAAAAATTAAACACCGCACTCATCGGTATACCAGGTGAGCCCCAGCCGTTTTACATCGCCGAACAACTCCCCGCTACGACTAAAAAGCTGTTTTATCAAGCTCGAGAGTTTGCTAAAAGTAAAGTCTACAAATACTGCTGGATATCCAACGGTAATATCTTCCTGCGCAAACAAGAAGGAGACAAACAAATTATAATCCATTCGGACAAATGTCTTCAAGATCTTGGAAACACAAACATTTGACTATTTTTATTGTATTTTTCAGTAATGTATAGTTTTAAAATAATTATCTTTCTCTACTTTATACATATAAGAGATCACCAATTCTCACCTCACATTCTTTCAGCCATACTCCACAAAAAAACACGAAACCCAAAACACAATAATAATATACTTCTTCACTGTGACACACTCACAACGACACATCTAATCTCCATAGAGCGATGCACCATTCATTTAGGCTCCAAACATGTCCCAACTATTCACATACATATATCTATTCCACTTTTTGGTTATGCTGCTAAGTCCAAATGGCTATTATAAATAATATAAATGACGAGCTTGATCAAATAAATTTTAATTCTTTTGTCTGTAGTCCAGAGGAATGTTTGAAATATTTCAATATTTCCAATGGCAATATTACCCTGTTACACATAAATATACGTAGTGTGAACAAAAACTTTAGCCAGCTCCAAGTACTACTAACTTCGACTAAAATTGACTTTGACATTGTCGTCTTAACCGAATGTTGGCTTAGCAAAACTACTTATCTACCAGCATTGGATGGTTTTGTGTTGCACTCGACAGGTATCAATGCAAATCAGAATGATGGCGTCATGATTTACACGAAACTAAGCCTACATAGCTACGTATGGGAACCGGAATTCAAGGGTGGAAATTGTCTCGTATGTCAAATAGACAAAAACCTTGCCGTGGTTGCTGTGTACCGTTCTCCATCATTCAATTCAAAGGACAATTTCGACAATTTCATAACTAGCCTGAATAATGTCTATGACGGCCTATCTTCATGCCCTAATATCGCCATTGTAGGTGATTTAAATATTGATATTAGACCAGAAAACAGGGATGTCCGTAGTTTTGACTACTTAACTCTAAATGCTACTCACGGGCTCATGCCAACCCATCTTTTTCCCACTAGGTTAGAACATTGTTTAGACCACATACTGCTAAAGTCTAACCTTTCATCAACTACAATTGTTTTGGATTCGTTTATAACAGATCATAAAGCCGTCCTACTTAATATTGCAAAAGCCAACCCACAACGGAAAACCTGTTACTACAACACTCGCATAAATCACGAAGCTGTTATGTTGGAGTTAGAAGAGGTCGATTTTGCAAGTATATACCAAATAGATGACGTTAATGCATGCATGAATGAATTCATAAATATAATAAAATCAGCCATATCGAAACATTCGCAGATAATAAAAATTCCACGAAAAAAAAGGATTATTAAACCATGGATAACACCTGGTTTGCTAAAATGTATACAAAATCGTGACAAGATGCACATGAACTCAAAAAAGACACCAGACAACCTGATTTTTAAAACTACCTACGTTCGGTACCGAAATTTTTGTAATGATTTACTTAAAAAATTAAAAAATTCATATGAGCAGAGCGAATTACAAAAAGCTAGTAAGAACCCGAAAAATTTGTGGAAAACAATAAAACAAATAACTAACACATGTAAAACGCACGTCAGTCCTTCTGAGCTGTTGGAAATACGAGACAATCCGAAATCCTCCGTAAACGAAGTGTGTCACTTTTTTGGTACAATGGGGGAAAACCTGGCAGCAGACATAATATCACAGAACCTAGGTCCGTCATCCCCAGCTAGTAGTATGGCCCCCTTTATCGGGAACACCCCTCAACACTCCACATTAAATTCTCCTGCCGTTCTGGACGTCGACGAAGCTGAGGTAGAATCAATTATCCTTCAATTACGGAATGACTGTGCAGTGGGTTGGGATGGAATACCATCTTCTATTCTAAAAAGCTGCCGACATGTATTGCTACAACCACTAACCTACCTCTGCAACCGCTGCCTGAAGATTGGAGTTTTTCCCGATGCCCTAAAAAAGGCAATCGTTCATCCTATTTACAAGGGGGGAAGTAGAAACTGTGTCAATAATTACAGGCCAATATCTGTTCTGCCAGCGCTATCGAAAATTCTTGAGAAGATTCTCAATAAGTGTTTACGCAGCTTCCTTAACAAAAACCAGATCATTGCTGACAACCAGTATGGATTCCGTCCTGGGCTGTCAACAGAAGATGCTGTACTGGATTTCACGCAAACGGTTGCTAAATGTTTGGATCAAAAGATAAAATGCCTAGGTATTTTCCTAGACCTTTCCAAAGCATTTGACACAGTTTCTATTCCCTTACTTACCTCTAAGTTGGAGCTTCTCGGTGTACGTGGCATATTACTAGATATTTTTAAAGATTACCTCAGAAATCGTACTCAATGTGTCAAAATTGATACGTACCTTAGCGACGAGGAATTAGTGTCATATGGCGTTCCTCAAGGAAGTATCCTGGGTCCAACATTATTCCTTATTTACGTCAACGATCTGTGCAGAATGAGTCTCCCAGACTGTAATATATATGCGTATGCAGATGACACTGCTATTCTCGTGCAGGGACTTACGTGGGATATAGTCAAAACAAAAGCAGAAATGGTTCTGGCTCAAGTAATGGAATGGCTCAACTCAAATCTACTTACACTTAACCTACAAAAAACCACCTACATTCCTTTTGCAATACGTCGTAACACTGCACCGACAAATACCTTTAATTTAACTGCTCACACATGCTCAAACTCCTTAGGACCCTGTACTTGCCCTACACTCACTAGAACTGACAGTGTAAAGTATTTGGGAGTGCAGATAGACGACGGTTTACGGTGGGATAAACAAATTGATGCCCTCACTACCAGAACAATGCGCCTGATACACATTTTCAAGTCTCTCAGACAGTCGGCTAATGCTGACACTTTGAAAATCGTGTACTACGCTCTATGTCAATCGGTCATTGGCTATTGTATCGCTGTTTGGGGCGGTGCAGCAAAGACTATCCTTCTGAGAGTTGAGAGAGCACAGAGAGCTATTCTAAAAGTCATGACAAAAAAACCCTATAGATACCCAACTACTGAACTCTACTCTGATTGCAAAGTTCTTTCGGTTCGTCAACTCTTTGTGCTTAAATCGACTCTTAGAAAACACAGCAGTCTTCCTAAGTCCGACCCAAACAAACGAACATTTGTTATCCCGGGTACTCAGCACAAAACTTCTTTCGCTAAACGCCAGTTTTATACCCTAAGTGGGCACATTTACGAGAAAGTTCATAAACATATAAAAATTATAGATTTAAATTCACACACATTAAAAAAAACATTAACAGAGTGGCTACTACAGAAGGACTACACATACACGGAGTCTTTACTCACTTACATCGCCTAAATGAAAAAACGCACACTTACAAACATATTCACACATACATCCACACACATTCACCCTATATTCATCCACACATACAAACCCACAACAAGCACATAACACATCACACCACTACACATCCCCTCCACATTTTACTCATACACGCACAACTATTACTGCTGTCAAGTTTAAAAGGTAGATCGACACTGTCCACTGTTGTATAAAAATGGTGAATTTATAAGCTAGACACTGTCTCTTAAAATACAGGATAGCCTAGTTTAAGAGGCAGGGTTACATATTATGTACAGAATTTTTTTGCAACACACTGTAATGCCTAGAATAAGTCTACCCACTTGTTATATCTACTTGTGTACATTCTGTAACTATTTTGGTAAATAAACTTTATTATTATTATTATTTATTATTATTATTATTCACCATCCATCTTGCTGGACGTCCCGCCAAGGTCACGCACGATTCCCGACGCAAACGACAGTCTTGACGTACGTCAATTATTATTATTATTAATTGCTTGCTGGACCGCGAGCGCCGTGCAGATGGATAGTGAAAAGCGGGCGTACGTCAGACGGATCGAGCATCGTGCGTGCTGGACGTATATAGACTTGCTGTACAGCAGATTCAGCAAGTATTTCCATTTTATTTTGGCATTGAATTAGGGAATTTCGGTGTAAAATTGAGAAAAATAACCCCAATTTGGCAACATTGACCGCCTTGAGCGGACGTAAGGCACGTTGGAATCCGCTGAATGCGCGCACGATAGTGTGCTTGCTACGTCCAGCTCCGCGGCCTTAGCGGGACGTACAGCAAGATGGATGGTGAATAAGGCGCTTAATACGTTATTAATTTGGTTGCGTCATGTATGCTAGATTACATTCGAACGCAATGTGAATTTTTACTGAATAAATAAATTGAAATTGTATGTACCGCCATTGAAATAATAGTGCTGTTAATTTACATACATACATAAACTAACTCCTTACCATGGGTCTAGGCAGATACTCCTTTTGCCTCGTTTACGTTCATAAATCGAGTCATACACATTCGCCGGTTGCGAGTACTACGCTCCTGACCTTTCTGAAGAACATCAATATGTCTCTAAAATGTCGTCGTAGGTGTTATTAGTTTACATTATTAAAAAAAACAAAGAAAAAAGTATGCATAAAAAAATACAAAGCTAATTAATAGCAAGTTTTACAGGCTAGAACATCTTTATAAACATACAGGCTGTCCCTGGAAGTATGGATCAAATCGAATAGGAGCGTGGGCAAGGTCTTTTCCAAACTTTTAAGCCTGAGAATGTCGGTGCAAATTTCTACGGTTCATAAGCTATGACCAATTTTGTTTCTTTCAACCACTTCGCATAGTGGTAAAGGAAAAAAAAGTATATCTAGGTACACAATTTTTTTTTTCAGGATTTTTACAATAGTGGGCCTCTCCTGTTGTAATACTTTTACGCAACTCAAAAACATGTGTTCAATAAGAAAACACATTTACTGCAAAAGCTTCGGTCTGGCAAAAATTTTACTCAATTTTCGAGCGATTCTCAAGAGAAAACGTTACACTAGCGAAAGTTGACCATTTGCATTAAAGACTACTAGCACAAGTCAAAGAGATTCTTTGGAGGTATGAATTACTGGGATATTCTTATTAGTTTGAAACTTTTTCTAGTGGTTATAAACTTATTACAACAGGAGGTAAACTAGTGCTGAGACATTCTGGCTAGTCATTGGTGATTGTAAAACGTTACTTTACATGGCGTCGTGGACGATGGGCCTTATGGTACGATGTAAAGCTTTGCCCACAGGGTGTCCAGAATATTACGATTCAATTTTGACTATATCGAGTACCTACACTATTTTGCCAACGCCAATTTTAAATAAAATAAACATAATCTGCGATATTTCAATTACCAGCGATTTAGATTGACTGCTTACGACTGCCTACTATGTAGATACCACCATAAGTATATCCAATTCGGTTTAGTACATTTAAAGTTTTAGTCTCAGATCTTGAGGGCAGACGAGCTATTTTTATTTAAATAATTGGTTTAATCACACTTCACACCAAATGACGTCACATTTCCATCAAGACTCAATCTTCACTGGACAGCACCCTTCATTCAGTGATGAAGTGCATCGAAGATTGGCAACACAAGCTGCCAAGTGTCATGTCAACTGTCCACCAGCAAGAGTACGTCATCAGTATATTAGGAGCTGTCGAAGACATCGGACGTGTGCCTGACATCCTAACTTACCTTGTCTTTATATTTTGTCAGTAAAATTATTTCAAGAAGCAACAGCCCAAATAACATAATATTTTATTAAACAATAAAACGCAGTTCGAGGAAATCAAAATGAACGAAATTGTAATATTATGTATTCTATAAATTTCCACAAAAACAATAATAAGGAAAAATAATTAATTGCTTCTACGTAATAGAGTCTTCCGATAATTTCACGTTACAAAATAATTTATTTTTGATGATCTTGTATCCGACATTATTTCCTTCTTCTTGAGTAGGTAGACAAGGGCTTCGTTTAAAATTAAATTTTCCCAGTTTTGTAACAATATCAATAAACCTATGTAAAATGTCTACTTTTAGATCTGTAAATTTGATGGCGCACTTAATAAAAAGTTTTGGGATTGGGTGGAGCTCGTGGCTAAGTAATAACAGCTGCACGGGTCGATACATCAGGTTAAGAGGCTTACAACAGCTAAAGCGCGGTCACTGTCGGACTGCATAGAAATGAAAGAGAAGCGCGATGACACGACGCAGGTAATTTATTGCCAAATATGAAGCAGTTAGCGATTTACAAAAAATCTATTGATTGGACTGGAAAATTAAAACATTATTATGCTAATATGTAGCTTGTAGAATAATCTGACAAAAAATCAGAATGATTGCATGTAAATTAATATGATTTTTAATCGCTAAAAGAAATTTTTAGAGGTATTTTCATGATTTTTTTCTATCATATCAAATTAGTTGTATTATGTTTTCAACACACTATCATACTAGCATATATCCTGAAGAATATCATATATTTTTCTGATTTTGTTTACTGCAGTGGATCATATACTTTTACGCATTATAAAACTTGCGTTTAGGCACGTTTAGGTCCTGTAGTCCCCTTAAGCCACGCTTACCGGGCATTAATGGGCAACCATCTTTACATACCGAGACTCCTCAGTGCCTCGGAAAGAACGTTATCCCAGCTGTAATTCGTGGATCTTTGACAGTCGTTACGGGTCGTCAGAAGCCCGAAAGTCTGATAACTAGTCTTACCAAGGGGTATAGTATTACCAAGTAACTGGGTTGTGGAGGTCAGACAGGCAGTCGCTCCATGTAAAATATTGGTATTCAGCTGCATCCAGTTAGACTGGAAGCCGGCTCGAACCTAGTTGGGAAAAGTATCGGCGGATTATTATATTCTAATTCTGTAGAGTTGTAAACAATCTCATTATATTAATAAAATTTATTGAAATATAACTTTCTTTCTGGTTCTTGGTTAACTAGTGACCTCGACAATTGATCATATTATTTATTGTTATTAGTAATTAACTGTTTTTTATTTTACCTCGATGGTCCTAGTTTATCATTTATAACTTCCAGTTACAGCTTTATGTAAGCGGGCACGCCCTTTATACCTGGACGTTTTTTAACATGTTAAGTTTTGTTTACGTTTAGTTTTTATTTCTGCCCGAGTATAGTTCTCGATGATTTTGTTTGGTATATTGGCGTGTGCTAGCTAACATATGGCTAATAATTTAAGTTTGGATTATGTTGAATACTATTATATAGAATCATTTTTTTTCTTTCTAACTGAACAGACAGCTGTACTGCTGGGGAGTTTGTTGCGCCACTTCTTCTTCCCAGCAAACGCAATAGGAAGTGGTGAAGGGTGGGCGTTTTGGGGGACTGTCTTATGTAATTATGACGTTCGAAAAGTGCTGATTCTCAGCCTAGTTTGAATAAATGACTTTTGAATTTGAATTGGAATTTCTTTTAGTATTATATCTTGTACTTACCATCACAACATTACCTAATATTTTATTTTTCATAGTCACTGAAAACATGAAAGTACGTCCATGTACACCAGGAAAACCTCCATATCAACAATATAATTTGCTTAAACAGTATAGGAGGATATTCATGGCACACCACTAAAGTCGGGGAAATAAAATTTAATAATAGAAATTCCTTTACGAGCACCCCGTGCCTTCACACGTGTTTCTCTAATACACGTCATCTGTCAAGTGGCTCATGTATGTATGTACCAATGGTATGTGCTGGCTTATGTACTAAACAACTTTAGGTTTAGGTACGGATTATCATAAAACAAAGGTAAGTAGCTCAGACCAAATAAAAAACCAAAACATAGCACAGCGAACAATACAGTGAAGCATGGCAAACTACACCTCCGCTCTGTGGATACACGTTCACGCGCACACATTTACTATCAAACTACACCTCCCCGAGCCTTCTTGTCACAGTCATGACGTGCCAGCAGCTGCCGACTATTTCTGTTTTGTGCTCGTTATTGTATTTAAATCTATTCTGTTTCATTTTCTTATTTTCTACTCGAGTTTATCATCTAGTTTTTTTTGCACGTGTTTCTGTGACAAATAAACTTATTTTTCTTTCTTTCTTTCTTTGATTCTTCTTTTACACCTCACTAACAAGTAGGTATGCTAGATCTTGTCGGCGGCATTATTTCAGCTTCCTTTCATTTTTCTTCAAGAAAACTTAGCTTTTCACGTAAAGTAAAGAATTTTAACAAATTACTGTTTCGGATGTTTTTCATTTAAGTTTTTTCTGTTCAGCATCCGGTGCTGTTGACGTCTTCTATTTGATGGTTCATTCTGGAATTATTTAATTAAATAACAGCATTTATAAAAATAATTGCTATGTCGGCAACTTATAAGTTACTGCTAAGTTAATTAATGATTAAATGAAAATAAACGTTTTTGTTACAATTTTTATTAAGGAAAAGCTTTATTAAAATCTAGATACAGAGTAACCTGGTTAAGCGGGCCCTAGTTATGGAGAAACCTCTCAGAGGTTTGAAGGAAGACCGAACGGATTTTTAATGAGATAAGCAGTGTTGTATTTGAAGTCTTCTAGAACAGGACATATTAGCATATGCTAAATTTATATTTGTAGAGAGTAAAGAGCAAAGAGTATATTTTTCTAGCATATTGATAATATCCTGTTAAATTTGCTCCAACGCAGAAAAAAGTTCAATAAAATGTTTTTATCACGAAAATGAAACAGGAGGAAGACGAAAAGGCGATGGGGAAGTGGGGAAAGATCGAAATAGTTTCTAAAATCGTTCAAATGAATACCTGACGTTGTTGATGGATGGCCCCTAGTCTATAGTTCGAAGTGCCCTGAAACAGAACAGCCTCTAGTGACAAAATACTTTTAGTTAACAAGGTAAAACTTAAAAAAAAAAAAAAAAATCAATGTAACCTCACCGGGGGAAGATTGAAGTAGAGGTTCTCAAACTTTCCCCTTTAATCGTTTAAGGTTATACTGCAAATAAAACATCACTATGGATGATATAAATCCTTTCCTTTACTTTATTCTAATAACAAGATATTACAAAACAAAATTTTTCATCATTCCTCTTCATCTTCTATATGTTCATCTTACCCTGTCAAATATTGATTGAAGGTAAAGACGGAAAATTGTAATAAATCCTAAAATAATAAAAATAGCCATATTTAGATGCGATAACAACTAAGAATTAATAATGTATGTGTATGTTTTATATTCCAATAAAACACTCGTACCTACCACGTATGTAAAGTTACAGCACACGGGGTAAAATTAAAACACTCGATTTACTTGCGTAAACGTCACTGCGCAGACATTTGTATTTTTCGCACACACCACTCTGTAACTGAGGTGCGCGACGACCTAACAAAATGACGATCTTAACATTGTTGTCATCACTGCAAAAATTGCACATAATCTGGCGTTATAGACGACTTTTTGTCTTACCCCCGACACTCTTGCATTAAAATACCTGTTACTGGGAATAATTAAACCTTTATAACTGAGAATGCATTATTTATTCGACTTTAACCTCTATAATTGGGACTTTGTAGTTCAATCGTCTCTGTATGTAAGACAACTAATAATAATTTATAATTTTGAATATTGGTCTGGGCAGGTAGCGAGACGTTTTTCCTATCCTCTTAAATGAAAAACGGTACATTTCGACCTGTCTAAGCGGGGGCCTCTGTAAGTTAGACAACCGTCATACAAAACCTGACTATTTGGGAAACTAGTTAAATGAGAAGCGTCTGTGATAAATAATCCTACGTCCCTTGAGTTGCCACTTAACCAGGTTATACTGTATACCTACTACTGTTAGCTTAATACTACAAATGATTATTATTTTCTCCGTAACAGGAACTTCCCGAGTCTTTTTAATGAATTATCTTTTAACAATCTACAGACAAACACCTATTAAGTACCTTGTACGAACAAGAATACGAATTTACATCTTTTCTAAATATTAAGTATTATCAAATCTTACCTTTGATACAATTACTCTCTATGTTTTAAAGTTAACTCCATTGAATAACTCATAAGGGTTACCAAGGGTCTTGATATTCAAAAAAAACAGGAAAATAAATAGAAGTTTGCAATTGTATTGTTTTGATAAAATTTCGTTGTGTCGTGTTTGCTTTTCCTTGCCATATAGTCAAAAGACATACACCAAAATGACGTCATATCCATAATACGCTTAAAAAGGTACACGATAAAGAACAAGCACTGTTTTTCTATATACAGTATAATCTTAAGTATTAAAGTAAATACTTTTCAGAAACTTTAGTAGCTCTACTCCATTTGAAATAAGATAAGACATTTAAAAAAACCTTTTTTAGAGTCCATTCAATCGATTCTGACTTCTATATCGTAGGTATAAGGATGGCATTAAAAGCAAAAAAGTTGTTACAATACCAAATGTTTACTGCAGCTGCCATTTGTCATACCACCAACGCAATAGAAGTCAAAATCGGTTAAACGGACTGTAAAAAAGGCTTATTTAAATGTCTAATCTTATTTCAAATGGAGTCTAGTATCTTTTCGGAATTAAATCGAATATAATGAAAGACGAAACTAAGTTAAATAGAGATTGTCACAACACCTATCTAGTTAATAATTAAGGACTAAAGTTACGAGTAAACTCCTTCAAAGTAGCTTCGAAGTGACAGAAATTGGATTCGACTTAATGAATAAAGTACACGTTAAAGGTACACGTGTATCTATAATGTAATTAATAATGCTATTAATATGTATCAAGTACGGAATATCATGGACGAACAGATCTAATAAGAAGGTAACTTCCCTTTTAATTAACGAGAACCGAGCACAAAAAATCCGGGTGGTGTCGGACTTAAAGAAAAGCACTACCCTATTTCTTCCCGTGGGTGTCGTAAAAGGCGACTAAGGGACTTACTAGAGAATGGGCAGCAGCGTTCTCTTTGCATTTTTTTTAACATCATACTACAATGGCCAACCCACCCGCCCAGCATGGCGATTATGGCATACCCCCCAAATGACAAGCACCAAAAATAAAAGGCACCTAGTGCCCGGCGGCCCACCTACCCTTGGCTACGGCAGCGGGCAAGGCCACGGTGAGGCATCGGTCGAAGTGGCGGTGCTTGGGGGAGGCCTATGCCCAGCAGTGGACGTCTTTCGGATGAAATGATGAACACCAAATAGAGACAATTTGTTTCAGACTTGCTTCATTTCATTACTGACTCGAGCGGCTAGTGGTCGCAAGCGCTTCTGCTGAGGTTGGTTTCGATCGATCTTGTCGGGAAAAGTGTTATTAAGTTTTTACATCAGGAACTTCTCAGCAAGTCTGGATTTGTGCCCGGTTGATGACAAAAGGCTCGCCCTGTATTACATGGGACTTAGACATAACTAGCAAAATGTGGGTGTAAGTCCAAGTCAACCTCTGTCTAACCTGTGTGATGTTATGTATGTTGAATTATTTTTAATATAGCAGTGATAGCCTATTGGTGTGACCGTCAGACTGCCAAGTCATAGGTCTCGAGTGCACGCACCTCTGACTTTTCGGATTTATGTGCGTGTTGTATAATTATCACTTGTTTCGAAAACGGTGAAGGAAAACATCGTGAGGAAACCGCCTGAGGGATATTTTTCGACAGCATGTGAAGCCAAGTCAGAGGCCCATGGGCAGCTTTAAAACTCTGAAACCAGGGTAGTCACTAACCAGACGAAAAGAAAAAGATTTGTATTTATATTAGCACAACGGGAACGTGGGATCGTGGCTTCGATAAAGATATGTATGAAGATACTGATCGAATCTATAATAGAGTCAAAAAGACACTGCTTGACATATACAGGGTAGCAGGGACATCGATTCGAAAACTGTTACCATGATTCTGAACCGCGAGCGTTGAAATTTTGCGTCGGTTATTTTAAAAAAACCAGCTGTTTCATAGAAAAGACTACGCGGTCAAAATTTACCATACATTTGTTTAGGTTCAGAATCATGTATCAAATCCATGGTACTTAACAGTTTTCGCCTCGATGACTTGCCACCCTGTATTGTTTGCAAGTACCCTTGGTTAACAAATAAAACGCCACCCAAGTGGACGGCGAGCGTTTATTTTGCTTCTTAAACGTAAGTTTTCTGAAGAAGTAGAAAAAAAATATGAATATAGCACCCTGAACATATAATGTCAACGGAACACACATTATACCAACCCAGTTTATTTTAACTAGTAACCAGAGCCAGGCCGCCTTTCACCACAATAGACGTACCAAAAGTTTTGTTTACCTCAGACTCATTAAGACCACTCCTACGCAACACAAAGGTCACAACACACTACGGTGGTTGAACACACGCTGTGATTGTGCCAACATCGACAGTTCAACTCTCTAAACCCTATTACAGAAGGACACTTTAGTTTTATAACTCCCTAGAAAATAATTTATTCAATGAAACGGCTGCTTTCCCTAAAATGATGTCTTTGCGTCTGCCTTTCTCGGTCTGTCCCTGTAATTTCCCTCCAAATTCACAATAGAGGCAATTTGATTATACGCATTTTTATGAATTATTAGTTGTATTGGTTGTCGTTTTATTAGGGAAGTTACGTTCTCTTCGCTTTTTTCGTTAACGTGATCATTTATTTACGGCGCTCTAAATGAGAATTTATTTTTGGGACCAATTATGATCTTTTTAAAGGGACAGTTTATTAAATTATGACTTTTTTTTTCATTCTCTGATCGAAATTGAATTTTGTATCGTGAAGCAATTTCTAACAGAAGCTGAACTAAACAAAAAATAATAAACATCGTAACATAAAGTCAGGTTCGAGAGGATTCCAAATTGCTTTTTCAATTGATTCAACGAATTTAATTAAAGAACGAAACCATAATAAAGATTTTCACAAGAGGAACGTGATACATACTCTAGAGGTCTAGAAACTGACTGGATTCAATTCATTTTATTTTGCGCCTCGGATTTTGTGTATCTTGCGGTATTTTTATTCGGTTTCTTCGATACATTCTAAGCATCTTAGCCTAAGGGCTCAATACGCAATTTTATTCACAACTATTGCGAACCTTGCGAAAATTAAATCACGTTACAGAAATACGTGCAGCATAAAAATGTGAAAGGGCACACAAATACTACTTCAAACACTTTATGTTGTATCAAACTAGAAAATAAAAATATAATAGTATATTATGGTACGAGTGTGCTGTTTTGGTCATTACACTCGAGGCTATATTATTCGATAATGATGCCGAGTGGGTAATGATCAATGCACACGCGTTTGATACGACGTTTTTTAACACATTTGCGAGGAAAAAATCAGACTTGTTGTAAGAACTCTATAGAGATGATATATTTAGATTTATAAAATTCAACTGACCTTTGTTGCCAGGTACTGACTATCCGGAGCTTCTGTTAAAAACTTTTCTACGTCGGTTGGTGAGAATACTTAAGATTTGGTATTTTTTGATTATAACTAACTACACAATAAAAACGGTAATAAATATTTATGGAAAATGGCGCGCTGGTTTTGTTTTTTTCCGGTAGCGATGCGCGCGCAGGTGTAAATAAGGGCACTGACAAAACCGCTGAATAGCCTATATAATAAACACAAAATAATGTTTTGAATACGCAAATTAAGGTTATTATGTAGTGAAAAATATATAATTTGATAAATTTTATGTTATTTAATCATATTTTATATTAATTAATCATATTTTATATATTTACACAGTAGGCATAAAAAGGCATGAACGCTCTTTGATGAGATTAAAAAAAGCGCACATCTCTCGCTCGGGTAAAAAACCGGTAAATATTTGACAGCTACATGCGACGTTGCCAAGTTTTAGAATAAGCGCTCATAACAATATAGGATAGCTCATACTAATTTCATGTATAGTCCTACTAATTCCATGATGCCATGATAGTACCTACTTCCCAATTTCATACTGCCATGTCATTGCTCCGACAAGTAAATAGTTATCTTTGGCGCAAATTGCCGCACTGGTGCGGTAATATAAAGTAAAAAGCACGTGTATTTAATAAACTGCATTATAAACCTAAAAACGATTCAATACGAGCAAGTGTGTTGAAAACATATTTACAAAAGTCTGGCCCATTACATAACAAAGTCCTAAGCGCAGATAATTTACCTATTACTAGGAACATTTAATGGAAGACTTCAAGAAATATCAACAAACATAATAACCACTAGAACTGCTAAGTAATTTCGACAGCGCAGTCCCCGATAATACATTAACACCAAAAGCCCGATACGGGGTACGATTAAGATCTTTATTGGTTAATATGAGCGAAACCTCAAGCTTACAAATACGCATACTAAATCTCCACGACTGGAAAGGCATCAAGCCTTTAACCAAGTAATTATTACAACGAATGGGCACTATCGCTGTTATTACCGTATTGGCCAATATTCATGCCGCAAGATGCTATCTCGGCCAATAGGATCGTTATGAGACTTCAGAAACAAATCATGCAGTACGTGCCCCCGATAACCGAGGTTAGTTATGGTAATAGATGTCTGTGGCATAAAATATGAATTCGTTAGTTTTGTAGCGTTCCGTGATCATCAATAAACGAGGTTTGATGTATTGCTTATAGTGTGTTATGTAACGCTTATTGGGAATCATAGAAATTGTCAGTAAGGTAGTTTCAAGTAATTATGTACCTTTATTAAGTATATTGTAAGAAATATTGATAATAATAATAAATAATCGTATTTTGGTGTTGCTTGGGTTAGGTTTGAGTTAAAGGCTTGATTCAGAAAACAGTCCTCTTAGACTCGACATGCATAGTGAGGAGATTCCTCTCTCAAGAGCCTTGACCACCGGCAGCTTGGACCTGTTCCTGATGCCGATGGGCGAGTATTGTTTATATTATGAAATGTTTTTAAATAAAAATATTCAAAAACTTAATTAATATGTATAAAAATGTAATGAAATATAAATAATCGTACCTAGAAATTATATTCCACAAGCATTTATTTCCTTTTATTTCCAACAATATAATTTTTTAAAGAGCACTCAGATGTATAGTTTCGAATTCATCAGCGTTAACACCGACAAATGTTCTCATATACATGCAAATAAACAAAAGACGAAACTGTTTGGTGTAGAAATGAAATAAAACGGCTATAAAGTTGGTAATAATACTAATATTTCATTGTAACCCGGCCGGGGGGACGGGCGCAGATTGAGGCGGCTGGGCGGACAAATCTCTAGAACTCGAGAAAGCCGAGTCACACCGAGGCTCTAAAATATACAAATGTTATTGAAAATACAATGCTTCCTTAGATATTTTATAACGCTTTTTAAAACTTATTGCAAAGTGCAAGTTTTTTTTTTCAGACTCTTACTGACCAAAACCCACCTGTGTTCCTTCAGTTGCCTGTGTGTTGTTAGGGGCCACGGTGACCCTTTTGCACTTTCCCGCGACCCTGGCAGGTATCCGCCCTAGCGGCTACTCGTCAGTTGTGCTGACATCTCTTTGAGGCGCGCGTGGAACTCAACGCGCCGTCGACCCGGGCCTGGTTCTTATCGGAGGGCAAGCTACCCATTGCTCACCGTCCGTAGGTCTGCGCTTACGGTGGCCGGGAATCGGCCTGGGATTCCCGACGCCTAGGGCGTCCCCTGCGGCGACTCCCTCACGGATTCCGCCTCCTCTTTTGCGAGCATTACTGCTTCGCAGAAGAATGGTCACCTCCTGAGGAGGAAACTTCCCATGCCCTCTCGCATCGTACCATGGCCTGGACCAGGGCCGGACGCGAGAGATCACTACCGCCGATCGCCTCCCTCCACCGATTTCTCAACCGGGTCCTCCGGGCAATCCACACAATGACCCGGGCGTTTTCTCCCGCCTTATCCGGAACAGCCGAAGCAACCGTGTCCGGTGAGGACCTGCGTCAGGCGGAAGGTGAGGACATCGTGGCGCCTCTCTAGCCACTCCTCAAAGAGTGGACTTATCGCCGCAATTGTGGCGTGCCCAGCGCTGGGTTGTGACAATCGCACCCTCCATGTCGCCATGAGATCCCGCTGGAGCTCTGTCCACTGTGCCGTGATTTGTCGCGGCACAGTGGATATACTCCCCGGCGTTTCACCTCCTGCCGGCACTCCCATATGTGCGCGAGGACTTTTGCCTTCAGATCCCATGTTGTTACACGTGCAGGCTGTAAACCAACTATACTCAGTGGGCAATCAGCGCCCTACGGATCCAATATAATAACGGGTTCAGGGTGTTGATGGGGCTGCCCAGTGTTGCCACCTTGGTGGTTTTCCCACCAGAACTGGTGCTTTTTCAAGGCGTTTAGTGGTATTTTTTCATTACATAGCGTTTTAATTTATTTTAGTGGTTTTTAGCGGTTTTTCAATATGGAATCTGGCAACACAATTTCGAGAGGGAATTAACCGTTCCGGAATTTTATAATGTTCTATTTTTGCAGCTATGACCGGGGAATCCCTAGCGCAGTCGTTAGTATTTTCTTTTTATCTCTAACTGACATTCTATGTCCCGAATTTGGTTCGTGATGTTGATAAGTCTTAAAGTTTGATAAAGTTGTGTTTAATTTTTTCTTAAATTGAATTTTTGAAGCCCTTCTTACTTGCTTACAAAAATATGGCCTAGATAAAAATAAAATGGTTGGATTGGGAACAGACAATGCGTCAGTCATGACTGGACCAGAGTGAATAATGGAGTCTAGAGGATAAAAAAAATAAAAATACGTTAAATTGTAAGTATAATGAATAAGAACGACTAGGCCGAATACAACTATTTTTTAGCATCTCATACATATTCGTTCGTTTTTTGAAAACTAGGTTTTCTTTAGTCTGTTATTTCATTCCAATAATTTAGTGGAATTTGGTGGTTTTTTTTTAATTCAAATTTCTTCAATCTGGTGACATTTTACTTTTGAACTAGCGTTTTAAAAAAATCCAAGGTGGCAACCCTGGGGCTGCCCCGTTTCTGCAGTGCATCAGGTATGTTTGCACAAGCACACGTCTACGGCTTCCACGCTATCGTCAGACAGAAATCTGCCTCTTTGCTCTGCAGAGTGCGGCAAAGCTCCAACTCGATCCTGAAGACAATAGCTGGGATTTACGATTCTCCTATGTTAGGTGATGTTGTTCGAAGATGCATTTAAAACAACAGCCTTGTTTCCAAATGTTCATAAGTTTACTAACATAGGTATAAGTTATCTTTTTGTTTACTTAACCGTTAACGATGTTGCTTATCTGAAATAAAGATTATTTTATTGTTATAACAAGCCTCAAGTGCCTTTGTTTCTATAGTGAACTTTACAGCCATAAATAATGTTGACAAATGAAAATTTTCTGGAATTGCCATTAAATCTAAATTAATGTGCGCCACTTTAACAATCAATCTGCCTAGCCTTTTCCCAACTATGTTGGGGTCGGCTTCCAGTTTAACTGGATGCAGCTGAATACCAGTATTTTTCATAGATCGATTGCCTATCTGGCCTCCACAACCCAGTTACTGCATAACACGATCCTTGGTAAGACTGGTAGTCAGACTTTTTGGGCTTCTGCCCATAACGACTGTCAAAGAGATCTTTGTCGGTGTCATTCGTAGATACGAATGACACTGGGACCAACAGCTTAACGTGCTTTCTGAGGCAAAGAGATGTCTCGATATGTAATGGATAGTCATCACCCATCCACGAACCGACCGCGGCCAGCGTAGCTTAACCTGTGATTGACCTGTGCGAGTGTTATTATTGTGCGTCAGTTTAACGCGTTCCAAAAATCTATTCAGTTTTCAGTCAAAAATCAGTAGGGAAATCACGTTGTTATTATGACCGATTATGGTAATTCAGGTCAACCAATACCTACCAACCATTGATGTAAATCAAATCGATGCTAACAACATGAAATCTGACAACAAAACCGCTTCCAGAAATAGGGTGCTTATTAAATTAATTATTTATTTATTTATTTATTGGTAAGGCACCTCAACGACTTACTCACTAAAACATACACATACAAAAATCACATAGGTACAGTTTTAGGTATTGTGAATTCGTCACTTACAGAAGTGCACAGCACTAGCAGAGAACTTAATGATTAAAGGAAATTTTAGTTACGTTAGTTGATTTAGTTACAGAATAATAAGATAAAAAGAGAGATAATATGTTCACAAATACGATGGAAAGTACAGAAATATTTAATTAAATAACAAAAAAGACCTAAAAATAAGGAAATGGAAGTGTATACAATTTTAATTAATAGGCAGCTTGTGTCGCACAGTGGTCTTGAGGTTCCGAGCTGGTTAGAAGTCTCGTAATTATGTTCTACTTCTGCTTAAACAAAATTTTAATGATTAGATAATAATAAATAATAAAAGCTTTTATTGATTCCTTACAATTACAATACATACCTTAATAATCATTAAAAAAAAATACATTTCAACTCAATTATAGTAAAATCATAAATTTGTGTTCACTTAATACCAATTTATCACAGCTAATAGAGTTGTTAAAAACTTGCAATCAAAATTTTTATAAAAGAAAATGTCAGCGAGAAATAAATTAAAAATCGAATAAATTATGAAATTAGCAATTATTATTGTGAGAACATACATTCATAATACATAAGTAGTATTTAATTTGTTTTTAAATTTATATTAAGGATCGCATCTTCGTCTCTATCTTGTTCTATCTCTAGCTAGTCAAATCCATGTTTTTCCTATTAACTCTGATATGTCGTCACTCCATCTCTTGTTGGGTCTACCACGTCTTCGCTTTTTGTTGATAGGATACCAGATTTATCACAGCTAATAGAGTAGTTAAAAACTTGCAATCAAAATTTTAATAAAAGAAAATGTCAGCGAGAAATAAATTAAAAATCGAATAAATTATGAAATTAGCAATTATTATTGTGAGAACATACATTCATAATACATAAGTAGTATTTAATTAGTTTTTAAATTTATATTAAGGATCGCATCTTCGTCTCTATCTTGTTCTATCTCTAGCTAGTCAAATCCATGTTTTTCCTATTAAGTCTGATATGTCGTCACTCCATCTCTTGTTGGGTCTACCACGTCTTCGCCTTTTGTTGATAGGATACCAGTTTGTTATGATTAGGGTCCATCTGTCATCACTCATCACTAACTCTTTGTAAAAATCCAGCCCATTTCCATTTCAGTGTTAGTGTTTGTATGATTACGTCGCTAGCCTTTGTTTCTTGTCGTATTGAGCTGTTTTTGAGATTAGTTTATGGTCCATATGTAGCTCCTCTCTATTGCTCTCTGGCAAACTCTTAATTTTTGTAGGTTTTTTTTTGTTTAAGGCCATGTTTGATAGGCATAATTAATTAGACACGGCATCAAGCAGATCTCCATAGCTTGTCTTTAAGATAGTAGAAAGTGTACTCTTGAAGAATGAAAATGTTAATATAGCCACAAAAATACCAGTAATAATGTAAAAAATTTACTCTAATTACAGACTACAATTTGTTTCGAGAAACTATGTTTGGTTATGTTATGTTATGGTATGTATGGTTATGTTGGTGTTGAACAATGTAATAATAATTTACATTGTGGCACTACACATAATTAATTTCGTAGAACTTCGTGTTTTTATCTCATTATGATAAACCAAAGTTCATTGAAATTCATTGTCCGAACCCGCACGGAAATGGCCGAATACCAACGAACAATATAGGTAGTCGGAGAAGTTGCATTATAGTAAATCGTGCGTATAAACCCGGCACGACGATATGAGAAATACCACAACCGATGAAGAGGTTTATTTATAAACTTGTTTCCAATTGATGTTATTTCCACTTAAACAAACATAAACCTTATGAAAGTGTGAATAAAGTTGATTTTAGACCGACTAGTATTGTTGAAAAAGTCATCAAAAATATGAAGTTGTAGCGCAAACTGAATCTTAAGCGTAGGCATTACGGTTGTTTTTCCTAAAACTCATGTTTGTTTACATGTTTGGCAAATAAATTGCGAACGCAGATTACACGCGCATATAAATGACTGGCCCGAGTCACTATGATTTGATGGTATGGAACAAGATTTAAAACTGTACAATAACGGAAACCAAATTAATGAATAACGAATTCGAAACATGATTAATGTATGGGATAGTGTGTGCAGAAATCCGTCTGTATGTAGGTACACTTTGTCTTTGTTTACTGAACGAAACCTTTAGGGTTGTCCTTTGCCGCCGTCACCGGGACGTCACCGGGACGTCACCGCGGAGAACGAGATGACGGCGCCGAAGTATCGATAAATACATTTACTATGACCGCGTGTCCACCGCACGTCCGTGACTCTAGAGTAAAATCGTTTCTCGGTGACGTCGGCGCACTGTGGATCAAAAAAAGGCTCTCGAAGACATTGGAGTCTAAATTTTAGTGTTGTTTTTTTTTATTGAAATGGCTTCTAATAGCCAATATTATGCATAAATATATCATAGGATACAATCTGGTAGGCAAACTGGCAACTTATATTTTTTTTGCAAAAAAAATGTATGATATATATGCTTATATCTTCGGAACTCCCCTGCCCCCCCCCCAGGTTACGCCCATGACAGTGAACTAAAATATTGATTATGAAATGCAATAATTAATATCGTAACACTGAATATTTAGTTTTAGATGTAAAAAAAGTATTTGTAAACTTTCCAAATGCTCTTTTTACACCTTAAACGTTTACATCATCAAATACAGTGTTATAATTGCCATTCATTGTAAATTTTTATTTCGATACGATGGAACAATATTTCATATTTCCATACAGCAATATTAACAAATTAATAAAAATTGGTAAATATTTGACAGCCATTAGCGACGTTGTCAACTTTTAGAATGCACGCTCATAAGGGGGATGCGGTAAGGTAGCTCGCAAAATTAAAATTTTCTTTAGTTTTATGCAATTTACAGGTCAGTGAGATTATTGTTGATTAAAATTATGATTCGCGACCGTAACAAATATGGCTTTACAGAATTATAATCATTAGAATCAGCAATACAACTCCTTAAGTCAAGTATAATCCTCAAATGTCATGATTTCATGAAATAGGAATTCAGTAGGATTACATGAACTTAGAGATTCGTATTGATGATTTTTATGATTTTATAATTCTATAAATAAACATTTGATACGATCGAAAATCATATTTGTATCAACATACAACCTGATAGTGACCTGCAAATTGCAAAAAACGTAAGAAAACTTGAATGTCACGAGCTACCTCTCCGCTTTCGCCTTAAGTGTGCTTAACTTCGCCTTAACTTTTACAATTTTAAAATGTAATTGTGTGCTTACATACCTACAAAATTGTACAAAGTAACATGAACTCAGTAACAGTACCAACTTAACATGCTTAATTAATCGAATTTTAATCACGCTCGCACATCATTGTGTAAAAAGAGAAAAAATATTTAATTATTCACAAAAGTGAACCCATGTACACTTTTGCGAATAATTAAATATTTATCTCATTTTACACAGTAAGTATTTCGGTACTTAAGGAATTTTCATCAAGGCTCAATGGCGAAATAATTTTCTATGAAAACTTCAGAGAAATGGTTCTACCAGTGTCGCTTCGTGCCGTCACATCGCGCCTGTCTGCTTGAGTCTTTACATGTCTAAATCTGAAAAGATCTCATTACGTTATTTAATATCTTCAAATCGAAATGGAAAAACGTTGTCATGGCAATCCATGAGTACCTACCTGACTACCTACCAGGATAAATTATATTACCATAATTCCTTGCTTGAAATTGACTGTGTACGTACATTCTTATTTAGTTGAATTTTATTGTTATTTGGTTATGTCGATTGTGTGTGGGGGTAGACTTACTGGGTCTGAAGAAAAGATAGTCCAATCGGTAGTCCAACACTTTAATGTTCCACACACTAGGTACACAACACTGTTGAAATGTTAGGAAGGCACAGTAAATAGCAAGTTTGCACATGTAAGCAGTAAGCATAGAACAGTTCGGAGAATTAGAATGACACAGCGATTAAGCGCGGGTACATCGATATCGTAATAAATAGCGCAAGCGAGCGTGCGTCCGACGTCATAGGTAGATCCTGACTGGCCGACCCGCATAATTTCGAATGCGCGGTAAAGGAAAGAAATGCGCACGCGCAGGTAACCTCACGCGCTTTGAACCAAGGGACTCAGCAGGCGACGCGTGTGTCCAGTGTACTACTATTATATTAATGACGGACGGACCATACGGTAAACGTGATAATGTTTTATATTAAATGCTACTAATTATTATTTAGTGTTTTATGTTTATTAATATAATGTATATTGTGTGTTTGTGTTTATTAGTGTAGGACGTATAAATATATTATGTATATATTGTAAATATAATGTGAGTCACCTACATCACTCCCCTCCAGAGACCGTGCTACGGGCGATAGTAGTCCGGAAAGTGGACTCTTCTGCCGGAACGAGTGGTTTTAACTGCTGGAATGGGTGGTGGTGGCTCGGGAACTGGTTTATTTGGGATAGGGGTGTCATTGGTGTCGGACAGTATGTAGGCTGGTTTTAAACGGTCTAAAGATACTGTGACGGATTTACCCTTTACTTTAACTTTGTAGACTTTGGGACCTCTTTCGATCACCTCATAGGGACCGGTGTATGCTGGGTGGAGTGCACCCCTCAACGCATCGTCCCGAAGAAAGACATGTGAACAAGATGACAGATCTTTGTGGACAAAGACTTTCTCTTTTCTTGAGTGGTGCGACGTGGGAACTGGCTGTAAATTGTTGGCAAATGATCTGATACGGGCTGTGAAGTCCGTTATATCAGTCGTACATTTGTCAACCTTATGGCCAAAAAATTCACCCGGCAGCCTTAAAGGTTCGCCGTATACTAACTCGGCGGAAGACGATTGAAGGTCTTCTTTGAAGGAACTTCTAATGCCGAGCAGTACAAATGGCAAGGATTCAGTCCAGCTGCTATCGGCATGGCACTTGATTGCTGCTTTAAGCTGCCGGTGAAATCTTTCGACTAAACCGTTGCACTGAGGGTGATATGCAGTGGTCTTGCGATGCCTAAACCCAATTGATTTTGCGAGGTGTTGGAAAATTCCAGACTCGAATTGTCTACCACGATCAGTGACAATATCGGTTGGGCAACCAAATCGTGCTACCCATCCTGACAGAAACGCTTTGGCCACAGTTTCCGCTGTAATATCGGTAATAGGGACGACTTCAGCCCATCGCGTGAAGCGATCGACGAGTGTCAGACAATACCGGTATTCATTGGATGGGGGCAATGGGCCGATGAGGTCTAGGTGGACATATTTGAATCGCGCTGAAGGCAGATCGAGGGTACCCACTGGGGTGAAAACGTGTCGATTCACCTTCGTGCGCTGGCATGCCAAACATGCCTTAGACCAATCGCGACAGTCTTTCCGCATCTGTGGCCAAACATAGCGCTGTGCTACAAGTTTAGCACTTGCGTTTGCACCAGGATGGCTTAGCGAGTGCAACGAGTCAAAAATTTGTTTGCGTAATGGTTGGGGAATGATGGGTCTGGGAGTCGCTGTGCTGACATCGCAGTATAATTCAATACGACTTCCAGGAATTATCATTTTTTTAATCTGCAGGGAAGAATCTCCTGTGAGTAATTGAGCAAGTTCAGGGTCGATGTCTTGTGCTTTGGCTAGTGCATCTAAATCTACTGGGCTTTGCAATTCTTCGATACGGGAAAGTGTGTCGGCTACGACGTTGTCTTTTCCGGCGATGTGTTGAATGTCGGTCGAGAATTGTGATATATAGTCTAAATGTCTATACTGACGTGGCGAGCAGTTACTTTTCCGCTGTTGGAAAGCGTAACATAGCGGCTTATGGTCAGTATAGATGGTAAAGGTGGTAGCGGCTAGCCAATGTTGGAAGTACTTAATGCTTTCGTAGATAGCAAGGAGCTCTCTATCGTACGGTGAGTGTTTCTGTTGTGATGTGCTCAGCTTACGGGTGAAAAATGCTAACGGTTGCCAGTTACCGTCTTTGAACTGCTGCAAGACTCCACCGATGGCAAAATCAGACGCATCCGTGACTAGGCCCAGTTTGGCATTTGAGTCAGGATGTGCCAGCATAGCCGCACTACAAAGGCTATCCTTACACTCTTGGAAGGCCTGTAACGAGGTTCCGGTTATATCGACAGGCTGAGAGGCTTTCACGTTACCGGTCAGTAGAGCATGTAAAGGCGCGTGCGTCTGGGCAGCCCGTGGTAGAAACCTACGGTAAAAGTTAATCATGCCCAGGAACCTTCTTAGTTGCCTAGCTGTTTTAGGCACTGGGAACTCCCTAATTGCTTGCACCTTGCTTTCCAAAGGCTTCGTTCCGTGCTGCGAGATGTGGTAGCCTAAAAATGTTACCTCTGGTGCACCAAATACGCATTTGGCGGTGTTGATGAGCATACCGTAATCCTTCATCCTTGTGAAGAGTTGGCGAAGGTGCTCTTCATGCTCTGCCTCGTCCCTGGAGTACACCAGGAAATCGTCCAAATATGGGTAACAGAACTCCAGGCCACGAGTCATTTCGTCAACAAACCTTTGGAAAGTCTGCCCGGCGTTCCTCAGACCGAACGTCATAAACGGAAACTCGAAAAGTCCGAAGGGTGTTGTGATGGCGGTCTTTGGAATGTCCTGCTCAAATACCGGAATCTGGTTATAAGCTTTAACAAGGTCGATAGTGGAAAAGATCTTACAACCAGATAGACTATGGGCAAAGTCATGTATGTGCCTGATTGGGTACTTATCTGCTACTGTCCTTGCGTTGAGCAGCCTATAATCACCGCAAGGACGCCAGCTATTGTCTTTCTTTGGGGCGAGGTGGAGAGGCGACGACCAAGGGCTCTCTGACGGTCGAGCTGTACCGTTTGCCAACATTGCCTCGAACTCTGCCTTGGCGATTTTCATTTTATCCGGGGCTAGTCTGCGTGGGGAACAAGATACTGGGGGGCCTGATGTGGTGCGAATGTGGTGTGCTGTGTTGTGTTTAGGTGTGAATGGTGCGCCTGCTGGCCGTGTTATTTCCTGAAATTCGGATAGGAGTTTTCGGTATTTGCATTCGCCAGTCACGACCTTTACACTAGAGATTAAGCTATCAGGAGAGGCGATAGATGCTACAGCTGACAAGTTAGTGGTGCCATCTATTATGCGTTTGTTGCGAATATCTACGATTAAATTAAAAAATGATAAGAAATCTACTCCAATAATGGCTTTAGTGACGTCAGCAACAATAAAGCGCCATGGGAAATCCCTACGAAGGCCTAAATTTAGCACAACCTGGAGGTAGCCGTAGGTGTCGATTGTTGAACCGTTGGCCGCACACAGCTGGTAATCGGTCTTCGCACGACGATGTTGTGGGAGCGCAGATCGAGGGAAGACGCATAAGTCGCTTCCAGTGTCCACTAGAAATTGGACTTTCGACCTGCGGTCTGTCACGAACAGGCGACCAGTTGTGGAAGGGCAATCTTCAGTCGCCATTATTGACTGCCCGTTTCGTTTCCCGACTTGTAATCACACGGGCGGATGCATTTCTTCGCGCGGCTGCCGAATTTGTAGTGGTACCAACACCGCGGAAACTTTTTGTAGTTGGAGTGCGATCTTTGTGATGGGCTGCGACTTCTATGGCTCTGCCTAGTACGTGGGCGGGACCGATCGTACCTTTCAGTGGTCAGCGCGTCGACCTTCCTCGTTAGCTCCATGATCAGCTTCATCATGTCCGTCTGTGGATCAGCTTGCGATGTGGATGCTGCTGCGACTTGCGGAATAGGAGGCGCCATGTCGTGAACTCTATCAGCGAGGTCTGCGAGATCGGTAAGGGTCAAGGTCATCTGCGATGCGATGATTGTCTGCAGGTTACCTGGTAAGCGACTCGTCCATATGGTGCGGAGGAAATCCTCTGGGATCGTTGGCCCCGCGAGGTGTTGTAGGTGCCGCAAGAACTGAGACGGTTTGCGGTCACCTAATTCCTCTGACTGAAGAAGCTGTTTCACCTTCTTTTCTTTTGAGACTGACAGGCGCTTGATCAGCTCACTCTTCAGTTTTTCGTACGCGCCGGTAGCAGGAGGCGCAGTTATAATGTCTTCGACTTCCACGGAGTACTGACGATCCAGGTGAGCGATGACGTAATGGAACTTGGTGTAGTCGTCTGTTATTCTGGCCAGCTTGAATTGGCCTTCTATTTGGCAAAACCATATAGTGGGCTTTTCAGGCCAAAATGGTGGCATGCGAACGCCTACACGAAATAACTCGGATGACGGATGTTCAGGTTCCGGGTCAGTGGAAACGCGCGCACATTTACTCGGCCGGCGGCCGGGGTGCTGGCTGCGCTGCGATGTTTCTGTTTCGCTACCGTCGCTGCTCATGATAACTACTAACTCTCACTGTACTCACTATTCTCAAATGTTCTGAACGGGGTCACCAGTTTGGTTATGTCGATTGTGTGTGGGGGTAGACTTACTGGGTCTGAAGAAAAGATAGTCCAATCGGTAGTCCAACACTTTAATGTTCCACACACTAGGTACACAACACTGTTGAAATGTTAGGAAGGCACAGTAAATAGCAAGTTTGCACATGTAAGCAGTAAGCATAGAACAGTTCGGAGAATTAGAATGACACAGCGATTAAGCGCGGGTACATCGATATCGTAATAAATAGCGCAAGCGAGCGTGCGTCCGACGTCATAGGTAGATCCTGACTGGCCGACCCGCATAATTTCGAATGCGCGGTAAAGGAAAGAAATGCGCACGCGCAGGTAACCTCACGCGCTTTGAACCAAGGGACTCAGCAGGCGACGCGTGTGTCCAGTGTACTACTATTATATTAATGACGGACGGACCATACGGTAAACGTGATAATGTTTTATATTAAATGCTACTAATTATTATTTAGTGTTTTATGTTTATTAATATAATGTATATTGTGTGTTTGTGTTTATTAGTGTAGGACGTATAAATATATTATGTATATATTGTAAATATAATGTGAGTCACCTACAGTTACGATGCGGAAATTAAATAAAGTAGCTTATGGAATTATGAAGCGAATATACGTACAATATCAGGTTCCATTTTTAGGGTTCCATACCCGAAGGGCGCCAAACGGAACCCTGTTACTAAGCCTCCGCTGTCCGTCTGTCTGTCATCGGGGTGTATCTCATGAACCGTAATAGGTAGACAGTTGAAATTTTCACAAATTGTGTATTTCTATTGCCGCTATAACAAAAAATTAATAAGGGCTGATTTTTCAATAGTCAGTTATCTTTTAACTGAAGAATGAATATGACAGTTTGACATATTTTCCATACAAAAGCTGTCATACCGCAATATTTATCCCATAGATAAAAGATACCTGACTATTGAAAAATCAGGCCTTAGTAAAATAAAACAAAGTTTAAATTTGAAGGGGGTCGGATTCGAAGGGTGTTAGTTTTTAGTTTTAATTCTCTTTTCTTTGTATTATTATTTCATTTAGCATCTTAACTTGTATATAATCAAAAATAAAACAAGTAAATTGTACGTATTTAAGATATTGGAAGAGCGGATTTTCCTAACACAGGCTTATTTTGCTTAAAAGGAGGCTCCAATCACCAGTTGTTAAGGGGACTACAGGACCTAAACGTGCCTAAACGCAAGTTGTATAATGCCTAAAAGAATATGATCCACTGCAGTAAACAAAATCAGAAAAATATATGATATTCTTCAGGATATATGCTAGTATGATAGTGTGTTGAAAACATAATACAACTAATTTGATACGATAGAAAAAAATCATGAAGATACCTCTAAAAATTTCTTTTAACGATTAAAAATCATATTAATTTACATGCAATCATTCTGATTTTTTGTCAGATTATTCTACAAGCCACATATTAGCATAATAGTGTTTTAATTTTCCAGTCCAATCAATAGATTTTTTGTAAATCGCTAACTGCTTCATATTTTGCAATAAATTACCTGCGTCGTGTCATCGCGCTTCTCTTTCATTTCTATGCAGTCCGACAGTGACCGCGCTTTAGCTGTTGTAAGCGTCTTAAGGTATTTAATCATTTTTCATTTTCATTTTTTTTCATACAAAAAACGTGTTTTTTTCGGAGTTATTTGCTAAATATTATAAGGTAGTACGAAACCCTTCGAGTGCGTGCCCGACTCGTATGTGACCGGTTTTTTTACTGGAATGCAGGCTTTTCTATCGACTGAGCTGAATTCATATTCGAAACGTCATATTTGAATTCTCCTCATATCCCAGTATTAAGGCTTCTGGTCCGTTTCCAACCTACGTTCTATAAAAAAAATGGTCGCAGCTGTGACCAGATGTAGGAAATATTTGATTTGCGTGCGATATACCTAAAAGAGTCGCGAATTCTGAAGTGGGTAGATGGTAGGGTTGTACTTATTTTGTCGCCGCCGTAAGTGCCACTACGTTTAAGTAAGTAGTTTATTACCTTTTTTTAGATAACTCCCTCGATAGTCTAGTGGTCGCAAGCGGTAATACGATACCCCATGGTAAGACTGGTGTCAGACTTTCGGGCTTCTAATGACTCTTAACGACTGTCTAAGATCCACGAATGACAGCTGGGACCAACGGCTTCACGTGCTTTTCGAGGCACGGAGGAGTCTCGGTATGTAAAGACCAACCCCGGCAAGCGTAGCTTAACCTGATGGATCGAACCGTGCGGCTGTTATTACTTAGCCACGAGCTCGTTTACTTGAGCGCTATACTTTGTAAGGTTTGTAAATGAGTTTTGGTGTGTATTTTTATGTGTATGCATGGTCGTTGTTTTATTGTTTCAGAATGTCTAATAAATGAACTTAAACTCAAAGCATTTATTTTCCATTAAACCATTTACAGACACTTTTGAATTGTCAAAGAGTCGGTCAGTTATTTAGAAAGTTGAAGCTAGTTGCCCATTCCAAAATGTAGATCTCTATGGAGAAGAACGGGCAAGAAACTCCGGGCAGGACACTGTTTTAAATATCATCATCATCATTTCAGCCGAAAGACGGCCACTACTGGACATAGGCCTCCCCAAATGGGGGGGTTTGCCATAATCGCCACGCTTGGCCGGCGGGTTGGCGATCGCAGTATGGTGTTGAAAATACATAGAGAACGCTGCTGCCCATTCTCTAGTAAGTCCCTTTGTCGCCTTTTACGACACCCACGGGAAGAAATGGGATGGTACTATTCTTTACGTCCGAAACCACACGGAACACCGGCACCACACGGAGCTTTTAAATATAGATATTACAAAATCATGGGTACATTATTCTTGTTGCTTCTATAAGAGAAAACAATTTAAAAAAAAACAAAAACGATTCAAAATACAAGATTGACATCGCCCGTTCACGAACATGACGCGTGGATCAGCACCATCCAGCTCAACCATTTTATAGGGAACCGAATGATCACAAATAGAGGCATGTCTTCGAAGGAAACTTACACACAAATTAAATCCGCCCATTTATCCTCTGACATGTGCAATACAATATTTCTAACCTAGCCCTGCAATAAAAATAAAACACAAAGAAATCGTCACATAAAACACTCGTAGATAAGCTTGTTCGGACAGCGCTAGTTTTCTGCCGCGTCCCGAAGATTTATAAGCTAAATCTGGAACAAAAGAATATTACAATTCTACTGATATATGTCACACCTGTGCTGAGTGACGTATACCTTTGGGAATTAAATGTATGACTATTTATATCAGCGCGGTCGAAGTTTCTTTAGGTACTGTAGACACAGTGTTAGTCTATGGTACCAGTTTAATAAATGGCTTCTATAAATCGTACATAGCATAATTATTCCTAAATTCGACGCTACGTTTTACATTATTTCAATTATTTTTTCTTCAAGCGGCTTAACAGCCGGGGGCTGGGGATGTTTTTTTCTTACGTCTATCCCATAGTGTGGGGTGTCGTTAGAAAAGTCAGGTTCAATATTGAGGGTGTGTGATTTTTTTTTTTCAATTTGGGTATCCGTTTGCGAAATATTAAGCTTTAAAATGCAATTTTTTGTTCAGAGACAACAAAAAAGAGAGAGAGAGAGAGAGAGAGGGGGAGAGTTCAGTGTCCCCCCCCCCCTGCCAACTAAATGGGTGTACTTGGATTTGTGTAAAAATTCACAGCAATAGTGTACATAACGAAGTTAAAAGAAAAACTATCACAACTAAGTAGGGTTTACAGGTTAACGAGTAATAATCGACCAACTTAAATTTGCAGTTTGATAAACATGATCTATACATTCCGTATGGGAGAAAATATTTTTCAACTACAATGTTAAGTTTGTTCTTGGGATCATGCCAACTACGGAAACCTTCATTATGCATGGTCCGACACGCACTTGGCCGGTTTTTATATTCTAATTATATTGGGTCCCCACCTATGAAATTGGCGTTTTTTTCTCACAAATAGAGAACCTTGTCACTTCTATGAATTAAAATATTCATCAATTGCTTGGTATTATATCGAATAATGACCATCATAGACAACTACCAATAGTAAAAAAAACATAGGTGGGGACCTAATATTAGGTCCCCACCTATGGAATCAGCGTTTTGTATGGAGAATTTTAAAGAAGTTGCATTTTTCATACTAACATTTTCTTAATTTATATAACAACCATGAACACTAATGTTTTAAAACTTTTATGCACTAATGTTTAAAATCTAAAATAACGTATTATGTCACTTAGATTAAGCGACAAAAATAAGTTTTGGCTAAGTTAAAACGAATAGTGGTCATTTCTGCTAACAAAATGAGGAGTCATTTTTAAGGTATTTTTTTATGTTTAGAAAACTATAAGTAATAAGGTTTTTTAACTATTGGTAGTTGTCTATGATGGTCATTATTCGATATAATACCAAGCAATCGATGAATATTTTAAATTATAGAAGTGACAAGGTTCTCTATTTGTGAGAAAAAACGCCAAATTCATAGGTGGGAACCCAATATATCAAATGTTTGTCTCGTATTCAAGTCATATATCTAAACTCGCGGAGGTTGCATGCTAAAATCAAGTCTCTACCAGTACCTACTTGATGAAATATCTAGGGCGAAATCCAGGGCTCTTCCTAAATTAGACTTTAGAAGAGGGTAAGGGTAACAAACAAAGAACAATTTAGTAAAATAAAATAGGACAGTTGTTACAGCTTGTCACAACCCTCCTTGGTGCAAAAAATCATGCTTGGTTCAGAATAATGTCACATAACCTCGAGATGTGCAGTGAAGCTAGGAAGTTAATATCGTGAATTGACATTAGGTAAATAGGCGGATATAAACTTATACAGAAGGTTAATGGGCGAAGTTGTATAGGACATGGTTTGTGAGCCAATTAGATAAGATAAGATATATTTATTTGCCCAACCAAAAAAATACAGGTTCAGACATGTTTGCCATACGCTAAAGGCGTGCAAATATGAATAGTAACGATTGTTAATAATTAATTTCAAGTCAATATCACTAATTTAAAGTGAATTTAGCAAACAATAACAAATTTTAAAATGTCAACAGTAAATAAAAAATAATTCTTAAAAATTCTGTCAAAATAAATGCGTCAGTCAGAAATTCATTAATATTATATATAATCATTATTGTGTCATGAGTCATTTTTTTTTTTACAATTGATTTGTTAGCAGCCTTCTTCCAATGGGGGTAAGCAGAAGGTACAGAACGCCACCTACTACGATCCTTAAACATCTACTCCTTACGTTCATACATCAGCACCCTAACTGGTGTTTCAATCACAATCTGCATGATTTTGAAGGATATTGCATATAATACATTGCTTCATATGTTTGAAAAGTTGATCTGCTCAATAACGCAAATAATGCAATGAATGTTGTTGAACTATCAAAATGAAAATCATTGCTACTGAAGTGTGTTACGCAATTAAACCGCTAGTCATAAAATCACATCGCAAGAAAAAGGTTATTAAATAAAAAATACCAACGTTACTTATCACGGATTAATTTCTAGGTACCTGTTGAGACCATCTCAACATCGCCGCGCGCTGGCGGCAGTGAACGAGGGGTGCGGGACAGTGGCAAGCAAGCCGGCCGCACGGCGGTCTGCGAGCGGGCGCGTCACACAAGTCAGCTGCCATGCTATTCTGTAAACATCTCACCGTGAAAACTTGGGTGGAGTGAGCTGTCAATATTGTCAATCCCTGTGGAATGACAGCTCACTCCACGCTCACTTCACCTAAGTTTTCACGGTGAGATGGTTACAGAATAGTACTGCTGTTGCACGCCTCCACGCATGGCTGCGCTTACGCGTTTTTCTTAATATACATACTTACATGTTATACAGTCCACTAGCATTTTCATTTAACTGCACCATGACCTATCGTCGCGATCAGTACCTACGACTTCACCTTTATATCGTCGGTCGGAGTCATTACTGGAACATCTCTAAAATTTTGTGTTTTGGACTAAATATGCAAAATAATAAAAACTCGAATGCTCTTTACATTTGATGTTTTATCATTCTGCATACTTAGTCCCAAACACAAAATTTTAGAGATGTTCCAGTAATGACTCCGACCGACGATATTTAGTATACTTGATTTACAGAACATAACATCACGCCTGTAATCTCCAAAGAGCTGGGCAGAGGTGTACCTATAGTGTAACGGCTAGGGCTTTACAGGTAGGCTGCGCAGGCCGCTAACTGATAGGTAGGTAGTCAATAAAAACACTAGGTTAAGTTCATACATATATTTATAGTTATTAGAACTAACACGGCTAGGTCGCGGGTAAGTCACTTTACTGTTCTGTTCTGAGCACTATCACAACTAATATAAATGAAAGGTACCGTCCTTGGCAACACGTGGCAGACGTGGGGGCCTGTCAGCTCAGGCTCACGGCGGTTGGCCACACGTGGCAGACGTGGGGCCTGTCAGCACAGGCTCACGGCGGTAGGCCACACGTGGCAGACGTGGGGCCAGTCAGCACAGGCTCACGGCGGTAGGCCGCGAGTCGTCAGGCCTTCTGGACCTTAGCAGCGTGCGCAACCAGTGTGCGGTCAGCACCGGCTCGCACAGGTAGCTACGGCGGTAGGCCGCAGGTTGTCAGGCCTTCGTGACCTTGGCAGCGTGCGCATGCAATGTTCAGCACCGCTACCATCAGCAGTATATAGTAGCAAGCACCTGCCCTCAGCCCGTACGAAGAACCCTGGAAGGCGCGTTAGGGAGCGCATGTTAGATGCGGTGCAATAGCAGCAAGCCGCATGCGATTCGCCAACCTCCTTCCCATTTTAAGCCAAGGAACAGTGTGGGAAGCATTGTAGGTGAAAGCTCAGCACATCGCAGCGGTTTACAGGCAAGAGAGTTTGCAACATAGCGTGCCACAATGGCGGATGCGAATATGTGAACACGCGAGCATAAATCACAAAGTAGGCGTGGCCATGGTAGATGGCTCACTAAGAATAACACAGTGAGGCACTACACCATTTCGATGCAGTAGCAATACATACATATTTCAATCTCCTTTGCCGGTAAACCAGTGACGTTCCCCGTTTTTAGTGTTGTGACATGAAAATTACTAATTTCGATATTTTATCACTCGACTACTTGTAGCTGAGAACCCTCACAACGCTACAGTACCCCGGCTGCAGAGAGAGGATTTTACCTGTACAAAATCCGCTAGAACTAACTCTACTTTCCTATCCTCTATCTGGCTCAGAAGCCAGCCCGTTGTATCAGTGGCTGGATTCTTAGCCGATATGTAAGTTATTCGTGTTAGTTCTGGTCGTTTTCCTGTATGTTCGCCCATGGGGTCAGTGTAGTCTCATGTGTAATTGTTTGTGGGGTAGGTTATGTTAGTTTGGCGGTGTTAGGTTAGTGTGCCAGATTAGATTTGGTTAGTTTTAGCGAGTGGTAGGTTAGTGGGTTAGTAGGGTTGGATGTATTTGTGGGGATAGATTTGGTTGTTTTTGTAGTTGTTAGTTGTTTTGTATTTTTTTTTAGTCTGGCTCCGGTCACCTCTCTCGTTGGTGCCGTCAGTATGAAGTTCGTTCTTGATGAGTAGTACAACACAACAGTTAAGGGTAGTTACCACAGAGACCTACTCTGCCAATAATAAGTATCGCCCCTGTGGGTCTTCAGTATTCTCTGTGGCAACGCCATTTTAATGTAGTTGATTAGTTTTTTTTTTGTTTAGTGGATATACCTGAATACACCTGCTCATTCTGGGTGCGGTCACCTTATTTGTAGGAGCCGGCTATAAGATATTCTTATTTGAACATGACATAAACAACACAAAAGCTAAGGGTAGTTACCATAGAGACCTACTCTGCCATCAATAAGTAAACACCCCTCGGGGTCCCCAGCATTCTCTATAGCAACGCCATTGTAATGAACTTGATTATATTATGCTTAGACTATTTTGAATGTTGAACCCGCTCGCACGCGTTAGTCATTCTTTAAGTAGTTATATAGTGAGTGTGATCAGAGTGATCACCAACTAACCAGTAGTTAGGTACTGGTCTCAAGGAGCTTAGGAACCCTGCAGCGAAAGGTAGATAGATAATTCACTGTAGGTGATTGTTCTCCCACGACATGTGGTGGTCGTAGTCCCTTGGCATCGTTTGACTCGGTGTCTCGGGTCAAACGCTAGCTAGCTAGGCCTACGGGACTACTGTGGATTCTTCCACTTTAGGTCCTTGATATGCCAGGTACCCAGTGGTTTCCCGGATGTATCTGCCAAGTCATACACCAGCCAGCCTGCCAGCACAGGCTCACGGCGGTAGGCCACACGTGGCAGACGTGGGGCCTGTCAGCACAGGCTCACGGCGGTAGGCCACACGTGGCAGACGTGGGGCCAGTCAGCACAGGCTCACGGCGGTAGGCCGCGAGTCGTCAGGCCTTCTGGACCTTAGCAGCGTGCGCAACCAGTGTGCGGTCAGCACCGGCTCGCACAGGTAGCTACGGCGGTAGGCCGCAGGTTGTCAGGCCTTGGTGACCTTGGCAGCGTGCGCATGCAATGTTCAGCACCGCTACCATCAGCAGTATATAGTAGCAAGCACCTGCCCTCAGCCCGTACGAAGAACCCTGGAAGGCGCGTTAGGGAGCGCATGTTAGATGAGGTGCAATAGCAGCAAGCCGCATGCGATTCGCCAACCTCCTTCCCATTTTAAGCCAAGGAACAGTGTGGGAAGCATTGTAGGTGAAAGCTCAGCACATCGCAGCGGTTTACAGGCAAGAGAGTTTGCAACATAGCGTGCCACAATGGCGGATGCGAATATGTGAACACGCGAGCATAAATCACAAAGTAGGCGTGGCCATGGTAGATGGCTCACTAAGAATAACACAGTGAGGCACTACACCATTTCGATGCAGTAGCAATACATACATATTTCAATCTCCTTTGCGCTGGATGACTTGTAGCCGCGTGTCCGACATTGACACACACAAGCTCAGAAATCATATAGGTTATTTAATCAATATAGATCATCCAGCGCTAAGGATCTGGTATAATTACCAAGCTAATGTGGAACTCACCCTAGGTCGGGGTACATAGAATCCTGAGGGTCAGGGGATACTTCTCATCAGCTCTACAAGCGGAAACCGAATGACACAACGTCACCGGTAAACCAGTGACGTTCCCCGTTTTTAGTGTTGTGACATGAAAATTACTAAATTCGATATTTTATCACTCGACTACTTGCAGCTGAGAACCCTCACAACGCTACAATAGCAACACCCACATTTCGCCAGTTATGTTTAATTCCCATGTAAAAGAGAGCAACCTTATTAAGTCCAGACTCTGGCAAAAAAATCCAATAACATTGCCCGACCTGGGAATTAAACCCAGGACTTCACGCTCAGTAGTTTCATTTGCGACTACTAGACCAACGAGGCAGTCTGTCATACTTGAAGACTGGTTTATACGTGCCCAGTAATATGGACAGTACACGAAGCAAGTCCAGCGCTGACTTGCAATTATGCTCGTATATACCTACACTAGTTTCAACCCAGTCCAGTGCTGCCTGACTGACTTCGTGCCCTCAAGTCAGTCCAGTTGACTAACCTATAGGTACGTCTATTTTTGGGCCCAGTAGCTTCCCCTGCCTGACTTACTGCCGATCTCGTCTACATGAACCCACTGGCTGAGTCCGAAATTCCGAGTCACTGGGTCTAGTCACTGCCATTTCAAAAACCAGGCATGATTTAATGTAGATTTATTCGCTTCGATAAAGCCCTTTTATAAACTCCTCTAGTTTGGCAAAGCGTTTAGCCCTACTTAACGATTAAAGGATGATTTCCACCAAACGGCTCGCATCGCATCGGATCGAAACGGGTTTTACAATCTTTAAACGATATTAAATCATGTACCATCGAAGAAGTTCATATCTAACCACCGTAAAGACTATTCTTGCTTGCAGCGCTCGGCGACTATACAACCGGGCCGGTAACAGATGTGGTCATCGTGTTCACGGGATTTTGTTTTGTAACTGTTTAGATATGAACTTCTTTGATGGTACACAGTATTTGAAGTCTATTTTACCAAGCAGCACACAGCAGCTTGACCGCGGGTGTCTTCCGCGATACACGATCGTAGCCGAAAGTATGCTGCGACGCGGGATGGGCTCCGTTCGCCTGTCGTCGTATCCGATCGGATCCTTTCGCAATAGTCAACAATACTAATAAAAAAATAGAACACGTCAACACGGTAGGAATGAAACTATTTGACTTGGCGCAGAAACGGATACGTTCGCAAGCGAAGGTACGGAGCCGATCGTATGCGTCGACATCTTGCCGGACGCGATCGGCTGTCGCCGCATCCGTTCGTATCCTTTCCGATCCGATGCGTTGCGAGCCGTTTGGTGGAAATCATCCTTTATAGTTCTGAGTTCATAAATGAAAACTAAATGGGTCAGGTACCTATGTATAAAACGAGTAGATAAGTAGGCTAATTGGCTAAACATTGAATTCCCAAATGAATAAGCTATCTAATAACCAACAAAGTTTTAGTACAATTATTACTATTAACCTTAGTACCACCCAGTATTGTATTAGTATAGATAATCCAATACTATTAAAAAAACAATTTTTTATATAAATATATATATATTTGTAATCACGTTCTCGAAAAGGGCTCTAACGGTTTCGATGAAAGTTGCAATATAGGGGTTAAAAATGGGGGCGAAAAATCGATCTAGGTAGGTCTCATATCTGGAAAATTCGTTCTCTCCGTATTTTCATCCGAGCAGAGCTCGGTCGCCCAAAGTTTAGAACAAGATGGCTACCTTAGAATAATGACATGGCAGCATGGAATTAGTAAGTACCTACTATCATGGCGGCATGGGATTAGTAAGTACCTACTATCATAGCAGCATGGAATTAGTATGTACTATACATGGAATTACTATGAACTTTCTTATACTATTAAATGAGCATTCTCTATTTTCACCAGAGCAGAGCTCGGACGCCCAGGTACTTATTATAGAAATAGATTATTTTCCTCAGACGATGGCGGGTGGTCATCCCTGGCCTATAAGTAGGTATGCTCTTAGGCGAAGTAAGTATAACAAGTCCCCAAGACAAAGTTCGCGAGTGAGTCCGAGTCCCCTTCAAAATTCGGAAGTTTCAACTTCAAAGGGGTTCTCCATTACTATTTAAACACGGACTTTTGCCAGAAATAAACGGTACTGTGCCTTGGTAAAGAATGTCTATACGTTGATCTTTGAACTAAGGTATGTACTTGCGGTTTTGTAAGGACCATCGAAGTAAAGATAAACTGTGTATCTGATTACTTTGTTAGGTGACACTAGTTTGTATTTCAATTAAACACTTGAGTAAACGTGAGCTTATATCCTAAGGAGTTAACTCTAGTACGCGTGAAGAAGGTATCGAAAAGTTTAAGTGCGTAACCGTAGAATTTCATAAAAGTAGACGCGCGTAGCCGTAGACGCGCGTAGCCGTAGACGCGCGTAGCCGTAGACGCGCGTAGCCGTAGACGCGCGTAGACGTATATGCTCGTAGACGTATAAGCGCGTAGACGTATAAGCGCGTAGACGTAAACGCGCGTACCCGTAGATGCTCGTAGACGTATAAGCGCGTAGACGTAAACGCGCGTACCCGTAGACGCCCGTAGCTGTAGATGCGCGTAGACGTAGAAGCGTCTAGGCGTAGAGGCGTAGAAGAGCGTGGCCGTAGAAGAGCGTAGCTGTAAACAAGCGTAGCCGTAGACGCGCGTAGCCGTAGACTCGCATAGCCGTAGACTCGCGTAGCCGTAGACGCGCGTAGACGTAGACGCTCGTAGACGTATAAGCGCGTAGACGTATACGCGCGTACCCGTAGACGCCCGTAGCTGTAGATGCGCGTAGACGTAGACGAAGCGTCTAGCCGTAGAGGTGTAGAAGAGCGTGGCCGTAGAAGACCGTAGCTGTAAACAAGCGTAGCCGTAGACGCTCGTAGCCGTAGAGGCGCGTAGGTAAGTTGCTACGAGACTCGGCTGCGTAGCTGTTGCTTCGAAGCAGTAACGCTTGCTTTACTGTACTGTATTATGTTTTATAGTAAACACGTAAGATATGATGATTTATATTTTAAATACAAAGTCAATCTGCCTAGCCTTTTCCCAACTATGTTGGGGTCGGCTTTAAGTCTAACCGGATGCAGCTGGATTCCAGTATTTTACATGGAGTGACTGCCTATCTGACCTCCGCAACCCAGTACCTGGGTAATACGATACCCCTTGGTAAGACTGGTTGTTAGAATTTCGGGGTTTTGACGACGCATAACGACTGTCAAAAATCCGCGAATGTACGCCGGAAACAACCGCTAAACGTGTTTTCGAGACACGGAGGGGTCTCGGTATGTTATAGATGGTCACTCAGCCACGGACTGACCTCAACCAGCGTTGCTTAACCTTGAAGATCGACCCGTGCGGCTGTCTTTATTTAGCCACGAGCCCAGTAATAGACTTAAATGTTTACTACGATTTGCCTACGAAATTGTCGTAGCAGTAGCGTCTACTCCTAATAGGTACATAATTATTTACGAAACTGCAAATACGATTTGCGTACGTCTCGACTAAGTACCGGCTGTAAGCCTGTAGCTGAAACTTTTACTTGGTGGTAAATGGATCGACCCACTCCATACGAAAATACTACTTATTTCATTTTTAAATATGAACTTTACGTAAGTAATAATAATTACCAACCAGACCTTAATCGTCGGTAGTCGGTCAGATTATGTTTCTTTTATTAATTATAAAAAGTTTACGACTGTCTTATACTCAAAGCCATTTTAACTATCTGTCTATCCCCTCTCTATCACGAGTAGATGCACGTACTCTGAACGTTAGCTTCTCACAAAGATTTTAATCAAAAATTCAAAATTCAAAAGTCATTTATTCAAACTAGGCTGAGTATCAGCACTTTTCGAACGTCAAAATTACATAAGACAGTCCCCCAAAACGCCCACCCTTCACCACTTTCTAGTGCTTTAGCTGGGAAGAAGAAGTGGCGCAACAAACACCCCAAAAACACATACATTCCTAGGTGCCCCACCTTTATAATAAAATTAATCGCATTACAACTATCTATCACCTAACAAAAAAGACCTAAAAGAGTACTAATTGAATGGCTCCATAACTTGGATTATAAAGCAACTGAGGAATTACTTAGTCTTCTAAAATAGTCCGTCCCGTTTCTTCTTCTTTTCGTGTGGTTAGTGACTAACCTGGTGTCAAAGTTTTAAAGTCGCACATGGACCTCTGACTTAGCTTCACATGCCGTCGAAAAAAAATATCTCTCAGGCATGCCGGTTTCCTGCCGGGGTTGCGAGTTTGTCCTGCCGGGGTTGCGAGTTTGTCCGAAAGGGATATCGCGACCCCGGCACACAGGCAACGGAAGGAACACGGGTGGGTCTTAGTCAGTAAAAGTCTGACACGCCCTCCCGCTCCGCCCAGAGCGGGAGAAGTAATTTGATAATTTCCCGCCCTCAAAAAATAAAAAAAAAGGTATGCCGGTTTCAGCACGATGTTTTCCTTCACCGTTTTTGAAGCAAGTGATAATTATACAATACGCACATGAATCCGAAAAGTCAGAGGTCAGCCTTGAGTTCGAACTCGAGACCTATTACTTGGCAGTCTGACGGTCACACCACTAGGCTATCACTTCTCCGTCCCGCTCATTTCCTCACACATCATATTTCGTTTCGTTTCGTTACATTGTTTTCATATAAAACTCTATTGCTTTACACGGCGCACGCTAATAAAGCTCACAGTCGGCATGATTTTTTCCGACAACTTCAACAATAATCGTCATATTTCAGCCCAATTTACACAAAACCTTAATGAATTATACACTCAAACCTTCCTCATGAATCATCACTCCGTCCGTTGGTGAAAACCGTATGAAAAATCAGTTCAGCAGTAGTTTTTCGAGTTTACCGTGTTTAGACACGGGCGGATCCAGGGAGGGGGGAACAGGGCACGTGCCCCTCCTCCCCAACCCAGCCCTAATGGTTTAAGTAAAATAAAATCGAATCGTCTGAATGGACCAGCCTGAAAGCATATCTATCACGAAATAGCTTCAATGATGAACGCTGAAGAAGCAGGCTACTATATCTTCATTGAAAAAGAATTAATCCCAAAAACAGCAAAGTGCAATTAAGATATCGGAGACACTTCTTATATCTGTCTGCCCCATGTGCCTCTCCCAGAAATAAATCCTAGATCTGCATTTGATTTTGTTTTTAAAATAATGATGTAATAGATTAAATTATATCTAATAGGAACATTGGTTTTTAATTCTGAAGATAAAATTGTTTACGAATAAATTGAAGGTAGTTGTAAGTATATTTTAAGGACAAGCATATCAAAATCTCGTAGATACTTCGCAATGGAAAATAATGAGATAAAAGCACTGAATAAAATAAAGGAAATCCGAAGGCAAGGTTTTTACAATTTCTTTTCAAATAAAGACCTCATTACTTGGTTGTAAGTTCAGGATAATTGCCCGTTAAGCCAAGAAAGTTTTTACGTCATAGTTCAACGAAACACGACCTTTGGCTTTGTTATTGTTTATTAATAATGTTAAGAACTCTTCTCTTTTGCTTAATTAATTTTCATTGATTTTCTTTGTGAAGGAGCTCGCCTGGGGAATTTAAATACTACCATCAGGCACCAAAGGTCTATTTATAACCTTATTTCCAATTGATGTTATTTCCACTTAAACAAACATCAACTATACGCAAGTGTACATAAAGTTGATTTTAGACTGACTATTACTGTTGAAAAGGTCATAAAAAATATGAAGTCGTAGCGCAAACTGAACCTTATGTGTGGGCGTTACAGTTGTTTTTCCTAAAAGTCGTATTTGTTTACATATTTGGCAAATAAATTGCGAACTGATTACCTATTTTTGCCGGCAAGTAGGTATCGTTGCTGTTTTCAGGGGCCAAATTCAAATGATTAGTTTTAGAATTTGATTGCAAGCAAGAGCTCCTGGATTTGACAAAATATTGTTGGGTTTTTCCTTCAGAATTTTCTCAAAAGCATCCCGGGGTCTGAATTTGTGCCCGGTTGATGGCAATAGGGATGTTGACTGGGGAAACAAGAAATACTATTTAGTCCGTCAGTCAGATAATAAAAAAATATTAGACACGTATTTTTTGCTTTATCATATTAATAATAAATGATTTAGATAAAACGCATTAGTTGGGGAGGGGGGCTCGCTACGTCACTAGTATGTATAAAATCTACCGGAGAGTGACGTCATGATACATTTTAACTCAATGTATGGCCGTAATCTTTTGATTACGTAAAAAAATAAAAAATACGTGTCCAATACTTTTTAATAACCTATCTGACGGACTCGCCCCCTATTATATGGCACTTAAACCAAAGGATGTAGTACAGCAGTGCTATTCTGTAACCATTTCACCGTGAAAACTTAGGTGAAGTGAGCGTGTAGTGAGCTGTCATTCCAAAGGGATTGACACTATTGACAGCTCACTTCACCCAAGTTTTCACGGTGAGATGTTTACAGAATAGCATGGCTGGTATGAGGTATTCTACCTAAACCTTCGAGAATTACAGGCGTGATGTTATTTTATTTTCCAGATTTAGGTACAAAAAAAAAGAAATTGGGAAAAAGCAGAATATGGGTGCTTCTAAGGACCCAAACGATGACATAAACAATAGGTATACTTATGTATGTAGTAGGTACTGTAACGTCGGAGGAACGTTACTCAACATGTTTGTGAGTGTGAGAGTGTAAGGAGGAGGAGAAGGCAGCAATAATAGATAATACTCTTAGGTACTTATTTATTCTAAGCTCATCACAATAGTTTATAGAAACGCGCACATTGCTCGGTAGCTTGTTTTCTTCTGTCTTCTCATTAAACAAAATCACATTCCTTTTTTAGGCGCGATAAGGCGCCCGTTAAATGAAACTCGATCCAGTTGTAATAGACGTGTATTTATACCACACAGCACAGTATCCAAGCGACAGCGCAAGATTACATGTATATACGAACACAGGTTAATAAACTTGTTAATTACACGTTACACAGTCTCGTGTATTGAGCTAATATCTTTCCACATTCAGATTCAAAAATCCTCTCCTCTTTTATGAACCATAGACTAACTGGCATAGACAAAACTAGAGTTGTCAGGTTATATCTAACAGTGGGAACCATAGATAATTAGTTGGTTCGCCACACTTTCTTATTTAATTAAATCCAAATTCCTAGAATGTTCGAAAATAGAAATGACTGTTTTCTTAACAGCCTGTACAATATAAGGTTGCTTGTCGCATTAAGACAACCATACAGTACCTATATCTTTGTTTACTTAGAGGACAAAACACAATATAAGTAATTTCTCAAAGCCTTTTCATCAAATGTGATTCCACAAACACTGGTTTTGTCGGTACCTCTGCTTAGATACTTAGTTACTTCATAACAAGTTATTGTACTACTTAGTTATAAACAAAGGTCAATAGCCTCCCGATAAGTTATAAGTAAGTTTATGACAAATATAATATGTATAGGTAGGTAGACTATAGCGTTGTTTACATAAAGTTTCACATCCCGAATTTTAGGGTTTTGAGCGTAACCTTAGAGTGAACAGTTCTTCATGCGTAACAATTTGAATTCGACGGAGCCTTTATTACGTAGCACTAAGGGCGGATTTCAAACTTCGAGTGAATCTATTGTGCAGCTGACCCTACATAACACACGTAGTAATGAAAGATGACGGAAGAAACCTACGCGAACGATATCGACAATCCAATTCAGCGGTGCAATTGTGTAGGTAACACACATAACAGACATGACAGTTCATCCACGTTCATTGCGTTATTTATGTTGTTAAGCAGACGAATTTTTAAAACCTATGAAGCAATGGATTAGCAATATCCATCAAAACTCTCAGATTCTGATTGAAACTTTGTTACGCAATAGGGTGCCCCTGGGCCCACCACCACGTCTAAAGCAGTATTATTTTAATATTACTTTAGTGTGGGAAAGAGATGGAGCTCTACAGGACGCATATCTCCATCTCTTTCCCCCACTGAAATAAAATTAAAATAATACTGCTTTAAAGGTGGTGGTAGGCCTCCTGGGCTCTTCTCTCGTATCGGTAGTCAGCAGGCGAACGATGTACCTAATAAGAATGGCTCATGCCGTACCCAGTAAAAATCTTATATGATAGGTACTAGCTTTTGCCCGTGACTTCATCCGCGAGTCTATAACCTTCCTCAAGAATTGGGCTATCCAATGCAAAAAGAATTTTCCAAATCCGACTGATAGTTCCGGAGATTACCTCCTACATACAAACTTACAAACAAAAACGTTTTTCCTGCGTAAGTCTCGATCCCGTGGGAATATCGGGATAAAAAGTATCCTTTGTCCTAACCAAGGTCATGGTCTACCCATGTGCCAAATTTCATCCAAATCCGTTCAGCCGTTTTAGCGTGAAAGCGTAACAAACAAACAAACTCACTTTCGCACTTTTAACAGTTAAGATATTAGTATAAGTGCCTATGTCAGTACGAATTCAGTAACGTGTGGCGGTGGGCTAGGTATAACGCATTAACTTACCCACTTGTACTAAAGTTGGTAAGTTAACGCTCGTGCAGACTGGCACGACTTGTCGCGCGACGCGACACCGGTCATTGTTCTACCGTGAAGTTTTCTTAGAAATTGTTTCATTAGAGTCGCGTCGCGCCTGTTTGACCTTTAATAATCATCTCTCCGAGGTACCTAGAAGGGATGCCCAAGATGCGTCAGACGTAGGTAGGCACTTATATTTCAATGTGCCCCAAAGCATTTCTACGTTACGGCACACTATCCTATTGTGATGTGATAGGAAGCTACGAAAATCATTCTGTGTAGTTAATAAAGCTGCCCCCTCCACAAGGGGCTCTCGACATCGGTAATTGCGTTCTAAGCATTCAGCCTTTGAGCCTTTGCTTTGTTCAAACGGCAATGGTTTCCCCTCTTTATTATTATTTCCGTCGAAAACATTCCGACATGCCCCAACGCCCAGGCACAATACATATTTTTCGAGCACTTTCATTTGTATTTCAATATTCTCATCATTTATTATTGTGGTATGGGCTACTTAATTTATTTTATTGGATGTCTTCGAAAATGAGATGAAATTAAGGAGGTAAAATCATATTAGGTACCCCAACCTAATAAGATTTTACCTCCTTAATTTTATTACGAATTATGTTATGCAATTTTGCTACCTTTTCAATATCAATATAAAATAAAATCTGTAGGTAATTACGTTGAATATTATTGTAATAAATATCTATCACGATTGCGGAGATTTGCTAGCTAATTTAACCTGACCCTGTATCCCTATCCTTATCCTTACATCCTTATGCCCTTTTGTCCTCCGCCGCGTCTATCTGTCATCAGAAGTTTCCCCCGCGCATATTTAACATACCTAGTTTGATATTGCTGCTGCGTTCGCGTCTTATATTCTATGATCGACGCAAATATTTACCCGTTTTTATTAATTTGGCAATATTACTGTATGGAAATAAAAAATATGGCTAACCAGTGAACATTACCTAATAATGAATTGCAATTATAACACTGAATTTGATGTTGTTACCGATTTAGGTGTAAAAAGGCATTTGGAAAGTTTCCGAATTCCTTTTTTACATCTAAAAGTAAATATTTGGTGTTAAGATATTTTATTGCATTTCATAATCAACATTTTTAGTTCACTAGTTAGTCATATTTCTTATTTCCTTAGAGTAGGTAATATTGCCTAATTAATCAAAACATCAAAATATTTGACAGCTATTTACGACGTTGCCCACTTCCTGTATAAACGCTCTTAACAACAACCCTACCACTTTCTTTCATACCTTCTAGTTATTCTCAGGTAATGAGGTTCACACAGGATATGAATGCTGAAATTCTAATTTGTAACGAGTGCTGCCATCTATCATCGGTGCGACTTACTAGAACAAGCAAAGTTCGTGAAAAGGTTAGTTTTCGCCGAATGGAGCGACACTGTAGCTAAAATAAGATTCTAGAGGTGGTGTTCTCTTCACAGAGTACCTTACCTTAACATTGTAGTGGTTTTTTTCTTCCACTCCACTCACCACTCATGATACAGTCGGGCGATTCTGTAAAAAGATCAACGTGAAACTTAGGTGAAGTGAGCTGTCACTGTCACAAATCGACCGGTAGGATGCTAAGGATTAACACTATTGACAGCTCACTTCACCTAAGTTTCACGGTGATATTTTTACAGAATCGTTCGGCTGGTAAGCCCACGTTTGCACGGACGTAAAAATATCGCGGCGAGATTTTATCACGCACTGGATTTTCAACTCTCGGTGTTTACCTGAGCGTTGAGAATCCAACAGTGTGTAACCCAGCGCGTCGAAAAAACAAACAAAACTGTTGGATTTTCAACTCTTGTTGGCGCTAAGCAGAGCGCTGAAAATTCAGTGTGCAAAAAAAATCGCCGCATGAAAATATCGCCCGTGCGAACCTGGGCCAACAATCTAATAGAGAGTATATTACATTACAGCGGTATTGAAAAAAAAACATTTATTTTAAGTAATAGGTTTAGAAAATGACGCCGTAGTGACTTCTGTACTGCCACAGACGATGTCGAGGAAATGGCGAAGTTTTTTTGGGCCAACAAAATCTATTCCACTGTCGTGTCATCGACACGACGAAGAAGAATAGGTTTAGTACATGGGGCTAGCAGTAAGGTAGATGGTCCCAACCTGCCGCCTCCCCCTTCACCCGCCAGTATAAGGGGGAGGCGGCAGGTCAGGTCCGTATAGAGACGGGGCGTCTGGGGGGGTTCCCAAATCTCGAGTAAAGGACCAAATAAGACCAAAATAAATTCAGTTGGTAAGTAAAGGCCGTTTGTAGTTAGGCCCCCCACATATGCTAAATACAAACTTAGGGTGCTAAAAGTTATGAGCTTTAAAATTTCATCAATCAAAATTTCTGCATATCTGGGCGGAGGCCCCCATTTAGTTTGGCGGCCCCGGGCGGGGACCCAATCAGGGTTGGTCCGCCACTGGACTCATCCCATTACCGTAACTCAAAACTAGGGTCATTGTTCAACATTTAACAAATAAAATAAATATCTAGAAAAGAAGGGAGAACTCATGGCAAACAATATTATACATTTAATTTATTTAATAGCTGTGCTTCTGTCGAACCAGTCCCTAAAGGCAGGGTACATAATATTTAGTATGATTTCCATACACATACTTTTAGACAATCATTAGTCAAAGTCATCAATAAAAATGATTAATTACAAAACTGCAACTTCTTACTTTAGATAATATTTAATAAACATTAATCTACACTAAACAAATATTTAACAATACCCTACTTAGTTTTTGCTTGTACATTTGATATCTTTGTTGGGTCTAATTTATATGTTTTCTGCAGAGGCCCTTTGCCAGCTCTGGTGAAAATCATTTCATCTACCCTTTGCCTCTCTGCCAGCTCTTTTGAAATTTTCATGTTCGTCCAAGAATCTTTAGCTCCGTCAATAAATCCTTTTTTCTTCATTGGCAGATTGTCAGGTGCATGTTTGAGCAACTTTGGTATCTTGAAGTAATCCCTTACTGTTGGTACTTTTAGTAAACCAACTTGTATTAGAGATATGAAGTTACTGGAGCACCAGTAAACTAAGATGGCACCTGGGAAGTTGATTGTGAAAGGTATCATGATAACTGGGATTGCTCTAAGGAAGTACTTCATCAATACCATGTTTTGTGCATCAAGACGACCTCCGTCTACGCCCAATTCTATTGTTGCCCACATTGTGGCACTGGTTATAAGCGGCAGTATGAAAAATTGATCAGGTACAGTCAAATCCATAAACCACGCCATACCCCCATAACTCATACTCTCTACAGGGCAGTTTGCCATCCCTCTTAATCCCATGAAGAAGGAAATAAACAGAGGAGCCTGAGCTAAAGGAACCAACATATTCTTCAATGGATTTAATCCTTTTTCTTTCATAAATCCCATCATCTCTTGGGCATACCGAGCAGCTTCAAGCTGATTACCGGTCTGTCTGGCTTGTGTCATCTTCATTTGAATAAGTTGCATTTCAGGCAGGTTATTATTCATGACCGCTGTATTTCTTTGTGACATTATAACTAGCGGAAACATAGCTAAACGAACACAAACAGTTCCAATTAGAATTGCTCCCCACCACGGTACGTCCAGGGAAATATGTAAGTACTCCAAGCAATGTTGAACCATGCCCACAGGAGACCAGCCACCAAGACCAAGACTGGCAAAGGTAGGCTCTCCATTTGCAGCTATTGACTGTACAGTTTCAGTCAAGTCGACAAGTGTCGAAGGATCCGGTACTGGCGGTGCTTCCGGTATACTGTCCAGTAAGGTTGCTGTTTTTCCTACATCGCTGCCACCGGTAGAAGCAAACCTTATCGATCCCGCTGAGGAATATACGTAATAAACCTTTGCTTTTCTAACCTCAAAAGACTTTTCAGAGAAGAAATTTATAACAGCACTTCGTGGGCGGCCGTGGCGGCTAAGTAATTTGAACATTGTGGCTGACTTCCTTTGAACAATCCGATTAAATGAGTAATAGACTTGTTAAAAATTATTTGTATTTTTGTTACGGCACATTTCTGACATTCATATAGACAGTTGTCTATTGTCTATGGCGTAAAATAAACTCTCCTATGTTATGGTTCTTCTTTCTTATTTTTGTTGGTTTAGGAAATTCATTTCTGAGACCCAAAAATTTGAAATTAGTGATGAACTTGATTAATTTTTACAACTCATGAATATATTGGACCACATTTAGTACTTGGAGATTTCACTCTTTTAGATATTTTCACGTTTTTTTTTTTGCAATTTTTTCTGTTAAATTCTGCCAATTTTAATGTCAGTTGCACGTGTTGTTTGTTATCTGTGTCAAGTGTCAATTGCTGTAAATAGTTTCAAAACAACGTGGGAATGTTTTTACGCGAGTTTTATTTAAAATTCGTAAAATAAGTGATGATATTACATTATAAGTGATAAACGTAATACAAACATGGCACATATTTCATATCCTTTCAAGAAAACAAGTAAGGCGGTGTATCAGAAGCCGGCTTCTGTAGTTACAGAGGATACTATATACTGGAAGAAATTAGGAGTAAGTGCCCCAAGATTTTATAATTTTCGAGTAAATTAAAGTTTAATATGGAGTTTTGGTCAGTGGGTCGTCTTAGGGGCGGATTATATTCATTAAGTTTATATATTACTAATTTATTTTTTATTTTCAGTCACCAGTGCTAGTGAAGGAGTTTGGTGCTATAGATTATTTAGACTTCAGCCCTGTAGAACCTTATTATTTCGCGGCAACATGCTCAGTCAGAGTGCAGGTCAGTAATTTACAAGTTATATATTTCGTTTGGGATAGTGCTTGTCAAATGGAAATATATTAGTCGTTAGGTAAGCACTTAGGTTTTATACAGTCATTGAGTGTTCCAAAGAATGCCCATACATTGCCTCTGTTTGATGTGTGCTAATTATTTTATTAGAAATCGTGTAAAAATCTATTAAACTTGGTTTTGGAGATTAAGGTAGCAGAGCGTGGTTAAGCCAAAAGAAATACGTATAATCACAAATACACAAGAACAATACTTTACAATAAAATCTTATAAAACACTGAGTTTTTTCTTGACATGAGAGTGACAATCAATAGGTATGCAGTTGCTATCTATGGGTCCAATTTTAATACTTGGTATCAATAAATGATGCTAAATTACAATAAAGAATTTTGATAAAACTTAACATAAAAATGCTGTTAATATTGATCATGTGTTCTTATTTTTCAGATTTACGATCCGATCACTAAAGTTGTAACAAAGAACATCTCAAAGTTCAGAGAAGCAGCTTATGGTGCGTCTTTCAGAGGTGATGGCAGACTTCTGGTGGCAGGCGGTGAAGAGGCAGCCGTCAAACTGTTTGATGTGCAGTCAAAGAATGTGCTTAGAGTATTTACTGGACATACTGGCCCCGTAAGTAAATAATTATTGTCAAGTAATAAATACAATTAAACTGTCCATAGATAGTACCTCACCTGTTGAGTTCAGAAACCTTGCCCATTTCATTCTATACTCCTTTATGTAGGTTAAAGTGATTTATTTAATCATTCTTATTGTGATTTCAGGTTCACAGAACATTATTCACAAAGGATCAAGTCAAAATTCTCAGTTACTCAGATGACAAATCTGTTTGTCTATGGGACATAGCAACAGAAGAGAAGATAGCCAGTTTTACTGAGCACTCAGACTATGTAAGAGCAGGGGCTGCCAGTCCTATCTCCCCAGATATCATTCTATCTGGAGGTTATGATCATGCAGTTAAACTGTATGATTGCAGGTCTAATGAGGTAGTACTTTCTGTCAACCATGGCAGTCCAGTAGAATCAACACTATTCTTACCATCAGGAGGCATATTCATAAGTGCTGGTGGAACAGAAATTAAAGTGTGGGACATATTTAATGGAGGAAAACAATTAGCAAATATTTCTCAACATCATAAAACTGTCACGACTCTAAGACTAGCCAGTAACAACAGCAGACTGATGTCTGCCTCTTTGGACAGACATGTAAAGATCTATGACATCTCTACTTTCAAAGTTGTACATAACATTGATTTCCCTAATGCAGTATTGAGCATGGCTATATCAAAACATGATGATACTCTAGCAGTTGGTATGATTGATGGCATTATATCAATAAGAAAAAGGGAAAAGCCAGCCAAACCATCAGATGAGAAAAAAGGCTTATTTAAATTTGCACCAGACCATGTTCAATCTTCAATTGTGGAAGAAGTTCAAGACAAAAGTAACAAAAAAGGACAATCCAAACCAGCCAAAGGACCAGAATTTGATAAGTTCCTCAGAAAAATGGAGTTCACCAAAGCCCTGTCTGCTGTCCTGAAAACTTATGTAGCTACTAAGTTTCCTGAAAAAACTGCTGCTTTAATTCAAGAGATGTTAAGAAGAAAGGTTCTTCATGTAGCAATGGATGGATTAAATGAGAAAGACATAGGAACATTACTCAAATATTTTAAGAAAAATCTAGGAGAAACAAGGTTTACCAGAGTAATAGTAGATGCAGCAAATGTTTTTGTGGATGTCTTTGAAAGTCAAGTTAAATTCTTTTCTGAACTCAATTTGTGGCTGTACATCTCATTGATGAAACAGATAGAAGAAGAAGTAGAAGTTTGTAAAAGAGTGAGTGAGTTAGAAGGTGCTATAAGCCTTCTAATGGCTGGAGCACAAATAAGCAATAGCACTGATACAGTGGAATTAAATGATAGCATAGCGCCATCAGTTAAAGCACTAAAGGAAATTGTTATTGATGTTTAAGTTTTATTAAATCTATGTGAAACATTTTGAGTTTCATTGGTAAAATCTCAAATTGCTTTAGTTCTAATGATTTGTACCCTCAACATTCACAATCCCACCTATCTCAATAATCCAACCCACCAGAAATAGAAACTGACGACTGGTAATAACGACGACATTATTGTTGGTTAGGTTAAGTAGAACCTTATTAATTTATTATTATTATACTCTGTGCCCCCATGGGAAAAAGTTGTGACCATTTAAAATACTACAACTACAATAGTAAAATGGTCTAGCTAAGGTGGTGGATCGTGTATAACAAGCTTTATGAATGCCATTGTCTATGCTTCGTCACGTTTTTTTTTTAATTGTTAACAAGCTGTTGTGCGCATTATTATTATACTAAAAACAAATTACACCTAAAAATCTGGATTACAACCCCATAGTAACGTTGAAAAGTACTAATCCGGCAAGAAACAAATACATCGTAATTTTTAGGCTGAAGTCTGTCTGCTTTCGTCAAACAATACTACCACGAGAAAAAAAGAAAACATATATTGTCTTTGGCTGATTGTTGTCGGACAAAATGACGTTTTGCAAAAGTCTCAATAGAAACGAATAATTTTCAAGTGCATCCCTGTGTTAGACTAAGAAGTGATTACAAATGGCAACGCAATAAATCTATAAATAAAAATATTTACGTAAAACGATGTGTGACGCATTTATGCTCAAATTGTTAACTGTAGCAATAAACTGTAAGTTCACTTCAAGGGTTTCATGTTATTGGTACATTTTTTATTTTTATTTTACGTATTCTCTGTGTTATATAAACTGGTCTGTTTACAAGAGTACATGAATTAATGTGATGTGATACATGTTCGTTAACCTTAAAAGTTCAAGTTGTATTTATTTTTCTTGTAATGCTGACATTAGTGTGACCACGAGTTTTTTTTTATCGTAGGTACTCGTTACTCGTATGTAAAATTGTAAAAAATGGATGAACGGAAAGTCGCCGATTACTTTGTGATCGCTGGATTACCGGAGAAACCGGAATTACTTGATGATTGCGACTCTGGACACCTCAAGGGATACAGTACAAAACCACCAATTACTGACATTGGTAAGTGTTTTTTGTGAATATTCTCTTTCAAATCCAAAATGTTTAAAGCTCGAATTTCAATACTCCTCCTGCTGGTATTTTTTGTGTGTTTGTCATTCTAATATTGATTTTAGTATGCACATAAGTTAAGTTCTGTTTGAATAATGTAATGTAAATTGGAATGATGTAGGTTTTTATTTGGTTTGTGGGTGTACAATTTGAATAAATTCAAGTGTTTATAATCACTAAATATACCAAACATTGAGCAGATCATAACTTAGCATTTTGATTTTTTGATAAATAAATGAGATATAGACTGTAATATTAACCATACATTGTATATGATCAAATAATGCTGAGGAAACATATTCTGTCTACCTTTCCTGAAGGTGGATTACTGCTCAGCCATTTGCCTTTTCTAATATTTATAAAATGGTTCACTGGATGCACATTATTATTTTGGGAGCAATGTTTTAGAAGTTATTTCAAACTCGGGAGTATTATTACAACATGACAAGAATTATGTTGAAATGAACCCATTTAACTAAAAATAAAACTTGTTTATCATTCAGTTATTACATATTTATTTATATCAGCCAATAATAGGTAGGTTAATAATAAACAAGCTAATATCCATTTCATACTACTAAGTGGGGTAAAGACAATCCTTTATCCAGTTAATTTCATTATCTTTTTATTTAACTAGATAAAAAAGTCCGTACTATAGGAACACCCCTGCCCAATCCTTAGGGAAATACTGGCACGATGTTATGTTAGATAAATAATATATTTTTTGTTTATGATAAACAGTCGGCTGCCTATAAATTGGTTCTAAGTGAGAACATACCTAAAACAAAGATTACACCACAATCTTTATGGTAAACGAATGCCATTTATTTAAACATAACTTTAACACATTGCTGTCAATTTGCACCGAATATAGCATGCATTAAGGTCAACGAGGAAGTAATTAATTATTGAAGTCCAACTACATACTTTGCGTAATTGATTCTCTAGGTCACTTATGTATTCTCATTTCGGTCATGTTTCATACATTCTGGCATAATTATTAAGATTTATCTGGCGGACATCCTGAGCATTATGCAGGTCTTATACGGAACAAGTACTGAATAGAACGCTTAGTATTCTTTAAGTATATGTATAAGTCTTTAGCGTTAACATTGTGATGAATTTGTCATAAACAACAATTTGGTTTTACGCATTGTCATTTTATTACTTTGCATCAATATCTTTGCATAATCCAGTTATAGTAAATTCCTGAATGCCTTGTCACACTCATAAGGTTTGTGGTCAGGCATCAAGTTGCATGGTAGCTTCGTGTTACAGATACTTGGGTGGGAAGTGTATGTGTAATTGTATTAATAATATCTGCAGAAATCATTTAATGATTACATTTTATTTTTATTTTTTAGTATTATGTTTTAGTAACTATATTTCATGGCAAAAAATATTCAGTGTGTACTAATATGGCCGCTAAAACAACATAATGGTCCCCATACAAAAAACTTTTCTTTCGGCGTTTTTTAAGTTGAAGAATTTCTTGCTTTTCTTAGAAAAATGAATTATATCTGATAATCTTGATTTGATGTTCGTGATGGCCCAGTGGTTAAGGCCTCGCCTCTCATGTATGAGGTTCTGGGCTCAAATCTGGGCAAGTACCAATGTGACTTTTTCAATTCATCTGTACTTTCTGAGTTTATCTTGGACATTACTGACATTGGTGAAGGAAAAACATTGTGAGGAAACCTGGGCTTATAGTTAATATAAGTCTGAAATCACCAACCCGTCTTGAGCAAGCGTGGTGGTCAATGCTCGTACCTTCTCTGTGTTAGAAGAGGCCTTTGCCCTGCAGTGGCACAGTAACAGGCTAGTATTAATTATTAATAATCTTGATTTATATCCAGAAATTTAAATACATAACAGATCTACTTATCACAGCTAATGTCCATGACATTTTTTTTAATTTTCATAGTAAATTTTTCAGTATATTGATAAGAACTATGCAACAGAAATACAAAGTGTCATTGACACTTATTTGGCCAAACAAAATAAAAAGAAACCAATCTACCTTGACCTACCAAATCCTTGCTATTGAGTAACCAATCCATTCAGGGAAACTGCAAAGCATACCAAAATATACTTAAACACTAAGAAAACAAGTTGTAATATTTTGTGAAAGTACATTACAAGTTCAAGACACAGCAGTTATGTGCCAACTTGTCACCTAATGAGCGAAACTGGTTTTATATCCATTATGCTGCATCTAGGCCACTTCCCTTATCTAGAAACTGGACATCAACCTGATTTATTATTATACCTATACTATGAGCTATGGTTGATGATATAGTTGCCGCATTTTAGCATAGTTGTGGGATTATTGACCCACCTAAATTTTCTAGCATTTTTTATTAAATAAACTGTAAAAAAGTCCGTTAACGTCTTGAATCAATCTCTATCGTGATCTTCGGCATGTACGAAAAACAAAAAACCGGCCAAGTGTGTGTCGGACCACGCACAATGAATGGTTAGGAGACAAGGGTCGTGAATGGTCAGTTTTCATTAATTTTCTAAAATATCTTAAAAAGTATTTACATTAAAAGTATTAAAAAAAAAAAATGAGATCCTCGCAACAAGCCCTGTCATTTGATATGTCACACGGTACAGTTCGCAAAACTGTTTTTTATTTCAACTTAATCGGTATACTTATTACATTCGGAGCAAATTGACTGTTACAGACGGTTGGACAGACAGACAAACAAACAGACACACGACTGATCCTATAAAGGTTCCGGTTTTTCCTTTTAAGGTACGAAGCCCTAAAAACCATACATAGTTTATTACTTGGGTTCCTACGGAGAGTTATTAGGGAAAGGGCAATGACCGTTTCTGCCATGCTAAAACGCTACAACTATAATCACTTACATTACTTTATTATATGTGTTTTTTGAGATTTCTAGCAGTCATTAACAAAAAACGAAAACAAATTAAATTTGGAAAATTTAAGGCCATTGTATCAAAGCATTGTAAAATTTTTGCACTAGTAACTGGCGCATATTTTTAGCTTCTTATCATTACTTTCTAATCATAAGATAAGTTAACTGCCTAGATATAAAGACTTAACTCCACAAATGAACGTAACTACTGATAAACTATTTTTTTTAAATTTACAGCTAAACGTACATAGCATTCTCTGTATTAAGGTGGAACTAGTTGATATTTTGTCCATACAAATTTCGGGGGGGTTTTACTCCACTGATTGACATTGTACTTCCAAAGTTAAACATGATATCGTTTCGTCTCTTCTTCTTCTCATTAATAATTTTGTCTCTGCGGAAACAGAATAGTAAAATAAAAAGCCATTAAAAAGTTATGAGCCAACAAAGATTAGTTTTTCTTGCTAATTTTAACGCAACTTTGGGCATTAATAAGTAATAAAAGAAGTGTTTTCCAAAACAATGTCGGTACGTTCACAGCTCAATTTTAAAAGAGTTCAATAAACTTTATTTGTAATTGATTTATGCCGTGGTTTTTTCATGAAACTCGATTTTCCAAATGACACTTCGTAATTATTTAGATTTAACTAGGAGTTATGCGTGTAGACTAGCATCTTACTGCTCATCACTGATACTATCTCTGTTTGACTACGCAAACCAGTGAGTTCGAGCCCGCGACTAGTTCAACCTTAAAACAGTATATTAAATCTGTTAAAATAAAAACCCTGATAAGCTTCATAAATTCATTTTACAACTTTTCTAGATCGTTAATATAAGAGCAGTTAATTAAGATAAGGCCAGGGTAATAAAGGTACATTCATCCTTATGAATCAACGCCATTTAATAATATAAACAATATAATAAGTACAATCAACGAAAGCGTTACTAAAAATTAATATACCTATAGGTATTTTCGTTTCAGTTTCTCTAGGCAATGGCCATATTCTTTGTTATTACTTGGTGAAAAACTTTTAAAACTTAGGACTGATTCAGAGTCATTCAAAGCCAAATAATGGCGTATCCTAATTCCTAGGCAGCCAGCCACGAATTGCGTAACGCACTATCAATCACAATCTGAATGATTTTTGAAGGATACTGATAATCCATTGCTTCAAATGTTCGAAAAATTAGTCTGCTCAACAAAGTAAACAATGCAATGAATGTTGTTGATTTGTCAAAATTAAAAGTCATTGCTATAGTTCGATTCAAACTGAATAGCGGCTCGGACGTTAGCAACTGGCTGCGCAGTACCGCACCCTTCACCCCCGCTGACACATGTATTCGTTACTGCGCAGCGACTCGCCTCATGTTCCGAGCCGCCATTAAGTTTGAATCGGGTTGTACTATAAGTGTGTTACGAAATTACCACGCTGGATGCGATCTCGCTGACTTGCTTATCATTTTACCTCTGCATAAGTTAATCTCATAGAGATAATGGAAAAAAAATATGTTACACGAACCCCAAATAAATTGGGATACGGGCAGGAGAATTATGATGATAATAAGCTAATCTCAAACAGTTTATACCGAGAGAAGAACACCAAATACTGTATCTAAATTAGCACAGAAAACACGAGTTACTTAAAAAAAATATGTATATGTGTAACATCTGACATCTCACCGTAGTAATAAGCAACATTAAAGGGGTGGGGCCTCGTCAAGGTCGTTTCTGATAGCCAACTCTAACACCGCACGCGTTCATTCTTCAAATCAATAACCGCGCGCTTCCCGGGCTTCCTGCACGCGTAGCATGAAAACCATAGAAACGGGTTCTCTACGGGTTTTGTCAACCTAAGAATAGACAAAATGACAGACTGTGATTGTTTATCTGTTATGTTGTCTATTCTTCCATCGACAAAACCCGTTTCTATTGTGGTCATGCTAAGCCTGCTGTAATATATTTCCGTCCCTTTTCACGAAATCACTTCCACAAATTTCCTACTCCACAGATAGCAGGAAAGCGATAGGAAAGAGTTACAGCACGCGTAGCATGACAACCATAGAAACAGGTTTTCTACGGGTTTTGTCGACGGAAGAATAGACAAAATGACAGATTGTGATTGTTTATCTGTCATTATGTCTATTCTTCCGTCGACAACACCCGTTTCTATTGTGATCATGCTAAGCATGCAGGAAAGTAAGAGGAAAGATGTTACACATCAATAATTCAATGTTAGCTGCCGGCATATTTATCTCTTTTGTTAATTAACTGTACGTATGTATCATTATGTTTTGATATGATATTATACGATGCGGACAGGTGTGCGATAATATTAGCTAGCGATCAGGTAAATATTGAAGCTGGCATGTTTTCCCTTACCCTCGCTACTTTCGTCATTATAGTTATGTGAACAGGAAACTTGTTTACTATTAATGTTCAGTTAAGTACCTAGTTATAAAAAGTAGCTATCCATAAAGTAATAATGTTTTTGTATGAATTATAATGATTAATAAATACCTATAATAAACAATTTCTGTCACAATAGTTTTTGTTGGCAAACAGGTTTGCAGAAATATCCAACGAGTTTGTTATCTTTATGTGGTGGGGTGCAGAAATTGTAAGGCTCACTTCGCTCGCTTGTCTTGTTTCTTCAGCTTTTCTTCATAAGTCGACAAAGCAAGTTAATTGATTGAATTGATTCAGGCGTGACCTTGCAGAAATCCATTTTAAAATACCATAGACTTAGTAAACTATTCCTGTAGTCATAAAAAAGAAGAGGTGAAACAAGTGTCGAATTCTTACAGGTTTTTTTATGCCTCATCGAACAGTTAAGAGGAATAGGTTACTAAATATATCTACGTATATTGTATTTTTTTCGACAAAGCAAGTAATTCTTAGTGCTTTTGGAATGATCAAAAGAAAATGTAACGTATCCGAGAGTGTGAAAAATGGGGGGGCACCCCATGTAAAAAATATAGCTGCGTCCCTGAACAGCATAAGTAATGTCAAGCTGGAGATGTAGGTACCTCCCTAAAAATATAGCATGTATTTATAATTTAATCGAACCCTAAACAATTCATATTTTGGGGCTCTTTTAAAATACTAAATATCCAACTAATTGCGATCAACTTGGATGTAAAAAATTAAAAATACGGTACTGGGGCGCGTCAGTTAGAGTCAGTGTCAGAGTAGACAAGCTGTTGCAATCCCCGGCCACTACCGCGGTACCGCTCGTTTCGCTCGCTCGGCTCGCGTGCGGTTTGTCACTGTTTTAACCTGTTCTAACCCGTTTTGTCGGGGTACCTAGCTTAGTTACTGCGACCAACTGTGAGAAAAGATCAGAAAGTTAAAAAGAGGTTCAGTTATTTAAAAAGTATTAAGAGTATTTATTAAATATTTCCCTAATATTCCTCGGTACCCATGTTGAGCCCCCCCAAAATCTTAGGCTGCGACTGCGCCTGCGACCCACCCCGTCGCATCGCATTGCCTGCCCGAGCTTTAACTTCATTTACGCTGAGAGTTCTTTCTGACTTTTTTTTTGCTTGGCTCTTGAAGGTCTGAGCCTTCCTCAAAAATTGGGCTATCAACAGCAAAAAATTTTTTTCAAATCTGACTTGTAGTTCTAGAGATTAGCGCGTTCAAACAAAAAAACAAACTATTCAGCTTTATTATTGTATACAGGGTGGCAAGGACATCGACGCAAAGCCGGTAACCATGGATTCAGTACATGATTCTGAACCCCCCTGAGTTGAAAATTTTCGTCGGTTATTAAAACAGCTGTTCCATTCATTTTGACCGCGTACGTATTGCACTTTTCTATGAAACAATAAAAATAACCGACGAATAATTTCAACGCAGGGGGGTTCAGAATCATGTACTGACCCCATGGTAACCGGCTTAGCGTCGATGTCCCTGACACCCTGTATATGTAGATTATTTACAGAAAATAATACGGTCGATACTTGCATGTTTTGCTGCCTAACTATAGAAAAAAATAAACGCATTTATTTTGGACTTGGCACAGATTACAAAAGAAAAACAGTACAGACGACGAAATAGTATCGATTCGGAAAGTACATTTATAAGCAAAACATGGTTCCCTATCCATTCATCTCAATGTTTGCTCTGCAAGCTCATGAAGCTGTTAAGCTCATGAATGTATTTATTATAACGGAATTATTTGTTGTCCATATATCTAGGTACGGGGTTGTGGGTTCAAATCTGGGCAAGTACCAATGTGACTTTTTCAATTCATATGTACTTTCTGAGTTTATCTTGGACATTACTCACATCGGTGAAAGAAAACACTGTGAGGAAAACTAGACTTATAGATAATATAAGTCTGAAATCACCTACCCGTCCTGAGCAAGCGTGGTGATCAATGCTCGTGCCTTCTCTGTATGAGAAGAGGCCTATGCCTTGCAGTGGGACAGTAACAGGCTGGTATTATTATTATACCTAGGTATCTAAAATGAGCATTTTTAAATTTGCAAGGCTAAAACCAGCTCTCAAAAAGCCCGCATTTTCCAAGTGTAAAGCTTAGGAAGATGAAGCAGTGCAACAAACTTCCTGCCGCACACCCCGTCTATCATAATCAGCCTATAATGTTCCCACTGCTGGGACACAGGCGTCCTCTTTCTATGAGAGGGAGTGGGCCGTAATCTACCACGCGGACCCAGTGCGGGTTGATGTATGTCACGTCTTCGATTTTTTTGTTCTAGGACATGTCGGTTTCCTCATGATGTTTTCCGTCACGTTTTGGAGTAGTGGTCTTCTTCTTTTCGTGTGATTAATGACTAACCTGGTGTCAAAGTTTTAAAGGCGCCCATGGGCCTCTGACTTGGCTTCACATGCCGTCGAGAAATATGTCTCAGGCATGCCGGTTTCCTCACGATGTTTTCCTTCACCGGTTTTGAAGCAAGTGATAATTATAAAACGCACATGAATCCGAAAACTCAGAGGTGAGTACCTTGGGTTTGAACTCGAGACCTAGGACCACTCTGACGGCCACACCACTGCTTATTTAGTAGTGGTGATGAAATAGTTTACACAAATTAAAGTGCCTGTTTGGGTTCTCGAACCCACGACCTACTACTACTCGTAAGTTGCAGGTCGTTACCACTGGCCTACCGCTGCTCATACCCCGCCTTTTATATTACAAATGCATCTATCAGTAATTGTTATCAACCATTACAGCGCTGTTTCCAGATGAATCAATCGATCTCAATATATTTCCTCTTTGTTACACGCCTCCCATACTCGCCAGACCTCGTCTTGATTGTTCAACAAAGGGCCACGTTCATTTGACCCCCGTGTCTGTGCTCATTCTCAGATATATTGACACCATTGATACATCGAACTACAAGTTGGGTTCAATGCCACTTAAACCTCTAGATACACTCGGGTCAACAAAGCAGCATTGTCTGTGACGCAAGGAGCATGCGCGCATTCTTTTGGATATGAATTGTTAATTAGTCTGCCAGTCATAGATAATGAATGTTTACATTACTTATACGCAGCGGGGTTAAAAATTGTAGCGTTACAGTTACCTACATGTAAGGTTATACTGTGGTTATACATTGCTGAAATGAATGATAGAGAAATGTTTCGTACTGCACGCGTAGCATGACAACCATAGAAACTGTTTTTCTACGGGTTTTGTCGACGGAAGAATAGACAGAATGACAGATTTTGATTGTTTATGTCTATTCTTCCGTCGACAAAACCCGTGTTTCTATTGTGGTCATGCTAAGCGTACAGATAATGTTAAATATTTAAGTAGATCTTATTACGGTAAGGTTTCCCAATGTTAGGAGTTTAACAGACTGATGTGTAGAGGATTATATCGAGGGCTTGCTAATTGAATGCTCATTAATCCTAGATCTACGATATACTGGGATCTAGTTTTGCGAGAAGCTCCTGCATTCCTTTGGGAAATCAGGTTTTCTAAACATAATCAAGTTACAGGTTGGTGTTGCGCCCCATTCGCATTAACGTGACACGCAATTACAACCATTCAAAAAAAAATCGAGCGCCTAACACAACGTACTTACTTACCAATTATAGTAATAATATGTTACACCAAATAAACGAAGGCCACATTGTAGGAAGTCGAGCTAAAAGCGAAATAAAAACATCAATAAAGAAGTACATGCAACCATTGTCAAGGCTATCTTATTGGATCACAAAGACCTTTCAGCTATTGAATTTTTATATAAAAAAGCTTTCGCTTAGCATTGAGATTCCTATGTGAATTATTTCATGGTAAATTGTGAACTAAAGTCACATTTTTCTCATAAAAGGACGCACAAATATGCTGACTTGCACGCAACGTTGTTTATTTTCAATTTAGTTGGTCGCGGTCCTAGTGTGTTTCGTAGTTTAGTTTGTAATCCTCTGATAAGTATTTATCTTCTTCCGGTATTACGCAAGAGGGATTTTGGTTCAATGATTCAGCTTCCACGTAAAAAACTGGAGTAGGTAGGTACCTACCTACGCCTCGGAACAATATAATGTTTTGCATTAAGCTTCGTGCAGACCAGCGCGACGCGACACCGGTTATTGTTATACCGTCATGTTTTCTTCGAAATTGAATTGTTCGAGTCGCGTCGCGCTGGTCTGCACGAAGCTTTAACGTGGGCGTGAATACGTTTGTTGGTACAGTTCAGAAAAAAATCTCTACAGACACGCAAAACTTAAAATTTATCTGTAGACCTAATAAATATTAGATTCGTGCCAGCTAAACCCGTGAACCGTAGCGGACACGGACCGAAACCGGTATGATCAATACGGGTATTTATTTATTTTACATTTATATTTTTCACCGGTATTTTTAAAGATTACCTTAAATTGAATACAACCAGTATTAATACCGGTTACCGAAATAAAAATTACTTCTATCTTACACGTGCCGTACGCATTAGTCAAAGGGCACGCATCGCCTGTGTGCGTAACCTCTATTAAAACGGTAACCTAAATAAGGTAACATGTTTCTTCTTCTTGGTTACCCAGATAGCGGTAACCTTAATTTATAAAGGTTTTCGGGCCCTAGTAGTGAAGAATGTTTTAAGAGCACATTTTGGATAAACGCTCTTAAAACATTCTTCGTCGCAAATAACTGTCGAATATTTACCTGTTTTGATTAATTTGGCAATATGACTGTATGGAATTAAGAAATATGGCTAATTAGTGTACTAGAATATTAATAATGATTGCCATTATAACACTGAATTTGATGTTGTAACCGTTTTAAGTGTGAAAACAGGCATTTGGAAAGTTTCCAAATACTTTTTTAAAATCTTAAGAGCGTTTATACAGAAAGTGGGCAACGTCGCAAATAGCTGTCAAATATTTCGCTGTTTTGATCAATTTGGCATTATTACTATAAGGAAATAAGAAATATGACTAACAAGTAAACTAAAATATTGATTATGAAATACAATAATTAATATCGTAATACTGAATCTTTAGTTTTATATTCAGTATTACGAAATTAATTATTGAATTTCATTATCAATATTTTATTTGCGACGTTGCCCACTTTCTGTATAAACGCTCTTAAGCTACAGCTCCAATTAACTAACGCTCAAGTTTTGAATGACCAACTTGTCCGGTCACCGAATACTTTCTACATTCAATCTTTCTTTTTGTTCCAGGAGTTGTATTCCCGGGCCTAGAAGAGACTGTTCCCAGCGGTTTCGAAGTCCTAGAACTAACACCCACAGGTTTACCAGCAGACTTAAACCATGGGTCCATGCGTTCACCAGAATGTTACCTCTGCATACGACGAGGCAGGGATCGACCACCCCTTGTCGATATCGGTAAGTTTACTTCTTCATTTCTCTTTTTAACACGAGTATTTCGCGATAAAGGTTTGTCCAGACTGCAAAGTTACGCTATCTTGGAAACCCTCAACACCGTAGTTGCGTAACGGTTTGCGACACGAGCCACAAAATTGCGGCTCGTGTAAGAGCACCGTATCACACGATAAATCATTTTGAAGATATTGCTAATCCATTGCTTCATATGTTCGAAAATGTTGTCTGCTCAACAACGTAAATAACGCAATGAATGTTGTTGAACTGTCAAAATGAAACAGATTGTGATTGATCGTGGGTTACGGATATAGGGTGCTGGCAAACGGTTGAGGAAACCCGGAAATACTCGAAATATTAGTCTGAATTCGTCGACACGCAATTAGCATTTGTTAGCAAGCGTGCTCGTGCCTTCTCTTATGAGAAGGGACCTTCAGTGGGACAATAAAAAGCTGGTATTACTAAAATTGGTAGTGGGATTGACAACCCAGGGTGAGCCAGACGTACCTTAGAATCGTTACTCGTGAAGGCTCTTTGAGTGCACTTCGTTAAATTTAAGTAGTAATATTTACAAACAAAACAACTGACTAGATGTGTTCTGCAATCTGTAGTTTACGATGCTATTACTCAGCCACATCTGGCAAGCACCTACATGGAAAATATTGGTCTGGAAATACACAGTACGAACGATAAAACCATTTTTGGTCAACCTGATGCCGCCTTATAAAAGGAATAATGATTTACTCTCCAAATGGAAACACTGTATGCTATATCGCTAGTAGGCTGGATGACTAAGAAACGTAAAAATAAACTGTAGGAACAAATGTGAAAAATTCGCCTTTATTGTGATGCTAAGGTTACCTGACTCACTAATGAAAATATACCCAACATTTGAGTCCAAATTATTATGATCAAAATATAAACAACACGAACACGTTCAAAAAACAAAGTTATTTTTATCCTAACGTCTTATTTGACTTTAGTTTTATAGAACCTAGATAATGGTACAATTATCGCATTCGCACCCATTTCAGGGCTACATGCTATATTCTTAACAGTCAGACTAATAATCACAACAAAATATACCACCGCTCAAAGCGTAGCTCGCCTCCTCAAAATAGGGAATGTTTAAGATATTCATCTACACAGTTACCCGCCTACACTAAAGTAATCAGACCAATCATTTCGACAATAAACGAGCCACTAGAATCACAGAATAAGAATAAGTGTGCATTATTGTGATGCGTTGTTTGAATGTTGTATGAACAGACATCTGTATAACAGTATTAACAGCTGCAGTGCTATTCTGTAACCATCTCACCGTGAAAACTTAGGTGAAGTGAGCTGTCATTCCACAGGGATTGACACTATTGACAGCTCACTTCACCCAAGTTTTCACGGTGAGATGTTTACAGAATAGCATGACAGGTACTTACTCTTCTCAGTTTGTCATACGACCTATTCAGATTTGTTACTGTTGTAATAGCAATCATGTCATTTCGTTTAAAATTGGTTTTGGAACGAAGTTCCTTATCGCGCGTTGTGAAAGGGGGCTAGACGGAAAAAATTCTCACGAAAAGTTGTAACGACACTTTTTGCTATAGTAAGCTATTGTAAGCTGTGCGGCGTGCGCATGTTTCTCTGTCTGTCTCTCTCTCTCTTCGAACTTCGTTCCATCCGGGTGTCCCTTGACACCTCTCAAATTTTTATTTTTATTAATTTATTAATATTATGTATTTATGTAGATTCTTTTCTATTTTGTGAATGTGAGAACGCTGTAGGCTTAGTGGACTGTAGATTTATTCACCATCTTCTATTTTGTTAAGTACCTGTTAAAACACCTACACTGTCCCATACCTATTAATACTGTTATTTGAAAATATTGTAAAGGCCAATTATTTTTAAAAGAGTAACCGTGGAGTTTCTTGCCGGCTCTTCTCCATAGGAAACGAACAATTGGAACCGTGCACCTAGCTTCTGACGTTTCATAAGTGTAGATTTATGTGAAATAAAATATTTTGAATTTTGAACTGTTAAATTTATTATACAGGGCCAGGGACTCGGACTTTTATTTTGTTTTATCATGATTTTATATTGATACTCCACACATCGCCACTCCAGAACCTTTCAGCCGCATCGGCCATCTGTTAGCAATGTCCCGCTGCCCACTGCCACTGCAGTTTGGCAATTCTTCGGGCTATATCGGTTACCTTGGTTTTCCTGATCTCTTCATTTCCTTGTGAAGACTGCAGGAATCCGCTAGATTGGAGAAGCACGGAACTGGTCGCACTGGTGATGCTTGGGGTAGGCCGTTGTCCTGATGATGACCCGTCACATCTATGCGAGCCTGTATTTATCTCGCTACCGGGCAATATTCTCAAATAGGGAACGAGTGACAAATAGTTCGCTCTGATCATCTTATCTTCAGAAGATCGGGCAGTCTGAAATTAGGTCTTGCAACCCTCCTCCTCTGGAAATTGGTCTTGGAATTGTCAGGCTTGCCAAACTAAAAGTTTAAATACTTAATTGGTGAATGCCCGGAAAAGTTAATATACTGCAGATGTAGACTATTTTATATGGAGAAGCGACGAGTATTATAATCAGGTACCTAAAATGTCAAACCGAAACTTTGATTTTTGCCTAATTTACACGCACTGACGATTAAAGAGCTTAGGTTCGGACGGTGTGTTGCGGGTCCTTCAAACCTACTAAATTATTCATGAGCAGCGGTAACGTAGGCACCTCGATAACACTTAAATTAGTCGATTCTATAAATAGGGATTAGCGATGCATACAAACCATTTGTTTAGAAGCTTTAAGCACATTAAAATAAAGGGTAAACTAAGCCTTTACATAAGTATCTAGGTAAGCAGTTAAAATCGTCTATATTCACGCCACTATCTATTAGATTAGCCGTTCTTATCGTCAAAGAAGCTAACTATCAATTATCTGGACTACCTGCCTCTATTTCGGTCGAAGGCTTTTATATTTATGTGATAGCTTTCGGACCTTATTACGTTTTCTGCTCGATAAGATACAGCACAAGTTTTATAGCTTAGCTTTGGCTTTCCCAGAATTTTCGTATGTAAACAACACTATCAAAATCGGGTCACTGATTCCAATGAGAATGTGAGACTTTGCTATGGGCCAAATAAAACTATATAATAATATATTTTTTTTTTTTATGTAGGTACCTATGTCCGCCGATTTCTACGTCAATTGAGGACCGATTTTGAAAATTCTTTTTTTGTTCGAAAGGGTATGCTCTCAACTTGGTCCCGTTATTAACTTTGCTTGTATAGTTTTTGAGTACGCTTCAATAATATGTATTTTTCCCACTTAGTATATGTGGATGATATGATGGTAACTTCCTGTCACTGTTATTTACATAGCAGGTAGTGATATTCTAATTTACTTGGGGTAGGTACCACAACTATACGTGGGGATCGTGCGATCGATGGCCCTTTATGGGGCCCCGATCTGGGCGGCTGAGCTGACGGCCGGGAGCATCGCCGTCATGCGAAGACCGCAGAGGGCGATGGCCGTCAGAGTCATCCGGGGATATCGCACGATCTCCTACGAGGCGGCTTGCGCACTGGCCGGATCCCCGCCCTGGGACCTGGAGGCGAAAGTACTCGCGTCATCGTATCGGTGGCGCGAGGAAGCGCGGGCGCGAGGCGAGCGACCGATGCAGCGACACGTGGAGCTGCATCGGTCTCAGCTTCGCGAGGTCCTGGTGGCGGAATGGCGGGACAGGCTTTCGCGCCCTACCGCCGGCCTCGACGTCGTCGAGGCGGTCCGGCCGGTGCTCGACCGCTGGCTCGGGAGGAGGCACGGCTCCCTGTCGTTTCGGGTGACGCAGGTGCTCTCGGGGCATGGTTGCTTCGGGAAGTACCTGTGTCGCATAAACAGGGAGCCGGACGCCCGGTGTCACCACTGCGTCGACTGCCGGGAGGACACGGCGCGGCACACGCTGGCAGAGTGTGTCGCTTGGGAGGAGCCGCGCCGTGCCCTCATCTCAGAAGTAGGCAGTGACTTGTCGCTGCCGGCCGTAGTGAACGCTATGGTCGGCGGCGCCGAGTCCTGGGACGCGGTGGTCGCCTTCTGCGAGACGGTCGTCTCGCAGAAGGAGGCTGCGGAACGGGAGAGGGAGATCTCGTCCACTCACCCGGCCCGCAGCAGGCGCACCGGGCGTCGGCGGAGGGCGGACAACGCCCTCTTCCGGCCCCCCTAAATGGGTCCAGGGGCGACGGACTCGGGGACGTCCGTCGCCCCCCACTCATCAGGACCCGAGGTGGCGGCGCGTAGTGTTCCACGCGCGCCCCTCTGAGACGTCGCGGGGGGAGTCAAACACCTCACTCCCCCCCCCGACCCGAGAGGAGGCCCGCCGCGGTGGCGGGCCGGCACCGGCCGGGGGTTGCGGAAGATTCGTTAGTTCCCGCGACCCCCGGCGTAGGTGTGAGTCGGAACACCGGGGTGGTTTTTAGTCAGTAAGAGTCTGACAGACCCCTCCGCCCGCCCCAGGGCGGAGGACATCCATGAGGATTTTCCACCCCGGAACAAAAAAAAAAAAAAAAAAAAAAAAAAAAAAAAGGTACCACAACTAAAAAGTGAAAAATAAAAACATTGTTGAAGTCGGTTGTTTTTTTTTTTAATAAAAGTTTTTTCATGGATCGACTGCCTATCTGACCTCCACAAACCAGTTCCTGGGTAACACGATACCCCTTGGTAAGACGGGTTGTTAGACTTTCGGGTTTATTAATACCCATAAATAACTATGTACTATCGAAGAACTTCATATCTTTGAAAACAAAATCCCGTGAACGCGATGACCATATCTGTTACCGCCCCGGCTCTAGGGCGGCCGAGCGCTGCAAGCAGAAATAGTCCTTACGGTGTATAGATATGAACTTCTTCGATGGTACTGTCAAACTGCTTAACGTGCTTTCCGAGCCATCGAGGGGTTTTGGTATGTTATGGGTGGTCCAAATGTTCATGATAAAATGGTTAATCTATAAAGTAAGTAGCACAAAATATAAGCTTACCAATAATACTCATCTACAAAAAAACATAGATAAACCACCGTTATCGGGCAAAGGAAAATAATCACAAAACACACAGATGACGTCACATAGTAAATCCATCGAATAAGTAGGTTGAATCTTTCACATAGATATGTCATATTATATCCCTGATTGCGATAAAGGGCTATGCAGTGCTGTGGTATCAGTTGTAGACTTGTAGAATTTTATCGTTACCACGCCTGATAATTTTTTGCAGTGCATTTTTTGTTCACTGTTTTGTGAACTATATCGATGCTTTTGTTACTGGTTTTCTATTGTATGTGACACTGTTTCTAAGTGAAACTTCCGTCCTTGATAATTTTGTCAGAAATATATTAAATTATTCTGAGGCGGTATTGAATACATTTTTCCAAAAACATTAAGTAATGTTTTCAACCGATAACGTGTCTTTATCCCAAATATATGTACTTATTACAAAAAACACGATCAGCTCATAAACTCGTAATTTAGATTTCCCGGTTTCGCGAAAAGTCAATCAAAGTTTCTATTCAATTCAATTTATTCAGTAACAATCTACATTGTGTTCGAAATTAACCAACAGGAAACATAATTATACACAAATATTACAAAATAACGATGTTCAAAAATTATTATAAACATGCAATTCAATATAAATTACCATTTAACAAAAAAAAAAAAAAAAAAACGTGCAATCAAAAATACCATGCAGACATAAATTATAAAACAATATGTGAAACAAAATAAAAATCAAAAGCAAAATAATCACAAACAAAAATGAAAATAATAAAAAAAAACCACCATCACCATCAACACTGTAAATAAGACAAACTTTTTTACAAATTAAAACTTATGTATACTTATTTATTCACTCACGTTTTATTGTGGACTACTTCCGGACCGGAAGTCCAGTTCTATGTGTCCGGAAGTTGAGTCTTTTATTTTATGGCAGGAACTCTTCATATCATCGTTCTGACTGATAACTGTAATCCGGCAGCCAAATATGGGGAGTCCCGAAAATAAAAATACTTATCAGGTGCCGAGCCCGCGCCCTCATGCTTAAGAAGCGGGATCCTTGACCTCTGGGCAAAAATACCCCATAATATGCCATAGATTAACACATTAATAATCTTCTACAGGTGTCATGTACGACGGCAAGGAGCGCCTCATGGCCGATGCAGAGATGGTCCTGGTATCAGCTGGGGGTCGTTTGGCCAATGTCAACAACTCTACAGCCAAAACCTTCATTACGTACCGAAGGGCGCACACAGGGGCCCCTTGTAACGCCCTCGTCGTGGTCGATGTGTGTGTGATAGTCGCTAGTAAAGGGGAATGTCCGCCCCATGCCTTTTGTATGATTCCTAAAAATTTGAATAAAGGTGAGTGCCGTTTTATAATGGAAATTTATGTTTTTGTTGTAAGTGATGAACATCTGTGAAGTTTCTACAGAGGCCTAGTACAAACTAATTCAATAATTTCTGGGACCACAGGTCACTCCCAAGTTCTTCCAGGAATTATTTTCTCGCGCCACCTCGAACTAGCCCTCGCGGTACACGTCCTGAAGGCCAATTCTCATTCAAGTGTTCAAATTCAAGTCGCAATTTCATTTCATCTCAGCGACCAACAATATCAAAAACTTGTGAGATAGATATTTTTAACAGATTGAGACAGATTAGAATGAGTTCTTAAAAGTACGAGTATTGCACTTCTGGGCGTTTCGCCACCTGGGGGGTCTACTCAATACGCGACATCCGTAGTTTCGGCCGAAGTTACGGACGTTGATTCTCCGTCTCACTTACGAACATACCGTGAGTGAGACGGACAGGGAAGCGCCCTTAAGTGCGGCCGAAACTACGGATTTCACGTAGCGAGTAGACTCCCCAGGTGGCGAAACGCCCAGAAGGGCCAATACCCGTATTTTTAAGAACTCATTCTAATCTGTCTGTTGCGGAGTCGTCTTGGCGGCGCCGGCGCCGTCCAATGGATAACTAGCAATTAAAATATTTAATTCAGTACTACTACTATACTATTACTATGCAGAGGAAACTTGCATTCATTATTTGCCTTATCTAAATTAATATCATATTACCTAATGGGCTCATGATGACATAATCTAACGATAAATTTGTAGTAATACTAAATTCAATGTTGTTTTAGGTATTTATTTACTATCTTTGAATGCAAATCTTATCTTTTTGTAGTATTTATTAATGTTATAATTTATAATATCATGTTTGTTTTAAAGTAAAATAATACTTACATTGAAACTAGTAACAATGGGTTGCTATATTAAAATACCCTGATTTAATTTTATTGTTTTCAACCTTATTTAAAAGCTCTTAAAGTACAATTTGAATTGTCATCAAACAACTCTCGTCACTCCAATGGTTTGTGCTTACCGCAATGCTTAAATTCCAGGTTTAATGGGCAGTGATGTGTTTCTCTGCTACAAGAAGTCAATGAACCGTCCACCACTAATTGCCTACAAACCCGATGTACTGTTCAGGTAATTATCCTCAATACCACAGTATAATAAAATAACAGTATTATATCTCGGCAGCGACCTTGAAATAATTACTTACGACCGCTCGGTAGATAAACGTTCCGCGTCCATGCGTAACTGTCGCGCACTCGATACCTACTTTATACACAAATTTCGAAGCGCGTCTTTTCGGCCGTCTTCTATCAAGACATAATTCTGGTTCTTAATTATACTGTAACAATACTGTACATTTTTAACCGACTTCCAAAAAGGAGGAGGTTGTATGTTCTTAGCGTATGTTTTTTGTTTTTTTTTAATGTATGTCCACCTTTTTCTCCGTCAATTGTGGACCGATTTTGACAAATCTTTTTTTTTGTTTGAAAGGGTGGTCTCGAGGTGGTCCCATATAAATTTTATCAATTTTGCTTGGATAGTTTTTGAGTTAGCTTCAATAATACGTATATTTCCCACTTAGTCAATGTGGATGATATGCTAAAGTTAAGTAAAGCTACGAAGTTCTTACAGAACGAGGCTTTTGAAACACATGTCAAGATATGTATACCAATACCACAATTGTATACATAAACTTTGGTTAAGAATACTTCCAAACAAAACAAATATAATTACATTTTTGCGAAGTGCTTATCTCAGAACTTCGCAAAAATTCGTCAGAACAAAGATTTGGCATTTGACTCTGACAAATTTCACGAAAGTAGTCCATAGAATTTCAGGTTCTCGTAAAATTCGGAATAGTTAAAAACGGTTACTAATTATAACGTTCTCAGCGTGCGTCATTAATTAGCGCTTTAAAACGGACCGATGTTAATGATAAAACCGTTTTACCTACTTTTAATCAGTTACATATCGGTCTGAATAAAAACTGCATTTGTAACGGTCATACATAACATATAAACTATAATAAAATCAAGTGGATGGCAAAAAAGAACGCTTGTGACATACAGACCTGTCATAATTTGGGTACGGTTTTGACAGTTTAAGTATGGAACTGTAACATGCCTCAGACCAAATAAAACACAAAGACAGAGCGCTGTCAACAGTGAAGTGAAGCTGGTTTCGTAAACATAATTATGTGCACTTTGTGTGCTGTAGTTTGATTGTGTGTCATTGTAAAAGGTTGTAAATGTGTGCGTGCGAGCGTGTATGCACAGAGCGGTCGTGTAGTTGTGGCAATGCTTCACTGTATTGTTCGCAGCTCTGTCTTAGTTTTTTATTTGGTCTGAGTAAAATGCATATTTTATGTCATCATCGTTCCCTTGAAATAATTTCATCACCACTGCTCTCAAAACGGTGAAGGAAAACATCGTTAGGAAACCAGCATGTCTTAGAACCAACAATTTGAAGACATGTGACATCTGACAACAAGCATTGGACCCGCGGCCCGCGTGGTAGATAACAGCCCACTCCCTCCTGAAGATAGGAGGCCTGTGTCCCAGCAGTGGGAACATTATAGGTGGATACTGCTCATTCTCTTACCGTTAATCCAATTTTGTTGGGTTCGGCGTAACATGTCTACCACACTTCTCTATTAGTCGTCATCTCAGTAATGACGACCCCCCTTCGGCTAGAAAAGGGGTCACTATATCATCTTTCACACAGACAATCCATCGTTTCTTTGTTCTTCTCCGACTCTGCGTAGTTTATGTAAAAATGTAAATTTTTGTGAGATTTTATCACTCATTTTGTTTATAGCTGAGTGCTATTTAAAAACAAAATGTTAAATAGAATAGAATTATTTTATTTTTGCAAATATGGTTAGATGATACATCAATAGGTGTTAATAAAGTGCAAATATTTACGTCAAATTATTATTATATTATAGAATTATACACATCAAATTTTTATCTATCATTCGATCAATTATTATAAAATTATATGCCATTAAATTAATCAATATTCAATTAAATTAGAGTTCCTTATATATAACGAATACTAAAAAAGTCAACTAATATTTTTCTGAGATAGGAACTCAGTCACACTGTAGTACGTTTAACCTATCAAAAATTTACGTAGTCTATTTTTAAACAGCAAAGCATTTAAGGCGGATGCATAGATGATCTCACTGCCATTTTGTCGCTAGATGGCGACACATCCACAATTTCGAACATTTTCAATTTTTACACCTAACATAGAAATTTTTAATAAACAACTTTATTATAAGCGGAACCTAGGGCATTAACTTGATTTTTTTAGATCATCACTGTGCTTGTTAACTGGTATCATACAAAGATTAGAACAGTTTAATGATTTAGCCGCATGAATTTACTCTTTACACACACATGCAAAGTAAATAGTAGTAACTTCCGACTCCACTAGATGTCGTTTTATTAAAACATGGTTGGAAATTAAAATGTCCAGATGGCGTTAATTTAAAGAAAGAGGACCAAATTATTTATAAGATGAATTTCCTTACATTATAGCAAAAACTGAAAACAAATATTAATTTACTAATTAAGCATACTTTAAATTACTAGAGGATTGTTATGTTCCAATCTATTTCTTAATAATATAATTACTTATTGGGATATGCATACTTTTGTTTCTAGGCTCGATATCAGATAGGTACCTTTTCACCATAACAAATTATTCAGATAAATTATTTTGGGTAATAAAGGTACGAGTATATTGTACCTATATAGGTTGTTGTAATGTGACTGAACCTAAATAGTACCTAACGTGTAAATAAATTGTGACCTGTACTAAATAAATAAAAGATTATGTATTCAATTGTAAAGCGTTTTATTGTATCTTACTATAAATTAATAATATTTATCTATGGTTAATATTTTCATACAAATATCGTTTTATTTACTCTCACTGCATTTACCTAAATATTTTTTGGTTGGATTCGAACCGTCGACTCGTAGGTACCACCACACAAAGATAACATAAGTACTTTTTTCAATATTTTGATATTACAATAATTATGATTCTGAATTTAGTATTAGAATGAATTATGTACGTAGAATTATTACGTACGTAATTACAAGTCAAGATTTTTTAAATTTAGTTTCCAATTTATGTGATTTCGGAAAAATTACAATTTCTACATGGTGTACTTTCGGCTGCAACACGTTTTTATGGCCTTTTTATGAGTAGGTAGGAGCTTACGTAGTTATCATTTTGAAATCATCTTAATTTACAAACCCGTAAATTTGACTACATAATACACCATTTGAAATAAGATTAGACATTTAAACAAAACTTTTTTACAGTCCGTTCAACCGATTCTGACTTCTGTACCGTAGGAATAAGGATGGCCTCAAAAGCAAAACAGTGGTGACAAAACCAACTGCTTACTGCAGCTGCCGTGTCATGCCATCAACGCAATAGAAGTCAAAATCGGTTAAACGAACAGTAAAAAAGGTTTAGTTAAATGTCTAATCTTATTTCAAATGGAGTATATGTATAGGTACGCTTGGGTAGATATATTGGAAGTATTGGAACTAACCTAGGTAGGTACCTACTTACTTTTAATTTACTTACCAAACTAATTCCGTAAGTACCTACCTATCTCCGAGAATCTTCTCTAATAAAATTGTGTTCAATAAGTATAATAGGTAGGTACCACAGATGAATAAATACGCATAACTGGTGAAATACGGGTGTACTATAGGTAGGTACACATCAAGCTATACATTTCCAGTTTATACAGACCTCGCATTGTACGGAAATCCTATACAATGCGAGATCAGCATAAACTGGAAATGTAAAGCTTGATGTCATGTGTAGCCGTATGTACCTACACCTCTGCCTAATCCTTTGGGATGACAGGCGTGATGTTTAAGAAATACTCTGATGTTTAAGAAATGCTCGATGATAACTTCTAATGATAATGAGTGATCCAATTATATGTAAGTAGGTGCGCCCCGCGGTTTCACCCGCATAAGTCTCGATCCCGTATATATATCCTATGTCCTAGTCTAGCTCATGGTCTACCCATGCGCCAAATTTCATCCAAATCCATTCAGCCGTTTTATCGTGAAGGCGTAACAAACAAGTTCACTTTCAAATCATATTTATAATATTAGTTAGGATAGTAGGTAACTACTAACAAACAGCCTCGTTGGTCTAGTGGTTACAAGTAGGTACCTACAACTGCGCGTGAGGTCTTGAATGTAGGGAACGCGCTGCGAACAGTACAGTGAAGCATGCCAAAACTACACCGCCGCTCTGTGCATCATACATAATGTGTTTGACTCAGGTGTGCCAGCTAGATAGAAACATAATGTCAAAATCCGCGAATAATATAGGTACCTGGTACCTAGGTGGCAGTGGCGACTCGAGTGCGGCGCGGCCGCTACAAAAGGTCCTTTGACCACGCCGCCGCGTGCCGCCAAAACCATTAGTAAGTCAGTGCAATGTAATTCTTAAGTAATGGCGATAAGGTATAAATTAGAATGATTGACATTTGCGAGGAGTTTTTTAGTTGGAAATAGAGAAATGATAATTTTTTTGTAAAGGAAGTCAATCATCCTGATTTATACCTTAAAACAATGAGAAAAGAGTCACATTGCAATGACTTACTATTTTGCTTATGATTTTATTTCACTTTGGAATAGTCTGTCAGTCTGCCTAGCCCTTTCCCAATTGTGTTGGGGTCGGTGTCCTGCAGCTGAATACCAGTATTATACATGAAGTGACTGCCTATCTGACCTCTACAACCCAGTAACTGGGTAATACGATAGGTACCCCTTGGTAAGACTGGTGGTCACTTTCGGGCTTCTGACGACCCGTAACGACTGTCAAAGATCCACGAATACTAAGAAATATGCTCCTTTGTTGATGCCGCTCTGTAAAGCTTCGTGCAGACCAGCGCGACGCGACAGCGCGACGCGACACCAGCTATTGTTATACCGTCAAGTTTTCTTAGAATTTGTATTGTTCGAGTCGCGTCGCGGCGTCGCGTCGCTCTGATCTGCACGAAGCTTTATTCGGGTTTCGCATCACGTGACGCGAATTATCTGTGTCGCGGCGCTACAGGTCGCCCCTGTGTGAAATGTCGCGCGCGTTTTCATAGAAATTGTTCTACGGATAAAATATCGCAATATCGCGTAGCGCGACAAGTCGCGCTGGTCTGCACAAGCCTTTACTCACTAAAAATCATTAGAAGAATTGTCATGATGTCTTTTCAATGTTGCTTGCACTTTTTTCCGCGATTTTCGCGGCCCTGAATACATATGTCGTATATAGGCAAGTTTATTAGTCGGATTCATCTTAGGCAGAGTTGCAATTCAATCTGTAATCAAAAAGAATAATTAAACACAACAGCAAAAGTATCGTAATTATGAAATGCTTCAAGAAATTTGTATTAGTCAGAAATAACACCACCATTTGTCACCATCAATCAAGCTGTCAAGCTGTGTGTGTGTGTGAAAATTTGCAAAACAACTGACAGAACATGAGAAACAGACCAAATAGAGATGTCAATCTGAGATCGATTGAGCAAAGAATCGATTTTTTGGAACAAATAAAAACGTTTTTTCAAATCGATATCTAGTACTGAATCGATACAGGGAATCGATATTTCACCCTAGAACATCAGTTTTTTGTTTGTTTGAATTGTTAAGAATTGTGGTGGCGGGAAAATTACGAAGCATATCCAGTGCAAATCCTTTTGCGTAAAAATACGGATTTTTTCCAGATATGAGACTAGTTAAATTCTTTTCGCTCATCGATCGTTTTTTCGCCCTCGTAAACGTGTACGTTACCCTAGCAGGAATCGTTTTTCGGTTTTTTTTTCAAAACGACAAGGGGCACCAATTTTTTATGTAGGGGCACATTTACAGCAGATTAGGCACCAACTATACGTTCCACTCACTCATATAACTATAGGAGACACTTTCTTGCTAGGGTAACGTACACCCCGTAAACCCCTACATTGCGAATTTCATCGAAAACGAATGATTGATTTTTGGAAAATCATTTCTTTATTTGTGAATCGATTTTTCATATTTCCTTTCGAATCAAATCAGTAACGGATCTTTTTCAGAGAGTTTTTTTTTGGTTCCTTTCGTTCCTCTGGGACAGGCAAAGTGAGTTTTTAGAGAGAATAATAATTGACGTCCCTATTAGGGTGAAATATTTGAAATATTAGAGTAGGTAGGTATGTGATGTGATGACAATCAACGAGTGTTGCTAACGTTTGATTTTGTATTTCCTCTTCTAAATCTTACACTATTTTAAGTTTTAAGGGTAATTACTATTATAATATAACTCTGTATCACCTTCAAGCAGAAAAGCATCCTTTGGACATAAAAATAACACTTACCGTCAATAAAACACAAAAACACTTCACTTTTAAATAAAAACTCATTACTTAGCTGTTCAGACGAGCGAAATTGGAACTACAGCTACCATTTTGAGAACGTCATTTCGCTGACAGTTAAAAACCCCGAAACCATAAATGAATGATGTATGTACCTATATCATTCATCGTTTTAAATATCAGAACATCCTACAACTTACTACTAAAATACTGCCCTATGTTTTATTTCCCCTTTTTCTTGGTAAACTTCTTAGATGGCAAGACCAATTTATCTAGACGCACTTTGACGTGTGCTAATAATACTAAAATGTGCAATTGTTATGAAAAATCAATGTGGTTTGTCTGTGTATTCACTTATCTTGATGGTTTCACATAAATTAAATATGATTCAATCAATAGATGTAAGTAGTACCTACGTGTCACCATTGCGTAGGTAGGTAATTAGAAAAAAAATAGGTAAATTTGCCTACGCTGATCGCCTGATTTAGGTATACCCTAAGTTTACATGAACTTCTATTCTCTGGTTTTATTCAAACCAAACCAATGAATTAGTACCTAACCGTGTCAGAAAATGTATTATCAGTACCTACTTACATACAGTAGAAAGATTTTTAAATCTTTAGGTACTTTATATTTAAAGTAGATATTACAATAATTACATTAGTATTGTATCTGTGTGAACCAAATGCAGATCGCAGATATTTTTTTTCACTTTCTAGCATTCTTTCTCATTCCCTAATAAAAAACATTTTATCAATCATAAAATGTAAAACCCGCGGGCAAACCCGCGCGCCGGCGCTAACTTTCTAGAAACACAATTTTGGAAACGATTAGCAAGTTGTCAAGACAATCACGCATGTACTGACTGGAGAAATTTGGCAACAACGCGGGGTGCGTCTTGAATGGCAACGTCGCCCGTTGCATCGCCGCGTCATTCGACGTGTAACCTTCGTTACGTTCGAATTTTCGAACCAGCGCCATCTATTATAAATGTTTACCGAACGAAAACTCGTAACACAATGTAAATAACTCTTTCTCCGTGGTTCTTTAAATTTCTGTTAGATGGCGCGATTCAGGTCACTCACACATGTAAAGATTTTTCGTTTTTTATTGGGTCTAATTCTCCTAGAAATACAGTTTTTTTTATAAAATTTTGGCGTTAGGCGAACATAATACATTATAAAGTCTCATTATACTTGCTTTTATTCTGCAGAAACCGTTTATTTACGGAGATTAGAACGCCTGAAAAATGTATGGCGAGGCCTGTCTATACATCCACCTTAAATCTTTCCAATCTCTTGGTAATTTATTATAAATAATTGGGCCCATGCAATAAACACTCTCGCGCATCAAAGCGGTTTGACATCTCAGTTGACATAACCTACTGTTGTCACGCCTATTTCTTGGAGCTACATCAGCCATACGTCCGAAACGATCGACAGATGGCAATGATGACGTAAGAATCAGATTTTATCAATGATGTGATTAGTACCTGTTTTTTAAATCCATAGCCTTGACTTCATATTCATACAGATGGGACAGTCCGCAAAATCATTTAAATAAAAAGCGACTCTTGCTACGACACAATAAAGTGCAATTCAGTTTGCACAGCGCTAATCACCTACAGTAATATTCATCTAGAAGTTGCCTCTCTTTCTATCGGATCTTCTGACTACGTTACTCACTGAATTGGCCCAGCAAGACGGGCCCGCCGCGTACTTGTGTCCCATCTGTATTAACCTGTGCCTTGACCTGAAAAGATGTTAATATAGTATTTCGGAACAGTTCAAATGTTTTCAGTAAATAAGGGATATTATTTTAATACAAAAGCTAAAGTGAGTAAGAAAGTTGTGATACCTATACATATTGTTGTATTGTTACAAACAAAGAAACCATTTAGAAATTTCTTTTGAAAAGAAAAGACGCTTCATGACCTTTTACATTTAGTAACCCAATTACCACGATTATATTTATTTCCCAAAGTCTGTGTTGTGCTGTCTGTAAATCGTACTCTTAATGTATCGTGCAATCCGCTTCAAAATGAACAACTCTTCCGTCCACGATAACACAATAGAAGCATACAGATCATTAGTACCTACTTAATACAAAGAGTCTTTGATGTTCCTCTTGCTTTCCTGCAATCTGTGGGAGTGATTTCGTGAAAAGGGGAACCGGGGGAGCGCGCGCTATTTGATTTGACCAATAAGCGCGCGCGGTTCTAGAGTTGGCCGTCAGATGGTAGTAACCCATTTTCCGAGAGGTTGGTACTGTCAGCCAAGATGTACCAACATGTTACACGTTGATGTTCAGAATCAGAATCAGAATCTTTATTTGTTAAACATAGGTATTTACATAATGGTGTTAGGTTAACATATTTGAGCTCTATGTTTTGCCGCGAAGGCATACAAATTTTAATTTTAATAAAATTAAGGGTTCATAGGCGACTACTGTAAAGCTCGCTGGTTTTTTAATAACTATTAATGTAAACCTCTTTTATCCGCAGGTATCCAATGATAGAACGACGCAACTTATTGTTTCCCACATCGGTGCCGCTATTTTGTTTGCCGATGGGTGCAACCCTAGAACTATGGCCTAACAACGCGGCGATGCCTAAACCCGTCTTCTCCACCTTCGTTCTGACTGTTGCCGATGCTACTTATAAGGTATGAGCTATTATTTCTTAGTCTGCACTATCATATTCTGTAGATTAAATACAGATGACCCGTAAGTCACCGTTAAGCCGGCAACAGTAGTGTTATTCTGTAACCATCTCACCGTGAAAACTTAGGTGAAGTGAGCGTGGAGTGAGCTGTCATTCCACAGGGATTGACACTATTGACAGCTCACTTCACCCAAGTTTTCACGGTGAGATGTTTACAGAATAGCATGGCAGGAAATATGTATGTATATAAAGATGAGGTTGCTACTTCAACTAATGAGATATTTTTTTTATTAGTCTCGTTCAGCATGTTCTTCTATAGAATTTTATTATAGTATATTAACAATAACCAAAGGTACAACCAAGCAACCAAGGTACCTTGGTACAAGGTATAACCTAAATTATTGTTGTGTAACTCAGTTGTCTTTTGCTCCTGGGGTGGGCGTTAATAACTGCGACACAGTTACTAAACTAACGCAGTATTATACAGTATATAGTACACAAAATTGTAATAAGTTTTTGTTCCAAGTAATGCCAGACCTGAAATCGCGAAAAAAAAATCAGCTGTTCCATACATTTATGTTCGCATATATCTTTATAATGTAGGGAACAGCAGATTTTTTTTTCGCTATTTAAGGTTTGGCCCCATAGTGAAAGTTGTTCATAATGATGAGTAGGTACAACGACCCCTTAAGAGGATGCAAATGAATTAAATTTCACATTGTATATTTTCATTTTGGAACAGTCTTTATAAGCCTCTTATAAACAAGTACAGTAATCATCAAATTATTGTGGAGGAATGAGTAAATTATAACCGTAAAACAGACTACGGCTGATCCAATAATTCTTACCTCAGATAACCGTACCTACAATACGCGATTCCCTAGAAATATGAATGAAGCTTTTTATTACCTCTTCTTATCATTGACCATCCTCATGTTATCGTTATCTTACAACCTAAACTAAAGTAGCAATACCTATAATAAACACACCAAAGAACTAAAAAATGTGACGTATTGTTAGGTTTATAAAAACCACCAAATGTTTACATAGAATGGAATGTTTAGAACTTTAGACACTTAAATTTAATATTTTCAATAAAAAGGTCCTTTTTTATTGAAAATTTGAAAATTTTAATTTTAAATGTCTTTTAAGATACACATAAAAGGTCTTTTAAATAGGTATTTGAGAGTACAGTGACAAGACAGAGCATCTTATGTTCAATTTAATGTAGTATTTCCTGTCGGACTAATCGAAGTCTTATTTTTATATGTAATAAATAATATATTATTATGCATTCAGTCATTAGCTGATAAGGTTAATAATGACTCAAGATTATTCAAGAACTTGTTGCTTTTTTATTTGTACACTATTACATGTTTTTCTTTTTTTTTTCGTTTAATTTCATGATAATTTGTGGTCTATTAGTTTGACTGCTTCGTTGATCGCAAACGCTACTGGTGAGCATGAGGTCCTGGGTTCGATTCCCGGGTCGGGCAAAGTGTTATTGGGTTTACCCATCTGGAATTTCTCAGTGGCAGCCCGGAGTCTGGATTTGTGCCCGGTTGATGGCAATAGCCTCGCCTGCTGTTACATGGGACTTAAACATCACAGCGGTACCTGGCCCCCCCCCCCCCCCCCCCCCCCTCAAACGGTTTAAGTAACCAAGATCAGAAACCAAGGAGGCTAAGTTACTGTAATCTCTGTGTATATTCAACCAATATTTTAATGTATGTGCATGATGGACCATTTAAACTAAAAACCGACCGAAAACGTTTTTTTTTTATTTTTCGGTGAATTTCGGCCTGGTTTAGATGTTCGGCCGAAAACTTTGACATCTCTAGATCTCGCGTGCTAAGTCTGGTAAGCACTTGCCACTCGATGGTAAAGCTTGTCCACTCTGTAATGACGCGGTAATGCGGTAGTGGGGCGCGTCATTTCAGAGTGGACAAGCTATAAGTACCTTCACCCCGATAGGAAATCCAAAAAATATTTTTTTATCGAGAAATTTTTGTTCGGTAGAAGTACAAGAAATAGTCATTGAATTTATTAACCGTTTAAACTTAAATTACATAAAAATGTAATGCATAATTTTGTGACCGACATATCTACTTAATTATAATTAAAAGAACAATCTGATTTAAAAAAGCTAACAAAAGCATTTTTTCATTTGTCGGTTTTTCTCTAAATAAATGAATAGAAAGTATCGATTTGCCCAAACTTAATTTTTTTCGGCCGAAAACTAAAATTGCCGAATAATGCCGAAAACTAAATTCAGTTGGACTCTCAGCTAATATTGAAAATTCTTCTACTACAGGTATACGGATCAGCAGTAACTTTCTACGAGAGCTATCCCAACTCCCAGCTAACAGAATACCAGATGGAACAGCTAGGATGGCGGGAAGGAATATCACATAACACGCATTCGGTGTACGCGATCAAATGTATCTGTTTACTGTCTCGATGGCCTTTCAGCGATACGTTCGAAAAATGGCTAGTGTATATACTCGTAAGTATCTATTATAGAACAAAACTAACTTTTATCAGAATATTCAGTCATCAAGCAGCGCAGTGGTGGCCCACGGTAACGTGTCATTGAGTTCCAACCCAGACAGGCGCTTAATTTACTTTGTGTAAATAATTTCATCACCACTGCTCTCATAACAGTGAAGGAAAACATCGTGAGGAAACCGGCATGTCCCAGAACCAAAAATTCGAAGACATGTGACATCTACCAACCCGCACGGGGCTCGCGTAGTAGCTTACAGCCTATTCTCTCTCGAAAAGGAGGCTTGTGTCCCAGCAGTGGGAACATTATAGGCTGATTATGCTTATGCTATTCAGTCATCATTTTCATACTTTTCAAAGGTCTATAGGTTCTTACAATCAGACTTGATTTCTGTTTCAAGACTCATTTGTTTTTGAAGACTCGAGTCTGATGAAAAATATTCAGAGCTCAAGTCCTTTTGACTGTTAAGTATTTTATAGGAAGACTCCAGTCTTGTCTAAAAGCACTTGAAACTGAGTCTTTTCAAAAGAATTCGGAACTGAGTCATCTCTGGCGTTATAAGTGGATGAAGTAGAAAATAAAAGTAATTATTAGAAGTGTGTTTATAATCAATTATTCATTTATTTAACACTAGCTTTTGCTCGAGACTTCGCTTGCGATCCATGACAAAAAAGTAGCCTATGTCCTTCTCCAGGTCCTAAGCTACCTGTCAAACTTCATCCAAATCCGTTCAGCCGTTTTAGCGTGAAAGCGTAACAAACAAACAAACTCACTTTCGCATTTATAATATTGCTTAGGATATTATTATTGAAATCATAAACTAATAATGATGTGGAACAATAGAGTCTTATTTAAAATTCTTTTTATCTAGTTTTATTTACAAGTAAGAGTACGTGTTATGTAATTTATCTATTATTTTATACTAGCTGTTGTCTCCGTGTCATGGTCTATCCTGTCAAACTTCGTCTAAATCCGTTCAGCCGTTTTAGCGTAAAAGTGTAACAAACAAACAAACTCACTTTCGCACTTATAATATAAGTTAGGATGTTAAGCCACGACGTTAGGCACATTGATGCTAAATGATGATATAAAACGACTAAATAAACTTAACCGTTAAAGGCCTGATAAACAACTAATTAACGTGCTAATTGACGTGCTTGAGGGTCACCCAGGGCTTTACCGGTTAAGTAAATAAAACGATATTTTTAAATGACAGATGCCATAAAAAAATACATCTGATTATATGGGATAATGTACATAATTTTGAGGTGATTTTATAATTTTATTCCCAAAAAATTTGGTAACATAATACACCAACTTTAAAGCTCATGACTCAATTCTGCTCTTGAAGCAAAAGCGGATATTCAAGACTTGGGAATGCCGTGACTAGTGAGACTATTAGTCCCAAGTCTTGAAAATTCATTTAAGTCTCGAAACGAAGACTAAAAGACTCAGGCTAAGAACTCACGGAGCGATTTTCAGCCGCGCCCGCCCCGGTGGCGGGACCGCCATAATCACTCGTACGAACACGTAGTACATGGAAGTGTAGATAGTAAATTTCACACCCGCGGCTTGCGCGATTGTTTGCGGGTCCCGCTGCACCCTCCACCGCGACGGGCGCAGTTAGAAACCGCTCCGTGAGATCGTAGCCTTAAGTATTTTATAACACTATCTATAAACCGTTCTCTTTGCTTGGCCTAATGCCCCAGTCTACGTAACTAACGCAACATTCCGAACTAATTATTTTCTTCGATCTTTACAGGAAATGTCAAGGAGTCAAGAACCTTTAAACATACCCATAGAAAGGTATATAACTCATTTAATAGAAGAAGTGCCCTTCCCAGAACCAAGAATACTTTTACAAGTAAGTCAGTCCACCTACCTCTTAAAATCACGTACAGTCGTTCAGCCGTTATACAGGATGACTTTTTGCAAAGGGATTACACTCACACTGTCTCGTCCTGGAAGGAATACTTCAAATTACAAGTCACCCCGTATAGGACCAATTTTTGCGATGGGTCACACATCTTCCACTCCTCGGATCCGGGTCGAAGGACCGATTTGTGCTATGGGGCACACAGTGGCACATCGAGTTTTGTAAAAAAACAAAAAACGATTTGGTAAAGCGTGTTCTCTGTTATTGTTATCTATTTGAGAGTCTTTCTGAATTGATGGCTCGATGTGTCATATTTACGCCCGGGCCCCTTTGTAAACACACGTTTTTTTTGCCGTGAAAAGCTATGATTTATTCGCTGTGCGTAGGCATGGTCGTCAGTGTTGTATAGATCAATATGGTTGGAAGCTAGTTGACTAACACGTTTTTTCTACGGCGCGTTTTATACGAAGAAACCGTACCGTGTAAAAAGGGTCTTACTTTGTTATTATCTACGTATTAACTTCAAATCAACAAAATTTCCATTTTACAGTTATCACCAACAAACCAACACGACCGTGTAATAGTGACACGGCGCGACGACCAGCCACTCGTGCGCAGCGGGGCCAGCTTCAGACAACTACTGCTCAACTTAGGACCCGACAATTGTCTACTAGTGCTGGCGTTAGCTATCACCGAACAGAAAGTACTTATACACTCGCTCAGGTGAGCTATTAGCATTAATTATTTAATTTCAATCATCCCTCTCTCGTTCTTAACCCAATTTATTTCGGTCCATCGTTTATTTGTTTCCCCTACTCTTATAACCACATTCATACTCATAACTTTCCTCACGACATTTTCTTCATTCCTCGGCATCACATATACCATACCATGGCAACCGATTTCCACACAACTTTTCAGTCATCGACTTTCAGACTTCCTCTTTTTTCTTTAAGGGGACTACAGGACCTAAACGTGCCTAAACGCAAGTTTTATAATGCCTAAAAGAATATGATCCACTGCAGTAAACAAAATTAAGAAAAATATATGATATTCTTCAGGATATATGCTAGTATGATAGTGTGTTGAAAACATAATACAACTAATTTGATACGATAGAAAATAATCATGAAGATACCTCTAAAATTTTATTTTAACGATTAAAAATCATATTAATTTACATGCAATCATTCAGATTTTTTGTCAGATTAGTCTACAAGCTACATATTAGCATAATAGTGTTTTAATTTTCCAGTCCAATCAATAGATATTCACTATACTATTCAATATATAAGCACTTCTTTTTTTTTTTTTTTTTCCTTCTGAATGTAACTTGACACAGTCCACTCATGCATATTATCAATTGGAACCTCATTGCGAATCCCTGTCTCTTAAGATACAGGATACCCTAGTTTAAGAGACAGAGGTTAATCTATTGTGTACAGATTTCTGCAGCATCCAAATGTTATATGTTAATGTTCTCTATCTGTATTTTTGGAAATAAAGATATTATTATTATTTCGTTTATTTCAATATTGGACATATAAAATACATTTTTAAATATTTCTTAAAAAGAATATAAAAAACATTTAAAAATATAAAAAATAGCGTTCCGCCGGTATCGGGAGCAGGGTCCAAGCTACCGGTGGCTAGGGCTGCAGAGACAGGAACCTCCTCACTATGCGAGCCGTATCGAGGAGTACTGCCTTCTGGATCAGGCCCTTGATCCAACCGCCTAACGAGAGCCTCGAGAGATGTTGGTCGAGGCTTTCGGCCATCAGGCCATTGGCTGTTACGACAATCGGCACAATGATAGCCGAGCTCACATTCCACATATCGACAACCTCGTGTGCTAAGTCGAGATATTTTATTTGTTTCTCTTTCTCAGCTTTCACGAGGTTCCCGTCATGTGGGATAGTAACATCGACTATCATTGCGCGGCGCGCTAATCGGTCTATCACCACTATATCAGGCTTATTGGCAGCAATAGTCCTGTCAGTAATGATAGACCGATCCCAGTACAACGTGACATGGTCATTTTCGAGAACTGGGTCGGGCACATACTTGTAGTACGGTACCTCAGAAACCACAAGTTTGTATTTCAAAGCAAGTTGCTGGTGAATAATCCTGGCTACTTGGTTATGTCTGTGCAAGTACTCGCCGTTAGCCAGACGACAACAGCCAGAGATAATATGTCTTATTATTATTATTATTATAGATTTTCTGTAAATCGCTAACTGCTTCATATTTTGCAATAAATTACCTGCGTCGTGTCATCGCGCTTCTCTTTCATTTCTATGCAGTCCGACAGTGATCGCGCTTTAGCTGTTGTAAGCCTCTTAATTAAAATTAAATTAAAAATTCTTTCATTTCAATAAATCCCGCAATCAGACAAGTGTCACAGGAGCATTACTGGTAAACATGGCATGGTAGCTATGATTTACTTGTTGTGCGTTGTTTCTTGTATTTAAAAAAATATATAATATAAGTAAAATAATCCTACTTAAAATTGTATTGGACATGAAAGCCCTTACTCTGTTTTTTTATTCAGGCCTGATACTTTAACAGCAGTTTCGGAAGCAGTCTCAAGTCTTCTATTCCCGTTCAAATGGCAGTGTCCATACATACCCTTGTGTCCATTAGGTAAGTAAAAGACTTCGAGGTTAATTCGAGATACAGTGAATATTAAACTTTATGTCTTACTGCATAGAGTTCAAAATTAATCATATTTTTGTAAATGTTTCAGGTTTAGCAGAAGTATTACATGCTCCGTTACCGTATTTAATCGGAGTTGACTCGAGATTTTTCGATCTCTACGAACCCCCACCAGATGTGACTTGTGTTGATTTAGACACCAATAATATTACAGTAAGTACACATATTTATATTCTCAAATAGATATATACACTAATAAATAAAGAGATTTTTTTATTTTATAATTGACTCGAAGAAGATTGGACCGATTAAAAAAAAAAAAACACCATTAGAATGATATATTATCACTGAGTAACATAGGCTATAATTTATAAAGATATCACGCTTGAGAACCCGCTGTCGGAAGCTAGTCTGAAATATGTATGAAGAAATTAATGAATGCTATGAACTGTGTGAACTTTTTTCTAATATATACTATCTTCGAGTATGCAAAACAGAACGTAAGATACTTATCTATAGGGTTTGCAACTAACTGTTAATGTGAATGCTCGTTCAAATCATCATTTATAACAATTCATGTTTATTCTTTCAGATATGTGAAACACAAAGACATATATCTCTCAAATTACTGCCAAAGCGGCAAGCGAGAGCACTTAGACAGACGTTAGATTCACTTTACGGAAATATTAGACCAGGTTAGTAGACCAACTACATTATTACTGAAAAATATTATCAACCGCACGTCCATGGCAACAATTTGACTTTGACAACGCCTTTATTTCGTAGCGATAAGAGCGGTTTTCGAGAAGCAGTGGTGGCCCAGTGGGAACGGCTCCGACTTACCGAGTTGTAGGTCGTGATCCGTACCCTAACACGCGCTTTACTTTGTGTAAATAATTTCATCACCACTGCTATCAAAACGGTGAAGGAAAACATCCTGAAGAAACCGGCATGTCCTAGAACCAAAAATTCGAAGACATGTGACATCCATCAACCCGCACTGGCCCCGCGTGGTAGATTATAGCCCACTCTCTCTCGAAGAGAGGAGGCCTGTGTCCCAGCAGTGGGAACTTTATAGGCTGATTATGAATTGCTGTATTCTTAATTCAATTCTTTCTAATGACTTGCGGTTAAACCTGCTTACTCTAAATTATATCAAGTGTTGATCAGTTTAGTTATCGTATCGTTTTAGCTTCGCCAGTTCATCATGCAAGTGAAGCGAAATATAATGGAGAACCTACGACGAGTTTAGATAGAGATTTCCAGAAGAGGAAAAAGGAGGTAATCATTTTATTATATGCAATGAGAGAGTGAAACGTAAGCTTTGTACTACGTCGAAACGGCGCATGCACATGATGCGCCGTTTGACAGAATTCCAACCAATCACGTTGCAAGGGCGCATCATCCCGTCGTTACTACTGAGATACATTCACACAAAATTGAAAGAAACAAGAAGGAATAATATTAGTTTGGCAACAGTTCGTGAAACACAAAATACGAATTTTAAAAAAATCGGGAGGTGTCGTGGGCCATCCGATTCGAACCAAGTTCCTTTCACTGTATATTATGTACCCTATTAATCTAGTACATATAAGTTTTTAGAAGCTACAAACTTATACTTGCTCTTAAAACAAAAACTTTTGACACTTGAATTTTGAGATCTTGAAACTGAATTTTTCGGGCATAACGCTTTTTCGTTACGTGACGATTTCTACTAGTCAACGCAAGCCGCGTTAAGGAACTTCCAAAAAAAGTTAAACTAATGTTTTAATTACAAAAATTTTATCAATCTTATCTTTCATTCCATATTGTAAATAAAATTTCCTATAAAAATTTGACCACTTACTTTTACGTTCATCAGATTACTAATATCTCTTACTTTTCAGCAAGCCTTAGAGCTAAAAATTCAAGAAGCGTTCCTACGTTTCATGGCGGTGACCCTACAAGGGTATCGGAACTATCTCATACCTATCACGAAGGCACCTACTGTTGGTACCACGGACCCACATGCGCTGTTCCATATGGATGCCTTTATGAGGACCAGGGATAAAGTAAGACCACATATTTTATTTACACTTTGTAACAATTTATTTTATTTAAAAGAGTGTCCGTGGAGTTTCTTGCCCGTTCTTCTCCATAGGTACCTACTACGCTTTGGAATGGGCAACTAGCTTCATATTTTTCACTGACCGATTCCTTGACAATTCAAAAGTGCCTGTAATGGTTTAATTGAAATAAATGGTTTGAGTTTATTAAGCAAATCGTTAATAAGTCAAATCAGTCTGCCTAGCCTTTTCCCGATTATGTTGGGGTCGGCTTCCAGTCTAACCGGATGCAGCTGAATACCAGTGTTTTACATAGAGCAGCAGCCTATCTGATCTCCACAACCCAACCAACAACTGGATTGTGGAGGTCGGATATGCGCGATAGTCCCGATCGTATGTCAGTTTTTGTTCGGAAAACCGAAAAGCGCCATCTGTCGGTGCGACCATGCGTTCAGGTTCACCGAACAAATAGTGATATACTAACGCGACGATCGCGTATTCGCGAAACGATTGGTTTTAAATAAGAAGCGGGGTAAGCCTTTCAAATGTAGGGGCGACTTGTGAGCTAAAGACAGCTTTGTTAAAATATGCGAAGGCGATTAAGATAATTCCTTAAGAGCGTTTATTCTGAAAGTTGGCAACGTCGTAAATAGCTGTCAAATATTTACCTGTTTTGATTAATTTGGAAATAAGAAATGTGGCTAACTAAGTTACTAGAATATTGATTATGTTATGCAACTGTAACATTGAATTTGATGTTGTACCCGTTTTAGGAGTAAAAAAAGCATTTTGAAACTTCCCAAATGCTTTTTTTACGCCTAATACTAAATATTCGGTGTTACAATATTAATTATTGCATATCATAATCAATATTCTAGTAACTTAGTTAGCCACATTTCTTATTTCCATACAGTATTATTTCCAAATTAATCAAAACAGGTAAATATTTGACAGCTATTTACGACGTTGCCAACTTTATTTATTTATTAAAACTTCATGCACAAGTAAAAATACTGTACAAAGGCGGACTTAATGCCTGAGGCATTTTCTACCAGTCAACCTTAGGGTGATGCAGAGAAAACATGGCAGGTGCAACATAAGGGATAGATAACTTGAAAATTAATACATACTAATACATAGATACATACATACATATAAACCGAATAAATTTTGTCAGGAGAAAACAAATCCAGCCAATCAGCGCTGCAATGATTCTGCCAACTTTTTACGAATATGTTCACGTGCCTTCACTTTCAGAATAAACGCTTTTAATTAAAATTACATCTTTTCACAGACACACCAACGCTTCTACGGGCTAATGATGCGCACACAAATGTTCACCCGTTTCATAGAAGAGCGATCATTCGTATACGAACCGGATCAAGGGCTCACGTTCTTCGACGAATGTATAGAAAGGGTCGCAGCCGGTGACGAACAGCTGTTAGGAATGGATACCAGTAATGTTTCCGAGAGGACCGCTTTTGTATTGCCGCCCGACCCACCTGATCCGGGTAAGATGTTTGAAGTTTTTGTTTTTCCATTTCCTTGAATACTTGCCTTCGTTTAGAACCCTTTCGATATTTATTTGTAAAATACGCCAACGCCAACGTCGGCTGTCGCTGAAAACCAGCGTTGGGGCTCTGTCTCGCATAGGGTCGCAGCATTAAGCTGAGCGATGGCCGTTTTGCGTGGATGTGACGTATATTTTCCCCCAAATTGTTTATTTTTGTGTTTTGTTCTTTCTTTGCGTCATGTGTACCGCAAATAAACGTATTTTCTTTCTTTTCTTTCTTTCTAAAATAAAGTATTATTATCTGACTAGCAGCGCCCCGCGGTTTTGCCCGCATAAGTCTCGATTCCGTGGGAATATCTGGATAAAAAGTATCCTATGTGTTAATCCAGGTTATCCAGGGTATCTGCGTGCCAAATTTTATCCTAATCCGTTCTGTAGTTTTTGCGTGAAAGAGTAACAAACATCCATCCTCACCAACTTTCGCGTTTATAATAGGTTGTTCATGTTCCTTATGCCTTGATGGACAGTTTCTTGCCAGACTAGTCTCTCTAACGCCGGTAGCACACCTCCGCCGCGAAACCATACTGGCTCGCGTCATGTACCGCTACTCGAATTTCGAGTAGCGGAACATGACGCGAGCCAGTTGAATTAAATTACTGCGGTTTCGCTGATACGATTTCGCGGCGGAGATGTGCTACTGGCGTTAAACAAGAGGTAATTCCATTATCTGAACGAGGGTTTTCTGAAATAGGGTTCACTAGGTGGCAGCATTGAGACGTCAGGTCCGGGCACCTGTCAAAAGTGTCAAAGCGCCTATAATTTCGATTCATGGTCGAAATGTAATAACTCCTGTCAAAGTGGCGCCAACTAGTGGCATGAATTTTCATAAAAACCCTCATTGTGCAAATATAACTTCAATTGCAGAGTCGATTCGGACGTTAGCGTTCGTCTCGTGGTTGGGGTAATTGGGTTGACGTGTTAAATGGTTAAGCACCATCCATTTACTTATCAATCATCAGAGCATTTTTTTTAATTTCCTCGGCTAACGTTGTCATTTCTTGCAAGATCATGTTATAGAAAATAAAAATACAGCCGAATTGAGAACCTCCTCCTTTTTGGGAAGTCGGTTAAAAAGTATTTATTGAGACTCGCTCAGAAAATCACAAATTAAACTAATAACACACTAAACATAAATAAAAAAAATAAAAAACAAATATAATGGTGGCGGTGGAATAAAACCAACGTTGGATGACAGATAGGTGTTTATTCACTTTACTTCAAACATTTGACAGACTTTAGCAAACAAAGTTAGACTGAGGTTAAACCTATGAGTGGTCCTAGGGATGGACTGCGGGGCTATCCTATCCCTTTACCTCCTAGCTAGGCTATTCCTGAGGGCGACGGGGCCTCCGCTCAGGTCAAGCTTATGACAACAGTGGTGACTGCGGGGCTATCGACCACTGTGCCTTCTAAGTAGCGAGTGCTCGTTCCTCCATGGTGGACCGTTTATATAGTCGGTTTGACAGCTTAGTGTGTGTCTTCACCATCTCATGCTTGTATGTGGTTGTAACCTTCGTTGACGTCACGGAATGTTAGATGTCGCTAGTAGTCTGTAGGTACTGTTGCTGTTATCGTCTTAACGATGGTTGATCTTGTTTGTGATGTGATCTACTCAGGTGGCGTAATGTTGTGCACACAATATGGTAGATGGCGTAAGGCGTCGTGTTATATTCTCCCCCTCTGGTACTCTATGGTCGTCCCGACTGAGTACCAGCACCAGGTTGTTTCCGCGGCCTTCCTCTTCGACGTATCGGATAAGTTGGTTTGGATATCACGTTGTCTCTCTTTTCAAACTTTGTTATTGCTGACGTATGATACTTTCCAATAGGCTTGTCTGGAGTCTCTGAGTGAGCAATTTCATAAGTGGAGGTTCCATGTTTCCTTAATACAACATACGGTCCATCTCGTCGAGGAGCAAATTTCGAAGTAAACTGTTTATCGATGTTGCTCACTGGATGAGAATCTATCAAGACTAAGTCTCCAATTTCATAGTTTGGGTCAGGTCTTCTCTTGCTATTTGCTCTTTGGCGTGTCGTTTCTTTGTTACATTCTATATTTTCTTTTGCTAGCTCCAAGTCTTGGGCTAGTTGTTTTAACTTTGGGGTGATTTCTGCGACAAAGTTTTCTGATTCTACAACCGAGCTTAGATCATGTGTCAACTCATATGGTGTACGCAATTCTCTCCCAAATGTAAGGTATGATGGTGAGAAGCCTGTAGTTTGACACTTAGCTGTATTCATTGCGAATCTTATTGTTGGTAAAGTCGTTGGCCAGTTCTTATGTTTGTCTTTCACCATGATTGCAATTTGTGACTTCATGTCCCTGTTTTTCCTTTCAACCACATTTGGTTCAGGGTGATATACGGGTGTGAATATTTGTTGAATTTCTAAGCAATATGCTAGTTTTTGCATTATCGCTGATATAAATTGAACTCCATTATCGCTGATAATTTTCCTTGGTAACCCATACCGAAGAAATATTTCATTGAGTAAAATAATGGCACAATTTTCACTAGTTGCTTCATTTAGTGGGAATAATTCGACCCATCTTGAAGTAGTATCTTCTATGATCAGAATCCACTTTTCTCCTGACGGTCCCTTTGGTAAAGGTCCAAAAAGATCAATGGACAATACCTCAAATCGTTGTGAGTTTGGGGTGGACTGGTATAAGCCTGCTGGCTTCTTATTAGAGGGCTTATATTTTTGGCATTCAACGCATGTTTTTACGTATTTTATAACATCTTTTCGTAGTCCCGTCCAATAAAAATTATTTGTTATACGTTGCACTGTTCTTTCTACTCCCATATGACCAGCAGTAGGTGAGTTATGGTAAGCGTTCAGTACGTTTTGTATTTCATGACGTGGAACTATTAACTTTGCATTGTCGTTTTCCTGTTCTGGCATGTACAGATACAGGACACCTTTATGGACTAAGTACCCTTTCTTAATGTATTCTGCATAACTTGGTATTTCTTTTCCTTCTTCTAATATTTTTATGATAGTTTGAAGGGTGTCATCTTTCATTTGTTCATCTCTTAACTGTTTTTCATTGTATCTAGGTAGATCTAACTCTGTGCTGCATATGATGCATTTTCCATCATGCTGCTCACACGGTGGTCGAGACAATGTATCAGCTACTACATTAGTTCGTCCTGGAGTATATTGGATTTTGAATTCGTATGGTTGTAGCTGTAGTGCCCATCGTGCTAAGCGACCAGTAGGTGTTTTAAGATTCATTAACCATTTCAACGGTTGATGATCTGTAATAGTTATGAACTTTGTTCCTTCTATATAGCCACGAAATTTTGAAATAGCCCATACTATGGCTAGTGCTTCCTTTTCTGTGACGCTGTAATTGCGTTCAGCTTGTGTTAAGAGTCTACTTGCGTATTCAACAGGGTGCTCATTGTCTCCCTCCCCCTGCACTAAAGCTGCGCCAATGGCATACTGGCTGGCATCAGTCTTTACAGCAAAGGGTAAATCGTCACTTGCCTGTTTTAACACTGGTGACGTAGTCAAGGCATTTTTTAATTTCATAAATGCTTCTTGTTGCTCTCGTTCCCACTTCCAACTTATTGTCTTCTTCGTTAAGTTAGTAAGTGGTCTAGCAATGTCTGCAAAATTATGAATAAATCTCCGATACCATGATGCGGTTTGTAAAAATGATATTAATTGTTTTAGGTTTTTAGGCGCCTGACGGTTTGCAATAGCAGAGATTTTCTCTGGGTCTGTTTTGATACCGTCAGATACTATAAGGTGGCCCAGATATTTAATTTCTGAACACATAAATTTACATTTCTTTCTGTTGGCTCGTAGCTTGTATTCTCTCAGTTTAATAAATACTTCTCTTATGTCTTTTATATGTTGACTGAAAGTAATAGATCTTATAATTAGATCATCTAAATAGCTTAATACACACTTCGCGTGCAATCCTTGTATGAATTTGTCCATTAACCTTTGGAACGTAGCAGGCGCGTTTCGAAGACCGAATGGCATTCGCTTGAAACGGAACGTTCCAAATGGTGATACAAAGCTTGTTTTATCGTAATCATCTGGATGTACCATAATCTGCCAGTAACTTGACTGTAAATCAATTGTTGACATGTATGGCATCGCTTTTGCCTGATGTAATAAGTCGTCAATACGAGGCAACGGATATCTGTCAGGTTTAGATATCTCGTTGAGTCGTCGATAATCTACGCAAACTCGAACATCGGTTTCTCCTTTTGGAACTAGAATTACAGGTGCTGACCATGGGGAATCGCATTCCTCGATAACGTCATCGTTTATCATATTATCCAGCTTTTCTCTTAATTGCCTTTGCCTTGTTGGTGACAATCTATAGGGCTTAACACTAATAGGAGGATGATTGCCTGTGTCGATTCTATGTTGTGTAAATGGAGTTGGTTCCGTGTTTTTCTCAAAGATGTCGCTGTGCTCAATTAACAATTCATTGAACATCTTTTGCTCACTGTTTGTAAGTAAGGTACCTTCATCGGGATTTAAATAAATATCAACAGAATACATAGAAGTAGGGTTTATTGGTAAATAAACAATACGTGGATCCACACAAGATTGGTTGTCAGCGGGTTCTCGTGGACGTGTAGGACCTGGTGGCGTGCCCAATTTGTGTAATGTCCATTTTGGTCGTTTGTTTACTGGTGGACTATCTTGTACGTCGGATACTGTCGGTGTTGTGGGTAGAAGAAGATTTTCGTTGGGCGCCAATATAATGGTGGCGGTGGAATAAAACCAACGTTGGATGACAGATAGGTGTTTATTCACTTTACTTCAAACATTTGACAGACTTTAGCAAACAAAGTTAGACTGAGGTTAAACCTATGAGTGGTCCTAGGGATGGACTGCGGGGCTATCCTATCCCTTTACCTCCTAGCTAGGCTATTCCTGAGGGCGACGGGGCCTCCGCTCAGGTCAAGCTTATGACAACAGTGGTGACTGCGGGGCTATCGACCACTGTGCCTTCTAAGTAGCGAGTGCTCGTTCCTCCATGGTGGACCGTTTATATAGTCGGTTTGACAGCTTAGTGTGTGTCTTCACCATCTCATGCTTGTATGTGGTTGTAACCTTCGTTGACGTCACGGAATGTTAGATGTCGCTAGTAGTCTGTAGGTACTGTTGCTGTTATCGTCTTAACGATGGTTGATCTTGTTTGTGATGTGATCTACTCAGGTGGCGTAATGTTGTGCACACAATATGGTAGATGGCGTAAGGCGTCGTGTTATACAAAGTAAAATTAAAATAGAAGCAGAAATGCCTGTACGAGACCAAAAGGCTCCTATCACAGCATGATGCTGCAACATGTATAAATAAATGTCGCAGCGCTGGTATTCTGATAGGGCCTGCAATGACGTACGGATAGATAGATACAAAAATAAATACAAAAAAAATAAAATGAAAATAAAAATAGGTGTGGGACATATAACAAAAAGTTAAATATATGAAGTCCGCGTGTCTGTTACACATGAACAGTTGGCCGGCTCTACTGTAAAATAATAGGTCTATGTCATTGTAAAATAGATTAGCTACCTATACATAGTCGCCGCGTTAAGAACTGAGTCGTTGAGCCATACATAGTCGCCGCGTTAAGAACTGAGTCGTTGAGCCATAAATCAATGTTATAAGTCTGTCTCGCTCGCACTTATGGAGCAGGTAGCTAGCTATCAATAAGACGCAACGCGTTGCACATTGCACTTATTACTACTGACAATTTTGACCCCACGACTCAGTTCATAACGCAAGTATAATACGTGCCACTAAAGATGACATTTGACACACTACGTGGTTTGACTTGCGCAGTAGACGATTTATAGGTCTCTTTAGCGCGCAGGAGGCGCGGTACGGCGCTCGTCTAATCTTTCGTGGCGCGTATTGTACTATAGTTGCCAAGGTCGCATCGAGACGGACTATCCAGAGTGTGCCGAATGTTCACTTGGCATTCCAATGTAACAAGTACTCTTATTATTCTAATCGTTGTACCTTATTCCAGAGGCTACCTACAAATACGAACATTTCACGCTCGACGAGAAATTAATACAATGGTGTGGCGGCCGAGCTCGCGCGGCCGCTCTACACGCGCTACCGCCCGCCGCCTTACACTCCGCCGAGTCGCTCAACGACGCGGAGCCCATGGCGAGGAGGACTAAACATGAGATAGCTGCTGCACAGAGGTCAATAACTCTCATCTACTACCGATATTAATAGGATATAGAAGTCCAAGCAGTTTTGTGTTGTACACTAGCAACTATGTAGATAACATAAGTCTTTATACTAACCCTATGTTATAGTATTTTTATGTCACGAAGCGACGCGCGCTTTACTTGTGGTTACCAACTGTACAAGCATGCTGCGAATGTGTGTGATAGCGCAGGAGCTCCCGGTACCGTCCGAGACGATGGCGAAGTCAAAAGTGTGTGTGTGTGCGTTGTGGGCTGACGCTACTCGTCTTTACGTACACACAGCGTCTTTGTACACTTAGTGAACACAAGTAACGCGCGCGTCGCTTCGTGAGCTAAATATACAGTGGTTACTAATTACCCTTAAAGCTGCTTTGACCATGTACGCTGTATATATTATGACATCCAGGGGTTGTCTGATCATTTTGTACCAGTGATTTTCAGTCTTGCCCAACCTTCTAAGTCAAGACAGTTTCCGAAAGAATTGGAGGAAGATTCTTTAGCCCATGCTTGCAAAACCCCAACAGTAGAATCATTCTGCTCAACTCCTGGGCAAGTCTCTCGAATCACTATTTAGCATTTGGTTAACCATGGACTGATTGATCAAATCGCTATTATCAAGAAGAGAAGAGAATGAAGTATGCTAGCGCTATCTAATCATTCATAATATTTCTAATTTTTCGTTATTATATTTAGACTAGCCCGCAAGGCGAGTTTATCAGCGGAGGCATGGGCAAAGTGTTTGCTAGGCGCCTGCTATTCACTGTACTTCCTGTCGCTGCCGTGCCGCATGATGTTGAACCGAGGAAAAGAACACGCCACGTTGAGAGCTGCGTATGAGTTGTTAGAACGAGCTACGAAGTTAAAAGTTCCTTGTGATGAGGTGAGTTTTTGTATTCACAATGGGTATCCTACGAATAAATCATTCACGCACCTCTGACTTTTCAGATTCATGTGCGTATTGTGTAATTATCATTTGCTTCAAAAACTGTTAAGGAAAACATTGTGAGGAAACGGGCAAACCTGAGAGATATTTCTCGACGGCATGTGAAGCCAAGTCAGAGGGAGTCTATGGGCGGCATAAAAACTCTAACAGTAGGTTAGTCACCAACCACACGAAAAAGAAGAACAATATCATTACACATTTTTTTATTTCACAACAATTTTTTTTTTTAAATTTATGAAATATATGAAAGATTTTAGATAATGATTTGAAACCTTCTACTGAACATGAATATAATAGTAAAATGTCTTTTCCTGATGATCGCATCTTGGTGTCAGTGAGTTGCCTATCTTTTTGTTCTTTCCCAAATTGTAATTCTCTATGATTTAGTAACGAAAAGTTGAGAAGATTTAAATAAAAAGGTTTTGTTATAAAAAAATGCTTTATCTAGTCATTTTTACTCGGCGGCGATTGGCAGATCATTTATCAAACCTTAGGCTGCGGTCTATCTGACCTCACGCTGACCGCGAGCGACGACGTGGCAGCTGTCAGTCACCGATGACGGCCGAATGCTATATTCGTTAACTCACTTGCGCGGTCTCGCTCGCACGCCACCCGCGACTGACAATTGCGACGGCGGCAACGAACGTTTTAGGAACCGGTGGCGCAGTTTTTGTATATAGTAATAACTAATAGAAGCGATATCCGGCACTTGCAAATTGGAATCCCTAGTCTATGAAAGCCAGTTTTCAGCCTACCGCGCGGCGTGTCGGTCGTCTATCGTGACATCACCGCACGCTGGCTGTATTTTGTGTTGCACGAATTATGTCAAAATAAACTTTATTCTTTCTTTCTTTTCTTTCTGGCGGTAGCGTCTGACGTTTTAAAGAGACCCTAGCCTAACTAAACCTTGCTTTTTCTGATCAATCAATCAATCTGCCTAGCCTTTTCCCATCTATGTTGGCGTCTGCTTCCAGTCTAACTGGATGCAGCTGAATACCAGTATTTTTAAATGGAGTGACTGCCTATCTGACCTCCACAACCCAGTTACTGGGTAATACGATACCCCTTGGTAAAACTGGTTGTCAGACTTCGGGCTTCTGACAACCCGGAACGACTGTCAAAGATCCACGAATGACAGCCAGGCCCAACGGCTTAACGTGCTTTCTGAGGCATGGAGAAGTCTCGGTATGTAAACATGGTCACCCATCCACGGTGGGTCCGTGGATGGGTAGCATAGTAGTAGTGGTGGTAGTCCCTGGCAAGCGTAGCTTAACCTGATGGATTGACCCGAGCGGCTGTTATTAAATAAATATACTCTTTTCAGGTATGCTACCGCGTAATGATGCAGCTATGCGGCAATCATTCACTACCAGTATTAGCAGTGCAGCTACTGTTCCTAATGAAACGCGCTGGTCTGCAACCTAACGCCCTAACGTATGGGTATTATAACCGATGCGTACTGGAAGCCACGTGGCCGCAGGATATGCCGAGGTATGTTGTACAGTGTTGCAGTCTTAACCGCCAAAGGACCAGCGGCCGAATCGGTGAAACACCAAAATTGACACGCATAGTGGCACCTTTTCGGTGCCAGCGGTCCTTGACTGTTGGGGCGCGTGTTAAGAGCGTTTATTCTGAAAGTTGGCAACGTCGTAAACAGCTGTCAAATATTTACCTGTTTTGATTAATTTGGAAATAATACTGTATGGAAATAAGAAATGTGGCCAACTAAGTTACTAGAATATTGATTATGTTATGCAATTGTAACATTGAATTTGATGTTGTACCCGTTTTAGGCGTAAAAAAAGCATTTGGAAACTTTCCAAATCCTTTTTTACGCCTAAAACTAAATATTCGGTGTTACAATATTAATTATTGTAATTATTATTTTCCAAATTAATCAAAACAGGTAAATATTTGACAGCTGTTTACGACGTTGCCAACTTTCAGAATAAACGCTCTTAACCATCATAATTTATTTTATTTTGCTTACACATTTCTGCTTCATAAAGGACACCTTTCATTCGTCTCAGCCTTTATTTGTCAAACAGCTATTAAATTGTATTTATTTGTGTAATTGTCATGTATTGACGTGAAAACGTCTTTTCGTTCGGAGTACTGGTATCTTACATGTTTTTGACGGTCAGAAATATTGAGTTCAATATTTCTGACCATCAAAAACATGTAAGATTTCAATCGCTAATAACGACAAGACTTTTAATGCTAGAGTAATGGTTGACTACGCAAAAGATAGTTCATATTTATGTCAATTTTGAAGTAGGATATCATTTGCCTATGACGTCACATCGCGAGGGCAGGCGCATGCGCGCGACCCTCTATTTTTCACTATATATCGAAATTCCAAATCTTATAGTGCAAAAACGTGCCCAGCTAGAACGGTGATTCTAATGTCGTTCCCAAAAGTTGACAAAGGACTACCAGGACCCAAAAGAAAAACAACAAAAGTATTTCGTAAAATAGGCGTAAAGATACAATGAACTTGACAATTGCAAAATAATTTCATATGTAGACCCATATCAGCCGCATAACTGCTCAGAAATTAAAATTAAAAATCATCACAAAAATATCCCAATCGTAGAAAGCTAGTACCGAGCAAATACAATAGCAACGGCAGTATCAGAAGTCTTAAGAAAATCTGTTGCGTCTGCAAATTTAAGATGTCGTCTGATATCGGCCGTAAATCTGCTCGGAACTGAAAAATATCACAATAGATGAAAGCTTGCATCATTAGGAATGCAATAAACATAATTTTTTTAAATTCATTGTAAATATTATAAAACATCGTTAAAGAAATTTGTTATTATTTCACCACACGTTTTCACGAAACTGCGCCTAATTATTTTTTTGTTATGTAGTGGAGCGCAGCTTCTGTGGAACAAACTTCGCATTGCAGTAGTGGGTGCAGCGTTGTTCCGGAAAGCGGGCGCACAGCGAGCCGGACGAAACCTGCTCAACTCCACGTCCGCTGGCAGTAAGATATCCTGCTATTTCACTTTATAAGCAAACAAAAAGCTGCTTAATTGAATAATTAATTGATTAGTGGCTAGTAGCACGAATTTAAAACTGTTCATCATAATTTCCACATGTGATAGATCGATTAGAACGTCGCACAATGGTGCCGATTCTCTTGTACACCGAACTAAACTAACTTAAACTAAGACTAAAATTACTTACTTTTGGCTATGAGAATCTTAGAGCTATTCTGCAAATAAAATTCTCTAAACTAAAAAATAATTTTGACACAACTAAAATAGAATTTGACAATCGTGAATCCACGTGGTACCCGTGGTTTGCCCTAACCGGTGATTTTTTTTAGAGCCGGAGGTGCGTATGTGGTGTAGCCTCGACGTGCTTTATATGGAATTTTAATTTTTTTGTATGGAAAATATGAAAAAAATATTACCTACGTGTTGAGTGTTAGGTGTTTAAGGGTTTTATAAAGGGGGTCGAAATTTTCATTATTTTTGCGATAGGACGCACCATTTTCGAGATATAAGCAAAAGAAAAAATAAATACAGTACTGTTTTTGCACGTGAAGTCGAGATGTTGGTGTGAATTTTAGTTCATAACAACTTATTTTATACCACACCATTTTAATCGCGATTAAAATTTGTCAGGTTTAGTCTGATTTGGTCTTTTACAACCAAAATTTTAGGTGAAAAACGTCATATTCAGAATAGCAAAATTGCCATTTTCACTAAACTAAAAACTCAGTACTATCTTAGCGCTGTCAAACTAAAATATAGTTAAGTTGTGTCACTTTAGTCTATTTCAGAATAGGAAATCGTCGTTTGACAGGAATAAACTAAATTTTAGTGATTTTTAGTTTAGTTTAGAGGCATTTGTGACAAGAGAATCGGCACCATTGATTGTTGATATAACGGTCCCGCATGATGAGAACCTCTTGAAAGCTGAAAATATAAGCAGATTAAATATCTTGACCTGGCTCGTGAGGTTGTTGACGTGACGTGTTGATAATCATGACGGCCAATGTCATAACAGTCAAAAGCTAGCTGACTAACATCTGAATGGGTTCCCGTTAGGCAACTGGATTGATTGGAGGGCTTTGTCCAGAATGCATTACTTCAGGACGCGGCGCGTATTGTTAGGAAGTTCTCTCTCAGGAACCCTCACCACTGGTAGCTCGGACCCTGTTCCCGACCCCGGTTTTTTTTTCTCTGTTTTTATAAACATTTTTTTGAAAATGTAAATGATATGTATATAAAGGAAATAATAATCCCCACAATATTTATATTGCTAGACGTTCTCTAAACAATCTACTGTGTATCTACTCAATAAACTACTGGGTCTCGAAGCATGAAATTTTGCAAAAGAGTTCCATAAATAAATACATAAAAAAAAAAAACTTTGTTAACGTGGTTAAATATAACAAGTATGCGCGTGCGCAGGCAGCAGCACGCTGCCGCGCGTGCGCTCGGCGGCCGCCGTGGCCGACGCCGAGCTGGGCGCGCCGCCCGCCGGGGGCGCGCCCGGGGCCAGTCGGACCAGCTTGGATTCAGGTATGGGAATTGTTTATAAATCACTTACGTTCAAGAAAATTTGTCGTTATTCGGAAATTACAAACCATCATCGGAAAGAAAATAAATAATGATAACCGATGATAGTTTGTACTGTATGTAGGCATACAGGGTGGCATCCCACATCGATACGCAACCTGTTACCATGGATTCAGTACATGATGCTGAACATGCGTTGAAATTTTTCGTCAGTTATTAAATAAAAATGTTTGCTGCTCCATACATTTTTACCGCGTAGGTATTGCACTTTTCTATGAAACCGCAGCTTTATTATTTGATAACCGACGAAAATTGTCTACGCTAGGTGGTCTAGAATCATATGCTAAATTCACGGTTACAGTTTGCGCGTGGATCCCTGCCACCCCGTATAGTTATTTGTTTTTTGTGCATGTAAGATTTATAAACGCATCCACAACAAGAAAGATTACAAAAAAAAAAAAACTCATTTTTGTCACTAAAAGAGGCTAAAGAGCCACACAGTGACGTTCTTATGACATTCTGTTCTTTAATAAAGCTTAAGAGGCTTACAACAGCTAAAGCGCGGTCACTGTCGGACTGCATAGAAATGAAAGAGAAGCGCGATGACACGACGCAGGTAATTTATTGCAAAATATGAAGCAGTTAGCGATTTACAGAAAATCTATTGATTGGACTGGAAAATTAAAACACTATTATGCTAATATGTAGCTTGTAGAATAATTTGACAAAAAATCAGAATGATTGCATGTAAATTAATATGATTTTTAATCGTTAAAATATTTTTTTAGAGGTATCTTCGTGATTTTTTTCTATCGTATCAAATTAGTTGTATTATGTTTTCATCAAACTATCATACTAGCATATATCCTGAAGAATATCATATATTTTTCTGATTTTGTTTACTGCAGTGGATCATATTCTTTTAGGCATTATAAAACTTGCGTTTAGGCACGTTTAGGTCCTGTAGTCCCCTTAAGTAAAACATTTTATTCCAGCATGTGACCGCGAGGCAGAAGCTCGTTCTAACGCGTTCGAGGCGTTAGTACGTCGCGGCAACATCGTGCGTGACGCACACACGCGCACGCACACACACGGCTTGTCTGCTGCCGCTGGGATACTCATATCTGGTAAACAAGCATTTTTAACTATAGCGTTTTTAGGTGTTGCGATTTAATAAAACGATCGATTATCAAAACCACATGTATTCACTTTAAGAGGGCGCCTAAAGGTCCACTAGCGCCACTGTTTTAAAAAAATATTATCGCGTGACTGAGAAGGAATTATGAATAACGGCTAGTAAGGACCCTCGGTAAGTGTGTCTAGAATTTTCTAATACCTTTTATAAAGTTTCATATTGAGACACGGAGCAACAAAATACGATCTAGAGGAATGTGGCCGCTTTTCTTTAGATCGTATTTTGTTGCTTCGTGTCTCAATATAAAGCTTTATAAAAGGTATTAGAAAATTCTAGACACACTTACCGAGGGTCCTTATTAGCCGTTATTCATAATTCCTTCTCAGTCACGAGATAATATTTTTTTTAAAGAGTGGCGCTAGTGGACCTTTAGGCGCCCTCTTAATTGACACGTCTATACACCAGAGTGATCGCGTACGAGTGGGGGGGTCTCTTGTGCGCCTTACATTATAAAGTATCATCTTACATACTAGACAGGTACCTACGTACATCCTGTCGCTATGGCGTCCCTACACGTTCATAACTTCTACAAAAACCTTTGTAAACCTACCATCCAAGTTAAAATTGGACGTAGTTAAGCAGAAAGGATCCAACCCACACTATGGGCGAAAATGAGTTATGTATACCAAAACACTCTTTGTAGTCAAAGCTTTAATATCACAAAAACAATCCCAACGCATCATGTCATTATGACCATACGTTACTAACCCGTATGTATCGCAGGTCATACGATCACATAACACGATCTGATCTTAAAACTTGAATATCTCAAAACTAACTCTGTGTGGGTTGGATCCTTTCTGTTTAACTACGTCCAATTGTGAAAAACAAAAAATTCAATGGTTCCATACAAGCAGTAAGGACTTGAATATCGCTAGAAGACTGACTTTTGAGTGGGAGTGGTAATATATCGCACCATCGGTGGAACAAGGGCACAACTGCACGTTTTGTTATTTTCCACTAGAGAATTTTTTTTATGATTTTTGTAGAATAAAATAGAGTTTTTCTGCTTATATCGATTTTAAGTACTATATTTTTTTTGGGTGAAATAAGCCTTACACTTTTGCGAATTTACGTACTTTACTTTACGGGAGTAAAATACTTATTATTTGTTTGTATTTAAAGAAATAATATTTTTGATGTGCAGTTTGGCCCTTTTTGCACCAAAATTTAAGTAATTTTGTAATTATGACCCTAGTAACACACTTAACTCATTTTCAGATGTTTTGTTAGTTGTGCCCTTGTTCCACCGATGGTGCGATATATTAAACCCAGACTTTACAGCTAAAGGAACACAAATCAACTCGGAAAGGGATCGTCACCGTATCAACTCGAGCCATTCAGTATTCTTTGTATGAAACTCCCTACTGTAACGTACACTAATTGGAATCGTAACGTAATCGCCTCGCCTCGGGACAAGCTCACGAACCGCGGCGATACGGTGACGATCCCTTTCCGAGTTGATATGTGTGCTATCACCTTAAAAGTGGAACCGTTCCCATAAAACCTTAATTTTAGGTATCTTGAGGTTATTTCTGCAATAGTGGAATACTATTTGTATTTAGTACTAGCTGCCCGCCCCGGCTTCGCACGGGTAGCACTATGTACTTATCTCACGGCTCACCTACCTACCCTACCTACCCTACCTACCCTACCTACCCTACCTTCCCTACCTACCCTACCTACCCTGTAGAATTTGATATGAACTTTATACAATAGCAATAGAGCTCAAATTGACTCAACGTTTTAGTTAGAAAACGTTTGTATGAGAAAAAGAAAAGGGCTGTTTTTACGGTTTTTCCGGCAATTATTCAAAATTTTCTCGCCGTAAAAACCATCCTTGAACTTCAACGAACATTTAAAAAAAAGAATTGGCCAAATTGGTCCAGGCGTTGTTGAGTTATGCTCTTACCAACACATTTTTTTTGCGATTCATTTTTATATTATAGAAGACTAGTAAATTGTGTAAGAGGGAGACAGTTCTACCGTGATACAGTTTCGATTAGTACGGAGGACAGTGTGAATCGAATGCTACAACCTAAATAACAATATCAGTGTTAGTAATTGTTGCTGAGTGATTAATGCTTGAATACGTACTAAATAATTATCATGTGACGTAAGTACTTAACGAACAACAGTTATAAGACGTTAGAAAGGTGAGAAATATAATATCACATTATTGGTTAGTCTTTAAGTGCAGGAGCCTATTTATGTACATTTGTATTGTCTACCTACCAAATGTTAAAAATACCTAATTATATGGTTGTACTTTTATTATGCAAATAAATAAAGTTATAAAGGTATAATTAATTTTGTGAGCCTTTTCATCAGGTGTACCGTCCAACCCGGATTTGAGTGAAACAGCGAGACCTAGGAGTAATTCATTGAACGATGCAGAATCAAGTACGCCTATTGCAATACCCGAGAAAAGACAGGTACGCAGTTTCTTTTGGATATTCTTCAAAATGTCCTACAGACCTTTTCCGTCCAATACTAATGGGATGATTTTTTTTAAACCAAGTATCATCGTCTACAGTTTTACGATGCAGTCAAAAGTTTACATTTTGTCTACAATTCTTCCTAAGCAGTACCAACTGTACTCATTATCAGTATTCTCTTGTCTTACCCCAATTTATTCGTGCTCGGCGCAACGTGTCTCATTCTTCCATACTTCTCTATTAGGCCTCATCTCAGTAGTCACCCCTTAAAAGTCAAAATCAAAGTCAAATAATTTATTTCAAATAGGCCCATGTAAGACACTTTTGAACGTCAAAGCCATACCATCTTTCACACAAACCATCTTTGGTCTTCCCCTACTATTACAGCTATCGCCATTCATACTCAAAACTTAGTAGTTTATTACGTAATTTTTAAATGTTATTAATTTTTCAATCGACAGCCAATACACGTAAGTCCGGACAGTCCATCAGACTTACGTATCCTCACTCGGTCGGAGAGCTTCGCGGGAGACGCGCAGATCGTGCAGCAAATACAGAGGCTAGCATTTCCTCCTAATGGTTAGTATTAATAATAATTATTTATTTATTTTCTTACCACAAATTACAGAGATAAAAAAAATAAAATAATCTTAATAATAAATAATAAATAAGTATACGTTATCCCTATAGTTCTCTCCACGACGGGCGTTATCCCGAACCACCTTCTCCGTAGCCTGAAACTAATAGATTTAGAAGAATCCGTTTATATCAACCTACAAAAAGCTGCCATCTTAAACACCTGTAGAATAGTTAGGAAATTCATGCAGTTAGAAGAAGAAAACACACCCTCATCTTAAATACACACCACACGCTGCATTTACTTGGCTTTGGCCCGTAAATGTAGCTAAAACCAGCCTAAGAGCTGAGAAAAAAAACACTCCCAATAATAAATAAATCTAAACTCTATTCTATCTTTTATATCTTAGTAATAAATAGTCTTCAGACACAATTTCATAGTTAATTTGTGGAAGACTGGTGCCTAAACTAAGTTTTTTACAAAACCTGTATGTCAGGTCACCAGGCCCCCTAATCAAAGTTGTACATTATTTAAGTATTGTGTGGGGCTTGTGGCTAAGTAATAACAGCTGTACGGGTCAATCGATCAGGTTAAGCTACGCTTGCCGCGGTTGGTCCGTGGATGGGTGACCATCTTTACATACAAGACCCCTCCGTGCTTTGGAAAGCACGTTAAGCCGTTGGTCCCGGCCGTCATTGGTAAGACTGGTTGTCATGTTTGACAACCAGTCTTACCAAGGGATATCGTATTATTACTCAGTAACTGGAGGTCAGATAGGCGATCACTCCATGTAAAATACTGGTATTCAGCTGCATCCGGTTAGACTGGAAGCCGACCCCAACATAGTTGGGAAAAGGCTAAGCAGATGATGGTTACTATCGTAGTTACTGACGCCACAAGTATGAAATTCTTCTAACATTGTACTTTGTCAGACAATCTATAAATATAATGTTATTTTATATTGGTAAATCCTACTTCATTTACCTCATAATAGATTCAGATTCACATAGTATTAACCAAACACGAACCTAGATTCCGAGCTGTCAATGCGAATTTTCTAATAAAAAAACCCAATAATACTACCAGACCAAATCGAACAAAGAATTCGCACTTGGTACCGCTGAAAAAGGCAGTAATTTTAATACTAGCATTATTATTATTTCAGTAGTAACAGCCAACGCAAAATCTCGTTGTTCGCGAACACTGAGTTTCCCTGAAGAGCCGGAGAAGGAAGCCGCGGCTACTGACCTTCCTGATGCTAAGACGTCACCACTCAAGTAAGTATATTGTTTATTAATGATGGAATGTAATTTTTATTGCTATCGATATAATAAACAAAAAAAAAGAGAAAAAAAAATTTTTTTTAGGTTCCCCAAGTTGTCTAGTTACTTTTTTAGGGTTCGGTACCCGAAGGGTGCCAAACAGAGCCTAAGCTAAAGTACTAAGCCTCCGCTGTCCGTCCGTCTATCTGTCAGCGGACTGTATCTCATGAACCGTAATAGTACAGTTGAAATTTTCACAGATTGTGTATTTCTATTGCCGCTATAACAACAAATAATAAAAATTTAATAAAGTTAATAATTAAAGGGGATCCCTATACAAGAAACGAGTGTTTTATACTAGTGTTAAAAAAAAGATGTAGTGTTAAATATTATTCGGTGGTACGGAAACCGTTGTGTGCGAGTCCGACTCGCACTTGGCCGGTTTTTGTTTTATCGTGTTTAGGTATCACGTCTGCACAGTTTCGCTAACTAAATCAATTCAACCCTGTATTTCTAAACTTCGAAACGCACGAATAAACATTAAATTTCGGGTGACCACTGAAAATCAGCGCTGTGCAGACGGTCCCCATAGCACAGCATCATGCTGAGTGGAAGCCTTCTTGTCACAGTCATGACGTGCCAGCAGCTGCCGACTATTTCTGTTTTGTGCTCGTTATTGTATTTAAATCTATTCTGTTTCATTTTCTTATTTTCTACTAAGGTTTATCATAATTTTTTTTTTATGCACGTGTTTCTGTGACAAATAAACTTATTTTTCTTTCTGTCTTTTCTTTTTTTCTAAATCCGTGACATAATTAATCCCTTTTCCTCCACAGAGTATCCGCCCGCACACCAGTCCTGAGCGACGACCCGCTCGGCGCGCTGAGTCAGCCCGACCTCCCACAAGTACCGACCGTGTCGCCCCCGACCGACGAGCCTTCCTTACCGAAACACGAGCTCAGCGTCAGTCCCAAACTGTTCCATCGTAGGAGCAACTCGTTTCAAGATGAACCACCGCAGGAACTTACAGGGTATACAACTTCCTTGAATATTTGTTTGTTAATTAAGCTTTCTTTGCAGCTTGCATGTGATGGCATATTATATGGTATTCTGTGAGTGGTCAGAATGATCTGTGTTGAAGTGCGCCGCAGTTCATTGTAATTGGTAATCGACAAGTAAGCTGGGACGCGAGTTTGCTGACGCGTTGAGCGCGTGTGTTTCAATTGCGCAGCTGTGGATCCTTGTACGCGAACCGTTCGCTACATGCGCGCGCACGTAGAATGTGACGCGTCTATAGCCATTCGAGGCGCCCAGCGTGCACGGTCGGGGCGCGTGCGCACCTGCCTTTAAAGGATTTGCTCAAATTCTGACCGCGCATGGATTATACTATTATACTTCCTGATTTGGAAAAGTCCTTCATTGCGGATGACCTGTAAGGTGGTAGATATTCTTGTTGGAAATTCTGTGTACCTAATTTGGCCACGTCATCTTATCACTTGTGTTCAGCTACCCCAAACGACTGAGGGAAGTAACAGGTTTTCATAAAACCTGTCCACAGATGTTTATGGCAATATCCACTTCTTTCATCAGGATTTATTATTATTTTTTACAATAACCTACTACTTACAGTACGACACAACTTAGATGTAGCATCGGCAAAATTCGTAAAACCGATCACATCCGAACTGAGTGCGCCTTCAAAATCACCAATCTTTATTACTGCTTTAGGTGAAAATGATCTTTACGAAAACGCAATAACTTCTAAAATCATATAACCAAACACATTCGTAAAATTGATGCATACATTTTGTCGATGCTTCATCTAAGTTGTGTCGTACTGTTCCAATATATCTGTGTGAGATTGTGTTCCTTTTAACTTTCTGTTAAACGCTTAGATACTATCACAACTCTTCAAGCGGCATGTTATGCAAAAAAGACCCCTCTATACATCCCTCACGAAGTTGCTCAGAGAGATAACTAATATAGCGGTCGTTTATACTAATGTCAATCGTAGACACGCTGGTTACCGGCTTGTGGCGGCATCTACACCGCCACATGCGAACTACGCATCAAAGACTTGACGTCACACAACATCCTGACGTCACTCAAATCCTGCATCGCGCAATTAGAGTTTACCGCGCGGTGGACATATATACAAGCTCACGACTTCAACCTCTGGGCAATTGCCCGCCAGACATGACACCCGTCTGGTCGGAGGATCCTCCCTTTTCTATGAGGGATGAGTGAACTTTACACCCTGTTCCTCATACCCCTAAATTGGTAGTACTGTGACACCGTCTAGAGATGATACTACTTCCTTAGCTCTCTGGTAAGGAAGTGTCTACGACGGCTCAAAAAAAGAGTGAGAAAAGCGTGGCTCATTTACATTGAGAGTTTCTTGTCTCAAAGATACGAAGCGAGAAACCCACTCCGGACTGTAATGGACTTTTAAGAGTTCATGCACACACATCAGACACCGTCCCAGCCGCCGGCGCAATCTATTTGCGCAACCGTCATCGAAAACTGTTGCCAGAGCTGAATCTCCAGTGTGTCGTACTTTGAAGATGCTTAACGCCCTTCTGACTGCCAACCCTGAATGCGATGTATTTGCGGATGAATGGAATAAAATTATGCGTATATTATGTCTGGTGTTCTGTGAGAGAACGTATGCAAGGGAGTCCACTGTTCCATGTTAGTTTAATTAAATTATATACAAAAATTGTCAATATTAATCTTTTTATATTTCTATGTTAATTAATGTAATTGGTGTTGTACCGTTTTAATTAACTATAAATAAAAAAAATAAAAAATATATAAAATCAGTTAAGTCAACATCAAGTCTGCGATCAGTCACTTAAGAGGGATGTGCGAAGGTATCCCGCGACATTCAAATTATCTTTAGTTTTTTGCATTTTCCAGGTCAGTGTCAGGTTTTACGTTTATTAAAATATAATTCGCGATCGTAACAAATATGGCTTAACATAATTATAATCATAACAATCAGCAGTACAAATCCATAAGTTAGCATAATTTTCAAAAGTCATGATTTCATGAAATAGTCATTCAATGGCATAACATGAACTTAGAGAGTTGTATTGATCATTTTTATGATTATAATTCTATAAATAAACATTTGATACGGCCGCGAATCATATTTAGATCAACATAGAACATCATACTGACCTGCAAATTGCAAAAATCGTAAGAAAATTTAAATTTCGCGGGCTGCCTTGACGCTTTCGCCTTAAAAAAAATATAGTTACGTAGAAGTTGTAGGACGTTGGCTACACACATCAGTCACGTTACTACCGGCGCGTCTCAGCTGACGTCGCATCACCGGCAAGTCAAAACTTGTATTGCTACAGCATTGTGACAAAGACAATTTGTAACCGAAGCGTTGCTATATGAGTGACTGACTGACTATCTGTTCACGCACGTCCCCCGACTGATCGGAGACTTAACGTTGACTGATGTGTGTGCATGAACCTTAATTCATAGGATGTTTCGTAAAGTAAAAAGACCACCTGCATGTTAGTAATCTCTCTAAGCATAATTGAGTGTCTCCCCCCTCCGCCCCTTACATTACACTGCGCCCGCTAACGTATGAGTATAGCTAGAGCTACGCCCCTATTGAGCAAGATAACCTCGATAGTTTCCTGTGCGCAGGAAACTGCACAGAAGTGAGACGGCGCCTGCAGGGACCGTGTCTTCGAGCCTCGTCAGTTTGGGGAACACGCTCAAGATTAGTTTCGGGTGAGTTGAGTAGTCTAGAGTTGAGTGTCGATTTTTGAGTATGTGTTAAAAATAGAACTTGATTTTGCGAGATAAGTAATTTTGTGTTAATTCAGAAAGTATACTCATGCGTAATTATTGTTGTGAATTAATGTGTTCATTGTTTTGGTGTGCTCAAAATTCTAATGATTATTTGGCTAATGATCTCTGCTGCTGGAAAAAAAGTTTTTCTAAAACATGAATTTGGTTGAATGACATACTTATTTGTACTATTAAAAAAAAACCTAGAATTTAGATTATTATCAATGAAAATTTTAAAAAATATAACCTCGAACAAAGCAGCTGAAAAAATGCTATATTTATCGAAAAGTGAATTTATCAGGAGTTCATAAATTAATAGTACACCAAGATAATTTTGATGTGTACATATATATAACTGTACCAACTTGTTGTCTATGTATAGATGTCACTGCTATGTTTTAGTTCACGACAAACATCTTACTCAATACTAAGCATGTTCGTTTCATTGTCAGGGAAGCCCTTTGCTTCCCTGTTATTATTTTCTTTTACTTTTTATTTTAGCCTTCAATTTTAGCTGTGTTGCTTCTTCAAGTAACAGTTATGTAATAATCGATTGGGATCAATTACCAATTTTAGTAAATATATCAAAAAAAGTAATCAAGGCATCTGTCTGAGCATTAGGGAGAGTCTAACGCTCAAATCCCCTTTTACATAAGACACTCTCTATTCAATGACTGCAAAGGTTTTAACTGAATTGATTCCACATCTGAAACAGCTCAAACATGCTTCCATACTTAAGCCAGATTTACAAGGTACGGTTTAATTGTCTGTGGCACACCATAAATTGAAGAAGCAATCAAAGTTGCAAGTACTTGCAAGTTGTCGTTTAATCTTAACAATGTTTAGACGGTGCAAGCCCTTTTTTTTCTTCAATTGTAATGGCACACAGGCAAGAAACAGACATCGCGTAAATAGGGCTTCAAGGTATGTTAAAACCCAAGTCTTGAACTTGCACAAAAAACGTAAAATCCTTGTCCTAAAGTTAGCTTTTTAGGCTCAAAATGAAAAAACGTAACCCTTATAGGATCACTCGTGTGTCTGTCACAGCCAATTTGCTCCGAATCTAACGGATCGATTAAGTTGAAATTGTGTACACATATCAATTTCTGTGGCCCAAACACAGACGTGTAACGAAAATAAATGAATTTTGAATACAGGGGTCACTTTTCGAGATTAAAAAAAAAAAAAAGTTTTGATAACTGTACCGTGTAACATACCAAATGAAAAGGGCGCAATTTGAGGATCTCAAATATGTTTTTTTTTTATAATTTTAAAATGCTAAATGTACTTTTAAAGATATTTAAGAAAATTTACGAAAATTGACCATTCCTCCGACCTTATCTCCGACACAACTGCGCCAAATGTTTCTATACTTATAAATTACAGAAAAACCTATAAGAAGTCTATGGTCTTAAAATAACATGGTAAATCTCCCAATATTGTGCGTACAAAGTAACATTTGCATTTGGAACGTGGGCAATGTTAAGTTTGTCCTTGGGATGAATTCATCCCAACTTCGGAACCCTTCATTGCGCGTGGTCAGACACGCTTTTGGCCGGTTTTTTTTTGTTGTTTTAATATGTACTTGAAGATGCAACCAACTTATTTGTTTTATTACTTTTTTCTAATAAAATAGCTCTGTTATTTTATTAACCGCACCGACACGCAGTACGCTAGCTTGTTTGTTTTCTTAGACGCTATTCGCCAGCCCGACTGTCGTTGCGCAAGGAAAACATGAAACTGGGGAAAGCTATGATCGAGAATTACTTCAGGTAAGAATCTCGAATAATCATCAGAAACAAAACCTTTATACAGGATCAAAATAAATTAGCCAGCGTAACTCCACAGACGAGATGAGTATCGTAGTGAGATCGATATCTCGGGTGAAAATAGAGAAAACGAATTTGCCCAGATATGACACCTAACTAGATCGAATTTTCGCCCCCCGTAAACCCTTTTATTGCAATTTTCATCGAAATCGTTGGAGCTGGTTTCGAGAACGTGATTACAAATAAATAAATATTACTCATTTAATAGTATAGGATTAAATAAAATAGACGACGTATATTTAGTAACCTAATCCGCTTAACTGTTCTTAAAGAGTCGTAAAGAACCCTGTAAGAAAATCAACACGTGTTTCACCTTTCACCGTGGCATCCTCAGGATGACGATTGACTTGTTGCGAACCCGGACACGAGGTGTTGCCACGCCTATCGCCGAACGCAGTGAATATTTAAATATACGTCGTCTATTGTATTTTAGAATGGATTTCCACAAAGTCACGCCTGAGTCAATTACGTATCTAGTATAGGATAAAACATAAAAGTTTTTTTAATGATTTTTGTGTGGTTCCACGAACTGCTATTCTCCGTCATGTTTCAATAGGCTAAAGATGAATTTAAAAAATCTTGTTTTTTTTTTTTCCTTTTTTTGTTAAGATATTGATATTTATTACGTCTGTGGAGTTTTGCTAGGTAATTTAATTTGACCGCGTATACAGCAATGACTAAGAAATTTAAAAATAATAATGTTTTTGTAAACAAAATTAATGCAGCGCCACTCTTTGTCTGCTGTGAGTATTCATAAAATTTGGTAAAACCACGCCATCCATCTTTTAATTTTCCCATTTAGTATCCAGAAAAAGTTTGATGTCTTCATTGTGTTGAAAAATCTAGTATTAAAAACATTATAGATCATATACCACTGTTCGTCTATATTTTTGCATGTTTTAGCCTTTTCAATGCACTGTCTTGTGAAAAGCATGGTTGTTTTAGTTATTTTGTAAATATAATGTTCTCTCTTGCCTTTTTAAAACAAATAAAGACGACATTTCCCACCTAATATTTTCAAAGAGTCCGCTATAGGAGTTTAAATCTTTCAGTCCCACGAGTATAGCTGGAAAGAGGTCAAACGAGTTACTACAAAGTGGTCTAAGCAGCCTCAAATCAGCGGCCACGAGTATGGCGAAGAAATTCGATGAAATGAAAGAGGTTATATCGGCTAATTCTACGCCTGTGAAAGGGGCGTTCGGGAATGCGACCAGTGCGCTTAACAGTTTTATGGGGGAGGAAGATTCTACAGATGGGTCCTCCGAAATTAATCCGGATGGTAAGAACACATTTTGACATGGACATATTTTGGTAATAGTAATAAAAAAAAAAAAAAAACAAAAAAAAACTCCTTCCAAAAAAAAAACATGAAAAAGACAAAAAATAAAAAAATAATAAAAAAACGGAAATTCAAAACCAAAGACAACTTCCGAAATTTAAGTTATTTTTCTCTTTTTATTGTATTTTTGGAAATCGATTCTTTTCTTGTTTTGTAAAAAGTTTTTGTAATATGTTTTGTTTTGCGGCACCCATAACATCTGAGAGAACTACATACTTTGTGTGTCAAACTCTTGCGCACATTGCGTGCTCCAAAATCCTATATACCAGTTTCAGAATCGATCGACTTGCAATCTTCTTAAGTCAAAGGGTCCATCCTGTGTCATGGAAGGATAGCAAGTCAAACTATCGATACGATGGTATGTCCGAGAATAAACGGACAACGTCGTAAACTCGTAACAAACGCTTGCTTTAAAGTCATTGTGCCTCACGCAAATAATAACTAAGATAATAATAGTCGAGTTGAATTTGACGCACAAAAAGATTGTCTGATTAGGGACTTAATACTTTGTAATGTTAAGGTGCATTTACATCTGTTCAACAACTGGCGATTTTGTGGAAAGCTACATATTGTTAGCAACACTGTTGCAGTTTGTTGGAAGAGTTGTACAACAGAGCGTCTACCACGAAAAACTGAATAAATTGTTCATTATTCTGCAGAATTTCCGTTTTTGAACACAATTTAAAACGAATAAAAAAAATATGATTTGTAGAAACAATATTGTTGAAATGAAATTGTTTATTCTGTAAATAGGATATCGGCGTTTCCTATCTGACTACTCGGAGAAGAAAGGCCGAAACAGACTCGGGAGGTGGCAGTTGAATAAACGTATCAGCTGTGCAAAGCCGTATTTTGTAGGACGGTCGACGCTCTGTTGCAAGACTCATTCAACAAACGGCAACAGTGTTACTTTCCACAAAATCGCCAAACAGTTGTTGAACAAATTTAAATGCACCTGTACATTTATTTTGAGCCACACATAATGTATTGTATTTGCAGAATGGGTAGGAGGTGTTGGGTTCAGACGCGCGTCAAGCGATGCTGAGCTAGCCTGTTCTATGGAACGTGGCTCGCTAGCCACTCTTGTGTCGCATCTACCCGACAACCTGTACCCTGTCATGACTGTAAGTAGTTTTCATGATTTAATTAGTACTAGCTGCAGCCCGTGGCATCGCGTGGAACCTAATCCATTTTCTAAAATAAAAGTAGCCTACGTTTCTCCTTATAACATCAGTTATCTGCAAGTGAAAGTCCCGTCAAAATCAGCCAGCCGTTTCGGAGATTAGCCAGAACAAACAGACAGACTGACTGACAAAAAACAAGCAAAATTGTGTCTTTTTTTTTTTATACCGGATGCAATTAGTACAAAGCTGTTGTTTGAACATTACAAACAGACATTATAATTATATTTATTTGTTTATATATTTTTTAATCAAAGTAACTACATATTTCTTTAACATGATGTATGAAATCAATACTGAAGTATGTATGGTAGAATACATTGCAGATATTATGGCATGTAAATTGAAATTACATGACAATAACAACATGATTAAGAGCGGGGCAATCCGTCATACTTTTCATACAAACGCTCGTACGTGATTGTGGCGTTGTAACACATCTTTCATAGAAATTTTTGAGCTTATATGTATCATGTGCACTATATCTAAGTTTATATGATAGCAAAATATTTAAATTTGGAGAAATAAATTCAGTATAAGCCTCCAAAAAATCAGCTTTTTTGCACAAATTTTACCAGAACTTTGGCCGTTCATAATGTACTCATAAATTGTAAAAGTAACGAAAACATCTTCATAGAAACTTCGCACGTGTAATGGAGATTCTAAATGATAAACATTTATTTCACAAACTTGTAAGGCTTACTCAAAAACACGTATTTCCTAAAAACAAGTTTTATGAAATTTTCGCACACAATTTTTCGTACAATGTTATCGCGTTCTCACTTGCTTGTAAGTAGTTGTCACTTGAGCTGGATGAAACAACAAACTTTTCGTCCATGCTCGCGTTGACGATAGACCGGGATAGTAACATTATGGTTTGAAAACAAAAACCAAAGTCACTTAGACGCAAGAGATTTTCAGATCTATTCTCTCTCTCTCTCAGCTCTACTACACTAAATTACTTGTAAGCCTTGCATCATATTATAAGTACCACTGGCAGGGACAGATAAATCTAATAGGGATTCTAAACTGAAAGCGAGATTTCTTAGTCTTCTGCTGGGGAGTTTGTTGCGCGACTTCTTCTTCCCAGCTAACGCACTAGGAAGTAGTGAAGGGTGGGCGTTTTGGGGGACTGTCTTATGTAATTTTGACGTTCGAAAAGTGCTGATTATCAGCCTAGTTTGAATTTGAACGGCACTTATGTAAAACATTTTTTACAGGACCAAGCAACATCAGAAACCTCCTCAATCGTAGTTCACCTATCGTCATGCTCACAATGTCACCAATGCCTAGCATTTCTATATGACGAAGACATAATGGCGGGCTGGGCCGCAGACGACTCCAACTTGAACACGCGCTGTATCGCGTGCGGACGACATACCGTGCCGTTGTTGTCTATACAGGTAAACTTTGTTTATTTAACCATTTATGTACACACAAATATACAGACAAGAAAGGAACAGAAAAATACGTACAAAGGTGATGCTTATTACTAAAGTAATCTCTTCCAGCATGCCTGCGATAGGACAGAAGATAAAAAGAGATGTAGACACCGTGTGTAAGAGTAGAGAGAAAGTAAAATACATAAAATCAAAACATATCACGCAATAAAATGAAAAAAATTATATGAGAATATACTTACAAACATACATACATACTTTTAAAATAAATAACACTAAGATTTTATTAATTATAATGTAATAAAAAAATAAAGACCTACGCAACTATGACGCTGTGGAAAGATAGTGATCTTTCACTCTTCTTCTTTCTTTCTCTTCTTTGTTGTGTGTATGTAAGTAACGAATGACAAGAAAATTTCTATGCAACTCTTAGGACCGTATTACAGAACTTCACTCAAAACTCAAGCATTACTTAAAACGCCTTTTTATTGGTTGAAACTAATATTAAGCATTGTATAATAATATACTTCGCCAGGTATAGCATTCAGAGACACAGTGGTCACGTGGGTGACACAAGACTACGTCATCACAGCTGTGTTACCAGAAGTTTGGAATAATAACTCCCCAACCACCTGTATTACCTGTGCGAATCCCAAAAACAATCATTAACAATTACGTTGGTTTATGTTTAAACTGAATTGTTTCGTTTGATTAGACAAACGAAACGACAATTTAAATGCTTTGTACATATTTTTTTACTAAATGGTGACTGAAAATCTTTCCTTAATTCGTGTTTTGTTGCAATAAAGTGGCAACTGGATAGTGACGTCAGCTTGTATCACTCCCGCAATGCCAGACCTTGTTTTATTAGACCACGGTTTTAAGTAATGCTTGAGTGAGGGTCTTTAATACGGGACTAACACCCGAATACTGAAACGCCACTCAAAACTTAAGCGTTACTTAAAACTAGTTTCAACCAATCAAAAGGCTTTAAACGAGTCATAAGTAACGCTTAAGTTTTGAGTGGCGTTTCAGTATTCGGGTGTAAGAGTTTTTGTGTACCGCAGCACAGATAAAAAATAAAACAGACTTAATTGCACGTGTTTTTTTTTTGTTGTGAGGCAAATATGGCGCTACAGGGTTATTTTGACGTGTGGCTAAAATCGGAACTAACGCCGCCATATTGTTTTTTGTCATAATACATTTCAAGTGACATTTCACAAAACAATTGGACAAATGTTTACCAACAGCGCCATCCTGTTAACGTCAATCGAAGGCCAAAAGATCCAGTGTAACTCTGGAGTGTATTGCTAAAAACTAAGAGTTGCTAAACAACTTTTATCAATTACAAGAGCAGGACAAAATAAAACACTGACTACATATAAATATTGTGTTGTTTACAGATAATCCGTTCCGACCAAAAACAAGCAGAAACATTCAGCGTGCCTTATTTAAATCCTCTGGTATTGAGGAAAGAATTCGAATCTATATTAGGTACGTATTTCAACACTGTTGCAAAATTTTACACTTTTTGTTTAAACGAATTTTCTCTAAAGCTTGACAAATTAGGATGTCGAGGGAAAATATATTTTCTGCATATTTTCGGAGAGCTGGAGTTGCCCACTCTTTGGGGTATACCAATACCCAACTATTAAGGAGGATCCGCAGTGGTAGCCAGCGAAATTCAAATTTTCTTACGTTTTTTGCATATTGCAGGTCAGTGTCAGGATGTATTTTGATCAAAATATGATTCGCGACCATAACAAATATCTATATACAGAATTATAATCATTTGAATCATTAATACTTTAAAGATATGAGGAACAAGGTGTAAAGTTCACTCAACCTCTATAGAAAAGGGAGGATCCACCGACCAGACGGGTGTCGTGTCTGGCGAGCAATTGCCCAACGATTGATGTCGGATAGTCTTATATATGTCGTTCGCGCGGTAAACTCTAATTGCGCGATGCAGGATTTTTGTGACGTCAGGTCTTTGATGCGTAGTTCGCATGTGCCGATGTAGATGCCGCCACAATACATCTCTCTAAGTTAGATTTGTTCCATAAGAACAAATCTATTTTGGAAAAATTCTTATGGAACAAATCTAACTTAGAAATATGTATTACTGATAATTTATGGACATTTGAATTTCGCGAGCTACCAGTGAGAATCTACCGTATTCTATTGAAAATTGTTGTAACACAATCTTGACATTTGCAGGTAGGGAAGGCGACACATGTTTAGCAGAGTCAGGCTTCGTAGAATCACATCCGATCGTGTACTGGAACTTGGTCTGGTTCTTAGAGCGAGCCAACATCGAGAACCATTTGCCTGACTTACTGTGTCCGGACTTCGCAACGAAGTACCATAGTACGGACATGCTGCACGATCCGGAAAAAACTGGTGAGTGGAATAAAGTATACATGACAAATAAATAAAATTTAAGTGTCCGTTTGTTATGTCAAAATAACAGCTTCTTATTAAATGCATATATGAAAGTATATATGGGACTTATACCAGAAAAAAAACAATTTTCAAAATTTTTGGCTTTCTGTTAGTTCCGGCTAATCTCCAAAACGGGTGGACCGATTTTGACGGGACTTTTTTGACTGACAGATAGCTGATGTTGTAAGGAGTAACTTAGGCTACTTTTCTATTAGAAACATAATTAATATTGTTGGTGTCGAATGAAAGTGGAATGGAAAAAAATAACCACTCGAGAGAAGCGTCTGTTATCGTTTTAAACTGAACATTTGTGATTTGAACCATAATAAACCAGCCTGTATCAGGGCCCACCACATGTACCACAAAACTTTACAAGACTACAATTCTACAAAAAAATTAAATTGTTGAAAAAAATTACGTAACACAGAAGAAAGAAGGAATAATGTTTATTTGAATCAACCATCACAAATACAATTTTTTCGCATTATTAAAAGCGTAGCACAAAGCATGAGGGCTATGTATAAATTGTAGACTTGTCACTGCAATTTACATGTTCTTTAGGTTTTTCCGTTACAATTGTGTGGCTTATAGTTTTGTGGTACACGGATTTGTACAAATTGTAACTTGCAATTGTAACTATAAATTGTAACTTGCAATTGTAACTATAAATTGTAACTTGCAATTGTAACTATAAATTGTAACTTGCAATTGTAACTATAAATTGTAACTTGCAATTGTAACTTGTAATTGTAAAGTTTTGTGCTATAGGGCCCAGCACTAACAGCCGATTTAGTGAAACCGGGTTGAATAAATAATTAGATTGTAGATACTCCGAAAACAAAAAGATGCGCCCAACGTGGGGCTCGAACCCACGACCCTGAGATTAAGAGTCTCATGCTCTACCGACTGAGCTAGCCGGGCTGTGATTGTCGCGTCAAAAATAACCATGTGTTCGGAATCACATTTTGAAAAGGTTACTTGATGCAATCTTCAGTCTTGAAATATTCGAAGAATACTTATTTTTCGAAATTGGGCGATCGTTAGTACTGCTGAATGTTACGTCGGGGCAACATAACTTTACACGGATATCTCTATAACTCCATTTGGTTACTATTCGACACCTATTCCTTATTTCAATCTCCCCTTTCTTTGTGTATTTTCAGAGAGATCAAGAGGTTTACTATCTAGTTCTGCTGTTCGTATTTTTTTTCACACGTCTATGGAGACCAAGAAATAAGTTGTTCATGAATCAAATGCAATTTGTTACTATTGTATATTGTTAGTATTTAACGATTACCCCCTTTTAGTTTCTTAGATTAATTATAAAGTATTTTGAAGAACAATATTTTGTGAAGGGCTTTCAAATATATGGCACTTTCAGTATTTTAACAATTCTATTCAACTATATTTCTTCGTTGTTATTTTTGTCTGTGGTTTTTTGTCAATAGATTTTAATAATGATCTTTTCAAGGAGCATGACCCTTCGGTTTATGGTATTCTTAACTATGTAGCCTTACAGCCCTTAATAAACGAAATATCTTTCTACTTAATAAAAACTTAAATTCACCGACTGTCTACGTACAGCCTAAACCGCTGGGTGTAGAAGTATGTTTTTTTTTTACAAGAGTTCCTTATTCAGGGTCAAATTAATTTTTTTAGGGCTCCGCAGACGTGATAGATAGCGATATCCAAACATGATAAAGCAAAAAATACATGTTTTTGGGGTCGCCACAACCGCAGTTTAATTGAAACATATTAGTTTAAAAAATCAGTGTATACTTTACAAACGTGATGGACTTGATGAATTGAGAAATCAGTTTTTTTTTTTTTTTTAAACCACACCATTGGTCGTTGACTCCAAAAAAAACATCAAATCTTTTTTAGTAATTAATTCGTGTTTAGATATTATGGAAACTCATCACGTTTGCGGAGTTCCGCTAGTTAATTTAATTTGACCCTGTTTGACGTAAGTGAGCTAACTAAGGATTTTTTGAACATTCGTCTCCTAAAGGGGTTTAATAGGGGATGAAAGTTTGTATGGAAGTTCTGAAGTTAGAAACCTGGAAATTAGTACTTAGACTTACTGACGTACTTTTGTTTATAAGTAAAAGTAAGTTGTATCATCGTTTTTAGGAAACTGATCCCCTAAGACTCCTGTGAACTTGTGTACGTGTGTGTGTGAAATCCCATACTACACGGCTTGTAACTAAATAATAAATCTGTAATGCCAGGTGGTTGTCGAGTAATATGCACGTGGGAGTACTCCCGCGGCGGCACCGCGACTGTGGAGGCGAGCGACGCGGGCGCGGCGCTGCACCATGCGTGGCGCTCCAAGCGCAGGCATCACCAGCGCTCGCGGGCGCTGCAGGCGCTGCTACTGACTGAGGACGACGCGCATGCGGGACACACGTACGTATACTGCACCACGCGTGGCGCTCCAAGCGCAGGCATCACCAGCGCTCGCGGGCGCTGCAGGCGCTGCTACTGACTGAGGACGACGCGCATGCGGGACACACGTACGTATACTGCACCACGCGTGGCGCTCCAAGCGCAGGCATCACCAGCGCTCGCGGGCGCTGCAGGCGCTGCTACTGACTGAGGACGACGCGCATGCGGGACACACGTACGTATACTGCACCACGCGTGGCGCTCCAAGCGCAGGCATCACCAGCGCTCGCGGGCGCTGCAGGCGCTGCTACTGACTGAGGACGACGCGCATGCGGGACACACGTACGTATACTGCACCACGCGTGGCGCTCCAAGCGCAGGCATCACCAGCGCTCGCGGGCGCTGCAGGCGCTGCTACTGACTGAGGACGACGCGCATGCGGGACACACGTACGTATACTGCACCACGCGTGGCGCTCCAAGCGCAGGCATCACCAGCGCTCGCGGGCGCTGCAGGCGCTGCTACTGACTGAGGACGACGCGCATGCGGGACACACGTACGTATACTGCACCACGCGTGGCGCTCCAAGCGCAGGCATCACCAGCGCTCGCGGGCGCTGCAGGCGCTGCTACTGACTGAGGACGACGCGCATGCGGGACACACGTACGTATACTGCACCACGCGTGGCGCTCCAAGCGCAGGCATCACCAGCGCTCGCGGGCGCTGCAGGCGCTGCTACTGACTGAGGACGACGCGCATGCGGGACACACGTACGTATACTGCACCACGCGTGGCGCTCCAAGCGCAGGCATCACCAGCGCTCGCGGGCGCTGCAGGCGCTGCTACTGACTGAGGACGACGCGCATGCGGGACACACGTACGTATACTGCACCACGCGTGGCGCTCCAAGCGCAGGCATCACCAGCGCTCGCGGGCGCTGCAGGCGCTGCTACTGACTGAGGACGACGCGCATGCGGGACACACGTACGTATACTGCACCACGCGTGGCGCTCCAAGCGCAGGCATCACCAGCGCTCGCGGGCGCTGCAGGCGCTGCTACTGACTGAGGACGACGCGCATGCGGGACACACGTACGTATACTGCACCACGCGTGGCGCTCCAAGCGCAGGCATCACCAGCGCTCGCGGGCGCTGCAGGCGCTGCTACTGACTGAGGACGACGCGCATGCGGGACACACGTACGTATACTGCACCACGCGTGGCGCTCCAAGCGCAGGCATCACCAGCGCTCGCGGGCGCTGCAGGCGCTGCTACTGACTGAGGACGACGCGCATGCGGGACACACGTACGTATACTGCACCACGCGTGGCGCTCCAAGCGCAGGCATCACCAGCGCTCGCGGGCGCTGCAGGCGCTGCTACTGACTGAGGACGACGCGCATGCGGGACACACGTACGTATACTGCACCACGCGTGGCGCTCCAAGCGCAGGCATCACCAGCGCTCGCGGGCGCTGCAGGCGCTGCTACTGACTGAGGACGACGCGCATGCGGGACACACGTACGTATACTGCACCACGCGTGGCGCTCCAAGCGCAGGCATCACCAGCGCTCGCGGGCGCTGCAGGCGCTGCTACTGACTGAGGACGACGCGCATGCGGGACACACGTACGTATACTGCTACTTCTTGATCCTTCAACAACAGCCTAGTCCTTGTGAAGGATTATACAGAACATACTTCAGGGCCCGTATCAGAATCATTTGCAGGGAAGTTCAAGTTGTCGTTATTAGTTGCACGGTTCATGGGTTTCGCTTAACACTTCACTTTTTGCAGAATATTGAGTGCCTGGTAACCCCCAATACCTCTAATCGTGGAGGCTTCTGAAGTATTTAATTTACCACGCTTCCAATCTCTATCTAAGTAAAATACCGACTAGGAAGCACTTCTCTGCTGAGTTACGTCTAAGCAGCGAGCATGGTGATGAATCCCCTTGTCTGCAGTAGAAATCGCTTATTTCTTACAGTGGAACAATCGACACAAGCTTAAAACTAACGGTTATACTATTTTACAGTGTCGCACTAGCGGTCCTCAACGGGTTGCTAAGCAACGACCTATCAGACGCGCTACGTAAGCTGGCCGCGTGGAGAGAGAACACGTCCAGCAACAAACGATACCATTCCTTCTACAGGTATGTAAACTACTGCCCTTAAAAATAAGTGTACTTAATTATAATTGGTGTTATAATCTATTCTTACTACTTCATCGACATAACTCGAATAGGGCAGGGTGTATTTTTTGTTATTCCCTTTAATAAGAAGGTATATTAAAACCTCCTGTTTTTATTCATAAATGGGTCAGTTTTGGAAAAAATCAAAACCACCGGAGTTGAAGTCGGTTAAAAATATAGTAGGTAAATTGTGACAACTAATAAGCAATTGTCAACTACAATGCTATCGTCCTTGTAGAATAACCAAATACTAAATCAACCTTACAATCCACAGAGACATACTATTCCTCGCGATGGCTGCCCTCGGCGAGCACAACATCGACCTGATGGCACTTCAGCGAGAATACACGCGAGCGCTCGACCAATTAGGAGGCGAGGCAAGACCACAGGACTTGCCCCCTTCTCCCACCGCGGTCTGCTGCCGACATTACTTTAAACGACTGCGACTTATCGTCGACGAGTAAACTTGTACAGTACACATCGAGCGTTAGAAAGAGAGGTACATGAATAACAGAGACGGCGCTCTACAAAACCACTTTCTAAGACTCGATGTGTAGCGGCCGGACGGTTTTGATTGAAGACGCTTGCATTAATTCGGGGCCTCTCACGACTACAAATTTATCTTAAAAATATTGAGTAACGGATTGATGCAGGAGTTTAAATACAGTGGCGCGAAGGTTTGACAAACATCTTAAGACCGCCATACATGACCTGTTTTAGATAATCCCGTAACAAAAGCCTAAAGTATGACGCGTATACGGTGGTCAAAGCGACCACTACTTGAAGCTATCAGATACTTAAAATAGATGTGACTCCATGGAATCAGCGAATGCGTATACGCAGGTACGCTTGTTCAGTTTCGACCAACGTTCGAGTGTCAAATTAAGGACTCTTTAACTATGTTTGCAGCGCGCGAATTTCACCCTTATGTCACTCGGGTATTGTATGGTGTGTGTCTGACAACGCGATCATTATCGCGCAGCAATATTCGTGTAATATGAAAGCGTATAACGCAGGGCTGCACCTCAAAATGCACTATTTTTATTCATTCAGGTAAACTTAAACTCCAGCTTGCAATGCTTTTATTTATGACTAGGCGACTCGAATACGAGTTCCGAATCCCTTGTATGTTTATTTGCATACATTATAATTATTATTATTTACATTTAAACCAGTATAAAACCTTATATGTATAATGAGTAGAAATTTATTGTTGATAAAGAGTTATTATTTTTTGTAGTTTAGTTTTGAGCGTTTCGTTCTATATACAACACTAGTAGGGAGTACCGTCCATTTTATTTTAGAACGGTTAAGTTTATCGAAGCATTACATTTGTGTATGACGACGAAATAACCGGAACTTGACGAACTTCATAAGCCCGTCCATACGGGATCAAGGTACGCTTGATTCAGCATTAAAACTATTACATAAATGATGAATCTATTAGTAGAATCGTTAACCGTAAGTTCAGGACTGTAAGATAGGTGGAATCGGGATGATGCCTGGGCAAAAAAAATTAAATTCTAATTAGTCCGTCAATCAGATAATAAAAAAATATTAGACACGTATTTTTTGCTTTATCATATTAATAAAAAATTACTTAGATAAAACGCATTTTAAGTTGGAGAGTGGGGGTCGCTACGTCACAAGTAAATATAAAATCTACATACTCGTGACGTCATGGCTTATTTTAACTCAATGTATCGCCGTAATCTTCAGATGAGATAAAAAAACATGTCCAATGTTCTTTTATAATCTCCATGACGGACTAAAAAAAAATGTTGTCATCATCCCTGTTATTGGATATTGTGGCCTAATTCTCATGAACATTGCCCCAAAGTATATTTCGAAGTATCATTCACTCATAAGCAATCTATGTAATAAATTCACGTTTCGGCATATCCATTAGTCTAGGATCGTGGGTGCTAAGTTAAGTGAGCGGGACGGTGACCGTAATAACGTATGTACATAGAGTTGTTGTATAGAGTAGGTGTAAGGCCACGGAGGGCGGTATGTTATGTGCTTAATTATGCGATGCCGGCGCAGTTACGCGGTTGAGTTCGTAAACGAATTGTATGAAGAGTTTGTGTGTATTTACTGAGTCACATTATTTTTGTCCCGAGCACCCTGTGTGATTAATATAACACCATAATTAGTTTCTAATATATAGGAATTGTGAATTAGCATCAAGATTTTGTACACGTAGTTACTTTTGTGATATCAGATAATATTATCTCAGAGACACTAAATAATGTGACTGCCAAAATTCAAAAGTATTCATGAAAGTGTCAATATAGTTAGTTGTTATATGATGAAATCATATTCATTTATTTGTATTATCATACAATATTATTACATCAGATCTTATTATGACCATAGATGAATACAGATGGTTCACTCCGGGTATGAAGCTACAAGTACGCCGCAGGCCCGTCTTGTCGGGCCAATTCAGTGCGTGTAACATAGTCAGAATATATAAGAGAGGCAACTTCTAGATGAATATAACTGTATGTAATTGGCACTGTGCGACCTGAATTGCACTTTATTGTGTCGTAGCAAAAGTCGCTTTTAATTTAAATGATTTTGCAGAGTCAACCATCTGTATTCATGTGTTATGACTGCAATCTCTTCTGAGTAGCATTGTATGCTGTACGCCTTTAGTAAAAGTAGCACGGCTCGACGTAAAACATAATTATGTTATGTTACTGAACTGTATTCAAAGTATCTATAGTGGATTGTAACAAAGAAAATTGAATGAAACATGTAAATAAACACAAAATAATGGTTTATTTTACTTGGCAGTTAATCTATACTGCAACTCACAAATACTCAGGATACTAACAAAGTATTTCATATTATTTGTATTCAAAATAATATGCAACACTATTTATTGAGACTAACATAGCTACTAGAAAAAACAAGAAAGTCATAAAACCAATTTCGATCAAATTCTAGTGATTCTTATTCATTTGAATCTGCAATTCTATAATGTGTATATCTTTAACCTTGGCTTATTCATTTTCTGTGTCCAATTTTTATACTGATTAAACAAATATTTAATTTTTAACACCTATGAATTGTATGTACACTAGTGATCATGTACAAGCCATATTGTTAGTTCCATATAAAAGTACAATGAAGCCACATAAGTATTTGAAGTTGTAAAATATTCATCATAAGCAAAATCGAAATTTAATTATGTATAATATTCAAAGCTACAGTCATAAAAGACATGCAATTAACTTGCGGGAGTTCTGTTATTGAATGAAGATTATTTTATTTTGACAAGTGTATTATAATGCATATAATTTTTATAAAAAAATATATAAGGCTTCGATATCAATTGTTTTATTTATCACCTACTTACAATAAATATTTTCTTATTGAGACATACCTAAAACTCTATACAAAAACTTGCCATCATGATCGTAGTAACAATCATTCACTTTATAAGTAGCACCTTTCTTATAAGCTTTCTTTGGGATTCTTATTCTTTCTGGATAGTTCATTATCTCATTGGGATCATCACTTTTACTCTTATATTCTACTACTCCACTTTCTTTATGACTTTCATGGAACAACTCCATTTCTTCTTGCACTTTTTCAGGTATTGATTGCGTTGGTGCTTGTGTCGAACCCATAATAATGCGATCATTGATGTCTACATTGCCACCTTTATCTAAACGATTTTTTATTCTTGATGTTAATTCCTCTAATGTTATTAGTTTTGGGTCTATTTTTTCTCTAAACTTTTTGTCCTTTGGTTTTGAGGAGTGTGGACTGGGCAGAGCCAGAGTGTTGCTGTGTTTGTTTTCTGTGGAGTTATCTGTGGTCTCTTTTGCTGCACACTTCCTCACAATCTGCTCAAACTCTCCTAGGTCCGGTTCAGGCGTAATGTCAATTTTTACTGATGCCTGTTTCAATGGGGGAATAGTTCTGTCGGAAAATTTCAGGAAATGATTTCTCAGTTCTGGTGGTATGTTTAGTGATCCTTCCTTCAGTTCTTTCCAGTTTCTCATGACTGAGGCGTCATGCCGTGCGATGCGCTGTTCTGTAGCTGGCTTCCATGGGAATTTGAGTAATTTCTACAAAAATAAGTATACTAAATTAGCTAGATAGTCTTATAATAGGCTTAATAATAAAATGTGATTCAATACTGATATTAACACCATAATGGGTAGAACACATCATAACTGGCTAGCAAAAAGCACAGCAGATTAATCCGTTTATCCGCTGCAAAAAATCCACCCTAAGATGGATACTCTGAAACGTTTGTCTGAGAATTCACCCTAGGCATAGTTGGATAAACGGAATTTATAAGCTTAGGGTGGATTCTCACACACATTTCCGAATATGCACCTTAAGGTGGATTTTTTGGGTTAGATAAATAGAATAACCCAAAAAGACATGCTACGCCAACTCCAAATAAATTGGGATACGAGCAAGAGACTACGGCTCAAGTAAATGTTTTAAATAGGTAACTATAATAATATTGAGGAAAGTTATGAGTATGAATGTGGATGGTTGGTTCTTAGAACAAGAAATGCTAACCACAAAAAACTTGTAAATCATGCCGTAACCCCAATTTTTAAAATAATAATATTTAATATTTTCACTATCACTGTTACTCATTATTGGTTTTGGTTAGTAATTTTTTTGTTATTTTAAAGGATCAAGATGATTATCAACCACTTTTAAAAGGTTTTACTAACCTTGACCACAGGGACAGTAATAGGAAAGCTCTCTGCTATCTTCTCAGGAGTCCACTCATCAGGTTGGCTATTGACTAAGTGACGGATCTGTTCCTTCTCGCTCCATGTCAAGAGGTTCGGCATATTCTCTTTGAAGTACTTCTCTTTTACGATGCGGTGGCGCAGCTCATATTTACCTATCAACGTCTCGTTTTGATGTTCATTGTAAGCTTCGCCAACCTGTGAAATGAGAATTAAGTTTCTTTGAGTTTGTGACCAGCATTGAGAAATATGACAAGAGACATTTTGAATTAAGTTGAGTGCCTCACACTAAAAATATAGTGGTTTTTGGCACCGGAAGACTGGAACGAAATTATGGGTCCAAACTACTCGAAATACATACTCACATTGTAAAAGTCACTTTCAGACTGTTCGACAAATTCGTCAAGATTTTCATCTTTTACACGTAAGCCATCTGCTTCAAAGGCTTTTATTCGGTTATCCAAACCAGGGTTGGGGTTCCTTGTGTCTAACCTCCGACTTCTGAGGTTACGAATGATAACCTTATCACAGGTGCGGTATAACTGTCTCAAATGGATAGCGAACATCTTTTTATTGTATTAACAGCTAACAAAACATAGAATTGAGATAAACGTGGATAGAAGGAAATAAAACAATAAGTTTATTCATAAATCGCTCACTTGCTTGGTTAACACTAGGGATGTGAAAAAATAATCGATTACAGAAAAAATCGATTAAAAATCGATTTAAAAAAAAATAATAATCGATTTTTATTATTCATTAACATATTACAAAAAATCGATTAATAAAAAATCGATTTCTTTTTCACTGTCGATTTTTTCACCCGCAATGGCCGCAACACTGAGTTTTTTAGTCAGGATCGTGAAGCCGCGAACCACTAACTACGAAGTTCGTCAATAAATGATGCTAACCCCATCTGAGATTTTAACGCTATGTCATCAATTCTGTACGTAGAAAACAATGTTACGTTGAAGTAATCAAACCTAAGTACCGCGACTAGAAGAACTGTTTTGCCGACATGACATTCTTGACAGATTTTATCGGTGTCGGTAGAACAGTGTCTTTGTCAACAACAATAAAAAAAAATAAGATTTTCGTGAAAAAAGTAAAGACTAAAGAGTATTATTTTCTAGTATTTGTTGTTAGTTTTGTGTTGATAACTTTTTGATAGCAACAATGTCAACAACCAAAAAGCCGAAGAGTAGTTGGCGCCAATATTTTCATGTTGACAATAAATCTGGCAATGCCAAGTGTAGATATTGCCCGAAAATTTTAAAAACGTGTAGTAATACTACCAATCTAAAACAACACATGGAAAGAAAACATTCTGGCATCATCACCAGTAATAAAAACAATGAGGTACATATTTGTATTTAAATATAGTGATAACTTTTATTAGAGTTATTTACATAACTACTTTGTTGTAATATTGTGTAAAAGGTAGGTGACTTTTGTAGTTAAAAATTTTAGCACGGACTAACTATCGAATGTGAATGTGACACGTGTGTTAAAAAGCTAAAATGCTAAATGTAATTAATATTGTAATATCAATTGATTCTGTGGAGAGAAGTTGAACGGAAAGCATGGTCAATTTGTTTCAATGGTTTTAATTTATTGTTTAGGTTTACACAAAACAGGACACAGGAACAGGAACAGGAACAGGAGCACAGGAACAGGTGGACTTTAAACAGTCATCAGACATGCTGTAACGTCATCAAAGTCAAAAGATACAATTCTTTACATAAGTACATACTCTGTGGTAAAAAGACAGTTTTGAGCGTTCTAACGGGACTTCGGAATAATAGATATTCAGATAAGAACTTTTGTAGGTTATATTTTTGTCACTAATAATGCGTAATACAGCTGTTATTAATATAGTTTTTATTATTTTAATATAATTAGAAAAAAATCGATTAATAAAAAAATCGATTATTTTATAAAGAAAAATCGATTATTTATTAATCGATTTATCATGCTACGAAAAACAATCGATTAATTAATAATCGATTTTTTATGTAGAATGTCACATCCCTAGTTAACACAACCAAACTGACACTGACAGGTGCAGTTTGATTTGACAGCCATCAAAACAAACATCGTGCCAACGAGCTTTCTCAGTTTTTTTAAGCGGCATGAGCGTAGCTTATCATACCGCCTGCATTCAAAATGGTGCTGGGGTCTTGTTCTGCCACTACGACAACGGTGGATACAATCAGATACACTCCTAGTCTATATAGTCCATTCAGTCGTATAATTGGAAATAAATAGGCTTCGATAATGACGTAGAGCTCATGCTATAACGTCCGGCTGTGTTCTGTTATAATCATGGGCTTATAAATTATAAGTCAGTGGTTATAATGCATGATATGAACCTGATAATATAGTGGATCCTGCGCGCTAGTAGGCATTATTTTAACTAGGCCAGGAAAAGGGGCTGCAGACTTACACCACTCCACCGCTCCATATATACATAGTTACATACCCAGCTTTTGGCCCAAGGCGGGGAGGGGGGGGGGGGGGGGGGGTGACGTAGGTGTATGTTGTGTGTAAAACCGCAGATTTTGATAACAGACACAGCGAAGTAGAGATTTATATTTTTGTTAGCTGGGTTTTGTTCATTGACGTCAGTCCCTACGACATCATCAAAACAACTCTGGCCAATTAGAATCTAATTGCGTATGAGAGCTGATCACGATGACGATGATACCTTAAGGATAGAAACCTACATAACTACCGATACTATTTTTATGGTAGGGGAGCGCTACTACAGCGTAATCAGCGAATATTAATATCTTTGCCCCAACAGTACAGTACCTACACTTAAATTACCTTCAGTAATACCTTGGTGAAATGTGAGAAAGCGTGTAGGTAGGTACTTATTACTTCCTTGCAGATTCTAACCTTGACCTAGAGGCTAATTCCAAATAGGCAACGTATTTAATGTTGATGATGACCATATGGAGCAAATAGGTAAACAAATTCTGCTGCAAGGTGCAACTAATTGAATAAAAAAGTATCGTATAAGTATCCCAATTGTTATAACTGTGTGGATGTCAGCGTCAAAATTTTGCAATAACAAATTAACGAATAATAAGACAGAACGGAGACGACACGAGGCGCAAAACATATTAATTCTAGATTCAATACTAGCAACCTACGATTTTGACAGCTCCAACCGCAGAGATAAAAAAATAGAGTTATACTTAGACTTACCAACCTTTAGTCATGTTTGCAATCATTAGTTGAGATAAAAACCCAAGTAGGTAAACAAAGACTGAATCGCATGGGTCTTTAGATTGAAAGGTATTTCAAAGTAGGTTGCCCTTTTGACGGGTTTAATGCCGACAGACTTGTTTCAGTTGTTTCTGACATATAATATATACTTACACAGTTTCGTTTCTGTTCTTATTTGTTCATTTATAGGTATAGTCAACCTAAATCAGAGTTAATACTTGCACTACGAAAATAGCCCATACGGCTACGACATAAAGGCGTTGTCAATTTCAAATTGTTACCTACCACTGAGATGTGCGGTTGACTATACTTACTTGACAAGTGCTTTTTAATGGCTACTACTTAAGAGGGCGCCTAAAGGTCCTTTAGGCGCCCTCTTAAGGTAAAACGCTTTATTACCTACAGTGTTTTTCTAGGGCACAGTCTTCGCAATACCTGTCCTAGCATGGAGGGGTTGGTTTCGATTGTTACTTTGAGGCATTCGGCCACAAGGTTGCTTATGCAAAGTTGCCACGGTCAAGGATAGGCTACAGAGCCAGAGTCACCATATTCTTTACTTTACAAATTAAGTTACTTTAATTACAACATAACGCTAGACAGGAGATAAGCAGAGTTCATGGGTGGCGGTCAGTATGTTATAAAGTACTCTGTGGGAACAGTAGAGCTGAAACCTAATAGGTATTATGACTGCATACCATCAATACATAGATACGAATTACGTTCCCGCTCCCGGACTCCAGATTAGACCCAGTTTAGGAGATATGAAACTTTAAAAAAGGGTCGTTAAATAAATATATTTTTTGCATTAAAATGCCTTGAATTTGACTCATTTGTTTTGGATCTCTAGGGTGGGGCAGCTGCCCCTTTGCCCCCTTGGCGACGCCCTTGTTCCTATTTCAATAAGCCCCGGACTCCCGGTACTTATTAGACTGTAGTCTAGAACAACTTTTAGTATAGATAATTATATTTTACAAAAACAATTGACGTGATTAAACGGAAAATACGAAAGCTAAACGCAGTATACCTCATCAAAAAACTTTTTGATTAATGTGGTGATATTGATGACCCAGTATTTTTTTTTAAATCTCTGACGCATCTTCTGTCAGATGTGCGACCACCCTAAGAGCTCATAGTCCTCCGTTCCCCTAATTAGGCACTTGCTTAGACACATTGCAAACTCAAGGCATTTATTTCAATTAAACCATTTACAGGCACTATTGAATTGTCAAGGAATCGGTCAGTCAAAAATATGAAGCTAGTTGCACATTCCAAAGCCTTCCAAAGGTACCTATGGAGAAGAATGGGTAAGAAACTCCACGGACACTCTTTTAAATAAAATGGATTGTTACAAAGTATTGGTTACATCATTCATGTTGAAATTATGCATGCGAGAACAATGTACAACCCGGGTTAGCGGGAGGGGAGTCGAGTTTCGAGCCAGGTGTCAAGTTATTGCGCCCGGGATATAGAAATACGTGCACGTTAGAAGCGTCCGTAATAAAAAGATAAAACAAAGAACAATTCAAAAATTAAAATCAGCCATGGCCGCTAAGAGTTCACCAGTCCCAACTGACGGCGCTCGTTCACGAACATGACGCATGGATCCGCACCATTCAGGTCAACCATTTTGCCACCATCAGCGAGACATCTGAGTGAGCATGATGTACTCACAGCCGCCAGGGCTGCTTGCGGACTCAATCAACGAATCATTAAATTCAATCACTTATTCCGCTCAAACTTATAGAAAGGTTTCTTTACAAGACACAAGTTTACATTCACGGGCCAATCGGCCAATTGCCCTACATAGTTCTCCATGGCTGCATTCACACAGAATCTGGTTTTTTGTGCAGCAGCCGGTTGCCATTGCACGCTACTTTTCTGTTTACTCTTGCATTCTAGGTAGGTATTACTAGCTACATATTGTACCGGTTTTTATTCGCGATTTCGTCTGAAACTTTGCATTACGCTTCGTGCAGACTTGTGCGACGCGACACCGGTAATTGTTATACCGTGAATTTCGGTTTGAAATGAATGAATTTAGAAATTGTATTGTTTAGTCGCGTGACGCCGTTGCGTTGCGCCAGTCTGCACAAGGCTTTATGAAAATGAGTCGTACGCAAAATGGGAAATAAACTTTGATTTATGTGGACAAAGTTTATACTTTTTCTACATAAATCAAAGTTAGAGCTATATATAGATAGATATATATATATATAGATAGGTACGTGTGAGCTTATCAAACGACGTTTTTACTTTTTTGATCGCAAGTGTGTTTAAAAACCATAATATGTTCTAATACCAAATTGGTATTTGTGAACATTTTTAAAGCGGTGAGCTGCTGCAATAACGCCACTTTACGAGCAAATGTGTTGAAAAATACTTTCTTTTGCTAAGTCTTCTTCCTCTTCTCGTCGCTGTGAAGACAGTATGCTCAAATCTTGTTGTCCCAAAACTTCGCTACTTCCACGGCGTCGTCGGTAGCAGTGCAGACTAGGTCACTTTGATTGCATGTTTTGGGCCACGAAAGCTAACTTTGCTAAGTACCTACCTACCTAAAACCTAAAGAAACTTACGTAGGTTAAGTAAGTAAGTCAGTAAGTTTTCCCTAGGGATCGTAAGTATCCCAACCTACCTTCCAAGTTCCAATTCCCAATACGTAATCACTAAGCATAAATATGTGACCACTAGTACTCTTAACTACCTATTTCTCAACAGTCTTTACATTACAGGACGGATGCTTGACATCATGAACAAAACCTCTCAAGGATGTATTATCATGTAAATAATAATATGTATACATCTTATTACAAAATCCCATGCAGAGACGGACATGGTACAATCAGAGAGCGAAGCCGTTGTGTATCAGTGGGGTCGAGAAAACGCTATCGTTAGCTTCAGTTGGTCGCGACTGTCCGACGCATTTAAACGCGTTCTCGATACAGTTACTACTCCGGAGTTGAACTTTCGATTTTGGAACACTTTCGAAAGAATAAAAATTGATATTTGGTTTATTTTTGGCTGATCACATTTTTTTAAACGTGAGTATTTTTTATTATGTACTGAATTGTATTATTTTTTTAGCGGTTAATTTAAATTAAAACAGGACAGTAACTCGGTATACTTTATTTTACACCACAATGTATTTTTGTGGTGTAAAATAAAGTATACCGGCTACCGGCGGTCCTATGTTTTAATTTAAATGATAACAAATAATAAATCAAATACTCCTTACATTTTTTAAATTTATGTAATCGATTACGGTCTACTAGTGCCAAATTATCTTAAATATTTATTTACCATAGTAAAAAAAAGATTTATCAGTGCGATAAGCTAAGCATTCTTTAATCTTAAAACTAAAGATTACAATACGATAGTTATTCTATCAACTGCGGAATATTGTACATCAGAAACATGACCTAAAACAGTATCAATTCAATGTTTAATGTAATCGGTCCCTTGTAAAATTATTAACTAACGTGAAATGGGTGAAAGTGAATATCAAAGGTACCAATTTAAAACTTTATTCCATGTTCATTTAGAAATTATTTATTTTCTCTTCAATATTCATTAAAATGCGTATTCTTGGTATAAAAATATATATTGGTTATCACGTTCTTGAAAACGGCTCTAACGATTTCGATGAAAGTTGCAGATGAGTGGGCGAAAAATCGATCTAGCTGACCCAGCATATCTGGTAAAATAAATAAATAAATAAAATTCGTTTTCTCTATTTTCACCCGAACAGAGCTCGGTCGACCAGTTACTATATATATATACAATATATGTTTAACACAATTAACTATTTAGTGGTACTAAATTAAATGACTAAATAAATAAATAAACAAATAAATACAATAAAAGGACATTCACGGACTCCACCAAAGCGGAGACGAGAGGAGAGGAGAGGAGATGTGTTTTAAACAACCAATAGAATTCCGTTATTCACACATCTCGTCTCCACTCAGCTTCAGTGAAAACCACTGAGCGGAGTTGTATCATATTTTTATGGCGGGTATCGAAGCGGAGATGTGAGCTGTGTCTCGCAAGCAAGCGACGACGGCACATACCAGCACACATCTCCGCTCCAGTCTAGCCGCCTCTCCGCACAGCTTCGGTGGATAAACCCTAGCTGAAAAACTTATTTTCTCGTCTCTGCTTCGGACATCTCCGCTTTGGTGGGGTCCGGGACTCAGGCGTCGAAGTACTCGTCCGCATCGCTATCATCCGGAAATGTACCCGAAGATTTAGAAATCGGTTTCATCTTGCATGAATATTTGGTAAACTTGTTTCGTTATTGAATAAGTAGTTAGAAAGTATTTTTATTTTTGGGTGTTACATTCACATTTCATAATAAGTAGCATGTCTCAAGGTCCATTGGCCAGTTCTGGACGATTATGGTCTATGGATATTGCTTTGACTGCCTTGTCTCGGGCGACTGTTGAACGTGGGGTCCTGGGGTCCCAGTGTTATTGGGTTTTTACATTAGATATTTCTCAATAGTAGCCCATGGTTTGGAAGTTGGTGGTGTATAACCCCCGTGGCTCGGATTGCACATAAAGCTGTTGGTCCTGCGCCTGATTTCTCCCCGGTCGTGTCGGATTGCAGTCCCTTCGGACTAAGAGAGGAATAAAGGATTAGGGAGTGCACTGCAGATGTGTGTGCGCACACACTTGTGCACTATAATATCTCCTGCGCACTTCGTTACAATGTCCGTCGAGATTCGCCATCGTGGCCAAAATTCGGTCGGAAGTTCCTCACACAGCAAACAGAATCCCGACTTACATCAAGTTAGTCGAACATTAATTTCTTATTATCTACTTCAAAGCTGTAGTTTCAATCGACCCGATCGAAGGTAAAGCTGCGCTTGCCGCGGTCGGTTTGTGGATGGGCGACCATCCGACTTTCTGACTTCAAGTAGGTAATAGGATTCGCTAATAACGCTAAATGACTGTCTTGTCATGCCCGTCCGTATCGTGTTTTGGAAGGCCTTTCAACAAGAATTTGCTGAAGCCGTGTTCATAGATTTGTAGACATTTTGCGAAAACCACAAAGTGCAGCGACTTGGTATCAAGTAAATATTATTATAAAGTTTGTATTTAAAACAAATCAAAAGTTATTGGTATAACCTGATAACACGTTTTCTTCTTATATATAGAGAATGGTCGAAAACCCAAAAGTGTCCTCCGAAGCCTTCAAAAGATGCAGAAGTTACAAACGTGTGGGCTTAAAACTATTGATGCCTCTGTAGTTAAATATATCAATCAATAATTGCAAATCAAATCTATTTACATATTTTTTTATTGTCATGCCATTACATTTAGGCAAGTCAGTGCTAAAATATCTGCTAGCGTCCTTTAAATGTAAATTCATGTTTTGATTTATTTATGAATGGTACCTACTCAGTGATAGATATCATCTCGACACGACTTACAAATTGTAGGTCGTAGGTTCGAACCGAGCCAAGCGCTTTACTTTGTGTAAATTATTTCATCACCACTGCTCTCAAAACGGTGAAGAAAAACATCGTGAGGAAACCGGCATGTGACATCTACCAAACCGCTATCTAATTACACAACACATTTTCGTAAACGATTACGACTAATCTGTTTCATTTTGACAGTTCAACAACATTCATTGCGTTATTTACGTTGTTGAGCAGATTTCTTTTCGAACTTATGTAGCAATGGAATAGCAATCTCTTTCAAAACGAGTCAGATTGTGATTGTGATTGTTATAACGCAATTAGGGGCCCGCGTGGTGGACTGTGGCCTACTCCCTCTCACCGAAAGGAGGCCTGTGTCCCAGCAGTGGGAACATTATAGGCTGATTATGCTTATGCTAAAAACGTCTGGTTTCCAGCAGTCACAGAACTATTAAATCATTCTTTAAATGTTAATTTAATGAATTAAATATGAATCAGTTATGATTTATTGATACATATCCAGCACCTTAAGTTGATACCTCTGTCATACGCCAATTTCATCAAGGTCGCTAATTCGGTATTTAATTTTACCATCATTAGTTTGACCATGATAATGAAAGAAACAGAGAAACGGACAGAATAATAAAATGATATATGTATGCGTATCATGTAATTATGTAGCTCGACTTGGCGGGGGCACTACTGGGCCCTCAGATCGAAGTATGCATAATAAATAACCTTTTATTCGTGAATTAGGTATAATTAAACAAGTACTAAAATTTGATAAATCATCAGGTTTGGAAGGTAGAGCAATTAGACATTTTTGGAAATATAAGTACCTACCAATTATCTAGTTGTTAAATAATTAAGTCATTGAGATCAATAACAAAGCTTTGTGCGGACTAGCGCGACGCGACACCGGTTATTGTTACACCGTGAAGTTTTCTTAGAAATTGTATTGTTCGAGTTGCGTCGCACCGTCGTGTCGCGCTGGTCTGCACGAGCCTTAGTCCGTAATTTACTTTTTGTTTTCCAGAATGTAAGACATAGGTAATCGTCTATCGTTTTGTTGTATGGATAAGAGATGGGATCTTTTTTACTCCCGTATTCCGTATTAAAAGGATTCTACAGACAGGTGCGACGCCAGAACCATTTCTTAAAGAACAATTTCCATGAAGTTTTCATAGAAATTGTTCCACCAGAGTCGTGTCGCGCCTGGCTGTGGGAGCCTTGAAGAAATATACTTAACTAACTTCTGCCCGCGACTTCGTCCGCGTGAACTTGGCCCCAGACCGCCTGCTCTTTTACTCCGTTTTCGCTTAGCGTTCTTCCTGATTTTTTTTCTCTTTTCTCGGCTCCTAAGGGGTCGTAGCGTGATGTTAAATAGCCTATAACCTTCCTCAAGAATTGGGCTATCAAAAGCAAAGTTATAATAGAAATTTGTAGTTCCAGAGATTAGCACGTGCAAACAAACAAACAAAAATAAATTCTTCAGCTTTATTATTAGTACTAACTTATGCCCGCGGCTTCGCCCGTGTGGATGTCAGAAAATATCCAACGATTGCGTACTATCTGGATTACATACCTAATAGCTGAGGAAAAGGTCATTACTCCTAAAGCGGCGCCCGCGTTGTCGTCAACCATAATTCTTTTTTTATGCGTAATCTTGAATCTGTGATATCTTTTAAGTATTAATTTTAATGATATGATATCGTAGGCATATTTTAATCTAAATTAAATGCCCAATTTAAATAACTTTTTTATTCTTTGGAAATAACAATAAAAATGGTATCAAATTCTGAAAGATAAAAATGGTTATCGTTAGAAGATACACAGACTTTTTGATTTAACTTTTTATGACGTATAATCCTGTAGAACATAATTTTTATTTATCTCCCACGGTTACGCGGCGCACGCTAAAGCTCCTAGTCGGCATGATTTTTTCTGACATCTTCAACAATAATTGTCATATTTCAGCCATTTATACAAAACCTTAATTAAATTATACACCAAAATCTTCCTCATGAATCACCCTGTCTATTTGAAAATCCGTTTGGTAGTTTTTGAGTTTATCGCATTCAGACAGACAGACAAACGCGGCGGGGGACTTTGTTTTAAAATATGTAAGGATAAGGATAAATAGATATAGACGAGCGCGTCTACGACTCGTTGTAACCTAGTTAGTATGCATCATGATTTCCCGATCGTAGTTCTTATCCTATGGTAGGAGCTACTACTACTCGTAGCACTAAAATTACCACAACAAGTCCGGATAGCATTAAAATTACCCGATCATAGACGTGATCTAATCTCCTAGGATTTCTGTAATAGTTGATTGGATGCGTGGTTATGCCGAAACCTCGGTTTACAAATCGACTGGTTTAAAGTTTCTATGATTCAAACAAACAAACCACGATGTCTTCTTACTGTTATAATTTAAAATATAGCAATTGAATATGAGAACAGGGCTACCTCGGCAACCACTTAAATCAATTAAAGTCATAAAGTTCAATTAATATTTTAATAACACTTAACTCACTAGCAACCTAAATATTTTTCTTGATACCAGTTTGCCTTTAGTGTTCAATACAAACTGCAGTCGATATAGCATTGTGGTGACATCTACAACGCCACATGCGAACTACGCATAAAAGACCTGACGTCACACAAATCCTGCATCGCGCAAGCAGAGTTTACCGCGTGATCAATTTAAATATGATTTCCCGATATCAATCGTTGGGGAGTTGCCCACCAGACACGACACCCGGAGGATCCTCCCTTTTTATGGAGGATGAGTGAACTGCACCCTGTACCTCATGCCTCTCTATAGCATCAGGGTTAATCATCCATATAAGTGGGCCCTAATGATTTTCAATAGCTGGTGTCTCGGAGCGGTGTTTTCACTGCAGTGCGCGGTACTTCAGATTCAGATAACTTTATTTGCTCAAACATGTATGTACACACAATACAGTGCATGCAAGGTGTTATATAAGTACATGGAGTTGTGCTAACATGTTTACCGTATTGTCATGGTGTGCAAATATTGGAGCACTTCCGACGTTTGGCTCCCAAACTGCAGAGGGCAGGGGCTGCTTTGAAGCGGCTTCTGCCCAATCTAGGGGGTCCAAACGCCTCCTGCCGGAGGCTCTACGCGGGGATCGTGCGGTCCATGGCCCTTTACGGGGCACCGGTGTGGGCGCGTTCATTAAGGCTGCGACCAGCCCAGCGGTTGAACGCGTCCCAAAGGGTCATGGCCATCAGGCTGGTACGAGGATACCGCACGGTCTCCCGTGAGGCGGCGAGCCTCCTTGCCGGACTACCGCCATGGGATCTGGAGGCAAAAGTCCTCGCGCACATGTGGGAGTTGCGCGAGGAGGCGAAACGCCGGGGCGCTGCCGCGAGAAATCGCGGCACAGCGGACAGAGCTCCGGCGGGATCTCATGGCGGCATGGAGAGTGCGATTGTCGCAACCCAGCGCTGGGCACGCCACAATTGTGGCGATAAGTCCCCTCTTTGAGGAGTGGCTAGAGAGGCGCCACGGCGTCCTCACCTTCCGCCTGACACAGGTCCTCACCGGACATGGTTGTTTCGGGAGGTTCCTGTTCAGAATAAAGCGGGAGGAAACGCCCGGGTGTCACCACTGTGTGGATCGCCCGGAGGACACGGTGGAGCATACGGTGGAGGTCTGCCCAGCTTGGGCGGAGCACCGCCGTGTCCTCACGGAGGCGATCGGCGGCGGCGATCTCTCGCGTCCGGCCCTGGTTCAGGCCATGGTCCGGAGCGAGAGTGCATGGGAGGCCGTCACCTCCTTCTGCGAAGCAGTAATGCTCGCGAAGGAGGAGGCGGAGCGCGCGAGGGAGAGGCAAAATGCGCCCCCTCGCGCCCCTAGTCGCCGCAGGAGACGCCCCGGGCGTCGGGAGTCGAGAGCCGACTTCCGGCCACCGTAGGCGCGGGCTTGCGGACGGTGAGCAATGGGTAGCTCGCCGTCCGATAGGGACCAGGCCCGGGTCGACGGCGCGTTGTGTTCCACGCGCGCCTCAAAGAGATGTCAGCACCAACTGACGGGGTCCGGAAGGGCCAATGCCTGCCGGGGTTGCGGGTTTGTCTGAAAGGGATATCGCGACCTCGGCACACAGGCATCGGAAGGAACACGGGTGGGTTTTAGTCAGTAAAAGTCTGACACGCCCTCCCGCTCCACCCAGAGCGGGAGAAGTTATTTGATAATTTCCCATCCAAAAAAAAAAAAAATGGTGTGCAAATATTAATAAAAATTGACAAATATTCAATTATCAAAAAAAAAAAACAATAAATAAAAAAAAACAAAAAAGAAACTCTCTTCTTAAATCTCTTTATAATACAAAATACGTGCGGTGAACGCACCGCAAATTTCCAGCTGGAGGTCCTCTGTGTATTTAAACGCATGCGTATTTTACCATCGCAATGCGCGCACTTCTATGACATGGCACTTCCATGCTTCACAGATCATGCGGTAAAAAACGCGCGTTAGTGCGCGCTAGTTTTCTACCAGTCTAGGTACCTTAGTCTTTACCGTGCCTTAAGTTATATCTTTTATAATAGGTGGGTATATCGATACCGGGTATATAGCTTGCCTACCTAGCCTTTCACAGTTAAATCTCGCAATATTCACTAAACTAACCAGTTTTTCTCCTTTTAAGTCGCTTCCAAAAGCATGTACTTGGAACGGATATAGGCTTGTCAGGGGTTTAGATAAAATAATTTTATAATTAGTAGTTAATGCACAAGTGTGTTACTACACATTCTATCGAGCGTGTGATTGTGGTATATTGCTTTTCGGAGTAAATATTATAAACAAATATAAATAATCGAAGATTATAAATTGAAGTCGTTTTTCGTGTCTGTTTATGTGACCGCGTTGTTCTTCTAAACTACTACGGATTTTGATTCGGTTTTCACCATCAATAAGAAAGAAAGCGGCTTCCCTACTGCAACGTTACGCGCGCGCGCGCGTGCGTTTGCGTAGCGCTCGGAACGGCAAACTGAAAATGATTGTTAGCAGAGTGGACTGCCCCATCCAAAGGCACTGGGTAGAATTAGGTATAGGTTTATGTTAAATAGAATTAGGTACTAACAACAATAACATAGCATGTAAGCACAGTTTGTTACTAACCAATAACTACTTATGGGCTTAGGTCTGAAATAAAGATATTTTATTTTTATTTTATTTTATTTTAATAAGAGAATTCCGCAGCGCATGCGGCGAAAGATGTTTTATGGCTTTTTTTTTACACCTTGGGTTACGTTACTAAAGTTTTAGTAAGGATCCCTAATCTTTTCTAGCAATAAATATAGCCTATGTTACTCAGGGTGAATGTAGCTTTCTAATGGTGAAAGAATTTTTGAAATCGGCGCAGTAGTTTTTGAGTTGTTTCATTACAAACATACACATACACAAAAATACAAATCTTTCCTCTTTATAATATTAGTGTAGATGTAGATAAAATAAACTAATATCTATTAAAGAAATCTCGATGTTTTGTCAAGTCGTAAAAACCTTGCGAAGCATGGGCGGGTCGCTAGTAGTATAGAATGTGTAATTACCTGGTCGACCGAGCTCTGCTCGGGTGAAAATAGAGAATGCTCATTTAATAATATAGGATAGTTCATACTAATTCCATGTATACATACTAATTTCATGCTGCCATGATAGTAGGTAGGTACTTACTAATTCCTTGCTGCCATATCATTATTCTAAGGTGCTGAGAAAACGAATTGTCTGTAATTCCGTAAACCCCTATATTTTTTCGAGAATGGGATTACAAATATATATATATATATTTATACTCGTCCCGTCCCGGCTGTCATTCGTGGATCTTTGACAGTACAGTCGTTACGGGTCATCAGAAGCCCGAAAGTCTGACAACCAGTCTTACCAAGGGTTTTACCCAGTTTCTAGGGTGTGGAAGTCAGATAGGCAGTCGCTCCATGTAAAATACTGGTATTCAGCTGCATCCGCTTAGACTGGAAGCCGACCCCAACATAGTTGGGAAAAAGGCTAGGTAGATTGATATACAAATATTGCTCCATTAATAGTATAGTATTAGAAAATAATTTTGTTTGTTCAGAATCGTTTACTGAATCGATTTCTGTAATTTTTTAAATAATTATTTGTTGATCCCAAAATAATTAAAACTAGATGTACGTAAATTACAGTCACTCAAACTCAAACTCAAACTCAAAGCATTTATTTCAAATAAACCAATTGCAGGCACTTTTGAATTGTCAAGGGGGTCGGTCAGTCAGAAAGATGAAGCTAGATCGCGAACTCTTCCGCTGTACAGTCAAAACAAACTAAAATGGACGAAATACCTAGGTATATTAACGCTAGACCCTTAGGTGTACGTGTGCGACGGTGTGCGTGCGTAGATCTGTAATGTGACCACAATTCTCGCCCACAATCAGTATAACTAATTTAATAAATAAATAATATTTTATACATAATAGTAAGAATTCAGTGTATGTATGATGAAAATGATGATTGTAACATAAAAAATGTCTAATTGGGGTGTTTGGTGGTATGCGTTAATTCCGGGTCATGTTGTATATCATCTTATAATATTATGAACTTTATTAGTTCATAATCTATCGGTCTTATTTCCATCAGATTATAAACTGTAGACAAATTGTGAACTGCAAGAAACCATTTACAATTTAACACATACACAGAATAGCATGGCTATTATCAAACTTGCTTGCGACGTAACGCACCTTGCGCTGATACTAAATAGCATGCCTAGCTACGAGCAACTTGGATGTAGCGCTCACCGGCCGCTGCCGCGACACCGCTCGTTGCGCTCGCTCGGCTCGCGCGCGAACCCATTTCACACAGTTCACAATTATTCGACAGTTTATAATCTAACGGAAATAATGCCGATATATTATAAACTAAGGGTTCTCACAATCTTACAGTGACATACCTATACATATAAGATAGCCACTAAATGGCTGTACTTAGACTAAATTACTGCACTTAGACTGACGTAATCTCATATGTGTTACATACACGTACTTATGGACTGAGCATGGTGTTGTGATATCTATTTCCAACATTCCTGTTGTGTGTTAATAACTTATTCTGCATAATATTATTTCCGTGTGGTGTCGGACGTAAAGAATAGTACCATCTCATTTCTTCCCGTGGGTGTCGTAAAAGGCGACTAAGGGACTTACTAGAGAATGGCCAGCAGCGTTCTCTATGTATTTTAACACCATACTGCGATCGCCTATGTCCAGCAGTGGACGTCTTTCGGCTGAAATTAATGATGAATGATTGAATAATATGAGGGTCTCTTGTAATATAAAGGTTATTTGTACATTTAGAAAATCTTCTTGTAGTTACTAGAGAGTAAAATTTACGAGTTTAAAAAAAGCGAGTTTAGCTAAAATTAGTTTTTGTAATTTGTTTAAATGTACTAAATGTGTAATAGATTATGCATGCTATGTTAGGTAGGATGCATGGAATCCCCACAACTGTAACAACAGACTTTTGTACTTAGGTACATTCTTTGCAAATAAATACATATTCTTTCTTCTTTATCTATCCTATTCTCAAGTTTTTCAACGCGTTTTTAGGGTTCCGTACCCGAAGGGTGCAAACGGAACCCTAACTAAGCCTCCGCTATCCGTCCGTCTGTCTGTCAGCGGGCTGTATTTCCTGAACCGTAATAGGTAGACAGTTGTTAGTTTCACAGATTGTTTATTTCTATTTTAGATATAACAACAAATAAAAACAAAACTATTTACAAACAAAAAAAACTGACTTCCAAAAAAAAACACTACAAAGTGAAAAATAACTTTAATTTCGGAAGTCGTGTCGTTGGTTTTGAACTTTCGTTTTTTAACACCGACTTCCGAAATTAAAGTTATTTTATTATCTCATACCCTTTCATACAAAAAAAGACTACAAAATCGATCCACATTTGACGGAGAAATGGGTGGACAAACATACAAAAAAACATTTACACGCGACGAACATAATATAACCTCCACCTTTTTGGAAATTGGTTAAAAATTAAATAAAGTTAATAATTAAAGGGGTCAGGGGGCCATACAAGAAACGTGTTTCTTTTTGGCGTTTTTTTGCTCGATCTTAATTACAGTACACGGAACCCGTCGTGTGAGCGAGTCTAACTCGCACTTGGCCGGTTTTTTCATACAATACATAAAACAGTATAAGTATACATAATAATATGTAGTAGATAGGTATGTAGACGTAGAGACAAGTAAAATATTAGTTCTTTAACTATGTATATAATTAGCGCAAATTCGAGTTCAAACAAATGATCTTGTAATTATGTTAATTAATTATGTTTACAACCTAGACCTTCTGACAAGTATTTTTCCGTTATTACGATATCGAACAATTGCCGTAACCTTGACTTTGTCTTATGTTTGATTATTCAGATCAATCTAGTTTCGGTTAACTTACATACAGCGTACCATCGACACGAAAACTGTTACCATGGATTCAGTAAGTACATGATTCTGTACATGAGTTGACATTTTTCGTCGGTTATAAAAAAAAAAACGGCTGTTTCATAGAAAAGTGCAATACCTACGCGGGCAAAATGTATGGAACAGCTTATTTTTTTAATAATCGACGAAAAATTTCTACGCAGGGGTTTCAGAATCATGTACTGAATCCATGGTATCAGCTTTTGAGTCGATATCCCTGCCACCCTGTATAACTTGTATGACAAATGCTTCTATAAAAATACTTCTTCTTCGTCTAATCGATGATTCCAAATTATATATGTCGCAGTAAGATGGTTATATCCGTGATATAGTTATATCCCTAGGGATATAGCTATATACCGTAATATAGTTATATGAAAGCGGTTCGTAACTGTCAGTGCCCGTATTTTGTTACTGTGACCAATTTCGACGTAGCGCTCGCCGGCGGCTGCCGCGGCACCGCTCGCTACTTAACTATATTACGGTATATACCTATATCCCTAGGGATATAACCATCTTACTGCAACTATACATATGTTTACATACGTCGACAGCGTTAGCATTGGCGTCGCAAAGGTTTTAAATACCTGTACCCTAATTACGTAATACACGATCAATCAGAATCTGAATCGTTTTGAAACAGATTGCTAATCCATTGCTTCATAAATTCGAAAAAAAAATCTGCTCAACAACGTAAATAACGCAATGAATGTTGTTGAACTGTCAAAATGAAACAGATTAGTTGTAATCGTTTACTAAAATATATTACGTAATTAGATAGCTGTTTCTTATACGTTATCTACCGACGAATTTTAAACTTAAATATCACAAACTATTTATAAAATTAATAAATGAATTATTTATGAATAATTTATTTTTATGTAATGTTTAATCTGGTGTACAATAAAGTATAAACAACCTTTGTTTTTTTTCGCGATTTCAGCGTTGTTCCCATAGTGAAATTTGTTCATAATAATGAGTACAATGACCCCTTAAGAGGTTTAGTGTAAGCAAAAACTAAGGTTGTATAAATAAATAATATTCAATATTCGTCTTACCACGTATTTCGGTACCTTGAGTACGACCTTGGTAGAGATCAAACTATATTCAATATTAGTTAGTTTCCTATTAGGGATTTCCGTAATTGATCGTAAAGTGGCGTCAGCGTCGCGCAAACAAACACTCGACGAGTTTGTATATCTACGGAACTCATGTAATACGTTTGTCAATATTTATTTACCAATGTTAGTTGTCAAGAATTATTTTTAAACCATATTCTCGTAAATATTATTAATGAACGACAGTACCTAATTCATATTCATAACTTAACCAAATAATTGCGTAACAAATATTGTAAATATGGTTTATTAAAATAACGTTTTTTAAACGTCAAAAAATGTATGGTTATCATTACTAAATTTAACTACTAAGTAACGTCTATAAATAAACCGGAGTCTGGATTTGTGCCCGGTCGGCAACGGGCTCGCCCCCATTACATGGGACTTAACCATAACTCGCGAAATGTGGGTATTCTATGGTCCATTTCTGCCTAACCTTTTGGGGAATACTGGCGAGATGTTTGTTATATTTTTATATTATTTGTATAAATAAACCCCATAATTTTAGATTTCAATGATTCATTACACGGAATACATTATGCAGTTACTCATTAGATTTATTATTGTTAAGTCATGAAGGAAGATAATAAATTCGTTTTATTGTTCGTGGGACGTGACTCAAACAATGCCAAAGTGTAAGAAGTTGTCGCATTAAAGAAAAGGGGAAAGCGTTGTGTGATTCATGTAGTCCTCTTTCCACGGAAGTAAAACCACTTACCTGCCAATGACTAATCTCTTCACTATCACATTGTTATTCTGAAGAGCAGTGGGGACCAAGTGGTACCGACCTCGACTTACAAGTCGTAGACGAGCGTTTGAGCCCAGACAGGCACTTTACTTTGTGTTAATTATTTCATCACCAATGCTCTCAATACTGAAGGAAAACATCGTGAAGAAACCGGCATGTCCTAGAACCAAAAATTCGAAGACATGTGATATCTACCAACCCGCACTGGGCCCGCGTGGTACGAGTAGATTAGCCTGCTGGGGAGTTTGTTGCACCACTTCTTCTTCCCAGCTAACGCACTAGGAAGTGGTGAAGGTTGGGCGTTTTGGGGGACTGTCTTATGTAATTTTGACGTTCGAAAAGTGCTGATTCTCAGCCTAGTTTGAATAAATGACTTTTGAATTTTAAATTACGGCCCACTCCCTCTCACCGATAGGAAGCCTGTGTCCCAGCAGTGGGAACATTATAGGCTGATTATGCTAATGGGCCTTTGGCAACTATTGCTATTGTAACGAGAGAAATAATCTCTGCTGCTTTCCTACCACATAAACAACGACATCTCAAGAAGTATTGAGTCATACAGGTCATATTACAACACATACGAATACTAATAGACCCATACAATTATTTTAAATGGTTACTTGCAAAAGTTACAACAGGTTAACACCATCAATTATGTCAATTGTTTTGAACACTGAAACTAAAGCAGGTCTATTCTGTAACCATCTCACCGTGAAAACTTAAGTGAAGTGAGCGTGGAGTGAGCTGTCATTCCACAGGGATTGACACTATTGACAGCTCACTTCACCCAAGTTTTCACGGTGAGATGTTTACAGAATAGCATGGTTGGAACTAAAGTGAAACTACTGAAATTACTCGAACTACTTTACTGGAACTATAGTAAGGTGTCGTATGTTAATTTGCATTAATACTCTGAAACAGTCACGCATACAATCAAAATTGAATTTTTGTTGTCTCTCGATTTTAAGTTAACTAGCCTTGGTTAACTATTCGGTTCATTGTAAAATCAGTTTACCTTGGCTTCGGATGTTAAAATAGGCTTTATTTTTCATTTGCTCACTGTTCGACTGGGTTCATACGATTACAGCTCACCGGTTGAAGTACTCAACAGTGTAATTACTTACAAGTCTCAGTGGCCCAGTGGTAGGTAACGGTCGCGATTTACGAGATGTAGGTCGTGGGTTTGAAACCAAGCAGGCACTTTACTTTGTATAAATTATTCCATCACTACTGCTCTCAAAACGGTGAAGGAAAACATCGTGAGGAAAACCGGCATGTCCTAGAACCAAAAATTCGATGACATTTGTGCGACATCGACCAACTCGCTCTGGGCCCGCGTGGTGAATTACGGCCCACTCCCTCTCACGGAGAAGAGGCCTCTGTCCCAACAGTGGGAATGTTATAGGCTGATTATGCTATGCTCAGAGAACCTTTAAATGTGTTAGTTCGATATCTCGAAGGATATAAGTGCATACGATACATGTATGGAGGTAGCCAGTGGTTTAGCCTTGCGTCCCAACCAAGCAAGTAAAATTACAACACAACCAGTTAGCAATGGTTTCAAGTAATTAGCGGGGTAAGTGTCGTCTGACAATATTGGGACAGTAATCTCTGGTACCTATTGAGTCAACTTACAAACTGGTTTTGATTAAAGTACCTAGTGGCAAAAAGAAATACTGGAATGATTAAAAGTTCAGCGGAAACTTTTGATATTGTACAAGTACAAAAAGTAACTAAGTAGGTACAATGCTATTGGTGTTCCTCTCACTTTCCTGCTATCAAAATCAAAATCTAAATAATCAAATCTGTGGGAGTGATTTCGTGAAAAGGGACGGAAGTGTGTCACAGGAAGCCAGCGAAGCGCACGCTATTTGATTTGACCAATGAGCGCGCGCGGTGCTAGAGTTGGCCGTCAGGAACGACCTTAACTTTAATATTGCTTATTACCGAGGTGAGATGTCAGATGTTACACATCATATGCGATTACTGTAAGGGTCGCACGATTTTTAAATATTTAACTTTGTTTCATCACCCATAATAATAAGGTTTCTTTGATTTATTATATCAAAGCGATTCTCATGGCCGTTGTTTTAGTTTTGGCCTGCATATACGGAGGATTTTCCTTGATGGTTTGTCGTACAGTAACTTAATCTCCCATTTACAAATATTCTTCTGCGAGGGAATAAGGCAAGTAGGTATGATTACCTATTCAGATTTGATTTTCGTGGTCTAAACTTGTACATTAAGGACGGGCATTTATTACATTATGTAAAGCTTCGGTTTGTGCCATTAATTTCCACAGATAATTCTGCTTACGATAAGCGAAGTTTTCAGTAGGTAATATAGATATTTCTCTACTAAAACTTCAGTATAAATCTATTATTTTGTAAATCAGAAGTCTGCATCAAACTGGCTGATTCTTTTTACCATAGAACCTCAATAAAATGATCTTTTGAATTTTAATGATGACTAAGTTAGTCTTCTAGATCAAGCGATGCTTAGTAACGTCAAATTATGATATCTTTGTATTCTTGTCGCATACAAGGCCTCACGTAAGACACAATGTCAGCTATTAATCTTATGTGAACTTGATTCCACTGCGTGCTGGTATAATGAGGCCGTGGTTCTGTTACCTATATCGATGATATGTTGATAATCATAGGAGGGGTGTGTGGCTAAGTAATAACAGCCGCTCGGTTCAATCCATCAGCTTAAGAAGCTCTTGCCGGGGTTGGTCCGTGTGGATCTTTACATACCGAGACTCCTCCGTGCCTCGGAAAGCATGTTAAGCTGTTGGACCCGAGGATCCTTGACAGTCGTTACGGGGCGTCAGAAGCCCGAAAGTCTGACAACCAGTCTTACCAAGGGGTATCGTATTATCCAGTTACTGGGTTGTGGAGGTCAGATAGGCAGTCGCTCCATGTAAAATACTGGTATATATCAACATAGTTGCGAAATGGTTAGGCAGATTTGATTTTTTAAAATTATATCAAGAAGGTACATAAATATAGGTATATGATTCGTGATGGAGGTCAGATAGGCAGTCGCTCCATGTCATCATCTCTTCCGGTGCGCTGTCGCCACTCCAGAACCTTTCGCCCCATCGGCCATCTGTTCTGCGAGCAATGTGCCCTGCCCATTGCTACTTAAGTTTGGCAATTCTTCGGGCTATATCGGTAACCTTGGTTCTCCTGCGCATCTCTTCATTTCGATACGATTAAGTAGGGAAACACCAAGCATAGCCCTCTCCTTTGGTCTTTGAGTGAAATTTAGCCTTCTAATAAGGCCCATTGTGAGCGACCACGTTTCAGTGTCATAGGTCATCCTGGCAACACGCACTGGTCAAAGACTTTCGTCTTGAGACACTGCCATATGTGGGACGAGTAGATATTGCGTGGCGTCGCTGCATGTAAAATACTGGTATTCAGCTGCATCCATGGGCATACCCAGCTTTTGGCCCACGGGGGGGGGGGGGGGGGGGGGGGGGGGCAATCAGGTTGATCCGCAATGGCAGCCCGAAATACAAATTTTCTTACGTTTATTGCAATTTGCAAGTCAATGTCAGATTGTATCATTATTAAAATATGATTCGCGACTATAACAAATATGTATTTACAGAATAATAATCTTTAGAATCATTAATAGTTACATCTCTCTAAGTTAGATTTGTTCTGAAATGTTATGATTTTATGAAAAGTAATTTAATGGAACAAATCTAACATAGAGAGATGTACCTATTAATGTTCTAATAATTTATAATTCTGAAATTGAGGTACAGAATTGTATAGTGGTTACAAATGTTAAGCGAGTCAGCGCGACGCGACTCTAACAAAACAATTTCTAAGAAAACTTCACGGTAGAACAATAATGTCACGTCGCGCGTCAAGTCGCGGTAGTCTGGCCGAGCCTTTACAATATTGTTGGAAATTTTTTTTTCGTAGATTCTATGATTCCAATTTTGCAATTAGGAATTAATAACAGAGTTGTTATTGTCCTACAATTAATTCACCTCCCAGATTTTTTTTTACAATCAAACTAAGGAAGCACTTATCCTAATACTTTTTTTAAGTTAATTCCGCGGTACTTATTAGCGTAATTATGACATTTTTTACGGCTCGTTTTTGTATCGACTGGGATTTAAGACATGGTCTGCTGATTTTCTTTTCAAAACAATGGATTTTACAATACTTAATTATGATTTACTTACTTGTTGAGAGTCTTAAAAAGCCTCTATGCGTGCCATCCTGCCAACCTGTTGATTGGCAAATCTTGATCGAGTCACCATACAATAAAACATTATTTTGAATCCAATAAAATACTGTAACAAAAATGAAAACATCGATGTCCTGTATTTCAGTGAGACGATAGGTACTCCGCGTAAAATCTCTAAGTACAAACTAGATCTGAGATATTATGAAAACGTTTAAAATCGAAATTCAGAACCGAAAGATATTTTTTTCTAAAGTACAGTCACGAGCTTAAATATACATATTACTATAGACAGCTCGGCAATAATATCTGACTTCATGATCCATCCATTAATATGTGTTGTCAAGATGACGGCAAGTATACGTGATTATTAATGGAAGCCAATGGAGCCAGTCAAGATAAATATTCATATTCAAATAGGGGAAACCAACCTAAACACAAATATTAACATTTTAAACGAAAACGAACGAATTTTCGTTTTTCCTATTTGCCCTCAAATTGATGACAGATATTTATGGATGAATCACGATAATTATCAGATATTACTGCCGGGCTGTTCATAGTAATATATTTATGCTCGTGCCTACTTACAGGCTAAAGTTAATCTAATACGCACTAGTTCACGCAATAAATATGTTTTGCATAACACCAAAAGATGCGTAACAGCTTTATGAGGCAACACCACGTGCGACGATCATCAATCCATTTCAAAAGCATGGTGATTATTACTCCATGGGAATATTTCCGACCTCGTGACCGCTCATTACCAGTCTATAGAAACTGTTCAGCACTCAGCAGCGTTAAAATTATGACAGAATACCCGATTTTATGAAGTTTCGGTCTTGGTTTGACATGGTTTAGGTCAGTAGTCGGCAAACTCATTAGTTAATAGAGCCAAATATCAATACTATAACAACCATCTACTATGTATCAAACTACATAATATTTTAAGTATTTGTATATTTTAAAACACTTTAATAACTTTGATTAGCCGTGGTTATTTCCGCTAATTACATGTACGAAATTAAAACAAAACTTAATACATAATTAGGTACCGACTATAAGTTATTTATCTGTTGCAAAAAAATTACGAAGAGTGACTCGTACTGAATATAGATTGATTATGCATTGCAAAAAATGAAGGTCACAAGGCACAATGCTATGAATAACAAACGAAGGCTGTAAAAAGTTAAATTGTTGTTTGTATTCATACTGTACGTATAATCTCGAGAACAGTTGTAGTACCTAATTTGTCGATTAGTCTAATCAGACAATTTTAAAGCCTGATATTTTTACATTACTAGCTTCCGCCACGAAAATAATTTGGGTGAAATAATTTTTTAAATCGGTTTAGTAGTGTTTGAGTGAGTTAATGAATTTATTCATTACAAACAAAAATACAAATCTTTTAAACAAACAATCATAATATTTATTTAATCTGGGACATGTGGGCTATATGTAGGTAGAATAGTCTATACGTTAGATACCTACAAACGGAAAAAACAAAAAAACAAACTCTCTTTTGCATTAACACGTTCCGGGACATTTAACTATTTGCAAATGTCATGATATGACACTTCAAAATCCCATACATTTTATCACACCGTCTACAGCCGTACTACCGGCGGCGGCGGCGTACATGCCGTGACACTAAATATCAACATCACTGTACTTGTATGGTTCAGTCTACGCCTGTCGGCGGTATGAATGTGTCATAAGGCACTGCATATGTATGTATGTGTTGAGAAATGACTTGAAAAGAGTTTGCCGTGACACCTACGAACGAATGAAGTCGTGTGATGTGACACTAGATCATGTGCTTCCTAGAAATGTTATGGGCAAGCAACGGCTATCGACGGTTTGCCAAATTACATGAAATAAAATTCACCGCCCTTAGCCGTACTGTCATGTAACGATATACCGACATAGCGTCGAGAGGTGGTCTGTTCCGGAATGTGTTGAATATGAATAATATTAAGTTGGGATGTTATTATGTATTACAAACAAAAATATACAAATCTTTTCTCTTTATAATATTATTTATTTATTTAACAGTTTATGTACACACATATAAACAGACAAGAAGAAAGGAACAGAAAAATACGTACAAAGGTGATGGAGGACCTCCTCCATCACCTTTGTACGTATTTTTCTGTGGTGGTGGTGGTGATTAGTGTAGATATATTAAATATCTTTTATTCCAGTCATGATTTCTTAAAGTTCGTTATACTTAAACATCGTACAATAGATCACGTATTTATATTTATGTAGAAAAGTTGCGAACGATGCACCTTTGCGTGTTGAGGATCTACAAATAAGGTTCAATTGTTCTTAGAAAATCAGTTGTTCGAATTGCAATGACGTCAGACACCATTGTTTCCATCTATTATGGATAAAAGGTGATGGTGCAGTGAGATAGCTACTATTGTATTCGTTGAACATACGTGTGGTTAAAAATCTAAGTACTGAAAATTTTATAATTAAAAAAAAAAGGGACTTTCACTGCTCACAAAGCGGTGAAGAAAAACATAGTGAGGAAACCAGCTTGTCCAAGAACAAAAAAATCGAAGACATGTGACATCTACCAACCCGCACTGGGTCCGCGTGGTAGATTATAGCCCATCTCACTCTCAAAGAGAGGAGGCCTGTGTCCCAGCAGTTGGAACATTATAGGCTGATTATGATAACCGCAATGCGCATGTCCCATCATACACTAAAACACACACACTACGCTACGTATTACATTTGGACCATAAACATGAACAAACTCTTCGCATCATCACCATTTGGTGGAGACAGAATTCTATGGAATGTCCCTAAATTAAGTCAGTTCAACTGTATGGTTTAACTGAAGTTAGGGAACTGGTTGTAACTAGCCTCCGTGTTAATTCAATTCAAATTCAAAATATTTTATTTCACATAAACCTACAAGGGCACTTATGAAACGTCAGAAGCTAGGTGCACTGTTCCAATTGGTCATTTCCTATGGAGAAGAGCCGGCAAGAAACTCCACGGTTACTCTTTTAAAAGTAAATGGTTTTTACAATGTTTTCAAATTACAGTGTTAAAAGGTATGAGGGGACAGTGTAGGCCCATCAACAAGTACCAGGTACTTGGCAAAATATAAAATAAGGGTATATATTTATATAGGTATGCAAAACCAGCCTATAATTTTCCCACTGCTGGGACTCAGGCCTCCTCTCTGTGAGAGGGAGTGGGCCGTAATCCACCACGCGGGCCCAGTGCGGGCTGATAGATGTCACATATCTTCGAATTTTTGGTTCCTATTAAGACATGCCGGTTTCCTCGCGATATTTTCCTACACCGTTTTGCGAGCAGTGGTGATGAAATAATTTACACAAAGTGTAACTAACCGACGACCTACATCTCGTAAGTCGCGGCCGTTAATTAAACCATCAACCCTTTAACATCTGAAAGTAAGAAGTTCGAGATTTTTATTCAAATTATTTATTATTTTCTTCTTTCACAGAAACATGCCTGAAATAGACGCCACCAGAGAACTGGCTACCTTCAGAGATTGGCTCTGCAAGCAGCCTCATTTGCCTCATGAAATCGGTAAGAGAACCCTAGCGCATTTTTGTATTGCATTGCATTTTTCTATGAAACAGCAGATTTTTTTTAAAATAACTGACCAATAATTTCAACGCAGGGGGGTTCAGAATCATGTATTGAATCCATGCTATCAGTTTTCGCGTCGATGTCCCTGCCACCCTGTATAATAAATTAGCAATTTCTATTATTATTAGAAGTTGCATTTTTTTTTCATTTATTAGTTTTATTATAAGGACCGCCTAGTGAAGTAAAAGCTTCCTCCATCTGTCTCAATCTTGTTATCTTCTAGGTATACATACATTCAATTTGATTCCTTAGGTATAGTCCGCGCGCGACTGTTAGTCACCGCCGATGTATGTGAGCGGTGAGATGGGGGAGGTGGACAAAGGCCAAGCTAACTCAGTCTGCCAATTTTATCAATGGGGCCCTCCCCCGCTCACATACTTCAAGTGGTGACTAGTGACTAGCAGTCGCGCAAACATACTGTCCGGTATGATCTCGATGGCTATGTCATAATCATTTTGCTCAGCAGGCCTATCGGTGATCGAACCATGTTGTTACGTTTCAATTACCGATTGGAAGCTTGCTCAACAGAAAACAACTTGAGAATTTACGTAAACATTGCATCGAGTATAAATTGTATCTTAAATAAACCTTTTAACTCTGTTACTCAATATATCGACCTTCAAACTTCATAAATCCATCAGATAGGCATTTATCATGTACTAGCTGCGGCCCGTGGTTTACCCGCATAAGTCTCGATCCCGTGGAAACATCTGGATAAAAAGTATCCTATGTGCTAACCCAGGTCATGGTCTACCCAAATGCCAAATTTCATCCAAATCCGTTCAGCCGTTTTAGCGTGAAAGCGTAACAAACAAACAAACCCACTTTCGCATTTGTAATATTAGTTAGGATTCATGATACAAGCCAATTTGCTTGTAACACATCGAAAATAAATCTAATAACTTCGTAGGCAGTTACTTCTCCACTTATTAAACTAGACTTTTCTAACTAAAGACATCAACGCTCATCAAAACGCTAAAAACGGTCAAATTAAATTAGCAAGCGAAACTCCGCAGACGTGATGGATACGACACCGGGACATGAAAAAACGAAAAAAACGTTTTTTTTTTTGGGGTCAACGACCGCTTTTATTGTAGTAACTTGAAGTATGAGTTTTGTGTAAACTTCACATAGGTACGTGATTAGTATCAGTACCTACCTAACCAAAAAATAATCAGATTTTCTGAAGTCATACTTCAAGTACCTGCTCTACCTGTGGTCGTTGACCCCAATTTTTTTTATCAATTCATATTCGTTTTCGTTTTAGGCTAGCTTCACAACTGTGCGGGAGACCCGTACGGGCTCCCGAATCGGAGACACACGTGAGGCGCTAAAATATTGTTTCACAGCGACGCGGATTGGTCCATACGCGACCCGCTCCGGGTAGAGCCCGTACAACATATCGTACTACTCCCTCGTTTCAGAGCACTGCGGGCGCTACCCTTGCGGGTCTCCCGGACCGCTGTGAAACCAGCCTAAATATCGATATCCATCACGTCTGTGGCGTTTCGCTAGCTTATTTGATTTGACCCTGTATTTTTCACAAATCACAGTTTTCTAGTTTTGTTGGTGGATTAAGCTCATTACTCACATTAAAGATAATATATATTATATCGTAAAATATATATTATCTTCACTGTGTGTGGTGGTCCATTATACATATTGTACGGTGAGCGATATGTCGAAGATAATTTATATTTTATATTATCTTCAAAGCCTGTGACGACCTTTACGCTCGTTCAAACTAGTTCCGACAGCGTTGCAAAATTTATTCGACCAGCTCCCGGCTTAGACTTATAGATTCAACAGTTACGCCACATTGGGTCGTCTAGGTAGTACTTCGAAAACTGGGTTAAAGGCATGTAATTGCCGAAGTGTTATTGGACCAATAATCTATCATGTAAACTTAAACGAGATAAATGTGCGTTCACAACGCGAGCATTTTGCACGCATTTGGCCACGAGCGTTGAACCACTAGAACCTATTTTAACTTTTACTAAATGCAAAATTCAAATTCAAAATATTTTTATTTTTTCACATAAACCTACAAGGGCACTTATGAAACGTCAGAAGCTAGGTGCAAAGCTCATAATAAATTGATAGTTGTATGTGAGTCTTATGCGGCGACGCATGGGCTTACATACAACGTCAATAAATCACAGATTGTGATTTTTAAATCCAAAAATGTATCGTTAGGGCTACCTAACGATACATTTTTGATACACCGTTGCAGCGTGTTGCTCAGGTTACCTAGGACCCCTGATTGCGGAGGAGTTATCTGATGATGCAGATTCGTAGGGCGTTGGCGGTTCGGTGCAATATGTTAGCCCGCAGGTTTGCTGGTTGTAGAGGGGATGTGAAGGTGTATCTTTTTAAGGCCTACTGCCAAACCTTCTACACGTGCAGCTTGTGGGTGAAGTATACGCTGAGGGCTTACAACGTCCTACGCATTCAGTATAATAATGGATTTACGATGTTGATGGGGCTTCCGCGCTTCTCAGATATTCGCGGAAGCCCGTGTTGACGATTTTCATGCCATAATGAGAAAGCGGGCGGCGTCAATTATGGGTAGGCTGCGCGGAAGCCCTATCAACATCCTAAAAACATTGGCTGACAAGGTGGACAGCCCCTTTATTAGGCACTGGATGCGGAGGCACGTGCCAATATGTGTTGAGCCACGTAGGTATTAGTTGTAGTTAGGTTAGTTTGTAAGTTTTTAATAACATAGTTTCTAAGTCCTTGTTACTAATACTATATGGATTGTATGTGACCGTTATCGCTATTGTTATATGAGTGATCCGCAATAAATGAAATATATATATATAATCCTCCACTCTACTCGCGAAGTTGATCGAAGTTAAGCGAAAACAAGAGTGTAGAACGTCACTTTGGTTCGCTTCGTGCAACCTCCGCTGGCCTCCGGCGACGTCCAATCGTTATCGGTTTTTGCGCCCGAGTCAAAGGACTCGAAGCGTCCTAAGCTGTAGTTCCTCCCACGAGTGTGTAGTCACGTACTTCGGACTTCGGTCCACTTCGACGAGTACTTCGTCTAAGCAACTTCGTAAGTATTGTAGTGGGGGTTATACGACGAAGTTGGTGGAATTCCATAGTAGTGTTGAGAATGTGAATCACCACCTTTTGGAACCACTACGAAGGATTACCTCGCAAAATTCATAAGCCTACCTGCAAGGTACCTACCTATATTCTAATTACGTTTAAAGGTCCTCAACTAATATTCGACTCAGGACGCCATGGTACGGCAACGGCCTCATGAACACCCTCCAAGTCCAAGTCGAGGAAGTTCCTCCAAATGGACTAAGAATATCGTTGTTAATCCTTCCAGATATTGCACGCCAGTATTTGATCTTGATCCTCTATCATTTTTATCCAGCTGCGACCAGCCACCCTTCGAAAATTGTCGCTTCTCCTAGCCTGTGGCTTCACTCAACAATATGTCTACTTGAACAGTCATCGGTTCCACGGCTAGGAAGGGCCCACTGCGCAATGGTATTTTCACATCAAGTAATACCACAGATTAATCTGTGGTTCTGTGGTTATACCAATCACTTCTAAACCATCATAAAATTTGTTATAATACACAAAGTTTAGGTACATTGATTTCGTCATGGTCCTTTTCATAGGACCTCTTTCTACATATTTATGTAGATTAAGGTACTTAAAAGGTAACTGTTTCGATTATGGGATTCCCATGACGTCGGTTGTTGTTGCTAAGAGCGTTTACTTTCGTTTTATTTATATAATTTAATTCTATGGTTTCGTTGATTGTATTAATAAATTATACTTTATTGATAGACCGTTGTATGTACGGTAAAGGAGCTATTTTAAAACAAATTCGTTTCCTATAGATATAGTTATTTTCATTCAAAATGTTGACAATGACGTAAGTAGTCGAAAAAAATGATAAGGTGTAAGTAAAAATGAACCTTAAGCTTAAGACATTTATTCCTTGACGTATCTATATATACGGATACGTGCTTATCGAAGCGTCCGCCATGTTTATATGTAAGTATGTGCTTAGTTGTATAGAACTTTGCTCTCAGCAATTATACTTACTTCATAACAGGTTCTTATGGGTTTTCACAAAAAAAAACTAATGGTTATCACTATGTCCCGCATCTATACATCTATCTATCCATACATATAAAAACATATACATACTACATACATTTAAGTCATACATACAAATAAATAAAATTGAAGACATTAAACTATTTATTTGTAATAAGTCTAAATAACAGCTTTTTACTAAACGCATGTGAAAGTATATACGGTACTTATAACAACAAAAAACAATCGTTAAAATTTTTGTCTGGTTGTCCCGGGTAATTTCCGAAACGGCTGGACCGATTTTGACGGGACTTTCACTGACAGATAGCTCATGTAACTTACGCTACTTTTATATTACATGCGGGCGAAGCCCTGTGATAAATTAATACTGATTTCGACGTCATTCCATGTATTCTGCCTTGAACTATTGAGATCATAAGCGAGTTCACTTGAGAGGTTGAAAGTGTTGACCACAAGAGTGATAGTCAACAAACTATCGGAGAAACCAGAATACATTATGTATAATAAGCTAACATGATGCTAACGCATGATACGTTGGTTCCGGCTTTCATTTGCAGATCTTTGACAGTCGTTAGGGGTAGTCTTAACGCCGAAAGTCCGACAACCAGTTTTACGAAGGGGTATAGTATTATTCAGTAACTGGGTTGTGGAAGTCAGATAGGCAGTCGCTCCATGCAAGGTTAGACTGGAAGCCGATCCTAACAAAGTTGGGCATGATGATGCTTATTATACATATTATATAACAAAGTCACTTTTTGTGTCTCAATGTCCGCGTTGTTCTTCTAAACCACGCAACAGATTTTAATGAGATTTTCACCTTCGTTTAGAGAATTTATTCCGGAAGGTTTATGTGTATAATATGTAAACATTAAAGTTACGTTTACTTAAGAAATCTCGATGTTTTGTCTAGTCGTAAAAACCGTGCGAAGCAGGAGCGGGTCGCGAGTAATAAATAGGTGTCTACTACGGGTTTAACCGGAGCTCTCAAACTGTGTCGGTATACTAGGTACACAGGGTCAAATTAAAATAGCTACCGAAACTGCGTAGACGTAATGGGTATCGGAAAAAAATAAGAAGTCATTGGTCATTATTCAAAGAAGTTTTACCTACCTACCTACCTACCTCTTCGGGAACAAGGACAAAACTGCGGGCAGTCAGGACTTCAAAAAGAAGAACGTCCTAATAATACGCGGCGTGTCTGAAGTACCGACCGCTTTTTGAACCAAGTTAAGGCTCGTGCAGACTAGCGAGACTTGTCGCTCAATGTGACACCGGTAATTGTTCTACCGTGAAGTTTTCTTAGAAATTGTTTTGTTAGGGTCGCGTCGCGAAGTGGAATTGTTTTTTTTTTGGGTCAACAACAACAAAAAAAAAACAATTCACATAGATTTTGAAACTGATATTTCAAGTAACTACAGTGTAGTTACTTGAAATATCAGTTTCAAAATCAGTTTTCTTTTTCTGTGTAAACTTCCCAGACGTGATGGCCTGATATAATGATATTATAAAGAGGTAACATTTTGTTTGTTTGTATGTAGGGAGTCATCTTCGAAACTACCAGACGGATTTGAAACATTATTTCTGCATTGATTAGCCCAATTCTTGAAGAAGGTTCGCGGACGAAGTCGCGGGCAGAAGCTAGTAACTAATAAAGACCTACTTTGAAATTACATTTAATAACATGGTCTCAAGATGTAATTGAAATTCCCTTTGAGCTTATCAATAAATTATAAACTTTTGTATTGTATTACGGTATAATTTATTTTGCAACGGTAGTTAATCTTTAGCATATTGATTATGATTTTTTGAAATTTCTTAATTGTCTGTAACTAACGTTTAGTGGCGTTAACGATTGATTAAAATGCCGATTGGGTGATTGAACGAATATTAGGCTAATGATGATGAAATGTAAAAGTTACTTTAGAGCGTGCATTCAACAACTGCAACGGCAACGTCGCAAATAGCTGTCAAAAATTTCGCTGTTTTGATTAATTTGGCAATATTATTGTATGGAAATATAAAATATCGCACTAGTTGTAGTGAACTAAAATATTGATTATGAAATGACTGTAATAATTAATATCGTAACACAGAATATTTAGTGTTAGATGTAAAAAAAGTATTTGGAAACTTTCCAAATGCCCTTTTTACACCTAAAACGTTTACAACATTAAATTCAGTGTTAAAATTGCAATTCATTATTCATATTTTCGGTCACTAATTAATGTGCTCACCGGGAGCATACGCCTGTAATGTAACGTTCGGAGTCGAGCATTAAATCAGTGAGGCAGGAGAACCGAGCATTACAGTTCGCAATGTCTGTAATATTTAATCTGAAATGTAACATTGCAGTCGAATGCTCGTCAGTCATAGGCAGTACGTAATGCTCAAAATTGAATCTGTAACATTACAAGCGAATGCTCCCGGAATACCTTTAGCAATATTTCATAACCAAAATATTGCCAAATTAATCCAAACAGGTAAATATTTGACAGCTATTTACGACGTTGCCAACTTTTAGAAATATTTGACAGCTATTTACGACGTTGCCAACTTTTAGAATGAACGCTCATAACAAAATAACTATCGTCTGTCTTATTACCATGTCCACAGTGTAACTTTTTCCTACTATGTTTCTCGACATACCAACTTTCGGCAATCACTGCAGCATTGAATTTTTTTCGTAACAATAAAAGTAAAAGTTGCTTCGAAGACTAGACCGGTGTCGTTGACCCCTACGTGAAGATTGCCGGTCAAAATTATTGTTGTTAACACAAAATGAGGCAACTCCGATGTTGTGTAGACGAATTCTTTGTCGACTGGCATATGACGTCGTTTTTCGGGTTATTAGTAGTCAATGCAGGTCAGCGGTTGCTACTGATTAAGTTTGTGAAGGCTTCAATGTTACGCCTCTTTTAGTTTGTTGGCATGAGGCAAAATGGAATTCATTGTCTTTATTTCGATTTGCAACGACATTTAGACGCGTATTACAGAACCGCACTCAAAACTTTGCAAGCATTACATAAAACTATTTTCAACCAATCAAACTTTGAAGGAGTTTTAAGTAATGCTTGAGTTTTGAGTGGATTCTGTAATACGGGCCTTAGAGCTTCAAAATAGCCCTATGACATTTTAAACATATTGCACAGCATTCGTCTGTTACGATGAAAACACCTAATATAGCGTTTATTATTGTGCAATTGCACTTCACAGTATGTTGTTGTCAGTCATCTTATTATAGGTATTAATCGGTTCACAATCTATTATATCAAGACGCTGATTTAATCTTATAAAAAGCACCGTTTTAAACACCCACAAAGGTAAATAATCTTGGGAATATTTTTGTTAGGCCAACTATCCCTAGGACCAAAGTCACGCACGTCCCACTGGGCAAAATCGAGTCAGGCCCAGACGAAGATGCCGGCATGAGCTAAGGGATTAAATATAGGGACAATCTATCAGCAATAGCAATGATGGTAAAGTCAAAATACTTAATCTAAATAAATAAATAAAATAAAACTGAATTGAATTGACATAAACTTTTCGGTAGATTCTTATTTCATTTCAATTTTAGGTAAATCCTGTAGAAAGTCGTTGTTGAAATATAAAACGATATGACAAACGATTTCTTCTTGTCTAGGCCCTCCAAACTCCTTTAGTAAGGACTAGTCCTATTAGCAGGAGTAGACAGGTGTGTATGCCTTCGCCCTGCAGTAGAATAATACGGGCTAAAAATATAATAAAAAACTCATCAAGAACGTATTTAATGTTAGAGATACCTACTTAAAATACACACACCTACATCAGTACCGTAGATCAGATCTAATGTTGTGTACGGTTCACGCTTTCTCCCATGATGAGTAGGTAGGTAAGTGGTTCTTGGAACGGTATTCACAGCAATCTCGACAAGAACGCCAAACACCAAACTATAGAACTATTAATTTAATAGCGAATAGCTTATACAGGGTGTTAAAGTAGTTGCGTGCCATAGCTTCAGGGTGAGTTCAGAGGCGGTAAAGGAACCCAGGAAAAAATAAATATCTTAAAAAAAAGTAAACGATCCCAGGAAAAAAAAAAAAAAATTGCAACATCAATCTAATTTAGTACCTACTAACGTAAAATAGCAATCGTTTAGAAGTAAAATTATTTTATTTGTTTAAATACTTTAATTACTTACTTTCATTGCGTTCGATAGTAGGTAGTAACTCTAGGAAATTATTTATTAGCATTTAAACAAAATAAAAACGTATTTTAAGCAATTTTTTAAACAATTCTAAACGATTGCTATTTAATTAGTAGGTACTACATTAGGTTCATCTTATGATAATTTTCGATTTTTTTTAAAACTTTTTTTTAAATGTATTTATTTTTTATGGGTTCCTTTATCGACTCTGAACCCTCCCTGAAGCTATGGCACGGAATTACTTTAATACCCTGTATAGAACATTATTCTGTTACTTAGTATTTACTTGGAAAAAGAATAGACAAATAGATAGTAGTATGGTCCGTTATATTTATTTTAAATTAGATTATTTAATATTTTAAAAGAGAAAAAAAAAGAAAAGAGAAAAAATAAGAAAATAAAAATAAAAAAAGAGTATTTTTAGATGGTTTGGTCATGTTGAGAGGATGAATGAAAGGCGACTAACAAAAGGTATTTACAAGGCATATGTAAGTGGAAACGCCCTAGGAGGACATGACATTGACCTTAAAGGTGATGTTCCACAGAAAGGTCAGACGCGTAGTACTCGCAACCGGAGTATGGCAAAAGCAGTATGCAATGATCGTACCATGTGACGTTCTGTAGTTTCAGCCTACTGCCATGGGAACTCACGCCGCGTTTACGTATGTAACATTTTAAATTTAAAGTAATATCAGCATTTAACCAGACCCTCAAGGTCCCACCCGTACTTGCAACCAGACAGACAAGACCACCTCGTGTAGTAATATTCTCGAAAATGTCAGTGATTGCGCAATAATGTATCAAGCTATAGATTTCCAATTTAAGCTGACCTCGCATTGTATCGAAATCCTATACAATGCGAGATCAGATTATACTGGTACAGTATAGCTTGTTATGTAGTCGTGTGTACATTATCGGCTTCTAGTAACCTGGTGCATATTGAATACCATAACAGACAAGCGAAGACCTAAACGATATTAAAATATGTGACTTGCGTTTATATCAATAAGTAGCAACCCGCCCCGGCTTCGCACGGGTAGCAGAGCAGAGCACATTATTATGTTTTTTTTTTTTTCTATCGAAGTGTCGAATCAGCCTAACTGATGTTCATCCTACTTAGAGTACTTATATTTAATGTATTTTATTTCCAATCCTACAAATACTTGAAAAGGTAAATAGAGATACTTTTATTGTTTTCATATATAGTTTACGCGGCGTACGCCAGTAAAGCTCCCAGACGGCATGAATTTTTTCGATATCTTCAACAATTTCAGATTCAGATTCAGATAACTTTATTTGCTCAATCATCGTCATATTTCAGCCAATTTACACAAAACTGTAATTAATTATACACCTAAACCGGAATCATGAATCACTCTGACTATTGTTCAAAACGATATGAAAATCCGTTTGGTAGTTTTTGAGTTCGGACGCGGATCGCGTGCAGACAGACAATAAATAATATGTAGTGATGTATTTTCGACGTATATGTATCTAGTCTATGTGTACATACAAAATTCACACATCTAGTCGTGGTCTTTCAACTTCGCGTACAAATATTTACTACGAACATACGAGGTGTGACTGTTTATATTTACTTTTACACTGCAGTAGCCGTTTTATTACCATACTCATTTAACGACGATAAGCTTGAGGAGTTTGGAATATTGTGACTTTGAGCTATTTAGCATGCTATTTCTCCACCAGCAGATATTGACCTCCATTTATTATAGCGTTAGTAAAATAACGGCAAAATAACGACAGTTATTGTGTTAGTAATATTATTGAAATACTGCACTTTAGAGTTACTTTTATTACATGTAAATGACAATTACATTGCTTTGTATTTATTGTGAAATAACGGAGTTTATTATACGTTTGTAACGAAATAACGAAGATGTGATAACCGTTATTTTTCTAATGTTAATGGAATAAATTCAAAATTCAAAAGTCATTTATTCAAACTAGGCTGAGAATCAGCACTTTTCGAACGTCAAAATTACATAAGACAGTCCCCCAAAAATGCCCACCCTTCACCACTTCCCAGTGCTTAAGCTGGGAAGAAGAAGTGGCGCAAAAAACTCCCCAGCAGCACAGTTGTCATTTCAGTTGGAAAAACTTGATTCTATATAATAGTAATGCTTTAATGCAAAAATAATTTACATTAGCACAAATTGCAATCAAGTCATAAAATAAAAACATTTTAATGAGTAGATTATAGATGAGGATGTTTCCCGAAAAGGTAAAAAAACATCCAAAGAATTTTTTTTTTTCATAGGCGAACAAGTGAAGAATACACTGACCCGAAAGGCTCAGACCAAATAAAAATGGAAGGCGAGTTTCGATTTTGTGACGTACACAATCCATTGGCATTTCCCATTCTGGCAAGCCCTGCATTTAGGTGTTCCCCAATAATTTAAGATTTAATAACCGTAACAAAAAACACTGACTGTTATAAATACCAGTGATGATTTTTCGGGTAAACCCAAGTCAACAGATAATCTTCGTTCTAAAACGGGCTAATAATATTTTTATCTAACCGCAATCATTATGCTAGCTGGTTTCTTGTGGTTGATCACGTAATGTACGCACGTGTCTGCACGTGTATTTTCTGTATGAGAAGTAAAGGATGTAAAAGGACTTTGAAATGTAGAAAGAGTCACCTGCCTAGCCTTTTCCCAACTATGTTGGGGTCGGCTCCCAACCTAACCAGATGCTGCTGAATACCAGTTTTTAACAAAGGAGCGACTGCCTATCTGACCTCTACAACTCGATTACTGGATAACACGATACTCGTTGCTGGTAAGACTGGTTGTCAGACTATTGGACTTCTGACTACTCGTAACGACTGTCGAATATCTACGAATAACAGCCCTGCAGAAGGAGTATCATTTATTTTTGTGGTTACAAAAAATCTGCCAAATATTAAATAGGTCTTTAACTAAATCATTTTTATCATTCCAGATGACATCCTCCTCCTCCGCTTCCTGACGAGTTGCCGCTTCAGTATGGAGCGAGCTAAGCGCACCATCGACTTGTTCTTCACCATCCGCGCCAATGGACCCGAGCTATTCTGCAAGCGAGACCCCTGGTCGCCTGAAATCAAGCGTGTGTTTGAAGTCACGTGAGTCACTTTTGTTTTTATTTTTATCATCATAACCATAATTTTAACCAAAAGAGAAATAAGGTCTACAACAGCCAGTTTACTCTAGGGAAGTGTTGCGTTCTTGCCCTTGGTCTTAGATTTACAACTAAGAGTACCTGCCTAACGCCCACTTGCGCGTTAATAGCTAACTCGGAGTTAACACCTAATTCAGGGTTAATCCAAATTGTCTTTGGATTAACCCTGAGTTGACTGTTAATTCCCGAGATCTACAGTTTTATAGTCACATAAGTAGGTTGTAGATATTAGATCTTTGCAAATCCTATACTAATAAATTGAAAATTTTCGTCGGTTATTAAAAAAAATATCTGCTGTTCCATACATTTTAACCGCGTAGGTATTGCACTTTTGTATGAAACAGCAGAAAAATTTTAATCCATGGTAACAGTTTTCGCGTCGATGACCCTGCCACCCTGTATACGAATACCAAATCAACAAAGTAATGGAAAAAACTCATAAAAACATCATATTAAAAAGAAGTTGCCGAAAGATGGAATCCCCAAACAAAAAAAATACTTGGATAAAAAACAGCATGGATACGGTATACGAAAGAATAGAGGACAAAGACAAGTAGACTTCGCATTCGAACACTAGCTAACAGCTTGTGTTCGAGTGCGAAGTCTACTAGTCTTTGTGTGAGAGTCTACTTATATGTATCATAAATACATGAAAACAACTAAACCGAAGATGGACCTAGAGATCCCCAAATAGGCAACACAAAAACGAGATAGACTATATCCTATCAACGTTCGACGTTTTAAGAGGATAAATAGGATATTGTACAAAACTGAACTACTTGCTACTTCTGTTGCTATGGGTTAATTTACGTATAAAGTTTCCAGAGTGAGTCAAAATGATATGATGACGCTTACAAGTTATGATTTACGTCGGATTCTCGTCGCTTTAGAAGACCGGTTTGATAAAAATACGCTCAATGAGAAAAACCTTTGCTACATGTTTATTTTTAGAATAGATAAAAATAGCACAAACACAAACAACTTTTAGTTGCAATAAAGGTGGTAATTAAGCATAAACCAAAGTTCAGAGGTGACATACGAGTCAAGAATTGCTCAATCAACAATGACACCTATGCAATGGTCATTAAAATATTTTGCCCTTTGTTTGCGTTGCTTCACTAAGCTTTTTTTTTGGTTTAGAGAAATTCCCAGACATCGTTTATTTAGTTCCTCTAATTTTATTATGGATCAAAAGACGAATTTTTACTCACACTCATTCGACACTGTTGCTGTCTCTACGGAGTTTGGATTTAGAACTCGTTTGTAGGGCGTGATGTTATGTAGGTAATGTACGCGTATTTCAAATGATGGCCACCATGTAGCTAGTCAAAGTGGTTTGTTTCAAAGATTTTTGCCAATGATTCGATGTACAAGCATTTTTAGGGTTCCGTGGTAAACAAGGAACCCTTATAGTTTCGCCATGTCCGTCTGTCTGTCCCCGGCTTAGCTCAGAGACGGTTGATACTAGAAAGCTGTAATTTGGCATGGGTATACATATTAATCATGCCGACAAAGTGGTAAACAATAAAATCAAGTAAAATATTTTTTTTAGGGTACCTCCCCTACACGTAACCTGAGAAGGCTTTTTTTTTCTCATCTACCCCATGTTGTGGGATATCGTTAGAAAGGTCGTTCAAAAATATTGTGAGTTTGTGCAAACCATTTTTGGATTCAGGGATCCGATTGCAAAATATTAAGCTTTTAACTGAATTTTTTTGTTAGAGTCAAGTGACCCCCCTCCTGCCAGCTAAATGGTTGGTTTTGGAAATCTGAAAAAATTCACAGTAGTAGTATATATAACGAAATTAAAAGGAAAACTATCACAGCTAAGTAGGCTTTACAGGTTTACGAGTAATAATCGACCAACTTAAATTTGCAGTTTGAAAAACAGATATCCCATACATTCCTTATGGGTGAACATGTTTTTCAACTACAATGTTAAGTTTGTATTGGGATAAATTCATCCCAACTACGGAACCCTTCATTGTGCGTGGACCGACACGCACTTGGCCGGTTTTTTTATGATCACACCAACAATCTCTTCATTACAGGGACATGCTGCCTCTCCCATACAAAACAAAAGAGAACTACAAAGTCTTCCTCTACCGTCTCAACAACCCTGACCTGGACCTGTTCAACTTCGTGGATGCAGTGAAGACTTTCTTCATGTTGGCCGACACCAGGCTGACCGAAGACCATGAGATTCCTTCTGGGGAGATCCCGATCTTTGATGCAGCTAATGTGTCTCTTAAGTTCATTGGGAAGGTTAACCTGTCTGCACTCAGGAAATATATGATGTACACACAGGTATGTTCTTTGGGTATAAAGTAATTTAAAATGTTGCATATAGTTACGTTTATAATAGCTTTGAAAAAACTTTCTTCATTGAAGCTACAAAAGTTAGGAAGTTATAACTAATATCATAAATGCGAAAGTGAGTTTGTTTGTTTGTTAAGCTATCACGCTAAAACGGCAGAATGGATTGGGATAAAATTTGGCACATCGGTAGACCATGACATAGGATACTTTTTATCGCTATATTCTCAAGGGATCGAGACTTATGCGGGTGAAACCGCGGGGCGCAGCTAGAACGAAATAAGTGAAAAAAAGAAATTTAAATTCCACGACACATGCTGGAAATCGTATTAATAATAATAAATAAAATGAATAAAAATGCATTAAAGGAATATAATAATTAAATATAAAAGTAATAATGTCCTAGAACCAAAAATCCGAAGACATATATGACATCTACCAACTCGCACTGGGCCCGCGAGGTGGATTACGGCCCACTCCCTCTCAGCGAGAGGATGCCTGTGTCCCAGCAGTGGGAACATTATAGGCTGATTATGCTATCCATAAAATAATGCTTATAATATTGTTGCAAGACATCAAGGTCATTTTATTTTGTAAACGCTAAAGTCTCGGAGCTTTCGAAACATTAAACTTACGATCACAGTTATAAGTAATTTCTTCTTTCGTAAACTTACGGTTGCAATAAGCCAGTTTATTTTAAGGTGTGACCTTCAAGGGTATTGTGCAATCCCATCTCACTGAGCAGCTGGAGTTTTGTCAAATGCGGAACCTATTGTGTTTTTTTTTATGTCCCTTGACCTTTTTGGTCGTTGACCTTGTATCATCTTCATTATCGGCTTCAGAAGCAAAATTGACCCAATTTTGGGGTATTCGGCCTCTTAGATACGGGCTTAAGGAATTTGGAAATAAAACAACATATCAATTGCTTTAGCATCTGTGGATACTCTAAAAGTGCAACTATGATAACCGATCTAGTCGTTTGAATTCCAACCAATATCCACACTTGCCAAACTATTCAGGTGCAGAAATCATTTAGTAGTTTTAAACTTCTTCTCAAAGTAATTTTCAAAACAACTACACATTAAATCCTTTACACAAAGCTCATGAGCAGTAGATATCATGTCCATTAAACGCGAATTACTCGGTACTTATCCACTAATTGCGATCTTTGATCTTAATACCTATTGCTGTACCTGAACGTGACCCTAAGTGGAACGAAGTCAGTTATTATACGATTAAATCGTTGACTGATATAGATGGAAGGAAAATTATACATCTAAACCTAAAGATTTCAGCTCAGCTAGTAACATTAGTTAATCTTGATTGTTCACATGATTCTTCTGTAAGACTTCCAATCCTTATTTTTGCACTTTATTGACGTTAAAGCAAACTTAAGCTACAATATTGGCGCTGATATCTTGGTAGACGGCAAAATAGGGACTTGTCACGATATTTACCAGATAAGGGATCACTATGAATAATGGGACAAACCGACAGATTCATGTTAAATTTTCAATATTAAAAATTATTAAAACTGTATCATTGTAAATTCCAGGAGGCCATGCCAATCCGACTAAAGCAAGTGCACGTCATTAATGCTCCATCATACATCGGCAAGATCTTCGCAGTCTGCAAGCCGTTCCTGAAGACAGAAGTCTCGAAACTGGTCAGTATTTACCATAGACTTAATCGTTCTTGATTTGAAGCAGTTACCTTATCAACACCCTAACCTACCTGATAGCAGTCGGCTTAGAGATAGGAATTCATCAAGCAAAGAAGATTGATTACACAATTCTTGGTTCTCTTCATGATCGTGAAGATTATCGTTGAGTTTACTAAGCGAGTATTTTTGATTCCACTACGATTCTTAATGGAAAACAAAAGGAACAACGGAAAGTACGGAAAACATTTAAAAATACAGAGTAATTAATTACTACCTTTGTTAGGTTTCTAACTTGTGGCTAAGTAATAACAGCTGCACGGGTCGATCCATCAGGTTAAGCTATGCTTGCCCGGGGTTGGTCCGTGGATGACTGACCATCTTTACATACCGAGACTCCTCCGTGCCTCGGAGAGCACGTAAGTTGGTCCCGGCTGTCATTCGTGGATCTTTGACAGTCGTTATGGGTCGTCAGAAGCCCGAAAGTTTGACAACCAGTCTTACCAAAGGGTATCGTATTATCCAGTTACTGGGTTGTGCAGGTCAGATAGTCGCTCAGTCGCTCTATGTAAAATACTGGTATTCATCTGCATCTAGTTAGACTGGAAGCCGACCCCAACATAGTTGGGAAAAGGCTAGGCAGATTGATTGTTAGGTTTCTAGCTCACTGTAATTCAACATGGGGGAGTGATTGTTGACTAGCTGATTGTATAGTCAGGTGCAATTGTGTTGAATTACTTGAGTACGCATTCACTTTCGTAGAAATTATGAAATAGCCCAGAATATAGGTTCAAAGAAAATCCTCAGTATCTTTTTTCAGACCTAATTTAATAGCAAAGAGTTTAATGTCGCATCTCACTTTGCACCACTATTTGTAAACATATCTATCCCTTTACCCATTTCAGATAAAGTTCCATGAGCCCAATACTGACACGTTGTATAAGGACATTCCACAAGAGATCCTACCGTCCGAGTTTGGCGGCAAAGCTGGTTCGATTGAAACGATCAAGAGGGAGTGGATAAAAAAGATGGAGGCCAAGAGGTAAATATAAGACTTCTACTGAAACAATTTCATAATTTTCATACTTATTGCTAGGGAATACCAGTTTAAGTTACAATAAATCTTAAGTTCCTGTGGTGTGCGTTGTAAAATTCATAAAAAAAAATTAAAAAAAAAATAATGAGTACTTTTTACGTACATCATATACTTAACTTACACATCTTACCTAATTTTCCTGTTTACAATAAAATTTCTGTTCATCTACGACATCTACAACATCATCTACGACATCTACAACATCAAGTGGACATAGGTCAGAGTTAATGGACATAAGTCAGAGTTACTGTCAAATTTCAATTGCTTGACTAATCTGGCATATTATGTGTTACAGGGATTGGTTCTTAACAAATGACAAGCGGTGGGCAGTGGACGAGTCTCTGAGACCTTCAGGAAACCGTGACGACAGGGTGGACAAAGTCAAGGAGCTGCCTGGCTCGTTCAGATCACTGGCTTTAGATTGATGATATACTCGTAGTTGTTTAAGTACCGATAGCATTATGTTTGTAATGCGACCTCAGTGGAATATTAATAAATTTAGGTGTTTTTACAAAGTAAGTAAGGATTTAATTTAAGTATGAACTAAATTCTTATTCTGTTATACATAATTTTTTATTTAAATTTTATATGATGCGGCTCAATGTATTTACTTGATGGGTATTGTACGTACTTTATTGATATTTTTATTACTAACTATGAAGTAGGTAGTTAACAATTATATTTAATAATACCTAATATAGGGATTCACCGAAAGAATAGAATGCAAATAGGTACCTAGTTTGGTAAAGTGCACATTTTTTGTCTTAACTTTAAAAAATTGGGAAGACTGCTCCAATTATATCGAAATTTAACCCTAGGTGATACACATTTTGTTTTATTTGTTTTAAATGAAGATAAACTAAAGACACACACAGACAGACTGAGACCACACAGAGTAAGATTTGGACATACCTAAAGCTTTGAAGAAAGTTTAATAAATAAAATAATTCATCATTTTAGAAGTTATTTAAGGAAAAATATAGTTAAAATACCTCTTAATACGGTATTTTTACCTATTTTAATGTGATAATTTTTGAGTTATTATATTTTTATTTTGAAATAAGACTGTGATTTTTTTATTGTATTTATTACTTCCCATTAGGTATTTGCTGAAAAAATAATTTAATAATTACCTATATTGTAGTTCCGTTTGAAAGTAGACTCTTTTTCTATCGACGAAATTACATTTAAAATTTATAAACATTGCCCTCTTTATGAAACCCATAATAGGCATGTTGCGTGCTGCATTAATGTTTAAGTAGGTTTCGAGGTACCTTGAGTTTGGCAGATGATTCTTCACCTACACTGAGAATAAGTTTTCTCGAGTCGAGGACGTTTTGAAATTATGATTATTGATGAAATCATTTTTTCTAACTATTATATGATATGATCACTAATGTTTGGCCACATCATGAAGTAGTCGTGTGTGTAACTATTCATATCGTTAAACGTTGTGTATTCAATGATCTGGCCAGACCGCATCATTACCAGTGGTCGATATTCATTTCATAAAATGATCAATGTTAAGATCTGGCCACGACATATTGATATATTAGATTGCAACCAATTCCTCTTGCAGTTCATGTTACCTATCAGAAAAGTCAGTATAAGTTGTAAACCAATTGATATCATCCATATTCTGGAATGCAAGATTTTGTATATAGTCAGAATGAAGGGAACCGAGCTTGGTTGGTATCAAAACAGTTTTTTTACAAATAATTTTATTTTTAACTTTAATTATTCCATCTTCATTTTGATGAAGATCAATGAAAATAAAAATAACTACTAAATAAAGGATTCATAAAATTATACTTGCTAAGAAACAGGCCAGTCTAACTAGCTTAAAAAACCTCTAACAACTAAAATTAATTATTTCCAGATCAAGAACCTAAAATTAGTCCTAATATTATTAAAAGTATTTAAATATCACAATAATTATCTAGTCTATAGCGAGAGTTCTAAAAGAACCGCTCATGGTAGTGTCCACTGCTCCATTTTTTACTTTCTTGCTGACATCTGCCTTCCATAGATCGTCGTTTAGGTAGAATTTCCTGAAAATAGATAAAGTAAGTATAAATGTGGCGAAATGTGGGTATACTATACTGCCCTGCTAAGCCGAAAGGCGGTATCTCAATCGGAGTAAGTTTTGAGAAAATTTACTTTTGGTAAATTGTAATTTAAGGAAACATAAGGATATAAAGAACTTCTGAGTGGTTTTTTTAAATGTTTTAAGTTAGATAGCGGTATGTGGCTTATACCATTAGATGCGAAATTATTATAGATATTGAATGGTATAAAAAAACCTAAAAGGGCGTATCTCAGAGATACCGCCTTTCGGCTTAGCAGGGCAGTATAGGTACACCTCTGCCTAACTCTTCGCAGATTACAGGCGTGATGTTTTGTTAAATAGTCATCAGCTGTCAATAAAGTTAATGCCTAGTATCAGGTGGAATGAATCAGCTCAAAATGAATAGATCAGCTGTACCCTCGAGTCGTGACATAAGGGAGCCTACCACCACCTCAAAAGCAGTATTATTTCATCTTACTTCAGTGGGGGAAAGAGATGGAGCTATACGTCCGTTATAGAGCTTCATCTCTTTCCCACACAAAAGTAATATTAAAATAATACTGCTTACTTAATTTTGCTTACTTTTTGTACGGATCATGCTACTTATTCTGTATTTTGAGACATTACCTTTCTGAACTCAGTATTGGGATTGGTTCGATATATACTCGTAGCTTAAATGTTCATTAGTTGTAAATATATATATATACATATATATTTGTACACGTTCTCAAAAACGGCTCTAACTATTTCAATAAAAGTTGAAATATAGGGGAGTAAAGGGGCGAAAAATCGATCTAGCTAGGTCTCATATCTGGGAAAATTCGTTTTCTCCGTATTTTCACAAAAAAATGTTTTTTATTTAAGCAGAGCTCGGTCGCCCAATGTTAGAACAAAATTGCTACCCAAGGCAGCATGGAATTACTTAGTAGCTACTATCATGGCAGTATGGAATTAGTATGTACCATCAAAGAAGTTCATATCTAACCAGTTTCAAAACAAAATCCCGTGAACACGATGACCACATCTGTTACCGGCCCGGTGCTATGACCGCTGAGCGCTGCAAGCAATAATAGTCCTTACGGTGGTTAGATATGAACTTCTTCGATGGTACTTTGTATAGAGTATGAACTATCCTATACTATTAAATGAGCATTTTCTATTTTCACCAGAGAAGAGCACGGTCGACCAGGTACTTATTGAATTTATCCGAGGACCTCAGAAACCGGGCATCAGCCACACAGTAAGAAATACTAGAGAATATCCTAGGTGTTGTGAGTCCCCCAATAACTAGGAATTGCTTGGATCATGATCATCAAACAACTGCTGGACATAGGTCTCTCCAATCGCACGCCGTTGGTTATAATAAAACTGTTAACTTGCTTTCTTCTTTACTAAATGAACATCAAAAGTTTAAGAACCATACCTGTTATGATTGATTTCTTTGATCCAAGTTTTGCATTGTTCAGCCATGCTCTCTGCATCACCGTCGTATTCCGAAGGCAGGTACTTCTTGTCTATAAACTTGTGTAACGCCATGTGATCGGTGTGGAAATGAATCTGAAATAGATCGACCTTAATTGAGTAGGTTACTTAAGAGGCTGTCTAAATGTGATGTTAATTTGCAATAATATTCTGGAACAGTCACGCATACTATCAAAATGGAACTTAATTGGATCTTTTTCTTTCTATGTACAAGACAGTCACGAATTTTAACGTTTTCGCTCGATACTTTTTTAGGGGTATGAGGAACAGGGTGTAAAGTTCACTCATCCACCATAGAAAAGGGAGGATCCTCCGACCAGACGGGTGTCCAGAAACTGAAGAGGGAAACTGCCCAGAGGTTGAAGTCGGGAGCTTGTTTATATGTCCATCGCGCGGTAAACTCTAACTGCGCGATGCAGGATATGTGTGACGTCAGGATTTTGTGTGACGTCAGGTCTTTGATGCGTAATTCGCATGTGGAGATGCTGCCACACATTTTTTTTTTCGAAAATCAAGTCATTTTTCAAAGATTATTTAAATAAAATCAAGATTACTCGGCTTTTATGTCTAAAATTAGTATTCACAGTAAGAAAATTTAGTTTATTATCCAGCCACAAGATATTTTTGCTCTAGATCAATCATTACTTTAGTTATAAACGAAATAAGAATTGACACATACGACATGCTTGAACACGATCATAGAGCGCACGCGATATTCAACTTTATTACTGATGCGTTAGCGTTTAGCACATATCGGAGTGGCAGGGTGCAGGGGGGCGGAGCTTGCGTGGAAATTGTGTTTAAAGTGCCTGGTCTAGCTTATAATAATTTAGTTTTCTTGTAAGGCAAATAGTTTAATATTGTTGCAGCTCCGCTGCTCTCATCTCTACCGCAGCGACACGCAGCCTTACGTATAATTAATCTGGGTGAATTATTTCCTAACAGACTTGCTAAAGGTATTAAAAGGTTTTCAAGGTCATCACCTCTCCAGCCTATTCCCAAATATGCCGGCGTCGGTTTCCAGTTTAACCGAATGCAGCTAAATCGGTACCAATAATTTACATAGTGCGACTGGATAAGTCCAATACCTACCCAGGAATATTATAAAATTACTACTAATACTTACAATGTCCCGAGTCGCCTGTGGCAATGCCCCCTTGACCAAGCCATACATATACTCATAGTAAGACGGGCAGTTGATCACGTGGATATGTGACAAACGAACCGGCATGGCCTCCTGAAAATCAATACATTTTAGTGGTTACTTGCAAGATAGTTAATTGCATCCTAGAAAATATTGTCAGGGTGTCTTAACTCTAGGTGTAGCTAGAACAAGATCACGGTAACCATGCGTAGACCAAGCACACCTTATGGTCGATTCCAATAATTTACGGACCGTTATCGGTTAAAATGAAGACTCTTATAACTTTACCAATAATGAAGCAAAGACCTCATAGCTTTGCATAGTAGGAACCCACACGGAAGTAGCTATCGCAGGTAAAATAGCTTACGAATCTATTTATATGCCCAGTTTGGCAATAAAAAATGATACCTTTGGTATGTAAAACGATTCGTTGGCGTTTATAGGAACCGAGCATTAGTGTATATTGCAGGTTTGGGTTATTACCTAATGCGTGATTACACGCTTGTTTTTCCTCCAGATATCAAGTAAATTGCAGGCTTTGTCTCCTCAAAATTGTCGTGTGACCAAAGACTTTTCCAAACGCTGGACAATTGTCATTTGTTTGTACTGAGCTTTGTGTGTAGACATACTTACCTACATATTTACTGTCTTTAATGATTTCATTGCTCGTGTCTTATGTAATATTTGTTGCCAAACATTATCTGCATTGAGTTATTTGCAAATCATAATCAAAAAACTATATGTACAATAATAATGGCAATTTTAAGATTTTTCATAGCAATTTTCCGAATCCCGAAACCAAATTATTATTACCATAAAAGGAGTGTTAAGAAAGAACTAACTCACCAATAAGAAGATGGCAAACTTCTGGAAGAAAAATATATTTGCTTTTGCGATCATCATGAGCGTGTAAACTCCTATATCCAAGATGACGATATGGTTCTCAGGAAGCACATCCTTTTCCAGCCTGAGCCAATGATCAGCTTGCAACATGAAGGATTTCAGGATGTCGTAGAAATCAAACTTCTCCGTGTCATTGAGACGGTGGATCAGGAGCTCGTTGACCCCGGCGTCGTATGTTGCGACATTTCTGAAAAGTTATTTAATGAAAGAGGTAAGTAGGTACCTAAGAAAAAGTAGAAATCACTTGGTATAACTATGTAACGTCTGACATTTCCCATAGTTATCAAGACCAGGCACCAGAGGATTGATAAGGATTGAGTGACGAGAATGGATAAAGCAAGAAATTTGTAAGTATATGAGAGGAAGTTTGAAAGTGGTGCCCGTGATAGTGAAGTTGAAAGGGAATCGTTTGCTTAGGTATGGGCATGTGATTAGGAGGAATGAAATGCATCAACAGTTATATTCATTACTCTTTTATAGTCACATATAAAAGAGTAATGAATATAAATGTTGATGGATGAAGAGGGAGAGGAAGAGCAATGAAAATATTTGTGTGAAGGTTGGACTGGAAGAAATAGGTGTGAATTTGGCGTGACTGTTGACAGTTGATAAAGAAAGAGATTATAAAAGTTTTTCGCTAACTCCAAATAAAACTTCGGCCAAACCAGCGCGGGGTCACAACGCGGGACGTTGTACCCGAAGCGAGAGCGTCAACAACGCGAAACTAAACGTGCACATCTGCGCGACTACAGCGTGAACCGAACAATGATTCCGAGGCGAGCCGGGGATGCACGAAGTTATTCGAAGTGCCACTCTACACTCTCGTCCTCACCCAACTTCGATCAACTTCATGGGGACGAGTGCGCCCCGCTCTGACGACGCGGTGTTAGCGTTACTGTCGCGTAGGTGTGCTAGGAGCCATTTATAAACACGGCCAACGTCCGCCGCGTGACTGACGCTCCCGCTTCGCAGTCGCTTTTGGGCAGGAAGAGAAGATAAGAGAGCTCATAATCGTTCACTTACGTGATCTCAAACGCTGTTTTCAATCTAGCTGACTGAGGGTCTCTGTTTGTGAATATTTCGCTCATGTTAGCCCGGCTGGTACAAAAGTCTTCGATGCATCTCTTAGTCCGCTCCAGACTGCAGTGGCAGCTGAAGAGGAACTTCTTTATGAGGATGTCCTCTGAAACAATTTATAATATTTTTTTTATAAAATTTTATATCATAACTAGCTAGCGGTGTGTTATTGGGTTTTTCCATCTGAAATTTCCCGGAGTCTGGATTTGGGCCCGGTTGATGGCAATAGGGTCGCCACTTATTGCATGGGACTTAAACATAACTGGCGAAACGTGGGTGTACTATAGGTGTACCTCTGCCTACCCTACGGAATAGAGAATACAGGCGTGATATTATGTTATAATCTATTCTAACATTTTACTTACATAACATCACACTAGTATTTATTCCCCGGAGGGATGGGTAGACAGAGGTACACCTCTATAATAGGTAGAAGGAAAATGTTTAATCCTAAAAAATATACCAAGTGGTTTTACTAAATAGAAAAAAAACAGAATTAAACATTTTTTTTGATCCAACAATTATTTTTGTTTTCTTAATTTTCGTTACGGGCTACAAAATTAAAAAAACATTTTATTCAAGTCTTAAATATAGGGTCCCATTAAAATAGATGGACAAACTTTTAGAAATCATTCAGACTTCCAAAATAAGGACAATGGTAATAGAAAAATTAGAAAAACGCATTAGAAAAACAAAACTAAACAAAATCAAACAAAATTAAACTTACAAGAAAAATAAATCAGCTAGCGAAAATACACAAAAAAATTTGGTTACCCAATGCCATTTATTATTTTAGGTCAAAATAAAATCACTTTAATCAGTGTTTTTTTTTGCTTGGATATATCTTTGCTCAGATGTACTGAATAATGTATTAAAATTTCTTCCATCTATTTTAATGGGACCTTATATATGAGGTTTATCAAAATTTTCCTGTAAACTGTTTTACTTAAATTATGTTCACAAAAAAAAATGTTTTTTTTTACCTTGATGCGGTCCAGGAAAATGTTATTGTTTTTTATTATTATTTGAAGAGCTAAGTTTAAAAACACGAATCAAGAAAAAAACTTGCTGTTAACATCCAGTGCAGGGTCCGAACCTAATTTCCCCGGACCATAGTCAAGTGTGCTGCATTTTCACAAACCTTTATTTTCTTACTTATGTGATTTTATTAATAGTAATGTTGGTCATATTAAACCTTTCAATTATAACAGCATAATAAATATTCATTGTTTTATTTTCATCCAACTTGTATGATTATTATTTCCTTGGTCTTGCAAAAAAAATATCAAAGTGGTAGTCAGATCTTAAAGTTCATTTGGACTTAAAAACCGGCTTTATCTTTTGCAAAAGATCTTTATGCGACGTAAACCTATATTTTTTACATTTAGGTAAATGTAAAACCCAAAATGAAATGAGGAAAATAACACACGTACCTAAATAGTTAAAAGTAAAACCATTGTTCTGTAATCTGATATAGCTAAGCAGTTTTTGTTACATATATGCGATACAAAAAACATGGTAGGTGCGTAATATTAATTAAAAGGTCATGATCGTAAAATCATTCGTCACTTTATCATCGTGGCTTTAACTTTTGTAACTGTACTGTGACCTCCGCAATGTAATTGTACTGAAACGACCGCATCAGAAGGGGTAAAAGGTACTACAAGAACATGGGAAGAAGCAATAACCACGAACTCCTCCGTGCTAGCAGACCTCTGTGGCGGCTGTCACTATGTGGCAGCCTGATGACAGGGACTTGCCAAGAGGCCCCGTTATGGGCATGTATTGTTGTAAATGTGTGGGAAATATAAAGCTTGACCCTCAAAGGAAGCACTTTCCCACTCCGACCACAATATTATATTACATTTATTTATTAAAACTTTATGCATATGTAAAAAAATACTGTACAAAGGCGGACTTAATGCCTGGGGCATCTTCTACCAGTCAACCTTAGGATGATGCAGAGACAAAACATAATTGATAGATAACTCGAAAAATAATAAATACTAATATATACATACATACATATAAACAAAATAAACTTAGTCAGGAGAATAACGATAGGTAGAGAAGAAAACGAATCCAGCAAATCAGTGCTGGGATGATTCTGCCAACTTCTTAAGTATATGTTCACGTGCCTTCACTATAAAAGATAATTGACTGGTTGCCGTCCAGATGTTAAGAGGGAGCGCGTATATTCTCGATATTCCCACCACCAGGAGGCCAATTCTCGCGTTTTCACTCGTTCAAGTCGCATTCGTATTGCCGCTCGACTTCCTATGTCGCTTATAAAATGGTGACATTATCCAGATTCCGGCCAAGTGCATGCCGGGCCACGCACAACGAAGGGTTCCGTAGTTGGGATGAATTTATCCCAAGAACAAACTTAACATTGTAGTTGAAAAACATGTTTAGTATGGGAATACATTCCAACTGCAAATGTAAGCTTGTATGCACAGTATTGAGTGATTTACCATGTTTTTTTAAGACCATAGACTTATACGTTTTCCTGTAATCTATGAGTAAAGAACCATTCTCTGTATATTTTTCATAATTTTAGGCCTTGTAGTTTCGGAGATAAGGGGGGCATATTATGGGCAATTTTCATCTATATTCTTATTTTTTTTAAGTTTATATAAAAGAATATTGAGATCTTCACAACAAGCCCTTTCATTTGATCTGTCACACGATATAGTTTACAAAACTTTATTTTTTTTCCAATTTGCCCCCGAAAAGTTACCCCCATATTCAAATTTCATTTATTTACGCTACACGTCCGTGTTTGGGTAACAAAAATTCATATGTGTACCAAATTTCAATTAAATTGGTATATTAGATTCGGAGCAAATCGGCTGTGTCAGACGGACAGACAGACACACGAGTGATCCTATAATAGTTCCGTTTTTACCTTTTGAGGTACGGAACCCTAAAAATGTTGTCATTATACGTCGCGTGAAGTGATCCATTCCACAAAATGATGCTACTTTTTAAACGATACCGTAGATGTACTTCTTATAGTTTATTAAAAATGACTTTTAAGCGTATATCTATAAGGTTTTGAGCAACATTTTATACGTATGTATTTCATAAACATTTATGAATACCATCATCATTATTGATTTCGGTACTCCATTTTTATTTTATTATTAACATTAAAATAAGTTCTCTTACAACGGAATGCATGGCTGATGCTTAATGTGTCATGTCATTTGTCACGTCAAATTATTAAGGTCATAATTTCTGTTTATTTACATTGATTATCTCTACATAAATTAAGTAATTCAATAAAAACAGGATGCCTGACAATGATATTATAAGTGAACTGATGACTACCACAATAAGATCAAGACTTATCAAGATGGAGAAAAATAAGAAGAAGAGGATGTGTGGTTGTCGTAACAAGTGTGGTACTGCAACAACTAGACCGTACTGCTGCTCCATCAACGCTGCTGTACCTACGTGTCCCGATTATAATACTTTATAAAGGCCCAAAAGATAGTTGGGAAATCCTAGCGAAAACAAATTTCACGTCGTCACAACACGAATTCAAATTTATTTGTGGTCAAAGTACCGCACAAACATCTTTCGAAATTGATGAATAATTTAGTCGAGAAGGGACATGGTCCAGCGTTTCCTAAGCTGACGGACAGCGTGCGATACAGGACGCTGATTATTCGTGTAAACTTGTGATAATTATAATGTATTGTTTACGTATAACAAAAAATTTTTTTTTACATGTCAAGGGGGCCAGAGCCAAATAAATTAGGGCTGAGTAAGTAGCAGATGACCCCACCTATCCACCATTTTCGTATGTTCAACGTTCTGCCAAACACCCTGTATAAGTTTGCATTGAAAAAAAAAATATAAAAACATTAGAAATCTATATTGTTTGAAATACTTTTGAAATACACTCTGTACTGTTGGTGGTACAATAATAATAGGTGCGTAGGTATATCATTTAATTCTAGTGACAAAATAACCTTTACATAAATACCTTACAGACTCTGAAAATTCTGTATGCACCCAATTATAAACCACAAAAGCATATTATTATCACACCACACATGGAAATTTAGTTTTGGTCATTCTTTTCTGATACATCTATACACATCTCCAGCCGCCCAAAATTCTGGGCAGCGCGTGAACCTAGAGGATTTCAGAATTAAAATCTCGTTCGACTGCATCGTCCTTCCTTCGGCACTGATTAGACCTTAGCTCGTTTTCTATCGATGTCTGTGGATCCAACCGGGAAATGTACAGGAGCAAGGTGGGGCACTGCGGCTCGAAAATCCTCGCTTCCAGGAGCAGTACCGCGTTTGTTGTGGCTGCGTCACGATCAAACCTACTTGCCCTCAACCAGAGTAAAACCCTCCGAGTCCATTTGACTGGTTAAGGAGTCGACAATCTTGAAAAATTATTTCAAAGTGAAACTAATGTTTCGAGCACTATTATATACGTACCTCATCAACATTTATCAAAAAAATATTTATTATTGATTGCGTAACTCAATTTTTATTTAATTACTGGCTTCTGCTCCCGCCTTTGTCCGCGTAAAATTGCTTGTGTTAACATAAAATACTCGCATATCCTATAGCTGTGCCTCCCGTTACTTCGTTTTCGCTTAGCCTTCTTTCTGACTTTTTCTTTTTGCTTGGCTCCGAAGGGTCGAAGCGTGATGTTAATGATCCTCAAGTATTAGACTATCAAATGCAAAAAGCATATTCTCAAATCAGACGGGTAGTTTCAGAGATTAGCGCCTTCAAACAAAAAAAGAAACAAACTCTTCAGCTTTATTAATAGTATAGAAAGATATAGATGAATATTTAAATAAACTCTCCTTTGTATTTGGTACAACGGAATGCATGGCTGATGCTGATTTGTCAATGTCAACGATTTTAGTCACGTCATAATAAAGTAATCAAATAAAAACAGAATTTCTGCTAATGATTAAACTGAGTAAACTGATGAATAACGAAATAACATCAAGGTTTATCAAGATGGAGAAGAGGCAACGTGATTGTCGTAAAGACCGGACTGATTCACGGGCTCTCAGAATGCTCTCATAATGGCTCCTGCGTCCTACCGTTCCAACGACGCAGCTGTATCTACGTGTTACGGCTACATTAATCTACAAAGTCTGAATATATTGTTAATCCTTGCAAAAACCAATTTCCTCCCTGATGGTCAAGCGGTAGAGTCACAACACGAATTTAATTTTTTTGGGGTGAAAGTCCTGGACAACGTCTGTCGAGATTCATGAAGACTTTGAGCAAGAGGTGTAATGATCCGGCGATTCCTAAGCTGGCTACTAAACAGTGCGCCACATATGACGCCGACTTATCGTGGAAACTAGTGATTTTTATATTGTTTAAGCATAGTATTTTTGTTAGTTTGGGTTCATATTGAAAAACAATTATACATATTTGAAATCTTTATTGTTTGAAATGCTTTTGAAATTCTACATCATGTTTTTGGAGCTGTGGTAATAAAATCATAATAGCTATATTATAATTCGAGTGACAAAAGAGCCTTTACATAAATATATCACAGACTAATTAGACTTGGGTTTATACCACAACAACATAATTATTATCACACAATACTTAGGTTTGGTCATAGTTCCCTGTAACATCTTCATGCAACTCCTGGCTGGCAAAATTATGGGCTATGGACGATAGCCTGTTGCAGCGCGGGAACCTCAAGGATGGAGGACTTAAAATTTGTAGTACAGCTCGACTTCATCCACGACAGCTTCAGCAAAGCCCTTGCTGCTGCACTGATAAGACCTTGGCTCCTTCTCTCTCAATGTTTGTGGGTAACACCGGGAAACATGCATGAGAATGGTGAGCACTGTAGCTCAAAAATCCTCGCTTGCAGGAGTTGTGGTACGGTGTTTATTGTGGCTGCCCCGCGATCGCCTTCTCTTGCCGTCAACCAGAATAAAGCCGTCTTCGTCCATTTGACTGTTTTTAGAAGCCTTCCGCTTCTATCTCTCAGATGTGTGTCTTATTAATCGATGCCGCACAAGATCCACTGCTTGACAACTTTGACGAAGGCGTGAAGCTTTCTTCGTGTGTTTTTCCTTGGTGTGGCGATCGCAGCGTTTCTGAGATGTTTATGAACTCGTGTAACACATTTTGTAAAAAAAACATTTATTATTTTCTTCAGCATTGACTAATCATGAATGACACAAAAACTGTTTGACGTTGGTACGAAGGTCGACATGACGTCATGAACGTGTCGACTGGTCCCGACTACTCTTTGCATGTCGCATGTAAATTAAGGCATGTCGCGTGCTTTCCTGCGAGAAATCGTCGAATCGACATGGCGAGAATAGCTCTAAGCGATTTTCACGAGCGAAAACATGATTTTCACGAGGGAAAAGTACGAATCGAGCGACAATAACGAGTGTGAGATGCGCGAGAATTGCCTTCCGATCGAGATTTATGCAGGTGGAATCGCAGGGCGCCGCTAGTTAAAAGATATATTCATTTTAAAAAAATTATCTGTTTTAATCAAGTTTTTTAACTACCTTTTAATTTATATGGGTGGAATCCTTAATGTATGTTAATTAAGAAGCCATAAATTCTGGTTGCTTATACGTATCTACCTAATTAATTACCCTGAGAACATTGCTCATAAAAAAAAAAAAAAACAACTCTATATGGTACCTAATAGACTGTAATTATTATATTCTTTTTGGTCTGTTGTTTTTTCACATTAATCTATATTCTATACTAATACCTGTAGGTATAATAAAGCTGAAGAGTTCGTTTATTTTTTTGTTTGAACGCTCTGATCTCAGGAACTCCCAGCCGGTTTTTTTTTTTGCATTCGATAGCCTTATTCTTTAGGTTCAGAGACATCATGCTACGACCCTGAGAAGCCAAGAAAAAAGAAAAAAGTCTGAAAGACCGCTAAGCGAAAACGAAGTCACACTGCGGGCGGGCGACGCGATGCAATGTAGTGGGTCGGGGCCCACGAAGTTTTATAAAAATGCGGCTGTATATATGTATCATACGACTCCCACGCAAACTAAACAAGCTAGTTCAAAATCCTATACAAAAGTATAAATAAAAAATATATATTTGTAACACGTTCTCGAAAACGGTTTAAGGGGGCGAAAAATCGATCTAGTTAGGTCTCATAACTGGGAAAATTTGTTTCCCAGTTCTAAGTTTGTAGCCTACTCCAGAGCGGCAAATTTATTTGACGCGAACTGTAGACGGTAGGCGTAGCGTTGGAAGGCCTCCCACAAGGTGGATAGATGACCGTGAAGACCGGAATCCGCTGGATGGGAGAAGCACAGAACCGGTCGAAGTGGCGATGGAAGTGGCCTATGCCCAGCAGTGGAAGTCTTTCGGCTGAAATTATATAGAGCTTTTAAGGTACAAAGGATCGATTTCTTGGGGAGGCTTATGTCCCAACATTAGGTACTTCATCTTTATTTCACTCATTTTGGTAATGACTTAAAAGATAATATAAATCAATTTTAGCATCGCTTGATTTGAGTACCTACCTACCAATCTACCCTATGTATTCGCAGTAGAGGAGCTCGTGGTTAAGCAATAACAGCCGCACGGGTCGATACATCAGGTTAAGCGCAGCTTACGCTTGCCAATGTTAGTCCGTGGATGGGTAACCATATTAAAACATACCGAGACTCCTTCGTGTCTCGGAAAGCACGTTAAGCCGTTGGTCCCGGCTGACATTTGTGGATCTTTGACAGTCGTTACGGGTCATCAGAAGCCCGAAAGTCTGACAACCAGTCTTAGCAAGGGGTATCGTATTACCCAGGTACTGGGTTGTGGAGGTCAGACAGGCAGTCGCTTCATGTACAATACTGGTATTCAGCTGCATCCGGTTACACTGGAAGCCGACCCCAACATAGCTGGGAAAAAGCTAGGCAGATCTAATCTAGGTATCCGCAGTAGAACGTTTAAACTGTTTAAACATTAACAATTCTGATCACAGAGAAAACCTCAAACTGACGTTGTGTTGTGATTGTGATTCGTCATTAATTAATGCAACAGCACGCACTTGAAACATTATCCTGTTAGGTACTCAGGTCAATCAAGCTGGCAAGTAGTTAGTTGTCATAATTTAGTGCACCTACCTGTGGATATATTACGTACCATATTGATGTTGTCCGCGCGAGACGAAGACATTAAAATAAAAAATACACGTTTTTATACAAAATTACACCTACATAAAAACCACCACATTGCTTCTTTTTCAACGTTTTAAACCACTGATTCCTTCTTGTAAAATTTAAGTAGGTTCATACATAACATTAGGCCTCTAAAACCCATGTAAATATTTATTTCTTTAATCCTTTGTAATTGGACCTGCAGTGCTATTCTGTAACCATCTCAACGTGAAAACTTAGGTGAAGTGAGCGTGGAGTGAGCTGTCATTCCACAGGGATTGACACTATTGACAGCTCACTTCACCCAAGTTTTCACGGTGAGATGTTTGTTTACAGAATAGCATGGTTTTTTTTTTTTTTTGAGGGTGGGAAATTATCAAGTAACTTCTCCCGCTCTGGGCGGAGCGGGAGGGCGTGTCAGACTTTTACTGACTAAAACCCACCCGTGTTCTTTCCGTTGCCTGTGTGCCGGGGTCGCGATATCCCTTTCGGACAAACCCGCAACCCCGGCAGGCATTGGCCCTTCCGGACCCCGTCAGTTGGTGCTGACATCTCTTTGAGGCGCGTGGAACACAACGCGCCGTCGACCCGGGCCTGGTCCCTATCGGACGGCGAGCTACCCATTGCTCACCGTCCGCAAGCCCGCGCCTACGGTGGCCGGACTTAGTAACTACAAAATACGTAACTATGACGAAGTGGAAAGATAGTGTTCTTTCACTCTTCTTCTAAACACTGTAACAGTTTGGCAGTCCCTAATGTCAGGCGGAAGTGAATTCCACAATCGAACCGCGTGCACGCTGAAGGAGTAGGAGTAGAAGTCGGTTGAGTGGGGAGGGGATTTAAGGAGATTTCTACTAAGATGCGAACTGCAAGGTGCATCAGAAGGACGGGCGTAGGAAAAGCGTTCCCGCTGATAGGATGGCGTTTTAGGGTTGTGAGGGATGTTAAATACCAGACACAATATCCGAGAGCTCCTGTGACGCCGAATAGGAAGCCACTCATGTATCTTGCGAAAGTTAGAAACGATATCATACTTTTTAAGGTTAAAAACAAAACGAATACAGATGTTTTGCAAACGTTCAAGTTTATTTAAAAGCTCCTCGGTGGCATCCAAATAACAAGCATTGGCGTAGTCTATGATGGGCTGTATGAGAGTTTGAGCAAGGGAGATTTTGGTACTCAAGGGCTAGAAGCTCTGGAGGCATTTCAGCAAATGGAACGTGTAGTGCACTTTACTACTGACTTGACCAACATGGGCAGTCCACGATAGGTAAGATTCCAAGGTCAACCCCAGGTTTTTAACAGTATTTGCGTATTCAATCTGAACTCCATTCAGACAGAGTGGGGACAGCGACGCAACATCGAGCGTATTCCGCATATACCTTCCGCCGATAATGATGTCCTGGGATTTCTTAGGGTTGATGTGCAGTCCGAAGGACCGCGACCGCGATCGGTCTCGCTAATCAAATCCAGGTCACTGTTAATGGCAGACACTGCTGCTTCCGCATCTTGCTTTAAAAAGTGAGTGTAAAGCTGGAGATCGTCGGCATAGATATGGAAGTGGGAAGAATCCGGCACAAACCCACACTAGATTCTAAAGCAATCCAAGCAATTAAGTAATAATGAATCGATTATTTACTAGTTCTTTTGTATTTCCTGATTACCGTATAACTAACTTACTTCTTAACTCAAAGTTTAATTTACATCGATTCGAGTCCTTGACAAGTGAGGTACAAAATAGGTAGTTATTAGAAAAATAAAAAATACAAAAACTCAATTATCTCATACAAAAGTTAATAAGAACAAAAAAATATTATGTATAAAATTCATTTAACCTAGATTACGTGTGACTCCGGTTATACGTAAACAGATTTTATTTTGTTACGATTTCTCGTTTAGTTTGCGTTTTGTCGTGGGTTTTAGTTTTCTTTTTTATTTCAATTATTTTATATTTAGTCATTTAATTTAGTGTAGATCGTATAAATATTGTACCTATACTTATAAGATTATAAAAACTGAAATACAGCGAATAAATTCTATAATATAACAACTCTCAAAAAAAAAAGTGGTAAGGGATCATTGAAATCGTTAGGAACTTGATAAGGGTATTTAGTGTTATTGAAAACAGTGAGTTATAATTTTTTTATTATTATATTTTGGGGTTTATGTATGAATAACCAATATATTTGCACAAAATATTTTTTAAGATCTTTCATTATATACCAAACATGATATATTAATAAAATAAAAGAAAATAAACGTTACCGTTTACATCCGCTATAAGCCGCACCAAGTCCATTGTCCTGTCAATTCGTTTAAACCTTCCTTCAGATGTGATTTGGAAACCGGTTTTAACTACAAGTTAAAACCGGTTTCGGTTTCGTGTCATTGTAATAAAAAACCTAAATAGCATAAGGAAAAGGCAAAGAAGTGAAGGGTGGATGTTTGTTCAAATGTTGATGTGTATCATTTTGTTCCAATCTAATTTTTCCTGTTTGGTACAAATTTGATGTAACACTATGTAACTCATTTCTTTTTTCTATCTTTGTACATTAGGAAAAAAAAAAAATATATACCATAGCTTGTTTTTTTTTTTTTTTGTGTACTTTAAACTGTAGCACAATTACGTAGTATTATATTGTCTGTGGCACAATAAAGATATAAATGTCAACCATTCGTTTTATTATATAATTATTCCAATTTGTAGCATTTTTTAAAGTTTCACATGCGCATACTGTAAACTACCAAACGCCATAGACTTGTACCAATTTTATGTATGTTTATCTATGGCATGTAACAAAAGTTTATGTGCCGACTGAACACCTAACATCAGCACACAACCACTTGGGCTCACTTGTTAAAATTTCAATATTTGGAAGAGATGCTTCCCTTTTTTTCTGACATAACGAACAAAAATAAAAGCTTTTTTTAAGGAGAACATGCACGCCTGAAGCTTCTAAGTAAATTTCTATGATTACGTAAATTTTATTTAATAATAATAATTAGAATTAGAATTTTATTAGTAATGCATTGTTCGCTATTTCTATTTTTATTTGTCTGTAAGTACAATTTTTTCTAATATGTGTTTGTTGCTTTTTAATCTTTATTTTTATTCAATTGAAATTCAGATTACCAAATTTTATAATGTACTAGTATAATACTATATATAATTTTAACTTTCAGGGCTACTTCCATTTTTTATATACTGTTTGCTTGTTTTTATTGCATGATGTAGTCTCCTATAATTGAGGGAGCACATAATTATATTGTTGTTCTTGTCTTTATATTATAGCATGTAAGGTGTATTCTTTGTTGGAGATCCTAATAAAATAAAATAAAATTTAAGTAGTACCCTTTAGTTCATTAAAAGACCCAAGCCTGTGCCCAAGAGATAGCCTAGTGGTGTGACCGTCAGACTGCCAAGTCAAAGGCCTCGAGTTCGAACGCAAGGCACGCACCTCTGACTTTTCGTATTCATGTGCGCATTGTATAATATCACTTGCTTCTAAAATGGTGAAGAAAAACATCGTGAAAAAACCGGCATGCCTGAGAGATATTTCTCGACGGCATGTGAAGTCAAGTCAGAGGCCCATGGGCGGCTTTAAAACTGACACCAAGTTACTCACTAACCACACGAAAAAAATAGAAGACTAAAAGCTTGTTTTTAAAAAGATTTTTGCCACTGAGGAGTATAATATGTTAACTTAGAACAAGAATAAACCTGACCGAGTAGGACATGTTGCGCTTAGTCAGCACTCAGCAGTGAAAGCCTTTTCATATTCTTCTGTCGACAATCCCCTTGACAGCCTATGTTTTCTCAATGTTTTTACCAATACAATACAGATTGTTCCTAACTAACTTTCTAAACGACTGACGCAAAATTTGAATGTAACTTTCATCTTAATTAAGTTGTACTTAGTAAAAAGCACGCGAAACTGCAATTTATAAACGTACTCACATGATTGTGTACGATACTGTGTAGATTGCTTAAAAAAATCTATTTAGGTCAAAGTAAATGGGTTACATTTTCGAGGCGTGGTAGAAAAAAGAACTAAGTGCAATACGGCCTTGTTTATAAGTGCGTGCTACATTGCACTATTGCTGGTGGTAAACGCACCATGATTTGCAATAAAAAGTTAATCGAACTAATACATTTGACAAAATAATAAATATCAGTCTATCTAAGTATTTTAATAATTTTAATAATTTTTATTGTTCCATAAATAGTGTTACAGATTTTATAATCATACTCTATAAAATCAATATTATTTGTATCGCACGTCGTTCGTGTTTGTTTAACTTGTTTATAATATTATGTGGAAAATGTTGTTGGCTACACATTTATACACCCATTTTAGTTTTAAGTTCTATACCATAATATTGTAATGTGTAAATAACTGTTTATTTTCCCAAACAAAATAAAATAAAAATATTCCTGTCGTAAAGGAAATGTCCACAACAATACTGCCCGATAGAAAAAAAGACGCATCTAACATTTTTTCCAGATTTATGTAAAAATACTGGCAGATGCGCTTTTTTTTCTGATTCCGGCAATATTTATATACCGTACGTATACTCAAATCTGGAAAAAATGTCGTCTTTTTTTCTATCGGGGGCAGAATACTTGTCGTAGCTTAATTATCAAGCTATCAATCATTACATCAAGTAAATAAATATACTCGCAACGCAACTAGCTAAACATAAAACGTTTATACTTCTTTTTCTCATTATACTTAATTATAAGTATAACTACCTGATGCAGAAAATAAGAGCCATACTTATCTCGCCAAGCGGTTGTAAGTGGAACTGTAAGTACCTCATGCCATCTATTGTACTATTTTGCAAATGTTCCCACTGCTGGGACACAGGCCTCCTCTCGGTGAGAGGGAACTGGCTGTAATCCACCACAAGGGTCCAGTGGAGGTTGGTAGATACAAAAGGATTATACACTTATAAATGGAAAAACATTACTGACATCGGTGATGGATAACATCGTGAGGAAACCTGGACTTATAGTTAATATAAGTCTGAAATCACCAACCCGTCTTGAGCGAGCGTGATGATCAATGCTCGTGCCTTCTCTGTGTGAGAAGAGGCCTTTGCGCTGCAGTGGGACAGTAACAGGCTGGTATTATTATTATCAATAGAAAAACAGGCGATGCGGTTGCTGGGGAGCATGACTTGAGAGATGGCTAAAAGTGAGGATCTGGTAGATGAGTGCTGGGGTGAGTGTGTGGTACAGGGGCGTAGCTACCGCCGTATCAGGCGTATCAATGATACGGGGCCCCCGAAATACAGGGGCCCCTTATCATTCATCATAATACATATAACATAACATCACGCCTGTATGCCCCAAGGGTAAGGCAGAGGTGTACCTAATAGTACACCCAAATTTCGCCAGTTATGTTTAAGTCCTGTGTAATACGGGGCGAGACTATAATTGCACTCAACCTGGCACAAATCATGACTCCGAGCTGCTACTGAGAAAATTCTGATGGAAAAACCCAATAACACTTTGCTCGACCTGAGAATTGAAACCAAGACCTCTTGCTCAGCAGTAGCGCGTGCCATCACTAGACCAACAAGCCACACAGATAATCACACAGATAATCTAAACTACTTATCTAAGCTGGGCTACTTCAATTTTGAGCTCTTTTTGTTCGCCGTTTCATTCCTTTAGTAAGGTCACAAAGACAGCTTTACCTTTCTGTCAGTCTGCTATATTATTTACTTTGTAAAAACAAAAAATTGCGAGTGCAGTGTCGTACACGTGATAGAAGTGTGACTTCTTCAAAAATAAAGAATAAGAAAGATTTAGTGAGAGAGAGAGAGAGTTATATCTTTCATTTCTCTCATGTAGCGCAATGTGCCTAAACGTGACGCGTCGTTGATATTTTAAAGCTCGTACAGACAAGCGCGACGCGACGCCGCGCCGCGACACGAACAATACAATTTCTAAGAAAACTTGACGGTATAACAATAACCGGTTTCGCGTCGCGCTGTGGCGTCGCGCTGGTCTGCACGAAGCTTCACTCTCAATTCTCGTCCAATTATCGAATCGCCGCCAAGAAGTTTCACTTCAAAAACCCTCCTATGGAGCTTGGCCGCAGTCAGGTAAAAAGGGCCCCGAACTAATTTCGATACTGGGCCCCTTTAGGACTAGCTACGCCACTGAGTAATTATCTACTATTGTGCCGTTAGATAATATAGCTGCCATGACCAAGTATTTATAGTTGGCAACTCGACAACCGTTTACGTGTTTGACGTATGAATCAACATTTTAACAGGCCATACGAATAATAAATAGCTACGTAGGTATTTAGTATTCAAACGGTACTGTATGTATATTCATATTTTAATATTTACAAACGCAGTAGAGGACTATATTGTATGTGGATCTATGTGAACCCAGTCCTAACAGAAGAATTGATAGCTTAGGTATTCCTACTATACTAAAAATGCTTGGACTAACGTTTTTGTAAACAACAAAAAAAAAGTGATTAACACAGAGGTGCTCAAAGGTTTTATGTTGTGGACCACTTGGTTGACACAATGTGTTGTTGACAGCTGGTATAGTGCTAATCACTTTGAAAGATTTAAATTTCTAACTGTAGTGAAGTTTAGTGTGAACCACAAAAAAAAAAAAATGGTAGGTAGCCCGAAAGCCGATTTCCGGCCACCGTAGGCGCGGGCTTGCGGACAGTGAGCGATGCCGTCCGATAAGGACCAGGCCCGGGTCGACGGCGCGTTTTGTTCTACGCGCGCCTCAAAGAGATGTCAGCACCAACTGACGGGGTCCTTTAGGGCCAATGCCTGCCGGGGTTGCGAATTGTCCGAAAGGGATATCGTGGCCCCGGCACACAGGCAACCGAAGGAACACGGGTGGGTTTTAGTCAGTAAAAGTCTGACACGCCCTTCAGCTCCGCCCAGAGTGGGAGAAATTATTTGATCCCCGAAAGCAGCTCAAGAAAATTTATACTAATTTTTTTCTGTGCACTATAATATCCCTACTTTGCTAGGTACAAATATTAAAATTGCGAAAAAAAGTTTGTATGCAAAACCATAGTAGTAAGGTAGGTCTTTATGATACATTTTCACATAAAAACTAAGCAACAAATCTCCGTGATCTGTTGCCCAGATAAAGTTGGAGGTCTAGCCAACTAAAAAGTTGACACAGGCTATATAATAATAATATTTTTTACAAATTAAAAACTTACACACAGGGAAAATAAAAACGTAACTTATACAGGGTGTTTGGCAGAACGTTGAACATACGAAAATGGTGGATAGGTGGGGTCATCTGCTACTTACTCAGCCCTAATTTATTTGGTTCTGGCGCCCTGGATATGTAAAAAAAAAAATTTTGTTTTCTTCTAGTTTCACCACTTCCTTAATTTTACAGTGTAATTTTTTATTAAAAATGGGTAAAACAAGCATTTTACCCATTATCCAGGGGGCCAGAGCCAAATAAATTAGGGCTGAGTAAGTAGCAGATGACCCCACCTATCCACCATTTTCGTATGTTCAACGTTCTGCCAAACACCCTGTATAAATAGATATCTGTGTTTATTTATAAATTTACAAGAAAGTATTATGGAAGTTAATAAATATATACCCATTATCTAGTTAATTGACTCGCGTGACTTTGCGGAAATCCATTATAAAATACAATAGACGACAAAGATTTAGTAACCTAATCCGCTTAATTGTTCTTAAAGAGTCATAAAGAACCCTGTAAGAAATCAACACGTGTTTCACCTTTTAACGAGGCGTCCTCAGGATGACAATTGACTTGTTGCGAACCCGGACCCGACGTGTTGACACGTCAAGCTCTCGACGCTTATCTTTCTCTCTATTTCTTTATGACTCTTTAAGAACAGTTAAGCGGATTAGGTTACTAAATCTGCGTCGTCTATTCTATTTTACCTACATTATCTGTGTATAAATATGGATTATTCCATTCATCGAAAGCCAAAATTAAAGTCACGACTTGCTTAAATGAGATCTACTATCGTGAACCCCCATTTATATCTCATGCACCCCCATTTTTTTTCGGCTGACATGGAATGCTTGCAGATCGATAAAGACCACTTTGGGAATCACTGGTCTAACACAACCTAGATGACTGGCTATTATTTCTTTTAGAATGGTATGCGGTTTACCTATATGTACCTATAGGTAGCTACCGAGTATTAACATAACGAGATAGTACCTGGGCGACCGAGCTCTGCTCGGGTGAAAATAGAGAAAACAAATTTTCGCAGATACCTAGCTAGATCGATTTTTTGCCCCCGTAAACCATTGCAACTTTCATCGAAATCGTTAGATCCGTTTTTTCGAGAACATGATTACAAATATAATTATACAAATATTGCTTTTTTTATGTATATGTATAGAAGAAAAATAAGAAGGAGGGGGGGGGGGGGGTAAGAAGAATTAGATTACAAGCCAGGTGGGATTTCTCATCGGCAAAAATTACGAAGGACCATATAAACTTTCATTCCCTGTTTAACCCCTCTAGACAAAATCAAACTGGTTGCTAATTTAATTGGATAATTATTTTCCATTCATTTTACATTCTGTGAGAACTTTAACTCACATACTGACTTATTATTTGTTATAATTTTAGGAAAATCGTCTACTTTTAACAATATTTCTAAATATGTGACCACCATGTCTACCACATAATGAATTATACGTCATTGCTTCTTTTTAAGGTGTTTTTACTCTTGTGGTATAGTAATTTTATTCTAGGTACATCGTCTTCACAAATAATGATATAGTTCATGTATACAAAATATTGTAAAATAGTTTAAAAGAGAAACGGTGGACGTTCTTGCCCATTCATCTCCATACGTACCTACCACACCTCACACACACTGCATACCTCTTGGAAGGGGCAACTATGTAGAATCATTTCAATTTTCTTGAAAATTGAAATTTTTGAAGTGCCTATTTGAAATAAAAGCTTTGACTATGTCCTTTAAAAGATGAATTTTCAATAAAAAATGTGCTCCCATTCGCTTCGAAACTATTGTAAACATCCTTTTAGATCCAGCAGTTTAGTATGTGCGTTGTCTGTCAATGAATTAATGAATTTAAAGGCAATGGGTAAGCCACATTGCTATTGCTAGTTATTTATGAATAAAAAAAACGAATATTCAACCCAAGAACCCAAAATGTCTAAATGACAAAAACCGCAAAATTCTTAACAGTAAAAGACGCGATTTTGGTAATATTGACATACTCGAACTCCACTAGGTAAATCGTCATTGAGGTCAAATATATGCTAAGTACTTACTTAACTGTACCTAAGCACAGATAATATAATACTACACCTAAGCATGATACATGGGCATATGGCTGAGACCCGGTTTCTGAAAGACATAATAATTAAGCAGATAACAGACGCTTCACTTTTTGTTAATTTTTGTCTTTCATCTTTCGCTCGAAGTGAAACGTCTGAACTCAAAATGAATCAAAAATGAAAGACAAATTCATTGGTGATGTTGGATTTTGGCACTCGGCATTTTTCACTCGCTGCCACTGCTAGTCTTTTTCTTTATGTCACCATGAAAACTTACGTAAAGTGACACTATTGACAGCTCACTTCAAGCTCACTATGAGATTTTTAGAGAATAGTTCGACAGATCTCAAATCGAAAAACAAAATGAAATGAGCAAATGAATGTTCATTCAGTATCAATTAAGGTAGCCTGGAAGAGATCGCGGAAAGCGATAAGGTCGCCCATTGTATATTTTGTAGTGCATAATTATTATTTCTTGTTATGTATTTTTGTGGTGTACAATAAAGTATATATAAATAAATAAATAATTTTTCTTTCTTTCTTTCAGTATGTAACTTTGTCGGTGTCGAGTGAACGTGGAATTTTACTAAAATGAACATCGACTCGAGTGAAGCATCTGCTATCAGCTTTATCTGTCTTTCAAACCTGCAGTTGTGATTGCCAGAAACTGGGTCGTAGCTTCCTAAGTAGGTACTTACCAAAATTTTTGGGTAGAGTCGGTTCCTTAGCCAGCCAGTCTTTAAAGGCAGCCACATCTTTTTCGTTGACTTGGGTCATCTGAAATGACATTGTTTAAATTGGGTTTTAATCATGATTGCCTGAGTGTAATTCTCGATGTTTTTTGTTGGTATAATGGCGTGTGAGAGCTGACATATGGCTAATAATTTAAATAATGTTTTGTGTTGCGTAATGTAATTTATTATATAGAATCATTTTTTTCCAAGTGAACAGACAGCTGTGCCACTGGGAAGTTTATTGCGCCACTTCTTCCCACTAGGAAGTGGTGAAGGGTGGGCGTTTTGGGGGACTGCCTTATGTAATTTTGACGTTCGAAAAGTGCTGATTCTTAGCCCAGTTTGAATAAATGACTTCTGAATTTGAATTTGATTGTTCGATGGTTTCCCTATTCGGAAACAAGAACCTGTAGGAACATTAATTTGAATATTTTCTTAGGTACCTATATCCAATTTTACTATTAACATTTTTTTTTTTTTTTTGTATCTCTTACAATATTTCACTATTATAAACTGATGTTACCAATTTTCAATATTAGCGCTTATTACTAAGTAAGTTATTTATCGCTTATTTCTCTAATTCATTGTTTTATTAAAACTCTTTCGACCGAAAATATTACCTACACACGGGCTTAATAAGCGCTAATATACATACGTGTACCCAGCCAAGAAAAAAAAAACTATCGTAGACAAACATAGATAAATAATGATTTTGGTATAATTGCGTCTTCCTACAGTTACTACAATATAATTATTATACTATACTATCATGGACAATATAATTCGTGTAATTTGGACTATTCCACTTTAACATTATAATGCAAAAAAAATTGATAAAAATGTTCTTTTCGTTAATTATCAAATTAAATTACTAAAATTATATGTAAATGTTATATTGTATGCAAAACTCATGGGGAATATACCTACCTACCGCATGGCCGAAGCAAATTCTTCATAATGATGTATTAAAACAAAAAATATAAGTTGGCTGCGAAGAGGATACGTATTTAGGTACCTATGATGTAATTTTGAATCCAAAGTGACTTTGGATTCTAATGTCACCGGTTTACATTTTGGTTTTATTTTTTTTATTTGTATAAATTCAAGTTTCAATAATAAAAAAAACCGGAACAGAACTTATACAAAAAAAAGACTTGAACTCGCGTGGCGAGGGTTCCGTACGATGAATAGGTATGTTATCTAACATGCTTATTAACCCAAGATAATTTATCCCAAGAACAAACTTAACGTTGTAGTTGAAAAATATGTTCTCTCATACATTCCTACTGCAAATGTAAGTTTGTACGCACTTCTTCCGTCGACAAAACCCGTAGAGAACCCGTTTCTATGGTTGTCATACTACGCAAGCTTGTGGCTAAAGGAAATAAAACAATACCAATGTCGGTGAAAAGCAAACTGTTATAACACGTGTATTCTCCCATGTCTCACTTATGGGTGTCAAACCTGGCCTGTTACGAGGAAAAACAAACAAAAACTTATAGTTTGCCAACGCATTAAGATTTATTATGCTAAACTTAAAGGCGTGTACGCACGAACGAAAAAAACATGGTGAACATGAACATCGAACACGAAATATTTGGTTCGTTCCTGTGGACCACACGAACACAGTTTGACTCGTGTCCCCCGCTCTCTTTAGTAGCCATGCCATGGATTCGCCAATGTTCGCAATGTTGCAACAAATTTCTTCGAACACCGTCCGCATAGAACAACGACATTGGATCGGCGCGATCGTTTTTGACGAACACAGTGTTCGATATTCGGTGGTGGTACGCACATGCGAACAAAGTGTTCGATGTTCGAGTTCACCATGTTCTTGTTCGTTGGTGCATACACGCCTTAAGGCTACATGACAGGTGGACGACCTCAAAAATAAGGAAAAGGATAAAAGTAAGCGATGTTTTAATAAAAATTAAATAACTCAAATGGAACTGGACTGGTCACATTATGAAAATGAACCGAGAAAAATGGACGAGTGACTTAATGGAATGGTATCCTAGGATTGGAAAAAGGCAAATGAGACGGTAAATCAGAAGGTGGGATGATGACTTACCAGAAGGAAGGAGAAGATTAGCTGGTGACAGAGATAAGTGGAAGAAACTAGGGGAGACCTATGTCGAAGGACCCTGAACCCTGACGAACAAACTGGTTGCTAAAGAATGTGTATATACTTACTAATCGAATTAAGTTATTTTTCTATATTATACTAGATTTAAAAGTAAATTTATATAAGTTAAAACGGTACAGTGCTGTTGGTCAGCGAATAAAGGATTTTTATGTTATGTTCATGTTATTTTAGAATAATAAAAAAAAATACTTGATACTCTCACAACAAGCCCTTTCATAAGATAGGTCACACGGTAAGTACCTACCTACAGTTCGCAAAACTTCTTTTAAGTTTTCTAATTGGCCCCCCAAAAGTGATCTCCACATTTCAACTTAATCGGTGCGGTAGATTCGGAGCAAATTCGCTGTGACAGACGGACAGACATCTTTTTTTTTTTATTCGGACGTACGGAACCCTAATAAGGATAACTATAAATTTTGTGAGTAACAAAACCAGTCATACATTTTATTGAAACACTTGTGCATCGGCCTTGAACATGACCTTTTTAAAAATGGGTCGTTGAACGCACTAATCATTCGCACTAAAACGGTCAAAATATCAATATTATTATTTTATTGAGGTAGACTTGTTTGTCTGTTTAGTATTCTCTGGAAGTACCTGCTGATGACGAAAAAATTATGAATATAAAAAAATACATTCAGACAATGACCCCCTCCTTTTTTGAAGGTGATTAATAATAAAAAAGTCATGGTAAAAAAGTAATTAACAGTTTTTTACTGTAATTGCATTGTTATTAACGTTAATATTGGCGTTACTATATAATAATATATACAGTATAAGTATGAAACCTTTTTTAAGTACCTCTGTTAGGTAAATTAAAATGATAATTATCTTCAACACCCATGATAATGTATCATGCATGACTCATGAACGATATACGGGCAGTTTACAGTAATGATACTAAGATACTACATACTAAAGATTTTTATAAAATTGTGCACGGTAGGTTAAGTACCTACCGTGCACAATTTTATAAAAATCTTTGTGGCGGTGCAAATCTTCTGTAAAACGATCAATTGTAATTGTCAATTTTTACCTGATTGATGCGCAAATTGATCGTCTAAAAAAGGCAATTGAAGCGTTTGACAATATTACTACAATTGCAATTGATAGTTTCGGGGACCCTTTTCTTTTAGATCTAGCTTGATACACGCGACGTAAAATATCTAAAATCATAATTAGCTACCTTAAATCCCGACGTTGATTTCCTAACCTTTAACTAGTTACCTACCTACATACAATACATTGTAGTTATTAAAGATTTATTAAGTTAAGGATCGAAAAGAAACTATATTAAACCAATGACGTAAAATTATTGGAAACGAATGAATGGGGTCTGTTGTTAATTGCGTTAATGAAATAATTAAATAAATCTAAATTTAAATTAATAAAAAATACCTACATAGCATGATGAGATGATGACTGAATGACATTTTTGAAAAAATGCCTGCATAGAATTTTATATTCCCACAAAAATATATACTTAGCCAGTTTTTACGTGAAATGTTTCCAATTTCAGCCTATAACTAAACAATATAAATTAAAAAAAAACAGGTTACCTTGAATTAATTGCAACAATACGAAAATCGTAAATCTCTATGAAGCACGTCCAACAGTAAATCCGACTTCACTCAATGGTGTCTCAACCGTTACTAAATAAATAAATAAAAACTTATCTGCTCGATTCGATTTTTAAAATACCTTAGGCCGAGCGAACACTAGACAACTTTGTGAACGCGAACGACACGCATTGCGTATTCTGTGGCAATGCGATTGTCGCAACAGCAATCTATAGGCCGTTAAAATGAAATATACCAAAATTTGGCCATCATTTGTTGCAACCGCAATTGTAAATTGCGATAGCTCCTCTGCTATCTAAGTAAATGTTGTACCTATCTACTCGGATTGGACGTGTATATACGCTTACAATTCTCCAATTATCCTACAGCAACCAAGAGAAATAAAAAACAACCACCACGCACAGGAACGTGGGGATTGGTACAAGAAAAGAGGGCATCTCTTTTGCTCAGCAGTAGTGGATAATGATGAAACAAGTAAAATAAAACTAGAAACGAAGTAATGTTTTTCTCTAGAGATGATAATTGCGGGTTGGTGAACTGATAGTCATGGTGTTAGATCGTTTTAGTCCTATCGCAAGGACTTTTTATCAGCGGACAAGTCGGACTGTCTTGCTTCATCGTTCATCGAACTTTAAAGAACAAAGTCAAAGTCAATTCATTCAGTGAAATTTACAGGGCAATTCAAAATATAAACAAAATCTTAGATCTAATATACAACTAACACTAACATATATAAATTATAAACAAGTATAAAGAGGAAAAAAATAAATAAAGGAAGAGCTCATTCGGCATCAAAAAATTCGTTGGCATCGCTGTCACTGGGAAAAGTGTCCAAAAGGCTGGCAGCATTGCCACGTTTGACCTAAAAATTGGCCAGCCCACTGGTCACGTGAAGAGTCGACCAACCGCTTGGCGATGTCCCGAAATACTCGATGAACACTGAACCCCACGTTTCAACCCCAAACGGCCCAAAAATATAGCTACCAATAAGGTTGTTATATTTGCGCATTAAAGTTTGATTTTAAAGTCGTAGACTAATTTGACATTTGAAGTGATTGTTGTTTGTTTTTTCGATTTGGAGGTTTACATTTGCACCTGTCAAATTAGTCTACGAGAGTAAAAAGCAGACTATAGGTAGCTATGTTGAGGTCATCTTAAAATCTTGCACATGTTGCGATGTCACATTGCATACAGCAAATAATTATGATTATGCAGATGATTGTAATTCAGAGTTTAAAGCTTTGTGCAGACTAGCGTGATGCGACAGCGCGACTGCGCGACGCGACAACGGTTACTGTTATACCGAGAAGTTTTCTTAGAAATTGTATTGTTCGAGTCGCGACGTGCAGTCGCGTCGCGTTGGTCTGAACGAGCCTTAACGAATAAATACCTACCTAACACAAAAATTTAAACTAGTTTCAAATTAGAAACAACTTTCATTTTGGTGTCAAAAATCTCTGTTTACGGCAGCGCGCAATGTATCGCACGCAAATCATAGATCTTAAGGGTGCATTGTAACGGTACAAGAGTTCTAGAGATATTTAAAGGTAACTCAAATGGAACTGGACATTTATAATTCGTATCGTGAAAAAAGTTTGAAATTACATCTTCAATATCTCCGTAACCACAGATATGATCCAGTACAAAAATAATACTACATGACGGGGAGTACTTACAAGTGATTACCTATATTACCCCATTGATATTCAAGCCGTTCTAGAACCGATTTTAACCCAGTCCTCTGGTAATTAATATTAACAAAAAACTTCACTTTGTAGTGTTTTTTGGAAGTCGGTTGTTTTTTTTTTGTAAAAAATGTTTTTTTTCTGTTTATAGTTATGGTACCTACCTACACCACACCAATTCTTACATTACTTCTTGCTATGTAAACTACAGTGATAGGAAGTATTATGACATCATCAAGATACAAAAAGTGGATTTATTATGTATTATCGAAGCTTACTCAAAAACTACCCAAGCAAAGTTCATAAAATTTATAATGAGACCACCACGCAAGCTTCCTCTACAAAAAAATCAGATCGGTCCACAATTCACGAAAATATCGATGAACATAGAACAAAAATACATACAAACGAAAATGATAACCTCCTTCTCTTTTGAAATCGGTAAAAAAAAGAACATCAAAGTGGAAACTTTTTATACGTGTAAATAAATAAAGATCTAATGACGTAAAATTATTGCGTGAATTTTCAATAATAATTACTAAACTAAGTAGGAAACAAAACAATCTTTGATGTTTTGTGGTAAGGCGTAGACAGTACGAAAGGGGGCCCCTATCAAAAAAATTGGGGGCCCTTTTTACCCGATTAGAACTAACATGTTTTAGCTGTAATTGTTTCTAAGACTATACAAGAGCGAGTGAAGGGAGCTATAAAACTGAAGAATCCTGAATAACAGCTTAACCTACCCAGGTTTTTTTTTTTTTTTTGAGGATGGGAAATTATCAAATAACTTCTCCCGCTCTGGGTGGAGCGGGAGGGCGTGTCAGACTTTTACTGACTAAAACCCACCCGTGTTCCTTCCGTTGCCTGTGTGCCGAGGTCGCGATATCCCTTTCAGACAAACCCGCAACCCCGGCAGGCATTGGCCCTTCCGGACCCCGTCAGTTGGTGCTGACATCTCTTTGAGGCGCGCGTGGAACACAACGCGCCGTCGACCCGGGCCTGGTCCCTATCGGACGGCGAGCTACCCATTGCTCACCGTCCGCAAGCCCGCGCCTACGGTGGCCGGAAGTCGGCTCGCGACTCCCGACGCCCGGGGCGTCTCCTGCGGCGACTAGGGGCGCGAGGGGGCGCATTTTGCCTCTCCCTCGCGCGCTCCGCCTCCTCCTTCGCGAGCATTACTGCTTCGCAGAAGGAGGTGACGGCCTCCCATGCACTCTCGCTCCGGACCATGGCCTGAACCAGGGCCGGACGCGAGAGATCGCCGCCGCCGATCGCCTCCGTGAGGACACGGCGGTGCTCCGCCCAAGCTGGGCAGACCTCCACCGTATGCTCCACCGTGTCCTCCGGGCGATCCACACAGTGGTGACACCCGGGCGTTTCCTCCCGCTTTATCCTGAACAGGAACCTCCCGAAACAACCATGTCCGGTGAGGACCTGTGTCAGGCGGAAGGTGAGGACGCCGTGGCGCCTCTCTAGCCACTCCTCAAAGAGGGGACTTATCGCCACAATTGTGGCGTGCCCAACCTACCCAGGTTAAGCTGTTATTATGATTTTACTAAGAGAATGAAAGAGCATGAGAATTAGATTGCGCCTTTGTAGCCATACAAATTACGTTATTTTTCATTTGGTACCTAATATACCTATTCATTAATACCGGGCCTTTTATCAAGAAGATTTTAAGGGCAGGCACGACGCGACAGCCCGCCACGATATTTGTACGTCTGTGCGAACGTGGGCTGAACCATTTCTAAGAAAACTTAATGGAAATTGGTCTACCAGAATGGCGTCGCACTGTCGCGTCGCTCGTGTCTGTGGGAGCATAGGTTGTGGATAAAATTTTACGAATTTTCGTTCGGGTGTCCATGTAGCCCGAAGCCCCCGTATCATTGATACGGCCGATACGGCGGTAGCTACGTCCCTGCATAGAACTATTGTCAGTCTCACCTTTTATAGGTACACAAAGCAATCAAGTAGGTACTGCTAAATAAGTCCCAGCACAGGGCCACCCAGGAGCACAGGTACCCCTGGGTGGTACAGTGTCTTAAATTGACAAGTCATAATCAAACAATTAATAAAAAACTAAAGCTCGGCTACCTACGATTTAAAGCTTTGTGCAGACTAGCGCGACGCGACAATCGTTATTGTTATACCGTGAAGTTTTCTTAGAAATTGTATTGTTCGAGTCACGTCGCGTTGTCGCGTCGCGCTGGTCTGAACGAGCCTTAGTTAAAATAGTAAAAGTAGCTATAGGTATATCTACGTAACATGTAGGTACCTAAACCTAGATAATACGTACGAACCTAATATTATAGCAGCTTACCTAATGACAAGAAAATACCTTTGCCATTCTTCTGAGCTGTCATTCCACCTGATGGGTACTAGGGATTGACACTTATGACCAGTGCTGCCAATAAAAATTTAAATCTCACATGTGAAGTGAGCTGTCATAACTTATGACAGCTCACTTCACCATTGAGGTTTTTACAGAATAGATTGGCTGTAAATTATAGGTTAGGTTAGGGTTAGAACATGAATTATCCATGTCCTAGGCAAAATGACTAAGAGCAGTGGCCCAGTGGTAACGGCCCCGACTTACGAGTTGTAGGTCATGGCTTCGAACCCAGGCAGCTTTACTTTGTGTGGTAAGTAATTTCATCACCACTGCTCTCAAAACGGTGAAGGAAAACATCGTGAGGAAACCGGCATGTCCTTGAACCAAAAATTCAAAGACATGTGATATCTACCAACCCGCACTGAGCCAGCGTGGTGGATTACAGCCCACTCCTTCTCGAAAAGAGGAGGCCTGTGTCCCAGCAGTGGAAACATTATAGGCCGATTATGCTCTGGGCGAAATAGTAGATACCTAACCTCAGCAGTTAAGATAACTTCCATGAATACTAATAACCTTTATAAAATCTGGTTTTAGGCGTTGAGTGCCCCAAGGTCTGTTAGGCTATTAAATTAATTAACTATTATGTTAAGTTAATCTTTCTGCACAGCACATTGACACTGATTCTGGTATTCAGCGTGATCCGGTTAGGCACCAACATAGTTAGGAAAAGGCTACGCAGATGATGATCATGTTAGGGTTCGTGGTTAGACTTAGAACATACTAGCTGCAGCCTATTTATTTGTATAGTAGATTTTGACTTGTCAATTACTTTTGATAAGAAATACTTACTAATTACGCAATCCTAACTAATATTTTAAATACAAAAGTGAGTTTGTATGTTACGCTTTCACGCTAAAACCGCTGAAGAGATTTTGATGAAATTAGCCGCATGGGTGGACCATGACCTGGGTTATAGAGCATAGGATACTATTACCCCGATATTCCCACGGGATCGACTTATGCGGGTGAAATCGCGGGGCTAGCTGCGCCCCGCGATTTCACCCGCATAAGTCTCTAAGTGAGTCAATTATAATTTAAGTAGATATTTCATAACAATGTTGAGGAACAGATCGCCGTATAAGTAATTTACTTGCTCTACAAAGTACTGCCCAGCAACATTGTTAGATTCTAGTTTTAATAGTGTAGGTACTAGAAATCATTTCCACACAATAAGTTGTTCACCTGTATAGTTAGCTGCTATAAACTGAAATAATGATAGCAATTAACATTTTGCAATGTATCGTCCATTTATAGAGTTCCTTACTAATTAATGAATGTTTAGGGGTATGAGGAACAGGGTGTAAAGTTCACTCATCCATCATAGAACAGGGAGGATCCTACCGACCAGACGGGTGTCGTGTCTGGCGGGCAATTGCCCAGAGGTTGAAGTCGGGAGCTTGTATACATATCGCACCCCTAGATAAAAACCCCACTAACTCAAAAAGTACGAGTTTCGAGTTAGTGGCTTTATCGAATTCCTGACTCGAACACCTATACATCAATCGTCATTTCTGAAAAATTAGGTTTTTTGAGTTGCCGGAGTCTTCATCTACGGGTGCGATATATGTCCATCGCGCGGTAAACTCTAATTGCGCGATGCAGGATTTGTGTGACGTCAGGATGTTGTGTGACGTCAGGTCTTTGATGCGTAGTTCGCATGTGACGATATAGATGCCGCTACAAATGAAATGCATCGATCCCAGCGTGGTTTAACCAGACTGGTTATATCGAATAAACCTCAAGATTTGCACTAGCCCCTGGAGCCTCATATTGCATGGGGCTACAGAGGCCATTGCATATCAGAGAGTAGACCAGGTGGCGCGGTAATGGTATGGATGAACGTGCCCTTAGGATATGGAAGGATTTGCGAGCCATACCGGATATACATCCTTGAGTAGGCATTGGACTAGTGGAGAGACGATTGATAGTTATCCGAGGATGGGCATCTTTTAACGAAGTCACCGCCAGATTGGTTTATGTCCAGCCTATTTCCAGCTTCACAGGTGCATCTTTTGCCGGTTCAACTGCTTTTTCGACTCTTTTCCATGTCACTGCTAAGTATGCTGTGTTATTCTGTTTCCATTGTCTTCGTCTGGCTACTATCCGTTTCAGGTTTCTTGTAAATCTTGCTAGCAGCCTTCTTAATCTTATCTCGGTCTTCAGCCTTCTTGAACTTCACAAATATTTAAATATGTAAACTTAAACACTTCTTCACAAAAATAACTTTACCACCCAACTAAACACAAAACTACACTTGGCTTCGAAGTTATAGAGTTAAAATCCAATGTCTGAGTCAAGAGCAATAGAATCTAAAAGGAATGGTTTGTTGATCAACAGCTATCTGCGTCACTCGACTCACACCAAAATGTCTAACAAAAGAATGCGCACTCGCAAAACACAAACCATTTTGGAACACTGCACTACACAAATAATCACACACGCATTATAGTTTAAAGTTAGTCGAACAAATTGTAAATACAGCATAAAAGATGTATGGATTTATAATGAGATCCACTTTAGGTTGACCTCTTTAACAGATCCCTGAAAGATATGGAAAGATCTCACCAGGGTAAGCTTGCAACTGGGTCCTGCGGCAGTTATTCCCTCGTACTTATGATAAATGATTTTTATTTCTGTAAGTAGGTTGTACAAAAAACTTTTACACGTCAATCATATTATTTTTAAACTAGATGAGGTCGGCGTTTCCTATCTGACTACTCCGAGAAGAAAGGCCGAAACAAACTCAGAGGTCACAGTCTCTTAAGTCCAGACATAGTCTTGGTCAGATCATGTGAAGATCATGTAGATTGGTGTCTAAAAGTGGTCTTTTGAGGAAAGAACCACACAGATTGAGTGGACCTGCCCAGTCAGTGCACGCATTTGTCAGTGACCGTGCAGCACAACTCAGAATTTAAGGAGCTCAACGATTCGACGAACAATACCAAAGAAAGGACATTTGGGTAGGCCGCATGAATTACTTAACCACTCACACACACCGCTCGCCCGAGATCAGGAACGGTTAGTCCACCCAATTTGGTACTGTTTTAATGTATTTTGAGATTGCTGCGTTATCTGACTGCCGGAAATATTTTCAGGTTCTTAATTGTTTTCTTTATTTACGTAAAGCCTCGTGCAGACTGGCATGACGCGACTTTAACAAAACAATTTCTAAGAAAACTTCACGGTAGAACAGTTACCGGTGTCGCGTCGCGCCAGCCTGCACGAGGCTTGAATTAAATAATAACAGCCGCTTCGGGTCGATAGAAGATTAAGCTACGCTTACCGTGGTCGGTTCGTGGACGGGTGACCGTCCATTACATATCGAGACCCGTCCGTGCCTCGTGCCCGGCTGCCATTCGTAAATCTTTGACAGTTGTTCGTTACCGTTAGTCAGAAGCCCAGAAGTCTGACAACCAGTCTTACTAAGGGTTTATGGTGTTACCCAGTTACTGGGTTGTGGAGGCCAGGTAGGCAGTCGCTCCATGAAAAATACTGGTATTCAGCTGCAGCCGGTTAGACTGGAAGCCGATCCCAACATAGTTGGGAAAAGGCTAGGCAGATTAATTGATTCACGTAATATCAAAACATCAAAAGTGAGATAATTTTAAATAATTATATAGAAAAATATCAATTAAGCTTAATTCGTTACCAAAGTGATTATCATCTTGCCTGAGATTTAACACTACCACTGACCATTAATCTTAAAATAAACTTTATAAACTTTGTTTTTTCACTACCTACATCATAATAGGCCTTCCGCGTATGCAAAAAAAAAAATATTTATATTAAGAAGTAAATAATTATGCGGATTCCTACGGCCTTCACAAGGTCGGTCCACCTCGGGTCGTCCTACGTTTTCGCTACGTTTACCGGTCGCTACTCCAAACCTTTTGGACCCGTCGGCCATCTGTTCTGCGAGCCTGCTGCAATAGTCCAGTCATTTAAGCTTAAATTTGGTAAGAATCTCGGAATTCGAGATACCCAGCTGTAAGTCTGTAAATACTTGTATATTGACACCCTAAAAGTTGTCTCAAAACCTACATATGGTAGGGTGTACGCAACTATTAAATTTCAAGGTCAAAGGTCACAAAAGTCATTAGTCATTAGTCATAGTAAATATCTCATTTCCTATGGGTTTTTATGCTATTTATATTTCTTATCAATATTGTAGAATACAAAATTCTCTACAAATTTTGTTTAATTTTTTTTTATACGGTGAACCGTTTTCGAGATAGAGGGCGGAGAGCGCGTGGTCACAGCATCACTTCAGGTCAACTGGTGCCTCCGGTCGAAAACGTGCCATATTTAGTTAATGAACTATCGATAAATCAATGATTAGTTTTGTTTACGTTTAGTTTTTATTTCTGCCCGAGTATAGTTCTCGATGATTTTGTTTGGTATATTGGCGTGTGCTAGCTAACATATGGATAATAATTTAAATTAGGTTAATTATTTTGAATACTATTATATAGTCTTTTTTTTACTTTCTAACTGAACAGACGGCTGTGCTGCTGGGGAGTTTGTTGCGCCACTTCTTCTTCCCAGCTAACGCACTAGGAAGTGGTGAAGGGTGGGCGTTTTGGGGGACTGTCTTATGTAATTTTGACGTTCGAAAAGTGCTGATTATCAGCCTAGTTTGAATAAATGACTTTTGAATTTTGAATTTTGAATTTTGAAATATAAATATTTGTCAATTTTTATTAACATTAACATAAAATATAATAATATTATATTTTATCATTTTCTTCATGCATTAAATCTATATGTATTCAATAATACTGATAACCGTTTCCGAAAATTAAAACATAATTAAGGGAAAAACTTAAATTATAATATAATTATATTCCCATTTACACTAATGACATTTTAAATAGAAAATAATTAAGTGCATCTTCTTTAAAATCTGTATATTTAAAAAAAAAAAAAAAAAAAAAATGTGTGTGTGTGTTTGTAAATGCTTCCACTACGTCAAAAATTATACCTGGGAATTATACGGGCCCCTATTATACACTATGGACCTTTCTATTTATAGCCAGTAGGGACAGATGTTCAATTGTATTGTATAGTTACGACCGTCTTCTCTTTATTTCAGTTTGAATCGTATCTTGGTAACTACGGACGTACAATTTCAAGAACTATGGCTGATTTGTGTTTTCTATGTAATAAGTCAGATTCGGGAGGTGAATCGCTTATTGAAGTAGTGCGAGGTATGAAATGTCTACGAACTGCAAGTGTCGAACGAAACGACGGAAAAATTGATTATTTAACCTCTGTTAAAGGGCATGAAAAGTGCCGAAGTGTTTACATTAGTAAAAACTGTATCCAAGCAGCAAAACGGAAACAAGAAGAAGAAAAGAAAAATTGACAAATATTTATAATCATTGATTTATCGATAGTTCATCAACTAGGTATATATGGCGCGTTTTCGACCGGAGGCACAGTTTGACCTGAAGTGATGCTGTGACCGCGCGCTCTCCGCCCTCTATCTCGAAAACGGTTCAAGGTACAAAAAAAAAATTTAAACAAAATTTGTAGAGAATTTTGTATTCTACAATAATGATAATAAATACAAATAGCAAAAAACCCATAGGAAATAAGATATTTACAAAAAAAGCGCAAAAAACATTTTTTTTTTACCTTTGACCTTGAAATTTAATAGTTGCGTACACCCTACCATATGTAGGTTTTGAGACAACTTTTAGGGTGTCAATATACAAGTATTTACAGACTTACAGCTGGGTACCTCGAATTCCGAGGTGAACTTACTATAATGACTGGACTACAAGTTTAGCAATTCTTTTGCTGCACGCAAATCATGACCATAATAGAAACGGGCTTTGTCGACGGAACAATAGACAAAATTACAGATAAACAATCAAAATCTGTCATGTAGTCTATTCTTCCGTCGACAAATCTCGGAGAAAACCCGTTTCTATTGTGGTCATGCTAGGCGTGCTGGAAACGAGAAGCACAGAACTGGTCAAAGTGGCGATTCTTGAGGGAGGCCTATGTCCAGCATTGGACGTCTTTGGCTGAAATGATGATGATGAGGATAATGAAGTAGGTAATCATGGTCATCATGGCTGATGACGATGATTATTGAGTACCTACTCATCTATTTCTACCTGTTGGACTTAGACTTCTCCAATGATGTGCCATCTTCGGCTACGCTAATCCTGCTGCTTCCAACCACCCACAGCCGCCGTTCGTAGATCATCACGTCACCTAGTCTGAGAGGATCCTGAGAAATGCGTGCACTGATTGGACAGGTCCACTCAATCTGCGTGGTTCTTTCCTCAAATGCACCAATCTACATGGCCTTCACATGATCTAATCAAGATTATGTCTGGACTTTAAAAGAGTCTGTGACCTTTGAGTTTGTTTCGGTCTTCCTTGTCAGGGTAGTCAGACTTCCTCTTACTTCTTATAGATTTTCCTGTAATCATGAGTAAGGAACCATTCTCAGTATTTTTTTCAAAATTTTAGGCTCAGTAGTTTTGGAGATAAGGTGTGTCAATTTTCATCAATTTTCTTAATTATCTTTAAAAGTATTTGTTTATTTTTTTATTTTTTTAAATTGAGATCTTCGCAAAAAGCCCTTTCATTTGATATGTCACACGGACAAGCTAGCAAAAAAAAATTTGAGCCACCCTAAAGTGACCTCCTATTCAAAATTCATTTATTTACGTCACACGTCCGTGTTCGGGTCCCAGAAATACATAGTATGTGTATCAAATTTCAACTTAATTGGTTCATTACATTCGGAGAAAATTGGCTGTGACAGACGGACAGACGGACACGAGTGAACCTATACGGTTTCCGATTTTTCCTTTTGAGGTATGGAACCCTAAAAATATGATTGATGTGTAAAAATCTGTACAAAACTGCTTGCAGATATAAAATCATTTATGATGTACCTACTTATCGTTTATTTGTCCTACCTTATGTTTTCTGATTCACGGTGTCGTTTGAAGAACTCATACCTAACTACTTATAGACCAAAGATCATGGGCATGGGTTGAATGAACATATATTATGTATATACCTAACCCTTTATTCTGTTGATATACCTACGTCATACATTGTCAATAAATTATTCATTGTATTACTGTACGGATTTTAATTACTGGTAAGGAAGTGTGTCCTGCTTGGAAACGAGCTAATTGGCGAAAATGTTTTGGAGTTAATGATCAGCGGAACAAAGTTCAATAACAATGAAATTGTTGGTAATACTTAATTCGGATTATTTAATAGTTGCATAACCTATTAGAATATTTCTTTAGGAAGGTTATCTATCAATACAATTCTAGTGACTTCGACAATGAGAGAAAAAAAAAACCAGAGAAGTGCGTGTCGGATCTCGCATAATGAAGTGTTTCGTAGTTGGGATGCATTTATCATCTCCCATAAATCGATACATGTTATAGCGGTCAATAGGGTAATGACCTGTGTAAAAAAAAAAACTAATTAGTCCGTCAGTCAGATAAAAAAAATATATTAGACACGTATTTTTTGCTTTGTCATATTAATAAAAAATTACTTAGATAAAACGGATTTTAAGTTGGGGGAGGTGGGGGTCGCTACGTCACTAGTATGTATAAAATCTACATACCTACTCGTGACGTCATGGCACTTTTCACCTCAATGTACCGCCGTAATCTTTAGATTACGTAAAAAAAGAAAAAATACGTGTCCAATATTTTTTAATAATCACAAAGACGGACTAAAAAAAATTTTTTTGTCATCGTCCCTATTATATAGTAATTTTTTGCAGTTGCAGAAAACCAAAATAATAATATTAATATTTCAATAAAATACCATATGAATTGGCGTTTTTAATATTTGTTGATTATACAGTATAATTATGGTACATGATATATAGAAGTTTCAAATTTCTAACTTGTTTAGTTGTTCCGATAGAGCTCGTACAAAAATGGTCTAAAACTGACAAATTTTACTCGTCTTTTCTACATATTGAAGATAAAAAAAAATTAAAAAAAAATTGAATGAAAAAATGAATGGAATGCAATGAAGTTTTGAGTATTTAAAAAAAAAATTACTCTACTCGATGAGTTCTTAGACAATGTTACACACATTCCAGGGAGAGATTTTTTTTTCAAAATCAAAAGTTTAACTTATTGTGTGTTGTGTAACCCCTTTAATTTTTAAATTTTTATTATTTGTTGTTATAGCGTCAATAAAAATACATAGTATGTGAAAATTTCAACTGTCTATCTATTACAGTTCATGAGATGCGGAGGTCACCGTCCAATCTGTTATTGTACAACTTGATTATCATTTTTGATTTTTTTCACCTTGAATATTAGTAATATTCAAGGTCGTCTTAGGGCACACAAGAGTTTATCGCCCCGTTGATGGATGGTAAAAAGTGATGATCTTATATTTATTATGGGTTATAGGTACAAATCAAATATTTACATGTTATGAGTCTGCAAAATCTTCTATTAAATCCTCAAAGTCCTTCTTTTTTTTTTTACAAAGTTACATGCACATAATTGACAAAGTTAGTGGTTCTTGTAACATTGTCGTTCGTAATTTATATAGTACTAGCTGCGCCCCGTGGTTTCACCCGCATAAATCTCGATCCTGTGGGAATATCGGGATAAAAAGTATCCTATGTCCTAACCTAGCTCATCGTCTACACATGTGCCACATCCAAATCCGTTCAGCCGTTTTAGCGTGAAAGTGCAATAAACAATCAGAGTCAAAACTCACTTACGCATTTATAAAAAAAACTAGTTGTTGCACGGGACTTCGTCTGCGATCCAGGATGAAAAGTAGTCTATGTCCTAACTCAGATCATAGTCTACCCCTGTGCCAAATTTCATCAAAATTCGTTCAGCCGTTTTAGCGTGAAAGCGTAACAAGTAATCAAACAAACTCACTTTCGCATTTTTAATATTACTAGCAACAGCTAGCAATTTTGTTACGAATTAATGCGATGAAGTCGCATAGTAATAGCCCGCGACTTCGTCTGCGATCCAGGATGAAAAGTAGTATATTTCATTCTCCAGGTCATGGTCTACCTATGTGCAAAACTGCATCTAAATTCGTTTTAGCGTGAAAGCGTAACAAACAAACAAACTTACTTTCGCATTTATAAAATAGCTGGAACTAGGACTAGGCCTGGGGCTAGGATGCTTTTTAGTTGCGAAAATGATCGCGCTCTACTACAGTTGGTAATAAACATTCAACATTTAGAAAAGTTTCGTCTAATTTATCGATCTTTATTAGGTTAAGTACGTGGAAATACTGAAATCCGCTGATTCCTTTGCTATGATTTTTAAGTCCTGTACTAATTGCGTAATATACGATCAATCAGAATCTGAATCGTTTTAAAACAGATTGCTAATCCATTGCTTCATAACTTCGATATTTTTTTAAACTCAACGACGTAAATAGCGCAATGAATGTTGTTGAACCGTCAAAATGAAACAGATTAGTCATAATCGTTTATGATAATGTGGTGCTTGAAATGAAAACATTCTGATTTGAGCTCATTAGCATTAATATCTTCATGATAAAATTCTGCAAATTCTTTGCATTTTTTTGTCAACTAATCATAATCGATTTTTATTAACTGGGAAAATAAAACGTTTGTCAATTTCTTGGTATGCTGGCCAACGACGCCCTGGGTACGGGCCCGGTGTCCCTTCCCGTAGCCCTTATGGTAAAGACGATACGGCTAATATTATAAGGATAACATATTATTTGTACTTTTGTTTGCAATAATGAATATAGTCATGTGGCGGCATCTACATCGCCACATGCGAACTACACCTCAAATACCTGACGTCACACAACATCCTGACATCACACAAATCCTGCATCGCTCAATTAGAGTTTATCGCGCGATGGACATACATACAAGCTCCCGACTTCAACCTCTGGGCACTTGCCTGCCAAACACGACACCCGTTTGGGCAGGAGGATCCTCGCTTTTCTATGGTGAATAAGTGAACTTTACACCCTGTTCCTCAGACCCCTAGAGTCAAAAAATACTAGACCGATTTAAAAAATTATTTCACCACTAGCATGCTATATTATCACTGAGTAGGGGTTACATAGGCTATCCATAAACATATTATAAAACAAAGTCCCCCGCCGCGTCTGTCTGTCAGTCAGTCTGAACGCGATAAACTCAAAAATTACTGAACGGATTTTCAAACGGTTTTCACCAATGGACGGAGTGATTCACGAGGAAGGTTTAGGTGTATAAATTCATTCAGGTTTCGTGTAAATTGGCTGAAAAATGATGATTGTTAAAGATGTCGGGAAAAACCATGCGTACTGGGAACTTTACTGACATGCACAGTGTAAACCTTAAGAGATACACAAAATTAATTATCTACAGGATTGTACATCTTAAAAAGTTCAACAAAAAGTCCGCAACAGAATATGTTTATCTTATAAGGACCCACAGTAACCATTTGTTTTATCTTTCAGAATTTGATAAATATTAATTGTTGTTTCTGAAGCTATTTTGACCGGTATTATATTGATCCTTATCCAATAAAATATGTTTTTGCATTTTTGTTTTTTATTTTGACATTATATCATTTTAAATTAATACTTTAAGAGGCTTACAACAGCTAAAGCGCGGTCACTGTCGGACTGCATAGAAATGAAAGAGAAGCGCGATGACACGACGCAGGTAATTTATTGCAAAATATGAAGCAGTTAGCGATTTACAAAAAATCTATTGATTGGACTGGAAAATTAAAACACTATTATGCTAATATGTAGCTTGTAGAATAATCTGACAAAAAATCAGAATTATTGCATGTAAATTAATATGATTTTTAATCGTTAAAAGAAATTTTTAGAGGTATCTTCATGATTTTTTTCTATCGTATCAAATTAGTTGTATTATGTTTTCAACACACTATCATACTAGCATATATCCTGAAGAATATCATATATTTTTCTGATTTTGTTTACTGCAGTGGATCATATACTTTTACGCATTATAAAACTTGCGTTTAGGTACGTGTAGGTCCTGTAGTCCCCTTAAAAGATACCTTAGATTTAAAATGACGCGTAACAAAATTATTATGGTTGAAGGGGGCGCAAAGCTAGGATAGTGTCCTTTTCGTCGGCTATTACGTATGCGATCATCGCTTCGCTTCCTTTCAATACCGGCAGTAAGTTCTCGTGGGATATTTTCCGACATCCACGCGAGTAAAGCCGCTGGTTTGCCGGCGGCTTCATCTTCACGCACACATTCACTTTATTTGTCTTTATTCTATAAATTCATATTTGCAACAGATTTGATGGCACTTAACATTAAGTAAATTTTTATGAAGTGTATAACCTCAAATCAGCCTTGAGCTAAGTAGAGATTTAATAAATTAAGTCAGTGATATATTATTCATCACAAACTTCACAAGAAAGGGTATCATTTATTAATAATAATAATTAAAAAATAGTTTACTTATATTTTTATTTAATTTTTTATTTCGAATCAATTGGTATTTTTAAATAAACACAATTTTTGTACACAGAACTGCAACCCACAACTAATGGAATGTTTTATTTTTACAATATAATAAGTAGGTTACACTTGCATAATTTTTAATTTTTTACGAGAATAAATTGTTTGTATATAATTTCCAGGTATTCGTTACCTTTCAAATACCTGGTATCTTAATTCTTATATGTTCCAAAATATACCCAAAAAGGTTAATAAAATATCTGTACTTACCAAATATTTTTGTAAAATAAGTGAATTTCACAGAAAACAATTTATGAACAGTCACGTGCAAAAGATGATACCTACAATTAATTAGGTATAAGTCCTAATTAATTTTTAATAATTTACAAACCGTAAATACTTAGTAAGAAGATGTAGAGATAGCCTGCATACGCCATTTAGTTTACAAACATGTAAACATAACTTTTGTTTGAAAAATAACCTTAAAACCACTTAATTATAAAGTTTAGTTTGCGCTACAACGCGCTTTTTTTATGAGTGCTCTATAGTTTTAGTCATTCTGAAATCAACTTAATTCACACGTCCATAAAGTTGATATTTGTTTAAGTGGTAATAACATCAATTGGAAACAATGATTTGAATGTGGAATACCTCTCTTGCATCTTTTTAGTGATGACGTGACTGTACCTGTGTTCCTTAATTATTAAACTAATTCTCATAGATATCTAGAGTAAAACCACACCTTAAACGTTTATTTTAAATATCTTAAATTTGCAAGATGATGGCAAATTGCGAGGCACACTCTGTTTTAACTAATTTAATTAATTACTAAATAAATATACAAACAATAAGGCACAAACATAATAACACAGCCAGCTATTTGTATGCAAAATCATATAGATATTGTGCATTATAAATCTTTTAATATAAACTAGTTTACTATAAATCAGCATCATGAGTAAGCGATTAGGTATTTTTTAATAATAAAAATAAAGTTTTCTTATTTATTGTATTTTTCTATTTGTGTAAAATTACCCTGCGTCTTAACTGAAAGTGAGTATCGCGGGAGTGCGCGATTTCGCGATCGTTTACAGGTTGACTGAAAAGAGTCTGGCGTGGTGACAAATGAAAATAAATATTTTACCTAATGCAGACACTATGATGATGACACTACTTTGCCGACAAGTGCTAGTAGGTTTTGATTTGAGTCAAGCAGCGTTTTTTGTTGAACATTTATTTAAAATTCGAAGTGACATAAGTTCGATAATGGCGCTCTAATTTTTTCCAAACTCTTTTTTGTCAAGCTGTACATGCATTATAATATACACACCCGACTTTATTGATCGCACGAGTACATAATATTCATATAAATTCGTAAGACGATCGCATACTCGCGCGACGATCCCTTTTGGTTAGGTCGCGGCATTAGGCTATGGCTGTCATTTATGATGAATCAATGAAGCGACTTAGCGTTTACTAAAACTGATGCACATTTAAAATTTTTGTCTCTTAGGAGCTCTAATTAGTTATAGCAATTAATTTGTTATAAATGACCTAGAATTATTTTTACAATAATAATAATCATTTAATTTGAACATTGCAACGCATTTTTCTTTTTTTATTATTTCAAAAACAATCACTTATGATGCTGACTGTAGTACAATCCACGGTAAACAAAAAAAAACATAATTATTTAACTTACTTAGGGCCCGATCACACGTACCTACCACAACCACACAACAGTAACACGTGGACAGGCGCTTATTTGTATAAAATTAATGGTTTATTCATACGTACCACTTTTGACCGTCAAAATAAACCGTGTGGGCAATACCAACCATCAAGGCCACGTCACAGCCACAACGCAACCACCAGCGAGATGGCACACTAGCGGCCGGCCACATTGCAAACACTACGATCTGTCTGTCTCATCAGATCTCTATGTCATGCTCACTCAGATGTCTCGCTGATGGTGGCGCGTGTGTTGGATCATTTAGCTCCCTTCAAAATGGTTGAGCTGAATGGTGCTGATCCATGCGTCATGTTCGTGAACGGGCGCCGTCAGTTGGGACTGGTCAACTCTTAGCGGCCATGGCTGATTTTTAATTTTTGAATTGTTCTTTGTTTTTATCTTTGTATTACGGACGCTCCTAACGTGCACGTCTTTCTACATTGTTCTCACATGTATACGTATAATTTCAACATGAATGATGTAACCAATACTTTGTAACAATTTATTTTATTTAAAAGAGTGTCCGTGGAGTTTCTTGCCCGTTCTTCTCCATAGGTACCTACTACGCTTTGGAATGGGCAACTAGCTTCATATTTTTGACTGACCGATTCCTTGACAATTCAAAAGTGCCTGTAATGGTTTAATTGAAATAAATGATTTGAGTTTGAGTTTGAGTTGAGTCTGCAAACACTAGTCACAACGTAACCACATCGCAACAACTAGCGACAACGCGACCTCAACCACAAACAGTTGCAGCGACACTGTTCACACGCAACCACTACTTGTCCACATTTTATCGCTGAGGGGCTATGGCTAGTCAAACAGCCGCACGGGGCGATCGATCAAGTTAAGCTACGCTTGCCGCAGTTGGTCCGTGGATGGGTGATCATCTTTACATACTAAAATCACTCCGTGCCTCGGAAAGCACGTTAAGCAGTTGTACCGGCTGTCAGGCGTCGTTGACAGTCGTTACGGGCCATCAAGTCTGACATCCAGTCTTACTAAGGGTTTATTTATTTATTTGATTTACACGGCCGAAACCAAATACATACATAGTACCGTTGTCGTATTACCCAGTAACTGGGTTGTGGAGGTCAGATAGGCAGTCGCTCCATGTAGAATACTGGTATTCAGCTTCATCCAGTTAGACTAGAAGCCAAGGACTAGCTTCCGGTGCCGAATGCATCTGAATGAATGGAAGACTGGACCCCAACATTGTTGGGAAAAGGCTAGCCAGCAGTGCTATTCTGTAACCATCTCACCGTGAAAACTTAGGTGAAGTGAGCGTGGAATGACCTGTCATTCCACCTAATGCTAGAGATTGACACTATTGACAGCTCACTTCACCTAAGTCTTCACGGTGAGTTTTTTATTTACAGAATACGTCGGCAGATCATGTCCACATTTTGTCTCTGCGGTGTGGTGTGGTTGTGTTGTGGTTACGTGGGAACGGGCCCTTAGGTACATACGTAAGTAACGCTAAAGGCGCCCGCGGACAGGCGCGACACGACGATGCGACGCGATTCTGATATAACAATTTTCATAAAGTTTTCACAGAAATTGTTCTACTATAGTCGCGTCGCGCCTGTCTCCGAGAGCCAAAAAAATAAAAAATATAGGATCACACACGTGTAGTAAAACTCATAAGTATAGTATTCGTGTAGTAAAGCAAAATATTGTCATGTCTACTCGTATTTGAACTATCTAATATTAGTCTATGTCCAAAGATCTAAAAGTGGCTTCTTTTGATGCCTTCCCTTTCTTCGACGTCTTCCAAAAGTTTTCGGCCAAAAATGTTTCTCTGAAACAAATGAATATTACATCGATATATAATAATAATAATAATATAATAAATCTTTTTATTTCGGGCAACTATATGGTCCATAGATTGTTAGTAACAGTTATACACTTAAAATACTATTGTTAGTAACTTAACTAAAGACGAATTCATGCGAAGACCACCCAAACAACTACACCCCCAGAAACTATGGAATAAGTCTTCGCACAAATTGCCTTATTACGGCGGAGGAAATGTCTGTCGCCACAGCCATCAGAATACTATTGCGACTGCCTCTTATTCTGCTCAGGAGTGAGGCTGTTTTTTTGCGGATGATGGCATGGAATCCATCGGTATGATTTACCGCAAACATCTCTGAGGCACTGCAAAAACGAGGCAGTCGCAACAGCATCCTAAAAACATTATTATATTGGACGCGCAGGACATCCAGCGACCTTTTCGAGTAGTTGACCCAAAGATTACCAGTGTACAGATTCTGACAATAAGCTTTAAAAAGCGTTATCTTAACTTGGTCTGTACACCGAGCAAATCTTCGTGCCAACATATTACCCCTGACCGCTAGAGCCCTGCGCTCCCTCTCAATGTCACAATGGTCCCTGAGGTCTTCGGTAAGAAAATGCCCAAGATATTTAAACTTAGTGACTTTACGTAATGGCGTACCGTTTATGACAAGATCGAGGACATCTTCCCTGCGCTTACCCGCGACCCCAAAGACCATGTATTCACATTTTTTGGCATTATAGACCATTCCATGTGCAGCAGCGTAGGTCTCACATACTTTGAGCAACTCCACGATCGCTCCCGGCGACGGACCCAGCAGCACCATGTCGTCCGCATAACTGATGTTGTTACAACTTACACCATTTACCCTGCATCCGACACGCATGCTGCTGAGCTCGGCAATGAGGTCGTTTACATATAGATTGAAGAGCCGGGGAGACGACAAACCACCCTGCCTCACCCCGCACTCCAACCCATATGATTCCGAGAGCGCATTAGACCACCTAACACGATTCGTCTGGCTACGATACCAAAACTGCAATACACTGAGCAGTTCCACCGGTATACCCCTACTCCTCAATTTACTCCAAAGCATATCATAAGAAACGAGCTCGAAAGCCTTGGAGAGATCAAGGAAGCAGGCGTACACAGGCGTCTTACGGTCAGTGTAGTATTTGACAGTATGCTTGACACCTAGGATAGCACTTTCGGTAGACAGCCCAGGACAAAACCCAAACTGTGCATCGTGTAGCTGTATATATTTTGCCAAATAAGAGTCAAGCATACTGTCCAACACCTTAGCCGCAACAGTTGCAAGAGAGATCGGGCGATAATTGCCTATGTCCGAGATGTCTCCTGTCCTATTCTTGACGATGGGTACAACAATGGTCTTGATTAAGTCTGCCGGTAAATACGAATGGCTGAGACACATCGTATAGAACAAGGACAGGACCCTCGGCATATGCATGCCCGCATATTTAAGATGTTCTATGCTCAGCCCATCATGTCCAGGGGATTTTCCCCTACTCATACTACTTATCACCGACCTTACTTGCTTCGTGGTGAAGCGTACTAGCGGCTCCTCCCCTCGGTCATGAGACACAGAGCCGATTCCTGACACAGAGGGGCCAAGTGGAGACCTTACTGTGAAATGCTCCCTGAATAAATTAGCAATGTCCCCAAGCTCAGTAACCCCTTCCACGTCCGCCGCGAGACCAGGCTTAGCCTCCAACTTACCTGTGGACTTCCAAAAAGCACAGAAATTATTATTTGCTCGTTGTTCTGCTAATATGTCCATCTTAATTTGATCTTGCCTATTTTGACAATACTTTAGGCGACTTTTGAAAATTTTACGTGCCTCATACATCTGATCATAAACAGTACCAGAGGTTGGTCGATCAGCTAAAACCCAGTCCTGGAATCTAAGCCTGGCCTCTCGGTGAGCGTCTCGAACATGTTTGTTCCACCCACATAACGGATTACCCCGCTTAGGTCTCTGGTGTACTTCATTAGATCCCCTCGCTGCCTCACAAAGGACATCTACAATATTATTGTACATCTTATCAAGGACCAGTTTGTGATCATCCAAGTTGCATGACCCATGACTGCACACCGCAAACTCCTGTGGGAAGTCTATCTCTCGCAATTTATCAGAACACAAACGATGATAATTCTCGATCTCTTTTTTATTTCTGACGCCCCAGACAACAGTACTGCGGGGTGCAGCCCCAGTCGTCAACTTTGGCCTAACTATATCTAAGTTACACACAATAAATATAGGTAAGTGATCAGACACATAAACATCTTCATCAATACCTACACTAACAATTGTCTGCCAGGCTGACGAAGAGACCACACAATGGTCTAACCACCTCCTGCAACCATGAGCCTCGCTAATGAAGGTATAGTAGCTTAGATCGTATCCTAACTTCTTTGTATCCGCGCAGACCCAGGATTGATCGTTACAAAAACTTAATAGCTCGACATAAAATAATTCTTGCGGATGAGCATTAAAATCGCCCATAATATATATGTTTTCCACATCATGTGTCGCAATTATAGCACTTACCTCACTTAAGACCTCGGTAAACAAAGGCAGGTTTTCCGGTGAGTTTGTAGGCATATAAACCGAAAATACAATAACCGAGCGACCACCAGAGACAGCTTTAATGGCCACTAACCGAGAGCTATTACAGGATATTACCGAGACAGACTCAAAAACACCCTTTCTCCAGAGTATAGCCACCCCTCCGTACGGCCGCCCCCTTAGGAGCCCTTCTGATGTGTCTACCGCAGACCTCCCAGTGAATTCAAATTCCTGACTTATTGATCCTAACATTGAGATATCATGAGGCAGCAGCCAAGTCTCCTGCAGGCAAATCAAATCTGACCAATCACATATTTTTCTAATATTATCTACTGATCTTTTCGCAGATTTACAATTAAAACTAGTTATTTTTACATGACCGTTATTTTGACAATCCATACTGAATTTTAATCTAAGTAACTGTCTGAGCCTGTCTATTTGTCCGGTACATAAAATGTACAAAACTTGGATATATGAATTTTCCAAGTACTTATGCGTGAATGGAAAATCCGAATCTATAAAAAATTGAGTAAAATGCATAGACCCTGGCGTTTCTTCGCCACAACAATGGCCGCTCGTTATTTAGTATCTTTTTTATTTGGCGTAGTGATGTGATTATATGAATTTAAAGTTCAGGGGGTACATGGGCACGCCACAATTGTGGCGATAAGTCCCCTCTTTGAGGAGTGGCTAGAGAGGCGCCACGGCGTCCTCACCTTCCGCCTGACGCAGGTCCTCACCGGACATGGTTGTTTCGGGAGGTTCCTGTTCAGGATAAAGCGGGAGGAAACGCCCGGGTGTCACCACTGTGTGGATCGCCCGGAGGACACGGTGGAGCATACGGTGGAGGTCTGCCCAGCTTGGGCGGAGCACCGCCGTGTCCTCACGGAGGCGATCGGCGGCGGCGATCTCTCGCGTCCGGCCCTGGTTCAGGCCATGGTCCGGAGCGAGAGTGCATGGGAGGCCGTCACCTCCTTCTGCGAAGCAGTAATGCTCGCGAAGGAGGAGGCGGAGCGCGCGAGGGAGAGGCAAAATGCGCCCCCTCGCGCCCCTAGTCGCCGCAGGAGACGCCCCGGGCGTCGGGAGTCGCGAGCCGACTTCCGGCCACCGTAGGCGCGGGCTTGCGGACGGTGAGCAATGGGTAGCTCGCCGTCCGATAGGGACCAGGCCCGGGTCGACGGCGCGTTGTGTTCCACGCGCGCCTCAAAGAGATGTCAGCACCAAGTGACGGGGTCCGGAAGGGCCAATGCCTGCCGGGGTCGCGGGTTTGTCTGAAAGGGATATCGCGACCCCGGCACACAGGCAACGGAAGGAACACGGGTGGGTTTTAGTCAGTAAAAGTCTGACACGCCCTCCCGCTCCACCCAGAGCGGGAGAAGTTATTTGATAATTTCCCATCCTCAAAAAAAAAAAAAAAAAAGGGGGTAATCGATGTTACAATTATAATATATAATAGTACCTGAGCAACCGAGCTCTGCTCGGGTGAAAATAGAGAAAACGTATTTGGATACTGATGAATAAAACAATTATTGCTCATTTAATAGTATATGATAATTCCGAGCATAGAGTAGATTAAGTAAATGATTTGAATTTTGATAATTTCAGATTGTTTTTATTATGAAAAATCGACTCCAAATTAGTCGTTTTATTGATAGAGTGATAAAAAAAACGTGTTTTGGTAGTAAGAAAATAGTTAAAGTGGTTTAACTATTTTGTGAAACGAAATTTTCTACGCCAAAAGGCGTCTTCTCCGCCCATCGCTACACACACGCAGCGAGCGCGTTAAATAATCGCCTCCCTAGAAACACGGTCGCAAATCGCCCGTGTGATATGGCCTTTAATGTAGTGGTCGGCAAACCGTGGCTCGCGAGCCGTATTCGGCTCTTTAGCCTATAGAGTGCGGCTCTGTACAAATATCGATGAGTGCGAGCGTAGATACGCGGGGGGGGGTCGGGGTTTCGGTCGGTCGGTCGACTCGACCGACCGCGGCGGTCGAAGCTACCTTCATCATATTATTATCAGCCGATATTATGATGATGATGATGAAGGCATCCTACTTCTTAGCAAGTTAATTTTAGGAAGCGTTGTGGAGTGAAAGAGGGTGGGAGTTTTAAGGTCTAAGAAAAGTGTATTCAGACAGTTTCGACACACAGAAAGGATTGGCTCTCATAAGAAATCTTAGTCGTTATAGTATTGATATTTGGCTCTATTGAATAATGAGTTTGCCGACCACTTTAGTGCATCGACCACACTAACTGACCGTGCTAACGAAGTTACGCCCGACGCGCTGTGGATCAAAAAAAGGCTCTCGAAGAAATAGGAGCTTAAATTTTAAAGTGTCGGGTTTTTGCTTAAAATGGCTTTCTAATAGCCAATATTATGCTTAAATATATCATAGGATTCAATCAGCACGCGTAGCATGACCACCATAGAAAACAAAATAGACAAAATGACAGATAAACAATCGCAATCTGTCATTTTCTCTATTCTTCCGTCGACAAAACCCGTTAATTATGCAAATTAAAAACTTTTTTTTTTGCAAAAAATAATTTGTGGAGCTAATGCTTATATCCCCGGAACGGAGAGAATAACCGTTATATCCTTGCACACGGTGATGTAACTATTCATTTATGATTTTTTGACGTACCTACCTGATTTTTTCAGATAAGGTGCCGTTTAAAAAAAAAACTGGACTAAATCTCGTTATATGTCAAAAAATCAGCCTTAGAGAACCTTTTTAACCGACTTCTTTCGATCCACAGTGCGACGCATCTTCCGTCACATGTGCGACCACACATAGTATTCAATGCAAAACTTTTTAAAAGCGAGAGTATAGTTACCGCTGTTCCATGACGACTTGCAAGGCCTTCTGGTTCATTTCGTCCATAGAAGGCTTGGTGCCGCCGTAGTCTAGTGGCAAGTTTTCCTTGCTGATAAATTTGTATATCGTCTCGGATTTTGGCACGTGGAAGTGGATCTGTAATGAATAATAATAGTTTTTTACTTCAAGCCAACTACATTTTGGAGAACAGTCGTGGCCCAGTGGTAACAGCCGCGAGTTACGAGTAGGTTCGAACCAAGGCAAGCGCTTTAATTTGTGTAAATTATTTCACCACCACTGCTCTCAAAATGGTGAAGGAAAACATCGTGAGGAAACCGGCATGTCCTAGAACCAAAAATTCGAAGACTTGACATCTACCAACAGTACCAACCTGCACTGGGCACGCGTGGTAGATTACGGCCTACTCCCTCTCACAAAGAGAAGGCCTGTGACCCAGCAGTGGGAACATTACAGGCTGATTATGACATTTGGAGTGAAGGGTTTGGCACTTAGTCTTACCAAGGGGTAGCGTGTTCCCTAGTAACTAGGTTGAGGAAGTCAGACAGGCAGTCGCTACATGTAAAATACTGGTGGGGAACCCCAACAAAGTTGGGAAATGGCTACGCAGATGATAATGGGTTTGGCACTACGGAAGCCAAGGAATTCAAGGAATTGATTGCACTATGCATAGAGAAAAAAATTGGTCTTCACGATAGTGAATACAAGTTCAAGCACCAAGCTCGACCAATTTTTACGCGAGTATAGGCCTCTGCTATTCTGGGGGTCTACTTTCAGAGTCCCTCATCGAAGATACGGGCCCGTCCGAAAGTATAGTCCATGTCACGAGAAACTATAATTTTTTTAAACAAAGGACTTTTATAAGTTACTTAGCGAAACAAATAATCCCAAATTCAATCAACTCTAAGCAACGTACGTGTAATACGAAACTTACGAGCAATTTCACTTGGTCGGGTTATATATTAGCGATATAAAGCGCTGTCGTCTAATGTTTTGTGGTACTGGAACTCAGTCGTGTTCGTGACAGGGACTTTAGTTGATCCGTCAATACAAGTGCCAAATAAAAGTTTTCGGACGGGCAAAATTATATCGGGAGTAGGGACGTGTCGTTGGTGTTGCCATGCATTCTTAGTTCGGGCTCGACCGTATTAATCACATGTCCGTAAGTGATTCGGAGTAGGAAACGCCCGTAACTTCGGTCGGTCCTACGGATCTCGAGCTGAGGGTGGCCCTGGGCCGTTCTTTTGGTGGCAATCAAGCTCGTCCCTCTATCTCTGTTTTAGTCTACCGCACTGTTACCAAATCACCCAGCGTTCAATAGGACCCACACGGTTGTCCTTTTAACCAAAAGCTTATCTGATATGTGACAGAAATGTACCATCGAAGAAGTTCATATCTATACACCGTAAGGACTATTTCTGCTTGCAGCGCTCGGCCGCTATAGAACCGGGGCGGTAACAGATGTGGTCATCGTGTTCACGGGATTTTGTTTTCAAAGTGCTTACATAATGAAGTTCTTCGATAGTACATATACCTAAGTTAACACGTTCATTGCCAACCACGCGATGTCATGCGATCGTTTTCCTTTTCAATTTGGCCATTCACGATGTCAAGTCATACCCTCATAGTGTTTTGCACGTAGTGAATAAATGTAGGCTGTAGCGTAATCGCAAATTAATTTCTTATGGCCCTCTAGGGAAAGGATTGTAATATCGGAAAGGGATCGTGGCTAAGAGAATCACGCGTTTCATGCTACGGAATCGGTTACTCCGCGCACTAAAACCGTATGGGCCGGGCTGGTAAACCTTAAATGTTTAGCTTGGCAATGAACGTGTTAAGCGGCTTTCTGTAATTGTGTATGCCATGTCCGGTCCAATCCCAGCTAAGTTTAGCTGCCTTCCGGGTTACTGTTGGGATACCACTGCTGGGCAAATGCCTCTCCCCATGACTTCCAGTGGGTTAAATAAGTGATTTAGTATCGTAGGTAACGTAGGAAAAAATACATACCATATCAGTAATTTCTTGTTTCAGGAACGGCTTCATAAGGCCGAAGAGTTTGTCTATGAAGGGCGGCGCGTTTATCACGTGAATCTGCTTTATTCTGATCGGCATGGCGTCCTGGAGATTACAAAGAGAGAATTTTTATTAGTGGCATAATCTAGATTTTTCATGAAGCTATCGAGTGCAGTCTACATAATCAGCCTATAACGTTCCAACTGCTGGGTCATAAGCCTTATCTTTATGAGACGGCGTGGGCCACAATCCCACACGCTGGCCCAGTAGTTGGTGGATGTCGTGTCTTCGAATTCTTGGTTTTAAGACATGACGGTTTCCCCACCATGTTTTCCTTCACTGTAGTGTAACATACAAGGTCAGTGGTCGGCAAACTTATTAGTTATTAGAGCCAAATATCAATACTATAACGACTAAGATTTCTTATGAGAGCCAATCCTCCCTGTGTGTCCAAACTGTCTCAATACACTTTTCTTAATCCTCAAAACTGAACCCTCTTTCACTCCACAACGCTTCCTAAAATTAACTTGCTAAGAAGTAGGATGCCTTCATCATCATCATTATATCGGCTGATAATAATAATTATGATGGAAGCATCTTACTTATTAACAAATTATCCTTGGAAAACTTCGAAGGGTACAGTAAAAATTTCGATGTCCTGTTAATTTTTGGTGAAAATACCTCGGAAATAAAGTTTGCATTTTGAATAAAACTTGATAATCATAAAACCCCGACCGCCGTGCGCATCTACGGTCGCACTCATTGACATTGTACAGAGCCGCATTAAAAACGCCAAAGAGCCGAATACGGCTCGCGAGCCACTGTTTGCCGATCACTGTTAGGTACTAAATAAACTTAAAGATCGAGTTCAAAGACCACGCTGTTAAATAACGGAAGTTAGAAAAAAAAATGGGCACGTCACACGAATGAATGAACCCTGAAAGATGAGCTAAAATCGTCACTCGCTGGACACCTGAGAGAGGCCATAAATTTAAACGTGAAATCTAAATTACTTTCAATGTGTAACGAATTCTTTGTATTGAAAAATTATTTAAATAATAAACGTTATTTGCATTACAAAGAAAATAAAAGTTTTATTAACACAGCTGGCATGAACTGGCGGAGGACGTGCGACAAAAATCAATTGTTACAGAAATACATGTTTAGAGTGCTAACGCTGACTATGCTACGCTAACTAATTTAGTTTAGCTGGCGATGGACGATTCGCTTAAACATTGGCAAAACTAGGACAAAAGACGAACTAGGATTCCTACTCAACGTGGCCATAGCCACTGCGATAATCGAATCCATTGACTCATATGGCTGTAAAAGACCAATCAACCAGTACCCTAATTGCGTAATACACGATCAATCAGAATCTGAATCGTGTTGTTTGTTACGTCGTTAATTTAGGAGTTAATAAGTCGAGTAATTTAGGAGTTATAAAATTTATTTATTTATTTATTTTATTATTTATGAACACACAGTAAAATACATAAAGATACGACATAATTATAATTTGAGTACAAAGGTACTGCTTATTTCTTAAGAAATTTCTTCCAGCAGACCTGCAATTTATTAATTATTTATTTATTTATTTTAATAATAATAATTACTAAAAGTAATTTAGGAAACAATTATATTGCCTGTTAAAATCATAACCCTGCTTTGGCTTTGCCGTAGTCGGGTAAATAGATATGCCACTCACCTCTTGATATTTAGACAGCTTCCTGGCAACTGAGATATTGAACTTCGTGATAAACTTGAGCGTGATATCCTTAGCGTCCATGACCACGATGTCTTCTTCAGCTAAATAGTCGTTGTCCAGCATCCACGCGTCGCAAGACATGAAGAACATTCTAGCATCTTGGATATAGTCATACTGTTCTAGACCCGGGTCGTTCAATTGCCAAAACCAGATATTCTTATCCCCTTCTATTTGGTACTGCGCCATTTTTCTGAAAGTAAAGAAATAATGGGTTAGTTATATAGTTATTTTTTTCTGTAACTGAAAAGTAGTTTCGCGGTTTTGGCCTGCGTCCAGAAATAATAAAAAATAAAATGGAAGTTTCTGCGATTATAACGGAACTAGGACTTGAATTTTTATTTTTGCTACTTTTATTTATATATTTTTATCAAAAACTGGTTTTCTTTAAGCCAGTTTAAGGAAAGGAAAAGAAAGAAAGAAAATATATTTATTTAGCACAGACTAAAAGGCACACAATATAATACTATACAACGTGTTCATTTTGATATCCCATACTCTAGGGTATTAATGAGACCATGTCAAAGAATCAACTAGCATATAAATTATTTTTCTATTTTTTTAAGATAACTTACCACTAGACTCTCGATCTCTTTAACTAAGTTTAATTTTTTTCATTTAGAGTAAATCATTTTCATTCATATTTAAAGCTAAGAAAATGCGACATTGCCGTATTTTCTTTTTATGAACCAAAATAGTCTGAATTAAATGTTTTCTTTTATATCTTGTTTTTTACATAAATAATCGCGACTGTCGAATTATTATGGATGCAAAATTAAAAAAACAAGAAATCATGCTAGTTGATTCTTTGATCTGGTCTCATGTGGTATACATAGAGTTATGGTATATTAAAAAAACACGTTTTTTTTTTAATATTCTGTATTATATACAGTATATTAAAATAAATTGCGGAAAACTGTGCCTCACGGCTGCGCCAAGAAGGCCCACTTCAGCAAATGCCAGACAACTACTGCCTGACGCTGGTTTTCAACTGGACCTGTAGTGCGAGGTAGGTAGTTATAGGTAGATATTTACTTCCATTTTGAAAAAGACTTGTTTACTTACTAATCGTGCTGACTACGATTGTTCAGAACACGCTCATGGCAAAATAATACTCTTATTTGTTCAGATAAGAATCTCACGTAGTACGCTTAAATAAGAGCGGAGAGGCCATTGCTCGGGCATTGACAAACAAAATAAGTATAGGTATATTATTATTATCAGTTTATTGATAGGTCATCGGCCGTAGAAACAGGCCCGTATCTAGAAACTTTTGGTGTTTTCAGAACTTCGCTTTTTATTATAATTCACAAAACTGATGTACAATCACAAATGCAATAAAAAAGTTACAACACAAAATTTCTGATTGACATCTACTAGATGTCGTGTATTCCCGTTCGTCCCACTGATTTTGTTAGTAGGACGAACGTGAATAATTTTATTTTTAATTCCCGTTGGTCCCACTAAATAATTTGAGTCTAGTTGTTCAATGGTAAAAACCACTTATATAACCTAACTAATAATATTATAAATGCGAAAGTGAGTTTGTTTGTTTAATTGATACGTTTTCACGCTAAAACAGCTGAACGGATTTAGATGAAATTTGGCACATGGGTAGATTCACTGGATAAACTTCTCATACTAAATTAACTGAAAAACCAGTACCCTAATTGCATAATTCACGATCAATCACAATCATGGGCGTACCCAGCTTTTGTCCCAGGGGGGGACAAATCAGAAATTTCTTAAGATTGATCTGCAAAGGTAGCCCGCGGAATTCAAATTTCCTTACGTGATTTGCAATTTGCAAGTCAGTGTCAGGTTGTATCTTGATAAAAATATGATTCGCCACCATAACATATTTGTTATGGTTACAGGGTGTCCCTGGAAGTATGGGTCAATTCGAATGGGGGCGTAGGCAAGGTAATTTTCAAACTTTTTAACCCTAAGAAATTCAGTGCAATTTTTTAAGGTTCAAAAGTTATGACAAATTTTAGTTTTTTTCAAATATTTCGCATATTGTTCAAAGAAAAAAATCATTACAAAATAACTATCAGGGCTATCAATTTTTGTTTCAGTACGTTGTAGAACAGTATGCCTTTTCTGTGGTAATACTTTTACGCAGCTATGAAAGTGCAGTTCATGAAAAAGTCATTCAACGGAACAAATCTAACTAAGAGAGATGTGTTGATGATAACTGCTGCCATTATGATTCCCTGGCAAAACCATAGTTTTAGCGGTATGAGGAACAGGGTGTAAAGTTCACTCATCCACCATAGAAAAGGAAGGATCCTCCGACCAGACGGGTGTCGTATCTGGCGGGCAACTGCCCAACGATTGATGTCGGGAAAGTTATTTATATGCTGTTAGCGCGGTAAACTCTAATTGCGCGATGCAGGATTTGTGTGCCGTCAGGATTTATTGTGTGACGTCAGGTATTCGATGCGTAGTTCGCATGTTGCGATGTAGATGCCGCCACATATTAAAACTTGTCTAACTGTGCGTTTGCACTGGCGAAACATTCAGAACAAAACATGTTGGAGTCTATTTACTGTCAATTTTCCGTACAATTTTTGACAGGACCTAGAGATTTCAACATGTTTTGTTGCGATGTTTCGGCAGTGCGAACGCATAGTAAGAAATAACTAATTAGTGGAACCGAGGACAGTGCAGTGGAGCGTGACCTGTTGTCTTATATAATTAGTGCTGATTGCTCTATTAAGTGGTGTAGTGAAACATTCGTTTCCTCTATCTTATGCGATAATGATTTCTTTTTATTAATAGATAGTTATGACGTAGGTTATAAGTAGTAATTACACGATTTTATCTTTATGACAGTCTTTAGTAATGGGCCATCTTCCGCTCTTATGGTTAGATCAGCTTTGTGTCATTGTTTGCATTTGTATCAAACATTTTCGGTGTCATCCCTAACCTACACCTCATGCTAGCACTTCACTTGGCGTATTTGTCAAAATATTCGCGTTACTTGGGTGATATAAAATATGCCTTATAAGTTTTGAAATAAAGTTCAGTTTGTATTAACGAAATAACGCGAATATTTGCGCAAATACGCCAAGTGAAGTGCCAGAATCACAGTCTTTATGAATTCGTGTGAACGTTTAAGCATGCCTAACCTTTTCCCAACTATGTATGTTGGGTTCGGCTTCCAGTCTAACTGAACGGATGCAGCTGAATACCAGTATTTTACATGGAGCGACTGCCTATCTGACCTCCACAACCCAGTTATTGGGTAACACGAGCTTGTTCGTGTGAACTTAGATATTAATAAAATATATATAGAACAAGCCTTGGAATTCCCATCGGCAAAAATGACGAACTCGGATTTTCCATACAAAATTTATGACGCCACTAAATGCCAATGGCTTTGAGTGGTTAGCTTGCGTGTTCTGTGCTGAGCTCACGCAACGCGTCATACGGCCAGCCAGTAATAGGACTCGCCCATCAAGGAGCGCTGTCCCAAATTAGACGCATTATTAATTTATTATACATTAAAAAAAAGGTATTTTAATAAAACACGTATATTAAAAGATTAATAATTAAATGATCTTTAAAATAGTGTTGGTTTCAGAAATTATATTTTAATTATTTTTATCTACGTGAGACATAACTTTACGAATTAATGCACTATCTAATATAAACATAATCTAAAATAATCACAGATTAATTAATTTAAATAATGCTGTAAGTTATAACATTTTTTTTTTCAAATCATTAACACTAGTCGTTTAGACGTGATCTTCAGTATAAATGTATATTCTGTATGTGTATTCTTTTTTTGTTGTTTTTTATTTTATAATTTTTATATTTTTTATTTTTGTCATTACCTACTTACTGTTTGTATTTCCTTTCTAATAGACCCAGCAGTTTAGGTTGTGCGTTGTCTGTCAGTGAATGCATTTTTATTAAGTACGTACGTACGTAGAAGGTGTTTAAAACTAATCGACTATACTTGTTCTATAGTTTCTCTGTCCATCAATAGGTTGTTTTTATATTCATATTCATATCTTTATTTGCATTCCATAATGTAAGTATACAGGTGTTATAATGGCTTAGAGCTAAGGTACAATTACGGACCCTGTAGGGCACAGCAAAATGTATTAACAAAATTCTTAATAATAAAAAATAAATAAAATTTAAAAAAAAAACCTTAAGTAACAATCAACAATTTTTAAATATATTCTTAACATTATTTGAGATCAGATATAAGATCCATAGGAGACCAACTATCTCATTTCGTATCACATTTTCGTAAATGATGAAGACTAATCTGTTTGATTTTGACAATTCAACAACATTCATTGCGTTATTTACGTTGTTGAGCAGATTTTTTTTCGAACTTTGACGCAATGGATTAGCAATCTGTTTCAAAATGATTCAGATTGTGATTGATCGTGTATTAATCAATTAGGGCGCTGAGACCGCCAATTGGAATACCTATGTAACTGTTTAATTTCCAAGTGTCGTTCAAACGCTGCAGGTACAATAACGAGTAAGTATGTATTCTCCTATTTATTCAGGTACCTACATTTGTATAGATACTGCAATAAATAGACAGTTTTAATTCCACTGTGTTAGTTAGTTCTGCGATTTATAGCCGAGATTAGAACGAATTACTAACAGCCATAAGCTTGGCCTAGATTAGTGTAGTCACGATCACGACCATCCGCAAAGTGTTGCCAGAATACGAGATACACTTGCAGCATAATTTAATGTAGATAGACTGTCCTATCAAATACGATTTGACACAAGCCGAGATTGGGTATAGGGATATAGGAAAATATGAAAGAATAGATAATAGAAAACGTTTTGGCAAAACAAGTATTTGAAACATACAGGGCGGCAGGGACATATCTATATACGCGCAAATTGAAACCGCACATGATTCTAGGTGTACCATAGAAATTTATCATCGGGTATGAAAAAAAACCTAAAAAATGCAATCCTACGCGGTCAAAATGTATGGAAGAGCAATTAAAAAAAAAAAAAACTACTAAAAATTTCAACGCAGGTTTGGAATCATGTACTGAATCCTTGGTAACCGATTGAGCGTCGATGTGGGATGCCACACTGTATATATGAATTACTTTTAACTCTCAATAAACTAACTGTCGGAATCCACTGCAGGAATCTAGTGTCTCATTTTTGAATGAGCATGTTAATAAAAGTGCTTAGGCACATATACTTACGAGATTTTCAATGCCTTCTGCATAGCAGGCGACAGTGGATCCCTGTGGTTGACCAGCTCTGGTGAGTTGTCTCTGATTTTGAAGAACAGCTCTATGGTTTGCTTAGTCTTCTCCAAGTCATAGTAACAGCTGTGCAGAAACCTCAGGATGATTCTGTCCTCTGGAACATGAGAATGACTCAATTATTATTTGCTTCCACTGTATAATTTGGGGAAGACCGATGAATTGATGAATTTTGTGAAAGATGTTAAAGCTAAAAATGGGGCGACTACCGAGGTGACGGTTTACAGAGATTTCAGTACAGAAGAAGAAGGCATGCTGCTTGCGTAATCAGCCTATCATGTTCGCACTGCTGGGACACTGGCCTACTCTCTTCCAGAAGGAGTGGGCTGTAATGTTCCACGCGGGTTGGTAGATGTCACAAGCCGGTTTCCTCAAGATGTTTTCCTTCACAGTTTTGAGAGCAGTGGTGATGACATTTTTACACAAAGCAAAGCATTTGCAACTCGTTAGTCGGGGCCGTTACCAGTGAGCCACCACTGCTCTATGCTATGCTGCCTCCGCCGAACCCAAATGAATAACTATTAGGTCAGGATAATGTTGATGATGATGACTCCTTACACTTGAACATGGTGTATTTCCCAATGATAATAAATAGACCCGTGTTCTCTATAGAATAATTACAACTTTAGGTTATTCAAAGCCGCTGAAAGTCGTGCGGGTAGGATGCAAGACAATGATGTAACAAATACTGCCTACATTTCAATCTGGGTGTCTCTATAGCCGCTTGGTTTCATATCTAGACTGTTTTCAACACTGTTCACACAATTCCACGGAATAACCGTTAGTTACATATAGGTTACCTTCTTGGATGGTCACAAAACATTGGCTTCAAAGATTTCCGCATAGCTAGGGATACTAATGAATGTACCGGGAACAAACACGCCTTTGAAACCTCGCCGAATGCAGAACCTCCTCCTTTTTCTTTGAAGTCGGTTAAAAAAGGTGTGTTGCGAGAGGAATTTGAATTCATCGTTCACAAATAAAAGACTCAGTTAAACTTTGATTTTTAATTTGCTTGACCAAAATGACAGCTGCGGTCGACCTTTTGTTAAAAAATAATACGATCTAACTAATCCTAACTACTTAATATTATAAATGCGAAAGTGAGTTTGTTTATTATTTTTTTGTTTGTTTTTTTCGCTTTCACGCTAAAACGACTTTGGATGAAAGTTGGCACATGGGTAGACCATGGGAGACCACCTGGGTTAGGACATAGGATACTTTTTATCCCGATACTCGTATTCTCACGGGATCGAGACTTAAGTTTCGTGCAGACTAGCGCGACGCGACAGCGCGACGCGACACCGGTTATTGTTATACCGTGAAGTTTTCTGAGAAATTGTATTGTTCGAGTTCGCGTCACGCTGTCGCGTCGCGCTGGTCTGCACGAGCCTTTATGCGCGCGCGGGCCGCAGCTAGTCTAAATCTATACTAATATTACAAAGAGGTACTTAATATTTGTTTGTTTCTTTGTATGTAGAGGGTAATCTCTGAAAGTACTGGTTGGATTTGGAAAATTCTTTTTGCACTGGATAGCCTAATTCTTGACGAAGTTTATAGGGTCGTGGATGAAGTCGCGGGCAAAAACTAGAAATTAAAATTATAGAGACCACACGACATGAAATGAAATCGTTTATTCTGTAAATAAGATATTGGAATCACCTTTACGTCATATTTAAAAAAATTAAAAAAATTGCTAGATGAGTTCGGCACAACTATGAATGTCCTCCTGCAGAGAATAATTCAGTGGTCCTCAATCGGTTATTAGATTATTTACTAGGTTATTTTGACGTCGACACTAAATGCCATTTTAGTCTAGCAAATTAAAAATCAGAATATAAGTAAATTAGTTCTGACTAACAATAACCATTCGGAGCTAAACTTGTAGACAACACACACAATGGTTATTTTTATAAAACTTGTTTAGTTTGAGTTACCCAAGCATGTTATTGAACAGGAAATATGTAAAACACGCTTTTTGTTGATATCACATAGACCATTGTTAGTTGAAATGACTAATGAAACAGCGTCACAAATTGAGCTTTTAAAATATACGAAACATTGTAGGAAACCTATCGTTTTACGGTAATTGAACATAATCTTGAGCTGTTAGCAAGTCATCTAACTCCTTGACAAGTGGACAATGACAATGAAGATGTGACCTATGACAAAGTGCCTTTTTATAGAAATAAACTCTAGAGGTGTTTTTATTCTCTGAAGAACTGAAGTAGGTACAAAGGTACCTTCTATTTTGCAGCAGAACATCCATAAGTTGCACATAAGATTCTATAAGACGCCCACTTCAAAACAATTCAAAGGAAAATGCGTAAGTTAGAATCTGCACTTTATTACAAGAGAGATAAAGTTAAATGTGTATCAATATTGTGGAAAACTTGGTGTACAAGTATATAGGCATGTAACAACGGATCCCCGTTCATTGTACATTCGACGATGCTCGCTGAATGGCCTATCGGGTGGCAATTATTCTTTGTGCGATGCGGACGAATCAATAACAGGGACTTGTGAACATGTGACTACTGATACCGAAGATATATTTGTTAATTTTTCATGCTTCAGAGAGCTCGATAACCCGTCCTCGGTAATTTGAACAAATCAGAAGCCCGAAACTGCGATAACCGGTTTAGTATTAAATATCAGCAGACGATGTTAGCTTGATGATAGTTTATTACGTTATCGTCCAAATTAGAATTCAAAGGTGGCTGGGACAGACTGGATGACTGGATGGACATGGTGTTGTGGCCCTGGGAGTACCTAATCCTTATTTCTAAAGAAATCTCTTCCAGCATAACTGCGATAGGAAAGTAGATAGAGGTGTAGACGTGTGTAAGAGTAGAAGAGAAAACAAAATAGGGACATAATAGTAGTTTATGAAACTGGTGCATAATGAGGGGTATTAAAATACGAGTGTTTTAATAACTAGTTATATGCAGTTTCATACACTACTTTATCTACTCTCATATATTCGAATTGAACCTACTAAATAAAAGATCAAAGTTAAAGATCAAGAATTACAAAATTCCCACAAAATTCAGTAATAGAAACAAAATTGTTTTATAGCATTAGTTTGTTAGAGAAAAAGTGTTATATTAAAATTCTATTTTTAAATTTCGGTATTGTGTTTAAAAAGTATGTCAATATAAACTCGTTTTGATGTTTATAATTCGAATATTACGTTAAGAGAGTAGATAAAATAAAATAAAAAACTATTCACTATTAAATATAAACTTTATACTTGTCTAGTTTTACATAACATGGACGTAAAGCCATATCAATATAATTAATTGGTTATTCAAATTTTATAGGTATTCATATTCCAAGTTCCAAGTTTGCCAACTTGAATAACTTGATGGCATTGAAACGCATAAGCATAGTAACAAGTTCTAATCGGAAGAATTGTATCCGGATTTTTTATTCAGGAAGCATCCGAAGCGTATAATTATTTGAATTTGATAAATTAACTCAGCCTATCGCAGTACACTGCTGGAGATAGGCCTCTCCCAGGCTGCGCCACAAGACTCTATCCTCCGCCTTCCGTATCCAGTCTGTCCAAGCCACCTTCTCAAGGTCGCCGGTCCATCTAGCTGGAGGGCGTCCCACACTACGCTTGCCGATACGCGGTCTCCACTCCAGGACTCGTCTGCTCCACCGGCAATCGGTCCTTCAAACATGGCCAGCCCACTGCCACTTCAGCTTGTTTACTCTGCAAGCTATATCGGTAACTCCGGTTCTTTTCCGGGTAATTTAATTCCTGATTTTATCCGAGTATAGATAGGTGGTAAATAGAAGTATTTAAGACTTGCTTACCTAAATCTTTGGGCAAATGAGGCTGCTTGTGTATCCAGTCCCGAAGCTGCTCCACCTGCTTTTGTGCCTCTTGTGAAATCTTGTTATTCATGTTGAGGATCACCTGAAATTATGTAAAAAAATATAAGTAAAGTTTCTAATTTTCAGTTAATAGAGTTATACAAACCCCACCTCACGCGTAGCATGACCCCCGTAGAAACGAGTTTTGTCGACGGAAGAATAGACAAAATGACAGATTGTGATTGTTTACCTGTCATTTTGTCTATTCTTCAGTCGACAAAACCCGGTGGTCATGCTACGCGTGCTGAGGAAACGTAAACTTATAGTTGTTATAAGTCTGAAATAATCAATCCACCTTGAGCAAGGGTGGTGATTAATGCTCTTGCATTTGCAAAGGGGGGTATTTGCCGCTGGTACCCATTAATAAAAGGCAAAACTGCTGTGAATACAAAACTATCGCCGAATCCAGCAGGAATTTTCCAACTTAGCGACAGATTAATTTTCCATTGAAGACATTAGCGCTAGTACGTCACTAGATATCGTCTGTCGTATGCTCAACGAGAGCATCGGCACAAATGTTGGCATGAGTGACGACACGGTGATGTCATAAGTCCTCCATTCTTTACCACAGCCTATCGCCATCGTAGTACCTACTATAAATCACATTCTATTATGTCCTCTGGTTTACAATATGAATGTTACATGGATACATTATGCAATGTTGTACCTACATTATCTATATCTAGATGACGCAGTAAGATGGTTGAAGCCGTGATATAGTAATATCCCTAGGGATATACCGTAATATAGTTATATGGAAGCGGTTGATAACTATAGGAATGCCCTAATTTTGTTATTTCGACCAATTTCGACGTAGTTGGTCATAGTACTATATAAGAAAGAAGTATTATTGTTATTTATATTTCTATGGTCATAGTTCTAACCTAACCAAACCTATTTGGTCGGAGTGCCCTAATAGTTATATTACTAGCTCGTGCTCGTATCATAGTTATATTCCTACTATGGCAGTTATGAACCGCTTTCATATAACTATATTACGGTATATAGCTATATCCCTAGATATCCCTAGGGATATAACTATATCACGGCTTCAACTATCTTACTGCGACATTACATAGGTATAATAAATTAAAGTCGCTTTTCGTGACTCTGTGTGACCGCGTTGTTCTTCTAAAATACGGAACGGATTTTGATGCGGTTTTCACCATTTAGAGAATTAATTCCGGGAGGTTTATGTGTATACCTAATAAGTGTTTATTAAACTTAAAATAAAGAAATCCAAATTTTTTGTCAAGTTTAAAAACCGTGCGACAGAAGCGGGTCGCTAGTAGGTACATAATATGTTCGCCTCTATGACTGTTTGCAGCTGATATGAACTAACTACTTATCTAGTGTTTTTACAGCTTTTCCTGTACTCTGTCATAACCAAGTAGTTATTTACCTATTCTACTCGTCCTAGAACGTGAGTTCAATCGAGTGAGGATAAAGATCAAGTGGTTATGGAATAATACCTTGCCACTGTTTATTTTTTGTACCTATTATATATTGGATGGCGCGTCTAAAGGTTTTACGACGCTAAACTTACGGGGTTGATTTTTGAACGATTTTGACAGCCGTCAACTTGACGTAACCCCGAGCTAAGAAGGCGGCCCCCTGTGAGAAGAAAAGATCGCGAAGTTGGATCGAAGCCGTAATGCCTGTGCTAAGGCGACTGGGATAATGGTGATCATGGTGATTGGTGACTAGACTACTCTTGCAGTGCAGTGCGTTGATTGATGTGCGCTCGCGTCTTACGTATTCGGGGGAATGTCGTGTGATCAATTTGTGATTATTCAGAATATTATTGTGTTTCATTTAATTACATCTCCTAGCCCGCAAACCCACGCATAAGAGACCATAAGACCTCTTCTGATAAAAACGACGTATTACTTTTATATTAATTTTGATAATTTTAGTTTGTGGAATTTGGTCCGCTTAAAACTGTATCAAACTGTATTACTTCTACTTCCCAACATCACCCACGCAGCTGATAATGAACCATGAAAATGAGATTTTTTAGGTACTTAAATGTAGTGTGGGTATCTACTTCATGGAATTAAGCGTCGTGCAGACTGGCGCGACGTGACGACGCGACGTGACTCTAACAATACAATTTCTAAGAAAACTTCACGGTAGAACCATTACCGGTGTCGCGTTGTACCGTCGCGTCGTGCCAGTCTGCACGCAGCTTCAGCCTCGTGCGAAGAACAGTAACGTGTTCATTTATCCAAATAAAGATCATTGATTTTTATTTGGACATCTTCTTTTCGTGTGGTTAGTGACTAACATGGTGTTTGAGTTTGAGTTTGAGATTTGGACATGATAAAAAATAAAATGGTTGCCTGTAAAGTCGGTTTTACGGGCGAAGATTTTACGTGACAACGTCTTTTTATCGGCGGTGACTCATCGTAACAGACGTGAGCGGGCGTTACACTTTTTCATGAGTGACTCCGAGCCGCAACCTAATTTAAGACGTTGTCACGTCAATAAAATAAAAAACTAAATCTGGGCCTTATCTACACGTGTTTAACAATTAAAGTATTTTAAGGCGCCCCCGTACAGGCGCGACGCAACCGCGTCGGTGAGACGCGATTTTGATAGAACAATTTCCATGAAGTTACATAGAATTTCTTATCTACCAGAGTCGCACCGCGCTGTCGCGTCGCGCCAGTCTGCGAGAGCCTTCATTTGGAAATTAACTACCAAATTCAGTATCTTGTAGGTACCTACTTAATTATCTTTATAGCCATTTATTGTGATTTACAATGTTGTCAAGCAGGACAATCCCGGAAGCTTGGTCACTACACTACTGCGATTCTGATGGAATCGATATAGTGTACCTACTGTTACAATTGTATGATTTACAATGGGTAGGGACAGACGTCCAGCTAAATTGGAGCAGTCATTGTACCGAGAAACTAATAAGGGTCAATGTTATTTTGGGGCAAGAGGGCAAAGTAGGTATTTCGGCGATGTAAGAAAAGTTTTCTCAGCACGCGTAGGCATGATCATCGTAGTAACGGGTTTTGTCGACAGAAAAATAGACAAAATGACAGTTAAAGCTCATACATACCAGCGCGACGCGACGCCGCGCCGCGACTCGTACAATACAATTTCTAAGAAAACTTGACGGTATAACAATAACCGGTGTCGCGTCGCGCTGGTCTGCACGAAGCTTTAAACGATCGCAATCTGTCATTTTGTCTATTCTTCCGTCGACAAAACTCGGTTCTATGGCGGTCATGCCGCGTGCTGATCGAAGTCTATATTTTATTTGCGTTAATCATCTTAACATATCCATACATAACCGTATGTGCGTCTGTCTGTCTATGTGATGGTGGCTGTCCCAGTCATTGCTTCTACAGGATTTACATTTATCTAGAACTAGCTGCCCGCCCCGGCTTCGCTCGAGTAGCACTAAGTACTTATCTACGGCGCACCTACCTGCCTACCCTACCTACCCTACCTACCCTACCTACCCTACCTACCCTACCTACCCTACCTACCCTACCTACCCTACCTACCCTACCTACCCTACCTACCCTACCTACCCTACCTACCCTACCTACCCTACCTACCCTACCTACCCTACCTACCCTACCTACCCTACCTACCCTACCTACCCTACCTACCCTACCTACCCTACCTACCCTACCTACCCTACCTACCCTACCTACCCTACCTACCCTACCTACCCTACCTACCCTACCTACCCTACCTACCCTACCTACCCTACCTACCCTACCTACCCTACCTACCCTACCTACCCTACCTACCCTACCTACCCTACCTACCCTACCTACCCTACCTACCCTACCTACCCTACCTACCCTACCTACCCTACCTACCCTACCTACCCTACCTACCCTACCTACCCTACCTACCCTACCTACCCTACCTACCCTACCTACCCTACCTACCCTGCCTACCCTACCTACCCTACCTACCCTACCTACCCTACCTACCCTACCTACCCTACCTACCCTACCTACCCTACCTACCCTACCTACCCTACCTACCCTACCTACCCTACCTACCCTACCTACCGTACTAAAAAGTATCCTATGTCCTTCTCCTGGTTCTAAGCTACCTCCCCACCAATTTTCAGCCAAATCGGTTCAGCCGTTCTTGAGTTATAAGTGGTGTAACTAACACGACTTCACGACTTTCTTTTATATATATAGATTAGGTACCTACTTCATCCTTACATTTCCTTATCCTTACATATTATAAAACAAAGTCCCCCAACGCGTCTGTCTGTCTCTCTGAACGCGATAAACTCAAAAGTATCGAACGGATTTTCAAACGGTTTTCACCAATGGAAAATCCATCAATAACAACAGCCGCACGGGTCGATCCTTCAGGTTAAGCTACGCTTGCCGGGGTTGGTCTGTGGATGGGTGACCATCTTAACATACCGAGACTCCTCCGTGCCTCGGAAAGCACGTTAAGTTGGTCCCGGCTGTCATTCGTGGATCTTTGACGGTCGTTACGGGTCGTCAGAAGCCCGAAAGTCTGACGACCAGTCTTACCAAGCGGTATCGTATTACCAAGTTACTGGGTTGTGGAGGTCAGATAGGCAGTCGCTCCATGTAAAATGCGGTATTCAGCTGCATCCGGTTAGACTGGAAGCCAACCCCAACATAGTTGGGAAAAGGCTAGGCAGATTGATTGATTATTGATATTTTCGTATACATGTTGTATTAAAATACCTTTTATCTTTACATAGTATAAAATGAAGTCGCTTCAGCTGTCTGTTCGCTTAGATCTTTTAAACTACTCAACGGATTTTAATGCAATTTCAGCAATAGATAGAGTGATTCGAGAGGAAGTTTTATATGTATAACACATACCCGTGCAAACCCGGGGCGGGTCACTAGTGTATAATAAATTAATAATGCGTCTAATTTGGGACAGCGCTCCTTGATGGGCGAGTGCTATCACTGGCTGAACATACGACGCGTTGCGTGAGCTCAGTACAGAACACGCAAGCTAACCCCTCAAGGTCACTGGCATATTATTATTATATCTGCGTCATAAAAGATATCACAGATTCAAATTGAAGCGGCGCGGGCGCCCGCATCGCTAAGAGTCAATGACCTTTTCCTCGGCTATTAGGTACGTAAGCCCGGTAGTATGTTGCCCTGGGATATTTACCGACATTTACGCAGACAAAGCCGCGGGCAAAAGCAAGTATTTAATAAAATGATTAATATTTAAGTTTAAAGTATATTTATAATGCAATTAATCATAATGAAGTTAGGTATTTTATGCCTTTTTCGGACACGAGTCTCTCACAAATGTTAATCCATTTTTTTTTTATAGATTTAGCACTTCTTTACCAAATCAACTTTAGTGATGAAATATAAATAAAAAAAAAAATACGTGTGGCACTCGAGGACTGCCGCGGTAAAGCTATTGCATAGCATATATTCAAAAATAAGAAGATATAATTGTTGATTTAAAATATTTTTTTTAAAAAATACCCCTATACCCCCCCTAAATCGCAGAATTTATACAACCGTCAATGACGTCTGCCCTCACGCGTCTGCCCGCGTTCGGGTCGCGCACTCGGCGATCGCGCGTCATTGCCTATCCCGCCCCTCCACCCTCGTTCTGCGCGCCCGCCGTCGACTCATCGCAGGTCATTCTTATCGTTCTAACTTTTAAAATATTAGTCCAAATTACTTAGTGTAAAAGACAAATTTTATCTACATTAAATACCGAAAGCGATGAAGGTATTTATTTTGATACGAATTAACTAAATACTCTAAAATATGCAACTTAAAGAAAGTATTCAATTTAAATGTATTTATAGCTCACTATTTTGGCTATAATGGCTTCCACATAAAAGGTAGATATATGCTGTCGCGGACTTTTATTTAGAACTCTTTAAGACAAACAACCCCACAATACATTCTTTTCATGTAACTCCAGCGGTTTAGGCAGCGCACGCAAAGATAGATCTCAGAGGGCAGGATTTTTTCCGACTTACTGGATACTTATCGTTATATTATGGCTAAATCACATAAAATCTTTATAAATTGTAGCCTATGTGTTATTCTGATATATAAGCCACATTACTGTAAAGTTTCATTAAAATCCGTTCGGTAGTTTTTGCGTGAAAGAGTAACAAACATCCATCCATCCATCCTCACAAACTTTCGCGTCAGGTTTTTTTTTTCGTTACGGAATTTCTACATTCGGTCGCCGCGCTCAGAGTCTCCGATAAAAGCTATGCAATAGCTTAAAAATAAATTTGTTATTTTTCTGTTTTGCAGCTAATCATTGATTGGAAATTGAGCAGTTCTCGGCTGCAACATGCACGGAATCTACCAATGTCTACAGGATGACTTGTAATTTGAGGTATTCCTTCCAGGACGGACCATAGTATCGGGGTTGCGGGTTTGTCTAAAAGGGATATCGCGACCCCGGCACACAGGCAACGGAAGGAACACGGGTGGGTTTTAGTCAGTAAAAGTCTGACACGCCCTCCCTCTCCGCCCAGAGCGGGAGAAGTTATTTGATAATTTCCCACCCTCAAAAAAAAAAAAAAGGACGGACCATAGTGTGGCCTATTTGCAACAATTAAAAGCACATAAAGCCTAGGCGAAAATTCATGGGATTCGAGAAAAACCAATGTACCTATATGTACCTACTTATTTTCGTAAACCCAGAATTCGTCACTAAATATCGTTTTCCTCTAAACTCTCAAATTGAATGGCTTTCATTGATATTACGTTATGTACCCAATACTTTAACAAACCTTTCGATGTAACCAAATTTTCTAAAACAGTTAAAAGATAACGGAAGGAGCTTAATAAACATTTAAAAAAACATCTACTTACGTGTTACATGAACTTTGACACCAGCAGTTATCTCAAAATTTTACTTTACGGGCAATCCATCTTCATTTAGGTAATCAGCTAAGTAAGTATCTAACGAGGTACAAAAGTTAAAACAATATTTGGAGGTCACGAAACAGTCGATAATGCTGGCAAAGGTCGAATTTAAAATGGAGGAAATATTTAAATAAATCGTGATAATCGAATTAATCAACTGGTGTATGCCATTCCACTACTATCTGATCTCCCATCACACGTTAGGGCACCCAGGTCGTAATGACCAGTACCTTAATTGCATAATAGATGATCAATAAGAATCTGAATCGTTTTGAAACAGATTACTAAAGGATTGCTTCGAAGTTCGAAAAAAAAAATCTGCTCAACAACGTAAATAACGCAATGAATGTTGTTGAACTGTCAAAATGAAACAGATTAGTCGAAATCGTTTACGAAAATGTGTTGCGTAATTAGAGATAGCGGGTCACAAGTCGCGGAGCGGCTTTTTAGCTTCCAACATGACTCACGGTCTACTCGCTGGTCACGGTTCCCTTGTCGCTTAGTTTCCGTGTATTTAAACATACAGCGCACGTACGCACTCTAATACTTTGACATACGTCGACTTTTGAGGCTTTTTGAAAAAAAATCTTTATTTATCATGCATGACATTAAGCCTTAGTTTCAGAAAATTTACCAGATTTTATCCATAAATGATGAATTCTTTAAAATAGCATATTTGCCCTTTGAATATTACACCGTGCTACCAGTACATGCAACCTTGACTAAGTATACGTATGTTATGTTTGTATCTGCATAAACAACATCTAATCTACCAAATAGGTACTTATTATTTCGTATTAAATTATTTAAGTATTTTTCGACATACATTTTTTATTTGATAATAACAGGAAATCAATACATAATATTATAAATAGTTAGGTAGGTAGTGTAAGTACTTATAACTACCAAAAATCTAGGTTAGGTACCTACGGCTAATCCAGATAAGTATCTAATTACGTAACACATTTTCGTAAACGATTCCATCAAATCTGTTTCATTTTGACAGTTCAACAACATTCATTGCGTTATTTTTATTGTTGAACAGATTTTTTTTTTCGAACTTATGAAGCAATGGATTAGCAATCTGTTTCAAAACGATTCAGATTCTGATTGATCGGTTATTACGCAATTAGGGTACAGAACTTCTTTGTACATTTGGGTAAGTAGGTACGCTACCTACTGAATTAGATAGACAAAGATTCATAATTATTCACGTTTTTCAATGACTTTCTCCTTTTTAAAATTATGAAAAGCGGACACCTACATATTTATTTAGGTCTGTCAGTTCAACATTTAACCAAATATCAGCCAAAACTTTGTTTATCTGTTCGATCAGTTAACCACAGTCCACATCATTATTAACTGTTGTTTGTGTAATTTACCTGTTATTAACAAGTAGGTATCAATATTAGTATTTTCCTAATATCTGTATTTTCCTCCACAATGTTATGTAAATCGTATATTAATCATAAGCGCCTATACTTACTCCATTAGAAAAAAAAGCACAAAACAACGACAGCTATTGAGTATTATTGTAGAAATTACTGCACTTTAGAGTATCTTTTTTAAATGTTAAATAGAATAAATTGCTTTGTATATATCGTAAAATAACGGAGTTTGTTATACTTTTATATCGAAATAACGAAAAGGTGATAATCGTTTTATTACTCGACTACGGCGGAGTGTTATGATTTTGACCGGTATGTATGTGGGTACCTATACAATATGTAAAAAAACCCAGAAAGCGGCACATAGGTACAGCAATAACATTACCAAAAAATCATATAATTGTTGAATACGAAAAAAGTCAACTAAAAAGGTATAAACAAGACATCACAGAAAGACAATTAAAAAATCCGGAGTCACCATTCGTATAGTGACGACATAAATCGAACAGATTACATGTGACTTCGGATTTTAGATTTATTAAAAAAAAAAAAAATATATATGTATAATAAATGGAATATAAATTATTATTATAATTGTCTGTAATTAAGTAGAAGTACCTGCCTGTACACACTTATTAAAACTATAAATTAACTGCAGATTTTTTACACATTGTAATTTTTAAAAAAACATGAGAATAGATGGTATCAGTCGTCTGTACCTACCTACTCGTAATTCAACTAGCCACGTCATTTATTTCCGTATGTATAGTGAACTCAGCCGAAGGAAACGAGTTGTTAGTTTGTTATGTTGCCATCTGACATTGCTCTTTGTCGCTTTCTGCATACGACTTCTTACTCTCAACGATATTATAGACATAGGTGAATCTGTCTGACTCATAATGAGCGTAACGTTAATAAGTCATTAAGAAAACTGAAAAATAGCATGACTTATTATCAGAAAGAAAGAAAAATATTTAATTTGGGACAACCCCAGGAAATATAGGTACCTACACATAAAAAAAGTAGCATTTAAATCTAACAAAACTAACATATTTCGCGAATAAACGAAAATAAACGCCTTAATCCGTAGCTGATGTAGCTGTAACTGAAAAATCCTTCATGAAATATAGGCACCTATGCAAATCGTAAGTAGTTACTTCATATCATAGGCAGATGCCTATAAATCCTAAAGGGCACACAAAACAGATTTTTTTATTGGTGTCCGAATCATCAGTGAAAATAAATCGGATTCGGCCACTGTGTCCGCATATATTTTATCCGAGTCGTCAGCAAATCGTACCCTGTAGGATTTAAAATGAACTAAAACTAGATTTAGCCCCCGGGGGCGCCCCCGCGTGTTTGTCGGTAAATATCCCACGGGAACGTACTACCAGGATTACTTACCTAACAGCCGAGGAAAAGGTCATTGCCTGCTGCCGCTGGACCCGCAATGCCAGCAACCATAATTATTTTATTACGTGTAATTTTGAATCTGTGCTATGTTTTAAACCAGGGGTTCCCAACCTAACTTTCTTTTACAATCACTACGCCGCGCCCCTGAGTTACTTGGTCGACATAAGCAGAAAAGTTGAAGAATCTAGAGAATATAGAATGGAAGAGCGAACGAAGCAAGCTCGAAAATTGTGGCTAGCCGCCTCGGATAGGTGCGATTTTCTTTATTCCATTCATACAGAAATAGAAAAGCAATGAAATTTTTAACAAATTCTGAAAGACAATAATGGTTACTGTGGGTCATCCTTAGAAGATCCGACTTCCAAAGGAGGAGGTGATGACATCATAGCCTCCTCCTTTTTGGAAGTCGGTTTAAAATCGACTTATTGGAAGATTTGCACGAATTTAAACTAGGAACTATATTTTTGACAATTATGTTTTCTTAATTTTATTGCACAAAAATGTGCCAATTGCCTAATACATATTTCAGGGCTGTCCATTCACCCACCAATTAATTAACTTCGTGCGAATCGCCTATATAAAAATTAATATTATTTAAAAGCGAAGATTCGTTCGTTTCGGGCGTTTAAATTGATAAGAATCGACCAATATGCCCTAAAATCAGCACAATATATAAAAATAGAATTCAATCGATTCGTTTCGTTATCAAAAGGTTATTCATAACCTTTTGATAACGTAACGAATCGGTTATTTACAAATAATATCCATGTTTTTTTTATTGATTTGATTGATTGTAAGTATTACAGATTTGAAATTCGTAGGTACGATTACGTAGCCGGTGTACGAACGGTGTGAATTTATTATGAAACTGATTTCTACTCAACGACAATTAAATAATATACCTATCTACTTACTATCTACAAATGTACTTTTCCGTCGATTTACCGACATGTACCTTTCCGTCGACTACCTCGTTGGCCTATGCTTCGCAAGCGCGGCTTTTGAACGTAGCTTCGATCCCGAGTTAAGGCTCGTGCAGACTAGCGCGACACCGGTAATTGTTCTACCGTGAAGTTTTCGTAGAGTCGCGTCGCCCGTTGCGCCGCGCCGGTCTGCACGACAGTTTAGACAAAACTCTCATAGCTCGTGAGACTTTATAGAATAACTTGTGAAATGGGGGTGACTGTACATAATGTAGGTATCTATAAAATACTAGATTGGTATGCATAGATCTCGTTTCTATCGACCGACAATATGAGTTATCGTGAGTTACTGAAGGGGCAGACAGGAGCTGAAGTATTTAATTTCAGTTGTGTTTATCATATTGCTGCAATTTTTTACGATATTATTGACAAAACAATCTTTAGTCAGGTGTCGTAAACATCATATTTTCCCATCTATAAAAGAATACACGATTATGAAGGTAGGTACTTAACTATGTTGTAAATTGTGAGTAATTTTTTTTACCTTACTAGTAATATGCATAAGAGGGGCTAAATGATAATGTAAGAATAATTGCAGATAAGCATGATTATAGGGGTTGTCCATAAATCATGTGAGGCTCGAAAGGGGGGAAAAAATTATGAAATATCACTAGGGGGTGTAGTGAGATATCACGAGTATTTATTTTTTCTTTTAACGCGCATTACTAAACCAAAAAGCGCCGCCCAAATTTTTTTTTTTAATTTCTTTCTATTTAAAGATAAAAGTATTCTGTAATTTTTTAAGATACTTTGTACCAAAAAGATACACGTGACTTTGGGTAGGGGAGGGGGTTAGTCTAAAACCTTCCCACGTATCACCAGGGGGGAGTGTTAAAAAGTTGCTAAACAACATCACGTGATTAATCAACACGTTTCCCTTGAATATTTTTATTATTTTTTGTTATAGCGGCAATAGAATTATATAATCTGTGAAAATTTCAACTGTCTACCTATTACGGTTCATGAGATACAGTCCGCTGACAGACAGACGGACGGATAACGAAGGCTTAGTAATAGAGTTCCGTTTGGCCCCCTTCGGGTACGGAACCCTAAAAAATGGTCAGAGGACAAATAGGTACATAACTAGTACCTAGTAGTTATGTACCATCAAAGAAGTTCATATCTAACCAGTTTCAAAACAAAATCCCGTGAACACGATGACCACATCTGTTACCGGCCCGGTTCTATAGTCGCCGAGCGCTGCAAGCAAGAATAGTCCTTACGGTGGTTAGATATGAACTTGTTCGATGGTACCTGTTTGTCCTCTTTGAACGAGACTTAAAGTAGGAAGATACCTACATCATAGATGGCGAGTATCAAAAAAAAATACAAATGTCGCTATATTAGAATCGGACCTACTTCAATTAACAGTTTTATTACATTATTTTAATAAAGTCACTTGAAATCGGAAAATGATCGGAACAGAGCTGACCTTTATATTATTTTATCCTTTAATTAATTAACAATTTAATTAGAAATCCTGATTCTAGCTAAGCTATTCTGCGTTCGCAATCTATTTGCTAAACATGTAAACAAACACGAGTTTTAGGAAAAACAACTCTATTGCCTACTCTTAAGGTTCAGTTTGCGCTGCAACTTCATATTTTTTATGACTTTTTCAACAGTACTAGTTAGTCTAAAATCTACTTTATTTTCACTCATATAAGGTTGATGTTTGTTTAAGTGGGACTAACATCAATTGGAAACAAGGTTTTGAATAGACCTTAGGTATGACATGTATTGTATTGTATTCCTATAACATCACGCCTGTAATCCCCAAAGGCTTAGGCAGAGGTGTACCTATAGTTCACCCACATTTCGCTTGTTATGTTGAAGTCCCATGTAATAGGGTGCGAGCCTATTGTCATCAATCGGGCACGGATCCAGACTCCAGGCTGCTACTGAGAAAGTCCTGATGGAAAAACCCAATAACACTTTACCCGACCTGGGAAGTCGAACCTAGGACCTCATGCTCAGCACAGTAGCGCTTGTGACCACTAGACCAATGAGGTAGTAAACGTCAGTCAAAGTGTATACATATGGCACATAAATCTATCAATGTCAATACTGCAGTATAAAATAATGTTTTCTCAAACATGCTTCGAAATTCGAGCATTATTTTTGACAACCTTCTTCGAGATAAATGGAAATTGCTGTACTGGTCGAAAACATGCGAGCGCTCGGCTGGCAATGATTGTATGAAAATCCATAACAATAAATTACTGTGAAAGTCATAGCTGTCGTGTACTCGTGTTATTTAAAAATGGAACGATCGTTTTAATTCAACACATGGCAACCAAGGAGGTAACTTATCAAAGATTTTACTTATTTAAATTTCGATTTGTTTTGTAAATAGAGAAGAAACAAATGAACATATAGGCGCGTGAAAAATTATCGTTGTTCGTCATTGATTCTGGAATTTATAATTAACTAGCTGCCCGGCCCGGCTTCACACGGTAGCACTAAGTACTTATGGGGTTTTTACGTTTTTCCGGGCAATTTATCTAAATTTTCTCTTCATAAGAACCTTCCTCGAATTTCAAGGAATATTTAAAAAAAAAATGTGAAATTGCTCCAGCCGTTCTCGAATTTTGCGCTTAGCAATTAGCAACATGATTTAGCGATTCATTTTTATTTATATAGATTTACTTAGTTTGAATTTCCGCGCATTATTTGAGAAAAGTACCATACAAGCCTTGGCCACAACCTGATGGACTCACGTATTTACGGTCGTCCATCAATGCCCTTGTTGTAGGCCGCGACATTAATGTTCTATTGTATTTATGACTTGTTTAATAAATGTAACATATCACTATGTTTTTAATTAAGTTTAACACACTATAAGTATACCTATAACGTTTTGTATTTTTTAATACTTATTTCTGTATTTCCTATCCTGTTTGTGAGCATAGCTCGTTTTCAGTTGAACACGACGCGACACTGGTTCCCATACTTCACGGAAATTGTTCCTTTATTTTGTAACTGACGTCCCATCGAAGAATTTCATATGTATACACCGTAAGGACTATTTCTGCTTGCAGCGCTCGGCGGCTATAGAACCGGGGCGGTAACAGATATGGTCATCGTATTCATGGGATTTTGTTTTCAAACTGCTTAGATATGAAGTTCTTCGATAGTACTTCGGCGGCGATCACAGCTGCTAGCCGTGCCGGTGGCCAGGAGAAATCTCCTGGCGAAAACCCCCCTCGAATCACCTGAACAATCCGCATAGTGAACGAAGTCCATGAGCGAATGGATATATTTTCGTGCAGTTTGAGTGAATTCGCAAAAGTTGTATTAGCATATTAAAATGTAGTAAGTTATGACAATTAAATATGTCAAGACTTTTTAGGATCAATTAATAAAAGAGAGAGCTTTTAATTGTTATGTTTAGTAGTTATGTTATTCTTTAGTAGTCAAGTTATACTCGTACGTTTGTGAGACTAATTAATGAAGCCTCGTGCAGATTAGCGCGACGCGACGGCGCGGTGCTCGAACAAAACAATTTCTAAGAAAACTTCACGGTATAACAACAACCGGTGTCGCGTCGCGCTAGTCTGCACGAAGCTTAATGCACTTATGTCTAGTTATCTAGTACGTACTTTTTTGTTTGATTTTATTAGTGTTTGCTGTTTCAGTAAGAGTACATTCATAATGTACTTGTAATATATCGGATATAAATAATATTAGATAATAATAGTTGATAACCACACTATCGTATTAGGTCGAGGATCTGTAAATAAGTTTTAAGAGAGGTAAATAAATAAATAAATTCAACGGTATCTTACATGTTCTTTAGCATTAAAGTTCTCTGCTAGTGCAAGGTATTGTGAATTCGTGACTTAAGGCTCGTGCAGACCAGCGCGACGCGACGGCGCGATGCGATTCGAACAATACAATTTCTAAGAAAACTTCACGGTATAACAATAGCCGGTGTCGCGCTGCGCTGTCGCGTCGCGCTTGTCTGTACGAAGCTTTACTCCTACAAAACTGCACACACTTCTCTACGTGACGAATTCACAATACCTTAAACTGCATGTGATTTTTGTTTGTGTATTGTTTTAGGGGGCAAGTCGAGAAAGTGCCATAACCAATAAATAAATAAATAACATCGCGCCTGAATTTACCGAAGGGGAAGGCCATATTACACAATACTTGATTTCGCGAGTTACTTATTTTAGAACTATACATTGACTAACTTGTTATACTAGCTTTTGCCCGCGGATTCGCCCGCGTGGAGGTCGGAAATTATCCCGCGGGGACGTACCTACTTAGTACCTAGGTACCTACTGTGATAAAAAGAAAGTATACAATTTCCTAAGCCAGCACCCGTAGTATGACCACCGTAGAAACGCGTTTTGTCGACAGAAGAATAGACAAACTGACAGTTAAACAATCGCAATCTGTCATTTTGTCTATTCTTCCGTCGACAAAACTCGTTTCTACGGAGGTCAAGCTACGCGTGCAGGTCGTGGCCTACCTACCCGAGTACCTACCATTTAAAATATTACTAAGTACCTACTTATGGATTAATCACCGATTTCATAAAGATTTTAGATCGCATGATTTATGCGTTGCGTTTTTCCTCTTAGTTACCTAGCTACGTCAGTACATAGGTACCTAAAGTTGCAAGTAACCTAGTTGATACATAAAGAAACTGCACAGAGCGACCTTCATCTCAAATTATAATGCTTTATAGCAGATATCAAGGTAGATACTTATTGCGGACGTGACTGTACCGTTTATGGGTTTAATTGTTTATGTGCAACTTAGTTGAAAAAATTATATCTTGCAAAGACACTTAATTCAGCAGTTTTTTTATATATGATAGACTAAAGATAATACTTCCCAACAAACAACACGTTGTATTTATGTAACGAACCTTCGAATTTCCGAAAACATTTGAATTATAATTATGGGTACCTACTTATATATATTTATTTATTTATTAGACATTTATTTCGGACTCCATATAGGTAAGTGTCACTAGGCTACTAGCTAATTAATAACTAGCGATTACCCAATTAATACAATAACAATGAAAACTAGTAGGTACCTTGATTGCGTAACACAAGATCACTCAGAATTTTGGACATTTCATTTTGACAGATAAACAACATTCATTGCGTTATTTACGTCGATAAGCAGACAAATTTTTCGAACATAATTTAAGCAATTGATTAGCAATTTAATTGAAAATTCAGATTCGAATTTCCTTGAAGGTTCAGATTATGATTGATCGTGTGTTACGCAATTAGAGTGCAGGGGCGGCAGTCTCGACATTGATAGCGATCGCTATACGACCGAATTCGGTCGCAAAGTTCTAATGGCGTCCCTCGACGGTAAAAATTACTTGACAAGCACGAAAAAATCACGTGCTTGTCAAGCACGTCACGCAGGTAGGTTTCCGTACCACCGTACAATATTTAGCAACAAAACACCGAAATAAACACGTTTCTTATATATAACCCTTCTATGAAACGTGTTTTTTTTCGGTGTTTTAATATGTCTAAATATTGTATAATTTTCATAGACTACTACCTATATTTCAATTGCCGCATTAACAAAAATAAAGTTTTATTTTTGTTATAGTAATAATTACTTAGGTAGGTACACAATCTATGAAAATTTCACCTATCTACCTATTACGGTGCATGAGCTACAGCCCGCTGACAGACAGACGGACAGTGAAGGCTTAGTATCAAATAGGGTTCCGTTTGACACCCTTCGGTTGCGGAACCCTGATTTTTTTCCAGGCAGGTAGGCAAGTTTTTGACTTTTTTTAAGGTAAGTTGGTAGTTATGGTATCTACCTACCTTCAAAAAAATGTAAACACCAGAATAAGGTAGGACTTGCCGGAATACCGGACTTACCAAAAGCAAACGGGTTTTATTATTGTTATGTTAATTGATTTGAAGGACTTTTTAAATTCAAAATACGTTTAAATTTCGGTAGATTAGAATAGAATAGAAAATGTTTATTTGTTTTCTTTATGTGTTTTTATGTCTTGTTTGTTTGTTTACCGAACTCACAAAGTGGGAAATCCCTTTTCGTCTATTCAGCTATGTAGGTACCTACCTAGGTAGGTAACTTCTTATCGCTAATTGAAAACATTTTGATGTTGTTTATTAATTATTAAAACTCGCAGTAGGTACCTACACTTGATTAATCATTGACATTATATAAACAAACATATATGTATAAACTTGATCACACACATTGAAGTTAATATAATTAAGTACGGTCTATATTATAGCACTTAAAAATGCTTTAAAAATTCTATAAGGTAAAATATAAAAAGTGCCAAGACGTCACGAGTATGTAGATTTTATACATACTAGTGACGTAGCGACCCCCACTCCCCAACTTAAAGTGCGGTTTATCTAAGTAATCTTTTATTAATATGATAAAGCAAAAAACACGTGTCTAATATTTTTTTAATAACTGACTGACGGACTAATTAGAATTTCATTTTTTTTACCCAAGCATCATCCCTATTGTACGGTGAGCGATATGTCGGAGATAATATATATTTTATATTGAAGATAATATAGTGTAAGTGTGTGACGACCTTATTGCTGCCGTTTATTTAGGTAGGTAGGTAAGTATACCTTAATCATCGTCATCATCATCTAGAGCCTGACTTTACGCACTGTATCTCTCTGCTTTTGTCAATCACCATAAGTATCTAGGTATAAAATAATTAATTATTCAACGACACTTCGTAGACACTACACTTGTAGCCATTCTTGAATTATTTTGAATGTCCCAAACAATTAAAAACAAAAATTAAAATCCTATTATGGATAAAGTTCTAGTGTTACCACAAAAAATGCTTAGGTATAACCAGTCTAATATGAAAACAAAGACGTGATAGGTAACTCAAAACAATCCATAATACAATTTGTGTTAGAAATGTTTTCAAACGAACCCATAAATCGATCTAAACTGAATACAGACGGTCAAAAACAAGATTGAATTTGGTCTAAACGGCTCAGAACGGTCCGCCACAATACAGTCAAAGCGACTCTTGGAAATAATGAGCAAACGAAACTTACTTTTGAACACTCGGCTGTCAATTCCCAAGGATTATCAGTTTGTCACCGTATATTATCAGACTGGCAGTTAATAAAACACGTCGCGATAGCAGCGCGCACGCTTATACACTGGAGAACTGAGTGTTGGCCAGTTGGCCTTTAGAAACGGAACAACCATGAACGTTGATACGCGAAATGCGAACTGTCAAATGAACGATCACTTCACTTCACAGCCGGCGCAAGAGCATTATGCAGTTATGCACATGATATGAATAGGTGCAGTGCAGGCCGACACCCGCAACTGTCAATCGAACATGTGCAATTTGGTTATGCCATCTTTGCTATCATTTCCGGAGTTGAAAAGGTTGGTTGGCGGATATGTCAAGGAGGACAGCATCATCAATGCTAATAAATACTTATTTCATCCATATAAAACCGGTGCTCTTGAATTTAGCCTTAAATAATCCAATCCACTAAACTACTCTAACTTCACTTACCTACCGGTCAATGCCTGGCTAAATATAGATAGCACAGTTCCTGTCTTTTCATTAGTATTTATTGCGTGCACTGTAAACTGATTTTGTAGGATTCCTAAGATATTGGTTTAGCCTCAAATTCCTAACAGAATTAGGTATGGCTCCAAGAATTCGTTTTGATCTTTAAGGACCCCTCCAAGAGGACCTTGAACAAAAAATGTATCAAGGAGAAAATCATAATAGCTCCTATTTATTACTATCGAGACAGATTAGTCGCTGCCAACTCTCATAGGTCAACAACGGACGGTCTTTATTAAAACAGATGTAAAATAATAATGATCTATTCTTAATGAAATACCTATTACTGCATTGTACGTTATAGAACTACAGCTCCACGATTTTCATTGTCCACAAATCTTTTTCACATTTTTTCTGTTGCTGAGATTCCAACAGGAAGTTAAATTGAGTCATGGCCATCAATAAAAGCTAAAGCTTACGTATACATAATAATATATTCGTGCTGTTACAAGAAAAGAACCCAGTGCGAAGAGTGTCGATCCGATAGCTTGTGCCAAGGGCGTAGCTACCGCCGTAGGTATGAGCCGTATGATTGATACGGGACCCCCAAAATACAGGGGCCCCGACGTTGTAAGTAAACATTTGTAAAATATTATCCAAAACCTCAAAATTCTATTGATAAGAGGCCAATAATGAGTGAATATCATCACCTTCCTGCCCCTGTCCCATGTTACTTGAGGTCGGCGCAACACATTTTCTTTTTCCATTCTCCCCTGTCAACTGTCACGCTATCATTCCTCACACAATCCCGCCATCTTTTCTTTGGCCATCCTCTCCCTCTCCATCCATTAACATTTAAATTCATCACTCTTTTAGTCACATGCGTTTTCTCCCTCCTCATCACATGCCCATACCTTACAGAGTCAAACGATTTCCTTTCAACTTTTCTGTCACTGGCGCCACTTGCAGACTTCCTTATAAGTATATTCATTTCTTAGTTTATCCATTTTCGTCACTCATTCATCTCAACATTCTCATCTCCGCTGCATGCAATCTTTTGTCATCCGCCTTTTTTACGGCCCAGCATTCCAATTCATAGAACAGTACAACAAGCCTTATCACGTAGTTAGGTTTAGTAAAAGCTAGGTTAGGTTTGTGTGAATATACCTACCTAATGAAAATATATGAAAATTAACAATAATATTGTTTATGACTTCCAATGGCTTCAATTTAAGCGACAGGCGCGGTCCAATTCTCAAACTCTTGCATTAATTTAATAAAATCACACATAAAGACTATCCGAGTCAGGTTGCTCCAATGTTTGAGCACGCTTCGCTCGCTCTTGCATTCTCTTAATAAAATGACACAGCCAATTTTCTACCTCGCTTTGGTTGCTCTTATAAAATGTATATAAGCACTCTTAGTGAAATTACAAAGAAAACTTAACTAATCCTGCTATTTAATTGTGTAACACATTTTCGTAAATGATTAAGACTAATCAGTTACGAAAATCTGTTTCATTTTGACAGTTCAAAAACATTAATTGCGTTATTTACGTTGTTGAGCAGATTATTTTTTCGAACTTATGAATCAATGGATTAGCAATCTCTTTCAAAATGATGCAGATTGTGATTAATCGTTTATTACCAACGCAATTAGGGTGCCGCGGCCGGTCCAGAATACTCCAATTTTCGAGCTCGCTTCCAATACTTAACGTACCTATCTAAGTCAGGATGCTGCAATTTTCAAGCACGCTTCGCTCCGTCTTGGATTCTTAAAAATGTCACAATGATAGTTTAACGGCCCGACTCAGGATGCTATTTTATTTATTTTGTAAAAAGATCTATACCTTAGGCTCCTCTCCTTCTGAGCTCAGCTTTGTCGTAGCCGGTAGAAAGCCAAAACATACTAAATTTTGATACAGGGATCCATGTAGGACTAACTACGCCACTGGCTTGTGCCCAAGATCAACCTACTAAACTACAGTCTGCACCGCGAAACCAGGAGTGTACCTATAGTTCGTAAAAGCCCAACTATCTCAAAAATATCAATCAAAATCAAACAAATACTTCAGTCGCTTGTCTATGGAGTGAGTTAGCTCTTTTCCATGGACATGTTAAACCCCCTTTTCATATCAAGGGAATTATTCATATGGGTAAAATTCTTGATAATCAGTTTGTTTTAGTTCTTTGCTAGGCTAAAATTAAATAAGGTATAGGAACATGGTCGTTGAACAATCCGAATACTGCTTTTTACAGGTGAAGGCCAGTGTGACGCTTGAAGAAGCTGGTTTCTGAGCCTTGCAACTTTTTTTGCCATGTGTAGGTAACTAGATCCGGCTTAACCTTTATTAAATTTGTATCATGGAAGCTTAAGGTCAACAAAATTCGTCATAGATTACTACAGTAGGTATTAGGTATAATTTGGTATGTTAACACAGATTTTTTACTACTATACTTAATTAAAACAAGCCAAGTGCGAGTCGGTTTGTAGCAAAAAACGCCGAAAGAACACGTTTCTTGTATTGGGACCTCTTTAATTTTTATTATATTTGTAACAATTTCATACGTCTACCTATTACGGTTCATGAGATACACCCCGCTAACAGACAGACGGACGGACGGACAGCGGAGGCTTAGTAAAGGGTACCGTTAAAAGCATGTAACGCGATAACGTAAAACGTTTAAACATTCAAAGGTTTTAGTTTAGTACCTATACAAAACAAAACAATACAAAACTAGTTTTACCTACGTGTTTTAACCACGTGAGAAGTTTCCCTGAAAAGGAAGACAGACGCAATAAAATTACAGTCCGAACCATTTTAAAGAAAATTATGTAAGTATCCCCAAAAAAGGTTAACATGGTCATTACAAGCAATACGTCTTATCTTCTATCTCAAACGGCTTGTCATGTCCTAAAAATACTTAGGTCCAGTACCAGAAAAAAACACCCATATATCTACATACTTACATACACAATAAAAAAGCTACATAATCAGTAACGTCCAGGTTGTTTACATACCCGTTTTTCTGGCCCTTTGTTTTTTCTCAGCTGTATTCTTCTCTTCTTCTGTAATAATAATGATAAATTTAAGTAAAGCATAATTACCTGACCCTGAGTTTGCGATAACTTTTTATAAAACAGCCGTCTCACCCATCTTCTCAAATTCAATTATTCAAAACTGGCGCCAATTTCACACATGTTTCAAACGTCAAATATTAACCAATTAACATGCGTCGTAAATTCTAAAATTATGACCAATAAGAAAAGACTAATAAACGATAGGACTTTGAAAATTTAAAACATAAAATAATTTTATTGCAAGAATCACCAGTCAATCATCAATTCCTTTTTTGTTCCAAAAAAATAATTTTGTATCACAGCACATTTGACCAAAAGCTATTATTTATGAACGCAATCTATATTTTTATTTTTAATAATTGTGTTGCCAAAGATAAAATAAGTATTTACAAAACTGACTTTTGGATTGCCTACCGAATCACCTTTGAGTATAATATTCAAAACTAGGTAATGATACAGTAATTCCGTAATGTGATTAAACTGAACTTATATACAAAAATAATAACCACTCTTGAATAAGACTTTGAATAACGAAAAACATTTAATTAATCTGACAACACAAACTGCTGCAAGTTTGCGCATGCGCCGAATGGCGAATCAGTGACTATTCTTTGAGTTAAATATTTTATAAATAAGAAATTTTATCGTTAGTTGGTAATATATTTATCTAAACGTGTAATTTATAAATTAATTTAGATTAAAACTTTTAGTAATACATCTCTTTTATCGCAATTTATGAAGTGTTAAAAGTGTAACATTGGTGGCCATTACAAAACCTAAACTTTTTTATCAGAACAAATGTCCATTTGATGTTTCGGCGACGTTGTGACTAATCCTACGGAAAGCTAACTAAAAATCACGAATTGTGCTTCTATTTCTTACAGTTAAGTTTCTCACAGTGCTCTGAAGTCCAGTATTGAGAATCCTTGTTGTAAATTATTTCAAAACGTTTTGTGCCGACCGACAATTATTGGGGTTGACTTCTCACAAGGAACTGTCAATTGTTACATTTTTTCGATACATTCATTTCTTTTATCAATAAATATTAATTAGCTCTACACATTTAACGTTGATTGCTAGAAGATTTGGTGACTGCGTGGTGATTTTGGTAATTTGAATAAGTTGGACACCCACATCGCTTGTTGTTACTCTTCAATGAACATAACATTGGCACGGCGACCTCTATTCAATCTCGCTCCCTTTCCGAGTAAAATCGCATAAAATAATCAATTAACACTACTAGAGAAAGGACAGTTATCATTTTGAGATTTCCGATACGATTCGTCAGGTGTCGCCGAAACATTCCGTCTTCACGTTCAAATTGTTTGCAGTGTAACAAAAATGATTTTGAGATAAATTGTATAATAGTGCAGTGGTAATAGTATCGCAGTGAGAAAAAAAATAGCAATAATAATATTAAAAAGAAGTGACAAAAGACAAGTGTTGTTGTGTTGGATTGTGTTATGGCGACGCGTCGCTGGCTGGTGTCGTGGAAGCTGTGGTGACATGGGTTGCGCTGCGGCCCCGACAGACGCTGGACACAGGGAGTGAGCTGAGTGCTGGGCATTGCGCCTGCACAACAAGTCTTTTATTATGAATAAGCGTGATAATAGCAAGGACAAAGAACGACAGAGTGAAGAAAAAAGAGCATCGTAAGCACCATTATTTACTATTCTTGCTCTTCAAGCTGCCAACACCATCAGTATGGTAGAATTTTGGTAACCGTGTTTCATGGCCACGGGGCCATGCTGTTGGTTGTATCTTCTCAATCTTCCCATTCATACATTAGTATCATTCTAGAATCATGAACAACTCTACCTACTGTAAGATAAGAAAATCATGGCTTTAACATATCATTTAAGGTTGCACATAGTAAACTTTGCAGAGGTTAAAATATGAAAATGTTAAAAAGAAAAGAAAGAAAATATGTTTACTTGCAGTACACATGATGCATTTGTTCTAGTACAAACTGGCCATGCATGCCATACATTCAGAAAAGTGAAGAGGTTCAAGTGGGCTTGTTCCTGCACCTAACACCTCCACCCCAAAGATGACCCACTGACTCTATAGGGCTAGGTAATACGGGCTGGTATCCGCAAGTCCATGTTAAAGCGCGTATTTTGCGTACCCTATAGGGCTAATTATAATAATCATGATGGGTAACTTGGTCGCATATTGCACAATTTTATTACTATCTAACCCAATATATTTGAACATGATGTCATTTTATAAGTTGGAGTTCAATGAATAACTATTAAAAGCTAATGAACCTTTCTGTCTCACCACACACATACATATCTAAATTTTAAAATAGAAACTACTTTATATAAAAAATCCCAATGAACTCAGCCACTATTCATTATACCTACATGTAGATACTTGTGGCAATTCATATAAATGTCAAATTCATGTAAACCTAAATATAATGTATGACTAGATATTTAGGTGATTTACACAGTCAATAAAGTTATGACTCACAAGTTAAGATAATTTCAAACAAATTAGTGGCATATAACCTTAAAAGATAATTTACTATCTATAAAAGTACTTGTGGAATAGAAAATGTAGTTTTAAGTCATAATAGTATCTTCTATATCTAAATTAAATGGAGAAAAACTCAATTGCTAATACAATGCAAATGCAATGAACTTACAGATTCTATGTGAATGTAAACACAGTTTTTGTGGTTCAGTTACATTTTTCTAATGTGGAGTGTTGTAGCATGCATTTACCCATTCAAAGAGAATAAGTATTTACATTAAAAGGTTTCAATTTGACTCTGATGGAAGCTCATTACAAACCTCAACATATTTCATTATTTTTTTTATGTTAAAAATGTAAAAAAAATAAAGTACAGTAATAAATATAATTTATCATTGAAATTTATGTGAAAGATGATATGGCTAAGGGGATGACTACCAAGATGATGACTAATAGAGCAGTATGGAAAAAAAAGACATTATGCATCAACCTCAAATAAATTGGGATTATAGGAGAATGATGATATTATTATCATTGAAATTGACTGGTGTTTAAAACGGTACTTTTGGATAAAGAATTGTAGTTTTTTAACTGTTATAATCTTGATCTTATCTTAAATTGAAATGATTGTTTCGTTATCATCTGATTCAGCCCATTGTTGCTATATCTATGAATTACTGCAGATCTATAATCTAGAATTCTTTAATAAAATTTAAAAACTGTAGAAGGAGTTCTTAATTACAGGAAACTCAAAACCAACATTACATAAAATACTTAAGTCAATTTCTATTGTACTGTAAGGGCCATTCATAGTATAATCTTATCTCTTTGAAAACAATCTAGAATTGGAGGAGTAATAAATACTTTAAATTCACTTTGATGTTCAGCCACCATGACTTCAAAGACCAAAAAAAAAAAGTGAAATACACAGACTCATAGAATCAACTTTTCTGCATCAGAGATTCTTGTAAACGTTTTATGTTTGTAAACTAAAATATTAAGCAAAAAACAAGGTTAATAGGACACAGATGCTGAGAGAAATTCAATAGGCTGTAGCCATAGGCTAATCTTACATAAATTAATTTGCATGAATAATATAAAGGATAACAACCTGTTTGTTAGGAAATGAATTGCTTAAGTAACTAATTCTTTATTATGTCACAAACACTAGCTATCACAATACCTAAGTCTTGCGGCAGTACTGATGAATCATGAACCATAAACATCTTGGTATATATCTCACACAATACTTACAGTTGATAACATGTTCTTAATAAAAACATTAACTTATCAAACATTACTGCCACAATCTGTGTCCAGTTATGCATTGTTTATAGTTTGAATTGGTTCAATAAAACCTTCATTTAGGTCTCATAAAAAATATGTAAGTCTTGGTCTGTTTTCTTTAAGAACATTTATTTTATTTGTTACACTAACTAACATTGTTTAAACAGTGACATTTCGTAACTAACTACTGACTTGACCAACTTAGCCAGTTTTCTACAGAAATCAAGAGTGCTTTGGTGGTATGTCACTCAAAATTGACAAGTGAACTGTCTGCGGTATAGTGACTTATATTTTTTATATTAATTATGAATATTCAAAGTGAATGTTATTGTATTTATTTAAATACATCCCACAATGCATAGGAAATAGTAAGTATGCAGGAAGAACTATTCAATTTATAAAATAATATTCTTAGTTTCTGTGAAAACTGAATAAATGTAAAAATACTATTTGGTTTTCACATGAATCGGAATTGATGAATCAATTCTATGGTTGTTCGAGCATAGTAACAAATTGAAGTATAAATCGACAATAATATTGCATCTAGTATGTTTATTCCAGAGATTCACATTATATTTATGGCACTATCCACTGGCTATAAAACACAGATGTCTACCTATTGTTTTGTAAAATTTCAAGCCGGTAAAACTGGGAAGTGAATTCAACCTAAAACAGGTTTGACATAAATAGTATGCAAATTATGAACCCATTTGCATTTTTGGATTAAAAGTGTCTGCATGTTACCCAGCGGTGGCTTGCATCGCTAGATAATTGTCTCCTTCCATGCTTTCGGTGGTTGGAAGTGCATTGTGACTTTCACTTTTAGACGCAATGCCAATAACGGTCGGTATGATTCACTATAGCTGTTGTACATTTTGATGTAGTGTATGAAGCATCTTATGAATTGATAATTGATTTATTTTTTAACTTGAAAATAAAAATTGCTTCCTTGATTGTTTACTTTGAGTTAGATGTAGGCCGCGCGCACTTTGGATGCCTTTTCGTACGAATTTCACTCGTGCGTACACGGACAACCATGGTCGTACGAATTGAGTGCGCACACTGGATACATTTTTCTCCGTCAAATACGTAGTGTTCCGGTGTTATCGCATTGAACGCACGAAAAATCCCAACAAGTTCGGATAGTTTTCGGGCGTCGGAACTATGCGTACGTATACGTACGACTAAGTTTTTACTTGGAAGAGCGGGATCGTTCATAAGTGTAGTCACGAGTGAAATTCGTACAAAAACGCATCAAAGTGCACATAACTCTTGAAGTTATGTGATTGCAAAATATTCAAAAACTGTGAAGGCCAAATCTTAATTTGTTTTGTAGGCTAAATATAAAAATCATAAGTTAATATTACTCATTAATTTAAATCATAATATTTGACTGATTGATAATGGAACACTGATGCTTTCCATTTCTTACCAAAAAAATAAAAGTACCTACTAATTTAACGATCATTGTAATTAATGTTTCTTTTTTAATCACAAGTATCTAGTTATTATCTGAATATCAATTGATAACCTGTATAATTACTAATTATGCAGGTTATTTAGTTATCACGTACAAGCAGATAGTATTTATTATCATTTTAAATTGAACAGAAACATTGAGCTTTTATTCTGGGTGATCCTGATCACAACTATTTAATAGCTATGATCCATATGACCATTTATTCCCATGTGGTAGGTAAGAATGTATAGATACCCGTGCAGCTATAGAGCTGCACGCGTAGCATGACAACCATAGAAATGGGTTTTTTACGGATTTTGTCGATGGAATAATAGACAAAATGTGAGATTGTGATTGTTTATCTGTCATTTTGTCTATTATTCCGTCGACAAAACCCATTTCTATTGTGGTCATGCTAAGCGTGCAGCAGCAGTTTGACCAAAGAGTCATAATCATGGAAATAAAATACAGCAACGTCCGTGTCTTTGTCACGGGTGTGTACTGTTATAATTTTTCTACAATGTGGATTTCAAAAGAGATCAAGTTTATTTTTTTCTGCAATTCTTCTCAGGGATAGTTAGTCAGGAAATGCCGGCGCCATCTAATCGCCATCCGGCCAAGTGTATCGAACTTGTATACATTTTTAAGATTTACTCATAAATTTATTTAATTTAGAAACAGAGTAAATATAATTTCAATGCACATCCAATCAAGGATTCATCATTCTTTTAATATTTTATTCAGTATTGGAAACCATGAAAAAGTAAGCCATCACATAGGTACCTTTTAAACTTTGTCGTCATCAAATAAAATAAAAATATACTTACTGATAAGTACCCATACAAAATATTATCATAATTTTCAGTATGTACACAAAAACTATTAATAAAATAAAGCTGTAACATGTGAAAATCTAACAGGATTATGGTTCAGATTAAGTATTTAACTTCTCAAGTACATTTCTTTAAAGAGCTTAAGAATTGGTGAGCTTCTTCAGTCAATTTACTAAGATTTGTTTGACTGAAGCTATTTTTTTCTAGTAATTATTGACTTGTTCAAGACAAGGTGATTTTTTTTGGCATACAATTTTGTCTACCTTGACCTTACCCATTGTGCTAGTTTGATCTAGGCCCAGCTTCTCTTGAATGGTTTCCATACATTAACATTTTTTTTATGAGTTTGTATTATTCATATATGTATTTTGTAAACATTGTAAATGTTATTCTAGTTAATGAAATACTTACGTCAAAATATTTAATAAATATAAACTACTTAATTAAAATTATAAATTATACACAACTCACTAATGGTACACACTCATGCATTCCTTTATCCTATTTCCTCAATTCCTAGTTGAAATAGACGCTGATATCATTTGTGGTTTTTGTTTTTATATACAATTATTATTCAATTGACATTGTATGTAAAGGGAAGGTATTAAATTTGGTTCTAGTTGCGAGTAATTTTTTACAAGTGAAAATAAACAAGAGACGACACTATGGGTGGCTATGGATATGTCTTAACCACGAAGTAACTGTTACTTCATGGTCCTCAAGTTATCTTTCAATTGAGAACCTATTAAGAGCTTGAATTCAATGCTGCATAATGTGTGTCCCATCACAGGGCAGATGCTTTTTGACGGTAATAATTTTTATCAAAAGAATGCAGTCCTGCAGGCAGGAGTTTGGCCTTGCCATCTGTCGCGTTCGTAGGTACTACAGCACCCGGTTCCCTGTTACCTCAATAGCACTTAAAGCCTTAACTACTAGGGATGTGGAACTGCTTATTATGCAATTAACGACAAACGCCCGAACATATATCTTTTAAGCAATTTGTGAAGAAAAGCAAAATCTTGGTACCATTTTTAGGGTTCCGTACCTCAAAAGGAAAAAACGGAACCCATATAGGATCACTCGTGTGTCTGTTTGTCGGTCTGTGACAGCTAATTTGCTCCGAATCTAATGGACCGATTAAGTTGAAATTTGGTACTTACACATGTATTTTTGTGACCCAAACACGTGTAACGTAAATAAATGAATTTTGATTATGGGGGTCACTTTAGGGGGCAGACAAGAAAATTAAAAATTAAAGTTTTGTAAACTGTACCGTGTAACATGTCAAGTGAAGCGAGGATCTCAATTTTTTTTTTAATAATTATAAAGTAAATACTTTTAAAGATATTTAAGAAAATAGATGAATATTGACCACCTCCACCTCCACCACCCCCCCTTATCTCCGAAACTACTGAGCCTAAAATTTTGAAAAAAAATACAGGGAATGGTTCTTTACTCATAGATTACAGGAAAACCTATAAGAAGTTTATGGTCTTAAAATAACATGGTAAATCTCTCGATATTGTGCGTAAAAACTTACTTTTGCTGTTGGAATGTATGAGAGTAGTGGAAGAACATGTTTTTCAACTACAATGTTAAGTTTGTTCTTCGGATAAATTCATCCCAACTACGGAACCCGTCATTGTGCGTGATTCGATACGCACTTGTTTTTCGAACTTCTCAAAAACCATGCCACTCGAGTACTTCTTATAATAACTGTATTTGCCAAACCTCTATGATAAACAGTATTTCAAATAAAAGACAATGTTTATCTTCTTGTCATTACTTACATATTTCATAACATAAATGCAAATCTGATTTTCCTATTGCATTGTTGTAAGCTTGCAGAACTAAATAATGCAATGTGTTGTGTAGTATCTATTGTTTTATATTATCTCTACTATAAAACCGTAAACGTTTTTGTTCCCCTGCTCGAGCTATTCAAAGAGTTTTGTCACTGAAATGTAGATATTCCGAAACATCTCACGGATCTTTTTAATTAAAGAAATTTTGTGCATAGTTATGCAGTGGCCAGTTTTAATTATAGGTCTCTTTCTCAAAGCTGGGCCTTCCAAATCCAAACTAAATCCCTCGTACACTCCATCCTGCCCTTTCTACCAGGCAAAATTTAGGTCAAGACCGGACCCATCAATTTTTAGCAAATGCTCTGCTACATTGTTGACTGGTTTCAGCACCACTTGTGCATTGGACAAGATTGTTGGTCTCGTCCAATAAAGTTATTGCATCTTTCCGTAAAAGACAATGTCATCGAAAAAGCAAGCAAGATGCAAGGATGTACTCAGTCAATTATAACAAAGTGCTGAAGATGGGTCCCAAGTTGCGTCACGAGACGACACTCGGTCCCCATCGTAAACGATCGAGTTCTCATCGTAAAGGATCACTCTGCCCATTCCTACCTCAAAAGGACGTGCTTTAACGGTTTTCTAAAGATCTCAAAAGATATCACGCACTATTTTTCCGCTCGTGGAAATAAACCAATAATAAACTTTGCTAACCAGAATTACCCAAGTTTCGATGGGGTCAAAGGTTTTCCTGTAGCTGTACACATCGGCGGATATTTCGCTGTATTTGTTTTGAAGAGTTGAAAGAGGTCTAGCTGTTCACTGAGAAATATGGCTGACATGCATGAACGGCAAAGAAAGTTTAGAAATCAAAATTATATCCCAGTACAAAATTCATTCCGTGCGCCAAGGACGTCAAATTCTCTCTCCAATCTATATCTATCTATGCATCTAGCTAGACTGTATTGTCCCACTTCAGGGCAAAGGCCTCACTCTCCATTTTCCACTTCTGTTCGCTATTAACGTTGGATGCTTCAACTTCTATGTAGATTGATTCGCTTCAGTCTGTTTGAAGCTGTTCGTTATGCCAATTTAACCTTGGCCTACCTCGAAGTCGCTTAGCGTTCTATGGGACCCAACCAATCGGTGGTTCTTCACCCAAAACTACAAAAGTTGCAGTTGACTGAATTCCTAAACATTTGATTATTTTCCGCGTAGTCGAGTATCTTTCTGTGTTTGCAGTCGCGTGATAAACTGATTTTTATTGTAATCACTAACTAACCCATTTGTATAAAATGCCGGTAAATGTATGGCTATAATAATTGTAATTTCTAGAATAAGGGTTAATTATTTATAATTACCGGTAGCTACTATTATTCACTAGCTTTATCAGATAGCCGTGATATTTTATCGCTTTGTTAATATATTTATTGAAACTCTTAAAACACTTGACTTCTACTTAATTCATTCAACAGGCAATTTGAAATTGCTTCCTGTAAACGAGCCTTTGAATTCGGCCAAAAGTCAAAAGACATTCATTGTTCAAATAATATTAAGAATTTTCCGACGGTACTTAATGATCACTGTAGCAGAAGGGCCGGCCCGGAAGCCAGCTATATATTAAAATTTGGTTATGTACTACTTACCTACTTTATTGATCAAAATAATATCTTAACACCCTGCTTCCTTGCTGCAATCAAAGGTGCTGGAAAATCATTTCAGGACATTTTAGCTAGTGATTTTTGCCGACATCGTATTCTTCGATCGATATATCGGCACTTTTAGAACTTAAAAGAAGATTTTCGAATGAAAATGATACCTAGATATTTGCTTTATTTTTTTAATATAAGAAAACCATCCGTTATCTGAACTTAGTACGAAGATATCGGATTAAATGGTAAAAGTTGTGTCAATAGACAACATTGTGTCATTCTTATAATATAATCAATAAACGTCGATACTGCATTGCTATACAAATATCGCTAAACTTACTGATATAATTTCGTCCATCAATCCGGGTGCTCTTTAATTTGCAATATATAATTTATCATTTGGACCGTTTTTGAAGGCTTCAGCCTGTTCATAGTGCCATTTCTATCACTCCTTCAAAAGTGTTATTCTAATGACAAGTATTTCTCACAAAAGTAAAGCTCAATTAGACAAAAAATTGCTTTGGAAAATCCTATCCTGCACTACTTCTGTTATCCTGTATCCTACATGATCTTAAGCTGTGTGTACCCTATTGCAGCGCAGCCGGTGCGGTGGGCGGGCGTGGTGTGGGCGGCAGCAGCGCGATGCATACCTCGAGGCACTCCGTCACCTCGTCTTCGGGCGTTCTTATGGTGGGGCCTAACTTCCGCGTCGGCAAGAAGATCGGCTGCGGTAACTTCGGTGAACTTAGGCTCGGTAAGTGAACTCATGTCCTTATTATTCGTTGAAGAACAGTCTGGCAACTGATCTTTATGAAACCCTCTTTTGAAATCCTCTTTTGAAATCCTCTTTTGAAATCCTCTTTTGAAATCAACGTCCTCGATCATACAGTAATCTGCGTTTGTGTGAAACTCTTCATTGCACAAACAAAGGAGTTTCCTATTTTAGTACGTATATATGCGAAAAAAGGATTTCTGGGAATGTTGCCCTTTTCGAGATCTGCTTGTGAATACCTCGAGTGGGTTCAATGGAAATGTTTTGAATGTAATATAAATGCAGACAATCTCTAATCTCGAATCGAGAAGGGTTTTTGTGTTAGTCGGTCAGTGAATAACCCTACAGGTAGATCGGTATCTAAAGGGTTTTCGTTCAAATTGGCACGTGTTTATCACTGGGTTTGGAAAACAATCTATTTTTAACACCAAATTATAAAAACAAGATCTCACAACGTGATTCTAATCAACGAACTTTGATACGATGAATCATAAGTGATTGGTTTTCTACTCCTTCGAAATTGCGTTGTGTGATGCTGATGACGCACAGGATGAGAGTTTGAACCACAAAACGAAGCGGTTTATTCTGTTGGCCGTTAGTAATAAGTAGTTATGTTCAAAAGAAGACGCCATGTCTTTTTACATTCTCCTTCTCATGTTAACATTGGCTACACAACTAATGTACTTAACTCACTCAATGACATGCTCATAACAACGCGTCTAGTCGACCTTGCACGCTTACTGAAATATGTAAAGCTATTAATAGTAACTATTTTAGACACACCCTATGTTCCAATTCCAATTAAGAGTCCAGTAATGTCCTTGTCATTCTTCAGAATTTCTTTAATGAAAACAAAAACATTATTTTCGCTATTGCACTCATTTTTAGCAAGACGTAATAGTCTCTTACCGAAAAGTTTATTAGATTTATGTGGAAGTTAAACATCTGGATTTTACAACCGGCACATTTTGCTTTACAGTTTCTCCGTATATAATTTCGTCATGCGTAAAGATGCGATATTTATTATGGTCAGCCCTGACTGTTATAAGTACCTGGAGGCTCATTTATTGAACTGATTGCGTGGAGACGACGGAAATGAGATTTTTCTGTCAGAAATAAAATTGTTAGCTTGATATCAGTTTGCGAATGTCATTGATAGTGCAAACAAATCTTTGCACGGCATCGGCAAAATACTTTTAGTGAGGTCAACTTATCATTGTCATGAAGATCTTGAACTGATAGGAAACAGAGTGAATCGAATGTAAATGTCCCTTTTGTAAGAGCCAGCTGAGGGAAAATAGGTCACTATGCTGACTGTATTCGAAAGGCTAGCAAGCTTTCCATCACAGTATACAGATAAATATTATTGTTGCACGTTGCTTTATGCGATACAAAAACAGTTTTATTTTGATGGTGTCTGGAGATCCGTTATCTTTAGGCGGAGAAAGCGAAACTAATGTTTGCAAAGTGTAAGTGAGTTTATTACTTACGGAAATATTTTGCGATATCGTCGAAACTGAAGCAAAAATAAAACTCGATCAATGATCTCATTGAGTGATTTTAGTGGGAAACTTAATGAGAGGGAATCATTCAATTAATGTTTTGAGAAGAAGAAAATATCTGTTCATATACGGCTAACCATTGGCATGGCTGTAATTGTTATGCTATCTATAAGTCAGTATATAGTTATTTCTCGTACAGCCTATAAACTTTAAGTATTCATCCAGCAGGTAGAAGGCAAGCAACGTAACAAAGGACCTCTGTAATAATGGAAGACTTATGACTCATTCTTTCGCTGTCAGTATTCGAAAACGCTCTTTCAAATGAGCCTCGGCCACCGTTCACACGTGCCATACAATATGATCACTTTACAACGACCACGAAATCTTTTAAACAAAGTAGTTAGGTAGAATATCATATACTTTTTATGAAATGTCAGGGCTCAACACGAGAGGTCGTGCACCTTATTTTCTAGACAGTAAGGTTTCATATGGGTATTGTCTGGGAGATTATATGGCTGCGTACGGATGAGAATTGGATTCAACCTCGCGTCACTGAAAATAACATTATTGCGGACACGTGCGTGTGTTGATTAAGCCGATACATATATTATTTACTTTGCGACCGGTGTTTTTAAAAATGTAACACTCATCGTGGAATTAATCAAGCTAAAAGTAAAAATCCCACGAATAAAAAGTAACTGGCTACTCCTGGGTAGTTTCCTGTGTGGGTTATTTAATTGTTTCCTCCATTTAACATTTTACCGTAACGATTGTAATCTAAAGAGCAATTAGAATTAATAGTATCTTGTTAGGCCATTAGTGCTTATATCGCATTAATACTCATTACAGAATCGATTGTTTTAGTTACTGGTTTTTCCCGAAGATTTTCAAAAATGTATTGGAAATCTTCATTGATTTTGTTTGTCGAGTCGGCTCATTTTACTAAATTTTTTCTATATTTGAGGTAGGTCCTTGTTGCAGTGTGCGTCATCAGAAATTTGAAGTCGTTTGTTACTAGGTATTTTGACAACGTTCATGAGTTACGAACTACTCGCTCATAATGAACAGCAATAATGGAAGATAATGTATCGAACATAATCAGGATTTCAGTCTTCAAGATGTCATTAGTCCCGGCTCCCGACTTTGATATTACCGAACCCGAGGTAGCGTCATTTGTGTTACCTAACTTAATTTCTGTGTCACCGCCTCACTCAAGCTATAAGCTTATAACAACGGCAAACATTGTTGTTCCATTTAATTTTTCCGCCCGATAAGATATTGATTATTGAGATCTAATTCTATGTAGATACGATTATGACGCATCTTTATGATCGATGATAACACCGATAACTCGAGTGACGTTGACAATAACTTTGAATTTTTTTAGTGAGCCAGACTTTTCAGCTGTTTTTATTTTTTAAATGTTTATAAAAACTGGAGTGACTGTTAGAAAAATAAGACTTTTTCTTAATACAGACAGTCGACATTCATTACACTATCACTCAAATTTAATTTTCTCTTGCAGGAAAAAATCTCTACAACAATGAACATGTAGCGATTAAGATGGAGCCTATGAAGTCAAAGGCTCCACAATTGCACCTAGAATACCGATTTTACAAGTTATTAGGCACGCATGGTGAGTTTTACCCTAATTGTATGAATAATTATATACAGCTTGATCTTACGAAAATTCTTTACAGAGTCAGACAGCGATAGTACTGATTTAAGCTTAATTTCCGTCCACCAACAATTTTTAAATGGTGAATCACGATCATTGCAAAACGAAGAGATGTGATTAACCTACGAATATGTGCTCCAATTGTATCCTAAGTGTTATGCTCGAAATAGTTTTGATGAACAATTAGTCTTGTAACTTGGACTCATATTATATAGAAATGTTATATACATATATATATGTCTGATATAAGGATATGAATAGCGGGACTACCTACATTACCGTTGGCACCAATAGTAAGCTATTCCCATACGATAATTGTCTCATTACCTCAATATTCACAGCATTTGGTCGTGACATAGCGTAGTTTAGTTAGTCAATAATCTCGCTGACAAAATGTAAAATTTACCCAGAGGGCGTCCCAAAAGTGTACTACTTGGGAACATGTGGTGGCCGCTACAACGCCATGGTCATGGAGTTGTTAGGGCCCTCGCTCGAAGACCTGTTCGTACATTGCGGCCGAAGGTTCAGACTCAAGACGGTCCTTATGATTGCTATGCAGCTCGTAAGTCCCGTGTCATTTTTCCGGTAGATAGGTGATTGTCTCTTGACACAGCACCGTAACCGATATCCAAATCTTTGTCATTCATCCGAGGGTTCGCACGCCGTGATCATGGTCGTTGTAATGGCCCGTCTTAATGTATTTTTTTCTATTATTATGTTGCTGTATTAGGCTAAACACGTAGCAATGCTCTCGCGTGTCCTGTCGTGTTTGATGATGTAATTTGTAAATATCGGCTACAGTGTTGTGTCGTGCAGGTGCGTGCGAGAGCAATGCTCGTGTATTGAAATGTGAGTAAGTATTTAATGGTGTTCGGTCTGTCTCCTCCCCCTCCTTCCCCTTAATTCCCGTGGCTCCTGTAGCGCCGTCGACTGCGGAGGGCATACCGGAGGTGTATTACTTCGGCCCTTGCGGTAAATACAACGCTCTGGTGATGGAACTGCTGGGGCCATCGCTGGAGGATCTGTTCGATCTCTGTGGCCGTCGATTCTCTCTAAAGACTGTATTAATGATCGCTATGCAGTTGGTAAGTGAATATGCGTTTCCTATTCTATATATTTTGCACACTAACGCATAATATTGAAATCTTCTGGTAAGATTTTCGACCGTTTTTTTTTTTTTTGTCTCAAGCATTACTTTAACTGAAATCAATTTCTATAAGTCATTGAACTTAAGTAACAGCACTGACTTGCAAGAGCGTTCAAGAAATATGATTGTAGAGAGCGCTTTAACTGGCAGACTGTTGTGACGTAACTGATGCAATGCGACGAACAAACGCTTGCATTGATAAGCGAATCAGTAATGGGCGAATTAGAGCTTAGAGATTTATATTAAATTGGCAATATCGTAGGCAGTTTGAGGAAAATGTCCCGAGCCTACGCTTTTAATGAAATGTGAGCTCTTCCAGCGGTCCTGTAACTCGATCCCTGGGGTAAAGATAGATTGTAAAAGTGGGACGAGTAGATTCATATCGCAGAAATATATTTTATTTGGCGGGAAAATATTCTACATAATAATTGGCAAGAAAAGCGTATATCAGTTGATTAAATCTCGATGTTTAAGTCAATCGACTGCCTTATGGTTGATATTTGAAAATCGAATTCTACGTTATGAAATAAACATAAACATTCTTACAAAAGAAATCCACACTCAAGTTAATACTCAACAAGGAAAATATAAAACCTATTTCGATTGACTTATTGACTACTTCTTGATACTAAACTGATTTGATGCATCAATATTCAATTATGTAATGATATGTATACTATGCCCTTCAATGAAATGATTTGTGTCGTCGTCAATTGATAGTGACAAGTGATAGCATAAACTAATTCTGTTTCATGTCTTTTTCAGTTACATCGTATCGAGTATGTCCATACGAGACACCTAATTTACAGAGATGTTAAACCGGAGAATTTTTTAATAGGTAGAACTGCAACTAAAAGGGAAAAAATCATTCACATCATTGGTAAGTCACGATTCACATTTTTTTTAGCGCTAAATTGTATTGTATCAAAAAAGGAATTTCCCATTCATACCGTTTTCTCGGAAAAATGCGTCATTTTTATCTAGATAGGTACTTAGTTGACTTAGGCTGCCGCAAACAGGCGCGACGCGACTAATAAAACAATTTCTAAGAAAACTTCACGGTAGAACAATTATCATTGTGTCGCGTCGCGCCTGCTTGTGAGAGCCTTTACGGTTAGGAAGCCCAAAAGTGTGATAACCAGTCTTACCAAAGACTATCGTGCTACACATTAACTGGGTTGTGAAGGTCAGATAAGCAGGCGTTCCATGTAAAATACTGGGATCCAGCTGCATCCGGTAGGACTGGAAGCCGACCCCAACATAGTTGGGGAAAGGCTAGGCAGATTGATATTTAGTTGACTTTGCAGTCAAATCAGGTCAAACCCAGCACTCAAGTAAAAGGGACGAAAAATTCTTTATTATTCATCAATGTATGTCGTAAAGAGGTCAATGACTCACCCAGTAGTAAATATTTACTGTTACTACAGCTGTATGTACCACAGTTATGTGTGAAATATTAACTTTTCCAACAAATTGGGCCGTAAAGCCACAAACGTGTGATATTTGAAGGCTTTTTGATCTCCAGTTATGATTTCCTAAGCCAATATAACGCCTGATTGAGCAATACTATGGGGAACATATATATCATTGCGCCTATTTTCCCCGAAAAGTTAGGCAGCGGTGTACCTATAGTACACCCAAATTTCGCCAGTTATGTTAAGGCGCGTTCCCGTGCGAAACACAGCGGTAGCCGTTTTTTAGGCTGTTTTTGGGAGCCTACTTCTCTTTATCTAAAAGAATTAGCAACTAATAAAAAATACTTAGGTACATTAAATTCCTACATAATCTTGACTCCAAAATGGCAGTTTTTTTTTTTTTTTGTGGCATAATATTTAATTAAAGGGCCACAAAAAAGCCACAGAAATGAGAAATAATGATTTATAACATGTATCTCCTCCTAAAATAACCATTATTTTGATTTTCTTCCTAAACTAATGGATAGGTAATTTAATAAAGAACATTTTGCTAGTTAATTTTTTTTCAAAACACGAAATTTTGATTTTATAAAGATTTTATTCTAAAATCTGAGCGTACTCGCTAAGTAACTCTTGCGCAGAGTTAGTAGGTATGCCACGAATGCTCGAGGTTATTTGGTCAGGGTAGCGCCTTAAGTCCTATGTAATAGGGGGCCAGCCTATATTACCATCAACCGGATACAAATCCAGACTCCGGACTGCTACTGAGAAATTTCTGATGGGATTATAGAACTTTTGTTAGGGTATGTTATAGGTTCTATACTGCCCTGCTAAGCCAAAAAGTACGGTAGGTAGGTAAAGGTAAGGTAGGTATCTCAGACATACGCCCTTTTAGTTTTTTTTATGCCATTCAATAGTTATAACAATTTCGCATCTAATGGTATAAGCCACATAAGTACCGCTATCTAACTTAAAACATTTAAAAAAACCACACAGAAGTTTTTTATATCCTTATGTTTCCTTAAATTGCAATTAACAAAAAGTCAATTTTCTCAAAACTTACTCCGATTGAGATACCGCCTTTCGGCTTAGCAGGGCAGTATAGTAGATGAAATGAAATTGTTCATTCAGTTTAACACAATGAATTTAATATGAAGTTAGTATAACTAAACACGGTTTATAAACAAGTCACTTAGATTAGGTAGGATAATATAAAATAACGCGATAATATAAAATGACGCGGGACGCAGATAGTGACTGCTTACGTGACGTGTCCTATTGGAACTCTAAAGTTTCGTGCAGACCAGCGCGACGCGACACCGGTTAATGTTATACCGTCAAGTTTTCTTAGAAATTGTATTGTTCGTGTCGCGGCGCGGCGTCGCGTCGCGCTGGTCTGTACGAGCTTTAATTCGAACTGCTTGAACCCACAAACGGGCGACGTCTTAAGTACTTGAGTTCGCAGTTTGTGTGCATGTGTGGGTTACATACCATGGACAGGATATCCAAAAAAAATGCCCGACCTGGGAATCGAACCTCATGCTTAGTAGTAGCGCTTGCGACCACTACACCAACGAACTATTGTGTTTACTTTTTGAACAGTGGAAGTGTTAAGCCGGATAAAGTTAGGATTTAAGGGCGAAGACGCAATGTATGATGGTGAGACCCGAAAATGGAAATTTTCGCGACTCTATTAGAACATTGAAACTGTGCCAATGTTTACATTCGCAACCGTACCATATTTGTCATAATTTTGTTTCGTGTAATTATACGCTTAATTGATTATTCAAATTACGTTGTCATGATTATCGGATTGAGTCGTGAGTATTTAAAAACGAAAGTTTGCGTACAACGGTCGTTTGTTAACTGGCCTGTTTAATTACTCCGACGATTTCCTTATTTTGCTTTAGATATAAGATCGAAATGCGTAATGTTTATTCGATTTGCATAATATTTATTACTATACGTAATATTTTCTATATCATAACATGATACACATATTAGACCCAACTTAAAAAAAAACGAGCTAGCCTTATACTAGTGGCATATGATGTGTAACATCGGACATCTCAACAATACCAACCTCTCGGAAAATGGGTTGGTACCAGCTGACGGCCAACTGTAGCACCGCGCGCGCTCATTGGCGAAATCAAATAGCGCGCGCTTCCTCGGCTTCCTGTTACACACTTCCGTCCCTTTTCACGAAATCACTCCCACAGATTGCAGGAAAGACAGAGGAAGGACATAAAAAATAAAGCGAAGTGCTTGAATTCTGCCATTGAAACTTCCAATTCTTTTTAATGCGTGCAATTTGACTAATAGCTACCGTAAGCAGTGGTTATTTAATATATTAGCAGTTCTTGGAACGACAATATTATACTTACAGAATATTCAGTACTTATATTAGTTTGTTCATAGCGTGATTATGATTGTTGATAACACGATAATTCTAGATACTGGCTATCTACATTAATATGGCTGTATTCACGCAACGATATGATCTTTGAAGAGATTGGAAAGGCTTTACCTTAATGTATTAAGCCTGAGTTTACTAATAAATTAAATGATTTTTTTTCTGTAGTTGTATGAAAATTAGGTATTAAATATTTATTGGTAAAAGGAGATCGGGCATTTTAGTATGGACTTTGGTCCAAGTGGCGTCGCATGATGAAACGTAGTCCATTTAGTAGTTCATGAATGTGGGATATTTTTTGACTACGGGCACCGGTACTAGGTTTCATCAGCGGACGCAATTTGGACCAATTCCGACCTAACATTTTACTGGATTGTAAAAAAAAATTCTCTGTGGGCCAATTTTATGGTGCCCATAGTAAAAAAATATCCTACTAAATGGACTAGGTTTCATCAGCCGACGCCATTTGGACCACTACCGACCTAACCTAATATTTTTCTGGATTGCATAACCTTTTTCTCCATGGGACAATTATATGGTGCCCATAGTAGAAAATATCCTGCATTCATGAACTACTAAATGGACTAGGTTTCCGTCCCGCCCGTTGTCCTTTAAATAAACTTGTACTTGACAAAATGTATACATTACAATCACAATATAAACTTGTAAGTACTTGCAAAAGTTACTACATTATAATCACAATCAATTTGAAGAACTCCACTCCATTGATCTGAAGCTGTCTCTAACCATAATTAATCATGAATCTGGACCAGAAATAACTAGACACATTAGTGAACTACTACATAAGTCAAGTCCAAGTCTTGACCTCAAACCCCTCATAAACAAGAAGTGAATTTTATTACACACAAAAATAATGATGGCCGGCGATAAAACCCACGCCGATGTTAATGCAGAAGTCACGCCAATTATAATGGGCAGTGTCAACGAGAGACATTTGTGTAATGAAGCATTACTAGAGACATCGGCTCGTTTCGCTAAGTGATAAAGTCTCATTCATGATCACGTCAGAGCGATTAGGTAATGAGATATAACCATAGTGAAGTAACACAATCTTAGGACGAGGTCTGTGGTTTACTACTCGTGTTCTAAGTAAGAATTGTAAAGGGTTTTTTCTACTTTACATGTAGGTTCATATATGCATTGCGTGGAATAAACCAACATCAGAGAGGAACAACTATATTATGTCGATTCGCGGTTCAAGTTAGGTAGTTTTGAGTCACAAAAAATTATTCCATTGAATGTTTTGAGAACAAATCGTAGCTCAGATGTATTAATGATTCTTATGATTATAATTCTTTAAATACATATTTGTTATGATCGCGAATCATATTTTGATTAAGATTCAACCTAACACTGACCTGCAAAAAACGTAAGACAATTTGAATTTCACTGGTGACCTTTGTGAATTCACCTTGAATGAGCGATCTGCTGATAGATTCTGTAAAAATATCACCGTGAAACTTAGGTGAAGTGAGCGTGAAGTGAGCGTGAAGTGAGCTGTCAATAGTGTTAATCCCTAGCATCCTGCCGGACGATTTGTGACAGTGACAGCTCACTCCACCTAAGTTTCACGTTGATCTTTTTACAGAATCGACCGACTGGATTATTTAAGATAGGTACTTTCCCTAGATGGCATCATTCCTTCCACCCTGTACCTACAGCATGTCTGAATTTGAATAATTGTGAATCAATTTTCAGAAGTATGTCAGAACCAAGATTAAATCGCGTGATTTGATTACAAATCTTACAATGAACACTGAACAGTCATCGATCGTACCGTTGATGTATTGAATACATATTCTTAAACTGATAAAATGAACGTCATTACGAGGTCAATGAATTTAGCGGTCTTTGCAGTAGTGGCAATTATTTATAGCCACCTTTTTGTATAGCCGCCCGGTTCATGTTTTGTACCTATCCTTTTTTGTCGATAAAAAATTAAGTTAATCGATATGTCTGTTGTATTTCAGATTTTGGTTTGGCCAAAGAATATATAGACTTAGAGACAAACAAACATATTCCGTATCGGGAACACAAGTCACTTACCGGGACTGCAAGATACATGTCAATAAACACACATTTAGGAAAAGGTAATGTATCAACGTTTACCGTGAACTAGAAAAATGGTGAAGGTAGTTAAACATCGAGAGGAAACCGGCAATCCTGTGGTAAAACCAATAATTCGAAGACATGTGACATTTACCCACCGGAACTGGGCCCGCGTGGTGGGTTACGGCCCACTCCGTCTCACAGAGAGAAACCCTCTGTCCCAGCAGTGGGAACATGAAGACATTTGACATCCGCCAACCAGCACTGAGCCCGCGTGGTCGATCACGGCCCGCTGTCTCACATAGAGAGGAAGCCTTTGTCGAAACATTATAGACTCAGTAAAACCCGTAATATTATAAATGGATACAAGGATGTGTAAATCACCCTTTTAACCTTGGTAAAGTTTAATGACATTTAAACATTGTATAGTACATTCTGTACATTCAAATAGTTCGTGGTAATATGCTCTAATTTGTATTCAACATGCAACTCCATACAATAATTCATACTTAAACTAACAGACATGTTTGTATTTTTCAGAACAATCTAGACGCGACGACCTAGAGGCTCTCGGGCATATGTTTATGTATTTTTTACGTGGTTCCTTACCCTGGCAGGGTTTAAAAGCTGATACACTTAAAGAGCGATACCAAAAAATTGGTGACACCAAACGAGCGACGCCTATAGAGGTGAGTATTCATACATCTACACTAATATTATAAATGCGAAAATAACTGTCTGTCTGCTACCTTTTCACTCCTAAACCACTGAACCGTTCGTTATGAAAGTTGGCAAATAGGTGTCCTGGGACCTGGCGGACATACACTTTGTCCACCGCACAACGTCAACGAGAAACGAGATTATTCGAACCGAAGGTGACGTCCCGGAGGTGGTGTGCGGTGGACACGCGGCATAGTAAATATATGTATCGCTTCTATGGCGCCGTCATCTCATTCTCGTCGACGTGGCGGTGGACAAACGGCCATTTCATCCTGGATATTTGTATTAAAAAGTGATGAAATAGAAAATTCGCGCAGACGTCACTAGCAATAGCTAGTATATGATAATAAGTAAATGGGTACACGACTCCACCCGCATTCTCAAGTTGCCTTGTTTTGGCTGGCTTAAAACAGGTTGTGGCGCAATTTGGGAGAGGCTTATATCCAGCAGTGGAATTTGATACGCTGTGTTGATGGTTGTCGACATTACAGTTGATGTTGTTGTTGATATGGATGGCTAGTAGGGGATGACCAAAGAAACTATGGATGGTCTGTGTGAAAGATGATATGGCTAGAAAGGGGGTGACTACTGAGATGATGACTAATAGAGAAGTATGGAACAAAAACACATTGCTTCCACAAATAAATTTGGATAAGGGCAGGATAATTTGGATGATTACAGTTACAATCAATATTAGACTAGCTTGGGGCTTGTGGCTAAGTAATAACTGCTGCAATAAGCTGGTCCGTGGATGTGTGACCATAAAAAAAAAACTTTACTTTCCAAGCCTCCTCTGTGCCTCGGAAAGCACGTTAAGCTGTTGGTCTCGGCTGTCATCCGTAGATCTTTGGCAGTCGTTACGGGTAGTTAGAAGCCCAAAAGTGGCAACCAGTGTTACCAAGGAGTATCGTAGCACCCAGTAACTGGGTTGTGGAGGTCAGATAGGCAGTAGGCTCCATGTAAAATACTGGTATTCAGCTGCATCCCCCAACATATTTGGGAAAAAGCTAGGAACGTGTTGCCAATATTAGACTAACCCTCAGTAACAACATTAGCCATTTATTATTCGATTCGATACTGTACTTTTATTGTAGTTTCTCCTGCTGTCGACTTGACCACAGATGAATACAGACGGTTCACTACATTTTAGATATGAAGCTACAAGAACGGGGCGGGCTCGACTTGTTGGTTAATTCAGTGAGTGTAACGTAGTCAGAAGATCTGAGAGTTACGCGATAGAAAGAGAGGCAACTTCTAGGTGAATACCAGCCCCTTGGGCCCTATCAGAATACCAGCGCTGTGGTTTTTTTTTTTAATATCGCCGCAGTATGCTGAGATATGGGAGCCTTTTTGGCCTCGCACAGGTCATTATTATTCTGTTAGTTTTTAAATGCTCGTTTTTTGTTTTTTTATTTTATTTTTATTATTACTTACTGTTTGTATTTCCTGTGCGTGTCCCAAATAAATTTTTTTTCTTTCTTTCTTTCTTTCAATATAATTGTAGGTAATCAGCGCTCTGCGACCTGAATTGCACTTTATTGTGTCGCAGCAAGAGTCGCTTTTTATTTAAATAATTTTGCGGACTGAACCATCTGTATTCATCTGTGACTTAACGAAGTTTTACTAGCGACGATTCGACATTGAGGTCATGCCATAAGATTACGAATTAATGCCATGGTAAAGTATGAATTTTTATCTTACCATGGTTAATCGATTCGGTTCGTTATCGTAAATACGGATTCTAGAAGCTGATTCACCACATCACTATCGGGAAAGCTGGGTGTTGGTGAGCATTTATTAAATATCTATACGATGTAATAAAGCTGAAGAGTTTGTATGTTTGAACGCGCTAATCTCTGGAACTATCAGTTTTTTCTTTAGCCTCGCCTTTTCCCGTTATGCAGGGTCGGCTTTCCCAATCATGTGACGCCATTTAAGCTTCGTTCAGGCAAGCGCGACGCGACACCGGTTATTGTTATACCGTGAAGTTTTCTTAGAAATTGTATTGTTCGAGTCGCGTCGCGCTGATCTGCACGAGCCTTGTGCGTCATCTTCCGTAAGTGCCATCTCCCTAATGTCGTTTTGGACCTTCGTCAAACATGTGGTTTGAGTCCTTTCTCTTCTCCTCTTCTGTGTAGCCATGGAATGGCAGTTTTTCACGACATGGTCAACTGTTCGTCGATGACCGTACCATCTCAGTCCGGACTATTTTACTTTGTCCTCTATTTCTGCAACCTTGAAGCTCCCTCGAATATGTTCATTGCGAACCTTGTCTCTGAATGAGACTCTTGCCCATCGTGGTATACGCATTTCTGCCTTGTGGAGTTTTTGTTCGTGGGTCTTTTTTATCGCCCAGATTTCGCTGTCAACGTTCGTCTGACACTATCGCTCGGCTTCGAAAAATATTTTTTACATTTGATATCCCAATTCTTGAGGAAGGTAATTTAACATCACGCCACGATCCTTAGGAGCCGGGCAAAAAGAAAACAAATTGGACGTAGTTAAACAGAAAGGATTCAACCCACACAGAGTTAGTTTTGAGATATTCAAGTTTTAAGATCAGATCGTGTTATGTGATTGTATGACCTGCCATACATACGGGTTGGTAATGTATGGTCATAATGACATGATGCGTTGGGATTGTTTTTGTGATATTAAAGTTTTGACTACAAAGAGTGTCTTGGTGTATATAACTCATTTTCGCCCATAGTGTGGGTTGGATCCTTTTTGCTTAACTACGTCCAATTCAGAAAGAACGCTAAGCGGACACGAAGTAATAGCACGGCCGGGCGATGCGATGCGACGCGGTGGGTCTGGGGCTGAGGGCGGTCGCCATTTCAGGTAGACGAAGTCGCGGGCACAAGCTAGTATCTTATATCGATAGAAAAAAGTCCCCTAATCTATTAAGCCGCTACGAACTGATAAATGCATTTAATATTATTGAGATAATTATATCTTTCCCTCGCACCAAATAAAAAACCAAGACATAGCGCTGCGAACAATACAGTGAAGGCCAAAACTACAGCTCCGCTCTGTGCATACACGCTCACACGCACACATTTACAATCAAACTACACCCCACTAAGTGCACACATGTTTACGAAACCGGCCTCACGTCACTGTTGACTGTGCTGTCTTACGGTTTTTTATTTGGTCTGAGATCTACCCCAGTATAAATACGAGGAAAGACTAAGATATTATTATACAACAGTTCACTGATGACGTTATCAGGCTATCAATGCCGCGAACTTATCGCTGTTTATCGAAACGATCACACGATAGATAACACCAATTACATTTTGATTGACCTACACATAGAACTAAAGCTTAACATCACTCTTCTCACTGTGTTGTATAGATTCGTTGGAAGACCTTCGTTTCTAGCCGTTCCAATGGGTTCTCCAGAAAATAATATGGAAAGTTACAAATCGCAGACCACAGATTATTGTGCCGTGGCAACTCTGAGTAATTCATACTTGCACTGTACTTGAAGATTCTTTTAGTGGCAACATTTTGATGGCATGTGTTGGAGAATGGCTTAACCTTTTACAGATTACATGTGAACAGCTTTAAACCTCGTGCAGACAGGCGCGACGCGAAACCGCTCACTGTTCTAACGTGAAGTTTTCCTAGAAATTGTTTTGTTAGAGTCGCGTCGCGCCAGTCTGCACGAGCCTTTATACAAGCTATCACACTTAAAACAGTTAGTACGGCTGTCTGTAACGATACGGCGGAAACACTCACTAACAGTAGCAAAATTAAACGTCACTGAATTATTGAGGCGAATTCATTTATTTACATTGTTATTACATTGAGGTCAAGGTTAGGTTTTTAGGGCACTTCGCCACTCCGTCCTTGCTCAGTCTTAGAAATATTAAGAAAGTGATAATCAAGTTGTGTGTTAGTTTCCTTCATGGAATGAGGAAAATTAGATCATTATTTTTTTTGTAGTGGAGTAAAGCAAGCTGCATTCTTCTATACAATACTTCTTATAAACAGAAAACGTTCCTTTTCTCCCAATAGAATAGCTTAGGCATAGTAAAAAGATAACCTACAATAAACTAGGCGGCAATAGGGCCGGCTGAAATCCAGGGTGCCCCAAGCGCATTTCTAAAGTGCTAATGAAGCTAAGTTCGTTCAGACTCTAGATTCTGATTGTTCGCCGTGTGAACCGAAGTATGCAAACACGCGGCAGCTACATGAGCTAAGCTAAACGAACTTAGGTTCGTTCCTAGTTTGGCATGTGTTTAAGGTGTGGTACACACTTGTTCGGGTCGGCATTTTTCGGAACAGCCGGGCGAGAAAATCGATTATATGTAGGTAGATATATCTTCTGGAAAAATCCGCTTAGCTCGAATTTCGCCGAACCGACTCGAACATTGCCGAACGGGGTTTGCCGATCGGCACGAGCCAAATATGTGTAGTAATTACTTCAGGTCGACGTTATTGTTCAACAAATACTTACTGCCGAATCGAATGTGCAGACTCGAACAAATATCGCTCGTCGAGGAAATTATTTAAATGTTCAAGGGCTAATATGACGATTATAATGACGAAGTCGGACTTCCTGCAGTAATATATTAAGACAGCTAATCTAATCAGAGATTAGACCTATAAAAATATTTATTGAAAAATAAAAAACACAAAGATATGCATAAATTATCAGCGTTGATGAGTAAGTACTGTTCGACGTAATCAGTGTCTGCCAAAGGACTTTTGTTCTTCAGAGAATGCATTCTGAAGGATGTAAGTTCGATTCTTGCAATACTCGATCAATGTAGCTAAGCTACTAATATTTATAACGAGGATTGATTTTTGTATCCTGCGTTCGCGATTTTGGTTCCAAAAATGTAAACAAATATGTGTTTTTGGAAAAATGACTGTAAGGCCCACGCATGAAGTTTAGTTTGCGCTACAATTTCAAACATTTTTATGACTTTCATTAGTTCTGGTCATTCTGAAATAAATTTAATTAACACTGAAATAAAGTTGACATTTGTTTAATTGGAAATAAAATCAATTAAAAACTAGCTTTTATATATGGATGGAATAGCGTTGCTCTTGATTTAAATCTTAGAGTTCGTTGAAACACTCATCAATAACTTATTTCGTTTATGAATCTGGATAATGTGTAATTTACAATGCTTTTGTCCAGATATGGTGAAGTAGTCAAGTTACAATATACCTATCAGATTTTCACTGTTAATGACCTCAGTTTCATGTGTAGAAAAATCTTCCTTAATCGAGACGTTTACTTATACCTCATAGAACATCCTGATACCGTCATCAATTAACTAGGTAACTCATTAGTGTTACCTAGTTAATTGATGATGATCTTCTGTCACCTTTCCTCTCGTGTCGGGTAATCGGTTGTGAGGAAAGTTTTGAGTATCAATGTGGAGGTAAGACTAGAGGACGACGAAATAAACGATGTATGGACTGAGTGCAAGATGTGATGAAGAAGAGTGTGAAGCCATAGTTAGAAAGGGGGCGACTACCGAGGGCTACGTTCCGACGGCAATTTTTTTCCCGTATACCGTATCGTTCGATTCAAACTTAATGGCGGCTCTGAAGTTAGCCACTCGCTGCGCAGTACCGCACCCCTCACCCCCGCTGACACATGAATTCGTTACTGCGCAGCGACTCGCCTCATGTTCCGAGCCGCCATTAAGTTTGAATTGGGCTGTACACGGGATTTTATCGAATAGAGCAGTGACAATAGACAATATACTTATTAAATTGTATACCGTCCGAAGTAAATTGGGATAAGGGGAGGAGAATTTTAGAACCTTTTGTTTCTTGCTAAAGTTCTGTTGGTCCTCAGGTGCTATGCGAAGGCCACCCCGAGGAGCTAGCGACGTACTTACGCTACGTGCGCCGGCTCGATTTCTTCGAGACGCCGGACTACGACCAGCTGCGGCGGATGTTCCGCGACCTGTTCGAGCGCCGCGGCTACGTCGACGACGGCGAGTTCGACTGGACCGGCAAGACCATGGTAAACAATACTGTAGCATGACAACCCTTACTTGTATGCTCCTTTCATTACGTAAACGTTCTTGGCCGTAGAGGCTAAGGTTGCTTGCTAACTCGAATCTGGATGGGGAATTTAGCCTTTAGTGTAATAATAAGCAATTTTCACAGGCAAGTCCGAGACCGTCGCAATTGGTAACGTTAGCAACCAAACCATTAACCGATACCGAGGCATGACGAAGAAAAAATCCGGTCGATTTAGTCTTGACTTGATTTTTTAGTTTTTTACAAATCGGGCTACGCCCTTGCTTTCGTTCACTTATAGGCAGAGTCCGTGGCTCTTCAAAGTCACACTCATACCGCGTCCTTGATAATACCGATATGACAAGTATTTGCATTCTTGCCGATAAGTGGACGCGCTCCTTGACAATCATACTCGCGATTCTTGGTATCTGGAATGATAATTAAATCGTAAGTAGCGATTTTACCGTACTATAAAAGAATTTCATATCTATACACAGTAATGACTATTTCTGCTTGCAGCGCTCGGCCGCTATAGAAATCTCATCAACCAATAGCATCGCAGCATCAGATTTTTTATGAGTCCCAAAGTATAAAAACATTAAGATTAAAAATTTTCTCATCTTTGTTTCTTTTGTTCTATTCCTAGTGGTCGAAAAAGGGTCAGACATCTGCGATCATTGTTTTTGTTTCATTGGTCGACGTAAAAAGGGGCGCAGATGTGGCCATCGTGTTCACGGGATTTTGTTTTCAAACTGCTTAGATATGAAATTCTTTGATAGTACCCATACGGTCAAATAAAAACAGTTCCTGCCAGTCTAAAGATGAGTTATTTGACAGTTTTACATTGATAAAGACACAAGAACATAAAATATATATCGTTTAGCTATATTTTAATTTCTTGTACTTACAATAAAAGACTAACTAAATAATTTTTTAAGAGTTGATTCTAAAAAACTTCACATTTCCCTCCACAAAATCAGAATCAACCTACTCCTTTCCATTGAAAATCTCTCCCATGCTTTTGTTCCTGCATTCAAAAGCTTCTCAATGTCTATGTCTTCTAATGCCCGTTTTAACCAACACTAAGTGACACTTAAATGAATCCCAAAATAAAACTGCACTGTTGAATTTTCAACGGTAGGCGACGCGCTGAGAGTTGAAATTCCAAAAACTGGCAAAGTCTTTGGAACGCCTTCTGATACCCAGATAGCGAAATCACCTATTTAGGCCCTTTAATATAAAAGTAAGTTTTCCGTCATGTCGATATAATCTGACTACAATTGCCGTGTTATCTTAGTATCAAGACGTATCGGTCTAAATCTCATTCAACTTGAAACTGATATCGTTGTTCAACACCTATTCCAAATTTAGCTACCGAGACAGCATTTTTTCTTCCATAATGTAGGATCGTTAGATTGTTTTTATTGGTCGAAAATGCCCTTAGCATTTCAGTGTAGTTGAGAAATTCCATGTTAGTCTGTCTATGCTGTAACGCACAATATCGATAAATAATTCCGATATACTAAGGATGTTTTTGTAATTAGAATTTTTGAAATTGCACCAACAAACCAAGAATCGCATGTATGGGCACCCGACTTCAAAGAAGAACGGGTTATGTTTTATTAATTGTACTTAATGTGTGTATCGCTTGATTAAAGTCTAATTTCACCGTTGAAAGTGAACGCGATCAGCACACCTTAACCGCGTTCTAGAGTCGGTTGTCAGTGTCATCATTGTTGGGTAATATTGATATTGACAGTTCTTGAATGCAATTTAAATGTGCTGATCGCGTTCAGTTTCATTGGTGAAATCAGCTCTAACTGTGCTAAGTCTGGTTAATCCTAGCTTGTAACAATATCCAGCTAACAACTAAGCTTTATACTTACTTGAAAGCGGACACTAAATTAAACCGACTAAGATTCTTGATAGCAAAAATAATATTTTCGTATTTTCATCGCGATGTCCGATGTTATGGTGATGTTGAGCTATCCAGAAATTTAGTCTATACTGGTATTCCTTCAAAGGAATCCACTTTGCACGAGAGCTAAGCTTACACGAGCCTCTGTTTAAAGTCACCATATACAGAACATTCTACTTAATGGCTTCTTTAGGCTGGTTTCACAGCTGTGCGGAAGAGCCGTACTGGCCGCCCGTACACGGGAGACTCGTACGTGTAGCGCCCGATACGTTGTACGGGCTCTACCCGGAGCGGGTCGCGTACGGTTCATCCGCGTCGCTGTGAAACAATGTTCTAGCGCCTCACGTGTGACTCCGTTCCGGGAGCTCGTACGGGTTTCACGCACAGCTGTGAAGCCAGCCTTAGTTTAAGCTTTTTGAGTAAAATTTATTAAAATCCAGTACTTAAGCCGTTTTGTAGAATCTTCCTATCAATAATAATTGGCGTAATGACAATGCTTTTTCAATAATAATTCCAAGCATAATTGGCAGAAATTAGAGATGCAATAGTACGGTAGGCGGCACGTCACTGCGCGTATTCACTTTTGGCCGATTCCTATAATTTACGGACCGTTGGCGGTTAAAATTAAGGCTCTTGTATCTTTACCAATAATGAAGCAGACTTCATAGTTTTGCATAGCATACCCTCCCATATGGAAGCAGCTGTCACGGGTAAAACTAGCTTACGAATCCATTTATATGCCCAGTTTGGCAATAAAAAATGTTGCCATAAGCCAGCAAAACGATTCGTTATTGTTTATAGGAACCGAGCATTTAAGAAGTTCAACATTTTATGCACGAATAAAAGCATGCAAGGAAATGCAATATGTTCTTCTTATTTTAAGTAGCTAACAAAATAATAATTCCAGTATTTTTTAAACCATTTTTGCATCTCTAGTTTCTGCCTAGTCCTGGCTTACTCAATGTTCTTAATTACTTGGTCTTTTACGTGGTATTACAGACTAGTAATGCCACGTAAAAGCCAAAAATGCCAAATGCCGAAGTTAAACCTATCTGTCCTATCGCGTCCTTAACAAATATGACATCACGCCTATAATCCCCGAAGAGTTAGGCAGAGGTGCACCTATATTGCACCCACATTTCGCCAGTTATGTTTAAGTCCCATCTAATAGGGGGCGTGTATATTTCTGTAGAAACGTTTCTCGAAAACAGTTTCCAAGTTCTATAAGTATTTTGTTATGAACCCTTAATTGTTAAAGTCGCGATGGGATATACACTTGTGATCAAATCGTTATCTTGATGTCCTTCTACGCTAAAACTGTATTTATTTTTACCCTGGCTTGGATGTTTTGTATTAGGGATGCAACGAATACTAATATTCGTATTCGCCGAATAGCATCAAATTACCGAATATTCTTATTCGCCGAATACTTTCATGACATTCGTAATTAGTGACTTCCTAGAAATCTATATATATAAAAATAAAAAACAAACTCTATAAAGCCCTCCACAGTGGCCTCAGAAAGGCTATTTTCAACAGCAAGAAATATACAGACAGACAAAAGGAATCGTTTGTCGCCAAAAACTTGCAACTGTTATGTTTTTTTAATAAGAAATTACCTAATTTTAATGATTAAATTACTTACATGAAAAAGTTTATATTGCTCAGCGTGTTTAATTTCCTTTCACCTTCTTTGACTAATAATTGCGTACAGCTATAGTAGAATCAGGTATTTGTATTCGGCGAATAATGAAATTGGTATTCGTAAAAGTAGTATTCGTTGCATCACTATTTTGTATTCACAGGCTTTATTCTCCTGCAAAAGTTGACATACACTTCATTTCGCCATATAACTGCAAGTGCTTCTGAAAAGCCAAAACGCATGCGCCAATTGGACATAGTTAAACGGAAAGGATCCAACCCACACAGAGTTAGTTTTGAGATATTCAAGTTTTAAGATCAGATTGTGTTATGTGATCGTATGACCTGCGATACATACGGGTTGGTAACGTATGGTCACAATGACATGATGCGTTGGGATTGTTTTTGTGATATTAAAGTTTTAACTACAAAGAGTGTTTTGGTGTACATAACTCATTTTCGCCCATAGTGTGGGTTGGATCCTTTCTGCTTAACTATGTCCAATTGTGATCTTCATTTACTGTCAAAGGAAGTGCGATGTAAATAGAAAAATCATGGTTCTGAACATGTCAACTTTTGCACATTTTTTTACCGTTTCTTAGTTCTCTTAAGTTTTTGTACTGCTTTCTCTTTTTCTGCCTGATTTCTTGAACTGTGTTAAATATCGTATCGTGTCTCGACATTATCAAAGGGCATTATATTTATTCACAATTTGTTCTCACGACATTCATTTTTGTTAACATTTTTTCTTTTTCTATCGTACCTTAACGGTCTAAATAATTAATGAATTAAAATATGTAATTGTTTGAATTATATTTCCTTAGATAACATCGCTAATGGTAGAAGTTGCATAATTTATTATATTTGTTTAATAAAATAAAAAATTTATGCCTGTATCAGTGTGTTTTTGTGTAGAGATTGTATAGATTTTTTTCATCGAATTCTTGCTTAATTTAAGCATGGTTGAGAGACTTATTCTCAAACTACTTTTTTTGGTTGCAACACTTCGCCACATCAACAATTGTCATAACTGAAGAACTTCTTATTCTGGACTTTATCTCTTTGTTACTAAGTTGAAATTTCTTTGAACATTCGTAATATGGTGACCAAAGAAGTTCTTCTTCCATTAGCGTGGTCTGTGGTCATTCGTTCATTAACGTTGGTGTTGCATGCATGCTTACCGCTTTTGTTCGTTGCTGGTGGACAGCCTACGAACATTCACGTGATGCGAATCTTGCGCAACGCACCGCCCTCCAATGTGGTTAGGAATAAGTCCGACAAGGTTAGTGGTGACGGCTTACTATTATCGTGAAATATTAGGAAAATAAATTCTACCCCAATTTTTTACGTTTTTTAAGTTTTTGGCATGCCTAACTATGTGCATGAGTATGCTATCGCTTTTGGAAAGTAAATATTATTAATTATTAAATTAATTATTATAATAATATGATTGTTATCTTAATTCAATCCTCTCTATATTGTACTAACAGGATTGCGCAAGAATGTCTTCTAAAATCTACATGTGAAACTATAAAACCCTTTTGGCGGCTGCGACCATGGTCGCTACGGCCTACACTCTAATTGCGTAACATACGATCAATCGCAATCTGTTTCATTTTGACAGTTCTACAACATTCATTGCGTTATTTACGTTGATGAGCAGACAAATTGTTCGAACATATATGAAGTAATGGATTACCAATATCCTTCAGAATGATTGATCGTGTGTTATATGCATATATCGCGACTACGAGTCACGACCAACGGTCGCGGTGTTTAATACAATACCTATATATATGTGTAATTTCAAAATTGATGCTATACCTAACCAATATATTTCATTTAAAAGAGTGTTCAAGGACTTTCTTGCCCGTTCTATTCCATAGCGTAGAAGGTGATATTACGCTTTGGAATGGGCAACTAGCTTCATATTTCTGACGAACAGACTCCTTGACAATTTAAATGTCCTTGTAAATGGTTTGGGTTTGAGTTTGAATATAATGTAAAACTACTGGTCCCAGCGACCATGGTCGCAGTAGTGAAATGGGTTATCGGTATCTTGGTATTCTGTACCTGTATAAAACTGTATCTTGTTGTAAAAATAGTTAGTATGTAGACCTTTACGTATTATGTTGAATGTGATGTCGGTATGATTTCAGTCTACCCCGGTGGGTTCGATCCAGACTGGACAGGAAATCGTTGTCTCACCCAATCGTGACAGCCATCAGCCCTTCCACAAGGTAAATAGCACATTATTTAAAGTTTATTTATATTGTATTCTTCAGTTTGTAATTGAATTCATGGGCATACTCTTAAGGGGTAATTGTAATGAGTACAATGACCCCTTAAGAGGATGCTCATGAATTTAATTTCAACCTATATATACAGGGTTTATATTTGAACAGAAACAAGATATTTATTTGATGGCCCTGAGTAAAAAAATCTTCATCTTCCAGCCTTTGTCCCATGTTACATGGAGTCGGCGCAACACGTTTTCGTCTTCGATTTTCTCCTGTCAACTGTCACGCTATTATTCACTACCTTTTCTTTTATATCATTCCTCACACAATCCATTCATACCATCCATCCAACAAAGAGTTAAAAAAAAAATTAATGAAAATTGCCTGGTTCTATTAATTCACAAAATATACAAGGCAATGCCGTTGCAAATTCAGAAAAGTCATAGCAGTGGTTCGTGCAATAGGCGAAAAACCACAGAAGTGAAAAATAATTCTCGTGCAATATGAATCATCGTGCAAGATGCATCGAGATATTCCAAAATGTGTCTTAATCGGAGGAGCAGTTACTCGTTCATTCTTGCCTCTGTTCAAATATAAACTCATGGGAATACTAAAAGGGAAGCTACTGCCATCTGAAAGCTAACACTTTATTTTAAACTTTTGTTTATTTCAGTTACATTTTGAAATATTTATTTTTATCAAAAGCATCGTTGCATATCTAAAACATTTTTATGATATAAACAAATTACTATATTGTTTAATATACTTCCCTTCATTCTAATCTGAAATCTTAAAATTAGCTATTCAAAATTTATCATAATCATTTGCAAAATACTATACTGCCCTGCTAAGCCGAAAGGCGGTATCTCTGAGATACGCCCTTTTAGTTTTTTTATACCATTCAATAGCTATAATAATTTCGCATCTAATGGTATAAGCCACATACCGCTATCTAACTTATAACATTCAAAAAAACCACTCAGAAGTTCTTTATATCCTTATGTTTCCTTAAATTACAATTTACAAAAAGTCAATTTTCTCAAAACTTACTCCGATTGAGATACCGCCTTTCTGCTTAGCAGGGCAGTATAGGCGATATCAGACGCTTCACTTGAGGAAATGGTTCATTCTAGTGAATTTGTGTTCATTTTTGACTCATGCCACGTTCACACGACACCGACAAAATAGAAACGAATGTCCGTCTGCCCCTTTCTTGAGTTTTTTCGATCATTCGGTAGGCGAGTGAATGCCGAGTGCCGAAATCCAACATCTTTGGATCGGTTCACTAATTAATTAATTTTTCGAGTGAAAGGCAAAAATGAACAAAAACTGAAGCGCCTGATGTCAGTTTAACGAATAGAATAGGATCAGAAATGGCGGCAACTATTTGTTTCTGGCATTGTGTGCGAGCACCACTTATAATCACGTTTTTTAAATGATCTAAAATATTCTTGTGCATTGGATTTTGGATCAGTGCTCATGGCCCTAACTAGGGCCGTACTAAGTGTTAGAGCCATCTTTTTTCCAGTGCGAAAGGGAGAAGGATCAATAAAGGCTGACTTTTAATTCATCGGCAATATTTCAGAGGGTAAAAGTACTCATAAATACGGCCAACTTTTAAAGAGGATATTGAAAAAAGAAAAGAAAATGTTGTTACTTAACAGATAGTTTATTCCCAAAATATTGAGTCCCATAAAATAAAAGTTGATAATTCCCTCCAGAAAGGTTGCCAATGAATTCCAACCTTAAAAATTAGTCACCAGAACTTATAATCCTAATCCAGCCCTTTTTGAAAAGGAACAATGAAGGCTGTAACACTTGACAGTACGGCTTCTGATACAGCTTTTTTGTCGGTGCAGGATGATTTGTGTGATTATATGGTTGGTTTGGTTGAGGACGATGAGGCGGCGCTTATATCTGAAGAGGTTTGGTCCGCTTTCACAATGGTTTTTTTAATCCCCGCTGCCCTTGACGCTCGCCTCAATTCTCTCCATCAAAATGTTCCACTGAATTCTTCGGTTACCTAAGTCCAATTGTGTTCAGTATTGCTCTGAAAAGTATTGATTTTATTGTGACCCTGTGCTGTTTTTTCTCCGTTAAATGTTTTATTTTTACATCTTTTGTTCTACAGGGCCGTAGTATGAAGTGGTAAAATGATCTTTGTTCCAGTGCGAAAGGGAGATGGAGTTAAACAGGACTGTGCCATCTCTTTTTAGCAATGGAACAGTGGCTTTAACACTATACTACGGCCCCTGCTTATGTATTTTTATTCCTGTGTACTGTTTAATTAAATTCATTATCGCTTTTTCTTGATGCCATGGTAATCAAGGACTAAGCTCGAAATAAATGTAGAAATAAAACTATATTCGTTCCTTCTCCCGGCATATCATTTGCTTAGTGCTTTAGGGTTTCATCGCTAGATTCTCTCTAACAAACAAGACTGTGTTTTCGTGTGGATTTTCGTGAATGCTATCATTCCAAATGGTTTTATACGACAACTGTTAGCGTTGTATCTGTTTTTCCCATTTTCAGGAGGTTTACTACAACCCTCTTATTGATTGAAAATCAAATTCACGTTATACTACCGATATTCCTACATTATCGATACTTCTACGTTTCGTTGAAATATTCATAGCACCAATAAGCACGGCTGTGTATTTATTTACAGATTAGTACAGATGGGTCACAAATAAAAAGCGACTCTTGCTACAACACAATAAAGTGCAATTCAGGTCGCACAGCGCTGATTACCTAGAGTTATATTCACCGAAGTTGCCTTTCTTTCTAACGCATAACTCTTATATTTTTTGACTGCGTTAAGCCCACTGCGCACCTGCATACCTAAAATGTGGAGTTACCCATCTGTATTAATCTATGACAAAACGTAGAAGTATTCTACAGTCACTTCTCTAAATACAAAATTGACATAAATGCGTATCGATATCGGCATTATACCGTGAGTTTTTCGAATACAAAATTAATTACATTATTGTGCCCCCGACTTCTAAAAACCTGATAAAGCCACTTTTCAGATAATTGACTTAAATACAAGTATGCTTTCAGTTTGTTAACCAAATATTTTTCTGAGAAATAGATAAATAATTATTTGATGCCAGTGTCCTTGTGGTAGTCTCCTGAATTAAATTTTTGTGTTATGTGTATCGTTTGAAACGAGTGAAATCTCATTTTTCCTTTGCTACCCCTACACTGAAACTTGTGACTTTCCATGTGTTTGTTTGTAATCCCGAAGTTTTGCTAAAACCGACTGATAGCTTACACTACAGGATATTATAGGTTTTCTTCATTGATTTTATTGTATTTTATTAATATCTACTACATAAATTACTGTTTCAAAAGTGTGGTAGTCTCCTGAATTCAATTTTTGTGTTATGTGTATCGTTTGAAACGAGTGAAATCTCATTTTTCCTTTGCTACCCCTACACTGAAACTTGTGACTTTCCATGTGTTTGTTTGTGATCCCGAAGTTTTGCTAAAACCGACTGATAGCTTACACTACAGGATATTATAGGTTTTCTTCATTGATTTTATTGTATTTTATTAATATCGACTACATAAATTACTGTTTCAAAAGTCCGTCTAACCGGGCAAATGACATTATGTACACTAAAAGTTTTAACTAGTGAAAAAAAAATTGTAACAACTACTTTATTACCTATGATTTTTTTTTAAACATCACAGATTACATTTTTAACAGATATTTGTCTTCATTACCCAACGCCCTCAGACCCTCGCTCGAGTCAATAGTTTTTGATATGTAAATATTAATTGAAACCCAGTTGCAGCAAGGCCCTTTGATCTCGACATAAGTCAATTGCTTCTCAGTCCGCGTATACCTGGCCCCTTTCTCGACGAGGGACACATTTTCCTACAAGTGCGTATGGCCAGCACTTGATGCGCAAAGTCAAGTATCTGTACAAAAATCTAATCTGTGATTATCTGTGACCACGTAGTTTTGAAGCTCATTTTCCGCTTATCTCCCTAGATGGCAGCGTTGGCAAAGACCAAGGATTTCGGTACCGGCGGAACGGCGAACTCGGGCGGTAATTGGCCTCATAGCGGGAAGGCTACGCCGCTTAATACCGGACACCTTACACCCGCAGACAGACATGGATCTGTGCAGGTCAGATATTATGAAAAAAAATAATATTATTTTGGTTTCAAAATGGCGTCTTGTTTTAATTTATTTTTTCTCTGTACTTTTTGTTCCATAACACCATTCGAATTAAGGTTAACCGTGGAAAGATTTCATAATTTTTGTATACTATATGATAAAATAAATACAGGGTCAAATTAAATTATCTAGCGAAACTCCGCAGGCGAGATGGGTATCGATATCTAAACATGATAAAACAAAAAAGAAATAAATTTAATGTTTTTTTTGGGGTCATCAACCGCAGGTTGAGTCACTTGAACATCAGTTTAAAAAAAAACATTTTGTTTTTGTGTAAACTTCACAGACGTGATGGGTTTCGATATCTATTCACGATAAAACAAAAAAAAATACAGAGTTTCTCAACTCATACTTCAAGTAACAACACAATGATAAGCGGTCGTTGCACCCAAAAAAAAAAACCATCAAATTTTTTTCGTGTTTAGATATTGATACCCATCACGTCTGCGGAGTCTCGCTAGCTATTTAATTTGATCTTGTATAATAACAGCCACCATTTACAATAGGTATGCAAAAAAAACCTGTCCGATCCAAAAAAGGCACGAAGGTAGGTACTGCAATAACATTACCAAAAAGTAATAAAAAATCTTATTATTATTGAAAATAAAAACATTATTGCTATTTAAAATTCACAGTTTTAGTTCCAAAATTACTCCAAATCCATTAAAAATTTGCAAATTTGCAACAGGAGTCATAAGTTATGACCAGCTAAACGACGGCCGTCCGCGCCCCATGTAATAACCCGGAAATAATCCACAATGAAAAAAAAAAAAATGCGTTTTTTGTTTTTCTGTAAATTTTTTCATAAATAGACTCAGTGCGATACTTTACAACACCCTCACGGATCGGACGGGTTATTTTTTTACAGTTGTAGAAGTTATAATCGGCAGCTTCCATGTTAATCGGTGGAAATAAAGTCTTTTTATCACAATGTGTTATTCTGATGGAGAAAATCATTAATCTATCTGGAGTTTTGATAGAAAATGAGCAAATGTTATATATACATATATATATTTTTTATTTTTTTAATATATATATATATTTTTTTAATACATATATATACCTATATATATTTAGATAAATCCCCTATTCGTCTCTGCGACAAAAGAGAAATGATGTTGCCTTATTCATAATAGGAGATCACGGGGCATTTTTTTTTTTTCATATCCATAATTATGTATTATTTTCTCCATAATTTTAGTGTTTACTAACGTAACTATTTTAAGCCAATTAAGACCGTTTGTACTGAAAGTGGGCAACGTCGCAAATAGCTGTCAAATATTTCGCTGTTTTGATTAATTTGGCAAGAAATATGGCTAACTAGTGAACTAGAATATTAATAATGAATGCACTGCTCCATAGGACAATTTAGAGTCTAGACAAAATGAAGCTGGTTGCTAATTTAATTGTATAATTTATAATTTTTTATAACATTGATTTTATATTCTGTGATTACTTGAACTCACACACTGTCTTTATTAGTATTACTTGTTAAACGTTATGAATATCGTATAATTGTACAATGTTTGTAAATATGTGAGCACCATGTATCTTTCTCATAATTAATTTATCTGTCATTGCTTAATTTTTCATTCTTTTACCCATCGTGGTACAGTAATGTTATTCCAGGTACATCGTCTTCACATACTCGTATAATTATATCATTAATGTATACAAAATATTGTGAAAACAGTTTAAAAGAGTAACGGTGGAGTTTCTTGCCCATTCTTCTCCTTAGGAAAACTACCTTTTGGAAGGGGCGACTAGAATCAATTCTAATTTTGAAAATTTTGACGTTGAAAAAGGGCCTTCTATGTGCCTAATTCAAATAAATTATTTGACTTTGACAGCGAAATATTTGACAGCTATTTGCGACGTTGCCAACTTTCAGTATAAACGCTCTTAAGTATTTCTATAGTGTGCCCATCCAAGTGTTCACAATGTATTTAGTACCCACTAAAGTCTAATAACTGTAGGCACTTAAATAAAATACACAACCACACTATTGCATGTCTTTACTATATTATTTTTGCATTATTATTATTATTTTGAACGTGAATTGTGAATGTATATTGGTGTATTTATTTTTTAGCTATTGAAGAATAAACATTTTCGGTATGTGAAATTTCCCGGATCTGTTTCCACGGTCAGTTTTGAAACATATTTGCGGCAATCCTTGTGTGACTGTCTGCATGTCGCTTATAATGTGCTTAGTGAGGCCGCTACAATAATTGAATATTTTCCTCTTATGTTATGTAGAAGTGAGTTGATAAATACGAATACTAAAAATTAAAATATATAATATAAAATTAATAATAAATTTAAAATATAATAAATAATACAAAAATACGTTAAGCTTCGGTAGTTATAATCAGTTTCATCTATTTAATATTACTGGAATTTGTAAACAAGATTTAAAAATAAATTGCACCCTGGGTATCAATATTTTTTATCGTTAGTTGCACTTTTTCTGAGTAACTAAATGTCCTTTTGAATATAGAAGTGAGTTAATGAGTAAGAGGGAAATATTTTACTCCAAGTAGCCTGGCCAAACTGTAAAAGCTTTAAATCTAGCACTGCCAATATTCATTCATAAAGTATTTTACACGATTGAGCTTCTAATTAGGACGCTAATTTAATTGTATGTTTCCGTGACACTGCACGCATTTCTTTGCAACCAGTAATTTTTCGTTTTCACAGAAGATTTGATGCTTTTTTTTCTTGTAAATATTCTATCCCCTGGATAATGTAAGATTCTTCAACTTCTGATACATAACATCACGCCTGTAATTCCCGAAGGGTAAGGCAGAGATGTACTTTAATACAGTACATTTCGCCGGTTGAAATTTTTGACTCTGAAGAAAAATATCCTAATTAATTTACTCACAATTTGGTTGGTTTGGCTCCTTGAGCCGGGTACTGTCTGTGGTTTGCCTCCGTTCACCGCTCTCCTAGTAAGAATAAAAATGTTACTTACACTTACAAAAAATATTGATATATTCCCCAAAAAAAAAAAAATTAAAGTATTTTAGATTTTCCTATTACCTTTTGCTGTAAACACTTGCATTACCAGGCGACTGCCAGCTTCTTAATCCAATAGAAATCAATGTTTTGTATTTTTTATTAGATGTGAATTTGGAACTCACACCCTTAAAACCATAAACTATAGTTAATAAACCACACAACCCATATTAGTTAGGACTAAATGTTAGAAAACGGCTATTGTAGATAGGAGCGAGATTATATGTTGTGGGAAAGGTGTCTGTAAATTTGTAACTATCCATTAATAGTATGTTCAAGTAGTTTTTTATTACTTATCAATCTGCCTAGCATTTTCCGAACTACGTTGGGGTCGGCTTCCAGTGTAACCGGATTCAGCTGAATACTAGTATTTTACATGGAGCGACTGCCTGTATGACCTCCACAACCTAGTTACTGGGTAACACGATACCCCTTGGTAAGACTGGTTGGCAGACTTTTGGGCTTCTGACTACCTGTAACGATTGTCAAAGATCTACGAATGATAGGCATTGCGATGCTTATTTTAAATGAACATACTTAATAGGAATAAAATTGGGTTGCAGAGGTTTTAATTGGTTGTGAGACCTCGGTCAACGTATCTCATTCTAGATTTGAATGCAGAATAATAGGGATGATGACTAAACATTTCTTTTAGTCCGTCTTTGACATTATAAAAAAATATTGGACACGTATTTTTTATTTTACATAATCTAAAGATGACGGCGATACATTGAGGTAAAATGTGCCATGACGTCACGAGGATGTAGATTTTATACATACTAGTGACGTAACGACCAACTTAAAATGCATTTTATCTAAGTAATCTTTTATTAATATGATAAAGCAATAAATACGTGTCTAATATTTTTTTTATTATCTGACTGACGGACTAATTAGAATTTCATTTTTTTTTGCCAGGCATCATCCCTATTATAATTATTATTTGGGATAGAAGAACAAGAAAAACTTAAAGTTAAAGTAAATAATTAAAGTTGAAAGGGTCTCGTTTGATGATGATTCCGAAGAGTATAATATAGTCTTTGGATCTATTATCAGTAAACAGGATGACATAGAGACTACATACAAATACGTAGCAGAATATTCTCCCAAAATTGAAACCTAAATCTTGATAACTATAAATCCAGATAGTTATCATTAAAAACTAGTTTTAATTATAAATACGTACTCATTTGTAGTAAATACAAATATGATGTAAACACCAATTCAATTATGACTTATCAAGCAATCATCCATATTACTCTTCAGGTGGTTAGTTCAACGAACGGCGAGTTAGGGGCGGACGACCCGACGGCCGGGCACAGCAACACGCCGATAACGCAGCCACATCACGAGGTTGACGTGGTTGACGACACCAAGTCAGTGTTCCAACTGTATGCATTCCTTTTTATTTTATTTTTTACCTATTTTTAGTTTAACATGCTTGGTGGTTGGCCTTACATCATCATATAGTTGTACAAGGATCTTGTGGCGCGTGCTCAGGTTAGTACAGATGGTTCAGTCCGCAAAATCATTTAAATAAAATGCGACTCTTGCAACGACACAATAAAGTGCAATTCAGGTCGCAGAGCGCTGATTACCTACAGTTATATTCACCTAGAAGTTGCCTCTCTTTCTATCGCGTAACTTTTATATCTTCTGTCTACGTTACGCTCACTGAATTGGCCCGACAAGACGAGTTCGCCGCGTACTTGTCATACCTAAAATGCTGAGTGCGCCTTCTATTCTGTGGCGCGTGTCCAAAATCGGAACTAACGCGGTAACGGAACCAATCTTGATGATAAATAATAGTTATTTATGTAAGAAATTGTTTTTTTTTTAATTCGGTTTCGCAAAACATTACAAAAATAAAAAATGTTTAGCAACAACGCTCCCTTGTCAATGTCATACAAGCGCCAAAAAATCCTTGTAGAACTACGAATCACCTATACATTTTTGTATCATCATGCCATCAAAATCATCACATAAATGTCAGAATTGCGCTGACGTTGGTCATGTGTAGCAATGTGACGGCACCCTGGTCGCCGTGGTTGAAAGACTTGCTGCTGCGCAAAGTGTTGGGGGTTCGATTCCCTAACGAATCAAATATTTGTTGTAATATTTGTAATACCGGGTCTTGCACCTGTCTTTATTTAATAATATATGGCAATATGTCTAAAAATAAATATATTACTAATTACGCACTGAAGAACAGCAATGAGGTCACTACAGTGTACAGTGCATCAGTCAACAATATTTGATAAAGATTGCACATTTCAGCCGTCTTCATTCATTTTCATTATCATTAAACATTTTTTCACTCTAAATGGCTCCATTAATTAATTGTTCACTGTTACAATCACGTCCCATTTATTGTGATCCTCACTTTTGATGTTGTATTTCAAAATATACTCACTTTATCATTATTCGCAATCATCTTAACACTTTCGCTGCGAAAGTGAACTGAGTAATTGGGATATTCTTATGCTGCGGCCGCATCTGGGTCTATCGTGCAAGAGCAATGCGTGCCGAAGCTTCGTATGTTTTGTTCGCTAAAAAGTAATCGCGCTAATGCGGTGGTGGCATTCGCGGTTTCGCCACGTTTATTATGTACCTCCACCCGGGCGATAAGCGCTACGCAGCCCGAATTATCGCAACGATAACCGGTAATGGTTGGTCACATCTCCGTGTGTACTGTGCGAATCTTCGTCACGATAGACGCAGTTGCGGCCGCAGCATTAGGAAACACAATGGCCGTATTTTCTTACACCAAAACAGCACGTATTTTTACAGAAAAGACTCATGTTTCGACTTCCTCAGCCACTCACTTATGTTAGGCCGGCCTTGAGCGTGTCTTTCGCAGGGAATGTGTCCCACCATATCAGCTAGTTACCTGACAGACTCTGTAAATCGTCATGCAGGCAATCTGTGTATTCCAGATGCTGTTGTTTCTTCAAGCGCAAAAAGAAGAAGTGTGCGGCCCGGGCCGGCAAGTGACGCGAGTGCACGTGACCCGCCCCCTCCCCGCCGCACGCCCGCCCGCCCGCAGCCCGCACGCAAAGAACATACGCCCGCATATAGCCGCATGTCCCTCCACACATTACACCCAGTTGCTCCCACATACATTGTCTATACGTACCTGTATTATACAGCAATGTACTTACCTATAACCTAGGTGGCTAGGTCATTCGTTTCAGGACCGTTTTTTGATGGTATGGAATTTAGTGACAGTTAAATTTAACTCCTAAATACGTTACGTTGAATGCCTAGAATACGCCTAGCGTGTGCGGCCGGTGCACGCTAGGCTTATCTCTTCTAACGCGGTAAGTAACACGCTAGACTAAGATAAGTTATTGAACTTTCAAGTGAAAACTTTTAAAGGCTAATTATTAAGCCATCAATTGAGATTAAGACTCGTGTTATGATGGTTCTAAAATTATAGTGACGACGCGAAGAGAGCGATTAAAATAATCTAGAACATTCTTTGGTGATTGACATAATATTTTTGTTATATAGTGTAATTGTTAACAGAAGTTCTAAGGCAATAAAAAGAGAGATAGTTGATGCGTTGTTATTAGTTGTAAAGTTAATAGGTATATGTATTTGCGTCGCACTATAATTTTACCGAAATATATCGAGCAACTGGGTTTAAATGTATGAAAAATATATTGCCGATTTATTTTAACAATCGTATGCTACCCGATCCTCAGTTATCAGAATTTTTATTCAATATAATTTTAGATTTTGTAATTTTGAGTAATCCATAATGCTAACTCATTATACGAAGCTATCATAAGTTTTAGTTTCATTTTGACCTTACGCGTAACAAAGGTGCATAAAAATGAGTGGTTGGCAATCATATATTTCAGAATATAGTACCTATACAAAACGTTATACCCGTATGTACCAGTTATATACCTTTATTGCGTTAATTGTTAATAAATAGAAAACACTTCCATTTAGATACTCGATGCATTGAATAAAAAAACATTACAATTTTCTGTTGTCACTACTATTGACATTGTACAAGAAATAGTACTCGTCAACAGAGTAAACACTAAATGCGGTCATAGGACATTACTAGGAAATGGATAGTTTGTGTTAGTTATTCTGGAACTTAGAAAAATCATACATTCTAACGGATGTCCAAGGAGGGCATTCGGTTGAGCCTTCGCTGAATTATCGATGTTGTTTTCTTTCTTTCTGTAGTTTCGAACTAAGACCGCCTTTCCGTCAGGTTGTTAAAACTGAAGTCAATTTAATAGTTATTGATCCGCGGTTCATACCGATCACACGTAACAACATTAGGTCCCAAGTTGATGATCATACAGTTGAAACGGGCGTTTAATATTAGCAATTAATAAGTTTGAATTCTAAGCCATGTGCGGTTGGCAGAAGGTTTATTTTTGTGTTCCCGTCCGTAGTGAATTACGTTTAATTTTCACCAAAACTTGTAAATTGTATGTTGTCTCTCTGAGACGTGAGATTTACTTTACCTCATCGACATCACTTGCATTATGTTCATGGCCACTCACTCGCATCGACGATGTCCATTCCAGCACATAGTTCGAACAAATCCACAGATTTGTACATTAGGTCGTTCGTTCATGATTCATCGACACCTGCCGGTCGATTCTGTAAAAATATCACCGTGAAACTTAGGTGAAGTGAGCTGTCAATAGTGTTAATCCCTAGCATCCTGCCGGTCGATTTGTGACAGTGACAGCTCACTTCACCTAAGTTTCACGTTGATATTTTTACAGAATCGACCGACTGTAGATTATCAAATACTTACCGAGTAGTTGTATATCGCTTTGTTCCGTTATTAATGAAACAGTGAAATATTATTTTTGTACGTTGTTTGCGTTCATTACTATTGTGGTTGTCTTGATACATGAGTAGAGATACACAGCCAATATTGTGACTTTATAAATAAGTTTGTGTGTTGAAGTTCGTCTTTCGTCTGCTGTGGGTTGAATGTTGCGCACTCTCGGCCTTCTGTCCCGCGCAGGTTGTGATTCTAGATTTGCTTGATGATCAATAAGTATGTATTGATGAAGTATTACATGTTACGGCTACATTGTTAGTGATACTAATCGTGCAAGGAACTGGTTTGGAACCGTTAGTTTTTCTTGAAATACAATAATAATTTCTTCTTAGGTTTAATTTTATCTATCGCTACAGCTTAGGGCTGTTGAACTGTTCTCATCCGTCATGTAAGGCCTGAGTGGGGTTCATTCAACCTACTGCTTGTATGAGTACTTTAGATTATAACTTTATTTAGTCATTGTTTACCTAAGTTCGATTTGTATGGAAACGAATATAATAATATTTAAATTGGCTCCGTTCCTATAGTGACGCCACATCATTTCCTATCTTTATTTATATCTATTATTATAGTTTTTTAAGAGATAACCAGAAATTTATTAAAATAAGAGATAAAAATGTAAGTAACTATTTACTTTTTCAATACATGCTTTTGTGACAAACATGACCATATTGACGATTGGTTAATTCGATAAATGTTATTATTAAGTGTGCAATAATTTATATAGAAAATCAATACAATAGTGTTAAAACGTAATTTGTTTCAATCGGTGTACCCCGTCGAGTCCCGAGAGAACTGGCTCTATATTCCTACAAGACTGAATGAAACATTTCACCTTGTGTACAAACACACGTGGCTCTGGGCTCATGTCAATTTGTATTATTGCGATTCACTTTTGTTTGATTGTTAGTCTTACGACGGAAGTATATCATTTTTTGAATAGACTAATTGATACTTGTAATGAATAGTCAGTGGGAGCGTTATCGGTCATGACGCTGCAGCCGCGGCCGCGGGTGGCATTCCAAAGTATTCATCGGTTCGGTACTGTTCGGTACACAACACACATGTGGGATATGTTTAGTCATTTGTTGTAGTTCGCGCACTCTGCGGTCGGGGCTGCAGGTCCAGGTTCACTGTACCGATCACAACGGTGATTTATTTTTAGGAGTCGAATTGCGACGAGACTGAGATCATGGGTAGCGCGCGTCCTTACCGCCGCCACGTGGAGCCGACAGACGATCACTTGTTAAATATTATATACGATGTCTATGTCACGAGATATGTGGCCACACGACTAGGGCGGTCGCTAAGATGATGGTGTATAAACTGTACAGCTTTAAAAAAAAAAAAACATTTGTATATTTTTGCTTGGACTGGAAGCGGCAAGGTTTCGACAAGCGTGATTTGCATAGAGTATTAAGATATTGTAGGTGTCACTGTAATCAGCGCAACGCCCCAACAATATACCGAATTGTTTTCATGTAATCGTATGTTCTGATTTACTACTATAGGTACATATTTTATAACAAAAGTAAGTTGTGGCATTGCGCTGGTCACACTGACATCGTCGTAAGGTATTTTGAATTAGTCACGGATATGTAGTCATCACAAAATTGTATCCAATGCATTAGAAGTTATTCATTTGGCTAAGTACGTTTGAAGTGTTTTATAACATAAAAAAATAAATAAACATCTTGTTGTGTCGTTTTCATATTTTTTAGAAAAGTATAGTTAATGCGAATATTGTCGATATGTAAAAGGAAATTTTTAAATCAATTCTTTAAATAATGGTTTTTGATAAATTATTGTAAACAAATTGAAGTATTCTTCTCGTTAAATGGATCGTTAATACTTATCGTACAACCATTGCAGTTTAATCGAGTGTAATAAATCTTGTAAGTCTTAATACATGATTAATACCATATTGTACCTAATTGTTACTTTCTATTTGCTAGATAGAATAATCAAATTAGATTGGGTATTAAAATCGAAGTGGAGATGTGTGATCTGCAGAGGTGAACGAACGAGCTCTTCGTGTGTGTATAGTGAATGTTTTAAGTAACTAAATTGTTGAATAAACAAAACTATGTTAGTGCACCATGAGGTGGACAGTAGCGGACGACGCTCCATGTCGCCGTATCATTGCTGGGAGCATTGTAAATTATAACTTATGGTACGTCGAGGTGTGAAGTGTGAACTGTGACTGCTTGAACATTCACTACAACTATCGTGACTAAAATGTATTCGAAAATAATAAATAACTACGTTATAATGCACATTTATTTTTATTTTATTGCATTCTTCGACTTAAATTTCTGCTATGTAAAGAATAATATGATTATTTATTATGAAGGCTGCACCAAAAACGTAGGTACGTGTGTCAGCGACGCGTCCCGTGCTGCGCGCGCCTCGTCCTTCAGCTCTCGTGGATAATCACTTTGTAGTTAATTTAATTTTAAAATTTCGCTTACTAAGTAAGTCATGTTCAGTCGGCTTGTGGACGCACGAGGAAGATATATGAATTGTAGTTAATAACTTTTATGTATTATACATGCTTTTCCAACAGAATTGACTGTAAAAGTAAGTATAAAAATAAAAATCATATTCATAGAAACAATTCTGTGTTTATTTTTCTGTAAGATGGTAAATATGGGATATGTATTCAGTTAATGTCACAAACCTTGTTCGAAATTACGAAAATATTTGTTAATTCATAATTAAATAAAGCTTATTATAAGATAATCGTTTTATTTTTTTCTGTTAACCGTTTCTACTGTATTAAAATTCACATGGTGCATCACATTTATTGTCGTCTAACTAGTGGCATGGCAGTCTTGTGCTATCTGGTAACATTCACAGCATATAAATTTGACCTATATTTTTTCAAATATTTATATCTTTTTTTTAACTAGTAATAATTGTGCCAAATCTGAATCTGAAGAATCTGGCACAATTATTACTAATTTGAGCTCCCTTTACACAGTTTTTTTTTCAGTCGCAGTTTTATGATATGCTCAGTTAAAAGCGGGAGGCGTATTCCTCTCCCCATGTTCAATTCGAGGCACCGATTGTTTATACTTAATCGCCACGCTTTTGTAACACGGGACCAGAATCCTGCAGTGCTATTCTGTAACCATCTCACCGTGAATACTTAGGTGAAGTGAGCGTGGAGTGAGCTGTCATTCCACAGGGATTGACACTATTGACAGCTCACTTCACCCAAGTTTTCACGGTGAGATGTTTACAGAATAGCATGGCTGTTCAGTTTGCGTCACCTTAGTAATCGACTAAAGTTGTTTTTAACCCCCAAAGCAAAAAGAGGGGTGTTATAAGTTTGACTGCTATGTGTCTATCTGTGGCACCGAAACGGGTGAACCGATTTGAATGCGGTTTTTTATTTGAAAGCAGGTTTTCTAGCGATGAACCGCTGAAATCTGAACCGATTTTGATAAAACATGTCTAAGAACAAACATGTTTTATCAAAATCGGTTCAGCCGTTGGAAGATTATTAGCTCTTTTCTAGTTGGTGAATGGATGTGACTGATGTGAGCGTCTTCCACAGGTCTGATTGATGTGAAATTTCCAGAATCACCTGAAATTTTCAGGATACGCAACATTGGAATGGTCTCAATGAATAGGTTATACCTAAATACCTAGATGATGAACATGGTCTAGTAATGGAGCAAAATCATACTAATTCCTATTCCTATTTAACAAAACCTTGGCAAAGCTAATTTGTAAAGTACTCTAACTGCATCAGACAATGGCACAGCTAGAGCGCTATCACTGTAACCTATCTATATAATTCTACAATCCAAGCCATTTCTAAATTCCTCGTTGCGGCCACACTCGGTTAATATGTGATAAGCATCATCAACGGAATTACTACAAAAATCACAATTAGTCGATTGATTTTGCCATTCGATATAAGAACTTATTACACGGGATGTGTCCGGACGAAGTGTTAGTGCGATAACAGTATCATATAAGTCGGTCGATTCTGTAAAAATATCAACGTGAAACTTAGTGAGCTGTCACTGTCTCAAATCGACCCGCAGGATGCTAGGGATTAGCATTATTGACAGCTCACTTCACCTAAGTTTCACGGTGATATTTTTACAGAATCAACAGCTGATTATCTTATCCATGGTGAGTTCAAGGTGTTTTGTACCAGATTCCTTTTTCTTGGGATCTTTTATTGAAGTACCTACTCCTTCCAAAGCGAATAACAGTCCTGTTTAATATTAGGTATAAAGTTAGTAAAATAAGGAGAAAAATTCAGGAATTCCATCACCTATGGCCTGCTTGGCTAGTAGATCAACAATATCGTTGCCTCTTATTCCGATATGTGATGGAATCCATTGAAGAACCATGTGTTTTCCATCAATTTCAAAATAGTTTTCAGTACCTATAGTGTAAGCTAGTTCACTCCTAAAACTCAAATCCAACTTGTCGAGTTTTTCGCAAATATCCCAAAAACTAGAACTGTAGGTGTGTAGACTAGTCCAAGGTCAAAAAACATAAATTTTTTTCATTTCAAAATTCAAAAGTCATTTATTCAAACTAGGCTGATAATCAGCACTTTTCGAACGTCAAAATTACATAAGACAGTCCCCCAAAACGCCCACCCTTCACCACTTCCTAGTGCGTTAGCTGGGAAGAAGAAGTGGCGCAACAAACTCTTTTCTTCTATTTCTCCTTCTATTACACCTTTTGGGTACTTAAAGTTTTACATGCAAAATGCGACCCTCGTCTCCAACGACCAAGTGAGAGACCTTTGTTAAAAACATAACTTTGTCACTCTGAATCCAGGTTTTCACAAAATAGCAAACACAGCACAACAGCAGCAGCGCGCGATCGGAAACCCTGGTTTTCTTATCTGGTTGAATTCAGAAGTAGTGGGGGTTAACTATTAAAAAACGAATATCCTTACACAATTTATTCGAACCAGCATTCTCATTGTAGTCCATTTTGTTTAAACTCTTATATGGTAAGTAGGTAAAACGAGCTATAACTAATGCAAATGAAGTACTTAAAATAAAATTCTAGCTAAAACTGATACGTCAGTTACTAATATAATTGCACCAAGTCGTAACAGAGAAAATGCTTAGTATAATAACTTATCCTCAAGTCCTACGGTATGATTCGTAAATAAAAATATATCTTGATTTAATAATATATTAATTTTGATTTTCTCAAATAAATATTCAACAACTTTCATTCCCAGAAACGTGACATAGTACCGTACTTTACGTTTGAATAATACTTAAAACTAAATAAAATCATTCATAGCGTTCTCACTAACATAAACATAATTATTATGTATAAACTAGAGGCTAATTCCAAGGGTAGTTAGCATGACTCCAAACATTGAGTCGGCACATCACGACCAATAGTCGAAATAAACACACACAGTGAAATTCCACACCAACTACGCGCGAGGAATAATTTCATTGAAACTATATAATTGTAAAAAATACATTCTGTGTAAAATAATAGTAAAATAGTTATCTGAAAGGAAACAACAAGGAATTATAAAGGAATAGTAAATATAGAATCTGTGCTAAGCTAGAACTCATTTAGGGTGCCGTTGACTACGAAACTCTTGACTTCAGTGGTATTTCTGGAGTCGTAGTCTGAAATCTCCTCAATGACCAAGTCGTCGGTCTTCACAGGTATGGGGGGTAGTAGATCAAGTAGTTCTCCGAGTTTGCGGCCGGTAGATATCAGTGTGTTGGTGAGGAAGCCTTTGTCGTTGATGTTCATGTCGCTGTCGTCTTCCGTTTTGAACTTTTTGTAGAAGTGTTCGTAGTTCTCCTCTTTGACGACTGGCGGCATGTAAGCGCCGTCATTGTAGTCGAGCTCGTGTTTTTTCATGCGTTTCTTGAGGTTGGGGGGCCAGTCCTCATCGATGGGCAGGTCCACGTAGCCGCCGGCGAGCACTTTGTGCGTCTCCGTGCTCTTGACGACCTGGTAGTCATGGTCGGAGTGTGGGCGGTTGAACGTGATCAGTTCATCCATGTTGAACTCCCCATCGTCTATTACTGTCTCGTCGAGCGCCATTTCTGTTGAAAAAAAAAAACGGAAACTTTTAAATATTTCAACAAATTGAAAAGAAATTAAAACGATTATTCAATACAAGTTGAAACAATTTTTTGCTATGTAACTTTAAAAAGTGCATCGCGTTATATAAATATTTCATTTCAACCCAAAAGTAGTGCAGTCGATTATGCATGGATTTCGAAACGATGTAATGAGAAAGTTGATTCGTGAATTCGACCATAACGAACATCAAAATTTACGTAAAATAAATTGAAGATAAAATGTTATATAACTTGCAAATAAATTGTAATAAACAGTTGTCATGCACGGAAAAATTGGTACTTTCGAGTCGCACGAAATGCTGTATCATATTTTATGACCTTAGTCACGATTGAGATATAATATGTTTTATTCTGTTATCTATACGGTATAGAAAGCGATAAAAAAAAATTATCTTTCGGTCGCGGGGTAATTATGAAAACAAGGTGTTATTATTTTTATAGACCTGAGTCGTGGCCTATTATTTGCAGAGGAGTTTGTGACTGACTGACCGTCAAAACTGTTTTAGTTCATAGGTTGACAAAAATGTTTTAAGTTTATAGGTTGAACTAATTTTGTATTCTGCCCTGCTAAGCCGAAAGGCGCTATCTCAATCGTAGTAAGTTTTGAGGAAATTGACTTTTTGTTAATTGTAATTTAAGGAAACATAATAATATGGAAATGAAAAACTTCTGAGTGTTTTTTTTTAATGTTTTAAGTTAGATAGCGATATTTGGCTTTACCATTAGATGCGAAATTGTTATAGCTATTGAATGGTATAAAAAAACTAAAAGGGTGTATCTCTGAGATAGCGCCTTTTGGCTAAAGCAGGGCAGTATTGTATGTTCGTAAATCCTGTTTGTCATCGTGAAATTGTTTGTTATATAATAATTTGACCTGCCAATGAGATTTGAGATAAATAAGATTAGGTATTGCGTATTGAGTTCAGTAATAAAAAACGAAATACTTATTATGTAATCAAAATTAATGAGCTATCACTACTTATTCACAAAGTTCACGACCGCTTATGTGCCCTCTATTTTTCGGGTAGTCTGAAATTACTAGGTTATTTTGATACGGTTTCACGTTTTTATAAGCGTGTTTAGCAACTAACGAGTACAGCTCATTTACATTTGAGTTTAAAATTGAATTGAGATTAGTGATGCTACTTATACGAATACCGATTGTTCTGTTCTCCAAATACGTATACCTGATTCTAGCTGCACGCATTTATTAGTCAAAGAAAGTCAAAGTAAATTGATCACGCTCAAATAAATATAAATATTTACATTTAATTTCATAATTAAAATGAACTATAGGTACATTTTTATTTAAAAACATAATAGTTGCAAGTTTTTTTGAGATCAACGATTCCTTTTTTCTGTATGTATTTTTCTTGCTGTTGAAAATAGCCTTCTGGAGGCCACCGTGGAGAGGTTTATTGAGAAATATTTACGCAATATCTATATGGAATTTCTACGAAGTCACTAATTACGGATGTCATGAAAGTATTCGGCGAATAAAAGTATTCGGTAATTTAATGGTATTCGGGGAATACGAATATTCGTATTCGTATTATTGTATCACTGATTGAGATATTAATTAATCCATTTCTAACTACGCGACTAACAAAATAATTGGGTTTATAAGTCAAGGTCTGACTAAACAATAGCCAACATTTTCCCAGTCCTACTCCTACGAAGATTTTGTTTAATGATCGAATTATAATTATTTATTTATTCTTCGGAAAGCTTACTACTGCATTACTTTATAATATAATATGCATAAAATAATGCTGTTTAGTAAAGTGAGAGCTTTTATTTATTTATTTAAAAACACATACAACTATCATCACAGGTTTACTTAATACAATAGTGTAGTTATAGTTATAATAGCTTACAGAGATTAGACTTAGAAATTATATTATTACTAGCTTTCAGAAAAGCAAAATGTGGCCCGTGTGAATTCACTCAGAGTACAATTGAAGCAGTCAGTCTGTTGTGACTCCATATTGAGTGTACGTACGAGTCTCTCATAAAACTCACAGCAGTGCACCACGAGCAGTCATCCATGACTAATATTTTCACTATATTTTGATGTACAATAAAGCATAATATCATATCTATGACATGAACCATTCTCTTATATTTCGTGTCATCGATGAAAAACTATCAAACAAGGCTATATTAACTTTGTTAGCTTAGTTGTCAACATCATTTTGCATGCTGTGGTCTCCTATAACTGAAGGAATACACCTACTTCATACCTGATGTTGCTCGTTATTTATAGAATGTCATGTATTTTTGTAAGTGCTTATATCTTTTTTTGGATATAATAAATAAATCTATACTACTAAGAGGTAAAATTTGTTTGTTTGCATGTAGGGGTTAATCTCCGGAACTAACAGTCGGATCTGCAAAAATCTTTTTGTATTGGATAACCCAATTGTTTAGGAAGGTATGAATAGGTTATGTAACGTCACGCTAAGACCGTGCAAAAAGAAAAAAAAATCACGCTTAGCTAAAACAAAGTAACAGCGCGGGCGGGCGATGGGATGCGACGCGTTGGGTCGGAGGCCGAAATTTCACGCGGATGAAGTTGCGTGCAGAAGTTAGTAGTTAATATTGGGTTCCCACCTATGAAATTGGCGTTCTTTTTCTCACAAATAGAGAACCTCGTCACTTCTATGATTTAAAATATTCATCAATTGCTTGGTATTATATCTAATAATAATAATAATGACCATCATAAACAACTACCAATAGTATAAATCCACTTATTACTTATAGTTTTCTAAACATAAAAAATACCTTAAAAATGACTCCTCATTTTGTTAGCAGGAATGACCACTTTGTTTTTTTTAAGTTAGCCAAAACTTATTTTTGTCGCTTAATCTAAGTGACATATTACGTTATCTTAGTTTTTAAACATTAGTGCATATAAGTTTTAAAGCATTAGTGTTCATGGTTGTTATATAAATTAAGAAAATGTTAGTATGAAAAAAGCAACTTCTTTAAAATTCTCCATACAAAACGCTGATTTCATACCTTATACCATAGGTGGGGACCTTTTTTTTTTTTTTTTTTTGAGCTTGGGAAATTATCAAATAACTTCTCCCGCTCGGGCGGACCCGCCCTCCCGGGTCAGACTTTTACTGACTAAAACCCACCCGTGTTCCTTCCGTTGCCTGTGTGCCGGGGTCGCGATATCCCTTTCAGACAAACCCGCAACCCCGGCAGGCATAGGTGGGGACCTAATATAAGTATACTCACTATTGGAAGCCGAGAGCAACGCTCTAGTAACAGCGGGCGAGTTAGCCGGCGTGTCTGACGCTCGCGGCCTGATCTCCTCGCGCATAGACGGGAGCGCCACCAACGCGACCGACAGCAGGAGTACCAGCAGGCAGGTGGCTGGCTGCGCTGACTTGTTTGTCGAGCCGCCTGTGACGCCTGTTAGGACGTTCTGTAAAGAAAGATAAAATTATTTTTTATATAAGAAGGAGAATGGAATGGAGGTTTAAAATAAGTAAAAAATACACATAACAGAGAGTGAAAAGGTCGTAATAATGGTGTATGAGAGCGTGGGGGACTTTATCTCAGTATCAATCTGTAAATAATAGATAGCTGCAGTAAAGGTTTTCAGGTAAATAGATGAAATACTCTTCATTGATCACCAAAACATCGTGAGGAAACCGGCATGCCTGAGAGATATTTCTCGACGGCATGTGAAGCCAAGTCAGAGGCCCGAGGGGCGGCTTTGAAACTGACACCAGGTTAGTCACTAAACACACGCAAAGAAGAAGATGAAGACCACCAAAAAGATGAAGAGAAAGCACAAACATTAAGCGCAGGCCACACTGGGAACGGAGGTAATATCGAACGAAGTTAAGTCACACCACATACTAAGCGAACTGAAAACGGAAGTACGAAAAGACGCGGAGGAAAGCTCAATGATCTAAGCTTCGTTCCGTGTGGCCTGCGGTTTATGTAATGGTAGGATGTAATCATGAAACCAGAACACATGAGTTCAGAGTCATGTACTGAATCCATGGTATTGTGGCGGTGTCTACATTGCCACATGCGAACTACGCATCAAAGACCTGACGTCACTCAAATCCTGCATCGCGCAATTACAGTTTACCGCGCCGTGGACATTTATACAAGCTCTCGACTTCAACCTCTGGGCAATTACCCGCCAGACATGACACCCGTCTGGTCGGAGGATCCTCCCTTTTCTATGGTGGATGAGTGAACTTTACACCCTGTTCCTCATACCCCTAAAGTATCAGTTTTCGCGTCGATGTCCCTGCCACCCTGTATTATGACAGTTTATTAGAAATAATGACTTGGCAAGTAACGGAGAGAGCAGTCAATGAACTGTCAATACATTATAAAAACTATAAAATATATCGACAGTGAAATATTATTGGTCATCATCAGCATAACCATTTGGCACTTTATTACGAAGAATTGAAGTGGAGAACTGTAGCGGCACAGAAACATTGATATGCGATTCTATCGTATAAACCAGTGATGTTAAGGAGTTGTGTAACCGTAACCGAAACTATCGGATATTCGAAATAAAAAGCTATCCGAAAACGAAACCGAATCTGATATAAAAGATTCGGACAGGGGCGGAGTTTAAATGAGACACGTTATGTCAGGTTTTTCTGTCGGGCCGAGTCGTATTACTTTTACAATTGTGTTTTACTTTTAAAATTTCTCAAAAATCTAATAACCCTAACTATCCGAAACTAACGGATAATCCGAACTAATTTGATATCCGTATCCTAAACCGACATCAGTATAGTATTATTTCTATATCCGTATCCAGATCAGAAATTTCATATCCGTAACATCCTTGGTACAAACGTTGCTCGGTACTTAATGATTCTCTCATACATCGAGCCATTGATTGTCAATATTGCTATCATTAGTGGAACATGATCATGATTGCAAGCAATGGGCTATTAATAGTCATTATTGAACTACTGATAATAGATACACAGTGAAATAGTATCTGACCTAAATATTATGGAAATATGAACTAATTAGTTCATCTATTGATATCTCTTGGTTTTCGAGGGTCCCATTTCGTTAACAGTTTCGACTCCATCTTTTTCATAGAGCTCATACGCCATGCCACCATACATATTGCAAGTTGACTCCAAGAGGGTCACCGGCATTACGTTTGAAATCTTGTTAAAATATACAATTGATTTTATTTGCACAGTTTATAATGCCGAATTCGCTAAATAAAACCTGCACTTAAAGTGAGCCCTTCCCGAGGGCTCCCGGCATCCCATATGCCACTTAAGTGAACCCTCCAGGAAGGCTCCCGGCACTGAATGTGTTAATTTATAAATGAAATGCAATGATGAAAAATATCTAGGCTCTTGTTCACATAAAATATTACTGACAAATGCGTGCACTGACTGGAGAGGTCCACTCAATCTGTGTGGTTCTTTCTTCAAAATACCATTTCAGACACCCAATCTACATGGTCTTCACATGATCTGGCCAAGATTAAGTCTGGACTTTAAAAGACATTGTGACCTCTGAGTTTGTTTCGACCTTTCATCTCAGAGTAGTCAGATAGGAAACGCCGACCTCACCTAGTTTAAAAAAATATGATTGACGTGTAAAAGTGTTTGTACAAACCTAAATACAGAAAAAAAATTAAAAGAAAAAAAAAAGAAACTGCATATAATTGTTATTTTATGCTGATGCCGTGATGTTTCACAACTTTATTCCCCGAACGGTGTATTATAGATCCTCATTTTGCCAGTTTTTTTGAAGTCCTATTTCTATAATCGGACTATGAATCTGGTCTCCTGGTAAAAACGAAATAAGAAGAAGAGCCTCCTAAGATTTCGCGTATAATGACGAGACTTTTTTCACTACTGCAATTAAAGTGAAATTAGCAACATCGAATTCGACATTACACTGGAAACCAGTTTGAGTTGACCTCAAAGATCGGCTGTAATTTCACTAGAGCAACATTTTACTTGTCACTTAGATTGACTTATGACAATCACAGCTAGAACTTTCGGCGAAATCGTTACGCAATTTTTAAATATTAATCGGTCAACGAGATTTGGGATTAAAGATGGCGGCGCGACTATTGTTATCGATATTTGGCTCTCGCTCGCACACATGATCTACGAGTGAAAGGCGAATATTGCCCATTTCTAATTCCATTGTTGAAACAAATGCGTGTCTATGACTTTTTCGTCTGGCTATTGTCTGAAATTCTCAACAATTAGAGGTTTGGCTTTCGCTAAATCTCTTTTACTGAAATTCAGTATTTACAAATTTCTTACTAGCAGATAACTTTAGGCTGTAAAAATCTTCTCTGTCTAAAGTTATATGGTACTTCCAATTACGGCTTTCAAGAGACACATAGTAAATTGACATAATAACCACACTTGAGTGACCAGTTTATTAGAAGGCACGAAAATCCTGTGGTTATCCTTTTGACGCTACTACCGCGTCACCCTTCACGACATGGGTATGAAGAAATGCTTCATTTATTGACGGGAAACCTACATACCAAGACCACAGCACGGTTTTGACTACATACATCACCATGATAAACAATAATAGCTATACCTAAAGTCGTTATTCATGCCTTTCTGTGCGAATGTTAAGATTTTCTAAACAACACAATGGATTTGGTGTAGTCTAAATGATGGTGAAAAGCTTCCGGAATAAATAGTGCTTTTAGATAATTTATTCCGGAAGGTTTATGTGTATAGAACAAATACAAAAGACGAAGTTTATTTAGTAAACTAATCCGCTTAACTGTTCTTAAAGAGTCATAAAGAACCCTGTAAGAAATCGACGTGTTTCGCCTCTCAACGAGGCATCCTCAGGATGACGATTGGCTTGTTGCGAACCCGGACCCGACGTGTTGACACGTCAAGCGTCGAGAGCAGAGTACTCGAGTGAGTGAGTCGAGTTTTCACTCTGCCGTCGATTTTTTACATGGTTCTTTATGACACTTTAAGAACAGTTAAGCGGATTAGGTTACTAAATATACGTCGTATATTGTATTTTATAATGGATTTCCTCAAAGTCATGCCTGAGACAATTAACTATCGTGTATAGAACATTAATATTTAACTTAGATATAAAACAATAAGCTCGATTACATTGTACCCTTGCTAAGCAGGGGTGGGTCGCTATCCTCACTAATATTATAATTTTGAAAGTAACTTTGTTCAAATTAAAAATATTTTATTTCACATAAACCTACATGACGACTTATGAAACGTAAGAAGCTAGGTGCACGGTTCCAATTGGTCGTTTCCTAAGGAGAACAGCCGGCCAGAAAATCCACGTTCGTTTGTTACGCTTTCATGCTAAAATGGCTGACCGGATTTGGATGAAATTTGGCGGATTGGTAGCTTAAGACCTGGAAAAGGGACTACTTTTCACCCTGGATCGGAGACGAAGTCGCGGGCAACAGTTACTAGATAATATTATAAATGCGAAAGTGAGTTTGTTTATTACGCTTTCCCTCTAAAACGGCTGACCGGATTTGAATGAAATTTGGCACAAGGGTTGACCATGACCAAGGTTAGGACATAGGATACTTCTTATCCCGGAAGTACTTTCCCGTGGGATAATTTTTGATCTCCACGCGGGCGATGCCGAAGGCAAAAGCTAATACGCTATAAATAACCACAACTCCACTAATTACCTGTAATCTCTTCAGTTGCGCAGTCAGAGATTGGTTCTGTGATTGCAGAATCTTTATCCTCCTTATAAGAGTCTGGTTTTCCGCTGTGCACTGTTTGACTCTGAAACAATGAATTAAATTGTGTTATTTCCTTAAGCGTCATAGGTAAATGACGAAGTTTGTTGTAATTGAATGTACCTTAGTTTTATTCATAGTTGTCTTGACTCGCCATTACCCCCCTATAAGTTTTGATACTTGTTTTCTAAGTATTGCAAAAGAGTTGTCAAAAACATGTCGTGTATAAAACTTGTTAACTATATCGTTCACCGTTTTGACATGTTGTAGGTGTAAAAACTATAGACAACATGTAGAAAACATGTTTCCTATCTTGGTTTTAAAACGGGGTTTTACCTAAGGTGGAGTTATAGGAATATTATATATAGGATAGGAATATTTTTAAAGCGTCAAGTTGTTAAGTATGGTACTGAGAGTCTTTCAATGTGGCAATTGTCAGGAAAAAACAAAATAAGCCGCATTTTTTTTCCAATAGGGATATTTATCGGGATTATTGCATGGGCCGCGGCCGTCTTTTAGCGGGTGTCTACAAGTCTTAACTTATGTTGAAAACTTGCATATTTTTAATGGAATTGGAGTTATTTTGGTACCAAAAATGTGAATTTTAAATAGCAATAACGTTTTGTTTTCAATAATAATATTTTTAATTACTTTTCGGTAATGTTATTGCAGTACCTATGTGACCCTTTCAGTCACTGTACTGGGTTTATTTACACACATATTGTACATGGACATATTGTATAAATGTCAAGTTTTTTATATAAAGCGAACTCCTTTATATAAAAACTTGACACTTGTTGCTAAGTTATTACATATTAGGTATAGACAGACATATTGAAATATTCAATAAGCTATTGTCAATTTTGCATCTGAATAAACACAAGTGTATTATTCAGAATGTATTTATATCAAGGACATTTGAAATACCGTTGAATATTCGTTGCTAGTAGCCTTTTCTCTTTGGGTGGGAAATTATCAAATAACTTCTCCCGCTCTGGGCGGAGCGGGAGGGCATGTCAGCTTCTTACTGACTAAAACCCACCCGTGTTCCTTCAGTTGCCTGTATGTTGCCAGGGGACGCGGTATCCCTTTCGGACTTTCCCGCGACCCCGGCAGGCATCGGTCCTAGCGGACCCCGTCAGTTGTGCTGACATCTCTTTGAAGCGCGCGTGGAACATAACGCGCCGTCGACCTGGGCCTGGTCCATATCGGTCGGCGAGCTACCCGTCCCCGCATAGTTGCGCCTACGATGGCCGAGAATCGACCTAGGATTCCCGACGCCCAGGGCGTCTCCTACGGCTGTTAGGGACGCACGCGGTCCGCCTCTTCCTTCGCGAGCATTACTGTTTCGCAGGAGGTGACGGCTTCCTATGCCCTCTAGCTCCGTACCATGGTCTGAGGTGCGAGAGGTCACCGCCGCCGATCGCTTTCATATTATAACTAGTAGCCTTAAAATGCTTTTTAAATACTTTAGGTACCGGATAACTACCGGCTTCCAGCATAGTTGCATGATTTTTCGCAATTTTCCGTTGCAGCCTTCTACTGGCATAGCGTGCGGCACATCGCTTCACAGAAATCAAAATTGATTCGATATTTTTATTTATAGATTTGTATCTCCCACGGACATCTTTACACGCGTAAAAAATATTTATAAGAAATAATAAAAAAAAACCTTCAAATTAAATCTAATCTAATCAGGTATTAGTAACGGCTTTGTATTGTAGACTACTACAGAAGATATCGAATAACTACCGAAAACAACTATTTGTGATTAAATTGCGCGAATTTAGTAGATAATGTGTTTTATTTAGTCTATACTGCCCCAGTACTGGATATAGAACTCCCCCTAGTTTTTCCAGGTAAGTACTCTTTTCCTACGTAATCTCGAACTCCGCAATTTATATTTTAAGTTATATCGAGCCGTGACCGAGCCTCGATACGGGCGATAAAATAATAATAAGTGATGCAATGTTGATTATGATTTCTTAACTTGGAACTAAACAGAACAAACCATTACGCTTGTATTCCCCGAAGGGCAAGGCAGAGATGCACCTATAAGTACACCCACATTTCGCAAGTTAAGGCTCGTTCAGACCAGCGCGACGCGACGGCGCGGCGCGACTCGAACAATACTGATTGTCTCCGTACGTCTCTTTCGGGTGACCACTGAAAGTTAGTGCTGTGCTGTGGGTCTCCATAGCACAGCATCATGCTGAGTGGAACCCTTCTTGTCACAGTCATGACGTGCCAGCAGCTGCCGACTATTTCTGTTTTGTGCTCGTCATTGTATTTAAATCTATTGTGTTTCATTTTCTTATTTTCTACTCGAGTTTATCATCTTTTTTTTTATGCACGTGTTTCTGTGACAAATAAACTTATTTTTCCTTCTTTCTTTCTAATACAATTTCTAAGAAAACTTGACGGTATAACAGTAACCGGTGTCGCGTCGCGCTAGTCTGCACAAAGATTTATGTTTCAGTCTCATGCAGTAGGGGGCGAGCCTACCTACAACTACCTAAAACATTCCCGTATTTAGTATTAAATTAATAAATCGATTATTACCTGTCCTCAAGCCCGTCAACATACTCCTTCTTCCTCTTACGGGAATCTTGCGCTGAGATCTTATTTCTGATTTTGCGTCGGATCCTCTTCAATTCTCTCTCTTCGTGCTTAGTGAGAGGATAGCTGGTGGGTAGTGTGATGCCTTCCTTCGCCAACAGTCGTCTTTCCTCGGCTGTTAGAACGAGACGGGGATAGCCGTTCTTGCCGTCGGGAACCACGTCTTTGTGATCGTCATCATCATCGCTGTGGTCGCTGCCTGAGTCATCTGTATGGGGCGATAAAGTTAGGTTTGTATCTCTTATAGGTTGAATTAATTAGAGGAAACTTAAACATTGAGCCTGTTCAACTAGGCCAATGGTCGGCACTGATTAGGCCATAGAGCCAAATATCAATACTATAACGACTAATATTTCTTGAGAGCCAATCCTTTCTGTGTGTCAAATTGTCTCAATACACTTTTCTTAATCCTTAAAACTCCCATCCTCTTTAACTCCACAACGCTTCCTAAAATTTACTTGTTAAGAGGTAGGATGCCTTCATCATCATTATCATATCGGCTGATAATAATATGATGAACGCATTTTACTTATTAACAAGTTAACCTTGGAAAACTTCGAAAGGTAAATGATTATTATCGATGTCCTGTTCATTCTTGATGGAAATATTTCGGAAAGAAATCTTTGAAATATAGTTTGAATTTTGAATAAAGCTTGATATCTTGCTAAGTTGCCAAGCGCGTATACAAGATCCCATTAAAATAGATGGACAAATTTTAACACAACGTTCAGTTCGTCTAATCAAAGATACCTAAACAAAAAAAAACACAGATTAAAGTGATTTTATTTTGACCTAAAATAATAAATGGCGTTGGGTAACCAACATTTTTAGTATATTTTCGTTAGGTGATTTATTTTTCTTGCATTTTTTTTTAGTATCTAATGCGATTTTCTTTTTTTTTTCTTCCATTGTCCTTATTTTGGTGGTCTGAATGATTCCTAAAAGTTTGTCCATCTATTTTAATGGGACCTTATATAATATCTACGCTCGCACTCATCGATATTTGTACAGAGCTGCACTCTAGGCCAAACAGCCGCTAACGGCTCGCGAGCCGCGGTTTGCCGACCACTAAACTAGGTCATTCTAGCATAAACTACCACGCGGACCCAGTGCGGGTTGGTAGAAGTCACATATATTCAAATTGTTGGCCGGTTTCCTCACGATGTTTTCCTTCACCGTGTTGAGAGCAGTGGTGGTTAAATGTACACAGAGCAAAGCGCCTGCCTGGGTTCGACCTCACGACCTACAATTCTTAAGTCGGGGCTGTTACCATTGCCACCACTGCTCGGCCATCCTAACGTACTGCTTTTATATAAATAGACGTCAAAATAACCTATATTCCCATAATGACGATGTATATTGGTTGAAATCACAAAAATCAAAGCTAAAAGCTACTGCTATTTATTATGTAGTAAAAAAAGGACAAACCAGTCATTACCAGCAATAAGGTTTAACGTGAACAAGGTTTAAACAATGTAATTTCTTGAATGGATCTTGTTTGGAAATAACCTTGACCTCTTTTCAAAGTTATGTTCGTCTAAGTCCTAAGTCTTTGAAGAATAAACGTTCAAGTTATTAAAGTATGGTTTAATAACTTTCGTTTGAGACACATTTGATAGTCATTTTCGTACGACAGCAGTAAAGAAAGTAAATATTTAACGAGTCCAATGACCAGACCGACCGGTTGGTTACGTTATGTCACCATGTTCGCACAATTGCTACCAATCAACCAAAACGAGGTGACCGAAAATTTACTGAACATTATCATGAACGATATTTGCTCGCGGTTTCGTTTGCGACATCTTGACAAATGATTCTGAATTTCAGAGAAGGCAATTTTATGCAACGGTTGACAAACAATAATCTAGACTGTATTTTCTGAATAAAACATTGACAAACTCACGCCCAATTTTCCTATGTGGATAGACTATAGAACGACTCTCATGGTATATAAGAAAATTTTAAACAAAAAAAATGCCTTGTATAAAATAACGGAATAGCACGCATAGAACTAAATACATTCATTGTATACCTTGGCATATTTACTACACCTTGGCAGTGCCAGTAGAGACGACATGTTTTATTACTACGATCGCTAAGGTGGATTAAATGTACAGTTATATATTAAGTAATCGAACGTGGCTCACCGTTATTTCCGCTGTGGTCGTAATCGTAGTCCCTAGCTTCCACCTTCAAATCATGCAGTTTGCTCTGCGACAGCAAGTTCGCGGCCGCCAGTTTAATGTTCGAAGCATTCTTCAAATCCGCAGCATTGATGATCTTTATAGATTTGAGATCTTTCATGTCTTTTATCGTCACTGGAAGGAGGATCGATCGAGGGTTGCCAGCCATGGGGGCTACGCGGATCACGCGTCTTTGCGGGGCGACGCTTTCGACCGGCTTGGAATATACCTTTGTTTGTGGGTTCAAGACTTGTATGTTAGCCACTTTGACGGGCTTCTGGGGCTGTGCCTTCACAATCAGCTGCGGTTTCGGGGTGCTACTTGTAGTTGCTGGAATCCTGATCGTTGGTTTCTGGATTTTTTGTTGCACAGCCACTTGTGGCGTTTGAGACAGACGCCGCTTTCTGTTGCCTTTACCTAGGAAGAGAGATGTCTTGTTATTGTTTATGAAATATAGGTGCTTAATTATGATACGTTCTGTCAGTATCATTTCGTCATGGTACTCAATGCGGTCTAGACATAAGTGCGCAGATTCGAGAGCAATGACCATTTTCCTACGTATTACGAATACTTATCGGAATTTGAATTCAATCAATTGTCTAGTATATTTCTTTTGTGATACAATTACGAAAAATTCATTTAGACATTTATTGACTCAAGTGTCGTTTTCAAAACGGCAAAGCAACAAAATATTAATATCTGAAGGTTGCAGTTGAAATTCGATAAACGAAAAACAGATAATGTAATAAGTGCATATTGAAATAATGTAATATGTAGGTATATTTTATGTTGAAATTATGTAAAAAGCTTGAAGTGAAGTCTTAGATAAGAATGCCTAGATCTTGTATAATGGATTTGTTATTCAGATTTGCGAGAAGCGGCTGGGCCACGTGTTATTGGTTATTTACATAAGTCGAGCTCACTTCATACTGAGTAGGTATATCTGCGTAATAAACTGGTATTTTCGCTGGGTATTTTTAGCTAAATGTGTCCATTTAGCTTCTTTATTTGCTATTAATTCATTCAAAAGTAAGTAGGTATCTTAAGGTAAGTTTTTGGAAAATTATCACCATACATTAAGAGCGTTTATTCTGAAAGTTGGCAACAACGCAAATAGATGTCAAATATTTCGCTGTTTTGATTAATCTGGCAATATTACTGTATGAAAATAAGAAATGTGGCTAACTACTTAGCGAACTAGAATATTGATTATGAAATGCAATTATTAATATCGTAACATCTAATATTTAGTTTTAGATGTAAAAAATGTATTTGGAAACTTTCCAAATGCCTTTTTTACACCTAAAACGGGAACAATATCAAATTCAATGTTATAACTTTTTTTTTTTTAAATTTGAGTTGTTTATTTCATTTTTATACAGTTATAATTGCAATTCATTATATTCTAGTTCGCTAGTTAGCCACATTTTTTATTTCCATACAGTAATATTGCTAAATTAATCAAAACAGGTAAATTTTTGACAGCTATTGCGACGTTGCCAACTTTTAGGATAAACGCTCTTAAGTACTATTTCCGACTTTGACTGCGATAAAATTGTTTATTACTTTTTACCGACATGCCAGCACGTATTAACATACCTACATTGGCTACGGGGCGACTGAAGGCTTAATAAATCCTTTCAGTAGGTGGTCACGTGTTGCTAACCGTGAAAAACATTTATAAAACCTTCAAATATTTAATACTTCAGCGCTTACTTTTACGTTTATGAAAAGCTGACACAAAATTACAAAAAAAAATATAATAATTTAATTTAATGATACCCGTGAAATCAAATTATTCTGTTATGTCAGGGCTAATTAGAGGCCCTTAACATTTATGAATAATAAAACATTCAAACATTTTAACCTAACGCACCTTTTTATTTTAATAAATTCTTTTTTTCACATCAGCAGGAAAAAATACATTTATACATATAACTGGCTTCTGCCCGCGACTACGCGAATTAAGTAAACTAACAGCAACATTTTTATTAAACTATGTTCTACGTTTGTAGTTTTGGTCTCGGCAGCCAAAATATAAAGAGAGTCAGGATTGGTGGCATCACCAGTCCTGACTCTCTTTTCACTCTTTCTTTTCTCTCTCTTTCTCTTTCCGCATCGCACACAGATAAAAAGACAAACACTTTAAAAACTATCGTTTCGGCATTAGAATAGTTCCCAGACCTCGCATACTTAAATTACTTTTATTTTCTCAAAAATATTCAATGTCGAGTTTTGACTTCGGTACGATTTTTTTATATATCCTGTACATAAAGACAGCATAATTTTCTGGTGATCTGAATCACCAGAAAAATATGTTGTTGTATGTCGATGTCTATTTCTTAAGTTATATGTAGCTATGTTATATGATGTTCAGAAAAAAATTAACTCACCAGGGCTTTGGAATGTATTTTTGTTAAGGAATCCGGGGACAACATTCTGCTCAAAGTTCAACATGTCAAAGGTATCGTCGACGACTTCGCTCGAGGAGTCTGATCCATCACTGTGGTCTTGGATGATGACATCCTGCACGTTGCCGGGGCTGGTCGGCTCCAGACCCACGGGGGAAGCGCCGGCGTCTTCATCGCAAGAGTTCTGTATCAGGAATGGGGAAAGTTGCTGCTCGAAGTCACTGTAAAGATGGATGAAAATTAGTTGCGTGTTACTAGAGGATTATTTTCTTTATGTGACAGGTCGAAAACAGGCTAATTGTCCACCAGATAGGAAGTGGTTACTGCGATTTCGACAACCCCAGGGGTATACAGCAGCTATTTTACCTATGCACAATGAGCTACGGTTTCAAAATTATTCAGGCTTAAAAGTAAAATATATTTCTCGTTAATACGAAAACTACGTTATCGGTCACACTAGTTTGATACGCATTATAGCCGCCCATGACCTTGCTTTTCGTCGCAAGGTCACAAATTAAAGACCGTATCTACACCAATCTCAATCGATGACATGGTTAGCGAGATGAGTTCGAACGAAGTACAAATACACGTGACAAACAGGTGCAAAAAAGGGTTTTTTCATTACTAGTACCTTCGGGTTATTACATTAATAAAAACAATTACCAAAGTAGGCTCTTTTCTAGAATCTACACGCATGAAAATTATGGTCAAACACACGCTACACCCCAGAGAGTTACTTTGAAACGGTCGTTCTAAGTATCGAGATTACTTATGTGGATAATCTCACAGGGACCTATGACATGGAACGTGTAACACCTAAATGAATGTGTTACGCAGATAAGTCTACATCCTTATTATATTTTCATTCACTATAAATAAGTTTTTGTGGCAAAACCAGACAATATTTAGGTAGCCATGTTGCTTTGGCAACTGATACTGGGCAACCGTCTTCAATAAATGGATAAGTTGTTTATGATATGATGACTATCGATTTTATATGCACTTGACATACATTTAGGGTTTATGCCGCGCCTTTTGTGCCAAATACGAATCTATCCCTGCCAGTTGATGAAAATCAATGAGACGATGAGTTTGGATTCTATGGCTTAAATTTAGACTGTATTTTAATCGATCAAAAGTTTTAAGGACATTTTTTTCAGATCAAAAAATTTACTCGAAACAAGCAATCGTTTTTACCAAAACTGTGTAAAGCGCTCACTTACAGTAATTGCTTTCATTTTTACAGTTCAAAAACATTAATTGCGTTATTTACGTTGTAGAGCAGTAACAGTTCAGATTATGATTGAAAAGTGTGTTACGTAATTAGGGTGCAGGTTTTTTGCAGATTCCTGCTTATTAATCTCACATAATCCTCCTTGTAACCCCTTTATTGACGCTTTCGAAAAGAGATTTTATTTTGAGACCTATTTTCGCCAAAACGGTCATGATAATAATTCAGAATGGTGTACGATACAAAAAGCCTTAAATATAAGGAAAGAAAATTGATCTGGAAGATTGCCAGGTATTAAAATCAATTCCCTGCTCATTCGAAAAGAGAAAGTAAGAAAATAAACGGAAATAACAGATGAATGTCACCCTACATGTGAGATTAGTATCGATAGAAAGATGTAGGTTACGATGTCTCCTTCAAATGGGGGTAAATGAGGATGTCAAGGGGTGTGGCGTACGGCCGATGTAACGAACTATTGTTGGGGTTAAAATGTACCTACCTACTAAAATACTAGGTGAACTACATAAATGATATGATAGTATTTTAATAGCACATGAACTATGTATAACTTTTACACATTGCCAATCAATTACATAATTCAAAATTCCGAAAAAAAAATCTGCTCAACGTAAATAACGCAATAAATGTTGTTAAACTGTCAAAATGAAACAAGTGAGTCGTAATCTTTTACGAAAATGTGTTGCGTCATTAGATAGCTGGTTGTTGTTGCGGTTGCTTCTGCCTGGTTATTGTATAAAGCCTCGTGCAGACTAGCGCGACGCGACTCGAACAATACAATTTGTAAGAAAACTTCACGGTATAACAATAACCGGTGTCGCATCGCGCTAGTCTGCACAAAGCTTTAACCTACATACTTATAAAAAAGAAATAGCTACTTTTACTCATTTAAATTTTTCTTCAAGAAGTAATAATAATGAGTATAAAAGTAACTGTGTTTTATGCTTCTTTATAACCATGAAGTTTCTAAACTTACTCTTCTAAGAAAAAAATATAAGTGTTACCTGTAATATACCGTAACTAATGATGAAAAATGTGCGTTACAATAACATTTTTTCCTGCTTATCAGCGAATTACGCACGGCATTGAGCTGGGTAATAATCGATCGAACGCAATAAAAAAACTACTAAGTACATATATACAGTATTATTATGATCTAACTGCTGCTCTCGGATTCGCCGGGTGGGCCTTAGTTCTTCATCAGCTATCTGCCAGTGGAAGTCCCGTCAAAATCAGTCCAGCCGTTTCGGAGATTAGGCGGAACAAACAGATTTTTTTTTAAATAGAATACTGTATATACTTTCGTATGCATTTAGCAAAACCCTGATATTTTGACATTACAAACAGACATTTCAATTTTATTTATTTGTATATAGATATGTATGTATAGATTTAAATCCATTCACCGTTCACTGCTCGCAAAAAATTGATAGGTACCTACTCAACTGTTCGTCGGTGTCTGGCGCTGCTCTCGAATTTTGACAGGTCTGCCGGTAAGTGAAAGGCAAATATATAACATTTCAGGTACACGTAGGCACCGTTCAAAGGCTACATTGCTTTCCAGATTGCTCACGACAATGCCAATCAGCAATTTAAGTCAGTATTTACGGTACCCACTTGCTTACATATTCAGATATGTATGTACCTATGTAACGCGATAATTTGGAACGACCGACGAATGCACTTTCTGTGTATTTAGGTTATCAAAAGTATTCGAAGATAGCCTGACATTTTTGCTTATGTAGGCTTTATAATTAACGAAATACAACAATGATATAAGTTTAATCTGCTACGATTTAATATTTAATCTATAGTAGGTAGATACTTTCTGTATTTCATGAACAACGCAATAACGAAAGATATTGCCATCTTTATTCAAGGTTTTCCTGAGGAAATAATGATAAAAGGTAGGTAATCTACCGACGATTACTGCCTACTTTAGTAGCATATTGGTTAACCCTGAGCAAAGGACACCAACCCATGGAAAGGTCAAGTAAAGGGTGAGGCAACTTTTTTCTCCATACCATCTTTAGAGTGCGCAAACAATCAAGAAATTTATCTCAACGAGGAAAAAATAAGCGTCGCAGTAAATCTCACATTATCTGTTGCTGCTACTACAAAAAAATATATATAAGTAGTTGCTTAAGGTGACTCAGTCGATACTGTTATTATAAAAATAGAAATACCTCCTCCTACGTAAATGTGAGCCTTGATTCAGTATCGATTCCATTTATGCGAATAATAAATCTGTAAGTATAAAAATTTTACTTTACTGCTAATGGCCACCTCGTCAGGACCTTTATCGCAGTAAAAGAATGACTCACATAGTTTTTTTGTTGCGACATACCTAATCTGTTGAGAAATTTCACCCCTATGCAATCCGTAAGGTCACACAAAAGACGAATGATGAAATAAAAGGCGAAGTGTTGGCAATTCAAAAAATCTACTTACAATAAGTAGATTTTTTGAATTGCCAACACTTCACATCACAGGGTATGGGAAAGACCAAAGAAACGATGGATGGATGGATGAACTGTGTGGAAGATGATATTGCTAGAAAAGGGGGTGACTACTGAGATGACGACTAATAGAGAAGTATGGAAGAAAAGGACCATGTTGGACAAATGGGGATAAGGGCAAGATAATGATGACGATCACGGAGTATAGTGTCCAATGTCCATATTAAAAAATATTCAGAATTATCAACCATAATCGTCTTGCAAAATAATAAACTTTTTCCTCTTAACAATCTGCATATTTCAACTAAAACTCATCGCATTTCCGATCACGATAAACATGCGTCATTTTAACACAAATACAGGGTGTCTCAAACGTTGTGATCTAAAGGCAAATGGGGTAAAGTGGAGGGGGCCACCCATAATTTAAAAACTTCTGTGAAACTTTCTAAGCCAAGATTTAAAAAAGTATAAGGTACTACCGAGTAAAATTCGCAAAAGTTTAATAATAAGTAAAAATAAAATCTGTAGCGTTGCAGAGCCACACTGAACGTAAATAGGAACATAATCTTGTTCCTACACTGTCAAGGCGTCTCCTAGATTTGAACTCGCTAGTCGCTACGTCGAAAATTTTATTCAGAGGGTCGAAAAATCCAAGTGAAAGTGTAAAATTTCTTGAAAATGATTAAATTTGCGATCTTTTCTGAACTGTTGAGAGTATCTCAACTTTTAATTTTTTTAATGATAGGTGGCCACCTCCGCTTTACCCCCTTTTTCTTTGGACCACTAAGTTTGAGACATCCTGTATAAAATAATATTTAACCTAGATGTGCCCTTAGTCAACCTTTACCGTTGTTTAACCGCCACGGCGTACTTCAATAGCGTGTCTTGAACCGTTTACTCGCGCCATTGTATATAAGTTATTGATATAGTACTTCTATGTACTTAACTATTTACTTATTTACGTAGATAGATTGCCACACGTGTTGACCTCAATGCTATAGATGTTGTTCAACCTTTTTACTTTGTTTTCTATTTAATAGGTAAGTAATATAAGAGTAAGTGATTCCGTATCAGCACAAATCAACACAGATGGGACACTATTAATTTTAGATATGAAGCTACAAGTAGGTACGCGTCCGGCACGACTTGTCGAATTCAGTGGGCGTAACGTAGCCAGAAAATATAAGACTTACGCGATAGAAAGAGAGGCAACTTCTAGGTGAGTTTAACTGTAGGTAATTAGCGCTGCGCGACCTGAATTGCACTTTATTGTGTCGTAGCAAGAGTCGTTTTATATATTTAAATGATTTTACGGAGTGTCTGATCTGTACTAATCTGTGGTATCAGTTTATTATAAACGTGTGTAACTGTTTATATTGAAAACATTCTGATAAGTACATATGTACGGTTCAGTCTAACAAGCTATGAGAGTAGCGGTACATAGAGTAGCAAAAAACTTCTTTAAAAAAATCAGCACTTATTCATATGGTTGTGTGACCACTGAAAATCAGCGCTGTGCTGAGGCTCCCCATAGCACAGCATCATGCTGAGTGCCGTCTTGTGACAGTCATGACGTGCCAGCAGCTGTCGACTATTTCTGTTTTGTGCTCGTGATTATATTTAAATCTATTCTGTTTTATTGTTCTACTTGTGTTAATTATGTTTTTGTATGCACGTGCTTCTGAGACAAATAAACTTATTTTTCTTTCATTCATATTAACTTTACAACAATATTTCATGTTTGTAAGATTACCTGTATACTTTATAGAATATAACAGAATAAATCAAACTGGCCAAAAACACATACAATTAGAAGGAAAAATTAAATTCAAAACAGAAAAATATATTACATATTAGAATTCGATATATCAGTATCAGCAATAAAACCCACTAGGTATTTATGTTCAATACATGAAGACCATTAAATAACCCATATATTAAGACATTAAACAAATACTGTATAGTAACAGCAAAACTTTTGAAAAACCTGCTATATTCCTTTCACACATTTTCAGTTACTTATTTAATCGCTATGAGTGAATTAATCATACAAAAATAATACATGTAATGGACGCACACCTGCTAGGAATTTTTTATTTTTTTATTTTTTATCATATCTCATTCCAAATTACATTTAAACATATAATTTGTTTATAATTTTGTAATCACCTTTCTAAACTCTTCGTTTTGATACCCCACACGATAACGTAGTATTTTTTTAAATTTTCATGTACCCAGTGACACTCGCGCAATAAAGACGAATCTATCGACATCTCATTCATCAAAATCGTTTCAGCCGGTTAATAGTTGCGAGGCAACATAGAGATGGACATACAGGTTAAACACATAACCCTGCTTTTCTGGCTTCGCCGCTGTCGGGTAAAAAGATAAAGTCACCTAAACGATTGCAAACGAAACATTCACGATTCTACAAAGCCATAAACTAACCCTACTTAATGATACACGAAGGCTATTAAATACTCCATAAAGACAAACAAATACTGGCAAATAACAGTAAAATTGCTAAAGCCTACAAGAACCTGCTACACCATATTATCGGCATGCATCCTCACATAATGTGATCTGTATAACCTCTGCCTACTATAAAAAAATCAATTCTTATCGCGTGCCGTTTCGTCGTCGGGACTGATTAGAATACTAAACACGAAGTGTCACTAACATTTTACACTTTACAAAAATAAATTGGTCACACGCGTTCCAATTGCATCAACGCTTGAGTCATTGCCCATTTAACGGACCTATGATTGGAAGAAATAGATAAAATTTATTGTCGTTCACGTTCCTGGCTTCGTGCAAATTATGCCAGCCAATAAACAACATGGCAGGCTCTTATTAGACGCGGGTCAATCTTATTGTAATCTAAGAAGATCTCGTGGTTAAGGCGTTAAACGTAAGAAAATTTGAATTTCGCGGGCTACCATGACGCTTTCGCCTTAAGGTTAAGGATCTTTTAAGAATTTTATGGTGAATTCCTGTGCTGATTAGTCACATCACAAGTGTTCTGCGTCGTGGCGACATTCCTTTAGAGAAATTCCTTCAGAGAGAATTATTTGAGTCATACCAAACGCAACAAGCTACCTGCCGATGCCGATGATGACATCCTTTGCAATATTCAAAAACTCAAAACTAACATTTTTACTAAAAGTAAAGTTGTCTCACAGGTATTCAAAACCTTGTTCATTAACCTGAGAATAGGGTGGACTCGTCGGACAACTTCACGATTTGATAATAAGTCATTAGCGTTGCGCTAAAATGGCCTTTATTATACAGCAATAAAGTTCCTTGAACTTGACTTAGCGGGTCTTACGACAAATATTAATGTGTTTGCCGAGAGTAACTATAAATCTTTTACTACGTCTTTCTTATATCATGGGGCTACGTGACTATTACAAATATTTTGTAATAATCCAATCTAGTAGATAGTTCAGCGCATTACACTAATTGAATTTTAAACTTGGCCCAATTCGGATCCTGCCACGCCTTTGAACTTTTGCGTAGGCCAAATCCGGGCTAAGGCTTATACTGCAACTGTAGGACCGCAGAATTGTTCAGAAATTAAGGTGTGTACATTAGATGACACGATAACAAACATAACATCACGCCCGCATTCCCCGAAAGGTTAAGCAGAGGTGTATCTTAGCACAGTTATTATACTGTGACCTTAGTTACACGACACATGAGAAACACTGTTGTTGGGCGACATTATAACGCCAAAATGATTCCCCTGACTTTATATAGCTCTGTAATTTAAATGTTCATAAAACGAGTATTGTTGCAGAGGAAGTTTCTGTAACCAACCCTGTTATCTGTCGTACCAACGTAATGTGTTCGAAGTGCAAATTGCAAATTTCAATTCTACATTTATACACAAGGATAATTCTAGCTGGTTATGTATCATTGTTTTCAACATAACACAAGGCTAGTTTTTTCAGTAGGTATTACCTCCAGGTAATTGTGTTTAAAACCCGTTGTTTAAGTCAACTAATTTATTTTAGCTTTGTTCACACGCGAGGTTTAATTTCGTAATCGTTTTTACGTTAGTCTAGAGACTGAATGCAATAAAAAGCCGAACTCTCCTTCAAGCCAGAAGAGAGACCTACTATTCCACGATTTATAATATATCCGAGATTTGGTGAGGAACATCCACTCGCAGATTTATAGACGACTTCTTAATCAGCACCATCAAACTATCTTAGGTCAGGATTTAATACGTCAGAGCAAGCTGCGGAACACTTATGGCTCGGAGCCTAGTTTTTTTCCCCTGTATTCATAAGAACTAAAAATCTTCTTAATTATTGATTACAATCTAGCCTTTTTTTATTTCTTTTTTTTCTGGGGGGAAATTATCAAATAACTTCTCCCGCTCTGGGTGGAGCGGTGTCAGACTTTTACAGACTAAAACCCACCCGTGTTCCTTCCGTTGCCTGCGTGCCGCGGCCACGATATCCCTTTCGGAAAACTCGCAACCACTAGATTACAATCTAGCCTAACAGACTAATCAGCAATTTAACTCTAACTCGAAAGCCCTGAACCTGTTGTGTATGCTGCAAGATAATTCCCAGCAATTTATAGAGTCCAATGTTCAATGGCAGAGTCCAAGGTGCAACTGCAGAAACTGTATGCCGGTTTGTTACATAAATCTCTAGATACAATTCTCTCTGCGAGCAGTCAGCTCAATGATGTTAGGTAACATCGTGTTCAATTATCAAGTTATCAAGCAACATACATTTTAAATTAAGTTCTTTTAAAATTCCAACAATTTGTGCGATAACGAGTCCTTGGCAGTTAACACTAATCGGAACCATCTGTTGAATCAATTTGAAAGCCAGCAACGAAAATTGATTTTACAGATGCTGATTCATTATGTTGAGTGGTTGTATGCAATTGTTCCGAAGTATGTATGAGACGGCTCGGCGACCCCAATAGCTTAGTAAAAGTAACATGAACGTGGTAGATTGACGGGTAAGGTTACCGGTTTGTGGCACTTTATTTTGTGTATTTAATTTACATCCACCACCCCGCACTGGGCCCGCGCGGTGTCTTATGGCCCACTACCTCTAACAGAGAGGAGGCCTGTGTCCCAGCAGTGGGAATATTATAGGGTGATTATGTATGTATGTTGCCGGTGTAATTGACATGCACATGAGACATTTCAGCTTTGACTCCAGGATGACAATGCCCCGACGGTGTCTGTAGGTCGCATGACCACTTCCCAACAGGCAGGTTGACAGTTAGTTTACCACTCAATAACATAATAAACTACTTACAATTCGGCCTGGTCGCTTGACAGTCCACTATCGGAGCACGAGCTGCTAATAGCTTCCGAGGGTTGCGACACATTTTCGCATAGATTGAAGTCGGGCATAGCATCCTCGAGGAAATTGAGGGAACCTTGCTCCAAGGAGAATATGTTCTCCAGCAGGTCGTCTGACGTCGGCCAGGAGTCCGACTGCAAAGAAAGGCGGTCATTAGAACTGTGATAAAGATACCTAAATATACAGGATTGTTTATTCAATGAAGTTTCGCCAAGTAATTTAATTTAACTCTGTATTAGATATTCTAAAGCTAAACGGATTTGAATGAACTTATTAATCATCTAAATTGTAACAACGTGACTAACTCACAGATTCATTGTTGTCTTTTATGAATGGCTTATGTAAGAAACTTAAAAGTTGTTATTATTAAGTTTTTTTTTGCTAGCTGGAAGATTGTGAAAGGCCGAAACTACGAGTCATCAGCAAAAGCTTGAAAAGGTAGTCCACTAATTATTTACCGTTCCAATATTGTGTACATTTGTAAGTAATTATATTACTTGAAATAGTAATAATTTTGTATGTCATATTCATTAGTTAATGATAATGATGTCTTATTGAAGAATATACTATTTCAATTTCTTAGTATCTATCAACAGGCATCTGTGTGTGTATAACTGGAATGTTGCATTAAATCTATATATTATGCATTAACTTATTAATTAATTTAAGTTTAATTTACTAATTAGTTGTATGGTGCAGGTGGTTAATTTATTCAAAATATTCAAGGTCTTTTCTATTGAGTTAATAAATATATGAATGCAATGTAATCTCATCTTTGCTAAAATTGCGGTGAAAATTTCGATCAGAAATTATGAGTAATGGAAGCTTCCTTTCATTGTTAGGTAAACAAAGATCACACACAACTGCAATTCACCATCACAAAATGCAATTAATTTAATATACAATTTTATATCTTAAGTACTATTAATTATGGAAAACTGAAAGAAAATCTTATTTCAGATAATGCACCATTTCATGTTTTTTTCTGCTCAATTGCATTCTGAACCCCAAGATACAAGCCCTGCTTAGTTTGGGGGTCAATGGTCAAACTAGAGCATTGTGATGCACAAACTAAATTATATTAAATGTAAGCTTACTGTCTGTCATCACCATCACTTATCTATATTTATCACCTTTTCTTTTTTGCCAATAAATCTGATTGTTATTGATATCATTGTCAAGTGTCTTTTAAGGTTTTATAAAGTGATGGTTTCTCTATTGTTGTCAAATGTCAATATCATCAACTTGAGAGTTATTGTTATTCTGGTTTACCATTAAAAACAGGTAGCTATCATAAGATTGAACAGAATATCTTATTATCAGTCTTCATCAGGATTTATGAAAGATAAATCCAGAGATAGCGAAACATAAATAAAAACATTGCAGGACATTACAAACATACACGTAGTATGTTTGTAATCTAAAAATATTATTGTGCAATGTGAAAAACAAACTACCCTTTGACTGATGCAATGCAAGCAAACATTGTCGACATTAATAGATTTATTTTGAGTGCACTTCCGTGATATTAAATTGCAAATTTCTTTTAATGTTATGCAAAATTTACTTTCTTTTTGCATAATTTCTAAATTAACTTTTTATGAAAGCAATGATTGCTGCCTGTATAAGGAATTATATTTTTTAACTATTCATAAAAAAACTAAACAAAGATCTTCCCTCTTATACCTATATGAAAGTTTTCAGTATTTATCTCATAGTTATGATAAAAGAATAAGTCATACAAGAACCCACAAAGGCGAACAATACTTTTTAGCTATCAAATAATACTCCATAGAATCTTATCCCTCATTAAGATTTTTCATTCTTATTAGAAAGATTTCAGTTGATCTTATATTCCGAAAGAATTAGTCATACAAGAATCAAGGCCCAACAAGATACATAAAGACGTGTGAGTCAGTTCCACACTTTGCATTTAACTTGATAATACTACTTTCATTTTCTTGATTCACTGAAGCCTTCTTTAGTGAAAGGAATTGCATTTCTATTCAAAAGTTTCATGCATGTAGCATACTTTTTATCTTCTTACTATACAGCTTGTGGAAATGTACAAAACAAGTGCTTCTTATCAAGTTTTTAAGTAAGTATTGTACATTCAGTTCCTGTATACATGTTATCTTTTATTTTATTTAGATTTAGATATTAGCGCAGGTAGTTAATGCTGATAAGGAAGATGATTTAAATTGCCAGGACAGATAATTATATGCCAATGGCCTTGTCAAATAAAAATAAATATGAGTAACTACCCTCAAAACAAACCACAATTTTATTCGGATGAATTATTATAAAATAAAAATTACCTCAAAAAGAGACATTAAATCTAGTTTTCTATCCATTTTAAACACTTCTCGATTGCATGGATGTTACATCAACACTATTAACATTGGTGAATCACACAAAACAGTTCTTTTGAGGAAAAATATCACTGAAGATCGTTTCGGAGCACTTTAAATAATACACTGTTTATTCCTTTAATTGGTAACCATGAATTTGTTATGTCCACCACTGAATATTTATTAAAACTTAGGCGGCATATGGAAGTGTACTAGCAACCGCATGGTGCCTAGCTGGCAAAGTACAACTTGTTTACGCGGCGTACGACCGGCGCGTCGCAACTCCGTGACGCACTGCCCTAACTAAAGATTACCACAACACAACACGCTCGTTAGGGGAAACCCTCGCTCCAATTAGCGGGAATTAACTAATTAGATAAGGAAGACACGGGAATGTTAACTTGGTGAGACCGCGAGTGAGCTACGTCCGTTCACGAAACCAAATGAACGTATAACGGTAAAAGTGGGAGCGTGAGTTCACGAAAGCTGCTCAACGAGGTTCGACAATCGCCGGGCGATCACTATTACTTCACCGCACGTCTACGACACCGCGCGTACATTCTAGCCACCCGGTTCATCACAATATCTGCACGGAGCGATAGCTTATCAGTATTCAGCATATAGATTACCGACTAAATGTGTAAGATACTTACCATTAGACCGTCCTGCTGAAAGTTATCCATTTTATTTGACTTCTTATTCACTTCGTCAAGCTCGTGGTCATTTCTAGTAAGATAATCCAGGATCCTGTTCACTTCGTCATTGTGAAGAGTCATTTTGATCTGACAAGATCCACATTGAGGTCATCATTACGAACTGCTGCTATTACCGGCACAAATTTATTTAGTTAATTACACACTGTGGAATTGAGAAGACTATGTTTTGCATTTACAACATTTTGGTATTTTTTTTAATTTACAAACATTAGTTTACAAAATATATAGCGACATGACATTTCCTCCCAACTTCCAACGTGGAAATAATGACGTCATGAAAGTGGGACACTTATCAATATTTGATTGGTCGCTCCTATGATAAAACAGTACACAGCGTACAGCACCATCTATTCAACATATTTAGCACTAGTGAGACGTTTAGTTTACTGCTCTTACACGCAAAGTTCGTATTTATTGATTTGTTGTTTTAAATTTAATGTTCACTTTTAAATTTCTTTATGCAGCCGAAACAAATAAAGTGATGTTGCTATTTAGGTCAAAGCTACTACCCAAAGTCGTTTTTTCTCGTTATAAGAAAATAATAAAAAGCGTATGGTCGTAACGTTTTGTTACAAAACATGGCGGCAAATGCAAAATATAAAATGGTGGAATAAAATAAAAATGTTTTATAGGAATTTGAAATCTTCCACTATTTTCTTACTTTATCATAGTTGCGTATGTAGGTATTTATTATTTGATATTACATTTAAATTATTAATATTCTTACATAACATCATAATCACGCCTATAGGTAATCCTCGAAGGGTAAGGCAGCTCAGAGGAGTACCTAAGTATAGGTACCCACATTTCACCAAATCGTTTTTATATTTCTATGGGGACGAGCCTATTGCCATAAACCGGGCACTAGGCTGCTACTGCTACTGAGAAATTTCTGATGGAAAACCCCAATAACACCGCCGGCAGTTGCAGTTACGGTCAGTAGACCAAAAGTATATTCTCATATTAGATGTAGCCTACATCTAATGTGAGAATATACTTTGCAGGGCAGAATAGGTACCTACCTACATCATGTAGGTAGGTACCTATTCTGCCCTGCTAAGCCGTAAAGCGGTATCTCTGAGATACGCCCTTTTAGTTTTTTTTATACCATTCAATAGCTATAATAATTTCGCATCTAATGGTACTTATAAGCCACATACCGCTATCTAACTTAGAACATTTAAAAAAACCACTCAGAAGTTCTTTATATCCTTATGTTTCCTTAAATTACAATTTACAAAAATCAATTTTCTCAAAACTTACTCCGATTGAGATACCGCCTTTCGGCTTAGCAGGGCAGTATTAGTTATATAAATGAATTATTTTGGTTTTATGTATTTTATTTTCTCTACTTTCTCTTACACACGATGTCTACCTACATATCTTTTTATCTACTTTATTTATTTATTTATTTAACGGTTTATGTACACACATATAAACAGACAAGAAAAAAGGAACAGAAAAATACGTAGGTACAAAGGTGATGTATTTCTAAAGAAATCTCTTCCAGCATACCTGCGATAGGAAAGGAGTTAAAGAGATGTAGACAACGTGTGTAAGAGTAGAAGAGAAAATAAAATACATAAAATAAAAACACCTAATACTTCCATTCTTCCTTATACTTCTTTCCAATTTTTCTGTTATTCTTCTTGTCTCTTTATAAATGTGTCTACTTAAATGGTTAAATAAATTAAGGTGACACCAGTGGGCGGTCTTATCGCTAAAAAGATCTTTTAAAAACAACCTTTCAATGAGAATAGACATAAAGGTTACTCTTGCCTCTCGGATAATTGAAAATACAAAAAGAAGGTGGCGAATAAAAATATGTATGTAGGTACCTATTACCTATACTTATCTAAGTTTAACAAACGTCTCCCACTGCGCCAAAGCTTCAAACGTTTAGGTACGTTTGCGTTTGCTTCAAAGGCCTCTCCCAAGTCTTCCAGCACGCGTAGCATGACCACCGTAGAAACGGGTTTTGTGAACACTTTTCACCTCGAACCAGCCCTTGTGGTACGCGTCTAGGTCGTCTCGTAGGTAGCGGTTGTAGGTATGAATAGTATTATGAATCTCAAGTGAAATTTAAGGTATGATTCCGAACAATGCTGCACGCATCAGTGTCACTATTGGTCCTCAAACATTTTCTATAGGTTTATATTTTATATGAGATTACATTCTGAGCACGGCAGCAATGCTGCGCGACGTTGCTGCAACGGCACTGCTGCGCGGCAGTGTCGCCCTGCCGCCGCGGCAGACCAGTAGTGCGGCGTTCGATAACACGTGAATAATGACAACTGTTGAGAAGTAAACCACGAACAGCAGTGCTTCTTAAAAACTTACTTTGGCAACACACAAACTTACTTTACTTACTATAATTGACACTCGCCTTTTGTTCCAATTTCCCTTTTATTCTAGGGTAAGTTAAGTAGTTTATACTCCTATCTAAAGGATTGCGCTCTAATTGCAAAAGAGAGAGAGAGAGAGAGAAAAATGGAAAGACGGAATGAGACCTTTGCCCTGCTATCATAATAATAATTATTATAGGGAAGAGGTATGTATTTCGAATTTCGAAGGCAAATAAAGTTATTTTTATCCCCTCAATATTAAAGAATCCTGTGACCTTTGGGTATTGTAACCACGAGTAATGACTGTGGAGGGTTGCTCCACAAAAAACCTTTAATTTAGGCAATAGGGCCAGGAGATAGTGGTCCAATTTTTCTCTAAACCTTGAAGGGGTCTTTTGTGCGTCCTTTTATGCCAGCGTACCAGGTTCCATTAGTGGGAGACACGATGAAAAGATAGTCGTGAGTGTAGAACACTTTATACTCGCATTTAAGAAGTTTATTTACACGACCAGTTTCTTTTATGCGATACGAACCCTGACAATAGACCGGGCGAACCAGTATGACGTAGTATATTTCTTAAGTGAAATGCGTTTTGTGAGCACAGAAATCGGGTCATGTGTAAAATAATATAATAAATATTTACTGAGGATATTGTCGTGACACGTGGCAAGGTGTAGGGTTCAAGTATTGGATTGGTATATTTAGGTGCGGACGTGAACGGATATCGATGTCCTTCTGTAAGTAAGTAAGTAGGCAGGTAGATATGACATATGTAAGGAACGTCAAGAGATGAGATGTCTCATGGATTTGTAGCCATAGTCTTGCCCGGTTTGCACACAATAAAATAATGTTATGCATAACATAACACCACACCTGTTTTCCTCAAAGGTAAAGGTACCAATCCGTACTAGACCGCAGGCGGCAACTGTAGGCAACGTGTCGTGACGTGGCGACACGTCGCGGCGTCATGTCGCTGCAGTCATGATTCCGAACCCGACCGTAGGCGGCAGCAGCCCGTATTCCAGTCGGTAGATAGAAGATAGAAAAACGTGTTTCGCTCGAGCGTTGGCGGCACTACTGGTCTGCGGTCGGGCTGCAAGTTCCGCCTTTCGCTCGCCCGTAGCTGCCAACGACGTGTCGCTAGCTACGGAAGGTATTTCATAGAAATTCACAGAAACCAGTCGTGTCGCGGCGACACGTCGCTAGCAGTTGCCTCCTGCGATCGGATTGGATTACCCATATTCTGACGTCTTAGTCGGCAAAGGTAGTACGTATTACGTTTTTGAGACATCAAGTAAATTCAATATACCACTTCTTAATAAGTTTCACTCAAAAAAATATGCTCAGGCGGAGGTGGGGCCCGGGTTTGAATACGCGGGGCCCCCTTTAGCGCGGGGCCCGTAGCAATTGCTACTCTTGCTACGTGGTTAATCCGGCACTGCCTAGCACACATAAAGGGCTTTCGTGGTGAACTCTGGAAGAGTTTTTGGATAAGTTGTCATATTCTGTGCTATAAGGTCATGTTTGTGTAAAATTATACGAGGTAGAGACGATAAAACGACAATAAATTAAACTGCGTATATCTAATGCCGTTCCCAGTATGCATGCATATGAAAATTGAATCAAATATATCCAACAGTGTAGTCTTTGCTAGTCAAAGATTGGCAAAACCCGTAGTCAATCCATCGCTACTGAAAAAAATCTTTTTTAATTTCGATGCGAGAATTTATTTCATAGTTCGAAAATACTGTTAAGCATTAGTATAGCCAGTGTTTTCCTTTATTGTAATATTAGCTACGCCCCGCGGTTTCACCCGCATAAATATCGATCCCGTAGGAATATCGGGATAAGAGGTATCTTGTGTGCTTTTCCAGGTCATGGTCTGTGCCAAATTTCATCCAAATCCGTTCTGCCGTTTTAGCGTGAAAGCGTAACAAACAAACAAACTCATTTTTGCATTTAAGCTTGCGACGCGACTCCGCGACGCGACTCGAACAATACAATTTCTAAGAAAACTTGACGGTATAACAATAACCGGTGTCGCGTCGCGGTGTCGCATCGCGCTGGTCTGCACGAAGCTTTATAATATTAGTTAGGATAGTTGTGTCCATATTGTATATTTTTGAATATGTACCATCAAAGAACTTCATATCTATACATCGTAAGGACTATTTCTGCTTGCAGCGCTCGGCGGCTATAGAACCAGGGCGGTAACAGATGTGGTCACAGTGTTCACGGGATTTTGTTTCCAAACTGCTTAGATATGAAGTTCTTTGATAGTACATATGTAACGCAAGAGGAATATTGAAGCCCAGAACCAATACAATCTTAAGATTCAGTGTTGAATAATAAATGGTTGAAAAGAGCGGACTCAAACAAAACAAGATAACTTCTATATATCAGAAAACTAAACATTGAAATTCGCACTCGCCTTGCACGCTTACATTTTCTCTTTTTTCGGATCACAAGCTTGGACATAGTGGCTATGTGATAAAAGTGTTCAGAAAAGATAGAATTGTTCTGGAAAATGTTGAGAAAATCCTACAGACAAAGTAAAATGTGTAACAGAAAAATGAAAATTTTTGGAATAGCACCTGCCAGAAATACTGAGACAAGGTGAAAGAATAAAGAAAACAAAAAACGTGTATGCTTAGCCCACAATAGAAGTGAAATTTGATTAAAGGGGCCTGTCACTGGATAAATTGCACAAACAAAAATGGGTGAAACTAGACCATTATCAGCCATGCTATTCTGTAAATGTCTCACCGTGAAAACTTAGGTGAAGTGAGCGTGGAGTGAGCTGTCATTCCACAGGGATTGACACTATTGACAGCTCACTCCACGCTCACTTCACCTAAGTTTTGTTACAGAATAGCACTGCAGCTGTAAATTGCAAAAAAAATACGGCCTGTAATTGCAATATACGGCCCTGTGACAGACCGACGGACGGACAGACAGTGGAGCCTTAGTAATAGGGTTCCGGCTGCACCCTTTGAGTACGGAACCCTAAAAGATGAGGAAAACCTCCAACACAAAGGTAAAACAAAAGAGCGCCAAAGTGAAGCTTACCAAAATCAATGACCAAACAAGAATATGACAGAAAGGAGCTAACTACAGCACGCGTAACATGAACAATGTAGAAACAAGTTTTGTCGACGGAAGAATAGACAAAATGACGGATTGTGATTGTTTAAATGTCAATTTGTCTATTCTCCCGTCTACAAAACTGGTTTCTACAGTGTTCATGCTACGCGTGCTGTAGTTAGCTCCTTTCTGGTGTCCTAGAGCACCATTATTACTCGTAGATTTGTTTGTAGAGAGTTTAAGTTATTACCAGCCTATTAGCCCAGGTTCGCACGGGCGATTTCTTCCTCAGCGATTTTTTTCTTGCACTGGTTTTTCAACGCTCAGCTCAGCGCTTAGAGTTGAAAATCAAACGGTGTGTTTTTTTAACGTGCTGGTACGAGAGTGCATCCCAGCGCGTTGGATTCTCAACGGTCGGCTCAACACCGAGAGTTGAAAATCCAGTGCGCGATAAAATCCCGCCGCGATATTTTTACGTCCGTGCGAACGTGGGCTTATTGTCCCACTGCAGGGCACAGGCCTCTTCTCATACAGAGAAGGCACGAACATTGATCACCACGCGTGCTCAAGACGGGTTGATGATTTCAGATTTATACATATCTAAGTTCAGGTGTCCTCACGATGCGATGTGTACGGTGCAACCGCACATTCTGCAATTCAGCAGTTTACGCAACACATTCATTTCAACTCATAATACTTAGTTCAGTTCGCGTTGGGCTATCAAGGCAGCCAGGCGTTCTCGTTACAGCCAACAAGGGCTGCGTCACTCACTTCATTTCCACACCATCATCCGTCTCACAGAACAGATACTCTTTTATCGGTTCTGTGATCCGTTTATTAAGCTCATTTTACTTTAAGTATCTTTGGAACAATACAGTAGTGTTTTGATACTTTACCTTCTTTCATTCCATTCATCCCATCTTTCAACTCCCACTTTTCGGACATAAAATCCAAACTTATCCCTGCCACAGTGCGCTGCAGCGCCCTGAAGTTGCTTGCTTGTTTCTTCAACATGTTGAGTTTCTTTCATCATCAATCAACAATATCAAGTTTTGTTGATATACATGAAAGAAACTCAACAGGGAGGTTCTACACAGGAGGAACAAGGTTCTGCACGGTCTGAGCAAGAAGATCCGGTGGGATGTCAATCACAGCCCGTCTAGGTATGCTCCAGAGGTTCATCTAGCAAGCTTGATGAACTGTTGAAGAAACAAGCAAGCAACTTCAGGGCGCTGCAGCGCACTATGGTAGGGATAAATTTGAATTTTATGTCCGAAAAGTGGGCGTTGAAAGATGCCTTACGTACTCTACAGTCTCGATGGTCAACCATAGACTCCTTACATTGGGAATCAGACAAGGCATTGGAGGGTACGAATCAAGAATATGAGGTGTCTTATACGAAGCAACTATTTACAATGAATTAAAAAATGCAATTAATAGAAAACTAGGGTCCGTAGTTCACAAAGAGAATTGTACACCAAAAATTGACATCCCGTTCTTCAACGGCAATTATCGAAATTGGTTGTCTTTTAAGGACTTGTTTGTTGAAGCTATTTGTTTGTTTATCTACAGTAACGTGTCTTTATCAAACGCCCACAAGATGCAGTTTCTTAAAAATAAGGTGCGGGGAGAAGCTGAACGTTTAATACAGCATTTACAAATCAGTTCTGACAACTACACTGTTTGCTGGGAAATATTGAACAACAGGTAGGTACAACAACGCATGGTTGATTTTTACATCTCACATAGATCTCCTGCTAAATCTTCCAGTAGTTCAACAAGCAAACGTCCCTCAGATCAAGGAAATTCACGATACTACACTAGAGTGTTTAAACTCAATAAGGAACCTAGGCGTTAATATAGACAGCTGGGATCCATTCATCGTGCGTATTTTATTGCTAAAATTAGATGCGGACACGCATGGTCATTATATGGAATCTCTGAAGAAACTCAGAGAAATTCCAACATTGACGGAGTTTCTTAGCTTCCTAGAGAGCAGATTCACCGCATTGGAATCTTCGCGCAAGAAAAACGAAAATTCCAAACCATCAATAAGCAAGCAAAATAAATCATCATCGTCAAATTTCAAGAATAAATAATCAGCAAGTAAGACTTCGTTAAATAATATCGAATAAACATGTCCGTTGTGTAAAGAGTCACACGGAATATACTATTGCAGTAAGTTTTTAAATATGACACCAAATGCAAGACGACAAGCTTTAACACGATTGCATTTGTGCAAAAATTGTCTTTATTCGCATGGGGATAAAGAATGTACATCAGAAAGACGCTGCCGCGAATGTCGTGGCATACATTATACAATTTTACATGAAGCGTTTAACAATAAGCCTTCATGTAACCCAATTATAGAGAATGACACCACAACAGTTCTTGCAACTAGAGCGCAAAAACAAGAATCACAAGAAAATCACGTTTCGCAACAAGGCAACAACGTGATCGAAACATTATTAGCAACTGCAATGATCAAAGTTCAAGCAAGTGACGGATCATACCACAAAATGCGTGCGCTAAAAGATCAAGGCTTTCAAGCCTCCCTTATCTCAGCCAGAGTGACACAACAGCTAGCTTTATCAAGAAAGTATTGCAGGGCCGTCATCTGCGGGATAGGAGAGAAGGCGAGCAGTAGCAAGGGCGTTATTAACATAACATGTTGTTCGCATTTTAATGATTTTAAATTTAACACAGATGTGGTAATCATGTACACCCTGATTAATCAATTACCAAGATGTACATTTAATTTTACCAAGCCAACATGGGCACACCTGGCGGCCATGTAACTAGCCGATCCCGAATACAATGTCAGCCGTCCAATCGACATCTTATTGGGAGCCGATGTGTATTCCCATATCATTTTAGAAGGCATTAGCAGGGCAGATCTATCATTACTGGTCACGCTACAGACACGACTGGGATGGATCTCATGCGGCAATTTCAAGAATTTTCACTGTAACGTAGTCTTGAATCAAATGGATGTAGTACAAAGATTTTGGGAGATCGAAGACACCACAGAATCATCCAATTTTTCCGCAGAAGATCTACAATTCATGGAGTATTACAAGAAAACCACAACAAGAAATGAAAATGGCATGTATGAAGTAAGATTGCCTTTTCAAGAAAACTTTGAGAAATAGTTAGGATTGTCTAAAAATAAAGCTGTGGCGCAATTTCAACAGTTGGAAAGGAAATTTTGCAATAATGGGTAGCAAAACAATATAAATTATTTATTCAAGAATATAAAACTTTAGGACATATATTATGATACCAGCGTCCGGTAACATGCAACTGGATTATTATTTACCGCACCAGTGTGTATTGCGAAGCGATTCCACTACGACAACACTTCGCGTAGTTTTCAACGCTTCTGCAAAAAAAACAACAACTGGAATAAGCTTGAATGACGTCATGTTAAAAGGCCCAAATTTACAGCAAGATCTACAATCTTTACTATTAAGATGGAGACAATATCGCGTAGCTTTTACGGCAGATATTGAACAGCTGGCGTTACGTCAAGTCAGCAGAAAATCCAGCGGACTGCGCCAGCCGCGGATTGGCTATCGATCAATTGAAAAAACATTCGCTGTGGTGGGAAGGACCATCGTGGCTACGGAACTGCGACCCTGACCAAGAAGCTGGGCAAGCAGTGTTTACCACAGACGAAGAAGCAAGAAAAGCTAAGCATATTAATCACATATTGCTGCAAGAAAGCGATAACATTTTGGGTGAATTATTAGCAAGATATAGTTCACTCGCCAAACTAACAAGATTTTTAGCATGGATATTAAGATTTATCAAGCAAGCAAGATACAAGAAAAACGATGCAAACTTTCCTCCTGGGAAGTGGACAGTTGGCCGCGTCATCCAGCTGCATCCCGGTGCCGATGGTCACATCAGGGTGGTCACATTGAAAACAAAGAATGGACTGATCAAGAGGCCAATTCTCTTTTCCCTGTGAATGATGGAACGGACAATCCAGCGTTCTAAGGAATTGAAAGATGGCAAGCCATATCAAAACAAAAAAGTAAAGTGCAGCTTCTCTCAGCTGGTAATGTTATTTTTGTCTTTTATGAGCATTTTGACCACAGCTCACCGTGCATACAGTTACACAATTAAAAGACAATCAAGGTCTTTATTTTGACAAAATTGCAAACATTCAATTAATCAGAGATGAATGGAAGATAGTCACATACTTGACATGAATTCATTTTGGCAAGGTACAGAAGCATGCAGTAAATACCTTAGCTACTTAGATTAGTTATGCAACAAGTTTAATGACACGTCACATTGTGACGTCATAAAAGTTCAATTGCAGGAAGAATTCTCAGAACTCCAGTACTACAACCACCTGTTGCTAAGTCAGCATTCGCGCCGCGCACGAGACCTGCGCCGCCGCAAGCGAGGCCTTATCAACGGTATAGGGTATCTAGCAAACAGCTTATTCGGTGTACTTGATGAGAGATTCGCAGAGTAATATAAACAAGATATTCAATCAATAATGACAATGAAAATCATTTACTTTCGCTCTTGAAACAACAAACAACGGTCATTGAAGCAAAATACAACGTTTTGAAAAGGAACGGCCAAGCAATTAATAAGCAACACAAGATGCTTAATTCACTATCAATCAAGTTAGATAAGATGGAGAACGTTATATTGAACGAATCAAAGAGAAATCGAGTCACGAACGATTTCAGTACAAGAGCAATTGCTACGAGCAATGTTTTAAGACAACTAAAAACACTCCAAACAAGTTTATTAGATACCATAACAGATGTTTATCACGGGAGACTGAATTTTCATTTATTGTCACCAGAACAACTGAAAGACACTCTGAATACAATATCGAGTCATCTTTCAAAGGATCTTACGTTATCGATCAATAACTTACAAAGTAACTTTAGAAACATTTATCATTTATTGACAGTCAAAGCCAGAATGACCGAAGAATTGTTAACCTTCGAATTAAAATTGCCTCTGGTGTCTAGAGATACATTTTCGACCATGAAAATTATTCCAATACCTCAATTTGTAGATAATTCAGGCATGGCAACTTTAACTCCGATTGCTGAACATGTTGCAATCAATTTGAAGGACTCGTATAGGTACACCGATGTCATATCTATGTCATATAGAGAAGCCGAATTATTTTTTTGTCTGTCTGTCTGTTTGTTCCGGCTAATCTCCGAAAAGCCTGGACCGATTTTGATGGAACTTTCACTGGCAGATAGCTGACATTATAAGGATTGACTTATTGATATTAACTAGGTTTAATGCATGCGTTGACGGCTGGACATTTATCTTTTTATTACGGATGCTTCTAACGTCTTTCTACATTGTTTTCACATGTATAATTTCAACATGAATGATGTAACAAATACTTTGTAACCATTTATTTTATTTAAAAGAGTGTCCGTGGAGTTTCCTGCCCGTTCTTCTCCATAGGTACCTACTACGCTTTGGAATGGGCAACTAGCTTCATATTTTTGACTGACCGATTCCTTGACAATTCAAAAGTGCCTGTAAATGGTTTAATTGAAATAAATGCTTTGAGTTTGAGTTTGACATTATTGCAATTTTCGCAGGGATCTCTAATAGGGAAATAAGCCTATGTTACTCGCTGATAATGTAGCTTTTTAAACTTAGGTGTTTTTTTTTTTTTTATCGGTTAAGTATTTTTTGAGTTTATGCATTACAAACAAACATACATATTATAAGTATACAAACATACAAAAAATCAAATCTTTTCTTTGTATAATATTAGTAACTTAAACTTTTGTAAAAATAATAATTGGTTCAAAAATATCGGTATGTGTATTCCGTTCCGCGTGTGATTTTTCAGAAAAAGCTTTGAAATTATCATTAAGTAAAGTAACCTAACTCTAGCCGCAAGTGGTCTACATAACGGTGTTAACACTTAACGGTTTGTAAAACAAAAATATATCGCTGTGTATCTCTACTATGGTTGGTTTTTATGTGCGTTTTTTGCAAGCATTTTCGAAGGAATTAACGTGCTGAGGTCGTTGCCTCCGTGTGGTATGCAACCATTGTACCTACCTACATGATGATGAAATGAAATGGACTCTATAATAAACAATATTTACATATTTGTTCAAGACTTAAACCTATTTACAATTTTACCTTAGATCAAACTTTATAACTTAGTGGTAAGATACAAGACAAGTGAAACTGGGCTTAAACTAGGAGGACTCCTATGCTATAAGCACTAGTTAGTAATGTCATTTTAATTTCATATTACTGATTTTAAACTTACATTTTAGGGTTCCGTAGTAAACAAGGAACCCTTATAGTTTCGCCATGTCGGTCTGTCTGTCCGCGGCTTAGCTCAGAGACGGTTAATACTAGAAAGCTGTAATTTGGCATATGTATACATATTAATCATGCCGACAAAGTGGTAAAATAAAATCAAGAAAAATATTTTTTTTTAGGGGCTACACGTAAAGTAGGGATGTTTTTTTCCCTCATCTACCCCATGTTGTGGGGTATCGTTAGAAAGGTCGTTCAAAAATATTGCGAGTTTGTGAAAACCATTTTTGAATTCCGGGATCCGTTTGCGAAATATTAAGCTTTTAACTATTTTTTTTTTGTTAGAGTCAAGTGTCCTCCCCCTCTGCCAGGTAAATGGTTGTACTTGGATTTGTGAAAAAATTCACAGCAATAGTATATAACGAAATTAAAAGGAAAACTATCAGAGCTAAGTAGGCTGTACAGGTTAACGAGTAATAATCAACCAACTTAAATTTGCAGTTTGAAAAACATGATTTCTCATACATTCCGTATGGGAGAACATGTTTTTCAATTACAATGTTAAGTTTGTTCTTGGGATAAATTCATCCCAACTACGGAACCCTCCATTGTGCGTGTTCCGACACGCACTTGGCCGGTTTTTATAATTAATCATTAATTGTATGTCATTGAAGGCCCACAAGGTGGATCGATGACCTGGTGAAGGCCGCAGGAATCCGCTGGATGCGAGAACCACAGAACCGGTCGAAGTGGCGGTGCTTGGGGGAGGGCTATGTCCAGCAGTGGACGTCTATCGGCTGAAATTAATTAATGAATGTATGTCATTATTGGCAACCTACGTTTCACAAATAACTGATTCAATTCTATTGTATGTCGTCTAAAAAACAGAAACGAAATAAGTATAGTTACCTACCTAATGTTTTCTATGGAAGTACGGAATGATTCGTGATAAAATACAAAATGCATTTCCCGAAAGTTAAAACATAAATCGGGAAACTGAAAGTTATACAATGAGTTTTAAACTTTCGATAACAGATTTTCGGAAAATCGTGTAGCTAGATAATGTGTGTAAATAATAACCACACACATCCAGAGTGAGAAGAACTCTTGAAAAAAAAAAAATGATAATATTCAATGGGTGTTGTAACTAAAAACTGCTAGTACCTACCTATATAATTTTACAAAATTTGGTTTCAGTGTTGTTAGTGGAACTGCATATCGTCGCTCGGCATCCAATACCGGGAATGTGAGATTTTTGACGAAAATCTGATTTTTATTTTACTCCATTCTACACGTTCGAATACGTGATTCTGCATTAAAAATCAGATTTTCGTCAAAAATCTCACATTCGCGGTATTGGATGCCGAGCGACGATAGGTGCTTTTCGGTCAAGCGCCGTACGTTGCCATCAGTGCTCCGAGTGGAATACCTCGGTCCATGGTAGCACTGAATTTGGTAACAATTACCCGTAATGTTTTTAATTTCATGATGGTAGATTTGTACTTTTTATTGGATTCCGTGGTTTGGTTGCTACCTACTTGTTCTACTTTGACTGTCCCGTTGGTCTCGTGGTCGCAAGTCCCAAGTCGGGCAAAGTGTCATTGAGTTTTCCATTAGGAATTTCTTAGTAACAGCCCGGAGTTTGGATGTTGGTGTGTTTATAACTCCCGTGCCTTGGAAACCACGTTAAGCCGTTGGTCCTGCGCCTGATATCTCTCTCTGGTCATGTCGGATCGCCGTCCCATCGGACTATGAGAGTGAGGAAAGAGAGTAGCAGAGCACCTGTGTCTGCGCACACACTTGTGCACTATAATATCTCCCGCGCTGAAAGCGAGTCACTGATATTGGTCGCCATGGCTAAAATTCGGTCTTGAGACCGTAAAACAACTTGTTCTACGGTCTCCCGTAGGACTCAGTAAATTAGTTTCGAGTATGACGACGAGCATTACTGACATCGGTGAAGGAAAACACCGCGAGGAAACCTGGACTTATAGTTAATATAAGTCTGAAATCACCAACCCGTCTTGAGCAAGCGTGGTGAACAATGCTCGTGCCTTTTCTTTATGAGAAGAGGCCTTTGCCCTGCAGTGGGACAGTAACAGGCTGGTATTATTATTTATGATGACGAGAACATAGTTTATAATTTAGTAAGGTTTGTTAAACCGCAAGAGCTCTATACATAGTAGGCTTCTATTGTATCAAATAGGCTTAGATGTATGTGTTTAATTCAATTTTGGTCATCGTGGCCACAGCTTGGCACGCTGTTTAACCACATTACGTCTATATACACGCCCTATATGATATATGAAATTATCTACTACAGTATGCTCAAGGCGATACATGCTTCGAATTTATTATTTATGTGTGGCCTAGTGTGGGTGGATCTCCAGTTTTCTTTGTGTCATCAGCCTCACGGGTGAACCTTCAAGGTTACGCTACGCTTGCCGCGGTCGGCTGGTGGATTGGTGACCATCCATAACGTACCGAGACTCCCCCGTGCCTCGGAAAGCATGTTATGCAGTTGGTAAAGGCTGTCATTCGTAGATCTTTGACAGTCGTTACGGTGGTCAGAAGCCCAAGAGTCTGATCACCAGTCTTGCCTAAGGGTATAAGAGTGTTACCCAGTAACTGGGTTGTGGAGGTCAGATAGACAGTCGCTTCACGTCACATACTGGTATCCAGCTGCATTATTAGCCCAGGTTCGCACGGGCAGTTTTTTCCTGCGGCGATTTCTTTTCGCACACTGGATTTTCAACGTTCTGGTTAGCGCCAAGAGTTGAAAATCCAACAGTTTGTTTTTCCAGTGCGCAATAAAATCCCGCCGCGAAATTTTTACGTCCGTGCGGACGTGGGCTTAGACTTGAAGCCAACCTCAACATAGTTGGGATATATAGTTGTGAAGTTGTGTATATAATATTGTGACAATTATCCACTTAAATGTAGAGTACCTAAAAATCGTTGACGAATATTAAGGTTATAAAATTAACCTCAAAAAATTGACAAATGAGAAACATTCTCTAAACTGATCTAAGAAAGCTGTTCTACTTGAAATTAGTTTATCTTTATATAACTTAACGTGGGCAGGGTACGGTCACTTGTGTGGACAACAAATGACTACTATTATAAAGGTCGACCGATTAGGTTAGGGATAAGCAGTCACGGTCAAGTTTTGGAAGTGTGTTTCTTATTTTGGTTACGGCGACAGTTCAGTTTTTTTTAACTTAATTAAGTACCTGGTCGACCGAGCTCTGCTCGGGTGAAAATAGAGAATGCTCATTTAATAGTACAGGACAGTTCATACTAATTCCATGTATAGTAAGTAAATACAGTATAATCCGTTTATAATGACCTCGAAGGGAATTGACAAACACGTCATACTAAGCGGACGTCATACAAAGCATATTTGTGATAAGAAACACAACCTTTTTTTAGGTAAATACTTATTTTATTAGAGAAACATAGCATATTAAATCAAAATAAAAATTGCACGTAATACATGTATGTATGTATATTTTAATTTTTTTACTTAAGTAATCTGTCAAAACCGGACAAAATTTATTAAAAATGGGTCATAATAAGCGACATGTCACTGTAAGCGAAGTCATGAAGTCATTATATCCGACTTTGTTACAAAAAAAATTATATGAAAACCAAACTTCGTTGTGTCATTACGTCATAATAGGCGGTTGGTCAATATAGGCGGAGTCATATTAAACGGATTCTACTGTACACTCTAATTCCATGCTGCCATAATAGTACTTACTAATTCCATGCTGCCATGTCATTAGTCTAAGGTAACCATCTTGTTCTAAATTTTTGGCGACCGAGCTCTGCTCCGGTGAAAATACGGATAAAACGAATTTTCTCAGATATGAGATCAATCTAGCTAGAGATTGATTTTTCGCCCCCGTAAACCCCGTAAAACTATTGCAACTTTCATCGTAATCGTTAGAGCCGTTTTCGAGAACGTGATTACAAATATACCTACATATAATATATATATAGAAGTATTGCTCATTGAATAGTATAGGAATATGTTTATAATTACTTGTCTCCTCAGTTATAATTGCCTGAAAGCATATTCCATTTTTATCAGAAATTGGTTCTTGTCAATAGATCTTGTTAAGGCGTGTCTTTTCATCGTATGTCGTGCAGACAATGCCAATTCTGAAGCACAAAGTTCCAACAATACTTCACCGTCTATTAATTTCGTCTGGAACACTTACAGTAAACATAGTACCTACTCAAAGTCGTCACAACTCTTGTATTCAACTTTCTATGCTAACGAGTTCTTCTCATAGAGATCCCAGAGCAATGTATCAAAAGTTTTAATATTTATAGGGCAAAAATAGGGTTTTACTATTTTAGGGTTCCGTATCCGAAGGATGCCAAACGGAACTCTATTACCAAGCCACCACTGTCCGTCCGTCCGTCCATATGTCTGTCTGTTAGCAGGCTGTATCTCATGAGCCGTAAGAGGTAGACAGTTGAAATTTTCACAGATTGTGTACTTCTATTCCCATATAAATTTAATCTAAAGTTAAAAATTAAAGGGGGTTTTTTTCGGCGTATCTTTGCTAAATATAGTACGTTGGTAGAACGGTACCCTTCGTGTATGAGCCCGAACCGCACTCGGCCGGTTTTTGCGTTACGTAAGAATGAGTTAGTTGAATGTTTTAGGGCTCTCAAGGGGAAGTTAGGCAGAAATATTCTATTTCACAAATCTTACCCAAACTTTATTTATCTTTAGGTTGCGTAGTTGAGCTGGAAAATCCTCATAAGTAGTTTGTATTTTCCTTCTTTTCTTTAGAGGGTGTTTGAATTTAGTTAATTGTATTTAGTGGTAGATACAGCAGTGATAGCCTAGTGGTGTGACCGTCGAACTGCCAAGGTAGCCAGGTGCCATAGGTCTCGAGATTGAACCCAAGGCACGCACCTCTGACTTTTCGGATTCATGTGCGTATTCACTTGTTTCAAAAATGGTTAAGGAAAACATCGTGAGGAAACCGGCATGCCTTTTTTTTTTTTTTTTTTTTTTGAGGATGGGAAATTATCAAATAACTTCTCCCGCTCTGGGTGGAGCGGGAGGGCGTGTCAGACTTTTACTGACTAAAACCCACCCGTGTTCCTTCCGTTGCCTGTGTGCCGAGGTCGCGATATCCCTTTCAGACAAACCCGCGACCCCGGCAGGCATTGGCCCTTCCGGACCCCGTCAGTTGGTGCTGACATCTCTTTGAGGCGCGCGTGGAACACAACGCGCCGTCGACCCGGGCCTGGTCCCTATCGGACGGCGAGCTACCCATTGCTCACCGTCCGCAAGCCCGCGCCTACGGTGGCCGGAAGTCGGCTCGCGACTCCCGACGCCCGGGGCGTCTCCTGCGGCGACTAGGGGCGCGAGGGGGCGCATTTTGCCTCTCCCTCGCGCGCTCCGCCTCCTCCTTCGCGAGCATTACTGCTTCGCAGAAGGAGGTGACGGCCTCCCATGCACTCTCGCTCCGGACCATGGCCTGAACCAGGGCCGGACGCGAGAGATCGCCGCCGCCGATCGCCTCCGTGAGGACACGGCGGTGCTCCGCCCAAGCTGGGCAGACCTCCACCGTATGCTCCACCGTGTCCTCCGGGCGATCCACACAGTGGTGACACCCGGGCGTTTCCTCCCGCTTTATCCTGAACAGGAACCTCCCGAAACAACCATGTCCGGTGAGGACCTGTGTCAGGCGGAAGGTGAGGACGCCGTGGCGCCTCTCTAGCCACTCCTCAAAGAGGGGACTTATCGCCACAATTGTGGCGTGCCCAGCGCTGGGTTGCGACAATCGCACTCTCCATGCCGCCATGAGATCCCGCCGGAGCTCTGTCCGCTGTGCCGCGATTTCTCGCGGCAGCGGAGTTACGCCCCGGCGTTTCGCCTCCTCGCGCAACTCCCACATGTGCGCGAGGACTTTTGCCTCCAGATCCCATGGCGGTATTCCGGCAAGGAGGCTCGCCGCCTCACGGGAGACCGTGCGGTAACCTCGGACCATCCTAATGGCCATGACCCTTTGGGACGCGTTCAACCGCTGGGCCGGTCGCAGCCTCAACGAACGCGCCCACACCGGTGCCCCGTAAAGGGCCATGGACCGCACGATCCCTGCGTAGAGCCTCCGGCAGGAGGCGTTTGGACCCCCTAGATTGGGCAGGAGCCGCTTCAAAGCAGCCCCTGCCCTCTGCAGTTTGGGAGCCAAACGTCGGAAGTGCTCCACGAAGTTCCACCGGCTGTCGAGGACGAGTCCCAGGTACTTCATCGTCGACTCGACACCGATGTGAACCCCTCAAACCGGCATGCCTGAGAGTTATTTCACGACGGCATGTGAAGCCAAGTCAGAGAGGCCCATAGCCGGCATTAAAAACTCTGACACCCGCCCGTTAAGCTTCGTGCAGACCAGCGCGACGCGACGCCGCGACGCGACTCGAACAATACAATTTCTAAGAAAACTTGACGGTATAACAATAACCGGTGTCGCGTCGCGCTATCGCGTCGCGGCGGTCTGCACGACGCTTTAGTCGAAAACGAAAGAAGAAACGGGTAAATGAAGTTGTGGCTTTCATTCGAAAACGCCGGAATTTCAAGTGATTAAATATGTAAAGCTAATGCACGCACAGGAAATTAATGTTCTAGAATAGAATTAAAACCAGCGGCCTTACATAATTATATCTCGCGGCGTACCTATCTACTTTAATATTTTTTCAAAAATAATATTGTACCCTAATTGTGTACACAATCAATTAGAATATGAATTGTTTTGAAACTGATTGCTAATCCATTGCTCCATAAGTTCGAAAAAAAATGTCTGCTCAACAACGTAAGTAACGCAATGAATGTTGTTGAACTGTCAAAATGAAACGGATTAGTCGTAATCGTTTACGAAAACGTGTTGAGCAATTAGATAGCTCGTTTTATATATATATATATTTTTTTGTAAATATATTATTAGAACTAAAAATGTTAAATTATTAGAAGAAGAAATAAAAATTCAGATTATATTATATTTTTACTCAGGCTTACATTACACCACCCTAATCTAGTCTAGACGAGTGACCTCATTTAAATAAGTCTGGTTAAATAATGTGAAAATGTATTTATGTACATACCTATAGGGTCAGTTAAATTAGCTAGCGAAACTCCGCAGACGTGATGGATATCGATAAATTAACGAACAAGAACGTTTCATAATACATAACTTTTTATTTTCACTCCGCGTATAACATTTTGTGACGTATGCTCGACGTCCGTATTTCATGCAGGGATCCAGCAGAATATCAGCGTCAGGTATATTTACCTGGCATATGCTGACTTGGAGTCCCATTTGGTGCAACCTTGAGACGCACACCGCAGCTTGATTTTCCTTATTTGATTTGAAGTCCTATGTCATAATGTCACTCTATTTTTTAAGTACTTATGTTTTTTCTTTTTTTATATTGGCACAATGCGACATACAAACAAACAAGCAAACGAACAAGCAAATGAACAAGCAAACGAACAAGCAAACGAACAAGCAAACGAACAAGCAAACGAACAAGCAAACGAACAAGCAAACGAACAAGCAAACGAACAAGCAAACGAACAAACAAATACAAAACATTTTAAAAGAGTAACGATGGAGTTTTTTTCCCAGTCTCCTTCTCCATACGAAACTACCTTTTGGAAGGAGCGACTAGAACCAATTCAATTTTTTTAAGGCTTTTATTTAACTTCACTTGTCTGTATGTCCTGGAATATTGCAATCAATATTTCACCCACTTCCACTGAAGCAATCGGGCTGAAATTTGGCATACCTACGTGTTTGGTTCTCGTGACAATGCATGAATAAAAGCTATAAAAAATAAAAAAAACACAATTTAGCTCTAGACTATTTATGTAAATTAGATGTGCGTGAGTGAGATAGAATACTTTTCTATTGTCATCTGAGGCCCTAGTGCGAATTTCTTTTACCATCTCGTAATTACGATTGGCTCCGATTGAGAGCCAGCTATTAGAGTGCCGAACACGGTCGATCCACAAAGTCGAGATGGTTAAAAGAAACTCGCACTAGGCCATCAGATAACCGATGTGTCATTTTATTAGCAAAAAAACGCTTATCTTTTTGTAAATTTTGACGTTCAATAGTGCCAATAATGTGCCTATTTGCAATAAATTATTTGACTTTAACTTTGAGATAAACACTATTTTGAATTTAGAAGGTTAGAAAATAATAGAGACTCAGTTTTTAAATGATAAATTTTTATTTATAGTACCAAATAAGACAAAAAAAACATACTTAAAACAAAATTAAGTATAGAAATGTAATAAAATAAAATAAAACTAAACTAAACTAAACTATTCTAAAGCATCATAAAACTCATCCTCAACGCTGTCAGCTGGTAATGTACCCAAGAGACTGGCGGCGTTGCCTCTTTGTATGGCAATACATAGCCTCTGGCCAAGGTAAAAGCCAGCTCTTGGGTCACGGGAAGCGTCAACAAGTCTCTTAGAGATTTCTCTGTAGAGGCTATGAGCACTCGGACCCCACGGCCCTAACGTTTCAACCCCAAACGGCTCAAAAATATAGTTACCACTAAGGTTACTATATTTCCGGCGCTTGAGGTTCTCAGCATCCGTAGCAGCAGCGCCAGCAGAGCACGACGAACTTGGAAGATGGGATGGCGCAAGAGTATCGACGCAGGTTGCGTCCCACACTAGAGGCCTACCCATCTTCCAAGGAAACAAAGACATACCGTCTGGTCTTTTGCCATCGTCGCGTACCAAGCCGTTAGGTTCTAAAACAGCTGGTACGCCGACGGTAACGAGAGCTCGACGAATAATGTCGTTAATGCTCGCGTGCCTTGCAAAACGGCCCGCACTGCGGCTGCAAGACAGGCCATGGTGTCCGAGGCTGTTGACAACTTCACCACAGCGACAGCGATGAGGAGAGCAGAGTGGGGCACCTAACCGGAGAGAAACAGCGAGACGGAAGGTGGTGTCGTCGAGTAAGGTACCGATGCTCGACGACGACAGTGCGTGGAGCCAAAGACCCGACTCCCACTTACCCACAGCCAGCAGGCGCGCACGCTCAGCAGTAGTAGCAGATGTATTTAGCAGGTTATTCTGAACTACACTGCAGAGCGGCTCATCCCACTGCCTCTGGGAAGAAGGATTGCCGGGTGGATCGGTATTCGGGCAAGCAATTTTCCAAGCGTCTAAAGCCTCAGAGAAACACGGCACATCAAAATCAGTCAGTGTGGAAGCCAGGATATTCCTGACTAATTTTTCAGTGCCGTGGACCGAAGAAATGAACGCCGGTAAGCTTATACTGGTAATTTTGCGGACGCCGAGACCTCCCATGCGAATGGGAAGAGTAGCTTGAATCCAAGCTCGGTCGTCCAAAGCCACATTTAAAATGGATGACAGAGTAAGTCTGATGATGAGGTCCATTTTGTCCAAAAGATGATTGAGCTTCCATAAATGGGAGGCACGAAGGAAATATATCAATTTAGGGCCAAAACAACAATAGCGGATTAAGGTAATGGCTGAATGCATGTTAATTTCGAGCAATCTACTTGAAACATCTTGAAAATTTTGAATTTTTTCTTCAATAAAGCCAGGAAAAGAATTTTCAAAAATTGGCGACCCAAGGAGGCGAAGAGACGTTTTATCAATAATTTTGATGTCTGGGGCTATTAAGTTAAATTTAGGAATTGTTAATTGTCTGTCGGTGCTGTCCGCTAAAAAAAGTTCACATTTTGAAAGGTTGAGGTCTAAGCCAATGGAATGAAGTTCATTCTTCAGGAAAATGAGGTCATTCAGAACGGTGTCAACATCGCCACCCAAGGTCCCATCATCAAGGTACCAAACGTTAAATTTAGAATTTAGCTGTCGAATAATTGGGTGAATAGCCAAGCTAAAAATCACTGGCCCGAGGGGGTCACCTTGTTGACAGCCAACAGCAGATTCTAAAAGGTTGTCCCGATACAGTAATTTAGATGGGTGTCTATAACATTGCCAAAGAAAACTATAGATTTGGGGTAATTCTTTTTTAGTTTCAGCCAACAAGGTGTCCCTGTTAACCGAATTGAAGGCATTCTTGATGTCAACCTTCAGGATGACCTCGCCTTTGCCATAATTTAGGTAGGTCGATAAAGCGTGTACGGCAGCCTCACAGCCCCCTTTAGAGCCGTAACCTAGCTGCAGGGGCTGAAACTTTTCCGAAACAGCCTCACCAAAAAATTTACAGCAAATCTTGGCTGCCATACGACGGTACGTTGTTCCCACGGCAATGGGACGAATACCGCCATCCCTCTTGCGCAGGGCACATAAATTTGCCCCGTACAAGACATCGATGACAGATTCGTTCACATTGCCGGAGAGCATGAGGTTAATCAGAGCCGTAAGCTCCCTCAACAACAACTCACCAGCTTCCCCGGCGCCCACACAGATAAGGTCCTTAAGATGTTGTGGACTTAGGCCGTCGAGGCCGCCGGCGGAGCCGCTCCGGAAGGAGCAAACGGCTGTGATCAACTCTCGACCTGTAACGGTGAGGCAGTGAATTTCCGGGTCAGGAGGGTCGGGAAAGGAAAGGTCATCTGCTGGGGCAGGGTGCTTAGATTCCAGAGCTGTGAGTGTTTCTGGAGAACACGGTGCCACCACATCGCTACTGAAGAGAATCCTGGCTGCACCACTTATGTCACCTTCCCCTAACTTACATTCCACCAAGTGGGATATGTTACTATTATTAAAAGCATATTTCTGTGTCGGTAATTTTGAATCTAAACTTAATGCCGAAACGTTACAATTTTCTTTAATTTGTGTAGTTAAAGATTTTTTGGTTGCCAAATTCTTTTGCACATGAAGAATTCTATAAGGGAAGGTGAGCAGTTTTACCCAAGCACTAAGCGAGTTCTCCCGGGCGGCAAGGCCAACACAACTAGCCAAATTTTGTGCAACCAAAGGTCTGGCACCTCGGGGAATTCGTTTTAAAACAGGGACAGAATTTTTAAATTTTGAGAGGATTTTCCAAAGTGGGTCAGAAGAGGGTGTTGTAGGAATAGAGGGTAAGACAGAGTCTGAGTTTCGTACATTTTGATGTTTGTGCGCTTTACCGATATGCACGTTCAGACCCCGCTTACCTTTAAAAAATCGTGCCTGGGAACAAAGTGGGCATCTCTCCAGGGAGGTCAGCGATGTTGAAGTTTGACATGCACTATCACCTACCGCATCGCTGCTGGTACCACTCATAAGTTATTTAAACAAAACGCTTAAAAATAAATATAATTACTTATAATAAACTAATTATAAAAACACTTAGTGACGTGTATAAATGAAGTAAATTGAAAAAGAACACTAAAAATGGAAGTCTGGAGCACTTGCACAGTTTAAATCACAGAAAAAGCAGCACAGGCAACGGCTGCAGGTGTCCTAGACCGGAGCCCAGCACCGCGAGCTCGGCATCACCCAGCACCGGCTGCACACACTAGTAGTCGAGAGCTGGGCGACTACCAGCCTCAGCTGCATGCATCCGGCCACCGGGATGCCTCCGTCGAGAAGCACGCCCACAACAACATGACTGGAAGTCAACTGCCGCCGCGCCGCGTCTTCTTTCACGTTTTCGGGTTTTTTTTCAATTGCCGTAACGATTTTTACTAAAACGTTTATTTGCGGTACCAGGTCCAATTACGTTACGGAACAAATGCCCTTTTATATGGGCATATTAGCGTATCGATAAAAATTATTTTAGAAATCAAAAATTTTACGTGTCACGCAACTGACAGTTGACACTTTTTTTAAATGTAGGTATTATCTATGCTCAGTTTGAAGAGCTGACGGAGCGTATCTAATGTTATATAAGTAAAGGCTCGTGCAGACCAGCGCGACGCGACTCGAACAATACAATTTCTAAGAAAACTTCACGGTATAACAATAACCGGTGTAGCGTCGCGATGTCGCGTCGCGCTTGTCTGAACGAAGCTTAAAATCGTTTTTAGAAATAATTACGCTGTGGCATCTACAACGCGACATGCGAACTACGCATCAAAGACCTTTCGTCACATAAATCCTGCATCGCGCAAGCAGCGTTTACCGCGGGACGAGAACCTATATATACGACCTCCCGACATCAATCGTTGGGCAGTTGCCTGCTAGACAAATAACACAGAACTTTACACCCTGTTCCTGATAACTCTATACTAGAAATTTAACACTAAGTAAGCCTTTTTCATTTGATGATAATCCCGTTAGACTATTATAAGGGCGCGGAGCCCAGTACGTATGTATGGTTTTATAAAATAAAAGAAGTATAAAATAAAACATGTGTCCTTGTAAGTAGCTTTTAGAGGGTAAAGTATCCAATTGGCCACAAATTAAGATTGATGATCGGCTATTGATTTTTCACCCTACTATTTTGTCCCCAACGATAGAGGAATTAAGTTAACTGCGGGACCTATTTCGGAAGCAGCTTTTGTGGGCACAGTGTTTATTTTCGGACCTCTATAATAACGTAACTTTTAGAGGCACTAAATTTTTGGTACCACCTTCTCTTTTTGATTCAAAATCGAATCGATTTTCGAATTATTTAAAAGTTCACACAATTTTTTATATTATTATCCGCCTAGCTAATGCTAAAATGATATTAGTTAATGTGAGACTGGGTAATATTAGTATGTTGCAATATAGCTTGCAATGTTATTGAATTTTTAATTGTATTGAATGTTTAATTTGTAATGTTATTGAATTTTTATTTTACTGTTTTGTTTTTTTTTTCTATAATTGATTGTGCATTAATGTATTCTATAGTTTAAATGAACGTGTTTTTATTTTATTTATTATTTATGATTTCAAACACAATGTTAATTGTTCCTGAAAAAATTGAATTGAATAGGCATTTCCCAATTATGTCGGTTCGGTTTTCAGTCTAACCGGGTGCAGCTAAATACCAGAGTTTTACATGGAGAGACTGCCTATCTGACCTCCACAACCCAGTTATTGGGTAATTGTAATACACATTTTTTATATAACAAGGAACAAAATCATCTCAATAAATCGTTAGGTAATTTTTTCTATAGGACGAAGCATTTTTAGTCAACAAAATGATGTCTAAAATATTTTTTTGTGTGCCACAGTTCGGCCTTGACCAATACTTTCAATAAATTATTCAGTTCGCGTACAATGGGTGTAGATATAATACTGGGACTCTACACAGATAAAGAATGATTTATTTCTGAAGTATCGACATTTAAAGCGCCTATAAAAATATTATAGTTACAGAATGGAAGTAAATAAATACGAGACTTAAGTAACTGTACTCTATGCATGCATTGTCGGTGCGTGGTATTTACCATTATAGAGAAAAACTTAGCACGGTTCGCTGAACCGGACCCTCGAACAGTCCCATCGATTATAGCGTTAGTGCTAATTAGGCCAACTACAAACCAAAAGCCTGTCTCATCTAACTATTTTGGCGACAAAATTTATTTACACTCATTTAACAGCTGTCGTGATATTTTCCCCATTTCTGGGTAAATTCCCCGAGTGTGGCAAGGTAGCGGTCGTCTCGGGCTCCAATCGCGGCGAGCGCCCGAGAGCAAAGTAGCAAACCAACCAGTCAGCATCACGTGCGCGGACGTGACGGCCGTGTTTTGCGCCGAGCCGACGGATTATTCACGCGCCATTTGACAGTTATGCCGTGTCCTGTAATGACTATAGTGCATCATAGTGTAACGTAGTGATCGTTGCTGCCAATAAACATGTGAGGAATTTGTCATAAAAACGCATTTAGTAAAGCGTAAAGTGATAACAGGGAGGCGGGATGCGAGAGGTGAACGCTCGTCACAGCGGCGCCGACTCTCACCGGCTACTATTGTCTAAGTGCCACGGAATCTTGGTCCTTCCCATCGGATTCCATCGATGAAGCATCCGCCTTTCGACGTGGGCTGCACGCGAAATACTTACGTCGGCGATTAGTCACAAAAACCGAATGTTTACATAGCGATCCAATGGAAACAGATAAGATAAAAACTTGTCTTTTGATAGTAGATTGTCTTTAGTAGTTTGAATGTTTTTGTGTCCAAATAACTATGGATATTACGAGCCAGTTTGGCATGCGATTGCTTGATAAATTATTGTCGATGCTAACTGTAAATAACTCAAGCAGGTAAACGCGCAAGCTAAAGATATGAGTGGCCTACTTTAAAAAAATGCAAATACCTACAAATTCGAGGTAATTATTGACGACAAATGTACGTATACTTACTCAGATACTCTACTGTTTTTTTATAAGACATGATGTTTATTTTCAATTGTGGCATTTTCTGGTTTTATTATCTTTACCATCAGAATTATTTCCACCAACCTCGGTAGTATTAAAAGTATGTTCTGACCTTCTAATAAGGTATTTGTACCTAATACAGGTTTAATATTTAAAAATATATATTACCTTGTATAATGGTAACGGTGACGATAAATAATTAAAGACCATGGTTATCAACAACATGTACAATTATAAACATACCAATGAACAAATATGTAAACATAATGGATAAGAATAATAGGTAAGGTGAATAGAGATAACACGATAGACACATCACAAATAATCAACAAGGAATAACTGACATCTTACAACAAGCATATAATAACATGGATTTGTATGAAATATCTATTGTACTGCAAGGAGGTTATCTTCCAACGTAACTAATAAACATTTCCTAACAACAAGTGATTTAATGAATTCTCGTTTGTGCGTTACAAACTGCAATGTACAGCCTTGAAACAATGCAGGCAAAATGCGTGACATTTTTCTAATTAGTCGCCGTTCATACATTTTTGGAGAGATGCTTCAAAAGGAATACGTTTTCCTGCTTTAGATCCAATTAAAATTCGTGTTGTGTAATTTAAAACAAGGAAAAATTCAGTTATCCCAACAAATTATTAACCAGGAAAATATAATACAGACATAGGTAGGCATATAATTATTATATTAAAAAAGGAAGTTGGTTAAACATACATTTTTAATGCTTACTACTGTTGGTTGCAAAATACGAGTATCTACCTCGAACGCCATAAGCGCGATGTTAATAAAAACAAAATAACCAATCCTCTTTGTATGGAACGCAACACGCAGCTACGATATGAGCCAACAAAAGTGCTGATACAAACCGCAATTCCATTCCAGGCACGGCTTACAAAAGAAAAAAACAAACAGCCAACAGAACATGAATCAAGTTACATACTAAATTATTTACTTTTAAACAGAGAATAGGAAACTCGTCCAGACTCGCGGAAATGATCCATGTCTTGTTTATCCAGAAAAGGCAAACGTCAGACATAACAATGCTCTCGTCAAAGTAGGTTGGAGTAGACCCGATGAAACGCAATATGATTAATGGTAGTCCGGTGATACGGTAATAAAGAACAGCATATCAGGGAACTCTGTCGGGGCCTATACTTTTGTCCTTCATGTATACTTGACCTACTTATTGTGGAAGTATTGCCAAAGGCCGTACGCTCGTTCAAGTTTTAATTTGGCGGAAACCGATTTCCGATTGATTGCTAATTTTCTTGCACAGACATGTTAGGAAATTCTAGTCCCTAGGTGAGAGCATCAAATAAATACCCATCTACCCATTGTGATTGGTAAACGTATTGTTGCCACGTTATAAGTCGGATTTTAATGGATTGCGGGTTCAATCAAGTTTTTTCTATCGCTTTTATGACCCCAGCTGGAACTTTTTTAATGTACCCCACGTCGAAGATATCTAATCGAAATTTGTTATTGAAGCTTAATTTGAGATTACGGATGTATCTAGCTTCATTAGCAAGTCTTCTCATGACCAAGAAGCCCAAACCACTAACTAAAACATTAATTTCCAGTAGATAGCCATGTGCGGAGCCGTATGATCAAAGATAGCAACAATCCCTACGTTACAATTACAAGTTATATTTAATTCGAGACTTGATTGAAACAAGAAACTCTTTGGAAAGTGTGTGTGAAATGCTGACAAGTACTAGCCGGTGAGTGTGTGAGAGTGCGTGCGATGGCGCGGGGTGCCGTGTTATCGTCGACCATCTTGGTATCAATTTTATCATTATTGGAGACAACGTTTGCGCACTACACGCCTACATGGGCCGTCCACATACCGGGAGGGAAGGACGCTGCCGATGCTGTGGCCAACGACCACGGGTTCGTCAATTTAGGAGAGGTAAGATACCACCATGATTGCATAATGCTCCTATGTTCCATCCTTCATCAATATTTTGTTGCAATAAGTCCTATGTAAATAGCCTTTGCTTCATTTTATATATTTTTTTGTTATATACAAGTAATTTTCAGAACAACTTACCAAATATTGAATATTCGGCTTTCGTTCTCATCAAGGCCTTTCTACAACGAAACCTCTCGATCTTGCCAAAACCTTAACAAGAATAGAGGCCTTTACAAGAATACAAAAGACTCAAATTCCAGGACATTTTAGCATGTCGTTAGCATTTGTTGCTATTCTAATCAAGGAAATCCGGACTTGGGTGGTCTTACCCAGAAATAGAAACAATTACTCTTGTTTCTATGTTACATTCGTGTATGGTTCTCTTGAAAGGTGCCGTTAGTCCTGTTGGTCTAATTTTGAAACCCATTAACTCGGCGCCAGATTTCATATTTCGTATTTCCCCACGTTGTGAGGATTTTGCATTATTTGACACGCGCCAACGCACTGTTGACTGGACCGTTAAAAGTCAACAAGATTCCAACTTTTATTCTAGAATATATTATGAGAATTTCGGTGAGCTTCTAATCTCTAATCCAATGCGGCTAAATTCCTTAATATTACGGGAAGTATGTCCTGGGCAAGAATACTGGTATAATTGGCAATATATAAAGTGCGGGTTTTCATGTCAATGAAACAGAACCGGATTCGAGCCTCACTATTTCGTACTCCGTAGTTAAAACGGTCATTGTTAGGTTACGAGTTTACTGATCTAACCTTGGGTGGTTCATTTCAAATTCCAAATCAATGGTGTATTCTGCTATTGTTTTAAAAACAGTCGAACATTTTTTGACATTGACCAAGTACCTAATTAATGAATTGCAAATAAACTTACCAAACTTCTTCAATTAGGTATTGTTTTGTATAGTCTCCATGATGTACTTGTATAGTGTGCAAAATAACAATAGCCAATAAAACCCATTCAGAATATGGCATTGACCCTTTCCATTAATCTTCTAACGTATCGCAAAACTATTTATTTCTGGGAGTTGGATAGGATTTTGTATGAAACAGCTGAAACTATTAGCAAGGTGATCGTAGCAAATTGCTGGAAGTGAGTTGCGGACCATGTAACAAGTGAACCGCATCGTTAACACTGCACTGAGATAAAATTAGTGTGTTATTTCGAGGCAACTGCTGCAAACTCATGCGTTGTAACAACAGATTTCAGGAAATGTTCCATTTAGCATCGCCGCCCACTTCGCTACAATTCACGAGCTTTCAACATCTTCATAAACACTTTGTTTAAACATGCAGATTAATTGTTAAATAACTACGTGCAAAATCCTAATATTTCACATTCCTGTGTGGTGCGAGAATACATTTTGGAACTTAGTTCTGAACGTATCTTCTCTTTGCTCGACAAATGATAGGTAATCTCCGAAATCCCTAATAGAAGAATTTACAGGGACATCATAACGGACATCTTAGAAGATACTCATAGTCTGGGAGCTAAATTCCTTATGAGTCATTACAAAGTTGATACCAGCAAGCCATAGAAGTGATCGAGTGATCTCAATAATTTTGTGCCCTTAAAGATGACGATTGAACGAGATGCAAAGAGATCTTTAAAATATTGAAACTTAAATCTTCCAAATCATCCAACTGCACGTTTAGAAAGCACTCGCGTGCGAAGTGGGGGGACAAAAATAAACAGGAAATTTAAAGTGAGCGCAGTTATTTATTTAAAGCGACATCTTCATTTGGAATTTCTTCTACTTTTGGATGTCTATTTATATATGTTGGAGCTGTTCCTCGGAATAACATATCTAAAGACATTGAAGTAGCCAAACATAAGTAATCACTAATTACAATATTAAGAAACTAAATCGGTACGAATAATTCTGGAGAAATTCAGAGGATTGTCTGGTTTCAAATACCTTGTTGTGGTTTCTTAAGATTTGACTGTATTAAATACAATCTAAACAAAAGGCTGATAATACTGTCCTAGTATTATTGTAACTGAAACACACCGTTTGTGCGATGCCAGAGGGAAGAATAGGAGCTTTGAGGCACACTGAGCTGAGGACAAAAGGGGGCTGTCACTCGAACCATCGCTTCCATGTATCCGATAACAAAATGCTGTCGCTGGTGCCAGACCTGGGTGACGTCACACGTTCACAGATACAATACTGGCAGATCTGACGTCATGAAATGTATTGACATTGTTCGCGAAAATGGGTCTTATGCTCAACGATAACGTCTGCCGAATTTTCTGTAATAAAGCACCATGTGAGTGCAGGATGTGATGTCTTTGTTTGGTCTGCCTTGCTTGGGCGATCAAGCGGAGATCGTTAGCGAGTTCATGTGCCCCATACGTAAGATTTGGGACATGGTTTTATCATAAAAATATAACCAAAGCAGTTTCGGGAGGCCAGTTTATATAAAATCTTTTATTACATTACTCATGCTTTCTTTGTACTTATGTCCTATTCTGTTCCGATATTTGACCTTTGTAGTAATTTTGTGATTATATTTTCTTCCATTGTGCATAATAAACCGTGTTTGCAAAAACAAGTTACTGCTTTATTTTCTGCTTTCTGAGAAATACTTGTCTTGCTAATAAAGTTTTATAATACGTTATGATTTATTTATAGTTTTATTACATACACGCAAACAAGTTGCAGAAAAGTACCGACATAATGATTAATAGCTTTATTTTCTTAACGTTATCTAGAATCTGTTACATTAAAGTTGTTTACGCTGAATGTTATGCTTTCGGTACTCCAATCATTTGAATTAAATTATATTTTATTAGCTTCTCATAAACAAGTTTTTCTTTAATTTATTATCTATCCAATTTAGCTTTGCAGCCTAATCACCAACTGTTGTTTTGCCAATTAACATTTCCACGAAGAAACCAAGTCATTTTATTTTCAATCCCTATTATTTTACCCGACAGTCGGTTGCATTCAAAGTATGTTTTCTAGGATCGGAATATCTGATAGAATCACACAGGTAGCTATACATCTCTGATGCTGCCGTGTTGCATTGTTCAGCTGGCAGACGAGATGCGACAGACAGACTTTGTGTACATACGTATGTATGTTTATCGTGTGCTACTATTTGCGTCTTACAACCGCTGTAAAATACTCCAAATATCTCTGAGTACTTAGGCACCTACATATTCTTGTCAACTTAAGTAAACAAATTTTGTTGGACGGAAGCTTTTACTGATCATTATTTTATTTGGTTTAATGTTCCCTTGTCTGCAGATTTGGTAATGGCATGTGATCAATAAAATGCATCTGCAAGTGTCAAATGCATTTGAAAATTCTCACTTAATAGCGATATATTACCTCCTTTAATTATTTTAAGTGTCTCATTAGCAATAAAGGAATATTTGGGTAATGGTAAATTCTTTGAGTCAAATGAACGGCGACATTTGGGAGATATTCCTAATGGGTTGGCTGAAAACTATTAGTCAAGACATGTAGAAGATTTATGCGAGTTGGTGGTGAGAAAGATTCGAGTACAGTCAAAGTTTTCCGAAGTTTCTAATATTAGTCAGTCTAGTGTCGCTTGCGGACTGTTTACATTAATCGCAATACTTCGCTGTTGTTTCGTGTAGACTAGGAGGTGCCTCTTTATTTTCATGATAGAGGTTTCTGTGACAGCGGCTTGGTACTTTGATTTTACCTTCGTTCTCATAATAATCGATTGTGAACCTTACCGACATGTGAACATCGAGGCAATTCAGTTGTTAGACTAAACAAATATAGTGCGAAATCTAAAACGAACAAAAAATTTTGAGTTAATGTAGTGTAAAAAGTGTAAAAATAATACAGACAATGATAAACATATAACACATGAACAAAGTGTTTATATTATAATATCATAAGAAAGTGGAACGGACTTGTGTAAAGTACAACCAACACTATTCTAAAATAATTAGCATGTAAACAATTAAGTTAAAAATACTTATTAGTCATATAGGCTAGATTGTAATTAATTATTAAGAACCTGTACCCTACTTCGTAATACACGATCAATCAGAATCTGAATCGTTTTGAAACAGATTGATAATCCATTGCTTCATACTCGTAAGTTTAAAATAAAAACGATATCCTCAAAATATAGCTTTTATCAAACTATGATATTCTCAAAACACACTCAAATACTTTTATTTATTTTGTTTCTTTTAAGTTGCTAAATGAACACCGTGTTTTGTTATATTAACTTAAATCATGAAAGCAAAAGTAACTTTCAACGAGAAGTAGTTTACATAAATAGCATCAGATTAAACATATGAACCACGCTCTACATTAGTTTCGCTATTCGGCCGTGGGTATTATCAAAGAATGGGGTTTAACGCTGTAAAGGAATGCCACGTGCTAACCAACAATGGTGGAAGGGTACGACAGGACCACACCCGTATATATTCAAGGATCTTTCCAAAATTAATACGTCAAGAGTCTGTTGTGCTTTGACCCCTTCTTACTACATAATAGTATCTTTCGAGGACAAAAATTTATCTATCCAAAAAATCCTACTCTACAAATCTGCAGAGGAAATTACCTTGAGCTCTAAATGTTTTCTTTATGTTGGAGTTCAGTATTGTTTGTTTCATCGTCACCCGCTTCCGTTGGTACACAAGCCGGAACGTGCACTCATCAAACTGTCGGCCGGTTGCCAAAATGCGTTGGCGCCGACAGACGGCGACATGTTCAGCGCAAGCCGCGGAAATGGACCACCGCCTTTATTGTGCGAGTCGTTCACTCCGACGCCTTTAAATACTTTTTAGGTAATTAGGATGTGAATGTCAACGCTCTCACGAATTTTATGTTTCGTGTAGCTGTTAAAGAAACACACATTGTTTAGCGTGTGCTAGTTTTCAGTCGGTGTTTTGTGAAGCGTCTGTGACTTCTTTGTATGCTAGAAACAATAGCGCAGAAATCATAGCAGATTCACTGTTATGATATTATCGTTACACTAATGAAACATCCTTTATTTAAATGATGTAATATGTAGACGGGTCTACTATAATATAATACACAACTCGTGCCGATTGCGGGAGTAGAATCACCAAAACCCAAAGCACGCACGCGAGTAATATTAATGAAGTCTACCGATCACCTTATAGTGTTGTTATGAGTCAAGTTCGAACATCGTGGATAGGTACGATACGGTTGATAAATCGCCAAACTACCAAGGAATACTTCATGAAGATTGTAGAATTCAAAAAGCAATTGTGAAAGATTCTCAAACAATGAGATTTGGTTTTCTTTCGAATCCATTCTGCAGTCGAATGCGGGGTGAGGTCGGGCGGGTGTCACGACTGCCTTTTGTAAGAGGCAATCGTCGTTGCCTTAAACGTTCTCCCTAGTATGGGGTATGGGGGCTCGAGGGGCGGAGGGGCATCTGCTTTTGTGTGTCTGCGGCTTTATCTCCAAGCAGCCACAAACACAGTCTACAATACCCGGCCCCAGCCTCCGCTGAACCGATTGCATTAACTCTACTAAGAAATAACTGCTCCGCAACGACGAATTACAAAAGATATTGTGACAAACCAAAACTTTCCTTTTGCTTTCCATCAGATTCACTGAAGCTAATTTAATTTAAAACGAATCATTCATCGTTAGGACCAAAGTTAAGTAGAAAACAAGTTCGTTCTAATTTTGGAAAATGGAAATTGCTTTGTTTTTTTAACAAAAGCAACATTTAATTCAATTATGGAACCGAAGCCACTTTTGTTGGATTTTGTTGCAGTTATCGATATTAACGATCAAGAAATTAATATGAAAAGTTTAATAAATAGATTCTGGGTATGAGTCAGTGACACAAAAGAAAAAACATCCCTACTCAACGAATAAAAAAAAACGTTTATGTGAATACAGTTTAATTATTTATTAATTTCTCCCTTATAACTATCATTACTGGTCCATTACCTAATGCGATAGGACGGTCTCCTATAATTACAATGATTGTAATTAGTAGGTAGTTAATTAGTAAGTACTTCAATAGATCTATTTCCGTCTAACATTGATATGGGTTCGCACATTCAATCAGATGGGCTAGGCCTTCAATTTACATAGATTAATGGTGTTTAAATTTAATTTAGACAGAACAGGGTCGCGCCATTCGAATCTTCCTTTTACAATTGAATAATTTATTCAACTGGACGAGGATTAGATAGGTTTTGGAGTTAATTAACAGATTATTAGAAGTACCTAAGTAATTACTAACTAAGATGAACGTGAAGTACTTATATAAGTATTAGGTATAGTTTATTGCTAGCAATCTTTAGATTTAAACACCATAGAATATTTTTTATCTCAAACATGGACTTCCTGACCATGTTGAGCCTGCAGAAAAGCTCCCATCGGGAGCCATGGCCCACCTGGAAATCTCTTAACAGACTAACAAGCCAGGTGGGCTGCTGCAGGTACAACTTAGTAATATTTTGGGACTTCGATGAGCCACATTGCGACTGTGGAGCCACATCACGAACGATGCCTCACCTCTGGTCGTGCTCCCTGTGGAATAAAAGAATAAGCATAATCAGCCTATCCCACTGCTAGAATACATGCCTCCTCTCAGTTAGAGGGAGTGGGCTGTAATCCACCACGCGGGCCCAGTGCGGGTTGGTAGATGTCACATGTCTTCGAATTTTTGGTTTCTAGGACATGTCAGTTTCCTCACGATGTTTTCATTAACCGATTTGAGAGCAGTGGTGATTATTTACACAAAGTAAAGCGCCTGCTTGGGTTCGAACCCACGACCTACAACTCGTAAGTTGAGGCCGTTGCCACTGGACCACCACTGCTCTTTAAATTACTTCCCTGGGGGCCTATCAACACCTCTAAAGCTCTACAGGACGTAAAGCTCCATCCCTGTCCCCCACTGAAGTAAGATTAAAATAATACTGCTTTAGAGGTGGTGGTAGGCCCCCTCTGCAATAACACCTACAAATACAATCATCGATACGATAAAGTAGATGATCTGACAAGGAGGATTTTGTCTGCAATTGCAAATTGCTGACTTGGCCTGTAAAACTGTGGATCTTTTACAATCATAAACACGCGGCTCTATCTACTAATGAACGTATCCATTGATTGCTTCATTACATGTCTCGCCTGTTTGCTTGTTTCAGTTTATCTCTCCTAAATGCTTACGAAACAAACAAACTTATCGTTAGATAGATGAAATCAGTGGGAAGTTTTAGTGTTTCGATCATTACATATGATAGTTTTATTAGGTTAGAATGTCCTTTAAATCTTCGATATACTATCGTGTTTTTCTGTCTTAAACTCTGAATTCTTATAAAATTTATTCCAATGGAGTTGGACCCATTGTCTAGGTATAGCAGACCTTGTAATTGTTATGACACCCTTAGGCCGTCACGCGACCTCGGCACACAGGCAACGGAAGGAACACGGGTGGGTTTTAGTCAGTAAAAGTCTGACACGCCCTCCCGCTCCACCCAGAGCGGGAGAAGTTATTTGATAATTTCCCATCCTCAAAAAAAAAAAAAAAAAAAAGGCCGTCAACGGGACGTCACCGAGAACGAGATGACGGCGGCGCTGATGTAGCGATACTTACATACATTTACTATGGCCGCGCGTCCACCGCACACCACCCGGACGTCACGTTCGGTTCGACTAATCTCGTTTCTCGTTGACGTTCCGTTGACGGTGGTGGTGGACAAACAGCGTAAGGTTGAATATCATTAGCCGAATTGCACGTCATGAAACGTCAAAGTCAATACAGGACAGGTGAATAGTTTAAACGTTAGTGAAATTACAATTTACTGGGAGTTTTTGTCAAAAGTGGTAAAGTAAAAATTATGAGGACGACTATAAAAAATAAAAAAGATGTACAAAACTAAAAAGGAGCTACCTCTGCCAACAAACTGCTTTGCAGTTTGCAAGAGGTGAGATGTGTCAGTGTAAAGAATATTTCTGTGATAAACATTTTTTTTTTTTTTTCATACCTCATGAAATATTTTGAATGAATACAGCAAAGACATTAGAAAATAAAGCGTCAAGTGAGAAGATGACACTCGACAAGACTCGTACGATGGACAACGATGAATCGAATCATTAAAGTGGACTATTGCCAGAAAGACAGACATGAAATAGTTTAAATACGAATGTTAACTAACCTTAGTTTTCCAATTTAATGGGATGAAAAACTTCTCATAAATGGATACGAGATTCATCTTCATAAGTACTTACTCATTTTTTATTTAAACGAAGGTAACGGCAAATACGAAATAAATACTGACGTCTTGCGGTAGAATATTTGGAAAACATTTTCCAAATAAAGGTACCGTACCTAATATTAGGTTACGTAACAAAGCAGGTAGACGAGCCTAAGGTAAGCCTACAAATCAAAAACAATTCTTTATTATGTAGTCTTTTATCAAAAAAGAGTAAGCGACAGATTTTGTATTCGGTAAGGTCTGGTCTCAAATTTATCTTGGCGCCGTTGACCCGGTAAATTGTCGTATTAACTTGAGGGAACCATTTATTTGCGTTTAGTCTCGATACTAGGCTTGTCTTATATTATGCAAACGAGCTTTCATTCGGTCCCTGGATTTGGGACGAGAATGAAAACCTTCCGGCAAATCTCACAAAGAAGTCAAATCAAAGGGGTTCAATAAAGCTTTTTGATATTCCTCTCTGAGTATTTTCGGCTTAAGTCAAACTGTTGTCGCATAAAGTGATTTACTGTCTGCTATCAGACTAGCGCATTGTTCAATAGATTTCATACAAACGTTATTCAAGCTAGGAGCATCTTGTTTTTCTAGAGAGTATTTCTAATCATCGGGCTTTACTTGTTTCGATAAACTCTCATTTGTCTTAGGTTTGTTCTACTGCCAAAACTACGAATTTGTATCTCGTTGTGCGCACCTGTAATTACATAGAATCATCATTATTATCTGTTTGCTTCGTGGCCTGCCCAACAAGAATAACTTCATGTTGTTAAAAGAACTGGTTTGGGATCCCCAAACATTTTGAAGGTCAGACGGTAGTTACTTACCAAAGACGTGCTATAGTTATAATGCATAGTAACCAACTGCTCAAACAATGAACACCACACTTTCTCAAAAGAAGAGATAGTTTTTCATCAACTATATAACTACTGAAAGTTTTTTGCATGATCGTTTGGCTGTTACACCATTAAATTTTACCAAATCTTGTATCGATTCTGCATCGAAATTCGTTGTCCGCTGTAGGCTCTGAAGAATCATAATATTTCATCAAAACCAAAACAAAACAATAATCGTAAGGAACGTTAGTAATAAAAAGGCCAGTCGTGTTGTCAGTATGTTAGGGGAGCGATTACGAGTCGATAATAAGGTGGTCCGACATTGGGACGAGATGAAAAAACTTGTACCTGCCGTTGTCCTAATGAAGGTCGATGCTGGGAACAGACAAATTATTACCTTCGCCGGATGTTGAGTCATACATTACAAAGGTAATCAGTAAATGGCGGGCCATTTGAGAACTATTCTCTTTTTTGTGTCTTCTGCAAAATGGTTCTGGCTGAATAAGCTATCAAGTTTTGCAATTTTTTTGACCTTTTTTGTTTTTCTTTCTTTTTGGTCTTCAAAGTTCATTGTGTTGAAGAACAAATCTATAAAACTTAGTCCTGGATATCTTCTTTTCTACCTATTTTAATATGATCTAGAATTTCTGGTATACCATTGGTCATCCATCATCTATCTATATACATATATAAAAATCAATTGCCGTGCGTTAGTATCGCAAAAACTCGAAAATGGCTCGACCAATTGTGATTAAACTTTGGTAAGTCGTTGTGTGCGCACCAGAGAAGGTGCCTAATAAAAAAAAAAGGCATTGCAACGCATGCCGGGCATTAACTAGTCATCAATATAACCAGGAACAACATCGACCTTTTCTTGCTCTTCCAAACATTAATACTGTTGCTCTTCATCGTCGTGCATGAAATAAGGTAATTAATTATCTAAGGAGTTTTTTTGTTGTTTTGAAAACGGATTAGTGGTCGGTACGTGGTCCCGTCCCATGCGCTCGCGGTAGGTCGTACGCCGACATAATAATAAGTCCATTTGAAACAATCCGCCTCCATCTCTTTTATTTGCTTTAGTCCGTTGTGGCCGTCTCGCTCTTTTTCTTCCTTTTGGCCGCCTCCTGCCTTTTCTTTTATACGATTTTTATCAGTAGGTGCACTACGTCCAGCTGGTTTCATTTTGCTCGATGAGGCTGCCTCTGTTTTTTTAATTTTTATTTATGTATGTCACCTGTGTTTCGTAAAATTTTTGTGCTAATTAGCTCAACGTAGGTATTGCTCCATCTTTCATGTTCAGCATCTCCACCAATTCGTTTATTATATCCTGCAGTCAGTTTACCATCTGTTTATCTACCTATACTTATCTTTATTTTTATATGTGACACTATCATACTATTTCGCAATTTATTTGAAAACAAGCACATAATTAAATACTAATCTAGGAATCTATGAAATAATTTTAATTGGATCGGGACGTAGTTATGTACCAACGCTAGATATTAAATCATTCAGCCAGCTCACACCTCATTATAAACAAGTACGAAGCATTAATTAAAACACGTAGTTTGCATATTTTCTGATAGGAAATTAATTAAACTTTTGATGAAAGTTAAAAGTGGGTTCCATCACAAAGGACGGATTGTGCTTCCGTGACTTTGGGGATTTAATTCTTGATTATGGCAGCTATCATTGACAGTAATCGTAAAGGTGTAGGAAATTAAAGCCGATAAGTTGGATAGGTGTTTGTTTTCAATTTGCTCATACAGTGAAAATGATTCATCTTAAAAATCCGTTAGTACGTAGGTACCTACATATTTGTCGCAGTACGATGGTTATAGCCGTGATATAGTTATATCCCTAGGAATGTAGCTTAATACCGCAATATAGTTATATGAAAGCGGTCTAGGAATATAACTATGATTCGAGTACGATCTAGAAATATAACTATTAGGGCACTCCGACCAAATAGTTTAGGTTAGAACTGTGACCAGCTATGCGCGAGCCGAGCAAGTGGTGCCGCGGCAGCGGGTGGCGAGCGCTACGTCAAAATTGGTCGCAGTAACAAAATAAGGGTCGACAGAAATAAGGACTCCGACAGTTATGTATCGCTTTAACCCTATACTCCATAGGTTTAGGTAATTAAATAAAGATAAACACAAAATACCACGCGACGAGACAGCTGTCCGGTAACCGACTAAACGTAATACCTGTCACTTCAGTTGTCGTGCTACGTCACAGTTGTACTCTTCAATTTAGCAACGTTATAATTCGTTGACGTTTACAGTTTGGGCTCTTTACAATAGACAGATTGCAAAATATTATATTATTATTATAAATCTTACTAAAAAAATGTGCTAAAGCAGTAACATCTACGAAGAGTAGTTTAAGAATAAATGATAAAGTTTAACATAGATAAATAAAAGAGGAAACTATTGTAAAATTCTAAAATAAATTTAGTTTGGTTTATCGTATTTGAATCTGGAAAGTGTCAACTATAAAAACCCTTTTTATGATTTGTTTACCTTTATTTAACTACCTAAACCTATGGAGTATAGGGATATAACTATATCATGGCTTTAACCAGTTTACTGCAACCAGTTTTCCACTAACAGATTATGTAGCTACGGCGTAATTTTAGGCTAGGCTTTCATATTATGATTTCAAATTAAAAAGTAATTGGACATGCAGACACAAATTTTAAAGTAACTCCCAAGTCCAAATCTATAGATATAAAATGTTTTGTCCAGAATGACTGACTGACTGACGGATCAACGCACAGCCTAAACCGCTGATCGTTGAGACGTAAAACTTGGAGGGTGTGTTCTTTGGATGACGTAAGCATCCGATAAGAAAGGATTTTCCGAAATTCTACCCCTAGGAGGGTGAAAATGGGGGGCAAAGTTTGCATGGGAACACGTGATTCCTTAGTCCAATCTACTTACTTCAAATTTTGCATAAACATTCTTTAACATAATAATTTATATGTTATAACAAAATTAATAACGTAAAAAAACAATTAAAAATCCTATTCGAACCATTTTCGACGAAATCGCGGACAAAAACTAGTTATCTATAAGTTAAGTGCCTTATTACAAGATGATTTTGATAAATTACGTGCGTCCCAAGCGACGGAACAAACAAAATAATGAAGTATTAACCTTATTATAGTCAAATTGGATTTCCTTAATCTGAAATACAGTGTGACGTGAGATAGTCAGATTACTGAGCAGACAATGCTCGCCTCACCGTCAGAATGAACAGTGGGGTAGCAAGAAAAGCTTGGGCTTTAGATATGGATGCATTTGCAGCTTCGAATATCCTACGAAACGTTTGTTCAGGCCTTAACTTTAAATCCAGAATTATTCACGAAGACACGACTCGTGAAGTGACACATTTATCTCTAAAATTGTACCTTTTGTTCGGAAAGTGTGCAGGGATGTGTTTTGTAAGATGCAAAACAGTAAGCCTTGTGGTGATTAACAACGTACATAATTAGTTTTAAATGATATTTAATCGTAATGTTTGATTTTATCTTTTTAATAGGTAACTTGAGAGGACTTAAGGTACGGTTTACTTAATTCAAATGCAACATATTTGAAGATTTCAATGAATCCTTAGCAGACCAATTACAATTGGATTTTTTAATTACTCAATCTGCCTAGCCTTTTCCCAACTATGTTGGGTTCGGCTTCCAGTCTAACCAGATGCAGCTGAATACCAGTATTTTACATGGAGCGACTGCCTATCTGACCTCCACAACAAAATATACAATAATACGATACCCCTTGGTAAGACTGGTTGTCAGACTTTCGGGCTTCTGGCGTAACGACTGTTAAATATCCACGAATGACAGCCGGGAACAACGTGACGTGCTTTCCGAAGCACGGAGGAGTAAAGATGGTAACCCATCCACGAACCAACCCCGGTAAGCGTAGCTTAACCTGATGGATCGAACCGTACGGCTGTTATTACTTAGCCACTAGCTCTTTTTTATTACTATCTATACTTAAACAATCGTACTTATTTAAAACTCTTCACTATAGAATCTATTTAATACAATACCGATCCATGCCTTTGTTATTCTCGCAAAACAATTTCTTCAATAACTAGGTACATTGCGGTTCTGTTTGTCTTGGAGTTTTAATATAGAGCTTGACATCGGCACGTGCGTGCGACAGACCCGTTGTCTATGAACCTGTGATACCGCTAATTAATTATCTGTGCTCTGCAATACGCTCGCGACTTGTAGTTCAGGGATGGTGAACCTTTCTGAATTGGAGTGCTACAAGGTTATTTTGGCGCGTTGGCAAAATCGGAACTAACGCCGCCATCTTGTTTTTTGAATACATTTCACAAAATATTTACAAACAGCGCCGTCCTGTCAGCGTCATTCGAGTGCCGTAAGATCATTGTACCAATATTTTTTGTAGCCAAGACGTGCCACTTTTTGAAAAAACATTGGCACAATTTGAAAAAAAAATCTTTAATATATTAAAATATGTGTATGTGTAATACTGAAGATTTATCTATACTTATAACTATATCTATGAAAATTGTAAACACGACACATTACCCTTAGAAGGAGATTCACAGCACAGCTGATAAGTGACAGACAACACCCTATAAACCGCACAGTTTCTAAAATTCTATGCGTAAAACGGACGCGTACTGTGCCTACAATCAAATCAACGCCGTGCCCAGAATTTTCACTCGCGTGCCAAAGGTTCCCCATCCCTGTTATGTAGTACCTAGTGGTTCAAGCGGGACTGCGGGATGTACCTACGTAATTACTTCACGAGTCCGTTTGTCATCTAATGAATTAAACTGTTAGCGACATTCGTACTTAGGATCTTTGTTTAAGATGACTCGAGGAATGTCGGTGTTTACATAAGCGTGTATAAGTCTTGCTTAAATAATGTTTGAATTAGAATTCGTGGAATTTGAGTCTCTTCATATTGTTAGTGGTCACAGCCGCGAGTGCTTAGTGTGGAGCTCTCGATTTGACCCATAAGTTACGTAGTATTCTAAACACTTATACAAATATATTCATCTAAATCTTCTATGCGTTTTTATTCATCCTCCAAATGAGCCCTTTTGATCCTTGAGGCCTTTCGTTATCAAACTCATAACCGTTTAATAGATATTAAAAAAAAACTATGACGTATCTTAGATTTCCTTCCGAAAAATTTATCGTCAACATGTTTCTGTCTGGCTTACACTTTTGGATTTTGTCTCAATCAATCTGTGAGCATCGTCATACAAAAGCGATAGTTATCAATGAGTTTCCAGTTGCAAATTGATACTACCAAGTGTGATTAGTACCACGTCAGCTGCCGTTAAATTTATCGACGAGTAAGCAATCACAGTTACCACAAGTTGCCCCACACATCAGATTAATCGGTTTTATGATTTCTGATATATCGCGCAGTTATTCAGATTCCTGATAAATAGCTCTATCAACGCATTGTCATATCCGGTTTCTCTGATAAATAGACTAATTCTAGCGAGCAGAGTAATTTATTGGATCGGTAACTGCAGCAGGTAAGTTGCTTCTAACTGTAATTCTATAGAATGCTCTCGGGACAGTGAACCAATAACTTCACTTGATTAGATGCAAACAAATGATAGTTATATCTGATTGTTCGAAGCTTAATTAGAGTAATTGCTTCATAACTAACGTTGTTGACATTTGAATGCACTTAAGGCTGTTGATACTGGATACCGTTTGTCATTCAGGACAAAGATGTAATCTAGGTTATGACGCTATTCCCTGTGGTCAGGTGAACTCAGTAGAGATGGCCATAAACGGGTTTTAGATGATTTGCATTTCAATTACCATTTCTCGATAAAATTTGATAGAGCATGCCTCTACTTAGTTTTAAAAGTATCAGAGCTTAGATTATCCTTCTGTCCTGATGTTTTTATCAGCAAAATAATAATAACTTTTTGCATCAATCTTTTTTAATGACTTTCACGGCTTAGAAAGTGAAATAGATTTTTATTACCTACGAAACATACGTTAGATTATTTCAATACTTTTGCTTCAATGGTTTTCTTATTGAATGAAAGTATCGAGAACGAGACCCATTTTCATCACATTTACTGTAATAAAAGTGTAAAACTGTATACGTATTGTTAATCTGTGCGAAAATAGCACGTGTTAACGGCGACGCTATTGTTAATATCCTACAAGCGAACAATACGTTACGCATTACAGAACTTATTAGGGCTAGCACGCACTAACGCGACAATAGAATGATGAAGTGAGCTGGTTCGATGGAAACTCCGCCCTTTTCTTGACTATGTTGAGGATTTTGTATGTACGAAAGATGATATAGCCAGAAAAGAGCTGACTAATGGCCCTCCAGACCAACGGCCAGTCTCAGCAGAGACTAGCCATCGACGTGGGAGATGTTATTAGTGCACAAGTGTGTGCGCACGAAACAGGTGCACTCTCTCTTCCCTCGCTGTCATTATCCGATGGGACGGCAACTGGAAAAGGTCTGATTACCGAGGTCACGACCAATAAAGAAGAAGAAGAAATTTTGGACCGACCCCAAACAAATTGAGATAAGGGCAAGAGAATATTTATACAACTCTGACGGGGAGAAACCAGGATTATGTTGAACGCTTATCGGTAAAAAACTTAATGGTTTTGCTCCTGCTGCCGTGAGTTGGGAGTAGGGGAATCACTTGCACTAATGTTCCCCGTATGATATATGTATAGGGTGACTGGTAATTAGTGATCTATACTTAAACACGTGACTTTACTCATCAATATGAACAACTTTTATTAGGGGAACTGAAATCGCGAAAAATAAATCAGACTGTTCCTTACATTTTGACGAGTTATGCGAACACAACTTTAGAATTGGTCCGGTAGTCAAAGTTATTCATAATGATGAGTAAAGTCAGGTGTTTAAGAACCGGTCTCTAATTACCAGTATATGGGGTGATATACCTCTGGCTACCCCTTCCAGGGATACAGGCGTAATGTTATATTATGTTCTTCTACTGTTTCCAGCGGTTGGACTTAATAAGCATTAAAATAGCCTCTTGTTGAGATGCTTAAGTACGTCCGGCAAAGTCGGGAATTTCAGCAGTGCTACCAACATTGCTTACTAGCTAATCCTCTTCCACGACATAAGCTTTTCCTGTATAGCTCGTGCCAACACCGTCGTTATTTTATATTTTATAAGGACTGCATGGAGCACTAATTTAATAGCGAACGATCCTAAAGTCAAACCGAGTGGCGTTGGGTGAACAGAAGTAGAGACTTTGACTACGCGTAACGACAGAGGTCGAAGATAATCGAATGACAACCGAGAACGGTGGGTTCTCATTTGTCAGTTATTTCTCAATCTGTAAAGAACGGGAAGTCACTTTGCAACAGTGTGACCCTGACAAGCGTTGATTTAAAGTTTTCGCTGATCGATCGACTCACGCAGTTGCTATGTACTCATGAGCTCCTCAACCTATCGGATTTTATAAAAGTTCTTCTTCAATTCAATAAAAGCCGTGACACCTCATACATTTCTTTTCATCTTGTTACGTGCTAAGGCTTCTTAGTGATCAAATCCCGGAATATCAGCATAGAAGTACAATATTTTTTCACAATGCTGAAATTCTGTTAGACTGTATTCATCCTTACATTCATGACGTGTAATTGAATCCCGCAGTTGCTAAGCAACATCACGGTTCAGTGGCCTAATCATGTATGTTAGTGGCCTAAATTCCATCAATAAATGATTTGGTATTGGTCTGGGTTGGGTTAATATGCCGCTTCGAGCCACGACTTTGTATTCTACGGACCTTTCCTATTTTCGGCGGATGATATATAATCCGTCTGAAATTTCCGGTAAAATAAAATAAAATATCGGTATCCTATTATTTTTTAGAATATACAGTCAATCAAAGAAAATATTAAGAAGTGTTTATTTATAGGCTTTTTGGCAAAGTAAGCTCTTTAATCTGAAGATTAATGATAAATCCGAACAAATGCGCTTTGCAAGACCGATCAAGAGAAATATACTAAGAGTCAGATAAATGTTTGAAAGAGAGATGCATACAAGTTACAATTTCAAACATAGTTGTTACGATTTTATTTTGGAAGTCGTTTCGATTTTGTTTTACATTCAATTTTCTAAACATATAATGTAATAAATTTTACAATATCGACCCTACAATTTCAATCTGATTAAAACTCTTAAGGACTCCACGAGACAGGCACGACCTAGTCGGGAGTCCACAAGTTAATATTAAAATTATGTTTCATTTGTAAAAATATTTTTATTAAATAGGAGTAATTTACTTGTACTTGTATAAGTTTTAAGAAGGTGTAAGAATATTATATTTAGTTAATTAACGATATATTATTATTATATTAGTACTATTAAACGAGCAATATTTGTATACAATGTGTAATTTAATTGAATTAAATGTCACATTGTATATACATAATATATATATCGGGTGTAAAAAGACACTTTCCGAAGCCGAAAGCCACATATTCTACCCATTATTTGCATCATTTTTTTCCACTAGACCATACCTGGGAATCCACTGGTTCTGGAGATATTGAAGGTCAAAGTCGCATTTTTTTTTTTTACTTTTTCACGAAAATGAATTCTATGCGATAATACGAAACTTTTTTCCAAACAAACATTACCTGAATTTTAGATTTATCTTAACAGATTACGCATTTGAAGTTACAAAAACGCAATGAACAACAAGTACCTACCTACGTAGCGTAGGGGCGGAGCTTAACTAACACTGAATCCGTTCATTCAAGCGTGGGTTCGCGTTACATTGCGCGCAATAAAAACTTGTTTTTTTTTATTAAAAAAAAAAAAATTACGGTTCCCAGCAATAATTTTTGCGCAAAGCTACTTAGCTATACGTACAGTATGCGTAGTTTACGGCTTTGTGATGTGTCTTTTTACACCCTGTATATTTGTAATCAAGTTCTCAAAAACGGCTCTGACGATTTCGATGGAAGTTTACGGTGGCGAAAAATCGATCTAGCTACTCCTAAGTCTCATATCTGCGAAATTCGTTTTCTCCGTATTTTCACCCGAGCAGAGCTCGGTCGCCCAGGTATTAAGTTATAATACAAGTCTTCATTTGTTAATGAAGACATTTTAGTAAAGCAAGGTTTTCAATCGGAAGATGATTTAAAAATGCAATCGGATGCTTTTTGCAACGACAATCTAATTAAAGATAGCGTAGGACACATTTTTGAAAGACACAGCCTACAAGTTATGAAATATGAACATAAAATGATAACTGGAGACTCTGTTTGCGAATTAAATTAACATTCCCGAGGAAGAGAGAATATGACTACCCTTGAACATTTCTGCTTGCAATTCTGCTGAATATAATAAGTGGTCCCACTTGTCTCCTAAATCAACAACAAAATTAATTAACGTAGTTTATTTTGTCCTTGCAATGGCTTCATGTTTTAACTATTCAACCACTTGTGAATACACTGTTTTAAGACTTTCAAAGCTGTTTCGATCATCTGTGAATGCAGAATTGCAGTATGTTACTGCTAGTAGGTACTAACGATATTTCGATATAATTTCTGTTGGATATTCTTCGATCATACTAAAAAATACTTTATCTTAAAGAAGTTAGTGCCCGTTATCATCCACCTATCCTTAGGGATTTCGCGCCCTAGACGGCCACGACCACGACAGCGACCAGGCTATATAAAACTGATACGAATCGCGCACTTATTCGCAACGGCCAACTAGCCGCACATACCATACAGTACGTCTAGACGGCCACGACTGGCCGGACTCGTGGCCGTCTAGTGCCCGAGATCGGGATTATTCCAATTTATATTAAGTCGGCGGGCACAGCAAGTCTTCTTTTTTCAAATCTCTATCAGCATTCTTTATAGCTACATATATCAACATCCTTTATAGCCATATCAATAAAATATGTTTGCTCTATAATTTTCACAAAAATCGATGTGTTTTAAGAAAAATTACTGTTCAACTAACTTTGTATGAATATTATTACTGAATGATTGTATCGCGATCTTTTAGTTCTATAAAAGTGTTGATGGGTAGGTATATCATAGGTTGTTGGTAGTTACAGGAACAGGATCAGGATCAGGCACGTGAAGTATATTTTTTGTATTGAATTGAAATGCGATGCGCTGCGACCCGATGCGGCTGTGAGCTTAGCTATAGGCCCTTTATACAGACGGCTACACAAGTTGTACATGTCCAGTATAAGCTGACCTCTCATTGTACGAAAATCCTATAGGTACAATGCGAGATCAGCTTAAACTGTAAATTAACTTGATATGTAGCCGTTTGTACACACGTTTTTCTTGCTGTGAAAAACCACGATTTATTCAGAAAAAAAAACGCCCGTGCGTATCTCGGCTTATTTTAATGGAGGTACAAATATTTATAGAAACATCAACCATTGCTTTCTTAACTAACGAACCCTTTAATAATTTTATTTGAGGTGCTCAAATAGAAGCTGTGAGGGTCGACTTTCATTTACATTTTAATTAGCTATCATATCTGCGACACGCGTGTTATGAGTTAATTAATATCCCACAACTATTTCGTAAGAATAATCTTCGTAATGACTTCAAAAATATTCATATCTGGATTATGATTTAATGAGTTAAGATTAGTGTATGTTTTGAGTTGATAAGAAAGTTTTTTTTTATTAACTCACGCAATATAAGATAACATCACGCCTTAAACCCCGAAGGGTTACGTAGAGATGATCTATCGGAGAACTTCATATGTAATCAGATTGAAAACAAAATCCCGTGAACACGATGACCACATCTGTTACCGCCCCGGTACTATAGTCGCCGAGCGCTGCAAGCAAGAATAGTCCTTACGGTGTATAGATATGAAGTTCTTCGATGGTACCTATAGTACACCCACATTTCGCCAATTATTTAAAGTCCCATGTAAAGCTTTGTGCAGACTAGCGCGACGCGACAGCGCGGCGCGACAACGGTTATTGTTACACCGTGAAGTTTTCTTAGAAACTGTATTGTTCGAGTCGCGTCGCGCCGTCGCGTCGCGCTGGTCTGAACGAGCCTTAATAGGGGGCGAGCCTTTTGCCATCACCCGGGCACCAATCCAGACTCCGGGCTGCTACTGATAATTTTCTGATGGAAAAACCCAATAACACTTTGCACGACCCGTGAATCGAACCCGGACCTCGTGCTTAGCAGTAACGCTTGGAACCACTAGACCAACGAGACAGTCCTATTTTTCTTTGTCGTCTGATATTAGGCACAGCTGATTTTTTTAAGAATAATACAGCTGTCAAAAGACTGAATTGTATTTATGTCGTAGAATGTTTTGATCATTCGAATTTTCGCGAAAACCCTAGGGATATTGCGAAAACACGGATAATTAGAAAATGGTGAAAACATTTCTGCGAGCAACTTGGAAGTAGCGCTCGCTCGGCTCGCGCGCGGTTCCTCACAGTTCTAACCTAACCTAACCTATTTCACCCAGTTCATTATGACGAAACGATTTCACCATTTTCTAATTATCCGTGTTTTCGCAATATCGCTAGGGTTTTCGCGAAAATTCGAATTATCAAATCATCCAACGACACATACAACCTCTATTAAATACGAAACCAACATTACGTAGATACCATTTACGATGAGCGTTGTGCGAGGAACTTATACGTCTTGAACTAGAATAGGGCCTCATTACAGGGACCCAGGAAGTACTTAAGCAGCCTTGATCTCGCAGCAGAACAGATATATAACTCAGTAGATAGGCACCTATACGCAAGCCAGTACCCAGTCCCACATAGCTGGCGGGATGTTGTAAAACCAGATATGAGATTTAATAAACTTACCGGGGAGGATGCAATAGATTGCGTTACGTACCTACTTGCACAATGCGAACTACGATGCAAACATGATTCTAGGTTAGATTCGGTAAAAAACTGTTACGATGTAACACTTTTCAAAAGAGATATTCGGTTTACCGGTCTGCCGAAAAAAGACTTTGAAAATACATTTCTTTAATACTACACTCGAGAGCAATGAATCCGGGTCACTTAAAGAATCCTAAAAATCTCGGAAACTAAAAATGCTAGGTTAATGCAATAAATTGTATTTAATAGACAATGTAATACTCCTTAAATGAAGGTATTAAAACTTCTTAGTTATTGTAAAGTTATATCATAAAAAAATCAAATTTGAAAAAGGGCCACTTTCGAAGATGGAACTACGAAATTACAGCATTTGGTTTTGCTTTTGTTTGTAATCTGTCATTTATGTGGGTACATAAACCATGTTGATAGTGCTCTATATTCATTATTCAAGCTGAAATTATGTAGCTTACGCCTGAAGAATGCACCAGAATACTTACAATGCTGGAAACCGGCCGGAGTCAGCGCGATACAGCCAGGACTGTCGGTGTGTCGCTGTCAACAGTACAAAGAGTTCTCCGACGTTACGAAGAAACTGGTTCTAACCTACGCAGACCAGGAACGGGCAGAACCAGGTGTACCAGAGCACGAGAAGACCGATACTTGGTGAACACCATGCTTCGGAATCGCTTTCTCACAGGAACTGAACTCACAAATCAGTTTCGACGCCTCGGAGGAAGTAACCCAAGTGCATGGACAGTAAGACGTCGGCTTGCTGAATCTAACTTAAAACCCCTTAGACCTGCAAACAGCCCTAAACTGGAGCGTGGGCATCGTATTTCAAGACTAAGATATGCCCAGAGCCACGTAAATTGGAGTATTGAAGATTGGTCAAAAGTTATGTTCTCCGACGAATCAAAATTTATGCTCTACAAGCACGATGGAAGACACAGAGTGTATCGAAGACCAGGGGAAAGATTCAAGCAAGCATGCATCGAAGAAAAAGTAGCCTACGGTGGTGGGTCTGTACTTGTGTGGGCCGGAATTTCTTCTGAAAGTCGCACAGAGCTGGTGATCATAGAAAACGGCTCTTTAACTAGCGTAAGATATGTGGAAGAAATCCTCAATGATCACGTTGGTCCATTTATGGTCAATTTAGGTGAGGATGCTATATTTATGCATGACAATGCCCGACCTCATACAGGTAGGATTGTGAATGACTACCTTCAAGAGATGAACATTACTCGTATGGAGTGGCCAGCGCGCAGCCCGGATATCAACCCGATCGAGCATGCTTGGGACGAGCTAGGCAGATGCGTAAAACAACGAAACCCTCCCCCAATCACGCTTCGTGAGCTCAAAATTGCTCTCACAGAGGAATGGGAGAATATTCCCCAAAATCGTATAAGGAACTTGGTGTACAGCATGCCAAACCGCGTAAACGCAGTAATGGAAGCACGAGGAGGCAATACGAAGTATTAAAATTCAAGAAAATCGTAATAAAGTTCAAAAATTTCATGTTTCCTATTTTTGTTTTAAGGAGAGATCAGCAGTTTTTTTCTTTATGTAATTTTGTGTTAATAAAATGTATGTTGACTCATATTTTTTTTACTTTCATTTAAGGAGTATTACATTGTCTATTAAATACAATTTATTGCATTAACCTATCATTTTTAGTTTCCGAGATTTTTAACATTCTTTAAGTGACCCGGATTCATTGCTCTCGAGTGTAGTTCAATACCACGTGAAATATAAAATGTGACAATTTTTTGCGAATATTTTTTCGAATAAAACATTATTGTTATAACATCAGATTGATACGAAACTCAAGAGAAAACGATTGCTATTATTTACGTGCCTATCGATGTCTAACAAAAAGCCTTTCCGATAGACAATCCGACGAATTCCCGAAAGATTTCATAGTTAAAACCCACGGGAAATCACAGAAATGCGTCGAAGAACCATCGGAGTCTTTAATAAGTTTCTGTGAAACATAACAAATACATTGTATTTTCGAAGAAACTTAGCTTCTTGATACATGATGTGGTCTGTCGAAAAAACCGGCCAAGTGCGAGCAGGACTCGTACACGAAGGGTTTTGTACCGTATTAAGATCGAGCAATTGTTAACTTTATTTAATTTTTATTATTTTTTGTTATAACGGCAATAGAAATATACAATCTGTGAAAATTTCAACTGTCTACCGATTACGGTTTATGAGATACAGCTCGCTGACAGACAGACGGACGGACAGCGGAGGCTTAGTTATAGGGTTACGTTTGGGTTCGGCACCCTAAGAAGCAGCTAACCTAATGTCCCAATCTGACTATTTACTTTTACCAATTTATTTCGGGCCAGGGCAGCTTGCGTACTTCCATACATTCTCTATCAGCTGTCATGTCAGTATTCACTTCCTTTCTAGCCATATCATCTTTCTCACAATCCATCCACCGTTTATTTGGTCTTCCCCTACTCTTATAGCCATCCAAATTCATACTCCAAACTCTTCTTCATCTTCATGATGCTGGCACGACAGTATTTCAAATCGTGTTGGCACAAAACTTCGCCACTTCCACGGTTTCGCCGGTGGCAACGCAGAGATTACTTTAACTGCATGTTTTGGGATTCAGAGGGCAGGATAGGTGGTGCAGCATAGTTTGCGAGACAGCTCCTCATCCACTCCCTGCTGCTGTTCCGTCGAGGAAGCCCCACTTTACCAGGTTGGAGTTACATTTTCCCACTTGGGTCCGGGCTATGCTTGGAGTTTCCCTACGTGGTTGAATCAGAAATGAAGAGATCCGTAGTAGAACCAAGGTAACCGACATGAAGTATTGCCGAACTTAAGTGGCATTGGGCAGGGCACATTGCTCGCAGAACAGATGGCCGATGGGGCCGAAAGGTTCTGGAGTGGCGACCGCGTACTTACTAGAAGACATAGTATTGGAAGGCCACCCACAAGGTGGTCTAATGACCTGGTGAAGGCCGCAGGAATCCACTGGATACGAGAAGCTCAGATCCGGTAGAGTCGGCGGTGCTTGCGGGAGGCCTATGTCCAGCAGTGACGTCTGTCGGCTGAAATGATGATGATGGTGATAACGACTTGGGTCCGGAGACGGTCAGGGACTTCCAAGTGCACCACGAAAGGTTACACGAAACCTTCCTCACGACATAGTCGTGCTATCTAAATTACCAAACATGAAACACTCGTGTAGGTATTATAGATAATATAGGATCAATGCACCAAACGATAAGGTTGCTGATAAGTTTCAAGGAAAAACCGCATGATTTTCCTTACTAAAGAAACACTGCCAGAGTTAACGAGTATGCATGTATAAAGTTGGAAATATGTAAAATTAGGTACAAATTAACGTTTTTGCCTCCTACCTTTTGCCTTTGATACCTAGGTCGTATTTTATGCTCAAAAGAGATTCAAAGTCAAATAATTTATTTCAATTTACAGCTGACCCGACAGACGTTGTCCTGTCCAAATTTCAATAATTCAGACAAACTTCCAATAGAAAATGCATTTATTTTTCCAGCCACTTTAAAAATTTTCTTTCCATAAGAACCTGATTCGGACTATTACGAACATTTTAAAATAATAAATAGCCATATCGGTCCAGCCGTTCGCAAGGTATACGCTTACCAACGAACATCCTAACAAATATTATAAATGCGACTGAGAGTTATTTTTGTTACGCTTTCACTGCTAAACGCCTGAACCGATTTTGGTGAATTTTTTTATGGGGACACTTTGAACCTTGAGGAAGGATATAGGCTACTTTGTATCGACAACACGTGGGCGAAGCCGCGGGCGGAAGCTAGTCATAAATAAAAGGCACTTTTGAACGTCAAAATTCCTCAGTTTATGTTTAAAGCAGTTATTACAATGCTTTGCGATAACGTATCTATGGTATATGAATACATATGTATGTATCTTCTTTAAATTAATTTAAAAAAAATCTTTTTAAACCAATATTTTAAAGAATAACAAACTTTTTACATAAAATGTCCAATTATTTCCCTAGAATGTAACCTTCCCTTTAATTTTTCCGATGTTAATCTAACTTGAAGGAGGTCAAATTGAAACAGATCCTATTCAATTTAACCTTTTCTATTTGGAAAGTTTAATTGAAACAGCCACCTACGCTTATAGCATCGTTATTAGATCTAGTAGAAGTTCTGGGGTTCAATCGAAAACTTTAAATGTTAATTTAATTATTTTAATACCTGGTTTTAGTTACTTTATGCACGACCGCTCTCTAACGAGCTCCTGACAGTTTGTACGTCAAACAAGATGAAGTTTAGTTACTGGAAAAGGATCACAAAGGCTTGTTGCAAATTCTAACTGGAAACACGTAATTAGATTAAACCGTAAAGTCTATTTTTGAAGTGAGTGGGTTCCGTCCCGTAATCCCGTCTGCCCGCTCTCGTCTGTCTTCAGATTTATTTTTGAATTATACCGAGGAGCTCGTGGCTAAGTAATAACAGCGACAAAGTTCGATCCATCAGGTTAAGCTACACTTGCTGGGGTTGGTCTGTGGATGGGTAACCTTCTTAACATACCTACCGATGCTTCGGAAAGCATGTTAAGCCGTTGGTCCCGGCTGTCATTCGTGGATTTTTGACAGTCGTTACGGGTCGTCAGAAGTCCGAAAGTCTGACAACCAGTCCTACCTAGGGGTATCGTATTACCCAGTTACTGAGTTGTGGAGTTCAGAAAGGCAGTCGCTCCATGTAAAATACAGTATTCAGCTGCGTGCGGTTAGACTGGAAGCCGTCCCAACATAGTTGGGAAAAGGCTAGGCAGATAAAGAAGAAAGAAAGAAAGAAAATACGTTTATTTGCGGTACACATGACGCAAAGAAAGAACAAAACACAAAAATAAACAATTTGGGGGAAAATATGCATCACATCCACGCAAAACGGCCATCGCTCAGCTTAATGCTGCGACCCTATGCGAGACAGAGCCCCAACGCTGGTTTTCAGCGACAGCCGGCGTTGACGTGATGACGTCAACCGGTGTAGCATGTAGATAGATTGACCTTTGGTGTGTAGCCCGAAAGTATAGTTGGGTATTTAATTGGTTTTACTAGAGAGAAAAAAGAGACAGTGCATCTGTGTCTGCGCACACATTTGTGCTCTATAATATCTCCCGCGCCGAAGGCTAGTCTCCGTTAGATTGGCCGCCATGGCCGAAATACGGTCTGGAGGATTATATACTAGAGAATAAGAGAGAGCACTGACCGCCTCGTCGTTCTAGTGCTCACAAGCGCTATTGCTGAGCATAAGGTATGATCGGGCAAAGTGATATTGGGTTAAAAAAAACGATATAATTGCAATACAGCCTATAAGTACTCGTTCTGTCTACACTGTAAATATCAAACATGCTTGCGACGTATTGCACCTTGTGCTAATACTAAATAGATTGCCTAGCTGGGACCACAGATATATAAATACATATATCTGGGGGTGGGACGAACTGGGAAGTAGAGCTCGCCGGCTGCTACCGCGGCACCGCTCGATTCGCTCGCTCGGCTCGCGCGCAGTTTGTCACAGTTCTAACCTAACCCATTTCACTCAGTTTACAATTTTCGACAGTTTATAATGTAGCTGTCTAGCAGAAATAATACTATGGGGTGACTGCGTTGAATAATGCCTTTTTATTGCCTTATACAAACAAATGTGGCTCCACTACAAACCGCTGTGTTGCAGCTGGGTTCGGACGGACTATTACTGCTTTAAGCCATTCGCAAGATAATGCACCACAGACTACGGGTGTCTGTGTTGCATCCGCCTTTGTATTTACGCTGCCGGGTTGATGGTAAGAGGCTTGCCCCCTATTATATGGGACTTAAACATAACTGGCGAAATGTGGGTGTTCTATAAGTACACCTCTGCCCAACTCAAGCGAGAGCAAGCTACTCTTCAACATACAATACATTACCAAAATGGTATTTTAACGTGTCCATACAGTGCACGTACCTTCACAACTAAGATAGGCTACATTAGCCACATAAGAACACACGCTTGTAACCTAAAGCCATCAAAAACAGAAATAGTCATCCTATCCGTAATCGGCATGAGAATATATAAATGATATAGGTACTAGAGAATTTATAAATGAGGACACTTACATGTGACACATTATGTTTCATGTTTGAAACCGTTTCATCAGTCTGACCTCTAAAAATTCGCCTTTATCAGCTTTTTAGGTCACGATCGTTAATTACTTACAAAATTATAATAATCATAGCGTTTAATTGCGTGCTTACTGCAATAAAATAAACAATGGAGTAATTTCCACGATTATTATAAAACGACAACAATATTTGCTTCGTTGTTGGTAACTGCGCCATCGATATCAAGAGGAAAATGTCACATTCGTACATTCCATAATTATACAGACTGCTTTTGACTTCTCTATTTTTACTTTTTAATAAAATTGCACACTTGTATCGTGAGAACACGCCATATGCATCCATTACTTTCGTCTCGGTCGCTTTTTTCTTATTTTTCAAAAAGAACACTTGAAGCGAACCTGAGACGTGCGGGATCATAACACTGTTACCCATTGCGGTGAACTAACGAAGTGCTCTCAAGGGTCGTCAAAGGACGCCAACCCAGCCATGGTAAGGTAACGTGGCCTTTCAAACGGTCCCGTAGAGGGCACTCCCCAGCAACGAGCTCCTTCGAAAGAACGCAATGTATACAAATGTCGCTTTAGATTCACAACTTATTTGAAACCCACCTCTGAATTTCGTATCACATGTTCCACGAACTGTGATTCGGGTTTGGAACTCTGCATAGATTTTTAAACCTTTGATAGAAAGGACAGCATTATCAAGATTCGGGGAACGGTAAAGAAAGCTGAAAAATAAGCTTTTACAGTTCGCTGAATATCCGAGATCGCGTCAGACCTTTAACGTAGTCATCTTAAGAAAATATTAGTGAAAACTTTGAAAGATAAAAGTAAAGTAACCATGACTCACAGAAAATGTTGGTGTTAAAAATACTCCGGACATTGATTGGAATCGTTTTCGGAGCTTGTAAATTGAAAGCTTTTGATATTGGCGCAGTTTTGTGTTAGTTGTTAGCTAGAGCGCAATCAACTAATACCGGAGCTATTCCCAATGGCGAAATGCGAACGTTCTCCGCAAAACAGAAAAAAGAACCAACAAGAACTTTAATTATTCAATTCGGGTTCTATTTTTGTAATAGGTTCTGGGATTACTCGGGCACAGTGGTAATTTGTGCAGATGAGTCAGAAAAAACGGACAAGCCAAGCTCCAAGACGATGGCGGTTTTACATCTTATCGCCTGTAAAGATAACGTTATGGCCGCTATTCACTAGTATCAGACAAATTTGCTGTGTAAATTGGCAACAGTAATTGCAATAATTAGTCGACGAGCATTCAATTAAAATACTCATTTTTATCATAAGCGTCGAGGGAGTAATTAGCTAAGTAGATGAGTGAATATTTTGTTTAATAAGAAATGTTTTTTTTTGTTCGAATTTTATCTCTGCGTGTTCGTTACGGAACATTATTTTTATATTATATATTATACAATTATACAGGTCCACGGTGGATAGATATCGTCATTTTCCTGCCCTTTTCCCAATATATTAAGGGTCGACGCATCATGTCCACTTCCATACGCATTACAGGATAGATATGTCGAGATATTATGCAATAGAATTTAAAATTATTCAAGCAGAACCATAAATCTAGTTCATTAGGGACTCATCAAGTAGCATTCATTTTGCCACAGTTTATTAAAGCTCAACATTTATCAGTTGCCTAGTCTAGTCTAGTCTATCACCAGCATGCCGGATTTAAGGGCTCCGTAACTTTACGAGCCCAATTAATCCCGGACGGCATGTCCTTAATAGACCACCAGAGAGTATTCTATGAACCGATGCATGTATATCATTGTCTATGCATCTATATCATTGTCTATGCATCTATATTATTGTCTATGCATCTATATTATTGCCCATGCATCTATTTTGTGTATATATTGCTCCACAATGTGTTAACTCTTGGGTTAATAGGTCATGTGCTACGAAGATAAATGCCTATCTTGTGTTGGATATCTGCCCAAGTAATGGCTAATTCTGCCACTTTAACAGGTCTGATGTATGCATGCATACTCGCAATTATTTAGTCATTTAGTTTTCAGTATTCTTCTTATGTAAATTGAGCAATAGGTTACATAGCAATGTAGTGTGTTCAAAATTGAAATATTTAATTTCACACTAGCTAATGTCGTTAATGTGTTGCAATGTTTTTTTCTTTTATTAGGAACCTTTTCTGGCGCGCACACAAAAACTTACCTACCAAAGTTTATTCACAATCGGTCCAGTCATTTTCAAGTTTTTGCGAGACTAACGCAGGGCAATTGATTTTTATATATATAGATAAACCTTTATGGGCACTTATGAAACGTCAAAAGCTAGGAGCACGGTTCCAATTGGTAATTTCCTATGGAGAAGAGCCGGCAATAAACGCCACGGTTACTCTTTTAAAAATAATTGGCGTTTATATTATTTTCAAATGCAGTGTTAATCGGTATGGTAGGACATTTCTCAAACTCTTCAATAGAACCCAATAACTGACTATTGTAAATAGCAATATTGATATTTAGCCGTTTCAATAAAATAAACGTTCACCTGTCCATTCGACCGGAGCTAGACTTGATATTTTATTAAAGTTTGAAACACTGAGAGCGAAATATTCGATACTCGGATACAAAACTTTCAATAAATTCGCAAGAGATATTATAGTTCCCTGTTTTCCCAATATGGAAGACTTATTCCCACTCCCGGTTTGACACATGAATATGATAATCCCAGTGAACACATCGAAAATCAGAGGTGGGAAGAATTCACGACGACGCCGCAAACGCAATATTGTATAACGCCTTTGATATGACAGATTTTTCGTGTAGCGTGTCGTGACACAGCAATGTACGTCGATTATTGAGGATTTACGCAGCCACCTGTGCGCTGTAAAGATGTAATACTTAGTGAGGGAAACCGATATTATGCAACAATAGGCATGACCTGCATTTGTTTTTTATGCGATTTTTATTACTGTTCATCCTACCGAGAAATTGCAGCGTGTGTCTTTGACACAGATGATAAATAAAATAATATTCTCCTGTCTATTAAAATCTAACATTCATAACTATTTGAAATACAGTCAATATATCCATGTTGGTAATGTCTAGTACATGTCTCTATAGCCATATGGTTCTAATGTTCCATAATACACAATTCCATTGATGCGAATAATATTTAGGCTAATAAAAGTGAACGACCGCAGGGCTGACTGGACGATTACATCGAACGAGTATAATTTCGGGTGGCCATCTGTGTAAAATGGACATCGCCATTTTCTCCCCAGATAGTCGTTACCCCTGGAATATCAAGGAATAAGGCAAAAAGTAGAAAAAGGTAAAAAAAGTGCGTAAAGGTTGACAACACAGGTGTGTCTTAGACGACAGTTTTCGTCCGTTCATTTGCATGTTAGTAAAGGCAGCTTGCTTATTTTTAGGCATTCACCATTAGGACGCTCTACTAGTTATTTTTGAAGCCAAACCGTGATATTTTCTATTTCGTTTTTCATTCTATTTTGTCTTGTTGTCGACACAGACGTCGGCCTCGATTGTGGAGCGATTGTCGTGAGATGATGAATGATGTCCTCGGTGGATGCTCGCAGTCTCGCAGTAGGTACTTTTTCCCTTTGTGTAGCGTTCAACTCGAGGCCACCTTCCTTGATCCTTTGATCGCCTTTTTATGACTCAGTAATTTTATTATTGTTATTCAGATTGTTGAAAAAATGCTTGTAAGCGTTCCTCTATTGAGACTTCAAAGGGATTTGAGAGTCAATATCAGATAATCTTTTTTCATCTTTGTTTGTTTGAGTAAGTATGTAAATTTTGTTTTTGACGTTTTCGGTAGCGAAGTTTCTGGGTTTTTTATCTTGGGTTTTTATCTACTCACTAAATATAATTATCAAAATAATCTAGGTATTGGTCCACCCAACAGCATAATTGCGTTTTAAAGACTAAACATGATTAAAATCACTATCTTTTGCCCACATAGCATAGAGCAGTTAGGTTGAATAATGACTGTAAGCAGGCAAGTAATCTCTGTCTTTAAAACTGTGAGTTACAACTATGTCCGCCATTTTGTTCTTTAGCTTCTGCTCTCGCATGAAAAATGGCTAATCTGGAACTCTGAACAGAAAATTTACCAAGCTTAGAATAATTATTCTATGTTACCAAGTTAAATAAAAATAGTCTGTATAAAACGTGCTCGCAAAGTACCTAACTTAAAATAAAAGTATTTATTAATTTTATATAAATTATCCTCATTTTAGGACCCTGGGCTACCATTAAGTATTAATACTCATTCTAACACAGCAGTATAAGTAAGTACCAAGAATTATGTATTTATAAGTAATGCAATAAGTAAACTATGAATCATTGGCAAAATTCTAAGGAAGTGAGTCAGAGCTTAGCATCGTTTGAATAAAAACGTCTATAAAAGAGATCATTGTCATGAAGACGACGGCGAACGGAACGCTTTGAGAGTCACAAATGACGGTTCTATAAATATCTATATTGTTTTAGAATGATGCGATACTACTTGAACGGAATAGACTTTTTACTTTAACTTAAAACTAAGCATAATAGTTTTGAAGGTGCAAATCCAAGATGTTGTCGCAACACGGCAAGAAATAACACGTGCGAGAATTTCTGATGCAAGTTTACATTCTATCTCATATGCGAGAGAAAATTATGAATTTTGACAGCACGTAAATTATAATATCTTCAGAAAGAAAATACGCGAATAAAGCATAATAAGCTGCCGTTAGAATAAGCTGGCTGATGATGTGCTTCAAAATAAGAACAGTATTGATCTTAACGACATATTGTGACATTTGAACTGTCAAACTAACTTCAGTTGAATCGCGTACGCACATCACTGTCGAAAAGTTTTGGACAAAAGTATGTAGTTTTGTCTGCCATGGACAGTACTGTATTGTGTCAAAACAATTTTGTTGCGAATGTTTTCGGAATCCCTTACTTAATTTATTTAAAACTTCAGGATTTTTTTGTTTTTGTGTCTTTACGTAAACGAAACAAAAGGAGTATGTACGCCGACTTCTAATCGGTGGCGTAGTAGTTCGAGAGTGTCATCATCATCATTGCAGCCGAAAGACCTCCACTGCTGGACATAGGCCTCCCCAAATGGGGGGGTTTGCCATAATCGCCACGCTTGGCAGGCGGGTTGGCGATTGCAGTATGGTGGTAAAATGCATAGAGAACGCTGCTGCCCATTCTCTAGTAAGTCCCTTAGTCACCTTTTACGACACCCACGGGAAGAAAAGGGATGGTACTATTCTTTACGTCCGAGAGTGTAGTTTCTACCAATCCCCGTGAGAAGAAGGCTTGAGTTTATGTACGTTATCTATACTAATATTTATAACATGGTAAAATTTGTTTGTTTGTAAGTTTGTATGTAGAGGGTAATCTCCCGAACTATCAGTTGGATTTGAAAAATTATTTTGCATTGGATAGCCCAATTCTTGAGGAAGGTACGGGAAGGCTCGCGGATGAAGTCGCGGCAGAAGTTAGTGTGTAAAACTTTATGTAGGTTCAAATAAAAATAACTGTGCATTTTTTATAATAGTATGTGCTGACACATCGAATTGAAGTGAGTACTTACGACCTCACTCAAGTATTCTATATCGATCACTTAGTACTTACAGAATGCAGCACTAGTTTCTTACTGGATTATTTCGCAATGCATCATAAATATTATTCTTTGCCATTTTTTCCTTATTTTGTCCGGAACTGAATTTATGTATCTGTTGTTTTCGGAATTATAACGTCTGAACTAGGGGTGGTAGTTAATTTTGCCAAAACAAAAATAAAATATTGCTTCTATAATAACTACTCACTGGTATTTTATTACAATTGTTTTGTTTTTGTTTCAGGTATGTTTACGGTCCGGAGAGAACTGTATCAAGTTATGTATTACAAAATATTAAAGGATTTACAAGTTCTTCAAGTTTATGTAAGTTTAGAAACTCAATATTTAATTATTATACGCGGCGAGGAAGACGGTGCGATATGATTCTGGCAGAACAATTTCCATGAAGTTTTCATAGAAATTATTCTACTAGATTCTCGTTGCGCCTTATCTTGGGATCGCCTTGTAGACTAACTAAATACCTACCTATAGGCTATCAGTACTCGTACTGATACACGGATGAATTGCCTCAGACCTCGGAAAGCCAATTAGGAATTCAGATATCCTAGGATTAATAAAGTAGATTACGGCCGAATGCTCAAACGCAATTCAATTAGAAGTCACCGTTTTGTATCATCCCTGCTTCTTCAAGGAGTCTTGTAGCAACAGAAACACTTTTTAACAACGTCTGAAAGTGTTGTTTAAGCATTCGAGAGTACCTATTGAGATTCTCATTACTGGTAACACTATATCCCATTTACCAATGAGATCAACTCGCCTGGTTTGGATTGCGTAATTGAAAACAATGCTCCCCAATCATTGTGATGAGCACATTGGCCAACAAACAATCGCGCTGTGTGTCGCGGCACGCGCAAGTATCATTGTTGATGTTTTGCAAAGTATGTTTTGCAATTCGCGATGAAGGCGGCTCCTTTTATATTGATTTTATTAACGTATTAGTGATTTGAGAAAGTACACTGGCTCAGCCTGTTTCTAGGATTGTGTGGAAGATGATATGATCAGAACGGGAGTGAGTACTGAGATGGTGGTTGCTAGAGATGTACCTACGGAAGAAGAAGATTTGCTACGTCGCCGTCGTTCCAAATAAATTGAGATAGGGGCTGGTGGATGATGAAACGCTCAAAGATCTATTGCTCATGGTTTTTGCGTTATTAATGCGTAAGATTGTGCTAAAGAAATCGAGTTTTTTTTATGTGAGCCTAACGTTTACGAACAAAAAAAATATTTAAAAGACTAGTTTATTAGCGTCGATACTGATGAATATAATAATCCTCGGAGAGGTCGATATTGCCAGTTATGAAGCTCCAAGTAATAGAGGGCGAGCCAATTGTAATTAACACAGCATAAATTTAGAGTCCTACGGGCTGCTCATAAGAATAAATTTTGTAATAGAACATTTCAATAAGACTTGGTTCGACCCAGGAAAAATCTCAGAGAAAGATCGTCAGTTTTGACAATGAGGTTGGTTACACAGGAGTCGGGAGTGGCCATAAATATTTTTGTGAAATGACAACGGTCGGAAATAATTTAATCAAGCATTGCTTTTGGTCAGAATTACTCATAACTGTATACATTGAAAACCGCAGAAGTAATGTTGTAGCTCATAATGTAAAATACCGCTACGTTTAATAAGTGTTGTGGTCTTTACCTAATACAATTAACTGTATTGACGTCAATAATGATAATGACGCTTGTCATTATCATTATTAATGATACACGTTTGTGTATTTGTTTTATTTCTTATTTATATGTCATTGTATGCTGCACCAGCCGACGTCTTGTCGCCCCCGGCTGTCGCTGAAAACCAGCGCTGAGGCTCTGTCTCGCATAGGGTTGCAGCATTATGCTGAGTGACGGCCGTTTTACATGGTTGTGACGCATATTTTCCCCAACTTGTTCTGTCTGTGTTCTTTGTTTGCATCATGTTTACCGCAAATAAACTTATTTTCTTTCTTCTTGTAATGATGTGAAGTTTAGGATCAGACCCGTTAAAATCTCACCCTAAAAACTTAAATGAAGTGAGCCTGAAATGAGCTGACAATATTATAGTGTCAATCCCTAGCATCAACTGGAATGACAGCTCACTTCAGCTAAGTTTTCACGACGAGATTTTTACAGAATAGTCCGGTTTCTCCTCATTTACAGGCCTTAATATCCCAGTGCCGGGTATTGCCTCTTTACACTTAAGTATGTCATTTGGAAGTACACCCCAGTAATTCACCCTTGAAGATCTGAACAACGCCTTTCACACCGCAATAACACACCATCCACTGGCCACCATAACCACCGTGGCCATCCACTGGTCCCAAACAGTTTATGCAACATCGAAACGAAAATATTTGAGATATTGTAAATATTGTAAAAGCCAATTATTAAAAAAAAAGTAATGCGGAGTTTCTTGTTGGCTCTTCTCCATAGGAAACGATTAATTGGAACCGTGCACCTAGCTTCTGACGTTTCATAAGTGCCCTTGTAGGGCGATGTATAATAAAATATTATGATTTTGATATTTTGAGAAGAAGACAGGGTAAATGAATAAATTGTTTGATATGCTGAAAAGATCTTTAGTCCTACTAATAAAACACGTATTCGAATCTTAACTTAAGTATTTATGAATATTAGCCAGTGAGATTTGCAGAACTTAATGTCCAATTATCCAGGTTCCACCTGCCACCTTACAAATTTTATTTTGTACGTTATTCTAATCTAAAAATAAAAACCTATGTACCTAGTCAATGCAATAATGTATTTGTTAAATTGAATTTCGTTTAATCATGTTCAGGCCAGGATTTTGAGTGGCGTTGCGAATACGCGCAATTTGTAAAATATGTTTATTCTGTAACGTCAGTTGCAGGTGGCGGGTTACAAATATATTTAGGTACATGAAAGTTTTCCAGCTGACGGTACGTACCTAACGTAATGCTTGTTTTGCACTCAAAATATTAATTAGGAGTTTTGTTCAAAAGCACTGTGTCGAATTGTAAGCTATTTTACTTTTTCTTTATGATCTTTAGGTACATGCCTGAAAAGTTGAGTGCTCTCTCATCTAAAATACGAGAGCTTTTTAAATTGTCTTTCCATTACAGGTAGATATTATTGAAATTAAGTTTTAATGTACACGGTTAATTTAAACCAATTACTGATATAATTAAATCTGACCGATTAGTCAAGATAGGTAGGCTACTAATCTTAACTCGGAGACAAAGTTTGGATATTTGCCTTACACGATATACATTGAAAATACAATGTATCTAAACCTAATTGACTCTTGCAGTATCTTATGTCATCGTATAATTATGAACATCGTTAGTTTTATAATCTATCTAGCGAGATTATAAACTTTCGAAAAATTGTGAACTGCAACATCCCTTTTACAATTGGACGTAGTTAAACAGAAAGGATCCAACCCACACAGAGTTTGTTTTGAGATATTCAAGTTTTAAGATCAGATCGTCGATGTGATTGTATGACCTGCCATACATACGGGTTGGTAATGTATGGTCATAATGACATGATGCGTTGGGATTGTTTTTGTGATATTAAAGTTTTGACAACAAAGAGTGTTTTGGTATACATAATTTAATTTCGCCCATAGTGTGGGTTGGATCCTTTCTGCTTCACTACGTCCAATTTTACGCAGTATTTTAGATAGTTTATAGTCTATCCATGGCAAACCAACAAATTGTGAACTGGTATCAAACTTGCATGCGACGAACGCACCTTGCGCTGATACTAAATAGCCAAGTAACTGTAAAAACTGTGGGAAGCGGGGGCGGGTTGCGAGTTATTGAAATAAATGACCTTACCTTTAGAAAATCACATAGGTAGGTACTATCAGTCACCTTGCTACTGATAATAATTAGTTTCAGTTAATATCACAGTCTCTTTCAAATTACGTGCATTTGTATTGTTTTGGAAGCGTATGTTATCCAATTTTGTTTTGTTTTTGAACGTTTTCAAACCACAACATTCTTTAGACTTTTTTGTTTGCTCTTCAGTCGTCAATTACCGCGAATAAACACCATTTTTCTATGTCAGTTTTCTTTTGTGGAAATATTTTTAAATTTTCACACATTCGAATGTGGATTCTGTTGAATTCTTTTTTTGTGTGTTGGTACTTTGCATCACAGCAAAATCCTTTTAGCGCAAGGTAGAAAACAATGTTGCAGAGAACGGAAAAATTGGATAGAACCAAATTCGCAACAGTACATTCAATGGGAGGTAATAAAAATAAGTGTCGCAGCTACATGTTACCCGAACGATCTAGGCACCAATTTCAAGTTATCGAATGGACGCTATCACGCTATTCAGAAAAAAGGTGCAAATGTTCGATGTAACAGTTCCGCTATTATTCACGTATGGAGTGAGCAATAACTCAGAGGACCGGAACACCTGTTCTTCTATAGCAAACAAACGGCGAATGATCGGAATTCATGCTGAATCGGATAGTGTAGTGACAAAAGACTGATGCGATTCCGTCGCACACGCTGTCAGTTATCGCTGTGCGTTTTTTTCTTTTTTTTGGAACTTATAAATTCGCCTTTATATTGTGAATTGTGACAGAACAGTTTTTTGTTGGTTATAATTTTCTGTTTCATAAAATCGCGACGATGTATTATTACTTAGTTCCATAGTTATGTTATATTTACAATATTTCCAGTACCTAGAAGATAATATATTATGATTAAAAATTATAACAAACTATGAATAAAACGTTGAACGATATTGTAACACCTGTTGATAACAATCATACGTATAAAGGTACCTAATACTTAATCACTTATCAGTTTATTTGCTCAAACTTCTTGGGTAGAAGTAAAAGATAAACTTCGTAGTGCAAACCAAAAAAAATAAAAATGTGCTAAACGAACTTTTTTTTAACAAATCAAAACATAAAGATTTGACTTTGATTTTCTAGGAAGGCCGTCATGAAAATCTGTCATTTTAACAGTATTTGACATTACGTCCAACCCCGCTGCCCAAAGATTTATATTGATAGATTTGCCCTCACCGTAGTTAGTCACAAGAAACAGTGTCCATAGCGAGAAGAGTGCGGTCAAACATGATTAAATAGCGTTTCCATGACAATCAAGTGTAGTCACAGCGTCATTATGTGTCAGAGGTGTCAAAACGAATCAGAAATGGGACTATCTTTTGACGCCGTAGGGCGAATCTAACCACCATTTTCATGACGGACGTCACTGCGGCCGTTAGTGGCGGCCACCGCTCTTCTAGCAAACCGTTGCTTTATATATTGGGTCCCCACCTATGAAATTGGCGTTTTTTTCTCACAAATAGAGAACCTTGTCACTTTTATGAATTAAAATATTCATTAATTGCTTGGTATTATATCGAATAATGACCATCATAGACAACTACCAATAGCAAAAAATACCTTATTACTTATAGTTTATAAACATAAAAAATACCTTAAAAATGACTCCTCATTTTGTTAGCAGAAATGACCACTATTTGTTTTAACTTAGCCAAAACTTATTTTTGTCGCTTAATCTAGTGGCATATTATGTTATCTTAGTTCTTAAACATTAGTGCATAAAAGTTTTAAAACATTAGTGTTCATGGTTATTATATAAATTAAGAAAATGTTAGTATGAAAAAAGTAACTTCTTTAAAATTCTCCATACAAAACGCTGATTTCATAGGTGGGGACCTAATACATACATACGGATTATAAAAAGGTTTTTGTGAGTTTGTATGTAGGGGGGTAATCTTCGGAACTACTGATCAAATTCCGAAAATTCTTTCACTAATGTGAAGTTTTATTATCCTTGAGTTTTAAAGGATATGTTATATGGCATAGTACGAGACTTCCACGCGGACGAAGTCGCAGGCCGAAGTTAGTTCAATATATTCATACGATGCTAATAAAAATGCAGTAACACGTTTAGTAATAAAGTTCCATGGAATAGGTATAATTATGTACTCGAATAGACGTGACGTCGACGTGTCAATAAGGGTAACATGGCGAGCGATGTTCCTTCTGCAATGATATTGCAGATACAGATACGGCAGTTCACCATCCTATGACAACATATAGGGACATATCCCTTTGTTTTCATAGGATCTTGACCTCCTTGGTTATAATGTTTCTTGGTTAAATGACATGATTGTGTAGTCAACCTCATAATTGCTTTACCAGGTACCTTGCTTTATCATCACCTAAGGTTTAATAGGTCACCCAAAGGGCAATGGAGAGAACTATGTAATTTCTCTACGCGATCGAATAAGAAATGAAGAGATCCGTATGAGAACCAACGTAACCGACATAGCCCAAAGAATTGCCAAACTTAAGTGGCAGCGGGCAGGGCACATTGCTCGCAGAATAGATGGCCGATGGGGCCGAAAGGTCCTGGAGTGGCGACCGCGTACTGGAAGACGTAGCGAAGGCGTCCCACAAGTTGGACCAGGCCACAGGAATCCGCTGGATGAAAGTAACATAGTCGAAGTGGCATGACTTGATTCGGCTGACATGATGATGATGATGATGATGAAGGTTGAATTTCATTTGCACGTCATAAAACAACAAGGTTTATTTGTTTATGTGACAGTTAGATATTTTGAACCTTAGTGAAGTTTCAATTTACTGGGAAATGTTGTCAAAAGTGGTTTATCAGTTATGAAATCGCCTATCCTATGTAGGTACTAGCATAAGTAGCGATTGCGCATTATAACCAAAATGACGTAACTTTTATGTTTTGTCGCGTCATAAGAATAAAATGTACATTAAAAAAATAGATTTATGTTCCAAACAGGATGCCAAAAAAAACCCGTAGGGTTTTAAAAAAATCCTGTTTAGATAAGCATTTTGTGTCTGTTTATTGATGATATTAGAATTATCGACAGGCGGAAGGGGCAGTAGCATCCTAACATACGTCATCCTAAATCATCCAATACCTACTATTAACGCTCAACAGTATAATGCAGTAGGTAATTTTATAGAAAAAGAAAGAAAGAAAATAAGTTTATATGCGCTAAAAAATGGGAAAAATGGTTGAACAAATCTACCGGGTACCTTCTAACCGCATAGCCCTCCCTCCTACAGTACTAGAAAAGAAATAGAATTTTAATCCAATCTCAATACGATTTCGTTCTGGACCATCCTCCACGGGCTATCTTCACGAACATGTCATTTGAGTTTATATTGCTCGTAAAGAAAGGTATAAAGAACTAGTAAGATAAACCGAACTAAAGTCATATCTTAGTACTTAGCTTAGTTTGCTAGAAGCTTTGTTATTATATTGCAACAGATATAGTTTCCTCAGCACATAAGCTCAACACAAACAGAGTTCCAAGTAATATGTTCGAATCAAATTGTCTTTATTGGCTCTTATTCCTGCCATTTGTTCAAGCGTCACTCTCTCATTTTAGACATGTTTCATGCCTTGAACATAATTAAGAGCATAGGCTAAAACGAACAGTAACATGGCTATTAACGTCCGTCATAATTCCCCTTGCTAGACCTCACTGGAACATCTATAAAGAAGTCACATAAACTTGTTTGTTTACGTTATTTCTCAAACGTACTTTAATTATCCAAGTTGGCTGACGTAAAGACCTGTTTCACGAAGGCAATGGTGATTTACTGCGATAGCACCGCCCTATATAGCCGAAGATATGCTCCTCCGCACTCGGCCCTAACGTTTGCACCTACGAGAATAGATTTTAGTAGTGGCACGGTAAATTAACCCCTTTTATGGCGATCATAAACTGTACGAAAGAGTTAAACAACAATTTGCTTCAACCACAAATAGGTGGTTTTACAGCGTTCTGTTACCTACATATAGGTACCGGAATCGAAGATTTTGAGGTCGGCCATCCTTTTATCCGGAACAAGATTGTGTATATATGGGATTGGCTAGTTTTAAGAGCCGTGATGTGCCCACGCATGAATAGCTACGCCTAGTAACTAGTTGGGACGTATGTTAGAGCATGAGCGGTAGTAAAAGGCGAAACTTTAACCTACCCACCTTGTATTTTCACCGTGAAGGCGCGTTTTATAGTTATGTGCTTGTCGAAATGAATGGGCTTCTTGTCCGTTGTTATGGGACCTAAAACTTGCATGATGCTTGTTTTATTATGAGGGGCGTTAAATAACCTAAATACATAGACACATCCTGATGATTGCAAATACCTGCTACTGAAGTGGTACCTATGAATTATGTTCATGTGATGGCTAGCATGAAATATAAGGTAGATAATGTGTTTGATAGCTTGGATGCATGGTCAGCTGCGTTAGACATTCGACGAGACTGATTTAGCTGTTCTGTTGTCTGAATCAGTTTCCTGTAAGTATATTGTTTACCTATACAATAGCATTAGAAGTGCTTTTGTGCTCGCTTCTGTTGAAATCATTGTTGTTTTTATTACTCAAATGTTTAATAATGAATTCTTGCTCAATCAAGTGTCTATGTTACAAATACACCTTGTTTGTTTCAAGTGACGTAAATTTCTCGCTATCATAATATTACGAAGAAATATTCCAACCAATTGTCTCCTCCTATTTCACTTCACGCCATAAACAACATGTTATTGTTAAAACAACACTTGTGATTCTAATTAATTTTTGTTACCGAGTAAAGCAATTAAATCTCTTAGTATAATTAGTGCGATGAATTAGGTCGGGGGCGATCTGTAGCCCACATTAATTTATCTAATTTAGGGCCGTTGTTTTCTTTCATCACTCTGGGCTGTTGTTTGAAGCGGGCGGCTGTTTATATATAGGATTACGTTACGATGGCGCTTAGCTCAGCCACAGTGTAGTACAGAAGGTTGACTCCATAAAACCAGCGAAAACAGTCGCACGCACACATAGAGCAAGATTGAAGCATCGCACTTTGACAAGTCAAGTAAGCGTTTTATACAAATATAAATCTTATTCTTATGCAGGTAATGTACATATTTGTATAAGCGAATGTGAGCAAGCGTTTTGTGCGAATGTCAACAATTTTATACAAGTAAAGTTCGTTTGAGACGCTTACTTGGCAAAGCAAAGAAGTCAAAGTGCGTGATCTGTGAATCTTGCTCTATGTGTGCGTACGTCTGGCTAAGCTAGACTTAACATTGTTGATGCACCATAATGTTCAGTGTATCTCAGACGAAAGCTAGTCGCTAGTGCTCTTGCACTCGCTGTAGGACGTTATCACACTGACGATTTGCCAGCGTGTTTCAAGCGAGGCGATTTATGAACGTGCTTACGTGACGTATACGCTGCGTTTTAACAATATTTTATTGTATAGCAGTGATAGCCTAGTGGAGTGAAACTCGGACTGCCAAGTCATAGGTCTCAAGTCAAACCCAAGGCACGCACCTCTGACTTTTCGGATTCATGTGCGTATGGTATAATTATCACTCGTTTCAAAAACGGTGAAGGAAAACATCGTGAGGAAACCGGCATGCCTGATAGATATTTTTCGACGGTATGTGAAGCCAAGTGAAAGGCCCATGGGTAGCTTTAAAACTCTGCCACCAGGTTAGTCACTAACCACACGAAAAGAAGAAGAAGAAGAACAACAATATTGTGCACTCTCTTGTCCACTAATGTCAATCGCTCTCGTTTCGCAAACGCGGCGAACACGTCGCGCACAAGTGGCGTGCTCGCTACGCACACGCAGCGAGCGTTAGTGAGATAAGTCCCTAAGTGACGTCTGTCTAAGTGTGCGTGCGTTCTCGCTCGTTGTATGGAGTGAACCTGCTGTATTGTAGTTTTCTGTGTTTGTGGTTTATTCCCGAATAACTCTTGTGTTCACATAAAATGTAATTAATTAGTTTAATGAAAGTTTCATTTTGTAGGCTTCGCGTAGGTTTTTATCGTTACTGGCGTAAGCTCATATTACTTGCAATTTAACTTGAACTCAAAATTTTACTTTTTCTAGAGACTAAATAATCTGTTTTTAAAAATATTGAAAGTATATAACAATATTAAATGGAGTTTCCATTTGCTGAGCTTTGCGTAGGTTTTAATCTTTAATGTTGTGGGTAAGCAGTGGCACATAATACTTTGCAAGTAATATTATAACATAAGAAGTTAAGTAAAAGATAAAAGTTAAGAGTATTGTGTCTGAGAAAAAATAATCTGTGTCTAAAAATAGTGCAGAGAAAAAATATATTGCCAATATTATGATAAAACTGAAAAACTAGGTTATTATGTCCTCTGTTTATTCAACTCGATAAGAGTAATATAAGTTATTGACCTGTAGGGCAAAAGGTGAAAAGTGAAGGGTCTGACTTTGAGGGTTTCATTAGCCGTCGCAGACAGAAGACTTATGTGGTCTGACAGTCTGACGCTAAATACCTACATTTTCTTTTGTGGTATCAAATTCATTAGTACGACTTGTAAGTTAGATAAAAGTTTTTGCTTTTACTGTGATACTAACTTTAAATAAATGATTTTTAGTGACTTTGATGTTCATTCTATAGATTTAATCGGGTGCAAAATAAGGTGTAATTTCGATTATCCTAATGGAAGCTGTCAGTGATCATGATCAAAGTTATTTATTTGAAAGGCTTGTGTGTTATCATAATTTAAAGTCCTGTTGTAGTTTGCGTCTATAAAAATCTACCGACCAAGAAAAAACTTACAACAAAACTTAATAATAAGTAGGTAAATAATTAAAAAGAGTTAAGTAATAGGGACGACGACGCCTGGGTCAGAAAAAAAAATACATATTTTTTGCTTTATCATATTAATAAAAAAATACGGGATTCCGCTCGCTATGTCACAACTAAGTATAAAATTTACAGCGTAACGTCATGCCACATTTTAACTCAATGTATAGACGTAATCTTTTCATTACGTAAAAAAAGAAAAAATACGGGTTGAATATTTTTGATTAATATATCTGCCGGACAAAAAAAATTGCTCATGATCCCTATTGCAAAACAACACTTTGGTTATTAACTTATTCTTTTGTTCCTCGGCTTATTCAACTCAAAACTCAAACTCAAAGCATTTATTTCAAATAAACCAATTACAGGCACTTTTGAATTGTCAAGGGGTCGGTCAGTTAGAAAGATGAAGCTAGTTGCCATTCCAAAGCGTAGTAGGTTCCTATGGAGAAGAACGGGCAAGAAACTCCATGGACACTCTTTTAAACCAAAATATTGACTTTAATAAGTTTTAACTGAAACTAAGGTAAACTAGGGTTGATTGTCTCGTTGGTCTAGTGGTTGCAAGCGCTACTGCTGAGCATGAGGTCCTGTGTTCGATTCCCAGGTCGAGCAAAGTGTTATGGGGCTTTTCCATCTGGAATTTCTCAGTAGCAGCCCGGAGTCTGGATTTGTGCCCGGTTGATGGCAATAGGCTCGCCCCCTGTTACATGGGACTTAAACATAACTGGCGAAATGTGTACTATAGGTGTACCTCTGCCTAATCCTACGAGGAATACAGGCGTAATGTTAGAAAATATTTAAATTTATTGCTGCGATATTTTTATTAGCAATCTATAAAGATTAGAATATAATGAAAAATATAATTGAGTCTTAAAACTCCAATATAACCAAGACCGAAGTTACGAAAGCCATAAAGTAAATGATGTTTTTATATTTGTTTACGAAGCCTCATTTTTATGTGATATCAGGCAGTATAAAGTTTTACGAAATAACGTTGTTGCTTCAAGAAATAGAGTTTTTTTTTATGAGCTCGTTACTCATTTCAGTTGATGGATACTTATGTCCCCAAGTCTTGCTTAAAAAGAAACTTGAATCTAAGTACTGCAATCAATCTGCCTAGCCTTTTTCCTACTATGTTAGGCTCGGCTTCCAGTCTAACCACTATACCAGTATTTTACATAAAGCGACTGCCTATTTGACCTCCACAATCCAGTTACTGGGTAACACGATACCCCTTGGTAAGACTGGTTGTCGGACTTTTGGGCTTCTGGCTTGCGTAACGATTGTCAAAGATCTAGGAATGACAGCCGGGTCCAACGGCTTAGCACTTTCGACTCCCCCCACTTTTCATAGAACTCATACGCCATCCGCCATACATATTGATAGTGAACCCTCCGGGAGGGTTGCCAGCATTACGTTTGCGCTAAAGTCAACCATCGCGGACGGCCAACGGCATTAAGTTTAAAACCGAATTATAAAACACGATAAAACGAAGTAAAATTGTGTTTTCAGGGGGTCTTGTCGCTATACGTAGTTTCCAACCTTTAATTTTTTTGTGAATATTGGTAACATTGACCAAAAAAATAATCCTTGGATTTTAAAACCAACACATATACTAATAAATCTTGTAAAAATATACATCAGGTTTTATTAACACGGTTTATAATGCTGTATTCGCTAAGAAAAACCTACATTTAAAATGAGCCCTCCGCAAGGGCTCCCGGCATCCTATATGCGACTAGGTGAACCCTCCAAGAGGGCTCCCGGCCTCGATATGTAATGGAGGCCGCGAAACCGAGGCAAGGTCCGCCCGTGCGTCTTTTATTATTTAGCCACCCCTTCCAGAACGAATCTAAGTACTACATAGTGTATAGAAATCTTTAAACAATGTGTAAACAGCTGTAATCCGGAGTCGGGAAAGTTTAGCAATAAATAAAAAACTTGGGTGTGCTTGCTTGTACTTAAGATACTGTTTCTAATGAGATGCGATGCGAGAGACAGAAGCAATTATCTACCGTTGTTTACGGTTTTTAGTTTCAGCACCTGTTTTCAGTATTGTTTTAGCTGAAGGCTTTAGTAAGTAACTTAATATTAAGAGAAGTCCTGAAGGTTAATTGGACTTGGGAGAACGATTACGACCGATAAAATAAATAGCTAGAATATCTAATTTGTATATACTATACTACTTATTGTATACCGGGTGTTCAAGACTAAATTTGGTCTTGCGAGCCATCTTGATGCCTAAGGATTGCCTCTATAACAAATAACAAATAAGTATAAGGAGCTCAAAATAAAACTCCCTATACCTTGTCCTTAAAAGATTTATATAGTCCTCCAGACCGTATTTCGGCCATGGCGGTTAATCTCAACGGAGACTAGCCTTCAGCGCGGGAGACACAGGTGCACTCTCTCTTCCCTCACTCTCACAGTCCGATGGGACGGCAATCCGACACGACCGGAGACAGATCAGGCGCAGGGCAAAAATTCGAAAACAGCTGACATCTACCAAATCGCACTGCGCTCGCGTCACCACGCGGTTATAGTTACGTTACGACCCACTCCCACTCAAGAAAAGGAGGCCTGTGTCCCAGCAGTGAGAATATTATAGGCTGATAGTGCCAATAGCATCATCCAAAAAAAATCTTTACAAACTAGGGAGGCCGTATTCAATTCAATTCAAAATATTTTATTTCACATAAACCTACATGGGCACTTATTGAACGTCAGAAGCTAGGTGCACGGTTCCAACTGGTCGTTTCCGATGGAGAAGAGCCAGAAACTCCACGGTTACTCTTTTAAAAGTAAATGGTTACTCTTTTAAAAACAATGTTTTCAAATTACAGTGTTAAAAAGTATGAGAGGACAGTGTAGGCCTATCAACAAGTACCAGGTAGGTACTTAGCAAAATATAAAATGATCCACAGATCTACAGTCCGTTAAGCCTACAACGTTCACACATTCACAAAATCTAAAAGAAAATAATCTATTTAAAAAGATAAATAAAATAATAAAAATAAAGACCTATTTAAATCAAATGACATGATTGCCACTACAGCTGTAACAAATCTAATTCAATAAAAAATATAGAATATTGTAGGAATATAATGTCAAATAATGAAAAGATTATGTCAAAGAAGTAAGTAAAAAAAGGTGGTATAAACATCGAATTCTTTATACCCTAGTGACGCAAACATTGTCCTGTGTGGCACATGGCGCCAAGATTATAACTTACTTTACTGAAACCCTTTTACTAAGTAACGATCCACATAAAAAGCGATAATATTACCCAACAATAAGTTTGTGTAAGCTTATCATAGAGCCAAGGACAATACATAGAACAAAGATTTAAGATTACATTCAAAGAAGTAATTAAGGGGATTTGTTAACATAGGCATGAGAAAGGGTCGTTCCACGTGGTCTTAATAATATGTAAATACGGATATTAACGTTCATGATGTATAATTATAATAGAAATAATAACGAATACCTTGTTGGTCTAGTGGTCGCAATTGCTACTGTTGAGCTTGAGGTCCTGGGTTCGGTCCCCAGGCCGGGCAAAGTGTTACTGGGTTTTTCTATCTGGAATTTCTCAGTAGCAGCCCGGAGTATCGATTTATGCCCGGTTGATGGCAGGCTCGCCCCCTATTACATGGGAGTTAAACATAACTGGCGAAATGTGGGTTTATCTACTATTAGGTTCACCTCTGCCCAAACCTTTGCGGAAACAAGGCGTGATGTTACGGTATGTTAATAACATAATCATGCAGATTATTTCGAAAGTAGGCTGGTATATATTTTAAGGAGTAATTTACTACTACCTACTATTTAATATACCTACCTATTTAAAGCAGTTTTAAAGTGTTCATCAGATAGAATTTATGATACCAAAATAACTTCATGAACGTATTTTTTAACTGTGTTTAGTTCTAATCATAAGTTGAGATATGATAGACGTCCCTGCACGCGTAGCATGACAACCATAGAAATGAGATTTCTACGGGTTTTGTCGACGGAAGAATAGACAAAATGATAGATTGTGATTGTTTATCTATCATTTTGTCTATTCTTCCGTCGACAAAACCCGTTTCTATTGTGGTCATGCTAAGCGTACAGTTCCATGAACTCAATAGATTGTTACTATAAACGGCCTCTACAAACGGATTGTTAGCAATATGTTATTGTTGATAGACAGGATAATGCTGCCTATCAAACTCGAACTCAAAGCATTTATTTCAATTAAACCATTTACAGGCACTTTTGAATAGTCAAAGAGTCGTTCAGTTAGTCAGAAAGTTGAAGTTAGTAACCCATTCCGAATCGTAAATATCTATGAAGAAGAACGGGCAAGAAACTCCAAGGACACTCTTTTAAATATAGATATTACAAAATCCTGGGTACATTATTCTTGTTGCTTCTATATGTGAGAACAATGTAAAAAAAAACAAAAACAATTCAAAATATAAGATTAAAAATAATTCCTGGCAGAGACAAGAGATGACCAGTCTCAACTGACGGTGCCCGTTCACAAACATGACGCGTGGATCAGCACCATCCAGCTCAACTATTTTGTAGGGAACCGAATGATCCAACACACTCGCCACCATCAGCGAGACATTTAAGTGAGACCTCCGACCGACAGTATCCTTGTAAGACTACGATATATTAACTTTCTTCACGTTTTTGTGTACAACAAGTAAATTTTTTGTGATGGGATCTCGGGTGTTGATTCCTTTGACATTTATTCTATTAATAATAGCGTAGAATTTTGCTCTGAAGTCGCATCTCAAATACCCGGCGGTGTAAGTGGCATCGACGCGGTAAATGTTATCATGAATTCAGCACATGATTTTTATGGATTATTAACAAAACAGCTGTTTCATACATTTTGACGGTCTAGCTACCTGTCTACACCCTGAGTTAATTAGTCTTTAGAAACATTCGTTCTTAACTAACAATAGAGCCATGTCCCTCATATTAGCGAATACTTGAACAATACTTAGAGTATGCAAATAGGCACCTCCAAACTATTGTTGATTCAAACAACTAGTTTGAATGAAATTACAAGCAAATTGTTCTACTCCTTAGCAACAGCAGAAATCGCCAGAGAACTGGTTTGACCGCTTTATACGTTTATTTACAAATTAATGACGGAAATCGGTTCGATGTCCGCTTACGCCGAAACTCGTGCATTTACGAGTAATGTAATGTTAAACGGATTTAAGCATCCTAAAGATGTTGATTTACTTGGTTTTAAATCTTTCATTGTAAACTCTCAGTCTTAATGTTTGTTCATACAAGGTTTGCAGATTGAAAAAGCTGTTTTATCCAGATTTTGGCACGATGAAATACGATTGTGTATAAACACAGTCGCGTCGGAATGCGAGTGCAGTTGACGAGGTGCCAAGTAGGCCCACAGACGACGCTGAATTAAATTAAATACATACTAGGCTGCACGTGAAAACTAGGGATATTATTATCTTTCTTTGTGTGTCATCTTTGTTTTATGATTTGAAATATGTATTAGGTGGTGAGAATTACATGATCGATTAATTACGTTAGGAATGCTCGATGTTTAGCCAAAATTTCCTATTAAGGGGGATGTGATAAGGTAGCTTGCGAAATTCAAATTTCCTTACCTTTTTTGCAGTTTGCAGGTCAGTGTCAGTTTGTGTCTTGATTAAAATATGATTCGCGACCGTAACAAATATGGCTTTACAGAATTATAATCATTAGAATCAGCAATACAACTCCTTATGTTAGAATAATCCTAAAATGTCATGATAAAAATGATGATAGAAATAAATGATTTCATGAAATAATCATTCAATAGGATTATATGAACTTAGAGTGTGGTATTGATGATTTTTATGATTATAATTCTATATATAAATATTTGTTACGGTCGCGAAACATATTTAGATAAACCTAAAACGTTACATCGCAAATTGCAAAAAAACGTAAAAAAATAATAATTTCGCGGGCTCCCCTGACTTTCGCCTTAAGTATATGAAATCTAAAATGCGAGTTGGTTGTTGTAGCTGCTTGGTGCCGCTCGTAATTTGTGTAACGAAAAAATATTAAAAACTATTTTATTTTTTGAAAATAAAATAATTAAGTACTAGTATGATAATATTCCTTTGCAGCTTCAGTCTTAAACGCTGCTAAGATACAGTAAACAATTTGCAACTTACTGTTAAAAAGAGTTTTGTTTCAACCCTTGGGAAACAAGAATTACATATATACATACATAAAATCACTATTTCTTCCCATGAGGGTCGCCAAAAACTACAGAACGCCACCTGCAACGATCCTGACATACTTATTTTGCTTCGTTTACGTTCATACATCATAGATGTTCTCATTATATCTAAAATATTCTCTTCATATACCTTCCAATTATCCCAATTATTATTTCATTTGTCGAGGCGAACGAAATTATTTTGGCAAAATTGCTGTATTCAGAATTTCTTATGGAAATATACGCATGTATTTCAGGCATGGTTTGCCGAAGCATATTAATTGATTATTTTGCCATTAGTTCACCGACTACAGACTAATGTAATTATTGTCGCTAATATACGTACATGTATTAATAGCTTCTAATTAACTAATATCTTAGCGAGAACGTGTAGAAATGGTGATTTTTCTTACATTGATTCTTATCAGAAAAATAAGGTAAATATAACTTGATTGATTAAAATCAGCTTGGCAAAAGAGTAGAACCTCTTTTCCTAATGTAAGTAGAGCGATGATACTATACTTGTAGGTACCTAAAGGTTTATTAGAAAACCAGCGTCAGACAGCATCTGTGCTGAAATGAACCTTTTTTGGCGCAGTCGTGGGTCACACACAATTGTTGTTAATTATATTATTGTCACTATATTATTAACATTATTGTCACTTTATTTCAAGACCACTGTTAGCAAAACGGTGAAGGAAAACATCGTGAGGAAACCGGCATGTCCGAGAACCAAAAACTTCGAAGACATGTGACATCTACCAACCCGCACTGAGCCCGCGTGGTAGATTACGGCCCACTCCCTCTCACAGGGAGAAGGCTTGTTTCCCAGCAGTGGGAACATTATAGTTTGATTATGTTCTTTGTCCAAATAAACAATATTCTTTCTTTCTTATTCTTAAAGTTTAGCTTCAGAATATACCCTGCACGCTTAGCATGACCACAATAGAAACGGGTTTTGTCGACGGAAGAATAGAAAAAATTACAGATAAACAATCACAATCTGTCATTTTTTCTATTCTTCCGTCGTCAAAATCCGTAGAAAATCCGTTTCTATGGTTGTCAAGTTACGCGTGCAGCTAAATACATAGAATAGAAAACAAATAGATTTACCATGTGTAAAATTGTGTTTTTAAATTTATCTTGAAATCGTTGCTGAAAATACCTCATAAGTACCCAGTTTACACTTAAGAAGCAAGATCAGTAAATTAAATAGCACCAAAACATTTCAGTCTTCACGTTCACGTTGGGGAATCGAATCGGAAAGTAAGCAAGCAGTATTATTTTCTTGTAAGTGCAAACGAGTCAAAGTTTTATTGGAGATGGCTCGAGTTTATAGCAGTACGCTATAGAGTGAGACATCTCGAGCTCGACCCACGTGATGTTGATACAAATTTAAACTTTCCTCCCTATATCACCATCTCCGCGGTGTCTACGAAGTACTACGAACTTGCTTTACGACGCCCGTTTGTTTTGAAAAATGTCTCCTTCTTGATTTGGTTTTTGTAATTTACTATCTTGCCTTGATTGCTTTTACAAGTTAGGAATTGGACCATAAATAAGTTTTAGATGAAATGAGAAAAACATTTTTCTTTTCGAAATGGGAAAACGATTTGATACCGCTATAAAAGGAATGACATGACAGATTCGTGAAACAGGGAACGTATAAATTGAATGACGGCGTCATCGAATGTTGCTAAATAGAAATTTGAATGATAGGCGCGTCGGGCGGGCTGGCGGCAGGCGGCCGGCAGGCACAGGTAGGCTAACACCGTTTCCAGGATGTGTAATAGCCGTCGTTGTGTCGTCCACAGATCGCATCGCGATACTAATCGAAATGGCCATTGTGTTAGTCCGGATGCAAACCGCACGCTTCAATCTCGCGCCCTCGCACAATGCACGCCAGCACACGATCGCTCGCACACACCGAATACTTTATACCTACCTGCTAGGGTTGCCAGCTTGCCATTCAAACCCTAATTAACTCTAATGTGATTGCTTTCGTTCAATGGAATATCGACGTCGTATTTGCTAAGTTTTCCCAATTAATTACGTTTTCGCTTCGAAGGTTCGTGTTGTTTTACTTTATCAGGAGAACCAATCATCTGTTTCAAACATGCAATTAATTCTTCTCGATCAGTGATTTAGCGTAACGTTTCATACACAGGTGATTCTGTAATCATTTTGCTGAGTCAACGAATTAGGTTCTGATTTAAGGAAATGAGTATTTGAACAATTTGGTTTAATACTAGTAAATAGTTGTTATGTTAGTTTATTTAGTAAACCGGTGTTAAATGGCTTTAGGAAAACGTAATTATCGGGTTTGGTAGAATAGAGCCTCAAAACAAGCATATGTCACTGTTATTACAAATTGTAAATAATAGAATATTTTGTAAACTACATGTTTTGTTTACAGTTCAATTAAAATATTTCACAATGTGTAAACCTTTAATGTGCCAACCCTACAAATCACAATGAAATGTATCTAGCTGAAACATAATCTAATATTCAGGAATGGGTGAAAACTGTTTCATTCACGATTCTGAACAATAATAGTACAGTTTTGTGCATGAGTTCGCTGTAACTTGTTACAAAGCAATATGTTATGGCATGATGGTTATACGAGAATAGAGGAGCTAATTTATGTATCTTCGACACCGAACACGTGAATAATTAAGTGGCATTTAGCGAGCGTTAGAGTAATAATATATAATGGCTTGTTTGATCTTCGTACAGACGAAGACAAAGTGTTGTGTCTCACAAATTCTAATCAGACTGACGCATCGAATAATCTGTCTCATTATGTACAGGCTGTATTACTGACTATTTGACTTATTGACTAATATTATAAAAAGAAAAGATTGGACTTTTTGTATGTTTGTTTGTTTCTACTGAATAAACTCAAAAACTACTAGACCGATTTTAACTATTCTTTCACCAGTAGAATGCTATATTATATATTATGACTGAGGATGCTACATCTAAGTTGTGTCGTACCGTAACATAGGCTATAATTTATAATGATATCACGCGGGCGAAGCCGCTGGCAGAAGCTAGTTATCAATATGATAAGTGACTCGTTGATCTAGTTGTCGCAAGTGGAATTCCCAGGCCGGGCAAAGTGTTATTGGGTTTTTCCATCTGGAATTTCTCAGTAGCAGCCCGGAGTCAGGATTTTTGTCCGGTTGACGGCAATAGGCTCGCCCCGTATTACATGGAACTTGTAAATAACTGGCTGAATGTGGGTTTACTGTAGTACACCTTTGCCTAACCCTTTCTTTATCTATACATATAAAATGCTTTATCCTGAATGACTGACTGACTGATGGATCAACGCACAGCCTAAACCGCTGATCGTAGAAACCTGAAATTTGGAGGCTGTGTTCTTTGTATGACGTAGGCATCCGATAAGAAAGGATTTTTCGAAATTCTATCCTTAAGGGGGTGAAAAAGGGGGCCAAAGTTTGTATGGGGCAACGTGATTCCTTGAGTTAATAAACTTGAAACTTGGCACAAAGTACTAGGCTTGCATGAATTCAAGATACCTAGTATTTCAATCATTAGACGTTGTGCACAATTTCTGAGCAGTAACCTAACAAAAAATACTAGGCTTGCATGAATTCACGATAGTATTCAATCATTATGTTATGCTACTAATAGGATTTGGATGAGGCAGACAGATAGTTTATAAACTGGATTAACGCATAGGATACTTTTTATCCCGATAGTACGTTCCCGGGGGATAAATTCCGATATCCACCCGGGCAAAAGCTAGTGTATTATAAATAAATAAAAACGTTTATTTCAGAATCACTTCCATATTTGTTGGAAACAATGTAAACTTATGTATAAACTAGTGTTAGTAGGTATCATTTATTCTAAGCTGCGTGAGGCAGGCCGATCCGGTCGATCCCGGGGAATGAAAACTTGACTGCGTGCAGTCGTATCCACTACCCCAAGATCGGAGAGTCCAACGCTCTAAAAATGGCGTCGGTGTTGTGTTACCGCGTATATTTTCCAATATTGTGATAAAAAATCCTTCAAATTATCCAGTCCGAAATATCAACATGTTCCTTGATAAACAAAATATTATAAACAAGTAACTTTGTTATATTATAGGAAAATATTTCCAACATTTTATATTATTATTGTAACATTATCAAGGTATGCACAGTTTGTTTGTGTATGCCTATCAAATTGCGGCCGAACAAATAAAGGGTGACAAATTAATGAGGTGAATTAGTGTAGGTATTTTAATAATTGTGCCCTTCCAAATAGCGAAATAAAAAGGTATTTTAGAACGTAAATGATAAATTCCTTTGAAATTCTTTGTGTCGCTTCTTCTGTGGATCTTGTAGCGTTTATATAAACAGTTCCGACATTACGTTGACTTTGATTGTAATATATCGTTTCACATTATACGGTTGATATTCTCCAAACTGGTGTAATTTTATTCAGGAACTATTGTACGTTTGTTAGTACTTATTTCCGTGAACATTGAACATTGAAATGCACGTCAAAATCTTTCAGCGCTCGTGGTCACGGCTTATAACTGTAAATACTGAAAATGTCTGCAACAATAAGACTATCTGTCATTATTAAACTGATATAGTGTGGTCTCTGCCTAAAGCGTCGGGCAGACTGGCGCGACAGAAGAGGGCGACGCGACTCTATCAAAACAATTTCTAAGAAAACTTCACGGTAGAACAATTACCGGTGTCGCGTCGCGCGACAAGTCGCTCTAGTCTGCACGAGCTTTTTCAAAAGTTCCTTGTCGTCACAATATTTGGACAGTCTTTAAGGTGCCTACAGATTTGCTTGATTATTCTCGCTCGATAAGCTGTGTTTTGACGATCGACGACGAATTGATCGACAAATCGTTTTTATTAATCGATTGGTAAAAACGATCCACAGTGACGGTCTATAAAAATTACGATGACAATCATCTGTTACTTACACATTGCTCGATTTTGTAGGCTCCTTTAGGCAACTACTTACCTTCTTTGAACTGCTCGGGAATACAATATTTTTAATAATATGACCGCGTTAAGGCTTCTCGCAGACAGGCGCGACGGCACACCGACGTAGAACCATTTCCGTACAGATTTTTATTTTTTACCAGAGTTACGTCGCGCCCTTCTACGTTAACCTTTATTTGTCTTGAACTGTATCTGAAATCCAAATCCCTACTAGCTACTTACCATAATTGCGTTGTAAGTGTACATATCTCTCATTAATTACAAATGCACTTGGCAAATGCAAATACATTACCACAAGAGGCAAACGCATAGATTCATACATAGAGAAAGCAATGTATCAGTTGCATTGAATTTAGTCCTTATTGCCTATGCATTAGAGTCGACGTGATTTCGAATAATTTATTGCACATAATCAAGTTTTACTTAGCTCGTATTTAATAATAAATATCCTTTATTATTAACGGGGTGCTGCATGATTAAATGCTTCTGTTAATTAATTTTATTGGAATAAGCTCAGTGATTGATAAATCCATATAATCTATACAGGGCGGACATCGACGTGAAAACTGATACCATGGATTCGGTAGATGATTCTGAACCCCCGTGCGTTGAGATTTTACGTCGGTTATTTTTTTTTCCATACATTTTGACCGCGTAAGTATTGCACTTTTCTATGAAACAGCAGATATTTTTTATTTTAATATTTAGATAATTCTTTGTTTTTAGTTTCCTTAATTTTTTATGCTAAATGACGACAGATAAACATTCAAAATACAAAAAAAAAATACAAAATAGGTAACAATTAATTAACCGTTTATATTTTTATTTCATGTAGAAAGGAGATCCTAGATCCAATGTAAAACCAAAAATGCAATTTGTCTCTCAAACCGTATTTTATTTTCGGCCAAACTCTGTTTATTAAAAATTTCGTGCACAACCAGAGCGAATAACGAAAGGCTTGTCCGCGTAGATCAAAGGTGAAAGGTCTAGCTAGGGTTGCCAACTTTTTTATATCAAATATAGTATTTTAGAAGTTTTTGGCTGTATAAATATAGTAAATGGCCAAAAAATAAAAAAATATATAGTAGGTATGTTTCAAAAACATTTTTATTCTGTAAATGCATATTTTTTGCTACTATGAACCTCTAATATTTCTTTTATGTCTCATAACTATTTTTACACTTTAAATTAAGGTTACAAAATACCATTTTAGCTTTTATGCGATGAATACTGGTCCTATTGCTATCATCTCGCCATTTTGTATTGAAATAAAAACATAGTAGTTTCGCCTACTATATTTTTTCTTTAAAAATGTAGTATTCAGGTCTCTAATATAGTATACTATATTATATAGTAGGATTGGTAACCCTAGGTCCAGCCGTCCAACGCCCAAAAGTCTAGCTTTTTTGGGGTTAACCCATTAACAGTCAAAGGGGTAACGTGTTGTTTATACTTTAATTTGACGGGATTACGTTGACGTCTCTCTCGTCGGATAGCTCCGGAAAATTGATTCAAGAGGATTTTGAACTTTTAAGCCCTGGATTTAACTGGATTAGCGGATGAATGTTGCAAAATTAATGACCAAAAATTGGTTCTCTGATTGATTACGTGGGGTTACGTCCAAATTATATTATTTATATTTGAAAAACTTAGAACATTCTAAACTAATTACTGTAGGGGGCACTGTCTTTTCTCTCGCTAATTAATTATAATCAGCGCATGAAGGACCATCTCAAGTGAAGATACTTAAACGTTCGGAGCGCCCGATGTCGTTAACCCCGCTATTGACTTTGATAACTTGCTAATCTTACTTACCATGAAATTTTTCCTATTGTGTAAGAATAAATTAAATCTAGATACGATTTACGAATATGTTTGCGTAGGTAATCTTATTTATGATTTCACAACTTCATCTGCGTCGCCTTTTTCCAACTATGTTAGGGTCGGCTTCCAGTCAAACCGGATACAGCTGAATACCAGTATTTTACATGCGACTGCCTATCGGACCGCCACAACCCAGTTACTGGGTGACACGATACCCCTTGGTAAGACTGGTTGTCAGACTTTCGGGCATCTGACTATCCGTAACGACTGTCAAAGATATATAAATGACATGATTTCACAATTTATGGGTTAGATATGCCAATTTATTCTTAATCATATTTTACGATGAAAGATTATGTGCAAAACTGGGAATACTAATAAAATCTAGAATATGAAAAAGTATATTGAAGTTAAACGTTGCCTGGGAAAAAAGGAAAAAAAAACTACAATGAAGATCATTTTTTTTTTCGTGTTTTCCATTTTTACCTACACGATACTTGATAACGATTTATATAAATATTAATCGTAAATAATTCAAGTTGGATATAACCCTACACCTTAAATCTGCACCATTTTTAACCTCACGCATTCACTCTTATTAATTCCCATTCACACACCCTCGCATTTACATTAACTCACACACTCGCCTCCATACGCATACGGGCTTCGTTTTTAGTTTTATTTATCTTGTTTTATATTATAACTTCATTTATAGTCTACATTTGTACATAATGAAAAATAAAACAAATATATTACCTATACGTATTTAAGATATTGGAAGAGCGAGAAAGAGAGGGCCTCCTAAACACAGGTTTATTAATATTTTACTTAAGAAGAGGCTCTATTCGCTAGTTATTAAGGTTTTTACTTGTTCAAATAATAAATCATTTTCATTTAAAAAATAATGCTGCTGCGGCTGCTATATCTGGGATGATAAAGGAATTTCCAGAAGAAATATGGATTCAATAAGAGCAAAGAACAAGGACATATACTTTACTTCTTTGTCTTTTAATAAGTGGCTTCAAGGCTTCAGTACCCTCCGAAAATCTGTCATCTCTCTCATACATCAGAGCTAACTCGTATTAACGCAAAAAGGAAAAAGTCCTAATACCCTTTTCTCCGTTGTCAGCTTCGGCACCGAACTTCATTAATTTCGCAGACAATATCGGATTTATGTCTTGTCGGCAAAGCGCAAATTACAATGATTGGAATTTTTAATAGGCGTCTGTTCTTGGCGAGTAAGCATCGAACAATTTGTTCAATTTATTTGATTTCATATCTTTTAGGCGTGGTATACACTTGTTCGGCTCGGCATGATTCGGCACAGCTGCAGCACATGTTCGGGAAAAGACGCGTGTCGGGCCATGCCGAACTTGTGTTGTGCTGGGCCAACTCGAACATGATTCAGCGAGGGTAGATGCCGAACGGACTTTGCCGATCGGCATGACTCGAATGAAAACAGAATATGTGTAGTTATTGTTTCGGGTCTGCTTTGTTGTTTAACAGACTGTCAAATCGAATGTTCCGACCCGAACAAATGTTACCACCCCTTACAGCTGTGATCTTTGTTTGATTCATAATACCGTTTTCACCTTCTGTGACGGCTGACAAAATGTCTTCGACCTATTAATGGTACATAATAATATCTAAACTCGTAATTTGTAATGTCTGAATATAAATCGTAGAAAATATGCTAATAAATAATATCGATTATTCGTATTAATGTCTCAATTTAGATTGTTGTGCTATTTAAGTTAAGAACTGAGTAGTCCTTTGACGATTTGAGAGCTATGTTTGTAACCTCAATGTTACCGTTTAATATTATTACTAAACGGCCTAACGCTTAAGTGGCTCGAGTATCTGTTACACATTCGTAGACTTTGACGGGATTAGAATGCCTTTGACTTGTGTACATAATGTAGGTAGGTACCATACTATATGTACTCGTATACGATATATCAATAATGACACCCCCAGTACATTAGAATTAAAGGCTTGTGTAAACTGTGTGTGAGTATTCATTAGTTCTGCGAACAGCTGGTCGATTCTGTAAAAATCTCAACGTGAAAACTTAGGTGAAGTGAGCTTAAAGTGAGCTGTCATTTCGCCTGATGCTAGGGATTGACACTATTGACAGCTCACTTCACCTAAGTTTTCACGGTGAGATTTTTACAGAATAGCACTACAGATTCATTATCATCATAAACAACAATTTCATTTAAAAAAATATAGGCTTTTTTATAGACTGCTTCAATCAACGGCTGGGGATATATCGTGTACCTACATTTTATATGCTTAAAAACTTTATTGGGGTAGACCAGAGGGTTGAATTTCATATTTAACATGTCGGTTTCAATTTCATTTAATAACATGAACTTGAAACAATTTAGGGTTCCCATAGGACGGAAAAATTGAAACCTCCCCATCCAATTTTTAACACACCAATTTAATATTGTCCAGGGGATATTTTAGGGGGAGCTGTAAAACTCGCCCTACCATAATTGCTGGCAACATAAATTTTTTTAGGGCAACCCCACAAAATGGCGCCACAAGACGCGCCAAATACAAAATTATTCCTTAATAAAATTAACGTAGAGAGCAAGAAAAGTGAATTAACAATATCAAGTAACATTTCAATTTGAACACGAGCATAATAATAAAGGACACATTAAAAGCAGTCGGATGTATTCTTGTGATTAGTTTTTGGCGCGCGACCCAAAAGTGGGTCACAATGTTCGGCAGTTTGCATTTCATTCGAGTTTCTGCTATTATCTTTAACGGAAAACATGGACCGTTATGAACCAGCTGTAAATTGTAATTATGTCATATTCTTGGGCTGTATTTCTCTGATATTCATTTGGGAATTTAATTTAACAATGTTTTATCATCCGTCTAAAATTTGAACCGACAGCTTCGCAGCCAATTCTACTGACTCGATATGTTTTGAACAGAGTATATAATTTTGATCTTCTGTCATATCATAGCGGTGAAGTGCGGGCGTTTTTTGGGGAACTGTCTTATGTAATTTTGTTGTTCGAAAAGTGCTGATTCTCAGCCTAGTTTGAATAAATGACTTTTGAATTTTATCAGCTGTTAGGACCGTTTATAAAGAAAGTGGGCAACGTCGCAAATAGCTGTCAAATATTTCGTTGTTTTGAATAATTTGGCGATATTACTGTATGGAAATAAGAAATATGGCTAACTAGTGAACTAAAATATTGATTATGAAATGCAATAATTAATATCGTAACACCGAAAATTTAGTTTTAGATTTAAAAAAGTATTTGAAAACTTTCGTCTTTGTTACAACATCAAATTCAGTGTTATAATTGCAATTCATTACTTACATTCTAGTTCACTAGATAGCCATATTTCTTATTTCCATACAGTAATATTGCCAAATTAATCGAAACAGGTAAATATTTCCCAACTATTTGTGACGTCGCCAACTTTTTGGATGAACGCTCGGACCCATAATTCCATAATATCATGCAGTGTAAATCAGTTTTCCGAAAAGGTCGAAAAGGTCAAACACCAATCGCGCCGCAGATACTAAAAAAGTGCCATGTCTCGGATGATTCCTTGAAGTAGATCGAACTTTTACGATAGGCCGAGAAAACGAATGAAGAACAAGATTGAAATATAAATCGTGAGATGTAAAATGTTGAGTGAAATTATGAGACGTTGCGGCTGTATTTCCCACGGGCAACATTGCTCGCTTTCCCTCTAAGGTCTGTTCATGTGTGTGTATTAATCGTAGAGGTCGTATAGCTCCTTCAGATTAGCATGAATACTTATAGCATAGGGTCCGCAGAGGAACGACCTGCACCCATGTGTTTAATGGATGAAAAGTATTTTAAATCTAATAAGTATGTTAGAAAAATATCGCGACTGGGTTGGCTAAAAAAATCCTGGCCAGACAGATTAAATTATAAATGTATAAATTACTTTTTTTAAACATTGCAAGACATACACCAAGTGAAAGAGCTTTTCAAGGAGAATCTTTGCGACTAACTCGATTTTTGCCAATTGTTAGACAAACGAATGAGGGTAATTTTTGAAAAAAAAAAAAAAAAAAATTTTTAATTACCTAATGAATTGGCCAGGATTTTTTTAGCCAACCCACGCGCGGTATATTTTTTAACATACTGATATAAAATACTTTTCAATCATTAAACAGACGGGTGCAGGTTCTTCTGCAGATCTTAGACCATTAACGGTTTTAATAAATACAAGGAGTTATTCCATCGTAAATGTTGATTTAAACTCCGAAGGTGAAATGTCAAGGTCATGTGCTTATACTTTCCTTCCACGTGCAAATTCTCGCGATTGTATAATAAGCACAAAAAATATTCTGAAAAGAAAAAGAAATATTTGCTTTATGGTATATCATTTACATAATTGATGTACGGAATAAATTAGAAGATAATGTAATGCGATACGCTGTTAGCGCTGCCATTAAAACTGACAAACGTACATATCTCTAGGTTAATCAACTTTATGAGTTAGCTACTGAACGATGTTATTTTTATGGCTCGCCCTTCATTACTCTTGTAATTAAAATAAGCTGTGCCGTTAAAACGGAATACAAACATGGCGGTCATATCAGCATCGAGCACGCCAACCAATCGATTCCTAGTATAAACAGAAATCAAAAATTGTTTCTTTTATGCGGGCTTTGGAACGTAAATCGAGTGGGATTTTTCAATTAATATGGAAATCAGTGTTATGGCCACGCTGCATCGGTTCAGAGATGCTGTTGTAACAATAAGCTGATGATGTCTTCAATCAAGTCATAGTAACAATAAGCGCATTTTTAATGTTTTGTTGAAGTTTTTAAAAGCTCCGCTCCCACGATAATCATGATAATTATGGGCAATAACGATAGAACTAGAAAACTCGCGTGATTTATCCGAGTTTATTTCAATTGTATGTCATAGTAATGCCAAAGTACGTATCTATAGTCTGTTCTAAAAGTATCAAATTAAAGTGTAAACAAACCCTATTCAGTCATGACTCACTAAAGCGAATTAGTAACACATTCATCTGTATTTAGAAGGTTTTGACTTTATGTCTCACCACTTTTTCCAACAATTAGTCAAAGTACGCACGGGCGATTTTTTCTGGCGGTGATTATTTTTCGCGAAATGGATTTTCAATGCACTAATCAGCGCCGAGAGTTGATTATCCAACAGTTTGTTTTATCGATGGGCTGGGATGCGCTCCGTTGGATTCTCAATGCTCGGCCTAACACCGAGTTGAAAATCCAGTGCGCGATAAAATCCCGCCGCGATATTTTTATGTCCGTGCGAACGTGGGCTATTGTTGGAATAAAATGATTAAATTGTTATTGAAAAATCGTTGACGAAAATTAAGGTTATAAAATTAACCTCAATAAATTGACAAATGAGAAACATTTTATAGACTGATCTAAGAAAGCTGTTCTACTTGAAATTATTTTATCTTTGACCAGTCACTTTATATAACTTAAAGCTTCGTGCAGACCAGCGCGACGCGACGCCGCGACGCGACTCGAACAATAGAATTTCTAAGAAAACTTGACGGTATAACAATAACCGGTGTCGCGTCGCGCTGTCGCGTCGCGCTGGTCTGCACAAGCCTTAACGCGGGCAGGGTACGGTCACTTGTGTGGACAACAAATGACTACTATTATAAAGGTCGACCGATTAGGTTAGGGATAAGCAGTCACGGTCAAGTTTTGGAAGTGTGTTTCTTATTTTGGCTACGGCGACAGTTCAGTTTTTTTTAACTTAGTTAAGTACCTGGTCGATCGAGCTCTGCTCGGGTGAAAATAGAGAATGCTCATTTAATAGTATAGGATAGTTCATACTAATTCCATGCTACCATGATAGAAGGTACTTACTAATTCCATGCAGCCATGTCATTATTCTAAGGTAGCCATGTTGTTCTAATTTTTGGGCGACCGAGCTCTGCTCGGGTGAAAATACGGAGAAAACGAATTTTCCCAGATATGAGACCTAGCTAGATCGATATAATAATAATATGGAATGGTTCCTGCTAAGCGCATGTCATACATGGCGTTTTAGCGTACCTATATTCTGCGATTTATGAAGTTTGAATGATGTTCTGTTCAATTAATCCTAAGATTCTTTTCTTCCACTGTCGTTCGTCCAACCGTCTGGAAACAGCCACAAAACTAAATCTGTCCAAAGGATAGCTTCAAATAGCAAAGCTATAAATGTATCGTGTTCCGAATCCGTATCGCATTGGGTGCGAACGGCCGGTCGAAGTCAACTGATAAATTCAGCCATGTTCTTTTACCTCAGAATAGTGGTGGGAATCACGCGAACTTGAATGTTCAACAGATATATATTTCCCGGAACAGTTTCACATTACTGCTCGTATGTGAAAGGGAACCATGTATTATAGTTTACTATTATGGGCTCTGGGACGTAACGAAGCGACTGGGTTATCTAACCGTTTGCGTAGCCGACGCAATTCCTGCAGCGTTCCGCTTGCATATTGCCTATTTGGCGACCTTAAGATCATCGTACGTAGTGTCGAAGATAAGTATAATCGACGTTGTGAATGAGATGTGATTATTGAGTTGGTATAGTGTTGTCTCTTTCTAGCATAGTGGAATAACTGTCTAGGGTTTTATAGTGCAGTTCGCGTCCAGACTTACTTAATTTTGTGCTGTCCTGAATCGCAGCGGGAGCGTTATGAGAAATGCGTTCCTGCCTGCTGTATTGTCGTTTGCATCATAATATAAATTAAATGTTTATGCTACTAATGCGTAAGGCGCTATTCATTTTCTTAATAGGTCTGGCTGTACGAGTATAATGCGGTAATTGAGTTACTGTGGCATTTGGCGACGTATTTAATTCGTAGTTTTTATTTGTATAACAACAATCCAGTGTTTACAGTATTTTTATCCAATTTTAAGCAATACGCATCATACACATTAAATCTATTTTCTTAAAAATCTTAGTTTTACCAATTGAGCTTTTGTTTTGACATGATGATCCAAAATCAAAGTAAAATACAATAGACGTAGATATATTTAGTAACCTAAAATAAACACGTGTTTCACCTCTCAATGAGGCATCCTCAGGATGACGATTGACTTGTCGCGAACCCGAACACGGCGTGTTGCCACTGCGAGCGCCGGACGCAGAGTGAGTCTAACTATTTTATTTCACATAAACGTACATGGGCACTTATGAAACGAAAGAAGCTAGGTGCACGGTTCCAATTGGTCGTTTCCTATGGAGAAGAGCCGGCAAGGAACTCCGAGGTTACTCTTTTAAAAATAATTGGTTTTTGCAATATTTTCAAATAACAGTGGTGGTATGGGAGGACAGTGTAGGCCTTTCAACAAGTACCAGGTACTTAACAATATAGAAAATGGTCAACAAATCTGCTGTCCACTAATCCTACAACGTTCATGGAAACAAAGGTATAAAATACAATACACATTCCATGCCAAAAAGTTTATCATCCCAAATTAAAACACGCACGTACACACAATGTTGTACAATTTGATGGAAAAGTGTTTTAATTTTCGTGCTAAACAAGAATATACCTTATTGATAGGGGAGGAGGGTATACAAAGAATAACAAGAAGCCTTTAAAATCAATTACAGTAACATAGTTACGGGTGAATGGAGTCGTGCTAAAGTCATTTTCAGTTTATTGAAGTGTACGAGTAAAGGGCTCCATTGATACTTATCACTAGACTTTCTTACTTTGTCTGCTTTTTCTTGAGTTAAAATTGCTTTTTTGAAATAAGGGCGCTTTACGTTTGAGCGGCCATTTTGAATCGCAACTTTCAAAAGTCTCTCGTTCGTTCAATTATTAAGCGTGCTACACACTTGTTCGGGTCCGGCTCATTCGGTTCGGCGGTATTTGTTGAACACTGGAGGTGTTTAACAATTTACTACATACAGCGGATATCGGAAATGCATGTTCATATTTAAAGGTGTGGTACAGATATCAAAATAATCAGAAGGAATAGAAAAAATTGTCGGCTGTCCCATACAGAACTTCAATACCTACTTGAACCAAATGTATGGGAGAGCCGACAATTTTTTCGCAATTACGATGTTATTTCCATGAAGAAAGTTGTTCAGTTTCATGGTCTGTACTGTACTACACCTTTAAATATTATCACACATTTCTGATACATGCGGTATATTCAATTTTGCCGCTCGGTTGTGCCGAATCATGCCGACCCTGACGCGCACACCTTCGTGTACGCGTTACAAAATAATGCCGATTGTTTGAAAAACAAAATTAATCAGCTATTATGCTTGATTTATTATTGTATAACAATGTTGAAGTGTTTAATTTGATATTATAACAAAAGAACAATCATTTTATACAATAACAAAAAGAATATAGTATTCATTGTCTGAAGGACTAAGTACAAAGTAATGTTTGATATTAATTAACTAACGTTTATCAAACTCAAAGAATTTATTACCAAAAAAACCAGTTACAGGCACTATTTAATTGTCAATTTAAGGGTTCGGTCTGTCAGAAAGATGAAGCTAGTTGCCCATTCCAAAGCGTAGTAGGTTCCTATGGAGGAGAACGGGCAACGGGAACTCCACGGACACTCTTTTCTCTTCTTTACAGGCATTATTATTTATATTTAGCGAGAATTCATAGACGTCATGGGAATCTATATCGATTTCCTAAAATCAGAATTTGGAGTTATCGAATTTTTCTAAGTTGATCCTGTATTTCATGAATATGAACGACGTTTTTGGTCATATTAATGAGCACTATCACCTGCACGCGTAGCATGACAACCATAGAAACGGGTTTTCTACGGGGTTTGTCGACGGAAAAATAGACAAAATGATAGATTATTATTGTATATCTATCATATTGTCTATTCTTCCGTCGACAAGAACCATTATTCTATTGTGCTCATGCTAAGCGTGTAGCAAACACTTTTAACACTTGTTTTTAGATGTATGAAAGGCATTCAAAATTCAAGTAATTTAATTATAATGGGCTGAGAATCAGCACTTTTCGAACGTCACAATAAGACAGTCCCCCAAAAACGCCCATCCGTCACCACTTCCTAGTGCTTTAGCTGGGAAGACGAAGTTGCGCAGCAAACTCCCCAGCAGCACAGCTGTCTGCTCAGTTAGAAAAACTTGATTCTATACAATAGTAATTATACAAAATAATGTACATTACGCAACACAAAACATTGGTGTATTTTTATTATTTGCTATGTATTTTCTGGTGTACTTTATTGTTTTGACAAAAAAACAAATCTTCATAATATTAGTTTAGATAATATAAATAATAGGTATGGATTGAATGTATGAACGTAAACGAGGCAAAATAAGTATCTGAGGATCGTAGCAGGTGGCGCTCTGTAATTTCTGCCTACACCAATGGGAAGGCGCGACTTTATGTATGTATATATGGATTATGTTATGTAATGCTTGCGTAAACCTTTGAAGCCTATTAGAGTTGTATGTCCTTTAGAAATACGAAGCAAGTAAAAATGTTATTTTCTATGGACTGTATTGAAATTGAAAGTTGTTACGCATATTTATCGGTCTAATTTCTTCGAATATTCAATGGAACTTTCTCTTTTTAACAATCATTGGTAGGTACTTGAAAAGTCTCACAAAAGTAAATTATATACTTCGATAGATTTCGGTCTTAACAAGACATGTCAAAAGAGTCTTTTAGAAAGTTTATTTCTAAATAGGTACATTTGGCCTGTATTTAATCGAACCTCTTACGCTCCTAAAAACCACACGGAGCAGACTTAAAAAAGAGATTATCCACATTCTCCATCAACCGCTGGATACCCAGCGAACTCAGTAGTGTCAGTTTACTCATACGTAACCTACACCGCACAGATACACCCCGCACACACTTTATTATATTAGTACCTACGTGAAGCAAAAACTTTGTTCCCCTTTTTTACGAAAATTACGCGGACGGAGGAGTATGAAATTTGGCACAGTTAAAGTTTATATGGAGAAGGAGTGCAGAAAGCTAATATTTTTATATAATATACATTAGAAATAAATTAAATTAATTAAAAAAAAAAAAAAAAACATTACACACATTACCATGCGTTTGACAGCGTTTGACACAAAATGGCTACCTTAGAATCATGACATTTAAATTAATTATGGTCGAATTTCGACCTCTGGGCGACCACTAGTATTAATAATTATGCCACTCTCTGTATTTCACATTTTTCTGTGTACTTCGTAATTGGCGTAATGTTTAGAATAATAATAATGTTATACTTAATGTCAGCTGTGAAGCTAATAATTAATAAATAATAAATATTATTGAACTTTTTAATATAGGTACCTACCCAATGATTTCGCCTTTTGTGACCCTCAAATATTTTGGGTTCTTGAAAATAACTGCCCTAGTAACTGCGACCAACTTGGATGTAGAGGTTGCTCACAGTTCTAACCTAACCTTATCCATTTGGTCGGTATGCCCTAGCTTAGTTACTGCGTCCAACACTCAGAAGAGGCCAGAAAGATAAAAAGAGGCTCAATTATTAAAAAAGTGTGTAGGTATAATTAGAAGTGCAAAAACTTTTTAGCTGGACATTAATTTAAAAACATGTCCATCATTAGAAGGTGAATAAGTTTTTAGTGGATCAGATAAATATTTTCGATTTTATTTGCTCAGACAAAGTTGACGGACAAAAAAATCCACTTACTTCACATAATCGAAATTATTACAAACAATAAAAATAATTTACTACCTAAACCAAAATAATATACACGTACATGAATCATTCTGAAAAGACCCATTATGGTTGAGAACAAACAGAAATAATTTGGTATTTCTTACACTTAATATGATTTGCTATTCAATCTTCAAGTTGTAATCATTCTACCAAATATAGATAATCCAACGATATCTGCGATCAAATATTTTCCCTTGTCATCTAACAATGGAAATGGTAACAACGTATTAGAAAACACTCGTAGAAATCATAATTTTTTCGATTTATATGGATATTCATGTTTTACAAAAAACTATCGTGAAAAAGCAATGCGTTCCGAAGCTACGTATGTTTTGCTCGCTAAAATTTATCGCGCTAATGCGGTGGTCACTTTAGCGGCTTCGCCACGTTTATAATGTACCGCCACCGGGCGATTCGAGCTACGCAACCCGAACTATCGCAACGATAACCGATAATTGTTGGTCACATCTTCGTGTATCGTATCACCGTGCGAAGCTTCGTCACGATAGACGCAAATGCGGCCGCAGCTTTAGAAATGTATGACTCCATATGCTCCAAATGGTGGTTAAATATCACAGCATTAAGGCTTTGCACCCAGCTTCCAAACAACCTGTAGCCCATGGATTAGTAACCTCTGGCTTGGCTTCACATGCCGTCGATAAATATCTCTCAGGCATGCCGGTTTCCTCACGATGTTTTCCTTCACCGTTTTGAATCCGAAAAGTCAGAGGCGTGCCTTGGGTTCGAACTCGAGACATATGACTTGGCAGTCCGACGGTCACACCACTGGGCTATCACTAAAATAACAAAATGCACCGAAAGCGCTTATAAAGGTAAATAAATATTCCATAGTGAAAAAAGTGATAACAATGAGATTGCAGAAAAAAATTGCACGTCAACCCAACAATTCAAAATTCGAATAAAATTGATTGCCGGTAATCAAATAGGGCTTCTTTTTTTTTTTTTTTTTTGGGTGGGAAATTATCAATAACTTCTCCCGCTCTGGGTGGAGCGGGAGGGCGTGTCAGACTTTTACTGACTAAAACCCACCCGTGTTCCTTCCGTTGCCTGTGTGCCGAGGTCGCGATATCCCTTTCAGACAAACCCGCAACCCCGGCAGAATCAAATAGGGCTGTAAGCAGGTTCAATGAAACGGTTTTAAACGAAAGAGGATTACTATAAACATTTTATGAAGACGTGAAACGCTGTATTATGTACCTATGCGTGTTACACTAGTATCAAACACCATTTGCATTGCAAGTTTTCCTGAAAGTATCGTTTTCCGCATAAGAAAAAGTGTGAACGATTCAGGCTTCGCTTACTTTGTTGATGTTATAAGGAGATTTGCCATTTTGTTTTTCACTCATGAGGCTTGTAGTGTTTTTCGAGAACAGTTTATACTGAAGAAAAGTTCTGTGCTCAGTTGTGTTTTCTGAAAAAAAGTGCTAAGCACATTGTTGTGTAGCTTAGCATCTTTTTCCTACCATAGACACGTATATAGTTGCAAACCTTTGAGCCTGTTCTTGTATTTCGAACCTTATTCTGAGTGAGGTAACGATCTTAATATAAAGATAACTTAGATTCGCGTTCAAAGACAGTTTTTGTATTAAGAACTTTAACATTGTCGGAATAGAATTCGAAATAAAAAAATGGCTCAATGAACCTGGGTTTAAATATAAATCTCGATTTTTGTTATAAGACCGTATGAGAATAGCTTATGCCGTGGTTAAATAGACAGTCAATAATATGGTAGGGACTCACTTTTTTAAATGCGATTGGCGGCCATTTAAATTACAACCATTCGGAGGCTATTTTAATGCTTAGCACATACGACAGCTTCCGATTTATCTCAACTATAGACGTGGTAATCCGCCTTACGCTTTTCATTATGATTTTTTCCCCCATAAATTTCACAAATCGAGACTGCTCAAATCCGAACTGCTGGATTTGAGCAGTCTGTATTTGTGCCCGGTTGATGGCAAAAGGCTCACCCCATATTACACGGGTTTTATCTGTAACCGGCGAAATGTGGGAGTACCTACATCTCTGCCTAACCCGTCGAGGAGTAAAGTAAATGCGTGATGCTATGTGTGTATACATTTCATCGTCTCGTCTTTACCAATAAGTTAGGTGTTATATTCGTACCGCAAGTTATCATTAATCCGCCCATAGTAACACCAGTAATACCTTCTAGTACTCTCAAACATTTGGGAGCTTTTCTCTCGATATATTCACCGCATATGTTGAACTAGCTTCTACCCGCGACGTCGTTCGCGGGATTTTTCTTGTTCCCCCGACCCACCGCGTCGCATGACATCGCCTACACGCACCATTGTTTCGGTTTCACTTAACGTTCTTTCTGACTTTGTTCTTTTTGCTCGGCTCCTATGGGTCGTACCATGGTGTTAAATAGCCTATAACCTTCCTCAAGAATTGAGCTATCAAATGCAAAAACATTTTTTCAAATATGACTGGTAGTTCCAGAGATGAGCGCGTTCAAACAAACGAACGCTTCAGCTTTATTATATACTAGCTGCCCGCCCCGGCTTCGCTCGAGTAGCACTAAGTACGTATCTACGGCGCACCTACCTGCCTACCCTACCTACCCTACCGACCCTACCGACCCTACCGACCCTACCGACCCTACCGACCCTACCTACCCTACCTACCCTACCTACCCTACCTACCCTACCTACCCTACCTACCCTACCTACCCTACCTACCCTACCTACCCTACCTACCCTACCTACCCTACCTACCCTACCTACCCTACCTACCCTACCTACCCTACCTACCCTACCTACCCTACCTACCCTACCTACCCTACCTACCCTACTAAAAAGTATCCTATGTCCGTCTCCTGGTTCTAAGCTACCTCCCCACCAATTTTCAGCCAAATCGGTTCAGCCGTTCTTGAGTTATAAGTGGTGTAACTAACACGACTTTCTTTTATATATATAGAAGAATATAAAATATAAAAATATACTAACTTTTGCCCGCGGCTTCGCCCGCGTGGATGTCGCAAAATATCCCACGGGAATTTACTTCCGGGATTCCATAACTAATAGCCGAGGAAAAGGTCATTGAGTCCTACCGCTGCGCCCGCTTAGCCGTCAACCATATTTACTTTGTTATGCGTAATTTTGAATCCGTGATATCTTTTAAATTATTCATTTAAATGTAATGATGTCAGGGCATATTTTAATCTGAATTAAATGCCCAATTTATTGGATATGGATTAATATAATACTGGTCTAAATAGCTTCGGAAATAACAAAGATTTTTTTTTTCAAATTCTGAAAGATAATAATAATAATACTGTGGGTCATCCTTAGAACGTAGACATATGCCATCGCGGACTTTTTTGTTGAACTTTTTAAGAAGAACAATGCTGTAGAACATAATTTTCATGAATCTTTTACGGTTTACGCGGCGCACGCCGTTAAAGCTCTCAGTTGGCCGTCATATCCAACAATAAACGTCATAATTTAAGCTAATTTATACAAAACCTTCCGCAAAAATCACTCCGTCCATGGGTGAAAACCGTTTGAAAATCTGTTCGGTAGTTTTTGAGTTTATCGCGTTCAGACAGACAGACAGATGCGGCGGGGATTCCCCCGCTGCATCGCGTTTTATAATATGTAAGGAAGGATAGAAGATATTTATCGGAACGAAAATGTACATGCGTCCCTATCGAAGACTTTCGATGTATTTTTAATTGCGTCTGCGCTCGCTGTTGTTTCTTTATTTTTCAATAGCTTCGCTTAAAGAAATCCATCTTACGATTGTCTAGGTTTTTATCAACGCTCCTTTTATTTGCAACGTGTTTATACTTATTTAGTTTCTGGTTTATTTATTGTCTATAAAAAATATAAATAATAACTTTTGGTTACTGACTAACCTGCAGTGCTATTCTGTAACCATCTCACCGTGAAAACTTAGGTGAAGTGAGCGTGGAGTGAGCTGTCATTCCCCAGGGATTGACACTATTGACAGCTCACCTCACCCAAGTTTTCACGGTGAGATGTTTTCATGCCGCCATGGGCGTTCTTGTCTAAAATGCAGTGATTGTTTTGCCTATTAGAAAAAGACTCATGGCAATATGTATACTGTTCATAAAACCATGGTAAGATTATATTATTATATTTAAGTAGAATTATAACCTTAAATGTGACTCCTTTTTTTAAGTCCATCCAAAGGTCAGTAAGAGATTGGCTTGTACGATAAGACCGTCCATTGTACACTATTCTATATGGTTCTTTGTTTGTTTGTATGTAGGGGGTAATTTCCGGAACGACCAGTCGGATTTGAAAAATTATTTTTGCATTGGATAGCTCAATTCTTGAGGAAAGTTTTGTTGTATGCGATGTATGCGATGTACAATAAACTGTTTACTAAATAAATATGGTTTCTATATTGGTGAAGAGTCCTGTGAGGGTGCTAAATTAACATTTCAAAGTCAAGTGTCGAATTACCTTCAGGTTCTTTATATTCTGTCGTCATGTGAAGTCGAAGGCGTTGGTACAATGTACTTATATCAAGACAGATAAAGATGTATATCATAATAGATACAATGTAACATAAAAATAGAAATAGACAAGGTAGGATACCTACCTATTTGATCTATTTTTTTCCCCTCGTAAATTGTACATTCTTCCGAATCAAGTAAAATTGGTACTTGTTATTTATGTTCCAATATAATACATTCTGAACAGTACTAGTATAGTACGATAAATAGGATAAAAGGATGGAAGGCCTATGGTTCGTCAGTCAAAATTGTAATCTCGTTTGCTATTGACAATAATCAGGGAAATACGTTCTTTTTCAGTAATTCGTTCGTTCACGCTTATAATAACAAAGCAGAGCGTGATGCGAATAAAAAATTCTCGATTTAAATACAATCTTTTTAGTTTCCTTACAGATTTTTTTTTTGACGCCCACACTTTTCTGAAAGGAAAACATAATTTCCTTAAGATACAAAAGTATTATTTTGTAACCGCGTAAGCTCTTAAAGGCTCAGACAGACGGACTTCTTCACGTGTTTGTAGATAGAGTTAACGAGGTAAATAATATTATGAGCCTATGGTAAAGACAATAAGGAATCTTTTACGTCCCTGTGGAGAGATTCTATTGAGAGGCAAGTCAGCAGCAGCGGCTTCATAATACTAATAACAACATATGTATTTAGGATCTACACATATCGTGTATCGTGTGACTGCCCCGTCTGTTGGTCTTATAGTCGCAAGCGCGACTGCTGAGCCTGGGGTTTTGGGTTCGATTCCCAGGTCCAGCAAAGAATTTTCCATTAGGAATTTCTTAGTAACAGCCCGGAGTTTGAGAGTTGGAGGTGTGATACCCCCGTGTCTCGAAAAGCACGTTAAGCCGCGCCTGCGCCTGATCTTTCTCCGGTCGTTTAGGATTGCCGTCCCATTGGACTATGAGAGTGAGGAAAGAGACAGTGCACTTTTGTCTGCGCACACACTTGTGCACTATAACTAATATCTCCCGTGCGAAGGTTGATCTCTGCTGAGATTGGTCGACATGTCCGAAATTCGGTCTGGAGGACTATTATATCGTGTATCGGAAACTCATTAAAGAAAGAAAAATATTTTATTTGGGACACGCACAGGAAATACAAACAGTAAGAAAAGAAAATACAGTAAGAAAATAACAACAACATCAGAAGAACAAAACAACAACAACAACAGAACAACAACAGAAGAACAACAGACAGACAGTCAGTTTTGTTGTTCTTCAACATTAGAAGAAAATATATCATTACAAGCCAGTTCTTCTGTATTCTAAGGGCACAAATATCCTGAAAACCGAACGAGTGCCAACAATAATATAATCTGACCTTGTCTGAAGTATCGCCTCGAGACATTCGGAAAGCAAATACTTAAAGGAAAGGGAAAAGGTTTAACACAATAAGAACGTGTCAGAAACTATGATATTACTTCTTATTCTGAAGTTGATATTCCTGTATTTCATGTTAGAGTATTTGATCTTGTGGCTATGCTTGGAATCTCTCTGATTCGAATCAAGATCGAATCCGGAACGAGGTGATTCGGCAGAGAACCAAAGCTCTCAGAATAAGCAAGCTGAAGTGACAATGGGCAGGCCATAGCCGTAGAACCGATGACCGTTGGGGTAGACGTGTTGTCGGCTAACGTAAGGTAGGACGCCGACAGGCTAGGTGGAGCGACGATCTTGACAGGGTAGTGGGTAGCAACTGGATCAGAGTTACAGAGAATCGAGTTGAATGGCGTGTAATTGGAGAGGCCTATGACCAGCAGTGGATTGCTCTTCGGCAACTAATGATGATCATAATGATCTTGTGGTCATCATATAAGACATGTCGTGGATTTTGACACATTTTTCATAGATTAATCGTCACGACATAATTATAGGGGCTAGTGGCTAAGTAATAACAGCCGCACGGATCGATCGATCAGGTTAAGCTACGTTAGCCGCGGTTGGTCCGTGGATGGGTGACTATCTTTACATACCAAGACTCCTCCGTGTCTCGGAAAGCACGTTAAGTCGTTGGTCACGGCTGTCATTTGTAGATCTTTGACAGTTGTTACGGGTCGTCAGAAGCTCGAAAGTCTGGCAACCAGTCTACCAAGGGGTATCATTTTACCCAGTAACTGGGTTGTGAAGGTCAGATAGGCAGTCGCTCCATGTAAAATACTGGTATTCAGCTGCATCCGAATAGACTGGAAGCCGCCCCAACATAGTTGGGAAAAGGCTAGGCAGATGGTGATATTCACGACATAATTATCTTGCCAGTGTATCTAGTTTTACCTGTATAATGGCCACAGAGTATTTATCTAGGCCATTATTGCGTACGGCCTCACTGTATGCTAAAATTAGCAATTCATTCTTAATTTAGAAAGTTTCTCAGTAATCGTGTGTCACTTGTTTTTTGTTCTGCGTATCATGAATTGCAACAGTGCCATTGAATTGTATGACATCATCATCTAACACTTATGTAGAATTTAATTGCGTGCGGTACCTGTGTGTTAAAAATAAACCACATTGTTGAATGTTGCCTACGCGATGTACCGTTACTTTTTGATTTTATTCTCGTATTGATAAGAATACAGGGTGGATTTTTTAGATGGGGCAGTACTTGTAGTTGTTGTGTTGTACTGTTTTCTTGTAGCTGCAACGGTTAAGGTAACTACCTTAACCGTTGCAGCTACAAGAAAACAGTCTTAGGAGACTGTCTTTAACTTCTTTTGACATTTTTATCTAGATTCACAGATTTTGAAAAAAATTACAGTCAGCGAGAAAATAGGCAGTTTTCACAAAAACTCTTTTTTGATGCTAATCGAACCTTTTTCGGCTTTGTCTGTCCATCATAAAAAAACAGCCAAGTGCGTGTTGGACCACGCACAATGAAGGGTTCCTTAGTTGGAATTAATTTATCCCAAGAAAAACTTAACATATTAGTTGAAACACCTGTTCTTTTATATATTGCAACTGCAAATGTAAGTTTGTGCGCACAATATTGATAGATTTACCATGTTATTTTGTGTAACTTCATGCTGTAAGAAGATTTAATCAATAGGATGGGTATCAGGAGGATAACAGGTCAGGGTGTGCTACACGTACATTAATGATTTCTATATAATTTAGATGGAAACCTATACCGCTCATGGAGGCAAATTTATATCAGGTTGGTTTGATCAATCCACCCTCTCATGCATTAAGTGATGGGGAGCTATTTCGCAGTTCCGAGTGTCGTTGTAAACGTCCGCTGAGCTAATTACGAATGTAGCCCAATTAACAATACAGTAAACAGTCATTAATTTGTTACAATCGGGTGGAATGACACTGCTGTCCGTTCTCCTGACCCTGACATAATCCCTTTTAGTCCGGATATGGGTGAAGAGCAGGTCAGGCTAAGCATTTTCTGTTCAATGTGTTTTCAAACGAATTTATTTTTTTAAGGTGCAGTTTAAAATACAATACACGACGTATATTTAGTAACCCAATTCGCATAACTATTCTTAAAGAGTCATAAAGAACTGAGTAAAGTAATCAAAGCAGTCAGAGATTTGCTGCAATTTGTCTTTTGGAAACCTGATTGCACACCCAGATTTCGCCAGTTATGTTTAAGTCGAGCCTATTGTCATCAACCGGGCAAAGATGCAGACTTCAGGCTGCTACTCATCTAAAACTAGCAACCAACCCACCATCACCACCACGACCACCACCGTTGCACCATTTGCATCTCAAAAACTGAGCAATGATAACCGAGAGGTGAGACCGCCAGACTGCCAAGTCATAGGTCTCGAGTTCGAACCCAAGCTCTGACTTTTCAGATTCATGTGCGTATTGTATTATTATCACTTGCTTCAAAACCGGTGAACGAAAACATCGTGCGGAAACCGGCATACCAGAAAGATATTTCTCGACGGCACGTGAAGCCAAGTCAGAGGCCCATGGGCGGCCTTAAAACTCTGACACCAGGTTAGTCAATAACCACACGAAACGAAGAAGATCTCAAAAACTTCCAGCGTAGTAGGTAGGTAGTGATTAGCAAACTTTCCACCGATTGAAGGTCTCGCGTGGCATCAGAAAACACTGTATTAGTTCTTTAAAAACAACAAGTTCAATTTAAAACTTCCTGCTGCTGCGGTAAACCAGAAGTTTGGAGTTTTACCTTTCATTGGTTCATTGATTGATTGCTCTGGTCTGGTTCCCGTGTGAATTGTTGGTATTTGTATTAGGTATTTGCTTTTGTTGTTAACTGTTGATTTTGAGGAAAAATTTTGAGCCGAATTTGTTGAAATGGTTTTATGGTAGTAGGTAGCTATACATATACTTACCTAGTTGTGTGCGATAGTCGTAGGAATGAGGGTCATTTCGTGTCGAAATGTTTGAGTATGATGCTTATCCGTTCAACTGCGATTTACAATAAAAATTCTAATGTGTCTATTTATGTGACAGTTGAACTAAAGCTATCTCGGATGAATGGTATTCCATTACATACCTTCATCACCATCACTTTGGTCATTACCAGATCGATGATGATGTAGTTATCTGTCACCGTATAATTATGAACTTCGTTAGTTTATTATCTATCGGTATTATTTCCATTAGATTATAAACTGTAGACAAATTGTGAACTACACCAAACCATTTACAATTTAACGCATTATATTTGGATAATTTATACTCTATCCATGCGAAACCGACAAATTGTGAACTGGTATATTACTTGCGACGTAACGCACCTTGCGCTTATACTAGATAGCCTGCCTAGCTGCGAGCAACTTGGAAGTAGCGCTCGCGGACTGCTGCCGCGGCCCCGGTCGCTTGGCTCGTTCGGTTTGCGTGCGGTTTTTCAGTACAGTTCAAAACTAACCTAACCCATTTCACCCAGTTCTCAATGATTCGACAGTTTATAATCTAACGGGAATAATATCGATACCTACATTTTAAACTAACGGTTTTCTTAATCTTGCGGTGACATACCGATTGTGTAAAAGTTAATATACTAGAAAGTGAGTCATAGAGGAAGATCTATGGAAGAAAAAACATGCTGGACTGACTCAGAATAAATTTAGATATGGTAGAGATGATGCCGGTGATGGGATTCCTCTAGTATTCCTAACATTACCACTTCAATCAACCATATCAGGTCAATCACCTAGTCGAAATGTCAATACGTTTTTCGTACTATGTATATCGATAAACTAGCAAAAGTTTACTAAAACATTGCTGAAGTTTCAATGCATATTTTTATCGATATTATTTTAATTGTATCAAAGTAAAATGCATTGGACTTTAAAGTTCCTAAAAAAAACACTCTTAAGTTAACTTCCAAATAGAGTTGTAAATACGTTTTACTGGACAAAAACATTTAACTAACTCCAGTGAGTATGTTTTCAGTTTAAGTTAAATAAAGTTACATTTATCTTTGAAAAAGTTAAGATAGTTAGTTATCCTTGTTGCTAAGGAGTGGTCCACCACGAAAACCTGGTAGATTTCCCGTCTCCAGTGAATGGGTTACATCTAAGCAAGTGCGCAAAACCAGGGAGGAGAAAGCCAAATTACTTAGTATTAGCCTGCATTATCCCACTGTTGGGAAAAGGCCTCTCCCCATGGCTTCCAGCTCTTTCGATACAGGGTTAATTTGGCCCACTGGTTGTTCTGGCTGACTGTTTGTTTTGTCCAGCTCATCCCACTATTTTCTACGAGGTCTGTCGCAAAGCCTTCTGGCTGTGTCAGAGCTCCACATAGTGACTATTATGGTCCATAGTACAGAAAAACAAAAACAGACCTTAAAAAAAAACAGACCTTGGGTCATTCTGCTAAGATTTAAACAAAAGCGTTCCAGTTCATGTTTATAACTTCACAGGTATTCTAAAAGTTAGATTGTTGGCTTTAATAGGTCTGACCTACTTTTTTAATGTATTTGGTATTTTAATCGCAACTTAGAAGCAACTTGGGTCAAGTTTATCGAGGAATAAAATGTAAAAAATATGAGTGTTTTTTGTAATGTTATTGTTGGCAAGATACTTTCTAAATGTTTTATTTTTATTTTACACTTTACAAAACAACAAAAATATATAGGATGTAGGTAGTTAAATAACATATTTATCCTTGTAAGTCCAGAAGGAAAAAAATTGTCGGTAATAATATTTCATCAAGTTTTTTCTTTAATAACATTTAAATAACAACAGTTTTATTTGTTCCAGGTACGTACGAGTTTTGCAAAGGGCATCAAAGCAAGTTGGCATCAATCTTCCTGATGGCTTGGTATGCCAGTGAGTGTAAGTGATCTGAAGGCGATCGTCTGTTTAATGTCACTTGCAAATCGACCAGTTCCGCGTGGCCTTGTGGCCCACTGTGTACAACTTAACGGTCAGTGTTGCCAGCCTACATTTCTAAAAGTATTAAATAGTGTATAAAGTAGTTATGCCCGTTTTCACCGACAACTAAATGAGACTTAAATGAATCCCTAAATAAAACTGCACTGTTGGATTTTGGCGCTGAGCCTAGCGTTGAAAATCCAACAGTGCACTAAAATTTACGGATGCATTGAAGTCTCACTTAGTGTTGGTGAAAACGAGATCGAATTCTAAACACAAGTCAATATCGTCTTTACTACTAATTTTATTCTGTGATATCCTTTAAAAGTTTCTTTAATTTGTCGAACAAATGAACAATGGTAGATTCGAAGTGGTTTTGTTTTATTTGGAATTTATTTTATGTCTATGGCAACTAAATCTATTTGAGAGAAGTAAACAAAAGTGAATGTTGTAATGGCTTAGGCGATATTGGGTAGAAAGAGAAACATCCGTTCCTTTCTGTAAGTATCTATTACATGCGAAACAAGAACATAAAGAAAACAGAAACAAAATGAAAACAAAACACATCAGTCAGGTTCGTAAGATCAAAAGTTCTTCTTTGCTAGTAAAGTGGTTTCCGAAAATATCTCTTCAAACGAACAAAAGAGTATGATTCCTTTGGGCATGTTGTCAAAACTGGGCAATGTTTCCCTATGTCACTTCAGGCTATTAAGTTGAAGGCAAAACGCTGACTAGTAGCGAGCGAGACAAAACAACAAATGACAGTGAGAAAGAAATTAAAAAACAAAAAACTAGAGAAGAAAATGTGTTCATTTTTAGCGCCTATTTCAATTGGTCCATGTCATGGTCCATACCATAGATAAATGTAAATGACATATCGATTCATATACCACAACTATGCTCCAATCTCGTGCAATTTTACCTCAATCATTTTACTGTTGATCAAATTGTAAATTGAACACAAAGGATACTGAACATAAAATTAGTGCTCAATTTAATGTTCAATTAATTGAAAATAGGTTTTTGATTATTAGAAAATGAACATGAGCGTCATGACGCAAATACAAATTATGAATGTTGAATTGTTGACCTAATAACTCTTTTTACTTTTAAGGCTGTGGCATCGGTAGGTAACATAAATCGACAATATCGTCTGTAAAGTTCGGTAAACTAAAAGGACTTACACGCAGGTAGGCGATATATCTATAGCTTTAAAGCTCTGTTGGAAGTCCTCGTATAGAGCTTATCGATAAGACTGACATCGTTAAATCCTACGCGGGCGATCCGGAGAGCACTCAAGCCTGCCTCAACTCTTCACAGATATGTAGAACGGCCACGGATTTAGAAAGAAACGGGATTTCTTGTTTCGCTCAAAATCCGCTGAGTAACATCTGTTTGTGAAGTCGGCTGACTTGAGGCTCGACTCTTTTCAGCGTCGCTTAAAGGTAACAGTTCAGCTCCAATGAGATGTAGCCGCCGATGTTGGCACCAAGCCACATTTGATATCGACTGGCTCAACAATAAGATCTCACCAATATGATTTTAGACTCGCCCCGTACTGCAGTTTATTGTGTTTCAAAATAGATAGCTAATATTAGTGTATGTGATAAGTTTCACAGAATAATTTTCATATTGTAATTTAATCCTGTTTGATTAGAATAAATAATAACGATACTTATAACCAGATTAATAGTCGATTCCCAAGTAATTATGTTTGTATATTTACTAGTCATATGTTGTTTGTATTCAATGCACTAACTAGCAAATACATTCAGCATGAACAAAAAAAAAAAATTGCGATCCTTACATTAGTCGCATATGCTGTGTAACATCTGACATCACACCTTGGTAATAAGCAACATTAAAGAGGAGACGGGGTCTCTAGCACCGCGCGCGCTTATTGGTCAAATCAAATAGCGCTCGTTTCCCCGGCTTCCTGTTACACACTTCCGTCCCTTTTCACGAAATCACTCCCACAGATTGCAGGAAAGTGTAAGGAGTGATGTTCCATATCAAAAATGTTGTTGAAATACATCTATACCCATTCCAAAGAAAAATGTTTTCAAACCTTTCCTACAGCGCTCAATATTTTTCAATTTGCAGAATCATTCTATTCTATTAGATCGTGCATTTTATATTCGATTTCCCTACTCAAACTGTGGTAAACATAGTTCGCTCGAAACGACTATGTGCTCAGCCACCCTGGTTCGAGATATTAGAAGCACTGAGTGGCTTTATACCTCTCGTGAGTTCGGGGTGGCCGCAAGCATTTTGTTGGGCATTCGGTTGTCTGAAGCTTCTGCAAGATATCGGCTTTAGGTTAACTGTAATTATGCCTGCATATAAAGAAGGTTTTGCCGTTTTGGCATCGTTCTCTGTTTGGATCTTTGAACAAAAGAGAACGCCGTCCTTGATTGGTTGGTCCGTTACACAACTTTTACAAATAGAGACATTCGTAATTCAAAGTGTATCCCATATTTCTCGTCAATTTGCTGTCTGGTATTGAAGTCTGTTTAATATAATACGATCTGTGTGATCCCGACCAAATTAGGACGCCGTTTCGACTCAAGAACCATGTCTTTTGTCCCTCGTCATGCCAAATGGCAAAATTAGGTTACATCGTAATAATTATATTCTTGGCATGAAACACAACGGGTGTAAAATGTTCACCTACATACTTGACCCAATTTGAGTGATTGTTTCCAAAAGGAAATTGCACCCTCGGCTTATTTTCTGTGATATTGGCGAATTTCCTTCTACGGCGCCGATCTTTTGTTTTTTATATGACAATAAATCCATTTGGTTGTAATTCCCAAGGAAATACAAATTATTTCTTTTTCATATCTGACGAGAATATTGTGTTTAGGAGTGGCTGGGGAGCATTCATTTGTCTTGAAGAAAAATATCGAGGATGAATATTTTTGTCAGCGGGAATTCGATTTGTTTTGCTTATATTTTTCCTGACTATATTTTGAATGGTGGCTCGCCATTAAGACCACTGTTTTAAGGGGATGGGAAGCACAAAGGGATTTGGTTTTTAACAACTTCTTTGACTTGGAATTTTGAGTTTGAATCGTTAATTTGCGGTTCGTAGATAAAATTGTATTTTGGAATATTTCAGAGATTATAGATGAGACTGTTTTTTTGCTGGTACAATAATCAATAAAGACAAAGCGACACTCGTTCCATACGGCTGCCACGTAAATTGGATGAATTCTATTGCGACTACTTATACGCGTCTCGCTCGACGTTTGATTACTATTTCGTGTGGGCGTCATTTAATATTCCACTCAGCCAATTGAGGGGAACGTTTAGCTGAGTAACAAACTGATGAGCTTAATTCGCCACAATTACGTTCGTTATGACCTGGCCGATGACCAGGATACGTTTAATTGCACTAATATATTAGTTACCTGCGCAGCACTCACTAATTACCGGACTAAAATTGATAAAGTGGTACAGTATGCTCCGGCAAGCATACACGCAATTAAAGGTCGTATACATGATTGTAATATAAATATAAAACATGATACATAAATACATTTTGATGTCCTTTTCCTAGAAACAGAACTAAAGCCTGTTAAAGATAGACACATTTCTAGATATTATGACACTAATATTTGTGTATCAGTAGGTAGGACGTCGCCCACTTTATTTATGTCAAGATCAGGGTCAGCATAACATAAAACCTGAACAAAACTTATGACGTGACTAAGAGCGGAGGACAATAAAAGTTATGACCTTACTTCAACTTCGTCCTAAGTAGACCTATTTATGTCTGGGTATTCGGTTACTAGAAAATCAGATTACGTCACAAAGGCTGGGTATAGTTCGTATATAGTCAGTTCTTCTTTCCTAGTTTTATTGCAATTGTCTTTGTGAAGTTGGTGATGTAACAGAAAAATCACTAACTACTGCAGAGGCGATGAAAACTTCAGTGTCGTATAATCTAGTCGGAGTAGTTAATCCGATTAAGTCAATTCAGAGGAAGTTTACGCTAGTTCTGTCCATAATACTTTTGCTGACAATGAATCTCTTTTCGCATCGAGAAATGTAAAAGAATTGGAATTTGCTGCAAAAAATTCGTTCGGAATGTTGTTTTGGAGGTTCAGTTTCTATCTTTGTGTACTCCGTGTATTACGGCAGTTGTGTTAAAGTTCTGTATAAATAGTCGTCGTAGTCTGTAGTTAACATGTAATAACGCAGTAAGTTACTAAGTTCAGACTAAGTTCTTCCGCTTCCCGGCAGCACTGTTTATAATTCCCCGCCGCTTGGTTTGACCTTTGCAACTTTCATTTGTCTTGTTCCATCAGGCATCCTCGTTAGTTCTTCTTAGTGATTGTTTCCTCTGAATAATTAATTAGTTACATTCGAGGTGACTGGATCTTTATTAGTTCCTGTGGTAGCGTGTTGGCTTGTAACGACATCGATAAATTTTGACGACTCCCATTTCCCCATTTTCTTAATGGTTCTTCGCTTAATATAGGACAGTTACTTTCGTAGTATATTCACATTCCACGTGAATTAGATGCGGTACTAATGAATATTTATGTTGTTCGGTAAATATACTCGAAGTTAGGGGATAATTACAATTTGTGGGGAATCGATGAAGTCGTAATTTGAGCTTTTCCCTACGGAGATGTGAACAGCGAGAGCGTTCCTAATGAAAATAAACGTATGTCGGATATTAACAATTGGGATTTATCCCCTATTAGTTCATGTGAAAACAATTTCTAGTGTGAGTGTCGAAAGCGTTAACCTTAAATATGTAAATTGCAATTAACATTCATTGAACGGGATAATAGTTTTGACTGCAAACTTTATTAATAGGCACATAATAAACAGTGAATAATTGGAAAGGCTATATTAAAGTGGGGCACATGAAAGAAACAACAGTGAACTTTTTACCTAGACATAATATGCGCTGAATGAATGGAAATGAATGAAAGCATACATATATTGCATTATTATGAAAACAAGCTAGTTGATTCGCTCTAACACGGGGGCGTACGTTGTTTAGAGCTAAAGGCGGTAATTCCCGGTTATTCCCGCAAGTGCTCTCGCTTGCACGAGGGTCGTTAGCGAGCCCGTCACAACACCACCTGATTTTTTAATTTGAAAAGCTGTCGCTACTGCTTTTTCTTTGCAATCTTGTGGAAATGTTCATGAAGGAAAATGTTAATATTTTGATGTAGGTACCTAATACTTTTTACTATCGAAGAGCAGACTTACTAGTGGAAGTAGGATTGAAAGTCAACAGTATAACCTACTTAGTAACTACTCAATAAACTACTTTCACGGTTTTCTTTGTCCGCTAGTTTACCAACGATAAGTATCCTCGTATATTAAAAGTACTTGTAAAACATTTTATACGGAATTATGTTACAGATAAATTACAGGAAATTTATCACACCAGCGGTGAAACCGAGCAAATGAGATTTAGTAGCTCGACTAGACGAAGGAACCCGACGAAGCGCCGGGAAATAAGGCAGTTAAACTATTTTTTAATGGAACAATAAATAAGAAGCGATCGGTGACGTGCAATCCTCTGTAAGCCGATTTTTCCTATCGCGAGCGAGCCATTGAGGCAAGATTGTGAAACAATGCCTTTTAATGGGACTATTTACGTTTCGTTTTGTTGTAGTCGGTTGGGAGTTTCATGATTTATCTTCGAGTTCTTCTAGAAAAATGTTCTGAGATTCAACCACCGTATTATTTCGAACGTGTAAATAAAAATGATAGTTACTGTTTAATAATTGAATACGCGTACCTAAATGATAAAAGGTGTAATCAGCACCTTGAGTTTTGAATAAGTTTGTAATATTTTTGACATTAATTTTAATGGTGAATTTTTGAGAATTTGTATATCTACATACTTGGTATTTTATAGGGCGAAACATTGATCGTTGCATTTCACAAGAACGGAATTAGATCCATCCCAGAAAAGAGACATCAAGTCATAAAAACCACTTCCTAAACTTCCTATCCTCTTAGTTCTTACCTTCTCATAATCTGCCTAGCCTTTTCCCAACTATGTTGGGGTCGGCTTCCAGTCTAACCGGATGCAGCTGAATACCAGCGACTGCCTATCTGACCTCCACAACCCAGTTACTGAGTAACACGATACCCCTTGGTAAGACTGGATATCAGACTTTCGGGCTGCTGACGACCCGTAACGACTGTCAAAAATCCACGAATGACAGCCGGGTCCTACGGCTTAACGTGCTTTCTAAGGCACGGTATGTAAAGATGGTCACCCATCCACGCACCAAACCTGGCAAGCGTAGCTTCTTAACCAGATGGATCGACCCGTGCGGATGTTATTACTTCTTAGCCACGAACTCCTCAATATACTCCGAATAAGACATTCCCCACTCGACCCACCAGTTCCTAATTCCAAGCACAATAATTTGCAGCTAAATATTACCCTCCTTCTGGGTTTCCAATGTCGCAGCCCTAATTAGGATTAACGAGTTTAGATCGCGAACGTGCAGTTAAAGTTTCCCTTGCACATTTACAACTGCAATTTGGAGCACAGTTACGCGGAAGTGGCAAAACTTGTATAGTTTAAATCACTTAGAAATATTAGGTCCCCACCTATGAAATCAGCGTTTTGTATGGAGAATTTTAAAGAAGTTGCTTTTTTCATACTAACATTTTCTTAATTTATATAAAAACCATGAACACTAATGTTTTAAAACTTTTATGCACTAATGTTTAAGAACTAAGATAACGTAATATGCCACTAGATTAAGCGACAAAAATAAGTTTTGGCTAAGTTAAAACAAATAGTGGTCATTTCTGCTAACAAAATGAGGAGTCATTTTTAAGGAATTTTTTATCTTTATAAACTATAAGTAATAAGGTATTTTTTGCTATTGGTAGTTGTCTATGATGGTCATTATTCGATATAATATCAACGAATTAATGAATATTTTAATTCATAGAAGTGACAAGGTTCTCTATTTGTGAGAAAAAAACGCCAATTTCATAGGTGGGGACCCAATATTAGTTGGCATCGTCACATCTTTCGCTATGTAGGACATCCTGCTTTGTATGAAGGGGTTATGTTATTTGAATAAGCTAAGTCAATTAAAATGGTATTATGGTCATACTTTATTGGAAATTATTATTGTGATGTGAATGTGTTAAGTAATAACAGCCGCATGGGTCAATCTATCAGGTTAAGCTACGCTTGCCGGGGTTGGTCCGTGGATGGGTGACCATCTTTACATACCGAGACTCCTTCGTGCCTCGGAAAGCACGTTAAGCCATTGGTCCCGGCTGTCATTCGTGGAACTTTGATAGTCGTTACGGGTCGCCAGAAGCCCGAAAGTCTGACAACCAGTCTTACTAAGGGGTATCGTATTACCCAGGTAAGTACTGTGCTGTGGAGGTCAGACAGGCAGTCGCTCCATGTAAAATAGCGGTATTCAGCTTCATCCGGTTAGATTGGAAGCCGACCCCAACATAGTTGGGAAAAGGCTAGGCAGATTGATTGAATGCGTGTGAGTGAAGACATAATTGTCGAAGGGTTTCTGTGAATACGTAGGTTTAGAATTTCGTCTCTTCAATTTGGGATACCACTTTCAACGACAAGGCGAAAGCACTTATGCGACTGGCGTCCTATCAACGATTACCAGCGAAGAGTTTTCTCTGATATATGTGCTTATCTAATCATCGTCACCGTACTATCGAATATTTGCGTTGCTTTGTGTACGAACAACGTTACCTCTAATTAGTTCTATGCACCTGCTGTGTGTAACTTCTTGATCCTACCAAGTTCTCCGTGGTTCGTAGTTGTAGCAAGGTATGCTTGTCTCCAGATCAACAAAGGGTCTGTCGACTCTTGAACTGTTGGCAAGCCCTATAGAAACATTTGCTTTTGCCCTGGCATCGCCTGCGTGAAGGTTGGAAATTGTCTTAACTCTGGTCATGGTCTACCTGTGTGCCAAATTCCATCGAAATCCGTTCAGGCATGAAAATGTAACAGACAGACAAAGTTACTTCTGGATTTATAATATTATATATTAAAAGTACTAGCTGCACCCTGCGGTTTCACACGCATTAGTCTCGAGTTCTGAGGGAATTTTGGGATAAAAAGTATGCTATGTCCTAACGTGGTCCTAACTCTCGTGCCAAATTCCATCCAAATCCGTTTTAGCGTGCGTAACAAACAAACAAACTCACTTTAGCATTTATGATATTAAAGTGAGGATGGATTCCGAATCCGATAAACAAGAACAAAGGGACATCAATCTTTTTAATGCGCATTCAGTACCTATTCTTGAGCTAATTTACGTACGAGTATTAAGAGGGCGCCTAAAGGTCCACTAGCGCCACTCTTTAAAAAAAATATTATCTCGTGACTGAGAAGGAATTATGAATAACGGCTAATAAGGACCCTCGGTAAGTGTGTCTAGAATTTTCTAATACCTTTTATAAAGCTTTATATTGAGACACGAAGCAACAAAATACGATCTAAAGAAAAGCGGCCACATTCCTCTAGATCGTATTTTGTTGCTCCGTGTCTCAATATGAAACTTTATAAAAGGTATTAGAAAATTCTAGACACACTTACCGAGGGTCCTTACTAGCCGTTATTCATAATTCCTTCTCAGTCACGAGATAATATTTTTTTTAAAGAGTGGCGCTAGTGGACCTTTAGGCGCCCTCTTAACGAGTTTGCCTTGTGTTAGTACTACCAAGCCGCGGGCGCAGGTTTGGTGATCGTGGCGATTTTGTCTTCACTTGGTAGTCAACTGTCCTGTGGCCATGACGTGTTTGCTGCTGTTCTCAAGTGCAAGTTGATATTATTTACGAGACAAAGTATTTATTGTAGAGTGAGGTTACTAAATAAAAAAGAAAGAAAATACGTTTATTTGCGGTACACATGACGCAAAGAAAGAACAAAACACAAAAATAAACAAATCGGAAAAAAAAAAAAAAAAAAAAATCGGAATCGGATCGAATCGGTTATTAAATCGGATGGCATCCGTTTTAATAACCTCACGTTACTAAAAATGGATGGCTAAACTGGTCAAATAAAAAACGGCCTATTTTCAGTCACGCCCGTAGTCACGATCGTCAATTTATTATTTAGGTCTGGGCTACATTTGAGTCTAGCTGAATTAACAATACACTAAAACAATGGCTGTACAGTTCATAACGTATTAATAAAGGTCGCTAACTGACATTATCGACTCTTCTTGCGTAAGTTTTCAATCATTACCTAAAATAGAAATGATACATGAATACTAATTGCAATTAGTGGTACTGTTATCAGTATAAGTTAACGTATTTCTGGAATAATACTCAATTCTGTTCCGCGGCCTATGTTTTATAACAAAACCGTGAAAATTTACTGATAAAAACCTTCATTATAACGGATTTTAGATTACTTTTTGTTATGTGTATGTCATGAAAACGTGTACGATAACGATGTACATTTTTTTGAAATCTTATCGTTCTATAGCCGTTTTAATAAAAAGAGATACTTTTTTTAGACATAAAGATTGTACGAGTGATCATTTAATGCACTCCCGTAACGATTCCGTTGTATACATCTAAAACTAGTTGTGCTTCGCAGTTTCACCCGCATCCTAGCAAAACTACTACATGTACCTGGATTAAAAGTATCCCATATTTAAATCCAGGCCATAGTCTACCTGTCTGCCAAATATCTTCCAAATGCTTTATAGCGTGATTTAGAAACACAAATAGGAACTTAGAAACATTTAAAATATTAGTAAGACACAAATTGTGAATTTTTCAGGATTGATTAAGTGAACCATGTGTGGAACAGGTCTTAATCTGAAGTTTCGCTTTTGAAGGCATGTTATGTGTACACAGGCGTAAAGCCTTAGATGAGTAGGTAAACCACTAGTTTCAAACGGAAACTTAGAGACGGCTGTAATATAAGTTCTCCGTAAAATTACTAGTGAAAGCTTCTGGGAAATATTAATAACTTGAAGTAAAGTAGGTTTTACCTGTGGTATTACTCCCGTCGATTTCGGTAAATGATGTAATTTCACAATAATTGAGTAATCCTGCAATTTACTTTGGAAAATTACTAGGTACATATGGAGGGGTAACGATTAATTTCTCCCCAGTTCTATTGAATTGATTTAATATTGTGAAATAATTTGTGTTTATTAATTTGGGAATGATTTAAACATTTACTTTAAGTAAACCAATAGCAATAACTACGAATACCTGATCTCGAATCTATTTATTTATAATTATTTTTAGCCGTTCTACACGCGCTTCATGACCTGACCACTGCAGAAACGAAACACAAAATGATAAATTATAGCAAGTTTTCTACGGCATTGTCAAAAATGAAGAAAAATATCACTTTGTAAAGAAAAGTTACATCTTTCGGCGCCTGAATGACATTGACAGGGGGCCGTTGCTGGTAATCATTTGTCAAATTGTTATAGAAATTGTACTGTCAAAACAAGATGGCGGCGTTAGTTCCGATTTTGGCCACGCGCCAAAATAATCTTGTATGTCTATTCTTCATAGAGTAGAGATAGAAGTGGTCGTGCTTCGCGTGCTGGAGGGATTCGTAAAGCCCTAGTTATAACAGGCGCCTGAGGCGCGCGTCATGTACGCTGCGATGACCCACGTCTCGGGTGCCTGTTATAACTAGGGCCTAACAACCAGACGGATAGAATATATACTCTTCCTTCAATCTCTCAGCTTTCAAGTCCTAACCGTTTAAGAATTTTAATATAACCGGTCCATATCATACCGAGATATGTATACCGTGTGTAGTAGCAGTAAAGTAACGGATATCTAATTCTTATTTGCTATTTATTACTGCAAAATATCTTCTCCATGGCTTGTAATAATTTCCAGAGATATGCACGCAACCATTAACGCTTGATTGGTTTGCGATTCTCACTTAGAGAGAGGAATAAGTAATAATAATACATAGTTCATTTCTGAGCGGCCCTTAGCGACGACATGCTATAACTTGTTCCGCAGAAAATAATCTACAAAACAGTGACACCTCCTTGTACATTAGAGAGAAAATTTGAGTCTTCTTGCAAGATTGCACTTTAAACTTTGTGCAATTTATCACATCACTGGTCTCAAAACGGTGAAGGAAAGCATCATGAGGAATCCCGCATGGCCCAGAAACAAAAATTCGAAGACTAAGGACACCTACCAATGCAGACTGGGCCCACCTGGTGGATTACCCACGCCCTCTCACAGAGAGGACGCCTGTGTCCCAGCAATGGGAACATTAAAGGCTCATAATGCTATGGGAATCTTCTGCCTTGGAAGTACAGAAGTACACCTTCCCAAAAAAGAGGATGACGCGGTGACAAATGAAACGACGACTGAACGATAAAGACTTTACTTAATGCAGAGCCTATGATGATGGCACGACTTTGCCGACAAGTGCTAGTAGGTTTTGAGTCACTCAAAAGCAGCGTTTCTTGTTGCACATTTATTTTAACAATTTGTTAAATTCTTTTACTCATTCCTATTCGAAGTGCGATAGTGGCGCCCTAATTTTTACTATACTCTTTTTTGCCAAGCTGATGCTAATATTTTAACGTCCTTGGGAAAAAGGGACAGTATAGAAGCACTTTGAAGCAGAGCTAGTCCTATTATGGCCTTAGATTCCCAAAAGGGACGAGATAATGCTAAAGACGAAGAAAACCTACACTTATATTACTTTCCAATCCAAACAGATTAAAGCCCAGGGTAGATATTCATCCATTCTCATGAAAAACATTAATCCAGCAACAAATAGCAGACTTATTAGAAACCCGATTCGTTCACTACATACAACGTCTTTAATCTCAGCGAAGAAATCCGAGCTTCAATCGTATTTTCAACGTAACTAGATAAATATCGAACTCGTCTCGGTTATTTCCTTGAGCTGGTGCAACGGATTCGCGGAAATAAAGGAGGCGATCAAAATTATGAAGGAGGAGATTTGGGTATTCGATGGGTGCATTAGAATGTTTTGCATGTTCTGTTTCCATACTAAGCTTAGGGGATTTGGAAGTTATGAAACAAACAAGTAAGTTCAAAAACTAAAACCCGATTTCTGAGACTATTCAATAAGTATCGTTTATTAAAGAAACAACTTACACGTTATATATTTGAATGTATTTCGTACATTTATTCAAAGTGATGTTCAAAGGATAGCCTATAACCAGCAGACGATCAAGACGCTTCCAACGATACTTCATTTGTCAAGTTATGAGAAGGGGTTTAGAAGTTATGAGGGAACAGATGAACATACATACTTACCGGTCAAAATTATAACCCTCCTTTTTGCTTCGCTTGGAGTATAATATTGGAAGTAAGGTTTACTCAACACTAAAGCATTTTCTACTGTGATTGCTACTGGATGATTGGGTTTGTCTGGAGTGCATTTAGGCTTAAAAGCTATACGTTCATTATTACTTCCAGCACTGTTTTATCTTTTACCAACAGTTTGTTATATAATGTTTTAAATATCACACTTTATCATAATTCTTACGGGAAAATCCCTTGCGTGTAATGTCATCGTGATTGTCATGTAGTATCATTTTATTAGCGCATTCATGGTATGTAGTATCGTTTTATTAGCGTTACATATATATGACTGTGAATCAGTATTCTTCCATAAAAATACTACACTACAGAAATTTTCAGAATGAAGGTTTATATACTGACGAAGATACGATGACAGGATATTTTCCCAAGAATCGCGACACTGATCTGAGAATCAATTTCCTTGTGGAAATTTTTATTTCCTTGAAAAATTAGAACAGAAACACGGAGACGGTGTGTTTACTTTTATAACGGTCATATGGTTTTATATAGACTTAGTATAGTACGTACTTATTCTCGTATTTAATCATGTGCTATGAACGGTTCTTCATCTTTTTCTTCTCTTCTCATGTCGACATTGTAGATCAAAACAGCGGGGTAATTGCGTACCACACTAACAGTAGCAGTTGCTTTCATTTTGACAGTTCAACAGTATTCATTGTGTTATTTACGTTGTTGAGCAGACTTTTTCGAACATATATGATGCAACGGATTAGCAATATCCTTCAAAATGATTCAGATTATTATTGAAAGTGTATTATGCAATTAGGGTGCCGGTTAAAAGATTTGCCTGTCAGCTAGCTAATCTGGTCAGCTGGTATGTTTTATAGTAGGACTAAATGCACTGGGATCGTCGGACGTTTTTATGTATCATTGCTACTCGTGGTTATCTAGAAATCCTTGTATTTGTACTTAGATTTATATTGAGATAAATTTGATATAATCAAACACATTCAAATTTCGTTTGTCAACGCCATTAATATCGGAACGTGTTTCAGCTATAACCACAAATGTTCCGATTAGCATAATTGAATGACGTACAACATTAATTACGTATTACTCACGCTTGCGCCATGAGTTAGTGCTATTTTCAGTTAAGTTCCTAAGGTTATCGGTATCGGTTGACTGCCTCGTTGGCACACTCGTAGTCACAAGCACGACTACTGAGCATGGGGTCTTGCGGGGTAATTGTGTTACACACTAATGTTGTGGTCTTACGGCCCGCTTTCTCAAGGCCTGATCGTGCCAGGCCGGAACAGGCAAGAACCGTTGATTTGAGGCCTGTGCTAGGAATACTCGGCACGAACTGCGACAGGCCGTGGGACCGCGGCTTTGGAATGTTAAGGCCTTTCGTTTTGACAATTCAACAATATCCATTGCGTTATATACGCTGTCGAGCAGATGAATGTTTCGAACATATGAAGCAATGGATTTGGGATTTCAGGTTAAGCTACGCTTGCCGGGGTTGGTCGTGGATGGGAGACCATCTTTACATACCGAGACTCCTCCGTGCCTCGGAAAGCACGTTAAGCCTTTGGTCCCGGCTGTCATTCGTGGAGCTTTGACAGTCGTTACGGGTCGTCAGTCGCCCGAAAGTCTGACAACCAGTCTTACCAAGGGGTATCGTGTTACCCAGTAACTGGGTTGTGGGGGTCAGATAGGCAGTGGCTCCATGTAAAATACTGGAATTCCGCTGCACCCGGTTACATCATAGTTGGGAAAAGGCTAGGCAGATTTTTTTGTGGTTGATGAATGATAATATTTACATGGGATTTAATCATAGAAATAAAGATAAATTTCACTCCTCTTCGGCGACTACAAGCGTTATGTTATGTCCTAAGGTTATCGGTACAAAATCTAGCGTGACTCAACGTGATAAATGTCCTGTTCACTATTCACGCTAGTTCTTCACGGCTGTCGTGTCAGTTGCCAGTTGTCGCACTAAGTGTATTGAACAAGTTTAGAATTTATCGCTGAGGTGCAGTTCGATATATTTTTCTCCGTCTCTCAACGAGGTCTAGGTGATAAATAGATTTTCGTATTTCACAATCTGCATCTTAAACTGTCAGCAAGACGTTAGTGCCAAAGAATTTGAACCTAATGCCTATTGAAGAATTTAAATTGGATTTGATTTGAATATTCTTAGCGTTACCAATGGATACAGCTCTCCTAAAAATAAAGGTTATTACACTGAATTTGATTTTGTAACCGTTTTAGGTGTAAAAAAGGCATGTGTGTAATGCAATTAACCCGCAAGTTAAATTATTTTTGTATTTCATAAAAACATTTACGTAATATTTTCACAGGGGTGTCTTTAAAATGGGGGCGATAAAAATAAACGCACGTTGATATTGCTTATGCTTACCTACCCTTATAAAATGTTACGATTATTTTCATAAAAACGTCGACAGAACGGGCAACTAATCTTGCTCATTCCAAAGGTGACAAAAACGCTCATTTGCAACCACATTTCATGTGTCACCCGAAATTTCATTCTTGACAATAATTTATGATCACAAAAGTCCTTACTGAAATTAATTGCATTTTATTCTTACGATGTGTGTTTTGAAACATGTAGGTACAGTCACTGACAGGTGAAAAGCGATTTTTTGCACAGTGCTGATTCAAATGATGACCTCAGACCAAATAAAAAACCAAGACATAGTGCTGTCAACAGTGACGTGTGGCGGGTTTCGTAAACATGTGTGCACTTAGTGAGGTGTAGTTTGTTTGAAAGCCTGTGCGTGTGAGCGTGTATGCACAGAACAGAGGTGCAGTTTTGGCATGCTTCACTGTATTGTTCGCAGCGCTATGTCTTGGTTTTTTATATGAAAGAATTCATTTGATATATTCCCAGATGATTGGATATGTAGAAACATTGTGCAGGGATGCGTTAACCCGGGTACAGATTGGTCAAACGTATATGAAATGTAAAACACGTTGAAAAACATTCACTTAGTTGTGTTACCTTTTTTCAGGTTATATTGCATACACTAGGAGGGTTAATTTTGTGGTGTTTTTTCTGCTTTATCAGAAAACCGACTGTCGTTGTGGCGTAGCTTGGTCTCGAGGTCTGTGTCCAGCATTGCACTGCTGTCTTAAAATGCTGACTTGAAATGTACAACACAACAACTTTTCATAATTTGAGTGAAATATTTGCTTAAGTTAAAACATATTTTCGCACGTGACTGTCCCTGTAAAACCATTCGTTTTAAAACCGGTGATTACCCCCGAATATCCCCCAGGTGTGTTGTCGCTTACACCCCATTTGATAACCCCCCCGGGGGTGTTACCGTGCAATATTAGCCACTTTGTACAAAGAATCGTGCTTGAAATAAGACTAGATAGCGCTTCAGAAAATATGTTGCCATGACATTATCTTTATATTGTTTCGCTGCTATTGTTGTTTGTAAACGGAATTTCAAGCACAAGTATTTGTTTATTCTTTGTTCTGAAGTATAATCTTATATACATTAAATAGGCTAGGTACTTAACTTACCGCTTAGCGATATGAGTTCTAACGTCAAACTAGATTATTGTCCTTATTTTAGGATCTGAGTTCATAGCACATCTTTATAGATATTAATTAGCATATATTTTTATGTCATAAATCATGATATATATCTGCCTAGCCGACCACAACATAGTTGGGAAAACCAACTATGTTGTGGTCGGCTTCCAGTCTAACCGGATGCAGCTGAATACCAGTATTTGACATGGAGCGACTGCCTATCTGACTTCACTGGGTAATACGATACCCCTTGGTAAGACTGATTGTCAGACTTTCGGGCTTCTGATGACCTGTAACGACTGTCAAATATCCACGAATGACAGCCGGGACCAACGGCTTAACGTGCTTTCCGAGTCACGGAGGAGTTTTGATGTGTAAAGATGGTCACCCATCCACAGACCAACTCCAGCAAGCGTAGCTTAACCTGATGGATCGACCCGTGTGGCTGTTTTTACTTAGCCATCAGCTCCTCCATCATGCATGAATTCTCATGAATCATGATAGTTAAGTACGAGTACTAAATAGTTTTATATGAATGAAATATGTACTTCACGTATTTTGTTGTTTATTTTCAAAGACATAGGTTCAAAACAATTGAATGTAGTCTTGACAATCGATTATTATTCTTTAGTAGCATTTTTGATTATCAAAGGATGGAAAATATACAAACAACAGTGTTGTTCATTTCAATATATCAGCTTGTTTTCAGCTGTCAAGCATATCAAAATATATACATACATGAATACATAGGTATAAAATGTCGGTATGTTCATAATTGCTTGTTCGTTGCGAAGCAGAATTTTTACGTTATTCGGTTTAAATTCTTTTATCAACGACAAAAGCTAAAGTTAATGCATTTAAAGCCGCATTTGCAGTACATGAACGAAATTGTATGCAGAATTTATTTTGTTACCAAAATATCATGCTACACAAACCGCTGTGTTTGGTTGTTCTCACGAAGTAAAATTTGTGGCTGTGTTTTCAAAGTAAATTATGTTACCAAGAGTAATCTATATCTATCTATTTATTTATATAATAAAAATGAAATGATGTTCGTTGGTAAGCGCATTAGTCGAGAACAGCTGAACCGATTTGGCAAATTTTGGTTTTAAAATGTTCGTAATAGTTCGAATTAGGTTCTTATGGAATGAAAATTGGAAAAAATCCCGGAACATTCTCAAATTAGGGAAGAACGGGACGTCCTATTTTGTATAAATTATTGAAATATGGACAGGACAACGTCTGTCGGGTCAGTTGAGACTTTATAAAATCATACAGGGTGGCAATGTAGCGTGTCGATGTCCCCGACGCGAATACTGATACCATGCATTCAGTACATGATTCTGAATGGAAATAAACTAATACCAAATGGTATTAGCTCTTGGTATTGGATGGGAATTATAGATCAAACTTTTCAACGGTTATTTAAAAAAAAAAACAACTGTTTCATAGAAAAGTGCAATAACTACGCGGTCTAAATGTATGGAACAGCAGATTTTTTTTATAATAATTTCAGGTTCAGAATCATGTACTGAATCCATGGTAACAGTTTTCGAGTCGATGTCCCTGCCACCGTGTAAAGAATTCAATAAAATCAACATGTTTTCCTAAAATCAAATTTTGTTTGAATCGTTTTCATAATAAAATCAAATTATTTCAAATAACTTGACAACTTGTCTGTTTGTTGACCTTTTCAACAATAATTAGAAGTTCTGAAACTTTGTGGATTCATTGGTTTTTGAAATAATAACGATTTGATGTTATTGGAAAACTGTTGAAAACAACGTCTGAACATTTGCCAAATGATGGCTTGAGTTATTCTGTTGAAATAAATAACTTTTCAGAAAATTATGTAGATGCAGTAATTCCTACAAACCTTTATAACACATAAACCAATTATTTTAGTAAGAGGTTCCAGCCTGTAGCTACCTTTAAGGGGACTACAGGACCTAAACGTGCCTAAATGCAAGTTTTATAATGCCTAAAAGAATATGATCCACTGCAGTAAACAAAATCAGAAAAATATATGATATTCTTCAGGATATATGCTAGTATGATAGTGTGTTGAAAACATAATACAACTAATTTGATACGATAGAAAAAAATCATGAAGATACCTCTAAAAATTTCTATTAACGAAAAATATCATATTAATTTACATGCAATAATTCTGATTTTTTGTCAGATTATTCTACAAGCTACATATTAGCATAATAGTGTTTTAATTTTCCAGTCCAATCAATAGATTTTTTGTAAATCGCTAACTGCTTCATATTTTGCAATAAATTACCTACGTCGCGTCATCGCGCTTCTCTTTCATTTCTATGCAGTCCAACAGTGACCGCGCTTTAGCTGTTGTAAGCCTCTTAATTCGTTTTTATGAGATATCTTTTGTTTTACAAATTGTCCAATCTCGTTCCTAAATATCTTAGCTTTTGCCCGAGGCTTCGCCCGCATGGAGGTCGGAAATTATCCCACGAGAACGTATTAACGGGATAAAATTTATAAACAGGTTATAAACTATCTGTGCGCCAAATTTCAGCCAAATCCGTTAAGCAGTTTTTGCGTGATTGAGTAACAAACATCCAAATAAACAAACTGTCACATTTATTATATTAACTAATGTTGTAAATGCGGAAATGAGTTTGTTTGTTATGCTTTCACGCTAAAACGGCTGGCACATGGGTAGACCATGACCTGGAGAAGGACATAGGCTACTTTTCATCCTGGATCACAGACGAAGTCGCGAGCAACAGCTAGAATGTGCCAGCCGTTTTAGCGTGAAAGCATAACAAACAAACTCATTTCCGCATTTACAACATTAGTTAGGATATACAATGTCGCCCATGGGCATGTGCCCGCCCGTATTTTTCTGAATATTCATGAAAAATTATCGAAAATTAACTTTAATTTTTAAAATTTTTCATGTTATTCATTTTTTTTTTTTTGTAGCGTTTGCCATATCTCCTATGTTATTGGCTCGATTTGGATTCTGTTTATTATTTCTAATAGCTTAAGAGTTGTTTTATGGGATTAACTAAAAAAAAAAAGTAAAATTTATCGACTATGAAAACACAAATTTAAGTCCATAAAATCAAAGCGGGACATTGAAAAAAAAAAAATAAGATAGACGCAGAAAAAATTAAGTTAATTTTCGATATTATGTCATGAATATTCAGAAAAAACCGGGCAGCCACATGCCCATGAGCGACATTGTATATTATGAATAGTAGGATTCGGTAACTATTTGAATAACAAAAGCTTATAAACATCGAATCACCGCTCACCAACACCTAAGTTCAGTCTGCTCACAACTTATGTCTCAAGATAGTTTAACACTCTGCGGTCATAGGTCAAATACGTTAGTAATACCTTCCATAGTTTAGTCGGAACTCGACTAACTTTGATATTTCATCGTCCCCCCACCTTTCTCTATTATATCGCTGATTACTTGCGTATTCACATGTACTGCTAAACGTAACTATGTCGGAGCACAGACTAAGAATGTATAGAAGCGAACTTGCCCTATTTAATAAAACTGACACGACATATTTGTCTAATAATGACAAAATTTACACATTTTCACGATAAGCTGCGTGATGATAAGTGCTGGAAATAAAGTCGGAAATGAATGAAAAAAACTTGTAAAATTGTCAGATTGTCGCCTGTTACCGGTCGCCAGTCCGTTATAAATAAATGGGCCCCAGTTTTTACAGCATTATAAATGGTTACAGTTTCGGGGCGTATGATACCTTTAACGCAGTCATGGTTGTATCATTGCTTCGCCGCATACGTTACTTGCTCTCTACTCATTTAGTCGAACATATCACCCTGTTTTGACTTGCGGAGCGTAGGTCGTAGAGCGAGATGATTATTTTGGCACACGTACGAAGAGAAGTAAAGTTAGGGAAATTAATTGCTAAGGAAATTGACTTCCTACAAACTTTAATTGTCCGTAATATCACGTACCAGAAGACGTAGTATTAGAAGGCCCCGCACAAGGTTGACCGATGACCTGGTGAAGGCCGCAGGAACCCGCTGAATGCGAGAAGCGCTATACCGGTCTAAGTGGTGGTGTTTGGGGGAGGCCTATGTCCAGCAGTGGACGTCTTTTGGTCAAATGATGATGATGATGATTCAACCACAAAATCAATTTTTTGATAGTTGTATGAACTGGCTATTACAGGGAAAATTGATGAAATGGAGCCAATTTGCTTTTGATTTTACATGAGTCTCGCTTCTGTACCGTTTTCATATTCTATGGACGAAGTTATGCCGACGATATATCGAAGTCACGATGCTATTGTCATGTTCAGGCGGAGGTTTAAAGGATGTGTCTAACTGTCTATGGCAATGATTTAGCGGACAATAGTTGGCAAATGAGTATCTTGTGTACTAACACATAAAAGGGAAATTAAAAAGACTATTTAATGGGTGACTATCTAAAAGAATGGGTGACTACCTAAAAGAATGGGTGAATACCTAAAAGAATGGTTGACTATTTTAAAGAATGGGTGACTACCTAAAATAATGGGTGACTGACTATCCAAAAGAATGACTGGCTGTCTAAAAGAATGGGTGACTATCTAAATGTCGGACCTATGTATACCTATATAATACATTAATCGAGTACGGAATTGTAGTGAAATCTGGAGGTATATAATACGTTAGAAAATCACAACTAGATATTGGTGTTCGCACAAATAGACCAAATTATTTCTTATAGTAGGTAATATACTCTTGAATACTCTTGGCTCGTTCATGTTGAGAGGATGAATGAAAGGCGACTAACAAGAGGTATTTACAAGTCAGATGTAAATGAAAACGCCGGTAGGACATATAGTGACCTTGTTGAGATGTTCTTCAGAAAGTTCAGGTGCGTAGTACTCGCAACCGGCGTTCGGGTGTGATCATCAGATGTACGAACGTATACGAAGTAAAAGCTCGTACAGACCAGCGCGACGCGACGCCGCGCCGCGATACGAACAATACAATTTCTAAGAAAACTTGACGGCATAACAATAACCGGTGTCGCGTCGCGTTGTCGCGTCGCGCTGGTCTGCACGAACGTATACGAAGTAAAAGCTCGTACAGACCAGCGCGACGCGACGCCGCGCCGCGACACGAACAATACAATTTCTAAGAAAACTTGACGGCATAACAATAACCGGTGTCGCGTCGCGTTGTCGCGTCGCGCTGGTCTGCACGAAGCTTAAAACGAGTACGTAAGGATCGTAGCAGGTGGCGTTCTGTAGTTTTTGCCTTTTCCCTTTAGAAAGAAAGCGTCAGTTTATGTATGTGTTACTCTTGAATTATAGTCACATGTGTGATGGCTGTGAAACAATACAACATGTAAAAAAAGCCCTGTCCGATCCGTGAGGGTATTGATAGGTATCGTACTGAGAGTCTATTTATGTGGTAAAATTCAGAAAAAAAAAAAAAAAAATCACCGCATTTTTTTAAATGGAAAATTTTACCGGATTTGCGTGGGGCGGCCGTCGTGTAGCGGGTAAATTTTATAATTTTTAAATAGCAATAACTTTTTTATTTTCAATAATAAAAAATCTTTTTGGTAACGTTATTGCAGTACCTTTATGCCCCTTTCTGAGCGGATATGGTTTTTTTACATATTGTTTTTTTTTATATTATACCTTTGAATTTTCTACGGTGTTGGCTGACCCCATAAGTGAGAAGGGCGTTACACCACATATCAAACGTAAAGGTACGGTACCCTTACAAAATACAGGGTGTAAGCGATAATAACTAGCCGTTTCAAGGACTGACCCTAATACCCGATCCGATATTGCGTTGCGTGTTCAACCACATTATACGAAAACAATTTAACAGCAAACAAACTAAGATATATTACTTTTCTCTTACAAACATCATATAACTTTTAAGTGAAGACAAAGACTCGAGGTCATAAAACGTGCGAGAAGGATGGTTAAAAAAATTGATCTCTATACAGATTCCAAAAATTCGAAGACATAATGTGTCATCCACCAACCCGCACTGCGCCCGCGTGGTGGATTACGAACCAATCCAATCCCCGTCACAGAGAGGAGGCCTGTGGCCCTGCAGTGGGAACATTATGGGCTGATTAACGATTATGCTTATGCCATACAATACAGAGTCTCGTGTTGTCTCGCTCTCTCGTTTCATGACCGCAGCTGTCATGAACGTTGGCGTTTACCTATAGATAGGTACTTTAAACAGTAAAGTAATGTTTTCTTTAATTCTCCTAAGGCTCGATATGTTTTGTAATTATACGCTAGACTAGGTAAAAAGAAAAAAAAAATGGTTTCCTTTGAACCTATTGGGAATTATTTACGGTCCATTTCAACGAAATTTGTAGGTACCAGATAGAAACTAAATAAACAGCCTACTATAAAAAGGTATAATAGACCTAATGTATATACTTATTTTTATTTTATTGGTTATTGAACGCTTTATTTATTTTCGATTTAGAAATAATCAAATTTCGTTGTAGTTTACTTTCTTATTTGTGATATAAATAGCAGTTTTATTTTATGACTCGACATGAGTAAACCTATTGCCATTATTACATGAGTATTGTGTCTAGACACCCTGTACAATGTACTGAGCCTTTAAGTAGGTATCCTACCTTTAAATGTAGGTATCTTTAGGGGTACGACATAAACACATTACATCACGCCTGCTTTCCTCGAAGGGATCAGCAGAGGTGTACCTATATAATAATAGTTCTTTCACATTTCGTCAGTTATAGGGCTAACTGTACGGCACGGTACGCAGTTACGCACGGGCGATGTTTTTAAGCTTCGTGCAGACTAGCCCGACGCGACAGCGCGACGCGACACCGTTTATTGATAGACCGTACAGTTTTCTTAGAAATTGCATTGTTCGAGTCGCGTCGCGCCGTCGCGTCGCGCTGGTCTGCACGAGCCTTTAGGCGACGATTTTTTATCGCGCAATGTATTTTCAACTCTTGGTGTTGAGCCGAGTAAAAACTAACTCGTGGGTGAGAGGGCTTATGTTTAAATCCAAAAGAGGGCGAGCCTATTGCTATTAACCGGTTACAAATCTAGACACGGGGCTGCTACTGAGAAATTCCTAATGAAAAAACCCAATAACATTATCAATAATCTCCTAAATTCTTGAGACAAAGAAGTCATACGGCAACTTTGATTAAAAACTATTATTTCTCGCCAAACGTGCTAGGAAATGGTCAGAATTTTGATGACCTGTTTTGAATCTAGTTTTAATAGAACAGCTAACAGGAATCAGCATGAAACTGTGCACGCAGATGCCTAGGTCTAAGTTTTGTTTGCACACACAATGCACTAGGTTCAGTTTGAGTCTAATACAACTTTGTCTAAATAGATTCAGGGCAAATAGAGGCGAATGTAAAGGCTGACGCACAGCTGGCAAGGCGCAGTGCAGCGCAGTTGTCAATGCCAAACAACTATCAACATCATCATTTTAGACGAAAGATGTCTACTGCTGGTCTAAGCCGCAGGAATCCGAAGGCTTATGCTTCGGATTCCTGCGGCTTAGACAAGGTCATTCGTCCAACTTGTGGGAGGCCTTCTGCATATCAACACTGTGTGCCTTAAAATAAAGTCGAGAATAAAAAACCTGAGACGCGCACCTCTTTCGGCTTAGATGCGCTTTCGAGCTACTGAAAGTTATTCTCAACTTTATATTTTCAACTGTTGCAAGGTCGATGTTTCTTACGCAGTGCTAACCGCGCTGCGCTGCGCCATATGAGCGCTAGCCCTTAACAGTGTTTGGTCAGGCTTCATGATTACCTAGGTCTTAATTTTAGAGCTTCTAAGAGTCTATTAGTCTAGGATACAGATTTCTTTAGGTATTCTTCAGAGCCCTTTGAGTCACAAGCTTAGCTCGGTCTTTTGGTACACAAACCCGGCTTTTGGTCCTTCGGTTCGATTTCGACTGAAATGTAATTGGTTTTTTCTCCAAGAAGATGTGTTGCTACAGCCCGGGATTAGAACTATGCCTGATAAATGGAGATAGGCTCGCCCCTTGTCACCTTGGGACCAATATGGCGAATACTCTACGATAGTGGCTCTGCTTATCTCTGCAGGGATCCTTTTAGAGTGGGCATAATGGTTTTATGTGGACGGGGCAACATAAACTTACAGAGTTGCAGCTATAATCGTATATTCTCAGAGGCTGACAAAACAGCAAATGTTAATGCAATTTATTAATATGATGTCACGCTGTCAGTCAGGCGTGAAATGCAAGTCACGCCGGTTTACGGCGCGGACCCTGCACAATGTGTTAGCATATTACGTGACACGACGCGAATGGGAAAATGGCAACATTAACCATCGCCAGATTTATTCACTGATATTTACTGAATTTAAAAGCAAAACTTCCTAGAGTTTGTAACTTGTAACCCAGCCGAAGTTTGTAATTCAAGAATGAAATCTGACGCCAGTTTATTTGGGAGGGAACTTTGATATTTTTACTTTCGCCTCAACTAAATTTAGTCTGGGATCCGTTACCGTGTCAAATAAAACTAAGAAAGTAAATTAGATAACTTTTATATTAAACGTTCTGACGTTTTAGGTTAAACTTGTCCAATTTTACACGTTCTTGTTTCTATTCGTACGTAAACTTCCTCTAACACAGTTAACCCACGTACGCACGGGCGATTTTTTTTCACGTTCTCAATTTTCAAGGCTCAACTTAGAGCCAAGGGTTGAAAATCCAACAGTCTGTTTCCTTGACGCACTGGGGTGCGCTCTGTTGAATTCTCAATGCTCGGCTTAATACTGAGATGTTATAACAGTGCGCGAAAAAAAAAAATCGCCCGTGTGTAGGTGGACTTAGGCGATAAAATAGGCCGCTGATATTTTAATGAAGCCGCTGCTTATGAAGTCTGTCCTGAGTTTATTTACTTAACGTGTTTTGGAATTTCGTCATTAGAATTAAAGTGTGTAAACAGCTTTAGAGTGGTCGTTACTTTATACTTTGTGATGAGATCGTGGATGTCCAGTGGTTTGATATATGATATGCCGAGATGTCGCACATGGTATAAATAACTGACTGCGGAGCGTTGACCGAACACTGGGTTGCCATTTAATTTATAGAAATTCCTCTGAAAATATTTCAAAATATTGTCCGTAATCTGTTGCATCAAGATTTTATTTTTAATTACTATCAGCCTGACATTCCGAGTCTAGGTTAGTCGATATGGGGTCGACGACCACGACAGGAAAATTGATTTATAAGATTTCCTCTGAAACGCGGATCCCCTCAGTTAATCGTAGACAAATGCTTTCTCATAAATAATAAAATAAGACGTAGGTAATTTTTATCAGAACATTTGTTGGAATTTTAATCAAACAATTTGTACCAAAACAATTTATTTACCGGAACTAATTCCGCCTTCCGAAAAAAAAAAACCGTTTGCATCGCGGAATGTTTTTCAAATTAACGGTAGGTGCAAGCTATATGTGTGGGGGAATATTTCTCATTATTCGTCGAGGCACCCTCGTCTTCTCGAGCACTCCATTCTTTATAGCCTCAATATTGTTTTGGGAGGTGTTGCCAGGACAAAATAAATGTTTGTATGGACCCCGCGTCCCGGCCGTCGTCTTCGTCGGATCCGACAATTTAAGCATTATTGCTTTTCGTAGATATTTTACACAGGGTGAAGGAATTTTATTGTTCTTTTTGTTATTAATGACGTAAACAAAGATAGATTAATGTGCCACGTGTGGAGGTAATACGTTCGTTTAGAAATGTTCTCTGTGGCATGAATTAGCTCGTTAATACTTTTTATCGTCCTGAATAATTGAATCCAAGTGTTCGCTTAACCTCAGATGTTGGATTGGTTTTAATTGGATTATTGTTCAGACTTAATTTGATTCTTTTGATTTATCTCGAGTTTATGAATATTGGAATGGTCATTTGCAAGTATCTGGTTTTTTATGGTCTTCGTTTCGTAATTATCCTGAGATTGCTTTACATGAATAATAAATTACTTACTTTCATATTATGTCATTAGCCTCATTCAGTATTTTATTAGATATATGGTAAGAAATGGAAAAAAAAAAATACAGGTTGGCAGGGACATCGACGCGAAAATTGATACCATGGATCAGTACATGATTCTGAACCCCCTGTGATGAAAATTTTCGTCGATTATTTAAAAAAAAAACAGCTGATCCATACATTTTGACCGCGTAGGTATTGCACTTATCTATGGAATAGCTGATGTTTTTTTAAATAACGGACGGTTAAGAATTATGTACTGAATCCATGGTATCAGTTTTCGCGTCGATGTCTCTGCCACCCTGTATAAATTTGGCAATTTTCTGGATTTGTGCCCGGTTGATGGCAACAGGCTCGCCCCCTATTACATGGGACTTAATATAACTCACGGAATGTGGATGTACCTACTATAGGTACGCTTCTGCCCAATCCTTTGGGGAAATAAGGCGTGATTGTGTTAAGTAATTTATCTGTGTTTTCTAGGTTGGAAGTCTAGATATATTACCCCTTCTGTCATCCCACGTTATTCGCATCCCTTAATAAATTGAGGGTAAGTATCTAATAGGCTTTTTACGATAGTGATTCAGACGTCACAGCCACCCATCTCTTTCTCAGAAAGAGATGGGTGGTTGTGTTCTATAAGTTATCTTTTCAAGGTCTTCCTTGTTTTAACTACCGTCCCAAGAGAAATTATGTTTTCGTAGTTTGTAATTAGATGTAATGTCCTTGATACGAGTATAGTCCTTTAGTTGCTTTTACGACACCCTCGGGAAAAGATAGGGTGCCCCAACTTTCTTAGCTTTTACCCCAACTATGTTCCGGTCGGCTTCCAGTGTAACCAGAAGTGTTTAGTTATCTCTATTTTACACAATATCCTATTTTGGGAACCTGGCTTTAATTAAAATGGGTAATTTTAAGGCCCTCTCACTTCACAAATCACTTATTGCGTTCAGAGCAAAAAAAAAATCAAATGTCATTGTGTCTCAGTATTTTTTTTTTCTTTATTTAGGCAACCAACAGCGATACATATGGTATGTTACAGAGTATATTACAGTATTGTATGGCTCATATTAGGTTTCCCTGCATAACTAGGATAAGTCATCCTTAAGGCCAAGCCCGCACTGCGAAAAAAATCGCGCGAGATTTTTATCGCAATTCTGTGTCATAATGTAGGTACACGCACTGGCGATTTAAAATTTGCGCTCGTTGCAATGCCGTACACTGAATATAACTGCGCGATTAAAAATCTCGCGAAAAAAATTCGCAGCGCATGCTAGGCCTAAACGATTGACAGAAAGAGAGCGATGTTTTAAATACGCTTAGCGGTAAACGTATTTAGCGATTTGTGGTGTTAATGGGCCTGAGGGTCGCTTTTATTAAACAATTGTGTGTATATTACTGTTTGGTTCAAATGCTGCCATATTTACGTAGCGCCGACACCGCTTGGAATTCGGTTCGTATCACGAGAAAAACGTTGGGAGAACCACATGCATGAACACAAACAAAACGTTTCCTCTAAACAAAGCATTGTACAGCAATTTATCATTCAGCCGTTCATTCCCATTTTCCCTCTGCTCGCTTAATCAATATTTAAGGAATTCTTAATCACACAGCCGGAACTAGGCGAAAAGTACACACAAAAATAATTTATATTTTGACGCGAAACTGCGAAGGTGTAATTTTTTCCCGGGAGCTTAGGTAAAAGGGACCGAAAGCCCCTCAATAACAGCCCCACAGACATGGCAGCCCCGTTAAAAATAAATCAAGTTGAAGAACAGCAACGCTACAAAAAGTTCATTTCAATTTGGAATTTACAAGAATTTGCATTTTCGCACGTAAATGAGTTGTGTTTCACTACGAACGAAGTAAGCCTCCTAAGACCAGCCTTTTAATTAAGTTGTTTCCATTACTACGTTATTCTAATAGATAATGGAGCTAGTTACTGTTAATGTCTTCTTTAACGTCTGAGAAGGTACTAATGGCTTAGGTATAGATGGGATCTGTAGACAAGGTAGGTACTTAAATATTCTTCCTATGTTTTCCATTTAGTTTGAACTAGCTTTTGCCCGCGGCATCATTAATATAATACCGGTCAAAATAGCTTCGGACATAACATAATTCAAATGATAATAATGGTTATTGTGGGGCATCCTTAGAAGATAGACATATGCCATCGCGGACTTTTTTGTTGAACTTTTTAAGATGAACCATTCTGTATAACCTAATTTTTATGTATTTTTTATGTATTTTTTACGGTTTACACGACGCACGCCAGTAAAGCTCAAGTCGGCATGATTTTTTCCGACATCTTCAACAATAATCATCATATTTCAGCCAATTTACACAAAACCTTAATGAATTTTATACTTAAACCTTCCGCATGAATCATTCTCTCCATTGGTGAAAACCGTTAGAAAATCCGTTTGGTGGTTTTTGAGTTTATCACGTTTAGACAGACAGACAGATGCGGCACACTGGATCGAAAAAAGGCTATCGAAAAAATAGGAGCTTAAATTTTAAAGTGTAGTTTTTTGCTAATATGGCTTCTAATAGCCAATATTATGCATAAATATATCATAGGAAACAATCAGGTAGGCAAATTAGCTACTTATATATATTTTTTTTTATAGAAAATAAACGGCACTAAATCTCGTTGTATGACGCATGTCTATCTAGTATAGAACATGTGAAAGAAATAAAAAAACCATTTATCTAACTCGATAATATATTCCAGGAATATATTAAGGTCTCCACCGTGAAAGGGAAAACAAAACCCTTTCAAGATCCTTTAAGAAACCCCGCCTTAAAAGCTTAACACGAGATTACGTTTCGTGAAGCCGCTATAATATAAAACCGGTATATAGGGAAGAACTCAATAAAAACATAATTTCAAAAACCAATTTACGCAGTGACGGCAGCCGTCTCTCAGTTCACTATCAAGAAATTGTGGATTGACTCGCTAAACTTTCTCAATAACACCGCCAAGGAAATTTTCAATTATTAACTTTATCCACAAATCGGTACCGAACTGCATACAATTTTACACAGAATTATATCGAATAATATTAAATATGGAATAAGGACCAAAGCGGCTACTAGAACCCTTCTTCCCGATACCACTAACTAAAGCATTTGTTCTTTTAATCCTATTTCTCTGGTCCTTTGAGGCACCGATACCTTTTATTTCCCAAGATCGACTATTATGTACGCCAGTAGGATTGTCTTAAAACTCTAAGAGAGAACGTTAAGTAATCCTAAGTAATACGAATTTGGGCAGTTGTTTGTCGTCCCCTATAATCTTTTAGAAGGGAATTAAGAGTAAAAGGAACTAAAAGAGGACGTCAACTGTCAATAAGGGATCAAGGGCTGCCAAACAGTATTTCGAGATACTAATTTTACTGGGAAAAATCACGTACAAAACGTAATGATGGGTAATTTGGTCCTAACGGTCTAAATGTCTTTGGCTCGAGCAGTCTTAGGAGGATCATTTCTTAATCACCACGTTTGGCAGGCAGATTAGCGATAGCAGTATGATCAGTATTCTTAAGGAGCCTGCCAATCCCCTTGGCATAATCCCTTAGGCGTGCTTTATGATACTCGAAATGAAAGACGGTGGATTATCTTTTGCCGAGGTCTACACATTGCCAAGAGGCTAACAAAGGAGCGCTTGCAAATTAATTTTTGCATTTTCGTTGAAAATATTTTCATTTTTTCTCAATTAGCATTGAGGCTAAAGCTAAGTATTGTGCGGTGCATTCTAGGATATCTGTAGAGAACGCAACCAACCGTACGTTGAATTATTTTTGTATGTACATATGTTTGTGTAAGTTTAAAGACAAATTACATCAAAATAGCACAGAGTCAACTTTCAAAGTGCATATGAGTTGCATTACTATAACGTTACATATTTAAAGTCATTAAAACCCCGCTCTCGAGTTAAGCTTCATTCTAATTAGTAAATAGAAGCTGTCTTCAATTTACATTTAATTATACAAATGGAAGGAAATCTTGTCGTTCTTAAATCTGTTGTTGAGAATTGGGTTACAGACGACAATGAAGCTAGCGGTGTACCTAATCTAGATGGGGGAATTGTATAAAACGAAATTGTAAAACAAAAGAGATGTTTTTTACTTTATACCGAATAAAACTTTCTGTAATTTTTTTGCCAGCAGGAACATTGAGGAAATAAATGCAAAAGCTTTTAATGAGAAGTAGCAAAGAAATAAAGACAAATCGTTTAACTTTCACAGAGACTGACACGTGCAGTTTTATATATTATTGTAGTAATGAACGATGAATTATGGTGATGGATAGCATAACCAGCCTATAATGTTCCCATTATTGGGGCACAGACGTCTTTATTCTGTGAAAGGGATCGAGCTGGTTGGTTGATGTCACATGTCTACGAATTTTTGGTTCTCTGACATGCCGGTTTCCTCACGATGTTTTCTTTCACCGTTTTGAGAGCAGTGGTGATGAAATAATCTACACAAAGTGAAGTGCTTGGTCGACAACTCGTATGTCGCGGCCATTGCCAATGGGTCACCACTGCTCTCAGTGGAGATCAAGTGACCCAGTGGCCACCACATCTCTCGTCTGGGCCGCCAATGCTGTCCAGAAATGGATAGTATCAAGAAACTTTTTACTTGTCTAACTGCTCATCGCCTGCAACCAAAACTACATTAACTGACTCCGAGGATTCCCCTCATCGTAGAGCATAGACATCAAGAGATAACGTCAACAAACATACTCAATACGAGTTTATATTCGTAGATATGAGTTAACAGATGCGCCACTTTGTAAGATAAACACACGATGCTTAGGCGATTATCTCAAAATGTGAATACATAAATAACATTGCTTGAAATGTTAGCAGCGATATTATGGGCCTGTAGAATATTAAAATGTGGATTTTTCATTAAATGAACAACCATAAATATTTTATGCCTCAATTTCCGACCAAACAGCGGTGTTTGAATTTTCTGCCTACTTTAAAGAGTCAGCATTCTGGGAGCTAAATCTACATCTATTTTTAGATCCTTATGTTAATATTAGATATCCATTAGGTTCTGAATTGAAAGTGGATGAAGTTATTCATGCTTGTATAGGACGTAGGTGTTTGCCTCTGAAAAGATAATAACTTAACCAATTATTTGGTTTAAAAAAACCTACGGGGTAATTGTGTGATACACTCATAATCCCAATGCCAATAATTTTGACAGTTCAACAATATTCATTGGGTTATTTACGTGGAGCAGCGGACGAATTATTCAAACATATATTCATATTCATTTATTTATTGTTCTCACAGGTAAAAAGTTCTTAAAATTTGCATTATGGTGTCACTGTAACATACCCATGATTTGTACAATATTTATATCATGTCATATGAAGCAATAAAATTGATTATGAATTTCCTTCAAAATCCTTTGGATTGTGTGTGATATGCAATTAGGGTGCTCAAGCTAATAACAAATAAACATTTAAAAATAAACCGTAAGTCTTGGGAAATGCGTATAAATTGGGCATGGGATCTAGGCAAGTGTCAAAACTCAATAAAAGAAGTTAGATATTGAATTATTGAAGCCGGTAGATGTGGGTGAACATGAGAACTAGGTATAAACTGCATCCCGATACATTCTTTATTCCAACCGCAAAAAATAAATAGTCGTGGTAAGATGTCGTGGGACACCCGGTTGGAAGGAAGTTCCTCTGGCTGTATATTATGTATTAATACAGAGCCATCTAGTATGGTCTTAAGTTTCAAGTGTCAAAAGTTTTTGTTTGTTTTTTTAATACAGACCCATCTGTATTTAAAAAACAAAAACTTTTGACACTTGGCACTGACTTTTTCGGGCATAACGCTTTTTCGTTAGGGTCAGTTCACACCGAAACGTGACGCGAAGCGACGGTGCGCGCACTTTTGAAGATAGTGATACAAAATATAAATTTATTTACTACACCCGAAGATACACATTAATTGAGATAATTCTAAAATGTCCCGCGGGTCAGTTCACACCGAAACGTGACGCGAAGCGACGCTGCGCGCACTTTTGAAGATAGTGATACAAAATATAAATTTATTTACTACACCCGAAGATACACATTTAATTGAGATAATTCTAAAATGTCCCGCGGCGTCGCGCCCTGCCGCGCTGCGCCTCGAGATGCTTCGCGGCGTAGCGCGACGCAATGCTGCTTTCCCGGTAAGCGTGGCGTGCAAGAGCGGCGCGCGCTCCGCTTCGCGAAGCCGCGTGACGCCAAGATGCGCAGCCAGAAGCAGTCGTGGCGACTTGTTTCTACTATTATCTAGCAGGACGGGAACTCGCGGCAAACGTAGACCGCGCGGCGTCTCGCTGCGCCGCGCTGTGTCTCGTTGCGCAGCGAGTCGTGGCACTGCCAGTGACTACACGATGCGCCTCGCGACGTTGCGTTGCGACTCGCGGCGCCGCGAGCGCAGCGTGAAACCACCTCTTCAAGCGTCGTCGCGTCGTGTCACGCCTCGGTGTGAACTGACCCTTACGTGACGCTTTCTATCAGTTTACTCCTACAGTGCGATCATTATAATTATGTAACTTGATCTGTGACGCGGTTGGTAGCACTGAATTTTGCAGTCTTAGTTTCAATACGAATAGAGTTCAAAATGGCGACTGACAGAACAGTACTCCCATTCACATGACTTCGCGTCACGGGTCAAGTTAAAATGAACGCACTGTACCGCAAGCCGTATTAAAGAACTTCGTTCCAAAATCAAGCAAAAATAAAAGCATATAAAAACACCGAACGCAATATCGCTCCTTTTCGTCGCAAAACTTTTCTTTTCAAGCAAACATTTAGCTTTTCTCTCCATTGCAACTATAAATGTTTTATGCATCTCGCTCTCTTAGAGTATTTCTCAAAGTCGAATAGCGGTTCCGACGAAATCTTTTTTCCTCACAATGGTTAGTATGCTTCAAAGTCAATAGTGACCTACTTCATACGAAATCTTTCAATTTCACATGAACTGGAACGCTGTGTCGCTGTTTATGATCGTAACCTTAATTTTTACTGCGATTATCAAGAAATTAATGCGTTTTGAAAAAGATCTGAGGGTAATGGTGGTTTATTGGTTTCTTTTCTTTCTTCTTTTGTTTATAATTTCTTTTGAGGTAACTATCAATGGAAATTGAGTAATGATTGATTATTGCGAGATTTCCTTAGAGTATATAACACTGGAGAAGCCTTTTGCACAATATTCCGAACAAAAAAGTCTGTATCTCAATTGAATCCACACCCGTATGTACTCGTAAACATAATTTTGTAATCTTACCATTTATTTTCATCTCTCAGAATTGTTTACATTTAGGTAAAAGGGTTCATTTTACAAAAGATCGGTTAAGCGTTTCAAGCTTATTGGCAAACAAAAGGATCCGCATTATTTATTTTGCATAAAATAAATAAAATTTTATAAAAATACAGGGAATCCATACCTCACTTTATACACAACAATTCAATTCAAATAATATACAGTGAAAAGGTGAAAACATCTCAATTTCTTTTTGTATTTCCGTTGTAAACTTGGCAAAATCTGATGAATAAACTTTGTATTGCTTCACTTGGCCGGGGAGGTTACCTTGCCTGACATGGATGACGTCACCGTGTTAAACTCAATTTAAAGTTCTACTGTCAAACTTGACGTTCGTGCTTTGTTGCAGATGAATAATATCGTGGTGTTTATGTTTAGATTAGAGTATGTGATAGCACAACTTCACCTTAGAAAATCTGCTTTGTCAGTGTTAGCCTCGGTCACTGAAATGTAAATGTAATTTGGTGGAAGGCGAGAAAAGGTGCTTATAGATTTGCACGATTTTTGACATTCGTTATTGTCGCTCGTTATGCTGTATTTTGACGATTATACGATCCGTCAGCTTCTTAGAGGATTGTTCTAATTTATCCATTGTTACTGTTGCCTGTTAATAACGATCGAGAAAATAATATCATGTTTAAAAATCGAGCATCACTTGTTATCATTCGGCAAAAACGATCCACAGCGCAGACGACAAAAAAAAACGTTTACATTAAAATTCTTATATACAATATATAACACAACTAACTATTTACACTAATAGATACCAAATTAAAAGCCGAACTAACTTACTATACAAATAAATACAATAATAAAAATACACTTAGGCGTCGAAGTGTTCGTATTACAAAAAATACGATGTTGATCGTCTGTTTCATTGACATGGGCACATTGACTCGATTTTGTTTGACCACCCGTGTGCCACCTATAGATTTGTCTGCGTGTGTGAGACCAGCCTATAGATTTTCTCGATTTTTGACGATCAGTCAAAAATCGAGAAAATCTATAGGCTTCTATGGTATCACCATAATTATGAAAACCTTTGAAGATCTAAATACTTCTTGTTATTCAACTGTTTGGTGTATTGATCACGGCAACTTAATCTACAGTTCCTTGAAGCGGTTTCTGAAATTTCCGAAGAATTTTAAAGACTATTTTATTTCTGACCAAAATAATGACCACTCTAACAACACGTTCAAAGTTATGAATAACAAATTAAACAATTTCAAAAAACAAACAAAGCAAGTTCAAATTAATTACATGGGCAGCAAAGACCCCAAAAACAAACAACAAAATTGAGCCATAATGTTTAACATACACACAAAACAAAACCAGGATTCGGGAGTACCAACTTCAGAAAAATTAAATCTCTCTCTCGCGGTTTTGAAGTCGTGCAATGAAATTAAGTATGCGGCTCACTCTGGGACGAGTGTGACCCAGTTCCAGAACTGACAATTGCTGAACACACATCTTTTAGCCGACACGTCAATATAATTGAGATGTAGAGCTAAATTGGAGGGGCTAGTGGCTAAGTAATAACAGCCGCACGGGTCGATCGATCAAGTTATGCTACGCTTGAGTGGTCGATCCGTGGATGGCTGACCATCTTTACGTACCTAGACCCTACGTGCTTCGGAAAACACGTTAAGACGTTGAGCCCGGCTGTCATTCCTGTCATTCCTATCGTCAGAAGCCCGAAAGTCTGACAACCAGTCTTACCAAGGAGTATCGCGTTTCCCAGCAACTGTGTTGTGGAGGTCAGATAGGTACACCCCGTTGGACTGGAAGCTGACCCCAAGATAGTTGGGAAAAGGCTGGGAAGATGATTATAGAGCTTAATTGGTGGCATATATCGTCGGCCGGAGTCATTACTGGAACATCTCAATAATTTTGTGTTTTGGACTAAGTATGCAAAAGGCTCTTTGCATTCGATTTTTTATCATTCTGCATACTTAGTACAAAACACAAAATTTTAGAGATGTTCCAGTAATGACTCCGACCGACGATATATAAACGTTAACCCTGCAATCTTTGGCCCGAGTAGTGTAATCATGATCCTACGTAATACCGTCAGTCGACGATACTGGCGTGTGATGGTTTTAAGCTTTGGCCGGTAAATGGCTCCCGACTGAGGACTGTTTCGGTCGATACGCGGCTAATGAGGCGCTCAGAGGGCGACGTCGCCGACCGAATCTCTCCCACTACTCTAGTTTACGTAGTGTGACCGTAAGCCATAAAATTGTTATTTTCGTACGCTTATGGTAGCTAAACATACTCAAACTTACTTTGTTTAATTTATGATGATTGATTTGATATGACACTTACAAAAACAAACTTAAACAATTTTTACGTGGCGTACGACGTAAAACCTACATCGATAGTAAGTTCTATGAAATAAATGTAGTATCAAATGTTATGCCTCAGATCTAATGAAAGTATTTAGCAAGTTTTTTGTTCAACTTTTTCTGCCCTTATGCTGGGCAAAGGTATCTTACCTTTGCCCAGCATAAGGGCAGAAAAAGTTGCCAGGGCCCCCGGTATACCTTTCGGACTTTCCCGCGACCCCGGTGCATTACGACCCTGGCACATCGGTCTTAAAGCATCCGCCACCTTCAACACTATATAACTTCTGCTCGTGACTTCGTCCGCGAGCCTTCAACCTTCCTCAAGAATTGGGCTATATATTGCAAAAAGAATTTTTCAAATCCGACGGGTAGTTTCAGAGATCATCCCTACATCTCATCTTTATAATATTAGTATAGATAAACATAACATCACGCCTGTAATCCCCGAAGGGTAAGGCAAAGGAGTACTTATACTACACCAACATTTCGCCAGTTATGTTTAAGTCCCTTGTAATAGGGCGCGAGGCTATTGCCATCAACAGGACACATATCCAGACTCCGGGCTGCTATTAAGAAATTCCAGATAGAAAATCCCAATAACACTTTGCCCAATTCGGGAATGGAATCCAGGATCTTATGCTCAGCATTTGCGGTTGCGACAGCTAGACCAACGAGGCGGTCACCACATTTATTAATTTCATAAATATTTAACTAATGAACAGAGTGTAATAAACCGAATTGTCAGCCGCAATACTTGTTCTGTAATACTCGTAAATGAATGAAGGTAACAGCGACTGGAACCAAAGTTCAAACCTCAGACTGCACATGTATACGAATAATAGAAAAACCCAATTAAACTTTACCGACCTGGGGAACGAAATGTGGAGTTTCGAGTTTTAGACTTTATGGTAAGCGCTTTATTTGAATGTAATGAATAAAAGCTTTTTTTTTATTCAACCTTGTAGTTCGATCCGAATGCGGGGTTAGAGTCGGGGCTGCGCTTGAGTGAATAGGTCAATGAGACGTTCGAGATATTCTACATACATATTCATGTAGGTTCTATTGCTATAGAAACAAATTTCGACTATCGTAAAAATGTCATGTGTATTGAAATTATTCGAAAAGTTTCTGAATACATAACGCACGGTATATATTTTCGTAAAATATGTGACGTTATGCGAAGAGCTATCTCTATTCTAAGGAATATTGATATCAAAGCAGGAAAGAAATCTTGAATTTTCTTCGTTGACTACGTTACTGTACCTACTTCAAGTGTGATTGAGCCTCGCAAAATGGATATATCTGTATTTCCAATAATTTTTACATTAAAAATTATAACATTATGATTAAAATAAAATACGGTGGAAAGCAGAAATATCAGTGACAATTTGATTAATTAAGAGTATCAGTGGAATTCAAGAATTGTTTATTCATTTTCTCATGTACTATGCTGACCTAATTTGTTTGGCTTTCAAATAAGCGGTGTCAGAATTCCAAGTGATTGTTGATAAACTTTTGAATTAAATTTAGTTTGGCAATTTAACAAATGTGACTAGAATTAAAACTGGTAAATAATTTTAGCGTAATTAACCAGCCATTGGAATATAATTGTTTCAAATATCTACTTACTGTCTAAAATCTATAAATCGGTTTTCGTGTCTGATGTAACCTTATTGTTCTTCTTAATTAGGCAATGGATTTTCATCATTTAGATAATTTATTCCAATAGTTTTACATGTATTTAATCTATATCAATAGTCTATACTACCTAATAATGAAGCAGAAGAGTTAGTTTTTTTTGTTTGTTTGTACGTGCTGATCTCTGAAACTGCAAGTCGGATTTGAATAATTATTTTTGCATTTGATAGCTCAATTCTTGAGGAAGGTTACTTAGGAGCCGAGCAAAAAGAAAAAAAAGTCAGAACGAATGCTAAGCGAAAACGAACTAATAGCGCGGGCGGGCGATGCGATACAATGGGGTGGGACGAGGGAACAAGACATTTCACGCTGACAAAGTCACGAACAGAAGCTAGTACATTCATATTAAACTTCAAAACGTCAATATAATAAAGAAATTATCTTTTGTCAAGTCGGTAAACCCTTGCGAAGCAGTGGCGGGTATTTTATAAGTAGCTCGTATTTCTTGAACAGTAGAAATATCTCCAGGCTCAGTTTCAGCGTTGACACATTTATTAATTTATGCTGGTGAGCGATTGTAAGCGATATCTGAGAGGTTTAAGAGATTGCAAATGGATGGTGCTATTAATTATGCACCGCTTAGTTCAGCTCGACTGTGACCCAATTTAGCCGGGCGCCTCCTGCGAACATCTGCGATCGTGTCGCTCTCGACTTAACTTGGCTGTAGTGATATCACTTCTTCTATACACTACGTCAACTCACCATTCAATATAGAATAGGGCTTTTCATGGAGATTTGCTCCCAGAATATGTTATTCGGGGAAAAAAAAAGTTGGAAGTGGAAACAAAGAAGGTCGCATTATGTGGTGAGCGATGATAAGTATAATTATGTAGCATAGTTCGAGTTGATGAGCTGTTTCACGGTTTAAAAATGCAAATAGGTAAAGAAGCAATATCAGCACTTTCCAGCCACAATGTTGAATTAAAACAGCGCGCAGTGACAACGAGTTACAAAATCAACATAATTAAGAAACTTGCAAATAGATTGCTTAGTTTGTTTCCCATATTAACTAGTTTTATGTCACTTAGCTATTCACCAGACAAATCTCTAGAAGTTTTGATTTATGAAGGCATTAAAGGGGCTGATATTGAATGAAATATTCATCAACATTTCCAATCGCAGAAAATGTAACATCAATATGTAAACTGTATTACGAAGTTCGAACTCATCAGCGTCGTCGATAAAGTTTGCAAATCTTTTGGGGTGAAAAAATAAAGCTGCTTTTGTCTCGGTAAATGTCCTGATTACTAGCTCCGAAATGCGTTGACTCGGCGCTCTCAATGCCGTCCTATTTAACTTAGCTCATCCCGCGACTCTCGATACCGTACCAAGTTATCCTGCTTTCAAGTTCCAAGTTGGCCGTTCATTTGGTTTAGTTCCGGACATCGCCAATCGCTTCAAGATTGCGAATTTGCAACTTTACACCGTTTCGTCCCCCGTGTGTTCGCACAATTCATTGTCAACAGCTGTTAGCGTCCTCAAAGTACTCCTGTTGCATATCAATGACGTTGGATGATGTAGTTCGGAGTTTACATGCGTTTGCTTTTATTTTTCGCATCGGACTATGTAAAGCTTGCAGAATATATTTCCATTTATTTAGTTTTCATCAGGTGGATAACGCTTTTTTTGGCTTGAAAATTTGTATTTCTGATTATTTCGTATTTCCTCTGTACACTATAAACAGAAGGCTCGTTTTACTCAAGTTGATAAAAATCAACTCCTAGTCTACGACTTCAAAAAGAAAACTCCAACCTAGGTATTTTCTTTCCATTCCAAGTTTAAGTAAGTAATGTGAAAATCCAACAATATATGAAGTTCCTCGTTCTTTGGAATTACACGTTCTCCCAAAGTTTCAATATAAATTCCAATTTTGGATTTAGCACGATCGTCAGTTTCAAAAGTTTTGAAATCGACGGACATTTCGACGGGATAGTCATTTCGATCGTCGAGTAAGCTGGTGCAAGCTGTTCGGAAGTTTCAGGCTCTGTCTACGGAGACTTCGTTAATAAACCGCATCCGAGTGAAGTTTTGAGACTGTCCCACGAAGTCTTATATACCTTTTTTATTTAAAAGGGAAATTGAATAGTCATTTTTTCATGCTGGTAAGGTCTTAAAGCTTTTTCTCGCGGTTTCTCCTGAACGGCACAAATTTGTTTGGTCTAGATTCTATTGTGAAGGTGAAAGTTTCAATGTTTTCTTAGATCTTGCAGTCTCTTGTTAAAACAGGTATGCAATAAATTAATTGTATGCATAGCACGTCCGGTTTCTAATAGGCGAGGCCAGTTCATTTAGAACTGACGGGTAAGCAATCGGAGGAGGAGAGTCCTTGGAGACGTGCTATTTCATTTAGATATCCTATTAGTTTATATGTAGGTACCCAAGCTGTAGGTGCTCGAAACAATAAAAGCTGTATTGTTAATGTTGTTCGGTATTTTACAACAGTCTGGATCTTGTCTAAATTTTGCGTAAATTTCAGCAACAACCCGAGAATGTAGTAGAACTTGATGAAAAGGGATGACTGATGAGTTTTAAGAACTAGTGCTAAACTTTGTACTTTGTTTACTGTCGTGTACTAGCAACCAGTATTTAAAATTCAATTCTAAGCAGTTCTTAAAAGTCTTATACATTATGGAAACGAAACATCGCCTCTCAAAATTTACTGAATTCGTCTTTCCCAAAACATGAATGTGCCTACGAAATTTTCTGCTAAGTCGTCTTAACATTTTTGTGTCTTTATTTTTTCTTGCTTGTCTAAGCCTACGTTCGCACGGATGTTTTTTTTACCGTGGCGATGTTTTTTTACGGACTTTTCTTCAGCTCTCGGTATTGAGTCGAGCATTCAGAATCCAACAGCGCACATCCTATCGCGTCAAGAAAACTGGTTCGATTTTCAACTCTCGGCGCTAAAGATAGCGCTGAAAATCCAATGCCCGAAAAAAGTCGCCACGATAAATATAGTCGTCCGTTTTGACTGTCCCTTTCAGAATCAGTGGGTCATGTCTTGTCTAGGTGTGGCGAGTCATGGCAAATAAAAGTGTAAAGAAATATGTACTAGGTTAAGGTTTCTATGGGTCTATGCCACCCGAAATAAAGATTTTTAATATATTATTATTCCGTTTATTCATCTTTATACTTATTGAATACATTATTAAATATTTTTATAAAAAAATATTTAAAAAAAACATAAAGAAATATAAAATATATTATTATTATAAAATACGCCCGTGCGAACCTGGGCTTAAATGGTACTTTTCCGTGTTTCCAATAATCTACGTAATGGCTTTTAAGGAACGTTTCATTATTTAATGGACGCCTTATATAATAACAGACGCGACTGGAAGACACGAGGAAAAGCGGTCAAGTGCGAGTTGATGTTGTTGGGTCGGAGACTCGGAGTTTCTTAGTATTTTGATTTAATTGTTTTAGGTTTATGATGAAGGTTTATGTTTCATTATGCGTTTTAGGTTAATGTATATTAATGTTAAAATTTTATATTATTTAATAAAAAGTAGCTGGCAAGGGAGCAACACTTGACTCTAACAAAAATTAGCACTTTAAAGCTTCATATTTTGCAAACGTATCCCTGAATTGCAAAAATATTTTCACCCAACCTCAATATTTTCCAACAACATCCCACACCATGGAATAGTCGAGAAAAAAAAACATCCCCACTTTACGTGTAGGGGAGGTACCCTAAAAAAATATATTTTTCTTGTTATTTTTTCTAAAATGCCAAATTACAGCTTTCTAGTACTAACCGTCTCTGAGCTAAGCCGCGGACAGACAGATAGACCGACAGACGGACATGGCGAAACTATAAGGGTTCTTTGTTTACTACGGAAGCCTAAAAACCTTTTAACACAAGAAAAAAAAAATCGTATTATATCAATATTTTATGAAGATGAAACAAAAAAATAATTCTAGTTGTCAGATAAACGTAGTTCCTTGTCTTTTCTACCTTAAATAAGATGCCCCCTTTGTAAATATGAGTTTGGTAATAAAAACTCTAATAAATAATAATTTCCCAACTGAATGCTTTGTTTTGATTGTACAAAAAAAAAAGGGGAAAAGAGAAAAAATAATTTAATTTGATTACTGTTTCCTTATTAAAAATAAAATTTATTTTACATAAGATAATATTTACTTAATGAAATACGCTAACAGACTTAAAATAATAATAATATATACATGTTTATAAAAAAACCGGCCAAGTGCATGTCGGACCACGCACAATGAAGGGTTCCGTAGTTGGGATGAATTTATCCCAAGAACAAACTTAACATGCGCTATACAGTGCCTAGAACTGTTATCAGACGGGCAGCGCGCGTGCCCCGGCTGTTCCACGTAGATTCATGCAGGACTAACGCCGGGGCACGAGTGCCTCTTCGTCAACTTGTTGAAACCTATAACACGCACTTCATGGACATAGATGTCTTCTCTCTTTCAAGTAAAAAATTTAAAACACTAGCTATAAATACTCTTTCACCACAATCTTAACCTATCAATAATTTTTAAATTCAGTTAAACATAATAAGATAATATTGTAAATACATTTCCGTTCCTGATTTATTCATCTATTAACTCGTGGACAATGGTGTGGGTTATATGTTTACCTATTAGTGTTACGACTCATAATTTTTAACCTTAACATGTAACTGTTTTTTTGTCCCTAACAAATAAAAATAAAAAAATAAACATTATAGTTGAAAAACATGACATCATGTTTTTCAAACTGCAAATTTAAGTTGGTTGATTATTACTCGTTAACCTGTACAGCCTGCTTGGCTTTGATAGTTTTCCTTTTAATTTCGTTATATATACTACTGCTGTGAATTTTTTCACAAATCCAAGTACAACCATTTAGCTGGCAGGGGGGAGGACACCTGGCTTTAACAAAAAAATCAGTTACAAGCTTAATATTTCGTAAACGGATCCCTGAATCCAAAAATGGTTTTCACAAACACGGAATATTTTTGAACGACCTTTTTAACGATACCCCACAACATGGGGTAGATGAAAAAAAAAACATCCCTACTTTACGCGTAGGGGAGGTACCCTAAAAAAATATTTTTCTTGATTTTATTTTACCACTTTGTCGGCATGATTAATATGTATACATATGCCAAATTACACCTTTCTAGTACCAACCGTCTCTGAGCTAAGCCGTGGACAGACAGACAAACAGACAGACGGACATGGCGAAACTATAAGAGTTCCTTGTTTACTACGGAACCCTAAAAAGCGGGGAAAGAAGCATAAATAATTTTTTATTTATTTATTTTATTATTTATGTACACACAGTAAAATACGTAGAGATACAGCATCATTATAATTTAAGCACAAAGGTACTGTTTATTAATTAATTAATTTGTATTTCCTTCTTTATAGGTAAGAAAGCCGCGTTACAAAGTACTACGAAGTTAGCGTTTGTGGTAAAGTAAACATATTCTTTCACTAGCGCTTGCAAGAGAAAAATGCAAAAATGCTTATTTTTGAGTAAAAAAAAAAACATTTATTTACTCGGTTATTCGTATAACCAACCTGAGAAATGATGTGATAAGACAACGGTGCAGTTTGAAAGAAGATGTAGTGACAAAAAATTAAAAGACTATAATTAAGGTACGGAAAAGGTACGGAGGTACGGTACGATAAGGTAGGGGGGGGGGTTTGGTTTGGTTAAGTAGAAAGGGTGATAAAAAAAGAAATAAAAAAATTGTGGAAACAACGAGGACATATATATAGTGACCTTATTGGTGATGTTCTTCAGAAAGGTCAGGTGCGCATTACTCACAAACGGCGTGCGTGTATGACTAAATGTATGAACGTAAACGAAACAAAAGGAGTTTGTAAGGTTCGCAGCAGGTGGCGTTCTGTAGTGTCTGCGTACCCCAATAGGAAAAAGGCATGAGTATGTATGTATAATCTCGTTCATTTTAGCATGGTCCTAAAACTGTAACGTGATTAAGTACGTACGTTAGTAAAAAACTTCACGCCGAAGTCTCTCATACCTATTCAGCTTAATATTTAGTAATTTTTTAAGATGGGAAAACGTATTAAAATTTCTCGCAGAATCAAGTTGTTACTAAGAAAAATCCTCTCGAAAACACCCAGTCAATATTTTCAATCATCTCTCCTAAGACAATTTCCCTTCATTTGAAACTCAAAAGAATTCCTCTGTTGAAACTTATTTTTCGTATCGATAAGTAGGTATACTCGAATTAAGATATAAAAAAAAAACTCTTAGACTTTACACGCTTCAGAAATATCGAAGCATCGGTCTGTGCCAAATAAAATATTCAGCGGGCGTAATTTAAAAGCTTCCGGGTCACTTACTCCAGTATACTTTGTCATCTTACACTTGACTGCTTCAATATACACCTTAATCCCTTGCGATAAAACGTAAATTCGCGCCTCATAAGTCTGCCAAAAGTGCTAAGGAAGATAACTTGGCAACAGTCAATATAAAAACATTATGTATATTTTGCGTAATTTTTTAGTAGTATTTTTTATTTTGTAATTTTCAAGATAGGTAAACACATTATGGCGTCATAGGGGTCGTAAAAATTTCCTCTATGTACAGTTATGTACACATTATGTTTTTCAATGATCAACATATTCTATGTAGGTATAATATGTAGTTGAATAGATCACAAAACCGAAAAATACAAAGAACGATGGGCAACCTACAATAGACCCCGTCCCCAATTGTTTTTTGATCAACAATCTTTTTGTCTCATAATTTTCATTACGGGCTACAAAATAACAAACCGTTTGATCCAAGTCTTAAATATATGGGGTTTCCCGAAAAATCATCTTTCAGTTTCATTACTCTAACGAAAATACAGATGTTTTTCTCATCGTCCTTATTCTAATTAACCTCCTGTTTTTTTCTTCTTCTTTAATTACATGTGTTTTATCATTTTGTGGGGTAATTTTAATACGTTTTCATATTGCTGGCAACCTTGTACATACTGGTGCTAATATAATATTATTGTCTTATCTGTAAACGTTTATATGTCTGCGCTACTGTTAACAAATTACGCATTTAAAGTACTTCTTATCGGCTATATTACTTAGGTATAATAATTATAATTGTACGTACATCGATAATTAAGTTAATTACATTCATTATCTCATATCCACCACAGCTTAAAAATAATAATCGGAACGCTCAAAGGCGGAATAATTTTATGATGGGAACTTTAGTTTACTGTATTACAATCTACCGACATTACAAAGGTCATCATCTATTTGGAAAAAGAAACACACAAGCCAGTCTTTTCTGAAAAATCATACAATGAAAACTTAGGTGAAGTGACCTTGAAGTGAGCTGTCATTAGTGTCACTCCCGTAGCATCTGATGGAATGACAGCTCAATTCAAGCTCACTTTACCTTATTTTTATTTTTGCCGTGGGGAAATAATAATATAATAATAATAATATCTTTATTTCCAAAAATACAGATAGAGAACATTAACATATAACATTTGGATGCTGCAGAAATCTGTACACAATAGATTAACCTCTGTCTCTTAAACTAGGGTATCCTGTATCTTAAGAGACAGGGATTCGTAATGAGGTTCCAATTGATAATATGTATGAGTGGACTGTGTCAAGTTACATTCAGAAGGGAAAGAAAGAAGTACTTATAGTTTACGTTACAGTTTTAAATTTTTGTGTGAGTATGTGAGAGTGTGAGTGTGAGGGTATGTGAGATTAAATGAATGTGATTAAAGGTGTGCAGATGTGTGTAAGTGGGGGTAAGTAGTGGGGGAGTTGTATGAGCGAATGTGAATGAAAGCGATAATAGAGGTATTCGTGCGAGCATGGAAATGAGTGTGTGCTTATTATTAGGCGATGTAGGTCAGTAAAGTCTCCGTTGCGGCATAGTCCTGTTTAAGTAGCCATTCTGTCACTTTTAATTTTAGGTTGTGTTTGTTGAGGTCTAAGATATTCAGTTTTATATGAAGCTTTTTGTAAAAATACTCATGGATACGTCGTTATGTCGGACTCCTACCGACTAAAAGCCCACTGTTCCTACTACTTCCATGTGTCGGGGGCCTCGGAGATACTTGTACATTCGCACCCCCGACTGGTATCAGCCCGCTATGTCTAGCGGGCCCCATCATCCAGTGCGGCCGATCCCACGACCGCACGTCCTCCAGTAAAAGCTCGCATGGAACACTGCGTGCCCCCTCTTTGGGCCTGACTGTTCGGGCGATGACACAGCCGCAAGCTCACTTTACCAAAGTTTCCACGGTGAGATTTTTACAGAATAGTCAGATATATCTAAAAGGAACTACGTTACTAGAAAAAAAAATACAGGTCTTTCTAAATATAATAATTATTGAGTCTCAGGTAGAAAAATCTATTCTCCTAATTATTAACACATCCTGTAAGATAATCCCGTAAAAATAACGTTATTTATTAATTTTGCTCTGACTGAACACAGTGCACTTAACGCGAACGCTGCCGGCAGGCAGGTACCTACGTAAGTGTCGACATACTTCAGAATAAATAAAATGTAAGGCACATTTGCAAGAGAACTTTTGCAGTAAGAACTCTGCTTCATTTTCATGTCTGAAATGGGACAGGCGAGTTTAAGTTTCGAGGTGTTGGTTTTATGGCTGTCATTTCTAGAAGAAATGACGTGTTCACAGTAAGAAAGTTAAATAATCTTTTGTTAAAGTACGTAATGGGTTCAATCAAAAAGTATAAGTTTTGTGTAATAGCTTTAAAATATTGAGGCTGTTTTAGGGCCTAAACAAGTAAAATAGACCTGCCGATCGATTCTGTAAAAATATCACCGTGAAACTTAGGTGAAGTGAGCTGTCAATAGTGTTAATCCCTAGCATCTTGCCGGTAAATTTGTGACAGTGACAGCTCACTTCACCTAAGTTTCACGTTGATCTTTTTACAGAATCGACCGACAGGTTTATGGAGACTTGAGAATTGCGGATTCTGATGTTGAACTGGGTGTGCATATTGAAGTGAATTTGCACCCCTAATTTAGGTACCTATCTAATATTGAAATGAACGCACTCTTAAGCTTCGTGCAGACCAGAGCGACACCACAGCGCGACGCGACACCGGTTATTGTTATACCCTCAAGTTTTCTTAGAAATTGTATTGTTGGAGTCGCGTCGCGCTGGTCTGCACGAAGCTTTATCGTTGCAAACCTAATTAGGTATTTATTTGAGTTGGGTTACCAGGAACACTAATACAGAGTAACAATTAGCATAAAAAACGTAAAAAAAAAATCAAACCATCAAGAAACAACATTCAATCAGTTTTTAAACAGGAGGTACCAACTCCTCACCTACAAAATATACAGAATACACATGTGAATCGTATACCTATATCTAGCGATTAATAAATAAGAACCAACATAATGTATACCTCGTTTATTCCGCGCCAGTTGTAAGGGTCAGCGAAGGGACGGCCAGGGTTTGCCGTGTTCATGATAACGGCTTGTGCGACTCGACCCGTCTCCACATAGGTACTGTATTGTTGTGTTTTAGGTGTAACTCAAGTGCCTCTAACTCGCTGTGTTTGTACTTAACGGTGTCTTCTTTAGTGTTGCTTTCCCCTTTTCAATAATAGTCTTGACAATCCTGATTGTCAAGACGATTGGTTGGTGCCTACATAATTTTAGAATTATTCGTTTTTCTTTCAATAATCGCTTAATAGAGAAATAATTCTGCTTTTTTCGTATCTATATGGTACGTCTTGTCATATTGCCTATTTGAGAGCATTTATTAACTTCTAGCCAAGAATAGACAGACTGTCTCCTCACTGAGGGACATAATTAATTAATATGATATTATGACTATAATAACTTAATAAGTCAGACAGGAGCAGTGGTGGCCTAGTCGTAACGGCCGCAACTTACGATTTGTAGGTCGTAGGTTCGAAACCTGACAGGCGCTTTCTTTGTGTAAATTATTTCATCACCACTGCTCTCAAAACGGTGAAGGAAAACATCGTGAGGAAACCGGCATGTCCTAGAACCAAAAAATTTAAGACATGTGACATCTACCAATCAGCACTGGGCCCGCGTGGTAGATTACGACCCACTCCCTCTAACAGAAAGGAGGCCTGTGTCCCAGCAGTGGGAACAATATAGGCTGATTATGTTAAATCTGACAAACAGTTTTACCAAGGGGTATCGTATTACCCAGTTCAGCTCAAGGTCAGATAGGCAGTCGCTCCATGTAAAATACTGTTATTCAGCTGGATCCGGTGAGATTGAAAGCCGACCTAAACATAGTTGGGTAAAGGCTAGGCAGATTGATTATTTATGATTATAATTAAGTACGTGACTGCATGCTACTTATCTCTTTCTCGCATGTTTATGTCACTCTATAAAATTGACGAGAGTACCAAAGTTGTGAGTCCGTGACTTACAAATTCTTGGGTTAGTTATACCTACCTACCTAAGATACTAATATAAGGTAAATAGCGCAGTTACGAGCACATGTTCAAAGGTGTAGAGGACATGTCAATATAGTGTTGTGTCTCATTTAGTGTTGCGCCTGTGACGTAGCTGCGGCGTTGACCCCTTGATAACGCTATCTGCTATTAATTACTCAGAAATATTACCAATAGTCGATATCCCTTACTTTTTGCTTGAATCCCTTTCTTAAAATTCGTTGTACTTAGCAGCCAGAGCCCAGCGGGGTAATTGCGTAACACACTTACAGTAGCAATGGCTTTCATTTTGACAGTTGAACAACATTCATTGCGTTATTTACGTTGTTGAGCAGATAAATTTCTCGACCATTTATGAAGCAATGGGTATCCTTCAAAATCATGCAGATGATTGTGCAATTAGAGTGCTGATATTAGGGATATCCAGCACTAGGCGGCCACGATCACGACCAGTGGTCACAGCCCCTCCTGAAAACTATAGTACTGGCACTTGGTCACAATGGCCAACTAGCCGCATACCATACAATATCACCCTGGCCACGACTGATCGGAGTCGTGGCCGTTTATTGCGCGAGATGCCATACACGTAGACCTAATGATGATTGCTTTCATTGAAAACAACATCCATAGCGTTATCGTGAACATATATATAACATACGGCGCAATGTATAGTGTCGGTACTGTAGAAAACATTAAATATAAAGACAGTAATTTAAACTCCATTATCAACGAAAATCAGTATTAAAACGTTCCATAACAACCTACTGTACAAGATGTATTAACTAAACTGTCAATTTTACAGTCTGTAGCCGCGCATGTCAATGACATACTTACTGGTTTAAGTGGCTCATCTGGGCTTGCTTCAGTCTAAACGTGCGCATAAAACTTTAGAGGTATACTAAATTTATGTTATTAGCCCAAGATGAGCGATATTCGTTCGAAAACTCGTGATAAGAGACATAACTCTGAACTCACGCTTGTGAGTAAAACATTTGATAAGATAATAAACGTTATACAATGCTACCGAGTCACAATTGAATGGAGTTGGGAACAAGTCTGAACAAGTTTAGTCAAGTTGAAAGTCTCATTTGCTAACGGGTACTTACAAATAAAAATGGTGGTCTATATTTCTCTTTAGTTAGGTCCATTTCCATTGCTATGGTTTGTGCCATGTTCTATCAAGTGAATATTGTCGATGTCATATCTAACCAGAACCCTAATTGCGTACTTTCAATCACAATCATAATGATTTTGAAAGATGTTGCTAATTCATTGCTTCATATGTTCGAAAAAATTGTCTGCTTGACAACGCAATGAATATTGTTGAACTGTCAAAATTGTTAGTAGGCTACGCAACTACCCCACATATCATGACCTACTTCCTAGAAAGATCTATGTTACATATGCCTGATGCCACTAGCCGATAATTTTTAACCACCTCTGTGGTCTAGGTAAGGTCACCTGTCTCAGACCTAGAGGTCCCGGGTACGATTCCCAGCGAGGGCAAAATTTTTTGCTCGGTTCGATTGGTGGTAGGGCTTGTTCTAAGTCCGCCTAGCTACCACCATTTTATCTAAGTCTGTCGCCATAACAATAATGTTAACAGCATTGTTGTGTTTCGGTAGTTAGAGGTAAGATAGCCAGTTCCTCTGTGGTTGAGGATTCCGGATGAAGCTCGCTTCCGTCTTTGGCCTGATCATCACTTACTGTCAGGTGAGATGAAGGCCAAGACCTGCAACGCTGTTTAGAAAAGAAAAAAAAAAGACCGTCCAATTACCTACTGGGCCAATATAAAATAATGTTACGAAAAAAAAACTGATAACTAGTAACATAGGCTTTTTTTTTCTCCCGCTCTGGGCGGAGAGGGAGGGCGTGTCAGACTCTTACTGACTAAAACCCACCCGTGTTTCTTCAGTTGCCTGTACGTTGCCAGGGGCCACGGTATGGGATTTCGGAATGTCCCGCGACCCCGGCAGAAGTAGTAACATAGGCTTAAGTTAAGTACAGTAACTGTAAGTGAACATCTCAAATAAGTAACTGAAAAAAAAAGAAGTAGGTAGAGGTACTTATTACTATCATTTTAAGTAGATAGTTACCGTTATCAGGGTCAAAGGTGAGCCAAGTTGTTAAATATTGATCATACCACACTACGAAAACAGGAATTCCCCGCTCCCCTGTGTTAAATAGCAATAAAAGTGGATAAAAACAAAAAAAAATGGGGTCAACTGGTCATATGATTTAACCGTAAATAAGTCATATGACTTAATCGTAAATAAAGATTCTACGTATTGTTAAGGATTTCCCCGCTCCCCAATGTCAAATGGCAATAACTGTGGGTAAACAAAAAATTGACATCAACTGGTCAAATGATTTGATCGTAAATATAAAATAAGTCATTACTTAATCGTAAATGAAGATTGTAGGTATTGTTCTCGATATTATAAACAAGACCAAAATCAAAATAAATTACTAAAACTGAACTTACCAACAAAGAAACTTTGGTCGTTTTCCGACAGTTTGTAATTGAGATATGATCCTTTTTGTTAGGTAGTTCAAGAAAAAGTTAGGGCCGTTGTATAGAATCAAATTCTTCTAACCGAACAGACAGCTGTGCTGCTGCGGAGTTTGTTGCGCATCTTCTTCCCGGATAAAGCACAGGAAGTCGTGAAGAGCTGGAATTTTGGGGGACTGTTGCATGTAATTTTGACGTTCAAAAAGTGCTGATTTTCAGCCTAGTTTTAATAAATGATTTTTGACTTTAATTTCGTAATCATTAAGGATCAAAATTCATCATCAACAAAAACAGAAGTAAATACATCACTGCTTATCGCTTCTGGAACTCAAGCGTGACTTGTTTCATCTCGCTAATATCGTAATAGCGACGCAATCGAGTGAAACAGACACAGGCGAGATAATTAATCGATTGTCAATGATAGTGCCGATTGTGAACGCCCGATGTATCGACGTTGCGTCTAACTAAACACGCGGATTAACGTGTATTACGATTTACTTTTGTATGGTTGAAAGTTACTACCGGAATTTGTAAAAATTCAAATGAGTTTATCTCACTCATCATCATCATCTCATCATCCTAGATCTCCCCCAAAAGAGTCTTCTTCTTCTTCTTTTTTCGTATCGATGATACTCTTCTTCGTTGCTTTTTTTTAAATTATTTTATATTGTATCAGGCCAGTAGGAGGCCACAAAAGAGTCCGACTACGTTTAAATAATAAACGAAGTCTGAGCCGATTGGGTTTCGATTCTATTTAACGTGAACAAAACAAAGTAGAGCTAGACTAGTTTTCCTTCATTTGTTTTCGCTACGGTCCATTTAATTTTAATAATGGCTGAAATAATTGATTTTATGTTTTTTTGTGGAAACGCACGCTAAATTAGGATTTGCGTACTTAGGTATAGTATCAACAATGTTTGTTGTTTCGTGTTCCGAAGTAAAACCGGCGTTTGTAGCAACATTCTAGACATTACCGGGAGCTATTTGGCGTTTGAATTTCATCGTATCAGCTCATTGTTAAACATGGGCCTCTAAGGATCTACAAAAGACGAATTTACAGGATATATGTCAATATCCTGGTCATTTAGGTCATTCTGTAGACTTCATTTCACTATTACTCTGTTTTCAGCTTTACTAATGATTGTTCAAACTATGGGGCACATAATATATCTTTATGTCCTACGTGGTCTAATATCTACACGTTGGAGGAATTTATTGACGGTACTTTCTTCACCTTTGCTTTCAAAACGCTGATGGAAAACACAGTGAGGAAACAAAATGTCCTAGAAACAAAAATTTGAAGACATGCACCAACCCCCACTGGGCCCGCGTGGTGGATTACGGCCCACTCCCTATCACAGAGAGGCGGCCTGTGTACCAGCAGTGGGTACATTGTAGGCTGATTATGCTTATACTATGCTGACAATGTAATTCTCAGAGCTAAGTTCTGGACACAATTTTAAATCCCATCGACACGTTTAGAAGAAGAATGTTCAAAACACTTGATGACAGCCGCGCTACACATACTGCAGCGTTCCAAATAATTATAGCAGCGTAGTTACACATATTAACACTGCAGAGGGAGGCAATAGAATCAGGGTTTGCTCCAAAATTATCAGAGTTGAAAATACTTCTGCCCATCTCCTTCATACTATTATCCCTTAGTCGCCTTTGAGGACACCCACGAATGACCTACTTTTCTTCGATATATACCTACTCTAAAAGTCCCTATTTAAATTAAATTTACTTGGTATAATAGCAGTAGAGATACTAGATAATGTAAACTTAAAATGTAAATAAGGACTTTCAAAATTCAAGACTTGTATATTGTAATTGTACATTATTGTTTTATTTAGTTAGTAAATTTGGCAGCCTTTACTGAGTAAACACGGAGGAAACTATTTGAACAAGACTTTATAGTTTTAACATCGTTGAAAGTATTGATAATGTTGCAATAAGTTTTAAATGTGAACTATGTTGAATGAGAATACTTGAAATAGACATGTTCTGTTGTATTTTGTGGGATGTATGTATGTTGCATGAATGTTGAGTCTTCATTCTGACGATGAAGTTGAAACCATGAACCAAGATGATAATAATTAAATACAGGGAATAAGGACATATTGTTCATTTTCGAAACTTTATAGAGAAAACCTCGATAGTCGATAAAGAAGGCTGTCAACCCTTAGTCAACAGCCCAGTTCAGTAATGGATGATTTTATTTTTCATTTCCTTGGATATTAACACACGGGCTCAGCCTATGAACCCATATTCCCAATTAGTTAATTGCTGCGACCGCCAATTTTTCCCACATTGCCATCTAAATTAATTACAAAAAATTGGAACTCCACTCACAATATTATTGTATGTTTGTTTGTTTAGTGACGTCAGTAGATCAAAGCAAATACTTGCTGACTTTTTGTCGTTGTTTCAATTGCATTCAGTCAAAATCGGTGCGTTGGAATTATAGTAGAGGCGCGGTCGATATGTGCTTGGCCTTACGCCAGAGGATTCCGTCGTCATTTCTGCCAAACTTAAGAGCCAAGCCAGTTTCTCGCTTACGTGACAAAGTTATAATATGCCTAAATTACTTTTAACAATTTCGAGCTAAATTACTTCCTCGCTGAATTGGAAGTTCGTGAAATTCTACGTGTCAGCTCCTTATTAATAATACGATCTTTAATATTGGCTTTTGGACCGCCACGTGGAAATTCTTAAAAATATTTTTGCTGGTTCTACCATTCCATGGCTCTGATACAATTGAATATCAAATTGCAATTTCACAATATCATTGCAACTATGGTTTCACCAACTGCATTGTTGCTAATTGTAATTAAGCTGACCGGGGATCATAATCATGACATGGAATGACACACAAAACACCACACTGGAACGGTAAACAATGATTCCATGCTCTGAATCCACGTATACATTCATATCCTTCTATATTTTCCCACAAGTCAAAATGTTAATCAGAGTTCAGTTCAATCGCTAGATCAGTCTTAATTACCCGGCTTGGCACTGGCTAATTATTCAGCATGACAACACTATCTATCACTGCGGGCATCTGCACTTACTGGTGTATCTAAATAGAACTCTGGTATTCCTAAAAACATTTTCCTTTTCGTATCGTGATTATTTTCAATAGGGGCCTATAGAACGTCATGGCGTTATGATTCTTTATCTTTTTTGTTTCATATTCATGTTTCTTGTCATGTATGCGATTACATGCTTCTGAAGATTTTGGTGTCACCTGAATAAATATGAATTTAAATTATATACATATTTCTCTGGCGACACAATAAAAATGAAATTCAGTATCGATTAGTCCGTCTATTGTTGATTTAAACTTTTATCTTGTCAAGTCAAATGTTAAAGAAACATTAACAAGGTCTTCATGTATACCTTTGATAGCTTAATTGTCATGTTTCTTATTCTCAGTAAATGGTAGTCGTTGTCTTCAATAGCCTACTGATTGGGTTTGTATAGGCACTTAGTTACTTTACTTTTCTTTATCATTTTTATTCAGGTCAACGGCCTGCCGATCTTGAAGAAATTGCGTCCTTTTTAGGAGAATTATACGCCAAGTTGTTGACTGGTTTTGACCCAATTTTGCACAAAGTATGAAAGGACGTCAATTAATCGGCTGATAGATCGAAAGTTGTGTTGAAGAAGCTACAGATCAATTTTTGTTTCTGCTGATAATTACTTTTAAGTAGAACGTTGAAAAAAGACCCATTCCATGCCTCGATTAGCAGATTACAGTGTGTACTTAATAACTCCATATATATCTCAACCTACTCCTTTTTCGCAGTATTTTTAACAACTTCGTTACTATATTTTTCCTCTGTAAAAATACCTACGCCTTTTTAATCTTATACGTTAGGAAACGTATACGACATAGGAGTTTCTGTGCCAGTCGGTCGCCTGTGCTGGAAAAAGGCCAGGGTCCTAAGGTCGTTCCACTAAAATTATTAAACGGGGAGCATGCGAGAAATTGCATTGCCGCTATATGTTTATCATATCTTATGTGGCGACAGGGATTAGGTTCTTTATATTTTAAAAACGTATGCAAGCGGACGCGCTACGTCGTTCACACTATAATTTATTTACCCGTTTATTACTCGTATATTTTTAGCCGGTATTTTAAAGTTATTTTTTCCTAGAACCTCTGCAGTGCACTCTAGAAATTCTACTAGGAGATAATAATCGATTTTGTTACCCGAACAGTTTTCTTGGCAACGCCGTTCTGAATTAATTCTATTGAGAGAATTAAATTTAAATGCACAATGGTCGTATAAAACTGCCCATTCATTATCCTACATGCGGCTACGGTTCTGATAACAGCTTGCATTATGTAGTCGGTCGCTTTAACGTGAGCATTTTCTCGTATGTGGATCATATTTTATGGACGCCTCCGCTGGTCATTAGCTTACAGCGTTTATAGGTCCTAACATGTGGGTTATTTAAAAGGGTACCGCAGATAAGAGCCAATAGGGATCTAGATGAGGCTCGTTATCGATAACGATAAAATTTTAGGTTGGATTTTAAATCGTTTGCAACTTTGCAAAGGGTTATTAAAGTACCTATTTCTCGTTTTAATGGGGATTCAAAATAATACACAAAAGCATTAAATCGGAAAAGACAGTCTTTAAAATAAAAAGTCAGATTTAAGATTTTTTATAAGCGTCCAATTATAACGTTCTACAACAATTTAATGAGGTGTTGATGTTGCCAAGATATAAATTTGAGACATTGTCGTCGTCCTGATTTCCAAGACACTTTGTTTGTAATAATTTTCCCTGTTATCAAAGACGGAGATATTTCAGATGTCACGGCAGACAGACACGTTAAAGCGTCCCTTTTATTTTCTTAATAATTTAATCGAGCAATATCCGTTTCTGTACCATGTTTTCCTTATTATCTTTAGCTTGTAATTTATTTTGAGACGGCTGACATTTTGTTTTTGTACAAACAAAACATTTAAAGTTGTCGGGCGTATAATTTTATGAGCTTACGTGCGTTTAAGATCTGAAGGATACCTACGACATTTCATTTTATTATTATCTTTGTAAAGATATAAAATAATTGTATTCGGTATTACTATTTTATGAGTCGAATGCTGTCCTATTGCTGGGCGCATTCTTCTCTATTATTTATCGCGGCTATTTGCTGTTGTAGTCTAATCCATACTATACTTAAACCATACTCATATTATAAATACGAAAGGAACTTTGTCCGTCTGTCTTTTACCTTTTCACATCTTAACAGCTGAACGGATTTCGATGAAATTGGCACATGGGTCAACCATAACCATAGGACACTGTTTATCCCACAATGGCGTGGGATAATTTCCGACCTCCACACGTTCGAAGCCGCAGGTAATATCAAGTCTTTCATAAAGCAGTCAGCCCATGTCGCCATCTTCGCTTTGAACCTTCTACATCATCGTTTTGACTCTTTGGTTGTTCTAGGAGTTAAAATGATGACGTAGAAGGTGAAACTAATATATGAATGGTTGTCCATTCCTATATTAGTTTTGTGTTGTGTGATTGCTAATGACAGTGATAATGTAAAGTGCCAAAAGTTGGTTCAAAGTTTCTGGTGGGAAGTAGATAAATGAGTGAAGACCCTTCCTTAAATTACTTTTCAAACTGTTGTTAATTGATCCCTTTCCGTTCTATTTGAGAGTATCTGCCGCCATTTTGTTTTAGTTAGTGTGACTGAAAGTTGTAACTGTGGCCGATTGGAGAATGCATGTGTGGAAGAGCTTGTCACCTGCCTGACGATTGATGTCGGGACGTTGTATATAACCCATTGCGCGGTAAACTTTGCTTGCGCGATGCAGGATTTTGCATGACGTCAGTGTAATGCGTAGTTCACATGTGGCGATGTAGATGCCGCCACACTAATTATGAAGATACGTTTCTAATACTATTACCAACTTATGCTCGGTTCCTATAAACAAAAACGAATCGTTTGTTTCTTACCAATGGTATTTTTTTTTATTGCCAAACTGGGTATATATATATTAATAGATTCGTAAGCTAGTTTTACCTGTAATAGCTACTTCCATATGGGAGAAGTTTACTATGCAAAACTATGAGATCTTTCCTTGAAGAGATACAAGTAATTAATTAATTTTAACCAATAACGGTCGGTAAGTTATAAGAATCGGCCATAAGATAACGTTGTCTGACCACCTGGACCTAAAACATTGTCACTTTGTGTAATTTTATGGCTTGTTCCATTTCAGTATTTTTCTTATTAGTTGCATTGGCGTAATCAGGTTCTTAGCATTCAAGAGTTGTAGTTGTCTGTTAACAGATGTTATAATTTTCAGAATCAATGTCTTATTTAGCTTTAGCTTTAGTTTTCGTTGCGATTTAATTAATTATTATGATTTGCAAGCTTATAATGTTCGCAGTCTGTCTACTTAACCATAGATGAATACAGACACTCCGCAGTTTAGGTATGAAGCTAAAAGTACGCGGCGGGCCCGTCTTGCTGGGCCAATTCAGTGAGTGTACCGCAGTCAGAAGATCTAAAAGTTACGCGATAAAAAGAGAGATAACTTCTAGGTGAATATAATTGTAGGTAATTAGCGCTGCGCGTGATTGCACTTTATTGTGTGGTAGCAAGAGTCACTTTTTATTTTAATGATTTTGCGGACTGTCTCATTTGCTTTAATCTGTGACGTAACTTCAAAGCAAAATTATCAGGAATAGTTCGTTCAAATCTATTTAATTTGTATAGCGGTACGAGGTTTCAATTACTCCTTAAGCAATTACTATTTTGCCTGCCTTCTGGTTAAATATGGCTGTTGCTAATTATATTATTTTTATGTCACCGTGTTTGTACCCATATTTGAAAAATAAGTATTTTATCCTATCTTATCTTATTCCAACGGTTTTGTTTTGGTATTCGTAATGTCAGATTTTAAAAACGTTTCACGTTGATTTTATTTTTTAAGTCTGCTTTAAAAAAAACAAAGTCTTAACCGGCCTTACCAGCAATAAAACTACGATGTCATAAAAAACAACAGAAATAAATTCGATAGCCATTAGAACCACACGACTGCCCTTTAAGTTCTTTATGATACAAAAACTTTTTCAAAATTTGTTCTGGGAGATTCGGCATTCATCGTAATATAAAAACACGGTTTTATAAATTGTTACGGATGACCGGCTTGATACCCGCTGACAAGGTCGTTCCTCATTGGGATACGAACACAAAAACCGGTTACTGAACGCAACGAGACAATAAGTACAGGAGTTATGGCAACACCGAATTCCAAATTTAAATGTGTCCGGGTTTTTTTGTCGTCAAGGCTATGTCTCGTGCGGATCTCAAATTCACAAACAATTCGCACGAACTTTGCCAAAACTTAGCACGACGTTAATTTCCAACGCTTTACTTGTCAAAAAGTTTTGCAATTGTGCCCGTTTGAGTAAGGCCGACTTTATGAATTAATCTTAAACGTAAGACAGCGATATTTCAAATTCAAATTCGGGCGCAATGAAAATTTGATTTAAAAAAAATACGATTTTTATCTCGACTTTTTCTTAATTCAGAAAATATCATAATGTGTTTTTATATCTACTGTTGGAACAAACAAAAATGAGACTTCGGCTTAATGGTTCGGAGTTGTAAATTGTTTTATAACTTTAAAAATCTTTATCGCAAAATTTTGTGAAGAATTAATGGCTGAGTGGGTTTAACGATACGGATCATTGAGAGTCCTCTTTTTGTTTTAAAGAACCTGAGTCTGAAGACTTTGTTCCTTTGAGTATGTGTTAGAAAGCTTTTCTACTTTAACGTATCTTTAAAACTGAGCTTTACCAGTAGGTTAGCTCGGTACAGTACGACACAACTTAGATGTAGCATCGGCAAAATTCGTAAAACCGATCACCATTTATTACTGCTTTAGGTGATCTTTACGCAAACGCAATAACTTGTGAAGTCATATAATCAAATACATTCGTACAATTGAAACGAATGAATGCAAATTTTCAGATTTATGCGACATCTAAGCTGTGTCGTAATTATCTTTTTTATGTTACACAACATCACGCCGTATTTCCCCGAAGGTTTAGGCAGAGGTGTACCCATAGTAGGTAAACCTACATTTCACCATTATATTTAAGTCCCATGTAATAGGGCGCGAGCTTATTGCCATCAACCGGGCACAATTCCAGACCCCGAGCTGCTACTGAGAAATTCCTAATGGAAAACCAAATAACATTTTGTCCGACCTAGAAATCGAACCAAGGACCTCATGCTCAGCAGAAGCGCTTGCGGCCACTAAACTAACGAGGCAGTCAACCTTTGGTGACCAACTTTTGGTCACCAGCAGTGATATTCTAGTGGTGTGAGCGATGGACTGCCAAGTCATAGGTCTCGAGTTCGAACCCAAGGGACGCACCTCTGACTTTTCGGATTCATGTGCGTATTGTATAATTATCACTTGCTTCAAAAACGGTGAAGGAAAACATCGTGCGGAAACCTGGTATGCCTGAGAGATATATCTCGACGGCATGTGAAGCCAAGTCAGGTGCCCATGGGTGGCTTTAAAACTCTGACACCAGGTTAGTTACTAACCACACGAAAAGAAGAAGAAGTCAACCTTTTTCATGTTATTTCATTAAAATGTGACCACTAGACATACGCTGGTCTTTATTAATGATCCCTACGATAGCCCAGGTATGACCGCAGGCTTTATTCGGTTATTGTAACATAATTCCAAAAATATCTAGGTGGCTAAAAGCTTTTTGATGGAAACCCTTTTTCAGGGAGTGATGCGTGATTTTTGGAGTCCCTTTCTCAAAAACCTTTGACAGCCGCGTCCCATCCATTTGCCGGCTTCATGTCAAAGGTTAATCATATTTTGATGTGATAAATGCGGTCTACCCGCAGGGTCTAACTTAGTCAGGGTTTAGGACGAAAGTGACCGGTTAAGTGAAAACCGCTGTCATGCAAATGTCAAAAAGTCCCAAAGATACTTTTGGGACAAACCGTTCGGTATTTATTTCATAGTGGTTTGTTATGTCAAATTACAAAATGTTACGTGTATAGATTGAAGAGAATATAGGTAAACAAAAACAAAATTATAAAAAAAACACACCCATGAGGTTTCGTAGAAAAATATTTTTCTTCAAAGTAAGGCAAAAATAGAGCTAAAATTTTCCCAGCAGAAAATATTGAAAATGTTGGCGTGATACTTAGTACCAGCCGGTGAAATGGCAACAGACGAGCAATATTTATCATCTAGTAGGTGCAAGTGAGCACATAACATATCGGACAGTGTTGCAAGCTCAAACTTGTAAATTACACTGGCAGGCAAAAAAATCAAAGCCAACTATTTCAAAAGTTTAAACTTCGCTCATATCAAACTACTTTTAAACTTACTCTACCAACCGTAAGTGTCCAATACAATTTTATTTTTCGACTACCCGACTCTACCCGCGATTTCGTTCGCAAGGAATTCGTAAGAAGATACACAATATACTAAAATAACAGTCATATTTCTCGCCCGCGCGTTCTTTCAGTCTTTTTTCTTTTACTAGTAGTAGCGTGATGTTGAATACCCTGTAACCATTCACAAGATTTTTTCAAATGCGATTGTTACATCCAGAGATTAGCTCGTTCAAACAAAGAAACAAAATCTATGCTTCTATGCTTTACTATATTATGTATAGATATATAAGTACCTACCTATTTCAGTTTCTGTACAATCACTTAGAGCAAGATGGAGAAAGTTTCTCAACCGAGAATTCACATAAGTGGGAAAGTGTGTTTCCTTGCAAAAATTATCCTGGAATGTCTGATGCGGATGAAGAGGGTCGGATACATTCGAAAGACGACGAAGAAGATTCGATGACCTAGATAAAATGGGATTGCGGCCCAGTAATTACAACTGGTAGATTTAAGAGGTTCATGTCAGTTGGGAAAATGCTTTATTTATTCTGCTCGTCAGATGTGAGAATAAATAACAAATATTTACCGTTGTTACAATTTTGTACTAAAGAGAGGAATACTAGGTAGTTAATTGACTCAGGCGCGACTTTGCGGAAATCCATTATAAAATACAATAGACGACGTATATTTAGTGACCTAATCCGCTTAACTTTTCTTAAAGAGCCATAAAAAAACCTGTAAGAAATCGACACGTATTTCACCTCTCAACAAGGCATCCTCAAGATGACGATTGACTTGTTGAGAACCCGGACACGACGTGTTGCCACGTCAAGCGCCGAACGCAGTGTTAGCCACCCCGCCCGTCAACTCCAACCAGAGGAATACTCCCAAAGTACCAACAATTACAATACCTTTTTTTCGAATACATTTAAAACATTGGCGAATGTTGGTTTACATCATGTTCGAATCGTCCCTTAATAGATATGAAAATGCAAAACAGTTTTTTTTCAAAACTCCATGAAGTGGGAGTAAACTCAAATACAATCTGTTGATTAATTACGAAAGTATAATATCCTTTAGCACAGTTTCAGTTCCCCTCACATTTAAGTTAATGACTTACAAGTAACTTCCAAGCTTAACACTTTAACGTTTAATAAAGTTTTATGCGACGCATATTAGTTCGTAAGTTGAGCGTTCACTTGTACTTTCGTTGACATCGCAAACTACTCAACTTACCAAAACCGAGTAACTGCAATTATTTAGTTTCATAAAGGCACCGGAAGCCTATTATCTAGGGTTCGTCTGAAGATATTATGGCTCATTTCCATTATGCGTTTAGACGCTCGTTGAACCGATTTTGAATACATAGAAACTACAAATGTGACTTGTGAATGCTTTGTCGTTTCTTAGAAGCCATTAGGCGTGCAATGTTTCTTAATGCCATGCCGTGTAGGGTCGGTCTGTGAAGTTAAAAGTTAAATGTAAGTATTTGTGTTTACTACAGCGCGACATGCAAACTTTTGTAAGTTACAGAATTAAGGGGTATTGTAATACCTTTTATGGTAAGTTGTTAAGGTTCTTATTGTGTTATTCTTTGACAGAGTTGTTTTAGGTTTGCTGTGGTGAAGGTATTTTATTTGTTAAGGCTTAGTCAAATGGGTATATTTTGCACATGTCTGATTCGAAATGAAGAAGGTAAAAACAGCTGAGCTAGTCCTACGAGCTAAAAGGAAGAAAATGTTCCTTTTATTAATTAAAATCAACTTAATAGGTACAGAACCTACCTACTTTTGCTTTGTTTACAACATTTACGACTCTAATTAGGGAACTACTAAAGTGTTTTATGATCTTAAAAGGAAGCGAGGTCACACGTTTATTCCTTGCAAACGTATTGCTCTGTTTTACTCCCTGGGTGTGGGTAGCAGCGGTGATATACATCACATCGTCAAAAATGTTTGCTCTAGTATCATTAACTAGGTAGAAAACAGAGGAATGAAAAACGTTTGTATGGAATCAAAGCCAACGACCACATGACCGCGACCTCTTCAATGACGCTGTTAGAAGCTCAACTTTCTCAACCCATTCCAAATGTTCCGTTAACATAAAATAAATTTTACACCCCATAAAGAGTAAAGTTCTCAGTAACTGAACCATTTTATTTTATGAAAAAGTGAGGAAAGCTTATCGAGTCGGATATTCCATTAAGTCGATGCATGTTTTCAGTTAGTTTGTCCTAAGGCTTCTTAATAAAAATTCATAGGATATAGAGTGCTGAGAAATGGAACCACGCCGTATTGCCAACGTATACGTTACCGAGCCGTTTCGTTACGTTGTATACGTTATCGAGTTCTCAAAACCATGTAGTAAGTTTTCTTTCGTACCTATGTAGGTATGTCGTCATCTCTCGGGAGATTATCGAATCGAAGTACGAGTATGCAAGTTGTCTTATAGTTTTATTTTGTGAATCGGTTTTAGAAAGAAAGAAAAAAGAAAAAAAAAAAATTTGGGACATGTACAGGAAATACAAACAGTGATAAAAATTAAAAAGGAACATCTAAAACTAACAATTTTTTTCGAATTAACGAAAAGAAAAAAATAATTACAATACCGACCTTAGACGACATTTAGACGACCGCATGCAAAGAACATAGGTACCTACCTAAATAGGAAATTCATTTTCTCTGCAATTTTAATGCCATAGTTTTTTCTGCTATACTGGTATGTTTTTTGTTCTTACAGCAATACATTTTAATTTTCTTAATTAAGTCTTAACATTACAGCTGAAGACGTTATTAGGTACTGCAGAGTTAAGATTACATGGAATAGAGTTTCAAGTATTTAATTAATTAATAAATAGTTGTTAATTATTAGTTTGAAATACACCAGGAGGAGACAGGTGTGAAAAGTTTAAATTGCTGAAATTGTGAAATATTTCTATTAATATGATATGTCCTCCAGACTGAATTTCGGCCATGGCGACCAATCTCAGCGGAGACGAGCCTTCGATGAAGGAGATATTATAATAGTGCACAAGTGTGTGCGCAGTCACAGGTGCACTCTGTCTTCCCTCACTCTCACAGTCCAATGGGACGGCGATCCGACAGGACCGGAGACAGATCAGGCGCAGGACCAACGGCTTAACGTGCTTTCCAAGGCACTGGGGTCACACACCGGCTGGTTGTGGGGTTGTTAAGGTTGTTACTAAAAATATCATAATGGGGAATCCAATAACACTTTGCCCCACCTGGGAATCGAACGTCGCGCTTGCAACTACAAGACCAACGTGGCAGTTGTGATTTATATCTGTAAAGATGATGCTAATGATGTATGATGCAATAGGTAAAAATTGATTAATAAATCAATAAATAAATACTCATAGTACTGATTTTTTTATAATTTAATTAGGCTAATTGGAAATTCGAAAAGAAAACATCGTGAGTAAACCTGGACATGTATCTGGCTGGTATTATTCATTGGAAATTCAGTCGATCTCTTCAAACGAGATTACGTATTTACCCAATTACGCTAAAAAGCTTAAATCCAATAAAGCCCAAAATATTACTCGCGTAGGAACATTATCAATAGACACTGATTAACGAATACGTAGGTAATTACGTGATTTATCCAACTAGTAGATCAAAGCGACTATTAATACATGGCGTGCCAAACCGTCGTAAACCATTTTAATAGTTGTATTAATAACTCTCTGCATTAGCATTTTACGACCTCGACCTTTGACCTAGATTACAATTTAACACTTTCGACTCCACCCACTTTTCATAGAACTCATACGCTATGCCGCCGTATATATTGGAAGTGAACCCTCCGGGAGGGTTGCCGGCATAACGTTTGCGCTAAAGTTAACCATCGCGGGCGGTCAACGGCGTTCGGTTTAAAACCGTGTTATAATACGAAGTTAAATAGTGTTTTTAGGGGGCGTTGTCGCTTTATGTAGTTTCCAACCTCTAAAATTTTTAGTGAATATTTGTAACCGAAAACAAAAAAAAATGCTTGGTTTTTAAAACCAACGCGTATTATACTAAAAAATCTAGTTAACATATACATCAGATTTTATTTTCACGGTTTATAATGCTGTATTAGCTAAGAAAAACCTACATTTAAAATGAGCCCTCCGGGAGGGCTCCCGGCATCCCATATGCTACTAGGTGAACCCTCCAGGAGGGCTCCCGGCACTGAACGTGATAATAGTCACACATACATATATTAACTCACACCTTCTTCCCATGGGGATAGGTAGAAACTATAGAACTCCATCTTCTACGATTTTTACACACTCCTTTTGCTTCGCTTACGTTACGTATTTAATAATATCACCCTATATAATTTCGTATATGAACGTTCCATATAATGTCATATATGAACGTACGACGCGTCAAAGCAGTTCTTTGATATTACCTACACGTGTATTAACTAAGATATTCATCAACGAAGTGAGATGTTTCAATTTTGTATCCGACGTATTTAGAGATGAAAATTAAACTGTTTGAACGAACTTCAAGCATTTTCAATAAAGGCTAAAGACTCGTGCAGACAGGCGCTACGCGACGCCGCCGCCGGTAGAACAAGTTCCGTGTTGTTTTCATAGAAATCGTTCCACCAGAGTCGCGTCGCGATGCCGCGTCGCGCCTGTCTGTGTCAGCCTTAATAATGGTATGTTTTGGTACGGTTGGTTGGAGGTTTAAAGTTGAGTTTGAATGATATGAGTTGAGCTAAGTTGAGTCAAATACATATATGTGCTTAGAATGGCCATAAAGTCATCGTTAGGAAAAAAGTTTTTGAGAAGATCGCGATCGATCGCTAGTTTGAATAAATTACTTTTGAATTTTGAATTTCGTAATACATACTCTTTGAAAAGTGAACCTTCTTTTGAAGTCAGTTGAAAACTGTACCCTAATTGCGTAACACACGATCAATCAGAATCGGAATCGTTTTGAACCAGATTGCAAATCCATTGCTTCATAAGTACGAAAAAAAAAATCCGCTTAACAACGTAAATAACGCAATGAATGTTGTTGAACTGGCAAAATGAAACAGATTAGTCGTAATCGTTTACGAAAATGTGTTGCGTAATTAGATAGCTGGCCTGTCTGTACCACAACAGAAAAAGTGAATATAACTATAACATACATACATAAACTCATGCTTTTTCCCCATGGGGTAGGCTAAACACTACAGAACGCCACCTGCTACGATCCCTACATACTCCTGTAACAGTAAAGGTGTGTCCAAACATTGAGCGGCAATCGGGCGTGGCTGCCGCGCACGGCCCGTCGCGCTGTTTGGACGACAGCCGCGCGCGAACGCTTCTGTGCACCTGCCGCGCACAAACATTTCTAGGAAACATTCGTCACTAATTGTGTCTGGACGTATTTTTACGAACGTATAAGAGCGTTTATCTTAAAAGATGGCAACGTCGCAAATATCTGTCAAATATTTACATATTTTAATTAATTTGGCAATATTACTGTATGAAATTATGAAATGTGGCTAACTAGGGAACTAGAATATTGATTATCGAATGCAATAATTAATATCGTAACACCGAATATTTAGTTTTAGATGTAAAAAAAGCATTTGGAAAGTTTCCAAATGCCTTTTTAACACCTAAAACAGGTACAACATCAAATTCAATGTTATAATTGCAATTTATTATTAATATTCTAGGTCGCCAGTTAGCCACATTTCTTATTTCCATACAGTAATAATGTTATATTAATCAAAACAGGTAAAGATTTGACAGTTATTTGCGACGTTGCCAACTTTTAGGATAAACCCTCTTAAAAGCTAGGCAGATTGATATTGCCAAGTGAAGAGCGCGGCGTGTCTCGGATGTGCCGCGCAGTACTCCCGCACAAATATTCGTCGAGCGTCGAGCGCGGCAGAAATGTGTTCTGCAAACGCCGCGTGTTGCTGCCGCGCTCTTGTTTGGACACACCTTTACGTAGCTACTTATTGGCAGCCAACACTATCAATCAGACGCGTGACAAGACGTGTTCGGCATTACAAGAGCCGTAGGTGCCGCACCTTGAAATTTCCCCAGACCCAAACAATACGACCGAACAAAGCGCCTCAATACTATCTAAATGGCACCTGTACGCTATAATTCAGCCAATATGTATATCGGTCGTTTTTCACGGCCGTAAAACAGCGTTTTTCGAGCGTGCAATAAGGCGAGCTGTCACGTCAGCCCTCCATGTGCCGCTGTATATCACTGGCAGTATAAATAAAGTCCCGGACGTGTGTGTAAACTAATTCCGAGAGCCACACAATCGATTTAGATGTCTATCGCTATCCATCTGGGTGTGAGAGTGAAAAGAAATAAAGATAAAACGTTCTGTTTTACGGAGTTGTGTTGAAAAATAATGCGGAAAGGAGAATGCGCAGCTCCCATACAAATTTACCCCAGCTCCGGCGCAAAAGTTACCTATCTCAGATTATTGTACATTTTATGTGTAAGTATCAAGTATCAATATGTGTGATGTCTGCAGTGGCAGTCAAACATAGAAAAAAATTGCTTTGAATATCCTTCCAGGCGCGTATTTTTCATTCGACCATATTAACAAATATTGAGTAAAATATAAAATATTGGATATAGATTTACGAATGTTAGGCATTTGCCTTGATTTTTACTTTCAGGAATATCATATCGTATCATAAAGGGTATCCAATAATAATAAAATAATATTTTAAATCCGATTATTTTTTTAAGCCTTACAAAGGCAGACATAAAGCTAAAATAGCTTTATTTTTTAGTCGACCAGGACAGTTATAGAGCGAAACAAGTGCAGGCGGTGCAGTAAAAGATACCTATTCTAGGTATTTTAAAAGATCCTAATAGCAAGGCTTGTAGAAAAGATAGGTTCACAATGATGATGCCCCTTTTTTTTCTTTTTTTTTTTTTGAGGATGGGAAATTATCAAATAACTTCTCCCGCTCTGGGTGGAGCGGGAGGGCGTGTCAGACTTTTACTGACTAAAACCCACCCGTGTTCCTTCCGTTGCCTGTGTGCCGAGGTCGCGATATCCCTTTCAGACAAACCCGCAACCCCGGCAGGCATTGGCCCTTCCGGACCCCGTCAGTTGGTGCTGACATCTCTTTGAGGCGCGCGTGGAACACAACGCGCCGTCGACCCGGGCCTGGTCCCTATCGGACGGCAAGCTACCCATTGCTCACCGTCCGCAAGCCCGCGCCTACGGTGGCCGGAAGTCGGCTCGCGACTCCCGACGCCCGGGGCGTCTCCTGCGGCGACTAGGGGCGCGAGGGGGCGCATTTTGCCTCTACCTCGCGCGCTCCGCCTCCTCCTTCGCGAGCATTACTGCTTCGCAGAAGGAGGTGACGGCCTCCCATGCACTCTCGCTCCGGACCATGGCCTGAACCAGGGCCGGACGCGAGAGATCGCCGCCGCCGATCGCCTCCGTGAGGACACGGCGGTGCTCCGCCCAAGCTGGGCAGACCTCCACCGTATGCTCCACCGTGTCCTCCGGGCGATCCACACAGTGGTGACACCCGGGCGTTTCCTCCCGCTTTATCCTGAACAGGAACCTTCCGAAACAACCATGTCCGGTGAGGACCTGTGTCAGGCGGAAGGTGAGGACGCCGTGGCGCCTCTCTAGCCACTCCTCAAAGAGGGGACTTATCGCCACAATTGTGGCGTGCCCAAATGATGATGCCCCTGAAAGTAAAATCAAATCAATCTTGTTATTATTATTTTACTACCTTATAAGATACGATATGATGCCGGGGTGAAAGTAAAATCAAATCAATCTTGTTATTATTATTTTACTACATTATAAGATACGATATGATGCCCCTGAAAGTAAAATCAAGGCAATATGCCTAACATATTCGTGAATCAATAGCCACTATTACATATTTTACTCGATATTTGTTAAAATGGTCGAATGAAAAATAAGCGCCTGGAAGGATATTCAAAGCATTTTTTCCCTATGTTTGACTGCCACTGCAGACATCACACATATTGATACTTGATACACATAAAATGTACAATAATCTGAGATAGGTAACTTTTCCGCCGGAGCTGGGGCTTTTTTGCGCATTCTCCTTTGTTGTAATTTTTTCAACAGGATTTTGAGTGTTTTTCTATGAGTGGGATTGTAGTTTAATGAAGCTTGACTGAGATCACCACAATATCGTAGATAGAACCATAGTGAGATGCAGTAGTGATTTGAAGAATCATAAAGTTTTTGTCGTACCGTAGAAGATTGTAAAACAAAGCAGATAAAGATGGGACACACAGTCATGACAATTGAAGGAGAGACGAGTTGTAACATACACAGTAGTACAGTTCATATCACATTGAAACTTTTTTGTTTCATTAACTGGCCACTTAGGGCGAATTTCACCAATGAAACTGAACGCGCTCAGCACATCTAAACCGCGTTCAAGAGCTGTCAGTGTCAAAATTGTTATGGGAAATTGACACTGACAGCTATAAACACGCTTTAGAAGAGCCCATCGCGTTCAGTTTCATTTGTGAAATCCACGCAAGACATGCCCAGCACGGTGATAGCTGCATATTAAAGATTTAACTTAAAATGGACACAGAGATAGTAAAGACTTGAAATGTGAAGGTTTTTTTTTGGAGTTTTAAACACTAGGAGGTAGGTGCTTAAAAAAAAAAAAAACCTTAAGAACATCAATCCAGACCGTTCCCTTAGTTACAGAGTCGGTTTTAAGTACGAAAAACATAAGTAAACAATTCGGGTCAAGCACATAAGTAGTACTCAAATCGCTAACTTAGAAGTAATTACCTTTTGTCAGTGGCAGTGGGCGTTTCTATTACAAAGGTGGGACGCCCACTGCCAAAGGAATATTTGGAAAATACGCGAATTTTCGATTTTCATTAGCCTTGCTACAAAGCGTTTTCATCGCTCTTAGTGCAACCGCTCACCGTAAAAACTTAGGTGAACTGAGCTTGAAGTGAGCTGTCAATAGAGGTAATCCCTAGCATCAATCGGTCGGTTTTGTAAAAATATCAACGTGAAACTTAAGTGAAGTGAGCGGTCACTGTCACAAATCGACCGGCAGGATGCTGGATTAATACTATTGACAGCTCACTTCACCTAAGTTTCACGGTGATATTTTTACAGAATAGGCCAGCTGATTTTACTACCTAAACCTACCTACTACGAAATTTAAAAAAAAATCACGTATTTAGCCGCGGGGAGACCACCCGTCTAATTACGTAACACATTTTCGTAAACGATTAAGACCAATCTGTTTTATTTTGACAGTTCAACAACATTCATTGCGTTATTTAGGTACGTTGTTGAGCAGATTTTTTTCCAACTTATCAAGCAGTGGAGTAGCAATCTGTTTCAAAACGATTCAGATTGTGATTGATCGTGTATAACGCAATTAGGGTAGAGCCCTTATTTGTAAGGTAATGAATCCCAACTTATACAGATTTTGGGGACATATTATGCCATTAAAGAACAATGTACCTACTTGTGTTTAAAACGTGAATTGTTCGTGTTACCAAATAATATATTTCTTAAGGAAGCTCAGTTTCTTTAATTACGCTTTCCTCTTTGATGTTAAACTTATGATTTATTTCTTTCATGTTTTCATGGAAATGTCGCTGTTTCTTGAATTTAATTGAAACACTTAGTCTTAAGCTGCCTTTATACTATTGTTCCATTATGTGTAGGAAACTATAAAGTTGAAGTTATAATATATATATTCTGTCTGTATTTTTATAGGATTTCTTAACAGAATTACTTATTTTTTTCATTTATCTTGCAATCGGCTTCTCAAGCCGAGGACTGTCCTCTTCTTATTTTAAAACAGAATTACTGACATAAATATTTTTAAATTTCGAGAAACAATCCGTCTAACTGTACGCGTTGACATATTATCATCATAACATGATCATACAGTACATACTAAATCCATGCATGACCCATTGTTAGGTGAGGCCATAACAGATCGGTCCTTCACCTGTCAACTTGACAGATCACAAAACGACTCGTTCGCCATATTTATCGATATTTGTCATTCCAATTCACCTTCCTTCTCGACCACAACTTTATTAGCGTCCCTAGAGACCAATTATCATCGGTACGCTAATATTGTTCGTGTAAATTCACGGTATTTAGTACATCCTTTATACCGACTGGATGCCTATTAACGTTATAGGTAAATGTACCATGTTTTATTTTGAGGCCGTTATTTCACACCGGCTTGTTTTTCTGATGTTTTATGTGCACATTTAACCGAACGAAGTACGCGAATTTTATTAACTTTGGTACCGTTGAAACAATGGACTCTTAATGTCTATTTTGAGTTCAAAATAAATATGACGAAGGTTTGTTTTGGGTTGTCTACCTATAATATTTAATGCCCTTTGAGAAGTGCGCGGGTTATAATAAAACGATAATTGGTATTATTTTAGAACAAAAGTTGTTCAGTAACTGGCAAAATTTGGGTGTAGTACAGGTGCACCTCTGGCCTTCAGGAACAACAGGCGTGCTGTTATGTTATCTTCAGCTAGTCCGGGGAATAAATCCAATGTGAACTGTAATATGTGGAGTACCTACGGACCACGGACGTAATACGCGTAATGCAGCGATCGCATTTTGCATTCAAATGAGGTCTTTGCGAAATGAGGTCCAGCTCAGACATGAATCTTGTTGAAAGCGGTCCTCATAAATTTTCTGTAACTTTAGCGGATATGTTGAAATTTTCTTCAAATGAGAGACATTTTATTTAAATTCATGTTTTCTATCTTTGCAAAGACATTAATTAACAATTAATGTCTTAACCATACATTTTTGACGTTTGAGCTTGACATAACAACTTTAAGCAACGTATATACCTAATATTATATGTAAAATAAAAAGAGGTAGTAAGGCTAATTAGGCCAATTTTCTTCGTCTTGTCTCTTTCTCGTTCCCGATAATTACTATAAGCGATCCTACTTCCGCGTGTCATCTAACAGTATGATATTGTGTCGTTTTTGAAGATCGAATGTTGCGTGCCTACGCAACATTCGATCTTCAAAAACTTACCTAACCTATCTACGTCTTTTTACTTATATCATTTTACATACATATTTTCATACATATACCACATTGATTAAGTGTTATATTTAGTACAGTATAGTGCAAGTTTTCAGTAAATATCCGCCGTTAACAGGCGAGGTTGACTACTAACGAAGTGAACACGCGCAGGCGACCAAGGTGCTAAAATATAAATCCGACACGCTCTAACGGGAACTAGAAGAGACAGACGCATGTTATACAAATAATTAGTGTGTACATGGGTATGTCAATGGGGTTCATTGCACTCGGAATTCAAATTCTATTTCATAGACGCGTTACTACACGATGCCTGTATTCGCCGAGAACAGAAACCTAAGGTCTATCAATCATATGCATCCAAATTTCGAGTCCCAAGTAGATTTTAGACAGTCGTTTCGAGTAGAAGCCCAAAAGGCTGGCAACCTGTCTTACCAAGGGGTATCGTGTTAGTTGTGGAGGTCAGATAGGCAGTCACTCCTATTCAACTGCATCGGGTTAGAATGGAAGCCGACCCCAACATAGTTGGGAAAAGGCTAGGCAGATTCAATGTGATCGACGGTAGTCTATTTTAACCGTGGACAAATTCAGACTCTGTGTTGTTTCTGAGAAATTCCTAAAAACTAATAACTTATTGCGAGGCCTTTTTTTTTTGAGGGTGGGAAATTATCAAATAACTTCTCCCGCTCTAGGCGGAGCTGGAGGGCGTGTCAGACTTTTACTGACTAAAACCCACCCGTGTTCCTTCCGTTGCCTGTGTGCCGGGGTCGCGATATCCCTTTCGGACAAACTCGCAACCCCGGCAGGCATTGGCCCTTCCGGACCCCGTCAGTTGGTGCTGACAACTCTTTGAGGCGCGCGTGGAACTCAACGCGCCGTCGACCCGGGCCTGGTCCCTATCGGACGGCGAGCTACCCATTGCTCACCGTCCGCAAGCCCGTGCCTACGGTGGCCGGAAGTCGGCTCGCGACTCCCGACGCCCGGGGCGTCTCCTGCGGCGATTAGGGGCGCGAGGGCGCGACTTGCCTCTCCCTCGCGCGCTCCGCCTCCTCCTTCGCGAGCATTACTGCTTCGCAGAAGGAGGTGACGGCCTCCCATGCACTCTCGCTCCGGACCATGGCCTGAACCAGGGCCGGACGCGAGAGATCGCCGCCGCCGATCGCCTCCGTGAGGACACGGCGGTGCTCCGGCCAAGCTGGGCAGACCTCCACCGTATGCTCCACCGTGTCCTCCGGGCGATCCACACAGTGGTGACACCCGGGCGTTTCCTCCCGCTTTATCCTGAACAGGAACCTCCCGAAACAACTTATTGCGGGGCCTAAGCTGGGGATCGAACCCGGAAAGACGTTCACATGCAGTCGCGCTTGCGAACACTAAACCAATAAGAGAAGTATTTGAAATATCTGGTATTAGGTCAACCAATGTTGACCCAAATAAAAATAACCTTGCATATCAAATATCCCCACAATACTCGTCAAGAAATTCGATATGAAAGGTTATTTCAGCTGGAAAAAGGTTTGAGTTCATTTTATTTGGTTTTCGATGACCAATACTATTATATTACCGCGGTCTGACGAATTTGATATACCTACCATTTATTTTTATCGTACCTACAGTACTTTCAGGGATATCCAATCAAACATATAGTTCACGGAACTTTTGGCGCGTGACCAAAATCGGAACTAATGCCGCCATCTTGTTTTTCAATACAATTTAACGAATGTTTGCCACTGATGTTTACCAACAACGCCCCCTTGTCATGTCATTCAAGCGCCAAAAGAGCCTTGTAACCCTGTACAACAATAGTCGTTAATAGACAGTAAAAGCAAATTGTATTATTTGCCAAGTAAATATTCAATTTGCACAGACTGCACAGAGGAAAATATTACGCCGAAAGGCGAGAGGCGGGAGTTGTGTTTGCATAGAACTTCTAGCAAACACTGAATCTATGGACTGTGTTGTGTGGAAGGAAAATGTTGCTCGCGGGATATGTGCCGTGTTAATATAGTTACTGGGAGTGTAACACAACGTATTTACAGAAAACCCATATTATAAATTACTTAGGATCTACTTGACTTGTGGATTGTATTTCTATAGAGCCCTTAATTAGTTGTGATGGAAGTTGCTTTCCGCAAATGGTGTTCAAATTCCGTAATAATCATCCAGAAAGTGCTCATCACCCAAATTTTCCAAACGTTAACATCAACACGCAGTTCATCCTCCAATGGACGAACGTTACACTGTAAGTCAGAAACAATGACCCAGTACGGTGACGGCAAAAGCCTTGCGGTACCTACTTAAGCAAACAGTTTGCCAAGTCCATAACCTCTTTGGAGCCTTCTGTTTCGGGAAAGCTTTTGTGGAAATGGACCTTTTGTTGTCTCCATATTGTGTCTGCTCTTTGCATTGTGCAGCCTGCTAACGTCCCGGGTTACATAGTTGAGAGGTCGCCGACCACTGAATTTACGCCAAGCACAGAACTTTAGCAAATTAAATCGAAAGTTCCCGAAAGTAAGAGACCCGTATTTTAGTTCAGTCAAGTTTATTTTCTTGCGATAAAAGCCGAGCTGCATTATAACGTTCTTAATTAATGGTTTAATTATTCAAATTTTTTGATGAATGTTGTTTCTGGGGTAAATTGAGTACAAAATTTGAATTATTAAACCAAAAAGCTCGTTTATTTTGTCTCATTTGATTTATTATTTTTAAATTATGATACTTTAGGACAAAATTAACAAGTAGGTTTGTTTTATTCAAGTTTTTTTTTGTTTACTTTTAAGGTATCATCAGACAATTTCATAGTCAGACAGACAGTAATTTTATTAAGTCTCAGACACAACATTGTTACGTAAACTAGTTACAATATAACTTTAAGTTCAATATCAATGTCGGCAGCGACTTCAATAACTTTATTAAGTAGCTATAGAAGACCAACCGCGTGGAAAATGACTGCCTTTGAACGCCAAACAGATTTTCCAGTCTTGAGTTTACTAATGAACTAGTTATGCAGTCAATTATTACGGAAAAACTAGTTGAAAACTATGGAGGTAAAAGAAAACTAGGGTGTTAGAAATGAAAAATGTTATATGAGAAATAGTTTGTGGTTTTCGTGATTCGTTCCACATGTAGGTATAACCCGTCTGCCTTCAAAGCAAGAGTGAATATCTTCTGCAAACGCTCGTTCCGTCATAGACTTCATCCATCGCTTTCCATCAGGTGAAATCGAGGTCAAGAGCAGGCTCAATCTGTAATAAAAAAAAAAGTTAAATAATAAGGGCTAATTTCACCAATGAAACTGAACGGCAATCAGCTCATCTAAACCGTGTTCAAGAGCTGTCAATGTAATAGTTGTTGTGGAATATTGACACTGACAGCTCTTGAACACGGTTTAGATGAGCTGTTTGCCGTTCAGTTTCATTGGTGAAATTCGCCCCTAGATTAGGTATCTAGCATATTTTTAACCAACTTCCAAAAGGGAGGAGGTTCTATGTTCGTCTGTATGTATGTTTTTTTTTGTGAATAGATGTTGTGTTTGGTCGCTTCGTGTGTTAAACTTCTTATTTATTTAGTGCTCACATTTCGCTACACCCACTCATTATAACACTGAAAAATATGGGAAAACGTTATGACCCGGTATTAAAATAGAATTTAATAAAAACGGTCAAACTATAAATTAATTCATTCAAAAACAGAATAATATCTGTATTTTGCTGTCAGTTGCATACGAACTTATTTTACCTAAAATTACAATTCAAAACAATTGCTATTAAATATTATGTAATAACAATTGCCGTGTGCTATTTATCTGTACGATAAAGGGTACATCATTTATTAAAGGCATGTAATATCCGTCACGTAAAAGATAATTTCGTCGAGGGAAAACCCGAGATCGTCTTGTGGATTAAAATGATTTTACCCGTAACAAGGAATTACCTTTCGTAACAATGCCTTATCTTGTTCTGGCTTGATTAGCGAGAAAATTAAATTCCACACATGATTTATCACTGTTGCAATATTTTAGAACGACAGTGCAATTGGGTCATTGACTTCCTGTAATGAAGCAAGGAGCTGTTGAAAACTTATCAATTTATTTTTAACTAGCGACCCGACTGCTTCGCACTGTTTTTTACGACCTGAGAAAACAGATTTCTTTATTAAATTTAATGTTATAACGTAAAATTTAATAACAATTTATTATTATAATTAAAGAAATACTGAACTTCCGTTCTTGATAACATAAACCTTCCGAAATTATGATGAAAACCGCATTAAAATCCGTTGCGGGGCTTAGAACATATATACCATAAACATAACTCAAAAACGACTTACTACTATATTTCATTTAAATACTTATAATTATAATACATGTATTCTTAAGTATTTTTTATACAAAAACAACATACCAACATGAAGATTTAAAAAATATAAAAACTTGTAGCCCTCCGGTATCGGGATCAGGGTCCAAGCTACGGGTCAGGACCTCCTAACAATGCGAGCCCTGTCTAAAAGTAGGTACCAGTTTCTGAATGAAGTCCTTGTAATTTATATTATTATTAAGCGCATGTCAGCCTGTTAGTTTTTATGACGTAATATTATTCCAACCACCAACCCTGGTGACCAGATTGGTGAAATCAATAAAAAAGAAAGAAAAAAAAGGTTACTGGTGTTTGTTTGTCTGTTAAAAAATAAGGTCAGTGCATGTTTTCCATTTAATCAATCTTCATTATTTGATGTTATTGTGAACATAAATTCAGTCATTCTTTCTTTAGGCGTGTTGAGCGATTTTTGGTAGGGGACAATCTTATGGGTTCGCGTCACCGACATGCTAATGTTAACAGTAGCTATGAGTATGACGTGTTGCGCTTGGCCTGCAATGAAAGTTTTTATCGTTTTAAATTTTCAGTTCTGTCGGCAGTCCCCATGATTACCTATGTTTTTTTTATATTAATATTATATCATTTTTAATAATAATAATAATATAAAATTGTCATGAAAACATGTTAAGTTAATCAAATAAAATAAATATAACATTAAACATGGTGGTGTGGTTGTGCTACTTCCGCCACGAAACGCGATACGTATTCATCCATTTTGTTGTGCTCTCACAGCCTTTTGCAAAATATGAATTAATAATTTATGATAAAAGGAGTTGGTTTACACTCTGTTAACCGATACCGCAACCCGGAAGCTGAAATCCATTATAATTAGCAACCTCAAGCGTTGTGCTTGAATATTTCTCATACATTTTACATTATCTTACCTACGTTTAAGAAAAACCTTCTTTGTTGTAGCATTTCCCGACTTCACGCTCACCTCTTTGTTATTTAGAACAGCCGTGCTATTCTGTAAACATCTCACCGTGAAAACTTGGGTGAAGTGAGCTTGGTGTGAGCTGTCATTGCACCTAAAGCTAGGGATTGACACTATGGACAGCTCACTTCATGCTCACTTCACCTCACTCTTCACGGTGAGATGTTTACAGAATGGATCGACAGGATAACATCCTGAATTTCTCGAGTAGCATTGCAGTGTTGTTTTTTTTTCAAATGGATATTGTCACTTACATTGGACCCATGTCGTAATACCTATAGCGTGACAAGGTTCTTTTAGAGCGTGGCCAAAATCGGGACTAACGCCGCCATCTTATTTTTCAACACATTTAAAAAAAAAATTGCACTAAATCTTTACCAACAGCGCCCTTTTGTCAACGTAACTCGAACGCCAAAAGATCTTTGTAGCCATATACATAAAGAATGGACTGACCATTCCGTATATAGTTGTGCAGTGAATACCGGCCGAAAAGTATGAGAGAGACAAAGCTAATTTGCGGCCAGTAATTTGTATTTTTAGTAGCACTACAGGTATTAGCCGTTTTATTCATTTTATCAGCCTAGGGTAATTCAGGTATGGTCACATGTAGATTGCACGGTCACTGTAACCATTTCTGGTTCAGCGCTTCATCAAATCTTTTTTATTTTATTTCGTCGTGTTTAGATATCGATACCTATCATGTATGCGGAGTTTGGCTAGCTAATTTAATTTCACCCTGTATCCTATATTATTAGACGAGCAATATTTGTATATAAACATACATATATATATATTTGTAATCACGTTCTTGAAAAGGGCTCTAACAATTTCGATGAAAGTTGCAATACGTTTACGAGGGCGAAAAATCTATCGAGCTAGGTCTCACATCTGGAAAAATTGTTTTCTCCGTATTTTCACCCGAGCAGAGCTCGGTCGCCCAAAGTTTAGAACAAGACATCAGTCATCTTGTTCTAAACTTTGGGCGACCAAGCTTAGAATAATGACATGGCAGCATGGAATTAGTAAGGACCTACTATCATGGCAGCATGGAATAAGTATGAACTATCCTATACTATTAAATGAGCATTCTCTATTTTCACCCGCTCGGTCGACCAGGTACTTATTAGAATACATCTTGTAACTTACGTAGCTATTGGGACATCTACAGGCAAGTCATTTCGCCCATCCATAAACTGAACTTTACGGTAAACTGTAATGTATTCGCATGATATTTAGAAACCACTTTATCAACATCTCTGAAGTAATAAACTGAATCTATTTGCTCTATCTCTACGTTCGTTTTATGGTCACTAAATTATTTTAAGTGTCTTCACTTTACTACTTATTCATATTAATGTTACTACATGCCATTATTTTTATCTACAAATGAATCGATAGTTCCCATAAGTACCTCGCCTAATTTACGATAAGTACCATACTTTTACTTAACTGGCGAAATGTGGGTGTAGTCTAGGCACACCTCTGCCTACCCGCCTCGGGCAACAAAGCCGTGATGTTATGTTTATGTGTACCATACTTTTCTCATTACCCATTGATAAGTTTGAAAGAGACGATAACAATATTGCTCCGTTAATTAATTTCTATTTCAGTTTATCTTTATTGTGTGGCGGCATCTACATCGCCACATGCGAACTACGCATCAAAGACCTGACGTCACACAACATCCTGACGTCACTCAAATCCTGCATCGCGCAATTAGAGTTTACCGCGCGGTGGACATATATACAAGCTCACGACTTCAACCTCTGGGCAATTGCCCGCCAGACATGACACCCGTCTGGTCGGAGGATTCTCCCTTTTCTATGGTGGATGAGTGAACTTTACACCCTGTTCCTCATACCCCTAAACAATCCATAATGTACACATACAGGTGGTAAGAATAAATAAATAGAAACAATTATGGATCCTATCGGGCACAGCAAAATTTAAAATAAGTAGAAGAGAGGAAGCTCATTACTTAGCTTAAGGAAGAAACCCGAAAGTCTGATAACCAGTCTTACCAAGGGGTTATCGTGTTACCCAGTAACTGGGTTGTGGAGGTCAGATAGGCAGTCGCTGCATGTAAAATACTGGTATTCAGTTGCATCCGGTTAGACTGGAAGCCGACCCCAACATAGTTGGGAAAAGGCTAGTCAGTTGATGATTAAGGAAACCGATGCAAGTCGAAGGAAAGTGTACTAGCAATGGGGTAAAGCGCCACGCCGTCTGTTAAAAGAGGGGAGGGAACAGCTGAAGGGGGGAACCGACGAGACGAAGCAAGGGAGGAGAGGGGTGAGTAACTGTAAAAGCCTCGCCTCCCACAATAGCGCACGTTTTCACTACATTGCGTTTGTTCCGATCTTATTTCCAATGAATTTCAGTCGCTGCTGAAATCGGTGCTACCATCGACACGACTGACTGCGACCGTGCCGTCACTGCTCACCGATGTGGCGACTATTGTGCCGTATCGGAAATGTTACTTTTATGCATTCACAATGGCCGTTTGGGTTATTGTGTTGTTTACTGATACTTTTGAGAAGTACAGTGAGGAACTGCCGTGCTATTCTGTAAACATCTCACCGTGATAACTTGGGTGAAGTGAGCTTGATGTGAGCTGTCATTGCACCTAATGCTAGGGATTGACACTATGGACAGCTCACTTCATGCTCACTTCACCTCACTCTTCACGGTGAGGTGTTTACAGAATGGATCGACAGATCTCTCTTGTAAGGTTTTCTGGACCCTCTTGTTTAGCATGCCATTCACACTTTCTACTCACGCAGGAAATATCCTAGGTCTTTCATTTTCCACTTATAACAAAATTATTACAAACATTGACTACATTTTAATGTTGTTATTTATCTCAGCAGTGAGCTGTGGTGGCTCAAAGTCGTAGTATCGAACCCTGACAGGCGCTTTACTTTGTAAAGTATTTCATCACGACTGCTCTCAAAACGGTGAAGGAAAACATCGTGAGTAAACCGGCATGTCCTAGAACCAACAATTCGAAGACTTGTGACATGATTTATCAACTGGGCTCGCATGGTGGATTTTGGCCCACTCCCTCTCACAGAGAGGAGGCCTGTATCCCAGCAGTGGGAACATTATGCTTATGCTATTTATCTCAACATGAATGGATAATCTTCATACGCCAGGCTAGAGCAAAAACGTTACGTTGCTCGTCGTGTTCATCCTATTTGAAAAATTCATAATGGCTGTAGGAAAAAGCTTATTAAGTCGATATTGGATCTGCAGCTAACGGCTCTTTGTGCTTGTAATATTATGTTGCGGTTATTGAAAAAGCTAGCTTTATTCTTTATGCAAGCCTATGATGATGGCTTTATTTCCTAGACTAGAAAAAACTGTGCATATTTTTACTAGCCTTTATTAACTTGCTTCGTTCGTATGTGTTTCCGGTTACAAGTTAGTAGTCTACTTTCAAGTACTCCTGCTTATGGTATCAAAAGGTTAGTTATATATATAAATTTTTGTTTCCAATTGATGTTATTTCCGCTTAAATAAACCTAAATTTTTAGTAATTGTAAATAAAGTTGATTTAAGACTGATTGATTTTGAAAAAGTCATAAAAGATATGAAGTTGTAGCGCAAACTGAAACTTATGTGTAGCCATTACAGATGTGTTTCCTAAAATTCGTGTTTGTTTACATGTTTGGCAAATAAACTGCGAACGCAGATTACAGGGTCAAATTAAATTACCTAGCGAAACTGTGTAGACGTGACGGGTATTGATATCTAAACATGATAAAAATATGAATTTAAACCCTGTGTATTTCCGCCTGTAATTTTTCCACCACAGGAAACCGCTTGCTCACCGTCTTGGCGATTTCAGACCATATTGTAAGTACAATTTCCTCACAAAGATTTCTTTCATTGTGTCAAAGATTAAGCTAAATTGTGAAAAGAATTTACTAGACTGCAAAAACAAAATTAAAAAAAGAATGTTTTTAATTAGCTACACCATTGAATAATCTTTTTTTGAATGCAATCATGGAATCAATTTACCGCCACAACCACAATACGTAGAATATTCCCGGAAACATCTTTTCTCCATTCAAACTTCACGAATCAATTGAAAATCTCAGTGGAAACCACTCCTACATCAATATTGTGTATCGACTGCAGCAAATGTTCCCGAGAGAGTAAATAACTCCGTACTATTTTATTGTGAAACTTCCATTGTGCTTCCTTGAAATAATGAAAGAAATCTGAGAGAAATGAACGTTACTTCAAATTGTAAGGAAGAAGTATTTTAAATTTGTAATGTTATTACATACTGGAATGATTATTAGCGGGAGGTAGGTAAAATCCAACTAATATTATTATTCAAATCACAACCACCATTATATGATAAAATAAAAAAAAGCAATTAGCTATTTCTGTATGAAATAGCTATTTATTTATACGGCAAACTGACGTAGTTTACAAATTTGATAAACAATAAATTTCCCTGTACCTATTTGACATTTGTATTTGCTTTTGTATTAAACAAGTAAGCATAGAGCAATGCTAGCAATAACACGTTTCTTGCGCCATTCATTTATGTAGTTTATGGTATGGTCTATGGTTAAACACCTCTAGAATTAATGTTTGTGAAGGCAAAGATCATATCTGTATATACGACTTTAAAGATATATTATTAGATAGTTGACTTCGGCTGACCCTATCGTGTAATTGGGAAAGATAGGCACCATCCTGTTCATTATAATTTTATCAATGGCGTCGTCATCATAAATTATTTTTCCAGTCATGCACCCAGAACACATAAAATTTTTGAAATCCCATAATAGCAGAATAATGATAACTCATCTTAATAATAGTCAGGTATTTTCAGTCTAAAATCATTGGAAAAACAAAACCTTTTGATTTACAATGCACAAATACTAATATAATTCTTTCGCCCGAAAGCTAAAACGAGATGTTTCACACATAAGCCCTTTGACTCGCTTCAGCTATATTGTGCAGAAAATATTAGGGCCCATAATGCTTATAAATTCCGTTGCTGCTTGTTTGAATAATATGCGATTCGTATTTCGAAATGTGTTGTTAATTCCGTGGCAATAAATTCATTAATATTTCATGTACATTTATGAAATCAGCATATATAATAATATGTTTTTTCGAATGCATTGAACCTGATGAATAAATATGACTGGCGGTATTCCTCTGTTCCACCACAAAATAAAAGTAGGCTGAGCGCAGTTTCCTGTGCAAATGCAACAAAAAAAAACAAACGAGCAATCGAGTTGGCTATGACATGACTACGAAGGAAAACGCAGAAAAGTAGCATTTTCCAGTTTCAATGATTAAATCGAAATATTGAAAATTTTATTTAAGTCAGCCAGCATTCAGCCAGGTTTTAAGTCCTTCCCCAAAGTGATTTACTAAGTTTAATTTATTATGATTACGGCCAGTCGGCTGCGTAGAACGGATAAAGTACCCAAATTGTTTTTTCTGAAATATTTGGCTTGTAACATTTGATTTTATTATGAAGGTAATTCCAACGTTATTTTTATCTTAGTGAAGGGATACCGATGTCATTGATTTATTTAAGAAACAAAAATATGCAGGAAAAGTTGAATGTGAGTTTTTAAATATGTTTTGCTTTGTTTGTGTATAATTTCACTTGTCATGACAACCGTCGCGACTATTATTTTCCGCCCGTTTTGTTTTTTAGTACTCTGTTACATTATTGGAAAAAGAGGCACTTGTGAGCACTCATGATAACATTTGGGAGACGCAATATCTTTGAGGTTTTCGCTTTGACCCAAACGCAAAAGGCAAATGATATAAATATTGTATTTGTTTGTGGCTTTGTGTGATTAAACACGAAGATATAGACGTGTGTGAGCTCTATAAAAATACTAGACGAATATTACTTTTTCTTTTTACGGAACGTGTATCTATTTTTCCAAAACAGATAACTACTACCTAAATCAAATTGTGTAATAATGTTAACTAGTTCGTAACTTCATTAAAACAATGATACTCAACAATTTTACTCAACTCCATTTCGCACGTGACCAGCTTTTAAATCAGAATTTTTACAAGTGGCAACTGGCGACTTAGCTGCTCCCAGACAAAGAGCTACTTTTACAGCTATAAAGTTATATTATTTTGACTAGTTGAGTTGTTGAAACTATAATAATAACTTATTAGATAGTTCCTTTTTGTATTAAGTTATAGGATTTTTATTTCACGAAGCTTCGCGTGTTTTACTTGTGGTGACCACCAAGTGTACAAATACGTTATGAATCTGTGTGTAAGCGCAGGAGCTCTCGTTACCGTCCGACACAATGGCGAAGTCAGAAAAGTGTGTGTGCGTGTGTGTGTTATGTGCTGACGCTACTCTTCTTCACGCACATATTCATAGCATGTTTTTACACTTGGTTACCACAGGTGAAGTCCCTTTCGTGAGATAAAAAATATAAAATTACTGTACCTATGTTCTGAATGAATTCTGACAGCTCTTTAATTTTGTCTGATCAATTTTATTTATGTATTTTCGTCACTCATAAAGAAAAAATAACTTTGTGTTTTTCAAAACAATGAAAAATCCAAAGTAGGTAACTATTTCTGAATTCTGACACTAACAACCATAAATTATTTGACGAACTCGACCATTCACGTCGAAACTTCCCGTACGTGTAAATAAATGAGAACACGTTGGATACATAGTAAAGTTTTTGCACTAGCCGCTTTTGACGAACGTTAATAACTAACAACGGTTCGCCTCGCCTTTTATTTTACGCGCAAAACCAGGGTTGGCTGATTTAAATAAAAATATTTTTTTAATGAAAATTAGGATTTTAATGAAAATGAATGCCAACAAAAAGAGATCACTTTAAGCAACATGGTCTGTAAGAAATATAATCGATAAGAATTAATTATAGGCCAGCATTTTATTGGTCAGCATACAAAATACGTATATGCAGTCATACAATTCAGTTACACTTCCTACCTTTATTTCGTCAGATTATTCAAAAAAGACTCGATAGTCAATTAAACTCAAAACTCAAACTCAAAGCATTTATTTCAAATAAACCAATTACAGCCATGCGATTCTGTAAACATCTCACCGTGAAAACTTGGGTGAAGTGAGCTGTCAATAGTGTCAATAACAGTGGAATGACAGCTCACTCCACGCTCACTTCACCTAAGTTTTCACGGTGAGACGGTTACAGAATAGCACGGCAGGTACTTTTGAATTGTCAAGGGGTCGGCCAGTCGGAAAGATGAAGCTATTTGCGTATTCCAACGCGTAATAGGTTCCTATGGAGAAGAACGGGCAAGAAACTCCACGGACACTCTTTTAAATCAGATTTTTTTTAGGTTACATCATTCATGTTGTAATTATACATGTGAGAACAATGTAGAAAGACGTGCACGTTAAAAGCGTCAAGTTGTTATAAGGGAAAAATATGTAGGTACTTACCCTAATATAATAATATCTAATATGTTCTATACTCTAAGTTACTTACCGACTATGTGAATTGTCAACTTAACACTTCCTAGTTAACAACTTACGTCAAATAACTTAAGAAAAAAGAAAACAGATTTTTTAAATAATAAATACAGATTTTCCCAACCCTGAGTGCTACACAAGTTGGAGGGCTCGGATATTTTATGTTATGGTGGGGGAGCTTCAGAGATCCGTTTTTGATGGAGGTGCCCCGAGTTTCCTCTAGTTTCCATGGAAACGGGACGCACGCTACCTGTACAGGGATTCGCTAAACAAGATTATGTACACGTTTTGCTTTTATTTTTGACTTTGAAGTATGTTTTTCGTTTTCTGGAAAACGTTTGCTCGCTGAATCCTTTTTCATATTGGTTGGCGTACGTGATGGAGTTGTGACTGGGCCTTTTAAAAAACTATAAAGTTTTAGGTAGATTTTGTATTTTCCTAATAATCGGAATTATTTTTACGTACTGGACAGAGTTCCGTTAGATTTTACAACCTAATCTCTTATAGTAAAAATTAGTAATACAATCTGGGGGTAATTCAACAGTCATTCGTCTTTAACAAGTAAGGTTTTGTGCAATTTGCACGTATCGTTTCTGTAATACTTTGTGTAATCTTGAAATGAATTTCGCTAAAACTGAATCATCCCGATCCCCAAACTCAATTTATTAAGTTCTTAAGGATCTTTCCTAAATTCGGTCTGGGAATTAGGACCTAGCAACCGAAATCCACATTTTAGCCTTTTAGACGAATAAATCCGACCTCGAACCGACTTAAAGAGAGAGAGATTTTATCTAATAAAACTCAATTATTAAGTAGTACATCCGATATGGGAATGGGGCCCAATGAACTAATCACAGCTCTCATTTCAAAACGGATATTCTTACGTCCAGAGCCGTTTAAAAACGAAATATGAGAATATTTGGATATACTTTCTGGTGTAGGTTCGTCTGGCGTCAAAAAAAATGTCAAAGACATGGGCATGTGCTGCGGAAATTGACGTTGCTAACATTAGACCAGGGTCGATAATTTTTAAAACCAAAAAAAATAATAGTAGGATGAAACCCATTAGAAAAGGAGGGGAATATTATAAAAATGAAAGGAAAAATAATTTACGGGCGATCTGAGGTCGGGAAGGGGATGGGGGTGAGTTTTTAAGGGTAAAAAACGGTTTTTCTCAATTTCCGGCAAAACTAAAAGTCCTATCGAAAAAAGTCAAATGGCAAAGTTGGATGTAATAAAAAGATCTAAAACTTTTGTATTTACACTTTTTTCACATAACCTCAAAATGTATGTGAAAAATTCAAAAAACCAAGTTTTTGGTTTTTTATTTTTATCTTTTACAATTTTTTATTTTTTTTAACGAAATTTGGTGAAAACTTACCTTTTTATGTCCCAAATACGCTGTAATTTATTTGATTAAAAATATTTATTTTTTCACCTTATTTTGAATTAATATCGAAAAAACACCCTAATTTTCAATCGAAAATTCACCCGTCAAAATATCAGCTTTTTTCAAAAAGTTGGTATGGTTTCTATTCGTTGAAATCTCTACTTTCCGACGGTGAAAAAAAAAAAATATGTTACTACAGTAAATCTTCTCAGAAAATGCAAAAATTCAAAAAAACTTGAATTCGATTTTTTTTTTTAATTATTATAAATAATTTTGAGCTATTTATTAAAATTTACACTTTAATTACTCGAAAAACGTTAGATTACATGTGACATTGATAACAAAAAAATTGCAAATAAAAATATACTACTATAATTAACAAACAAATAAGTTAATAAAATTAATATTTAATAAGACATCTACAATATTTGGAGAAAGTTGTCGAATCTTCTTTAAATTATATGCGTAGATGCCTATTTATAACTATTTTAAGATAAATTATATATACCTGAGTAGATATACCTGAGTGACCTACGAAAAATTGTAGCCCATCAAAAGGTATTTCGTGGAGAAGTGGGGAAGGGGCTAGGCGGGTCTGGGTCTTACTACATACATACCTACTATTATATACTATATATTTCGTAGCAGCTGTTACAACCGTTAGCCTAACCAGTATCGAAATACAGTACAGTATACAACATCGTTTATAAAAATACACGTGCACGCTGAGTTTCTTGAAGATAATTGTGACAAGTTTACTTAAAAAAACAAAAAAAACTTTTCGAATCTGCATAGGAAGGTAAATACTATCTCTATTTTTATCTGTATCAATCAACTCAAACATAAAAATCGTAATATTGTCTTAAAAAAATAGTATGCTTAACGTAACATAACCTAAAGATTGAAATTGAATGATATTTTAGTACAAGATAAAAAAATAATAATCTCCTTAGTTTTGCACAAACAAATTTAGTTAATCCCATGAAAAAAAAAAAAAATTCAAAATACATAAAAAATATATTATAAATCTATTAAAAATGTATAAAATATATATGAAAATCGGCCAAAAGTTTGTTATTAAAAATATATTTACGATATAATATATTTTTTTATCATTTAATTTCAATCTTTAGGTTATGTTACGTTAAGCATACTATTTTTTTAAGAAAATATTACGATTTTTATGTTTGAGTTGATTGATACAGATAAAAATAGAGATAGTATTTACCTTCCTATGCAGATTCGAAAAGTTTTTTTGTTTTTTTAAGTAAACTGGTCACAATTATCTTCAAGAAACTCAGCGTGCACGTGTATTTTTATAAACGATGTTGTATACTGTACTGTATTTCGATACTGGTTAGGCTAACGGTTGTAACAGCTGCTACGAAATATATAGTATATAATAGTAGGTATGTATGTAGTAAGACCCAGACCCGCCTAGCCCCTTCCCCACTTCTCCACGAAATACCTTTTGATGGGCTACAATTTTTCGTAGGTCACTCAGGTATATCTACTCAGGTATATATAATTTATCTTAAAATAGTTATAAATAGGCATCTACGCATATAATTTAAAGAAGATTCGACAACTTTCTCCAAATATTGTAGATGTCTTATTAAATATTAATTTTATTAACTTATTTGTTTGTTAATTATAGTAGTATATTTTTATATGCAATTTTTTTGTTACCAATGTCACATGTAATCTAACGTTTTTCGAGTAATTAAAGTGTAAATTTTAATAAATAGCTCAAAATTATTTATAATAATTCAAAAAAAAAAATCTAATTCAAGTTTTTTTTGAAATTTTGCATTTTCTGAGAAGATTTACTGTAGTAACATATATTTTTTTTTTCACCGTCGGAAAGTAGAGATTTCAACGAATAGAAACCATACCAACTTTTTGAAAAAAGCTGATATTTTGACGGGTGAATTTTCGATTGAAAATTAGGGTGTTTTTTCGATATTAATTCAAAATAAGGTGAAAAAATAAATATTTTTAATCAAATAAATTACAGCGTATTTGGGACATAAAAAGGTAAGTTTTCACCAAATTTCGTTAAAAAAAATAAAAAATTGTTAAAAATAAAAATAAAAAACCAAAAACTTGGTTTTTTGAATTTTTCACATACATTTTGAGGTTATGTGAAAAAAGTGTAAATACAAAAGTTTTACATCTTTTTATTACATACAACTTTGCCATTTGACTTTTTTCGATAGGACTTTTAGTTTTGCCGGAAATCGAGAAAAACCGTTTTTTACCCTTAAAAACTCACCCCCATCCCCTTCCCGACCTCAGATCGCCCGTAAATTATTTTTCCTTTCATTTTTATAATATTTCCCTCCTTTTCTAATGGGTTTCATCCTACTATTATTTTTTTTCACTTTTTATTATTTTTAAAGGCTTCTACCCTGGTCTACATGTCATTTGCACGTACTCTAATTCTATTTTTCGCCCCGTCAAGTGAATAGAATCAATTCTATTTTTTGTAAATTTTGACGTTCAAAAGTGCCTAATTGAAATAAATTATTTGACTTTGACTTTGAATATTTTAGGAGAAAGATGAAACAAAATTGTCACAATCATTTTGGTGTAATTACTAATATCTATTTAAAATAGCAAGTAGTCTCACTCTTGCCTACTTGCCTACTAAACGTAGTACATTTCAGAAACACTGAAAGTGGTTTTACATACCCAATATTTTATTTCTGAACACAACCTTTGTAAAGCTATAAGACAACAACGCTTCATTGTGTGAAGTTATACGAGATTCCGTTATTTTTTGTCCGTAATGAGCAGTAATGATCCTGCTGGGGAGTTCATTGCGCCACTTTTTCTGCCTAGCTAAAGCACTAGGAAATGGTGAAGGGGGACTGTCTTATGTAATTTTGAAGTTCGAGAAGTGCTGATTCTCAGGCTAATTTGAATAAAAACTTTTGATTTTAAGATAATTAAAGAAAACGGCTGTCAATAAATACTCTTGTTTACTAATCTCAGGTTACGTATAACAAAAGCTTGTTCCAAGTTCTTGAAAATGCGGTACAAAAGTTGTTCAACAATCTTAAAACAACAGTGTTGTTGTAAATGAGATTGCTAAAAACCCTACTCTCTTCATACATACAAAATACTTTCAAGCAAGTTGCTACTTTCAAACAAGAAACCTAATATTCCCGTATGGACGCTTACACTACAATGTTTTCCACTAGATAGAAGACAGATAAAGGTCTTACTCAAAGGCATTAGGTACGCCATTTTCATTCGTTTATTTAAAAATACAGAAAGGAAAACTACACATCCCGTATTTCAATAAATACGGGTGCCCCAATGGTGCGTTCGAAAACTGAAACACGACTGAGTGGCAGCCTGTGGTTGCATGTTCCCGATTGCAATTGAAAAAGAGAAAAAAAAATGAAAGCATTGAGTGTAGACAGGACTGATTGAAAAAAAAATTACGGATGGAACATGACGAATGTAATTCTGAAAGGCTTTTTGGTGCGCGAATCCAAAGAGAGCAATGAGTGTCGTTGTGAATAGTTTCGCGTATCTAACAATTGTAGTTTAACTGGTTTTTACTAAGCTTACAAACTTTTGATTCGATACTGAAATGCGTAGTATTTTTTTTCAAATTCAAATTCAAATTCAAATATTTATTGCAAAACACAGTACATATATGCATTTCCAGGTGTTAAGTGAATGCGCAGTCCACTGCATTTACCAATTCAGGCATGCAAAATTAAAAATAATAGTTAGACAATTTCATAAAATTCAATTAATCGGTTATATAATGTCATAAATTCGGCAGAATAGTTATACCCTGTGCAATAATATACATTCAAATTATAAGTAATGTCAGAATAAACAATGTCCAAATAATTAATGAACTTACCAATTTATAATTTAACATGCATTGTAATATTAAAATTATTATTGAAATTAAAAATACATACTAAATAAACATTCAAATTACATTATATAATTGCATTTAGATAGAATATTTAAATATAATTAATGAATGAATTAATTATTTGAATATTTTATTTATTTAGATTTTTGTTGAAAAGATCTCGTAATTTTGATTAAAATATCGGTTTGGATATTCTATTCAAACTGAAGGAATGACAAGGTAACCCTTTAAAAAAAATGAAAGTATGACAACATTTTCTACTCGAAATCTGTATACTTAATCCCTTTCCCGTCACTATCGGGCTTACTTCAGGAGTCCCCATTTATGGAATATGTGTAGGGATTACATCGCGAATAAGTATATGTTCACAATCTTTCGCCACACTCTTTACGTAAGCCTTGAGCTAGCTTAGTGTCAACAGTTTTAATAAAAGAAAATCTTGCTTGCACCAACTGCGAATAAAGATTAGTTCTAAGCTCTAACTAAGGGACATAGAATTTGTATTAAAAGCCAGGGTTTTATTTTGCACGCCAGATTTTTTTGTCATATTTTTTTTGCCAAAAACACGTACAGTATTTGATAAATATTAATATCTCCTTCATATCTTGCAAATTGTGTCGTCATTTCTTACAATATCTAGAGTTTTCTTTAGGGACGAGAAAACTATAAACCTGACAATAAACGAACGTGCTTTATCTAAATAAATTCCGTCGTGACTCGACTGAAAATTTACAAGCATTAAAGCTATCTAAAATGAACATTGATAATTCATATTTTCGTCAATTTAACGCTCAAAGGATAAGCACGAGAGATGGATATCACACAAAGGTGTCTGTGTCATTTGTCGCCTCTCCCCCGTTAAGTCGGCACAGGTCACGATTCCCCCTAAGGGTGAAACGGTTTCTAAGGACCGTGTGCACTGACACGAAACTACCCCTTTTTCCTCGAAAAATTTGTAGCAGAAAAACGTCCTTTCATTATTTAGTAGCAAAATGAGGATAAATATTGGACATCGTTTGGTTTTAGGTAATAGAGGGTAATAAAGGCAAACATTGGAGAACGAGGAGGAAGGAAATGGCGAATTTAGAGAGGTTTTAAAATAGCAGAAATATAGATACTAATTGCTTCACTAATATTAATTAAAAGTTGTATTAAATCAAAAACCCGTATTGACATAGTTGAACTATCGGTTGAACATAGCATTGAACTGTCTTGTGTTGAGCTAGATAAGCATGTCATAGTGTGCGTTTACAGACCCCCAAATTATCAAAACTACTCTATATTTGAGTCAGTAATGGAAGATGTTTTGGCAAAACTTGCAACTGCTAATAAATCAGTAATTATCTGTGGTGACTTTAACATTAATATTTTAGAAAATAATTCAAATACCAGTAGATTTTTAAATTTGTTCAAATCATTCAATTTGTCAAATGTGTTTGTAGAACCAACCCGAGTAACTACGACTACTGCTACATGTATTGATAATGTGTTTTGTTCTTGCGACTATTTAGATAAAGCCATCGTTAATTATCTCCCTTCTGATCACAGTGGTCAATCCGTAACTTTTGAATCCAACATACCAGTAAAAAAAGTGCAGATACAATTCAGACCAATAACGGCAGTTAATTTAAATAAATTTAATAGCACTTTAGTTTGTAAGTTAAATAATCAAGACCTTACAATGAACAATGCTAATATTTTGTACGAGGAATTCTTTGCGTTAGTCCAAACCGAGTTCAATAATTCTTTTAAGAAAAACACAAAAACTATCAGCCCTAAGTTTTTATTTAGTGACTGGGCAACTAAAGGACTCAGGAAAAGTAGGGATAGACTTTTCGAGCTGTATGGCCTTAAGCCTTATATTAACACGGAAACTTTTAATAAGTATGTTGCTACGTACTCTAAAATTTTTAAGAGCTCTTGTAAGACAGCTAAAGCCTTATACATTAGCAACAAGGTTAAATCAGCAGACAATAAAATACAGACGGTTTGGAAAATTATTAATAACGAAACGAACAGGAACAAAAAGCATAATTCTGATTACACACTGAAGACGTCATGTGGTGGTCTCATTTGCGATAACAAAGAAGTTGCTCAAGAATTTGTAAATTTCTTTACCAGTATCCCACTTAAAACTACTGAAACCTTAAATTCCTCGCCCTCGCTCTCTTTTGATTTAGTAAGGGCGAACGTTTCAGCTTGCCCGATTAAATTTAACTTTAAGCATATTAATCCTATAACAGTGATAAAAGCTTTTCAGCAAATTAAGATCAAATTAACCGAAGATCTTTGGGGAATGTCCATTAAAGTCTGTACTTCCATAATTGAGACCATAGCGCCTTACTTAGCCTTAATATTTAATTTGTGTGTGGACCAAGGAGTCTTCCCGGATTTAATGAAATACAGTAAGGTAATACCACTTTTCAAATCCGGGGACAGTAAAGACACCAATAATTATAGACCCGTATCCGTGTTGCAGGTTTTCAGCAAGGTGTTTGAAAAGGTAATGCTTAATCAAATGCTCAATCATTTTAACACAAATAAAATCCTTCATGATCAACAGTATGGTTTCACCAAAGGACGTTGTACGACCGACGCCGGTGTAACCTTATTAAGACACATTTTTAACGCGTGGGAAGAGGCCCAAGACGCCATAGGAATCTTTTGTGACCTCTCCAAGGCATTTGATTGCGTCGATCACGAAACCTTACTCTTGAAACTTGAGCATTACGGACTTGGAAAACTTGCACTCAATTTAGTAAAATCTTATTTAAATAATAGACAACAGCAAGTCCAAATAAACGGTATCAATTCACTAGGTTTAAAAGTAAAAATAGGTGTGCCACAAGGCTCGATATTGGGTCCATTCCTCTTTTTAGTGTATATCAATGATCTACTCCATTTATTAAAAAATCAACCACAAATGGTGTTATTTGCTGACGATACTTCCTTAATTTTTAAGGTAGATAGACGTGCAACAAATTTTGACGACGTAAATAACGCCCTATTGCAGGTCCAAAATTGGTTCACTGCTAATAATTTAGTATTAAATGGAAAAAAAACTAAGTGTATAAAATTTTCTTTACCAAATGTCAAAAGTAGTGATTGTGAGATAGTATTGAATCAAGAGAAACTAGAATTCGTCGATAAAACTGTTTTCCTAGGGATCACGCTAGACTCAAGGCTACAATGGGGTCCTCATTTAACATCTCTCGCAGGACGGCTAAGTTCAGCAGCATATGCTGTCAGAAAAATCCGTCAATTTACTGATGTAGATACCGCGAGGCTGGTCTATTTTAGTTACTTTTATAGTATCATGTCTTACGGTATTTTACTGTGGGGACGGGCTGCAGACATCGAGTCTATTTTTATTCTGCAGAAAAGAGCGATTAGAGCCATGTACTATCTCCGCAGGCGTGACTCTCTAAGGGAACTGTTTAAGGATATTAACATCATGACGGTACCTTGTCAATATATCTATGAAAACATCATGTACGTAAGAAAAAACTTACATCTTTTTAGTAAAAGAGGTGATAGACATAATTATAGTACAAGAAATAGGGACCTATTAGTTCAACCAGGTTTCAGACTGGCTAAAGTGGACTCATCTTTCATGGGGTACTGTTTAAAATGTTACAATAAAATTCCTCCCCACATACTTCAACTGAATGAGACGAAATTCAAGTCTTGTATAAAACGCACACTATGCAGGCAGGCATATTATAAGTTGGGGGATTACATCACTGATAAAAATGCTTGGCTCAATGCTGGTCCTGCTCCACAACCACAACTAATTGATTAAAATCTGAAAATACTGTTGGAGCTGCTGAAGATTTTAAGACCATCTTTGCATTGTATAAAGTCAATCTCCTTTGTATTATATAATTCCAGAGCACAGGTGTGAGTACTATGTACTAAAGAGCTACCATTTACCGGGTAATACTTTTTTTTTATTGACTTGAATGTGCCCTGGCGGCTGTGAGTATGTCATGCTCACTCAAATGTCTCGCTGATGGTGGCGCGTGTGTTGGATCATTTAGCTCCCTTCAAAATGGTTGAGCTGAATGGTGCTGATCCATACGTCATGTTCGTGAACGGGCGCCGTCAGTTGGGACTGGTCAACTCTTAGCGGCCATGGCTGATTTTTAATTTTTTAATTGTTCTTTGTTTTTATCTTTGTATTACGGACGCTTCTAACGTGCACGTCTTTCTACATTGTTCTCACATGTATAATTTCAACATGAATGATGTAACCAATACTTTGTAACAATTTATTTTATTTAAAAGAGTGTCCGTGGAGTTTCTTGCCCGTTCTTCTCCATAGGTACCTACTACGCTTTGGAATGGGCAACTACCTTCATATTTTTGACTGACCGATTCCTTGACAATTCAAAAGTGCCTGTAATGGTTTAATTGAAATAAATGATTTGAGTTTGAGTTCAACAACAAATGATCAGGTTTCAGTTTAGGATGTATTTTATTTTAGCTATGAGCTCCGACCAAATAAAAATCCAAGACAGAGCGCTGTCAACAGTGACGCCGATTTCGTAAACATGTGTGCACTTGGTGTGGTAGTTTGATTGTAGTGTCATTGTAAAAGGTTGTAAATATGTGCGTGTGAGCGTGTATGCACAGAGGGGAGATGTAGTTTTGGCATGCTTCACTGCAGCGCTCTGTCTTGGTTTTTTATTTGGTCGGAGCTATGAGTATAAAGTTCATATTTTCTGACTGTGTCGGACATTCACACTTGAATTATTTATTTTATGATACATTTTTGAATGTTCAATCAATGTTCAAGGTTGTATGAACATTTTTGTTCAATGTTTGACATTTTTATTACGCAAGCGACCTGCCCACGGCTTTGCATTCGTTAAATTAATCATGCGTACAAAGCCCTAGTATATACCTACATTGAAAACTGCTCGATGGATTTAGCGCGATTTTTACGTTTTTGGGAATGATTTGGAGTGGAGTTATCACAAATAGAATATTCAGACGGTTCGTTTGTGGATAGGCACCTACTTAGTGGATTAAATCTAGTTGTTACATAGGAACTTTAAAAGTGTCCTCAAATAATGGTTCAATTTTGCCTAAAATGTTCACTGCGACAATGTCTAAGTGCGGATTTCACCAATGAAATTGAACGCGATCACCGCTTCTAAACCGCGTTCAAGAGCTGTCAGTGTAAATATTCCACAACAATTTTGACACTGACAGTTCTTGAACGCGTTTTAGAAATGCTGATTGCGTTCAGTTTCGTTGATGAAATTAGCCTCAAGTGCGGATTTCACCAATGAACCTGAACACGATCACAACAATTTTGACACTGATAGCTCTTGAACGCGGATTAGAATTTTAGATATGCTGAATGCGTTCAGTTTCACTGGTGAAATTCGTCCTAAATCTTCGAACACAACAAAATTAATTATCATTAACACCAGTCTTCGACGTACCTTCGCGTTTGTGGCATGAAATCCTTTGTTAAAAACCGGTAAGCTGGCAAATTTTCAAGTACCTAAGACACCGGAACGCGCCCTGCATATTGTATCGGGTTGGCTGCATGAAATCCCTTTTTCCACGTGAGTTCATTAATACGGAAAGCGCGGCGCCCGAAGGCACTTTTTCCAGGATCCCTTGCTGTAGTCCCGTGTCTCGTTGACCGTAAAGACTGCTCTAAAATACATCGTGTTGAGTTACATAAAAGGAAAACGGAAAACAAACTGTAAAGTTTGAAAGGGTATGAGTGAGCATCTAAACAAAGGAGTTTATTAAAGAAAATCTTTTGAGGTATTACTTTTTCAACCAATAAGTTGCTACTTGTTTGTTTTCAAGCACATTTTCAAGAGTGTGTTCATTGATTTCTTTATTATAAGTACCTGCTACTCACAGGTTTTTAATCTACAAAGTAATCAGAAGGTAATTCATACTATTAAATATTTGAATGAACACAAGTTTTCGTTAACGAAAAATTCACAATAAAATCTATGAGTGGAAGTGAAATCCGCCTTATATAAATATAAATAAATAATAATTGTAATAAATACTTTATTTCACCAAAACATAAAAATCTGACTCCTAAACGAGGTGTAGGTCCCTATGATTTAGGGACTCAGTGATTCCCCGTAGCAACAAAGCCATATAATACAATTTGAGTACTTCATTTGGAAAGAATTTACAATTAATGGTGGAAAACAGAATCATAATTTCTATAAAAACAAAGAAAAAAAAACAAATGAAAAATGTTTATATGTTGTTACTGAATGCACATTAAAGAGATTGATGTCCCTTTGTTCTTGTTTATCGGATTCGGAATCCATACTTTTTTAATCCTAACTTAATAATAATAAAAATGCGAAAGTGAATTTGTTTATTTATTTGTTTGTTTGTTACACTTTCACGCTAAAACGGCTGAACGGGTTTGGGTGAAATTAGGCACATGCGTAGACCATGACCCGGGTCAGGACATTTGATAACTTGACACGAGATCTAGACTTATGCGGGTGAAACCGCGGGCGCAGCTAGTAAATAAATAATTGAAAATAATTATTGATTTCTTTGAGTATTTGCTTACTTAAAAAAGTATTTTTTATGTTCACGCAACCTTTAATGCTTCGCAGAAAATAGAAAACTGACCAAGTAAAGCTTCGTGCAGACCAGCGCGACGCGACAGCGCGATGCGACACCGGTTATTGTTATACCGTCAAGTTTTCTTCGAAATTGTATTGTTCGAGTCGCGGCGCGGCATCGCGCCGCGCTGGTTTGTACGAGCTTTAATGAAGAGAAACCGTTATTTTTGTTTCAAATTCGACTTTTATCTGCTTTCTAATATTTTATTTTCCACGAAAAAGGTTACTACGCCAAACCCCATTCGCAAGCCAAAAATATTTATGGCCTCTCAGGATGGCCCCGTGTCTGTCCCGCGGGAATGGTGGAAAAAAGCCAGCACACCAACCGAGGAAAATAAACTTTAAAATTAATTGAATAATCACATAAACCTGAATGTTTCCAGAAAGGACGTTTTTCCGCCATTCCGTTTGAAATTGAACGAAACGCGTCAAATAACATTGTCAGGTTGTTTTATTCGAAATTATAAACGTAAAGTAAATTCGTGTTGGCGATAAATTAAGAACTTCGAAATCTTACATTTATATCGCATAATAAATGTCATGTTACGATCGTAATGAAATCTGCACGTAGGTACGTCCTTACATCACTCGTAATTCAAAATAAAATATCATCACGCATTATTCTGAATTATGTAATAAAATTCAAATAACGTATCAGTACGACACCGCAATGCGGAGGCAGTTATATGAAAATTTCAGCAATCGTCGTCGTGTAGAACGATAGCTTTGCCAAAAAATTCCGACTAAACTCGATTTTTCAAGTAGCTTAAATTCATTACTCATGTCGAACAGCAGGGAAAAATAAATATGACTTTTCCCTAAAACTTAAAACTATACAAATAGAACAGTCGTCAGGGTCTTTTTTCATTTAACAGGCCACTCACACTCTAGAGACTGTGAGCGTCTTTTCATAAATTTTATATGCCAAGGCGAAAAACTGAAATATGGAAAACTTTATAAATTGTATTGAAACTGAGAGAAATTTTACATGAATGTTTCAGCATATTTATTACAACTTTAAATTACTTTAAAACGGAATTTGACTTTGCGAAGATATGTAATGTACCACCGAATTTCACAATTATGTTTTTTTTTATAATGGATTCGGACACGTTACTGAAATGCTGTTTAAATTAAGAACATTTGAACTGAAAAAAATTGTGGATTTTTCACGCATTTCCCTTTGCTTAGGATTTTTAGATTCATACCAGTGTCGAGCTGGCATTCCATACAACTATTACTATGCACGAATACACAGCGCTGCCCGGGTCACTGGTCACTTCAGGCTCGGGTTATTTCAAAACACATTTCAAACCTAGCTGACTGAACTCAGTTCTATTGAACTGTAAATTAACGTCATTAGTTGAACTGAAGGACTTTCCAGCAATGTTGAGGAAAAAATATTAAAACTCCTAATTGAGAATTATAAAATATATTTCTGCGGTAAATTGGATCGATAGAATATGATATTTTGCAAAGTAACTATTTGTAATCGATTCAATATCGTGGAAGTTGCAATAAAAATTTGTAATTAAAAACCAATTTGCAATAGCAATTTGTTACAAAAAAAAAGAATTGAAATGAAAATGTATTCATGAACAGGACTGCGAATTTCGTTGTAAAAGGCTGTGTTAGCATCGATGTTGATAAAAAATTCGATGTTTTCTGTGTCATTCTATTGTAGAATTCGTTATGAGCCCGTTCAGCCACGTCATGTTTAAATGAAAGTTGCTTACAAAAACGTTAAAACTGAAGTCAAATAACGATAGTTAATTAAAGATGAAATTTAAACTCTTGGACTAGATTCTGAAGTCGTTTTAAGAGTTTAAAAAAAGTTTCAATGACTGCAAAATGCAACAAAGCCATTGCCACAAAATATGTTTGAAGTTTTAGCGTGCTTATAGTAACTACCTTATTTTATGGACGCTAACGTTCATAAAATAAGGTAGTCCCGATAAAGAACTAGCTTACGCCCGCGTGGAGTTCCGAAGATATCCCACGGTTACGAAATACCCTATGTTCTAACCCAGGTCATGGTCTACCTGTATGCCAAATTTTATCGAAGTCTGTTCAGCCGTTAAGACGTGCGTACGGCGTAACAAATAGACAAACAAACTAACTTATAGTTAGGATTAGATAAACATAGCTAATTTGAAAGGGGTCACGTAGAGGCGTAGTGGTGCTTTCATAAATATTTCGTTCTGCACTTTGAATTGAAATTGGGTTATTATTATAACTAAGCTTCCAAATTAACTTAATTAGTTCATTTACGTTTATTACACTGGAGAAGTACGCTATCTTTAGCTGCATCATTAGACTGGACTACGGACGGAATAAACGGCTTTGTATTTGTGCCGACTGTTTTTAATTAAAAACCTTGTGAATTTTTTAGTATTTGGTTTAAATTTGTTTTATTATGACAAAATATTAGACAATATTAGCCTCCTATTAGGTGTATTGGGGCTTAACACTTTGAAGGACACTAAACGAAACAAAATATAGAAGTTTTATTGTTATGACGCCTATGGGCGATAAGGCGACAATAACCGTCTTTTAATGATTTTATACTGAAGATCACGTCTAAACGAGTAGTGTTAATGATTTGGAAAAAATATATGTTAAAGAAAAGCATTTTCTTAATAACTTAATATAGGAATATTTTAGATTATGTTTATATTAAATAGTGAAATTAATTTGTAAAGTTATGTATAATGCGGATAAAAAACTGAGAATCACGCAAAATTTATCAAGTGTATTTTTTTGAATTGTTCACCATTTTAAAGATAATTTAATTATTAATCTTTTAGTATACGTGTTTTATTAAAATACCTTTTGTTTTATGTATAATAAATTAATAATGCGTCTAATTTGGGACAGCGCTCCTTGACGGCCGAGTCCTATTACTGGCTGGACGTACGACGCGTTGCATGAGCTCAGTACAGAACACGCAAGCTAACCACTCAAGGTCAAGGATCTATAATCAGCGTCTTAAGTGTCCTTCAAAGTGTAAAACATAACTGACAAAACTGACGTTGTGTCCTCTTCTTCATAGCGTATCGATGGCAAAAGAAGAAGAAATATGAGGTAACACCTCTGCTTGTTCTTCACAAAGTGTTAGGCCCTTTGGGAAGATACAGAGGTTTTAGTAGGCCTTTTTAGGGCTTTATGACCCTCAGATTTAGTTACTCTGAAATACTTTCTTTCTTAAATTAATCTTCATGTGCTAATCTTAAGTTTAAGAAGTATTTCGCCATTATTTTCTAATTCTTAATTCTAGTGTCTTTAGTTTAGTATTATTATGTGTTATCACCAATTTCTTTGATTGCTGGTTATCCTGTAATTAGCGACAGCTGTTCACTATAACGAGCTATGCGAACATAAATGTATGGAAGAGCTGATTTTTTTTTCGCGATTTCAGGGTTGGCCCCTTAGTGCAAGTTGTTGAGAGTTAAGAGGATGCAAATGAATTAAATTTCACATTGTATACAGAAGCTGTTGATGTACCTTTATAAATAAATCTTCCACACATACCTTACTAATATTCTTCTCTATCTTCCCCAGATATTCGACAACCACTACCACTTTCACCACCATGCCATCGTGAAGCGGTCCATCACACCAGCACACGACCACCACGGCATGCTAGAAGGCGACAACCGAGTGCGATGGGCGAAGCAGCAACGTGCACTCTCGCGGAAGAAGAGGGACTTTCAGACTATACCAGATTCATATCATTCTACAGGTACGTTGGGTCTTGAAATCTTCGATAGTTCGATAGATCATAATTTAAAAAAGCATTCTGATAGGGGCTAATTCTCTGTGTTCTAGTGATTGCACACGCTGCTGCTGAGCATGAGGTATTGGGTTCGATTCCCGGGTTGGGGAAAGTGTTATTGGGTTTTTCTATCTGGAATTTCTCAGTAGCAGCCCGGAGTCTGGATTTGTGTCCGGTTGATGGGCACCCTATTACATTCGACTTAAATATTACTGGCAAAATGTGGGTGTACTATAGGTAACTCTGCCTAACCCTACGAGTAATACAAGCGTGATATTATGATATGTTCTGATAACATTATTTTGGGTGCTTGTCGATTGTTCGAGGAACATAAAAAACAACATTGATGAATTTCATCTTATATACATAGGTTGGAACGTTCCATTGAAAACAATGCAATATGCTGCCGCAAACACAGATTTTTATTTGGAGAGCAATCTGCCTTTTGATGCTACGTCAGTTTTACAGATCCAAATAAAAATAATGATTGGTACATTACATATTTACATGATTGTTGAAGGTACAACAATCATGTAAATATGTAATGTGGAATGTGGAATGTATCAAAATTTGATACATTCGACTTGTTCATTTGATAATCAAATGAACAAGTCGGTACCTCAGACCAAATAAAAAACCAAGACAGAGCGAACAATGCAGTGAAGCATGCCAAAACTACACAGTCTCTCTGTGCGTACACGCTCGCACGCACACATTCACAACCTTTTACAAAGACACTACAATCAAACTACACCACACAAAGTGCACACATGTTTACGAAACCGGCTTCACTTCACTGTTGACAGCGCTCTGTCATGGCTGCACTGCAAAGATTCGTCTTGCAATAAATGATACCAACAAAACTTTTCCACCGACACACTATCCCAGATTTTAAGAGAAGGTAACTCACTCCAACCAAGCATGCTACAAGTCGTGACTTATGTTTTTGTCTTAGCTGAGACAACGTCATCGGATGCGCCGGCGCCGTCAGCCGCGTCGAAGCGCGACACTAATTCGAAACGAGAGCTCCAACCGTCACGGGTGAAGGGACGGCCAAGAGCTGCAGACTCCAAGTTTCAACTTAACGACCCGAAGTGGCCCCACATGTGGTATTTAGTAAGTATTCTTTACGAATTTCGATCTTGAAAGTTTCATAGAACTTTTTTTTTGCAAGACGTGGGTAAACTCGCGGTGTATGTTACACACTTAAGTTAATATACAGATACATAATAAAGGGTAAACTTACCTCGCGTCCTATTTAAAAGCGATGGTCGCGCGAAAACGCGATCATTACATTATGTCAGTTTTTGTTTGGAAAACCAGATGGCGCCCTCTGTCAGTGCGACCACGTTCAGGTATCTGCGCGAGGACGCCGCCTAACGTTTCGATCTTTTATAAAATCACGTCAAAATAGAAAAATTTTGACAGATTGAAGCGTGAATTTACGCTAAATTTTTTCTCTGTATCCATACTCTTAGGCCCACCAGCTTGATGGACCGACGACCTTAAATAGGCAGCTGGGTGATGCGGAACGCTGCGAACCGGTTTTGATGGGCAAGCTTGTGAGAGGCTTATGCCAACAGTGGACTGTTTTAGACTGAGTTGATAGGCGGCCTTTTTTTTTGTTTGGGAAATTATCTAATAATTTCTCCCACTTTGGGCTGAGAGGGAGGGCGTGTCAGACTCTTACTGACTCTAAACCTACCCGTGTTCCATTAGTTGCCTGTTCGGTGGTAGGGGCTACGGTATCCCTTTCGGAATTTCCCGCGACCCCGGCAGGCATCAGTCCTAGGGGACCCCGTCAGTTGTGCTGACATCTCTTTGAGGCGCGCGTGGAACTTGGATATGTGAATAGTCGTATTACTACACTAATGGCGGCCTCAATCAACACTTAACTCTACTCAATGATACACAAAGGGTTTCTGATCTTTAAAATAAGGTCACTGAATGAATGAATCAATCATCGGTGCAACGTCAATCAATCTATGTGCAAGAGCTCTTTAGATCTAACACTTCCTTTATATTACTATAAATTCACAGTTGTAAAAGCCAGGCACTTTACTCTGAGTGCCCGGACTAAAGAGTGACTTTGAGGAGTGCCAATACGATTAGTATGGGGGCTTAGTTCTGGCCCTTTGGCAAAAACATAACTGAAAATAAAATATAGGTATAGGTTCAAAGAAACACTTTTCACAGTTGAAAACGTTTACAAACATTCGGAAGCTCTAGTTAGCTTTAGAAAAGTTAAGTTGCGTAAAAGTACTTTGTGTTTCAATCAACTCACCGCATATATATCGCAGTCCACTGCTGGATACAGGCCTCTCCCAGGCTGTGGCAAAACGCCCTGTCTGCCTGTCCGCAGCCAGTCTGTCCAAGACACCTTCTCAAGGTCGTCGGTCCATCTAGCTGGGGGCCGTCCCACTCTACGTTTGCCAATACGCGGTCTCCACTCCAGGACTCGTCTGCTCCACCGGCCATATCGTTCCTTAGACAAATATTTCCAGCCCACTGCCACTTCTGTTTGCTTACTCTGCAAGCTATGTCGGTAACTCCAGTTCTTTTCCGAATAATGTCATTCCTGGTTTCTCTTTCAAAGAGATTCCAAGCATAGTTCCGCTGAGCGACCTTGAATTTTTGGACCAGGCCGACTCTCAGTGTCCACTTTGTGTTTGACTAAATATACAAGCGAGGGAAGTTAATCTAAAATAACGCGAGATATTTAACGAGTGCTTAGCCAGCTTTTATATTAAGGTTTTTGCTTTTCATTTAATACAATTTAACACCAATGTGTAAGTAAATACAAAAGTTATTGATGAGATACTGTTTAATTATAAAACAAGAATGACTACAAGGTTACAACAACCAGTTAATAATTGGTATTGCCATTATTATAATTACAAAGGTGTCATTCAATTAAGAATCAGAATATTGTTGAGTTTACCAGAAAGTTGTAAAGTAATACTGTGTAAGCACTCGATTCGCGACGTTCTTGTTTTTCTTTAGCGATCCAACCGAACTGAGAGAGAAGTTAAATTTTCTTTGGGTGAAGTTTATAACGCTCCTCTTAAATATTGACGAAGTAGAAGCCAAAAATTTGAGTTTTATTAAGCTATCCTGGAAAATTTGCCTAATTCTTACATAAAATCGCTTTAACCACCGTAATGAGGGTTGAGATGTTTTTGATTTCATATCTTTAGACATCCCGTGCCTATAAGGGAGGCTCAAGTGAATTAATTTGTGTAACATGTTTTGTCTAAACGTTGCTTTATTTTATTATAGGTATAGTATGCAGGGTATTTTGTTTATTCAACGGTCGATCAGACCGACATTTTCCAACTACAATTTGTGTATACTTGTCAATATAAAACACACATAGACAACACACAAAGATAGATATGCTCGTCAATCAATCTACAAAAGTAATTCCAATTTAGAATTCGTTGTTAGTCTTTGTTCACTTTTATTATTCCAGCGATCCGAAATAGTTGATATAAAAACCAATTTTGTATAGATATCAGTGAAACGATCCGTCAATACAAATTTCCAGTGGTCGCTCCGGTGTTGCGGCTGAAATTTCATTTTCATTCGGCTCTGCTACTGTTGCAAACATATTTCTACAAATTCATTTTAGTAACAATTTTGTAAATTAAAAAATCTTCGCTGATGGAGGTTGAGTAATTGGTTTTACTCGTACATTTCATTTTTGTGGTACATTTCATGATTTTACGACCGCCGAAGATTAAGTGGGTCATTGCTTTTATTTTATTACTTCTTGTTTGTAGATGTTTTGCCAACCCATTTCATAAATCATGTGCTAAATGATAATAGGAGTAGGTATTTACTAAATATTTATATTGCCAAATGGATCCATTAATTTCTTTTGAAACATTTGTATTTATTTGATTTTTGTGTGTTATTTAGAATCGAGGAGGTGGTTTAGACATGAACGTAATACCAGCATGGCGGGAAGGCATCACAGGCCGTGGTGTTGTGGTGACCATCCTCGACGATGGCCTGGAGACCGATCACCCCGACTTAGTCGCTAATTACGTAAGTACACGCTATTCTTCATTGTTCTTTACTTGGTAATCTAAACTTGTAGGAAGTCGATTGGTTCACGTCGTTAAACAATACGATCCAGATGACGTGTCACGACATTTCGAATGAATTTCTTCGAAATTCTCTCATTGTATGTTTTATGACGTCGGTACTTTTGTTGTTCTCTTTGTACTTTGTACTCAAATCTTCATTGGGAAATAAGAGACGCAGTTTCCACGTATGGTAGGAGGAAATGTTTGAAAAACACCGATGAAATCAGAACGAGAGCGAGTAATACGCGGGGGAACCACGCTTTCGCGATAAAAAGGCGTAGAGTGACATCTGTGTTCGGAACAAAAGCTTCGGAGTTTCAAATTACACGATTCATCTCGGCCGTGCGGCTTTAATTCCACTGTTGGCGTTCGGAAAAAAAATGGGTAATTGGGTCGCGGGTATGCTGAAGCGATTTATGTGCGACGAACGTAAGGGCTTTGCCTTAGGGAGCAACTAGGCCGCGGTAGATCAATATCATTTGGACTTATTTAGTCTTATGATTATACTGGCCTCTGTCCGCGACTTCGGAATTCGGAAAACGGAATAACAGAACAAATACTCTCCTGAAAAACAGTCAAACAGAAAAACAGGCACACACCGAGGTTCTACAGAATTTTTGAGCTCTGTTCTCTCTTCTATTTGATTTTGTTAAATTATAAATTAAGTGAAATGTTTTGAGGCAAAGGTGGACGACGATTGCCCCCTGGTCTAGTTGCACCCTTACACCGGGATTAGTACAGAAACATCGTGCATTGTTTTTATTCATAATTACGAATGAAACCTGAGACTGCTAAAGACGTAAGCGGCTTTTGAACTTAATAACGGCGAACAAATGTTTTGTATGAAAAGTTGGGAGATTACCTAAATGTTACTCCAGAATTTTATGATAAGACTTAATCTGGGCCTTGGACTTATTTGTTTCGGAAATTAATTTACGCGGATGTATGAAACTCTTCAACTAGTCTCTTAGCTTTAAGGTATTTTACAAGGCTTCGTTTAAGGCCTTTCAATTCACAATAAGGTCAATAAGATTTAAGACGCCGAGTTCTGTGTTGAGCTCACGCAACGCGTCGTACGTCCAGCCAGTAATAGGACTTGCCCATCAAGGAGCGCTGTCCCAAATTAGACGCATTATTAATTTATTATACATAAAACAAATAGTATTTTAATAAAACACGTATAATAAAAGATTAATAATTAAATTATATTTAAAATGGTGAAAGTTTTAGAAAAATACGCTTAATAGTTTTTATGTGATTCTCAGTTTTTATCCGCGTTAGACATAACAAATGAATTTCACTATGTAATATCGAGGGTATAGTGCTCTAACCCAATAAGTACGAAATTGTCACTTTCGAGATATTCAATATTTAAGTTTTAAGGACAAAAATACCTATGTTATTCAAATAATATCGTTATAATGAGTATTTGTGCTTAAAGTGTATACATTGAATTAGTGATAAACAGTATTTTTAAGTTTCTGAGGTGGTCCATTTTATCATAAAAAAGATATAAGTTACAAAGGGCACCGACTTATTGGGTTTTAGGTCTAGAGAAATTAAACATATAATGTACTTTAATACATGGTTTATTTTAAGAATCACAATAAAAAACAAGATAAATCATTCTTCGTCACTTTCGAAGACTGTAGGTTTGGTGTACTTCTTCATACCCCGTATCCATGCATGGAGTTCCTTTGGTATGATAAGTTTTTCGCACATATTTAGGAGATCCTTCTTTTTAGCAAGGCTAATCGGTAATTGACTGGAATATAAGTGCATGTTATTTATAGATTTTACGTCTGGAGCCAAATATTTATTTTTGCTATCTTTACGACGGTAATGGGACGACACAGGAAAAGATTCAATAAGTATGTTGTTGGACAAATGCGACGTCTTCAGGGTTTGTTTTATTAGGTGGTTCTTTTTGCCGCGTTGATCATCGTTATTATAAACCACGAACGAATCAGCTTTAATCACAGCGTCAGTTATAATGTTTACACTAATACATAAAGTTGCTTGGAAAAAATTCAGGCTGACTTTGGATTTGTTTTCTGAAAAAGTATTTTTTGCTGACTGTGCGATCCTTTTTATTTGTTGTTTTCTGTAGTTCCCTGGTCTTTACAGGCTGAGTCTTTAGGCATGAGAGAATAAAAAAAATCTGTGATACAAAGTTCATATTGTAATAATTACGATACAAAACGTTTCGTTCGTCAGGGGAAAAGTTTTGAGTACATTAAAATATGCATTTATCACATTGAATGGGCTTTGGCACTTTGACCGATCTGGCAACACCTCTTGTAATGTAAGATAATCCCTCAGCTTTTCTCGCCTTACTAATGTTTCGTTTCCACTCTCTTGGTTGAGCTCTCTTTCGTCTCGTTAGGTGTTGACGGATAACCAAACTCTCTATCCAAAAGATTTTTGCCTGTATCGTTTAGATATTCCACAGGAATTATCACATTACAGTCAGAACCACTATAGTTTTGAATATTTTCATCTGAATCTGGCACGTAAGTAGGATCTTTATATGAAAAGTCGCTGCCGAATAGGTATGCTTTCTCACTTGATACATCTGACGCATAACAACAAATGATCTGACTTGTAGACGCAATGACCTCAGGAGATTGACCTGCGTAAATAATAAAAAATACTATTTAGTCATGATTACTTAGAACTCAAAAAAAATATTGTATCAATACTGATAATTGTATATCACCTAAACGACGCCCACTTCAGGATATAGGCCACTCCAAAGGATCGCCACAATACTCTGTCTTGCGCCGCCCCCATACTACACGGATATAGTAAGATAGAATTGGAAAAAATATAAGTACCTATATTCATGAAATTATCCTCGAGAAGATCCTTCATTTTTAAAACAGTATCCATTTGCGTAATGTTCAGATCTGATGAATTATTTGAAATTATTTCAACATCGTTTGGTGACATCAAAGGCACAGCTTTATCTAAAATGAATAAGTATAATCAACACAAGATATCGAACACTTATGGTAGGTAAAGTAATAACATCATTTGAGAGGTACCTAACTACCTACCATGAGTATCGTGTAAATTACTAGCTGGATCTAGATTCTACAAATTAGCACAGCTTTTTTCCAAATTGGAACTTGTAGGTACCTACTATCTATCTAAAAACAAAATAAAACGTTATATTATGAATTGTTTATTCTGTAAATATGTAAGTAAATTAACTTATACCTAACTATTAAATAAAAATAACAAATAAGTATGAATATTTCAAGACCTACCCATAAACGTGTATTTTATTGACAATACATGGTATGAAACATCACGGATAACTTACCATAAGCATCTTGTAAACTACTTGTAGGATTTCTATTTTCCAAAGGCAGTTCCACTTCCATTATACCATCATCGAAAATATCTAAAAACAACATTTAGTGTTATAATAATAAATAATTATAAGAGATAAATAAGTTACTGAAAAAACAGTAATTTAATAACATTATTTTATTACTGTAGAATCCGTTTTAAAATCGGTAAAAGTTGTAAGTGGTAAAACCGCATAAAGCTTCGTGCAGACTAGAGCGACGCGACAGCGCGACGCGACAACAGTTATTGTTATACCGTGAAGTTTTCTTAGAAATTGTATTGTTCGTGTCGCATCGCGCCGTCGCGTCGCGCTGGTCTGCACGGGCCTTTATTCGGAAGTCCGCCGACAGCGCACCGTATTTGATAATAGAAATTATTATTACAATTCGTAAACCGCGAGTGATTATAAGTAATATCCATAAAGTGAGAATTTACCTGATATCAGCGGCTTAATGCAAGCTAGTTGCACAAATTTTCTTCCTCGATCACCCATCGTAGCAAACAAGTGAAGAATTTCGAAAACAATACTGTGCAACAGTGCGCAAATGCGATGCAAATGCGCGTCGCAAACTGACAACAGTAACGCTAGAAGTTGATAGGTCAAATTGATTTATTGGGTTCTTCTCCGAACAAAGTTTGAAGAAAGATAGCTGACGAAGTGAGCGAATACCATTTAACTAAACATAACTAGTTACTTTTGAAATATAATCGAACAATAAAACCCAACAAACACATTTGTTTTGATTTAGCTTTTGGTTTTATTTGTTTTTTTATCTACGTATGTAAAGCTAAAACCCGATAAATACAAATAGTGATTATTGCCTCTAAGCCGTTGGGTAATTTTAATTGAAATCATTGAACACTCAATACCAATAAATAGCTTTATGTGGTTTAAACGTGAAATAAAAATATGATGTAACAAGACAACACACTTTATAGGGTACCAGTTTTTAAGTTTTGACTAAACGCGGTCACTTTATTGGGTTATTACCTCAAGTAATTTTCTTTCTACTGCGAATTCCACTTATTGGATTAGACCACTGGAAAGAGCGTCAAAAATGCATTAAGATGTGCTAATAAAACGATTTTTGATATTTCGGCACTTATTGGGTTTTAACACTATACCCTCGATATAAACATAATCTCAAATATTCTAATATTAAGTTATTAATTTAACATATTTTATTTTTTCATATCATTAACAGTACTCGTTTATACGTGATGTTCAGTATAAAATCATTAAAAGTCGGTTATCATCGCCTTAAGAAGACTTTCTTGATCAGGCGGCCTTTGAATTCACCTAATAGGCAACCCTTGCTTAGCCTTGCAGATCGTCCCTTGCCGTTACATATTCATATCTAATACCCATTTTCTCGACACCAGGATCCTATGGCGTCATACGACGTGAACTCTCATGACTCGGACCCCCAGCCGCGGTACGACATGATCGACTCGAACCGCCACGGCACGAGATGCGCGGGTGAAGTCGCCGCTACTGCCAACAACTCGCTGTGTGCTGTGGGGGTCGCGTATGGGGCTAGTGTTGGAGGTAAGAACCATTGTTATATGTCCATATTATCTCATTAGGGTGCGTTGATGACGTCAACGTTCTGACGTCGTTGATGATGGCTCGAAAAACGAGAAATCTGTGAAATAACCAAAACGGTCCCATCGCCTTTTTAGCACGGTTGGATTTTAGTTTTTCTAATGCTCTTGATGTTTTTTGTCGACAAAGTCTAATTTGAAATTGCGCGGCGCCTCACGTGTCGATCTTATTAAAATGTTTTAGTTATCTGCCATAATAATGTTGACCTCCCCGAACACATTACGCTCAGTGTCCTCATTTAAACCAGTGAAATTAACAACCATAGCGTGTAGTATCTCTTCATGAAGCATTTAATGGTTGTTAAAGTGTGACAAACACGACCTATTGTCCTCAAGAGTGCACTAGCGCCCTAGGACTCACATTGTACGACTGATGTGCTCTGAGAGTGTGTTGTAAAGGATTGTCTTCGGTCTCCTTGGCTCTAAGAGCAAACTAAATGTGATTGTTTTTTAATGTTTAGTGCGGAAATTACGAGATGATTGACTCCTAAGTTTGTTTCCCTATTTTTTCTCGAGGGTTGTCACAGGAAATGTCGACTAAGAAATAGATTATTTAAAAAAAAACCTGATCTTGTTAAAAGTGTTTCCGATATCCTACTTACATAATAAATAATTTAATTTCCTTTCGATTATAACCAAGTATTACAAAGTGATACACGATAAAATTCTTGATTAGATAAAACGAACCGACAACGGCAGTCTAGAACGCCCTAAGTTATGTAAAGAAGTGATTTTGACAGAGTGATTGGTAATGGAGGGAATGATGGATGAGAGAGACGGAAGATTATGTCAGTAGCTTGCAAGGGTTTATGACCAGTAGCTTCATCAGCCTATAACGTTCCCACTGCTGGGACACAGTCCTCCTTTTGTGAGAGTGAGTGCGCTGTAATGCACTATGCGGGCCCAGTGCGGGTTGCTGTATGACCAGTAGTGAACTGCAATAGGATTATAATGATATGACGCTATAGAAGTAGACAAGAGGAGCTCGTGGCTAATTAATAACATGCTATGCTTGCCAAGTTTGGTCCGTAGATAGGTGACTATCTTTACATACCGAGACTCCTCCGTGCATCGGAAAGCACGCTAAGCCGTTGGTCCCGGCTGTCATTCGTGGATCTTTGTCAGTCGTTACGGGTCGTCAGAAGCCCGAAAGTCTGACAACTAGTCTTACAAAGGGGTATCGTGTTACTCAGTAACTGGGTTGTGAACGTCAGATACGCAGTCGCTCCATATAAAATACTGGTATTCAGCTGCATCCGCTTAGACTGGAAGTCTACCCCAACATAGTTGGGAATAGGCTAGGCAGATTGACTATAAAAGTAGACACAAGCAGATATGTTTACGAATATTGCAATCAATGACCCTAATGCTTGAAGAGTCGTAGTAGAATTTTTTGTCGAGCTAAAATATTCGGTTCATAAAATTATAAAACATCCCTAGGTTACCACTAATATTGATAGTCATAGCTTAGTGTCGTTCAAAGAACATGACGTCATCAATAACATCCCGAAGGATTACATACTACAAGAAATAAAGAAGATAGATCAACTTCGATGTTTTGTAGAAAAATTTATTTATGTGTAAGTAATAAAGAATAGTTCAGACAGACTTAATATATTAGATTCACAAGAAATATTAAGTCAGATAGATGGCCTAGGATCTACTTAATATGGTTTTTTGTTTTGCTTGCTTGGACATTTTGTTTTTATACATCAAAATTTATATGACTATGACCAATCGGCCGTGTTAAAGAGCCTTTATCCTAAAACTTGGCAACGTCGCAAATAGCTGTCAAATATTTACCCGTTTTGATTAATTTGGCAATATTACTGTATGGAAATAAGAAATGTGGCTAGCTAGCGAACTAGGATATTAATAATGAATTGCAATTATAACACTGAATTTGACGTGGTAACCTAATTTAGGTGTAAAAAAAACATTTCCAAAATTTCCAAATACTTTTTTTACATCTAAAACTAAATATTCGGTGTTAAGATATACATTATTTATAATCAATATAAGAATAATCCATAATCAATATTTTAGTTCGCTAGTTAGCCACATTTCTCATTTCCATACAGTAATATTGCCAAATTAATCAAAATAGGGAAATATTTGACATCTATTTGCGACGTTGCCCACTTTCAGAATAAACGCTCTTAATCTAAACAAAGATTTATTTTACTTGAGTACGGTTGTCGATGTGTCATGGTCCACTAGACATTCAATAATTGTACCTTTAGACATAGAAAAGAGTAATACTTCAAACAGAAGTGAAAGTAGTAACGAAACTGCGTAGATTCGATTTTTTTTCCAGTAGGATATTGTGTTTATGATTGTGTGTAAGTGAATATTGGCTATCTGGTACACCAGCTCTGCACATTTAATTTACTATAAATGTAGGAGTAGGTACTTTCGCCTAAGCACTCTACGTCACGTAAAACGACCAATAAAAACTGTTCACTGGATTACCCACCAAATTGTGTTAAGCAAAGACAAAGGAACAAAAAGTATATTTTCAAGTTTACTGTTACGCCGTATGCATGTTTTTATGTCTCCTCGTAAGTTTTTATGAGGTTTTTTTTATATTATAACAGCTGGTATATAATAGTGGTTGTAAAATGCCGATAAAATGGGTAGATACTGTCGGTTTTGTTCTGAATATTAATTTGGTAATATCAGAGATACACAAGTGAAATATTTAATTTTCATAATTTAATTGTTGTCGAAACAAAAACTGATCGTTCGGTATTTGGGGCGTAGCGAATATTCAGGAATAAATATTTTAATAAATTATTTGCTACAACATTCTTGGTGGTGTGAAATTTTAATTATTTCTGAAATATTTCGGATACGAAACGCGCATTCTGAGCAGGATGAATTATTAAAAAAATATTATTATTTTTCAATACAGAGATATTTTTTTACATTAATTTATTAACGAAAGTATTCCATTTAAATTATATCACTCGCTTGTTAAATATTTGACCATAATCTTTTACTAAAGTGACGTTGAAAAGTTCCGCTAAATGTGTTTTAGCGAAATGTGTGTACGAAAAAGAAAATATAAACTTTTCCATGTCAGAGTGCGCTGTGTAGCGATATGAAAGCGCTTCAGGATATAAAGTTATTAGCAAGTCTGCGAAGTATATTTGTTTGTGTAACTCGCTTACAAACACTGTTTAACTTATCCCTTTCTACGCAATATAACTTGAAAGTTTATCGCAATCGCCAACCTAATGTAAACATTACTTACAAACAAGTGTTATGATAATATTGCGTTTATCTTTGCCATCTGCAGTGCAAACGTGTCTCGCTGCATAAATTCGGGATTTCATCACAAATACTCTTGTTTGTTGTTTGTTCATAGTTTAATATTTATCGTTATAGTCTGCTAGATCTTTTATATTTACACTTTGGGATCCTCTCTTTATCTAAATGTATAAAAATCACACTATGTTTGTACACGCTAATCTCCGAAACCACCAAACCGATTTCAATGAAATTTTGTGAATGTGTATTGGTTCCCGTTTGAAAGATACTATAATTTTGGACGCGATAGGTGGCGCTCCGTGCGAAGCACGTGCGGGTCGCTAGTATTTTATCAAACCTTAGATCAAAGACAGCTAGACGAAATACTGGGAATTTCCCAGACCCATTACATACGTACTATGTTTTAATACCGACACAGGGAGCGTTTATATGGTTATAAAACAGTTTATGTTCATCACACGAATGGAGGTGAAATGAAATGATAACATTTTGTTTCTGATATAATTTATTATACGAGAAGTGTCACGTTTTGTGCTATTAGAAGTTTTACAGCTGAATGTTTCAAAACAGCGACCCTTGGGATGAGCTAAAATACATTACTCAAGCTGACATCCCCGGAACTCTAAATTAACACGAATTACAGTTACAAACGGGATAACAAAACATGTTTTTGTTGGGATTAACATTTATCTTTAGTCAGGGACTTTTGCACTTTATGCTAATTACGCTTTTGTCCGAATACGCTCGCACGTACTTTACTACCCTTTTGAATTTGAAAAACATACGAATGCCTAGCTAACTCAAGCTAAACTTTTTAGGCTTCGAGTTTGAATAACCCATTAGAGTCTGGACCGTAGCTTTCCAATGCGCGGCGAGCAAAACTAAAATTAAAGTTCAGTTTTATTTCATAGCCCCGACCTGGTATAGGTACTCCTACAGTTTTATAATATTTCTAGTAGGTTCCTCTGTAATGTAGAACGTAATGCCCTGTCAACTGTGAAGACTATACTACTAGAAGACCTTATATATGAATGCGTTAGTGTGCGGAGTTTGGGTCAAACATATTGAAGCTTTCTTAACATTGCTTTTAGTCACGCAAAAAATTAGAAGCACTATGTAATAGTAGTACATTAATGCATTATTTAAAATAACAAGTACCCTGGGACAGGCAGACATGTGACATCTACCAACCCGCACTGGGCCCGCGTGGTAGATTACAGCCCACTCCCTCTCGAAGAGAGGAGGCCCGTGTCCCAGCAGTGGGAACATTATAAGCTGATTAGACAAAACTACCCCGCTGACTCGGAAAATGCACCATTGCATGAAACAAACTACTTATTCCATAATAAATAGCTCGTCCTATTATAGTGATCTATTTCCTACATTATAAAAATATTAAATTTACTCACTGACAGACAACGCACAGTTTTAACAGGTAGATCTAGAAGCATGTTTCATAATTTCCTTGACTAATCATTCTTATCTTTTCTCAGGAGTTCGAATGCTGGACGGCGACGTCACAGATGCAGTGGAAGCCCGTTCCTTGAGCCTGAACCCTCAGCATGTGGACATCTACAGCGCTTCCTGGGGCCCTGATGATGACGGGAAGACTGTCGATGGACCAGGGGAACTCGCCACTAGGGCGTTCATTGAAGGTGTAACCAAGGTATGGACCGATATTTGAGGAATGTCTTACGAGCATTTATCCTAAAAGCTGGCAACGTCGCAAATAGCTGTCAAAAAATTACCTGTTTTGATTATTTTGGCAATGTACGGAAATAGGAAATGTGTCAATAATGAATTGCAATATAATATTGAATTTGATGTTGTACCCGTTTTAGGTGTAAAAAAGGCATTTGGAAAATTTCTAAATACTATTTTTACATGAAAAACTAAATATTCGGTGATACGATATTAATTATTGCATTTATTATTTCCGTACAGTAATATTACCAAATTAATCAAAACAGCGAAATATTTGACATGTTATATTTGCGACGTTGCCCACTTTCAGAATAAACGCTCTTAAAACTTAAATGGAACAACTGATGATAAGCGTTCACCACTTCACCGATGTGTTTAGACATTGTAAATCCTTCAAGGCAAGGCATTTCGATAGTAACGGAGCGACGACAACCTCGGGCTATGTAATAAAAAGCCAAAGTAAATAAACAGTTTGTGAGCGTCGCGTTGTTAGTAGCCCACGCTTTACGAGGAACATTGATGAACTAACTACCGCAATGTAGCTCTGCTCCCAATTTGTAATCTTATGGGAATTAGATAAGGTTCAATTTAGCATTTCAATATGGATGAAGCTCAGAGCACTGAATCGCCGCAGCGCAGCGGCAGTGTCTAGAGACTAATGAAATTCGTGGCGCCGAAAATGCGTTGAGCGGACATCTTCTGTCACTTCCTTCAAAGCCGTCATAACATAACATCATACCTTCTTTCCCTTAAGGTTTGGGCAGAGGTGTACATTATAGTTCACCCACATTTCGCCAGTTATGTTTAAATCCCATGTAACAAGGGGCGAGCCTCAACCGGCCACAATTCCAGATTACGGGCAGCTATTGACAAATTTCAGATAGAAAAACTCAATAACACTTTGCCCGACTTGGGAATCGAACCCAGGACCTTATGGTCAGCAGTAGCGCTTCCGACCACTAGACGTGTTTCATCATCTGCCTAGCCTTTTCCCAACTATGTTGTGGTCGGCTTCCAGTCTAACGGATGCAGCTGAATACCAGTATTTTACATGGAGCGACTGCCTATCTGACCTCCACAACCTAGTTACTAGGTAACACGATATCCCTTGGTAAGACTGGTTGTCAGACTTTTTGGCTTCTAACTATCCGTAGCGACTGTCAAAGATCTACAAATGACAGCCGGGACCAACGACTTAACGTGCTTTCCGAGACACAGAGGGGTCTTGGTATGTAAAGATTGTCATCCATCCACGGACCAACCGCGGCAAGCGTAGCTTAACCTGATCGATCGACCCGTGCGGCTGTTATTACTTAGCCACAAGCCCCTTCTACCGCTAGACGTGTACTTTTAAATAGCTAAATGGGTGTAGGGAAGTACATAGATGTCGGACTTTCAAAGGGGGGTCGTTTTAATTTATCCTGCTTAATTTTTTTAGTAGCGTCATTAATGTAACTTTAATGTTTGCCAAAAAAACCATGATATCTTCTTACCGATTTTTTTAAAACGAGGTCCTACTGAAGTACTTTTTCTTGGCCCGGACACAAATCTTAGATGTTTCTAAGATTTGTGTCCGGGCCAAGAAAAAAACTTAGGTATACATAGCTCGAAACGGCAATTGTTTACCGGCAGATAAACCGAAAAAAGGCTGTAATGTAAAACAATAATAGGTACCCAAACGCTAGTCCAGCGGGGTACTTACGTAACACACTTACATTGCAATGGCTTTCATTTTGACAGTTCAAAAACATTCATTGCGTCATTTACGTTGTTGAGCAGACACATTTTTCGAACATATCAAGCAATAACCTTCAAAATCATTCAGATTGTGATTGAAAGTGTGTGACTCGCACTCGGCCTATTTCGGTGTGCCTCGGCGAGAGTGTACAGCCGCCGAGGCGTCTCCTTGATATGTGGTATGAAGCAAGCAAATTGAATCGTGTAAACATAGAAGTAGATCATAGGCCTTTAATTTCTGCATCTGATCTTCTGATTGATTTGCAAATCGATTTGATTGAACTGTATATTACTGCCATTACGTTTAGCAGGCCCTAAAGCCACATCTTAGTATTACCTGACTGACGGTAACGGGAATCGTGCTCACATCAAAGCCACGGAAACGTGACGGAGTCAAAGACCACAGACGTGCTTGGGTATTGATTGACCGTCGAATTCTATAACCCAGTTCCCCTTGTATCCAATTATTTGTTCCTATAGCGTTAGTACTTATAGCTTAAAGCTGTTGTATGACCTAACTTTTTTTCTATCTAAAGATTTGAGGTGAAAAAATCATTTAGAGATATATTTTCAACCAAAAATTATAAAAATGTACCTTTATTTTAGGAATTCTAAGAGAATATACCTACCTACTTAACACACGATAAAAAAAAACAAAATCATTTTTTTTTAGATCTTACTGAACCCCTAATAAATAAATAAATGTGGTCTTCGGTCTGGTCTGGCGAACCGAGAATTATGTACACGTCGTCGAGACTTCCAATATCAGGACAAAATTCAAATTCCTACGTTGCATAGATTTCGAAAAAGACCTCTGTGACAGACGACCAAAAAGTGCGATTTCACAATCACACTTTACGAACCTTTAACGAAATCTTTATAGTTTCCACTTTTCCTTTTAGGTCGCAACCTTTAAAATAAAAAATTATGTGGAAAATGTGTCTACTTAAAAATAATAATTAAGTACCTGTTCACAATTTAATATAAAACTGTGCCTGTTTTCAATTATTAATACATAGGTGCTTTGTTAAGATCAAAAGTATGAAACAGCAATGTTTGATGTTATTATTAATGATTTTTATTTCCTTTGATAGGACTACTCTGATGTTAACGTTAATTAAAATAAACAAAAAGAAACGACTATGTACATACTTTCATGATTAAATAAATAAAAAATATTTTCTTTTTCAGGTAGGTAGGTGAGCTAAGTAAATAAGTATTTTTTGTCTAATTTCTTTGTCGTGGTATAGTATCTGTATATTTACACATACACATAGGTACAATACAAATAAATAAAATTGAAGTGTCTATTTTTAATGTCAAAATAACAGCTTTTTATTAAATGCATAATATGAAAGTGTTAAGTTATAACAAAAAAAAAAAGTTTGTTTTTGTTGTCTAATCGGATAATCTCCGAAACGGCTGGACCGATTTTGACGGGACTTTCACTGACTTCAACAAGTTTTTTTTTTTTAATATTTGTATTGTCTCTAAAACATAATACGTAAGAAGACTTGTAGGAAGTTCGTAATTTCACTGTTTTTAAGGTTCCGTACCTCAAAAGGAAAAACGGAACCCTTATAGGATCACTCGTGAGTCTGTCTGTGTGTCCGTCCTCCACAGCCAATTTGCTCCGAATCTAATGGACCGATTAAGTTGAAATTTGGTACACATTTATGTATTTCTGTGACCCAAATACGGACGTGTAACGTAAATAAATGAATTTTGAATATGGACGACATATAATAAAATAAAAGTTTTCCAGACTGTACCGTGTGATATATCAAATAAAAGGGCTTGTTGCGAGGGTCTCAATAAAAAAAAAAATATATATAATTTTAAAATGTCGTTTAAAGATATTTAAGAATATAGAAGAAAATTTACCTTTCCCCCCTTAACTCCGAAACTACTGATACTTACTAATTTTGAAACAATTACGGAGAATGGTTACTCTAATGGGTACTCATAGATTACAGGAAAACCTATAAGAAGCCTGTTCTTAAAATAACATGGTAAATCTCTCAATATTGTGCATACAAACTTACATTTGCAGTTGAAAGTATGGGAGAACATGTTTTTCAAGTACAATGTTAAGTTTGTTTTTGGGATAAATTCATCCCAACTACGGAACCCTTCATTGTGCGCGGGGTAACACGCACTTAGCTGATTTTTTTTTAACTTCCGGACCCATTTTATAATTTTTACCTAATAATAAAGGTTAATGTAATTTATCTCAAAATATTAACATCAACTAAACCTGAAACGATGCAGGTAGAGTTCCATTTTCCGCGCATAATTATCATATTCGTTTTCTTGAAGTGAGCACAAATACAACTACACATCGTCAACATCACTTGATTTACATAATATTTATGTAAGAACTCCCTCGCGAATTTACCTGTCATCACGTACTGAATACTGAATCTGAGGTATAAACGAAATTACTGGATAAATAAGATTTCAGATTCACAAGGATTCACACAACATTTTCTGCGCGTCTGTACCTACAATACGTACCTATAAGTACAGTCTTAATGCAAAGTCACAACACCAGCCCTGTTAAATCCTGAACTTTAATTCGTAAATTTTCACTGACATGTGACATTGACACTTATTTGGTAAAGTTTAAGGTTTCTTTTCAATCCTTTCGTAATCTACGTCGATTTTGTAACTAAGTTAGTGAAGGGTACCCGAGCAGGCAAGCGACACTGCTAAAGCAATTTCTGTAATGATGCAATTATTTTCTCCCCTTCTCACTCTATTTCCCACACTATATGGTCAAGTGTTCAAGAACTATATAATTTACATAAAGTTGTTTCGTTTTTTAACCCTAAACAGCCTGAAGGTTGTTGTTTGTATAAAAGAAGTGCGTTTAAAAGTTTTCTTGCTAACGTTTTTTTATTGCCTTCTGCGGTTTTTTCAGGATTCGAATTTAAATAGAACGTGTAATGTAGTCGGGGAAAAAACTTTGCTTTTGCGCCTAATACACCTGCGTCGCAAGTTTTTATGTGACTTTTATTTAAACTTTTGAGTGCGTAGTATCGTGGTAAATGGCTCGAGAATAGCAAATGAGAGAGAATGTGACTTTTGTGCGTAAAAAAGTCACGCATCACTTACTTGTTTGTTTTCGTAAATATATCTCAAGATGTCAAGTTTCAGGTCTATCAGTTTTATAAAGTAGGTTTTTAGGTCATATTTTATTCGAAAGTAAGGAACACGTTCTATAAAAACAGACTGATGAACAGAATCTAATTAGTTCAACAGATACCTATACATACAGTAAATAACAATCATTACTCCACATCGAATCATTCCACGAATCTAAATTATCGCCGTTAATACCTGAACAGTATTGATCCGACGAATCACGTTCAATTGTGCAGCTCACGGGACGAACCCGACCGATGTCAATGACTGTTTAGCTGCCAATCACGCCACACAGCTAGTAATTACACGCTCACGAGATGCATATCGATATATACGATCTATATCTATAAATCTATATAAATCATCATCACCATAATTTCAGTCGAAAGACGTCCACTGCTGGACATAGGCCCCCCCCAAGCACCGCCACTTCGACCGGTTCTGTGCTTCTTGCATCCAGCGGATTCCTGCGGCCTTCACCAGGTCATCGGTACACCTTGTTGGCTTTCCGACGCTGCCTCTTCCGGCACATGGTCGCCACTCCAGAACCTTTCGGCCCCATCGGCCCTGCCCACTGCCACTTAAGTTTGGCAATTCTTCGAGCTATGTCGGTTACCTCGGTTCCTACGGATCTCTTCATTACTGATTCGATCACGAAGGGAAACTCCAAGCATAGCCCTCTTCATTGCCCTTTGGGTGACTTTCAGCCTTCTAATCTATACGTATTCACTCATATTCGATCAGTCTGCCCTTCAAGATTTCTAGGTTGCCGTAACAAAATGTGGAACCAGTGAACCGAATAAAAAGACGCTTGGATTTTCAAGTGTCTTTTACTCGGCTCTGTGGCTTTACTCTAACAAACTGTGAAGCCAGACTTCAGCTGTAACACGGTTTTTATTTCTGAAAACTTTTAATTGACCCTTTTGATCGCTGAATTGCGCGTTTACACAAATCGACTTTATGTTAATGTATGTAGATTGTAGATGGGGAATTTTCGCTCATTGGGTTGAATGAATATATGGTACGGCTGTGTAATAAAGCCATCATGCAGTAGTGTGGCTTGGCAATGGAAAATGACGTGACATAACAGATTACTACAGATAGTTCATTCCGCAAAATCATTTAAATAAAAAGCGACTCTTGCTACGACATCATAAAGTGCAATTCAGGTCGCATAGCGCTAATTATCTACATTTATATTCACCTGGAAGTTGCCTCTCTTTCTATCGCCTAACTCTCATATCTTATGACTACTTTACGCTCACAGAATTGTCCCGACAAGACGAACCCCCCGCATACTTGTAGGTTCACACCTAAAATGCACAGTGCACCTTCTGTACTATTCTGTGGTGTCATTTGAATATGATCAGCTGCTGTAGGCGGCAAATAGGCTCGTCGTTCGTACGTCGTTTGCCACGCCCGTGACGTTTCCGCTACATGAGAGCACGATTTAAAAAAAATGGCTGTTCATTTATGCCGTGCCGCACTACGTCAAACCAATCACTCATGCGTGTACAGATAACTATGAACCTAGTGATTGGAATCAAAAGTTGTTCTATGTTTTATTTCGTATATGCACGAAATATTGTCTGCGCTATGGACGGAATATTGTATCGAAAAATAGTCTATGTTGGCAGCCGATGCGGACACCCCATGGGGATAAAAATACCGGTAGATTTTTCCGGTTATATCTTTTTGTTTCAAACAATAAAATTTGATATAAAAATAATGTGAATAGAATTTTTTACGTGGAAGCCCTTTTGTGGATGGGAAATTCATCGGATAAGCTAAATAAATTCGTTTGTTTATGTGTTACTGTATTTAGGTTAGTAACACCGACATGTCGGTAATTTGCCAATATTTATTCTTATTAAAATACATAAATTATTCTGTTCTAAAAACATTAAGGTATGACGCTTTCGTTCATATTTCTAAAAAAATATCTTATGGGCCAACGCCCGACAATGGTCGTCAAAAAATTCTACCTACCACTGCGCCTGCTATAATTTCAAAGCAAAACCATAACTTGCTCAATACAATCGGGTACATACATATACACACCAATAAATCGACTGTTTGTTAGTCTTAATCTATTACAACTGTCGCACAACCTCAAGAGAAATGCCTTGCCAAAAGCGGCACGTAGCGCCACCTATTAACTCGGACATGAACTAACACAAATATGATAAATCTACCTAGCTCCAGTTATGAGTCACGTTTCCACAAATGCCCTATTTCCTCGAAGAAACGAGTTTGAAATACACCGAGAAAATATTATTACATTGATACTTCCACAAATGCTCTCTTTTTTCAAATAAATAAAACGTGTTCTGAAATAAATGACAGCGGACAGTCAGGGAAAGCGATTGTTCAGCAAATTGACTATCAATTCAAATGTCAGTGTTTTCAAATCTTAACTCAGTCTTTGTCAGTTGATAGTTGTCAGTGTGAATATTATATTTTTTGTTTATTATAAGCACACCAACAGCACAGTCCCTTACAATTCAAATGAAATTATAACACGAATTGGCATTTCAGTAACTGTAAATTACAGACAATAATAATGGTAATTGTAATGTAATAAATCTGTCACCTCACACTTCAAGTCCAATTGAAAACCAGAGTCAGGCACTAGTTATCTGGCGTTTTTGTTGAACGGCCTTTTTGGCGCAGCCGTGAGGCACATTTTCCTGCAAATTTCTTACATAGCACTTTAAACTTTTAAAAATAAAGTGTTGCTTACTGTACCGTGTGACATATCAAATGAAAGGGTTTGTTATGGGAGCTCAATAAAAAAAAAAAAAAAAAAAATGATATTTTAAGAAAATAGACGAAAATTTACCCCTTATCTCCGAAAATACTAGTTCTATACTTATATATTACAGACAAACCTATAAGAAGTCTATGATCAATGCCTTTTAGTCTGTGCTAAATATATGTATTTTCTTTCTTTAATAATATGCTTAACAACACAGCGCCCTGACTGCACATTACAACGATAAAATAAAAGAAAAAGTATCTCATTTGACAAGACTAATACCCCTATTTCCGTCACAGGGTCGTAACGGCAAAGGTTCCATTTTCGTATGGGCCTCAGGAAATGGCGGACGTGAGCATGATAACTGCAACTGTGATGGCTATACCAACTCTATATGGACGCTTTCAATATCATCTGCTACTGAACGGGGAGAGGTGCCTTGGTACTCGGAAATGTGCAGTTCAACGTTAGCAGCAACTTACAGCAGCGGGGCTATTAATGAGAAACAGGTAAGCTATCTTAAAACTTCGTGCAGACTAGCGCGACGCGACAGCGCGTCGCGACACCGGTTATTGTTATACCGTGAAGTTTTCTTAGAAATTGTATTGTTCGAGTTGCGTCGCGCCGTCGTGTCGCGCTGGTCTGCACAAGTCTTTAAGCCCCATTTATATGAAGATTTTTTTTTTTATCGATCTAGCTAAGTCTCATATCAGGGAAAAATAATTTTCTCCGTATTTTCACCCGACCAGAGTTTGGTCGCCCGAAGTTTAGAACAAGATGGCTACCTTAGAATGTCATTACATGGTAGCGTGGAATTAGTAAGTACCAACTATCATGGCAGTTTGGAATTAGTAATTACCTACTATCATGGCAGCATGAAATTACTGTACTCTTAAATTCATTTATTCATTCTCTATTTTCACCAGAGTAGACCTTGGTCGCCCAGGTACCTTTAACATAAAACGGCCAAGGTCAATTGCATTAGTTAAAAACAAACTACTCGACATTCATAGACGCTCATCTCACAATACTCCTGACATATTGACAGGATCTTCTACCATTCATCCGCGAATACATCACAGTCAGGCTTAGCGTCCAAGACAGCGTCAAGTGCTGAGAGTGTGAGAGGGACAGTAGACTGGGCTCGAGCGACAGTTCGACTCCGAGGCACGGCGAATAATTTGTGCCTTCTGCATTCAATAAAATGGAAGCAAAAAATGACTAAACAGTGTTTAGACGGTGCAACTTTTATTTTTGCAAACAACTTATCTACAACAACTTTCTCTCTCAACTTATGGTGTCCTGTCCTGGCAATTAAATACACCCTGTTAATCTATGTTGGGGTCGGCTTCCAGTCTAACCGGATGCAGCTGAGTAGCAGTATTTTACATGGAGCGATTGCCTATCTGACCTTCACAACCTAGTAACTGAGTAACACAGTACCCCTTGGTAAGACTTTCGGGCTTCTGACAACCCGTAACGACTGTCAAAGATCCATGAATGGCGGCCGGGACCAACGGCTTAACGTGCTTTTCGAGGCACGGAGGAGTTTCGGTATGTAAAGATGGTCACCCATCCACGGACAAACGTAGCGTAGCTTAACCTGATGGATAGACCCTTGCGGCTGTTATTACTTCGCCACGAGCTCGAGCTTACCGACCAATGAGGAAAAATTAATTAAAGAAGTATCGTTTTGGTATACCGAGCATACGGTGCGGTATCGTTTTGGTATACAAAACGATACCGCACCGACCAATGAGGAAACGGCCTTACAGACGGATTTCATTGCCATAGGCCACAGCAAGAAACTTGCATCGTGTAAATGGGACTTTACACGATGCTCATTATGGATGGATTTACCCGCTTTTTAACGAAACAGGAAAGAAAGAAATGGGTTTTGAGACTTTTTCCTTGTCCTGTAATGATCGCAAGTAAATAAGATTGTAGTCGTTTCCCTCCCCTTAAGAGTCTTAAGTTATCTCAAGAGCAGTTTGTTTATCCAGATTTTGAGAATTTCCTCGAAATATTTTACCCAGTTCAAATCCTTTGTGAGTAAGATAAATAATCCAGACTCATCGCTATTTAGCTATTATTAGAAGCAACTAATAACTTACAGGCGTTTCATTAAGACAAATCGATGCCAACATCATTTGTCAAAATCAGGTCTGTCGTCTAGGCGGTAACTGAAATATATAATACATCCTCTATACACACCTAAATCTATCAGTAAAGTTAGTTCGATAGTTAAGGCTAGATTTACAGAACGCACTTTGACTTTCTTTGCAATTACATTGCCACATGCGAACTACACATCAAAGACCTGACGTCACACAACATCCTGACGTCACACAAATCTTGCATCGCGCAATTAGAGTTTACCGCGCGATGGACATATATACAAGCTCCCGACTTCAACTTCTGGGCAGTTGCCCGTCAGACATGACACCCGTCTGGTCGGAGGATCCTCCCTTTTCTAATGAGGATGAGTGAACTTTACACCTTGTTCCTCATGCCCCCAAAATAAATAAAAAATCATCGAAAGATTGATGATTTTTTCTCTCATTGAAAGAAAGAAATATGAAAATTTTATTTTTTTGTGGTGGCCCAGTGGTAACGGACGCGATTTACGATTTGTAGGTCGTAGTTTCAAAGCCTGACAGGCGGTTTACTTTGTGTAAATTATTTCATCACCACTGCTCTCAAAACGGTGAAGGAAAACAGCGTGAGGAAACCGGCTGTCTTAGACCCGAAAATTGCCCTTGGCCCTCGTGTTGGATTACGGCCCACTCCCTCTCACCGAGAGGAGGCCTGTGTTACAGCAGTGGGAAAATTATAGACTTATTATGACGTGAAGCCAGCGTTTGTGACAAATATGAACCATATTTTTATTTTAATAATGTTTATATTCGTCTATGTGAACGCGAGCAAGCTTTTTATATGAAAATTAACATTAAATAAGATATTTTTTTCATATTCGAATGTAACCCTTAATAGCACAGTAAAGGCAAGGTGCCTTCTGTGAATCTTGCCCTTAGGATCTACTCCTGTCGAATATAACTAAGGGCAAGGCAGGCTTCAGGTTTCTGGAAATACACTTATAGGACATTATTACTCCGTCGTATAAAATTAAATTAGCCCCATAAATAGCATTTCTCGTTTGCAAGATTTAATTTCCACCAAATAAGAAGTTCTAAAGTTGAAGTAGCGCTGAACGTTTCGTTTGATCTCTATTAAAACTGACATCCAACTTGGGATGTCCAAGATCAATGACACGTTTTCTATTTTCAGCATGTTTTTATTATCCCACTTTGTTTTGACTACACATCTCTCGCTGAACATATTTTGTTTTCTTTTATTCGTATTCGTAATCCGAAAGCTTAAAACTATTATTTACACCACACCTAAAAGTAGGTGTAAAAATATTTTCACTAGCTACACGAAATGTGTTCATTCACTCCCTCGGATTTGAAAAGAAACTCGCTATTATTATCTTTTTACCGAGGGTTTTACCTTTTCACGTATTTCGGCCCTCGATCCCACTTACCCTGAAAGTAGTTACGTCCGTCCCTACAAGGCTTTACACAGAATACCTCCATAAAATCCTTTGCCCTTTTAACACAGGACGCGAGGTAAATAAAATTATGTCATTTCAATGTAAATTATAAGGTGGTTCTCGTTAATTCTACGCGTTGGATGCCTGTCAACTTCTGTTGTTGTACTTGTGTTACAATACAAGGGACGTGCCTACTCAATCAAAGTTCTATAAACTTTTGGGTCAAACGAAATTGTTCCGAATTGATAAACTATTGGGTTCGAATAGTAACCGTTGGATACTTATTCAACCGATATGTTAGGGCCTCATATCAAGATAGAAGAAATTCCTACAAAGTTATAGATATACCTTCGATAGGTCACCAATATTGTATCAAAGAACTCGAAGCGAACAATGAAAGTGATTGTTTGGAATATTAGTTTAAAATATACATAATATTCAAATTCGAACCTTTTAAGGTTATCATAACAAGTATGCTAATTCTGTAGTATTATTTCAAAGTAGAATAGAGCGTAATAATAATCATTCGCAATGAAAAACTTAGTAACGTCTTTTAGGTAAAAAGATTTTCCCAGTTCGCGAATGGCCGGTTAACAAAATATTCCTCTTTTGTAGCCAGTTCAATCTAAAAACATGTAGTACACCAAACAAAGTATATAAAGGAAATATTTTATTCGGACTAAGTTAACACGCCACAGTTGCTTGTGGGAGCAAGAAAATTCGTATTCAAGTTCGTGTTATTTTTAAAACAACCTGTATACTCCACATACAGCGAGATTGCTTTTTCCTTTTTCCTTCAAGTTTTCTGTAGGTATTGTTATGCTATTATTTATGGGGTATACTTTATTTTTTCGGAAGTGGAAAGAGGATTCGATTTACAAAACGAGGATTGTGATAAAAAAATAGATCTAGGTACCATCGAAGAAGTTCATATCTAACCACTGTAAGGGTTATTCTTGCTTGCAGCGCTCGGCGGCTATAGGAACGGGCCGGTAACAGATGTGGTCATCGTGTTCACGTGACTTTGTTTGGAAACTGGTTAGATATGAACTTCTTTGATGGTACATCAGACTGTTGTCAGTTTGAGAACTTGTAGGGCGTCACCGTGGTTTGTTTCTGGTTGTTTTCCTTGGTAAGTTAAGAAATGGAAAGCCTCTGTAGCAACAGGAATGGAATTAAAATTTACCAAGAATAGCAATTAGTGGATGTAATCAACCTTTTCATCTAGTTATTTGCTTTTCTTGGAAGCGATTTGAGAATAAATTTTATCGGTAACACAGTAACTTCCAGGAAAGTTACTTATTAGTATATTTACCTTTTGTATCACATAATGATGATGAATAATAGATGTAGGTACCGTCGGTACGAAAAGAAAATCATTCTACGACCTCAGACCTAAGGTTAGATAAACAGATTCTTTTAGGTACATGTGAGAGAGTATTTTTTCCTTCCCAACACTGTTTTCAAAAACGTTCCCAAAAAAGTCTCGAAAGCATTCTGAATCTTCATCTTATGTCCCATGCTCTTTGTCAGGTGGTAACAACAGACCTGCACCACTCCTGCACCGCGGGACACACCGGTACATCTGCGTCTGCGCCGCTCGCCGCCGGCATCTGTGCACTCACCCTGCAAGCCAACAGGGACCTTACCTGGAGGGATATGCAACATATTGGTATGTATCATATTCTATCATATTGGATTAACTTGTTGAGAATTGATTGTTTAAATATTATAGGGTAACACGAAACATAGAAGCGATCGCAGAAAAGACTTGGTTGTTACAGTAAAATTATTTTCGTTTCGTCAGTCGTTGGACTTCTATCAGTTGCCCTTTGGTGCTTGTACGTATTGACTCCTACCGCTGCGCCCGCGTTGCCGTCAACAATAACTACCAAGTGCAAAGGGCAACTGATAGAAATCCGACGACTGACGAGACACGAAGTTTGCCGAGGGACATTAAGAAAATAGTTGTACTGTATGTATGTTATTAATTTATTAAAATTTTCAACGATCTTGTATTTAAACTGTGCCCGGAAAACAGTTTGCGGATGCTATTTAAAAAAACCTACCACCTATGTTTACATTGTAGAATGCAATCAATATATGGTGTATTGACGAAGATCAGAGAGGCTTTCAGCAGGGGAGAGGAGGACCCGCGTAGGCTTGATGTGTGTTGAAAAGGTGACATCAACATCAAGTGGTCGTGTCCCCACCTAGAGTATACCCACACGACAACTTGGATGTCAATGATATAAAAACAAACTTTTGGAAAATAATTTGGTTCAATTAATTAAAATATTAGTACATTCTAGGTATGACGGAATACTTTTAAGTATACTAGCTATAGACTGCAAGCATACCTAATCCCGCTAAATGCTTGCATGATTGTTTCGAAATATATGGAGAGGCTCGAGATGTTCCAAGATCCTACACTGGCTCAGGTAGGTACCATAGAGAATGGCCTTTAATATCACAAGCCCCATTTGCCCGCCCCAGGAATAGTTCGAGTTTCCATTATCTATGAATAGGACACTATTCTATTGTTGCACGTTTCGACTAAGGTCTTAGACCGACCAAGATGCCTAACGGACAGTGTCGATTTATTTTCTCAAGCAACCATTTTGTTACATACGTGTGCGTTATTTGCGTGAGCGGGCGCCGTCAGTAGGGACTGGTCAATCGGTCATCTCTTAGCTGCCATGGCTTATTTAAATTTTCGAATTGTTTTTATATTTTTATTACGGACGCTTTTAACGTGCACGTTTTTCTATATTGTTCTCACATGTAAAATTTCAACATGAATGGTGTAACCAATATTTTGTAGAAGAATATTTTGATTTAAAAGAGTGTCCTAGAGTTTCTTGCCCATTCTTCTCCATAGGGAACCTACTACGCTTTTGAATGGGCAACTAGTTTCATCTTTCTTACTGACCGACCCCTTGACAATTCAAGTGCCTGTAATTGAGTTTGAGTTTGTACGAACGAATTATGGGAACTGCTATGTAAGTTCTTTTCAAATATTAGTTTCCAATTGATGTTATTTCCCCATAAACAACTACAAACTTTATGCCAGTGTTATGTAAGTTGATTTCAGGACACATGCTTTCGAAAAGTCATAGAATTTACTTCTCCACAAATTCCACGTTGCTTACATGTTTGGAAACCAAATCGCGAATGTTGTATAGATCATGTCGAATTCTTGAGTGTGCGTATACATTTATTCATTCGATATTCTAGTAACTCGAAAGGACGGACAGGATACTTTCAATGTAGATTTACTGGATGTTCATAAAATCGAAGGTTACGACGAATAAATCTGCGATAAGGATGACAGATGGAGTTATAAAAACTTTATACTCAAATTCTTCACGCCATATTGACTCTCAGCTTTAAACCTAATAACCGACTTTACATAATATTAAAGCCAATATATCTGAAGAGGCAATGACCGTGTTCTTAAGAGCGTTTGTTCTGAAACTGCGCCACGTCGCAAATAGATGCCAAATATTTCGCTGTTTTGATTAATTTCGCAATATTACTGTATGGAAATAAGAAATGTGGCTAACTAGCGAACTAGAATTTTAATAATGAATTGCAATTATAACATTGAATTTGATATTGTAACCGTTTTAGCTGTAAAAAAGGTATTTTTTTACATCTAAAACTAAATATTCGGTGTTACGATATTAATTATTGCATTTCATGATCAATATTTTAGTTCACTAATTAGCCACATTCATGTTATATTGCCAAATTAATCAAAACAGGTAAATGTTTGACAGCTATTATGACGTTGCCAACTTTTACGATAGACGTTCTTAACATTTTTTTAACCAAGCAAAGCCAATAATGTGTTATAGTACAAATAATAAAATATGAAGTATGTGGACGTAAAACCAATGATCTGTGCGAATTCCTAACCCGCCCTAGTAATAATTCTCGCGATCCTTTAGTTGGCAATATTCTTTACGGCTTTCTGCGCAATTTTTCTCGACCTTCGGCTTTGGATTCCGGCTGAAGCACGACAAATAGCCCGATCCTTGTTATGATTACTATAACGTCGTTAAATAAGAAACGATCAAATATTACTGGCCCCTAAAATTATATATCACCTTTTATTTTAGCGATGGTAGTCCAAAATAATGCTCGCCCCGACGCAGGGTTCCACCTGCGTCGGGCTCGCAAAAATAACTGCACGCAGAGCTTAAGGTCTTGGGTTCGATTCCCAGGTCGGAAACTGTTATAGGTATTTCCATCAACAGTTTCTTAGTAGCGGGCTGGATTCTGGATTTGTGACCGAGTAATGGCAATGGGGTCGCCCTTTACACGAAGTGTTTTCTCGATATCTCTCAAAGTCAAAGCATTTATTTCAAATTAACCATTTACAGGCACTTTTGAAATGTCATAGAGTCGGTCAGATAGTCAGAAATTTGAAGCTAGTTCTCTGCCAAACCTCTTGGAGAATACAGGCATGTCGTTAGTCAAACATAAATACATTCTAATAATAGAGTTTGCGGCCTATTTACATCCCATAAAAGGGACGGAATCTGCTCCGGAAATCTCAAATTTTATTTGATTGGATTCTTTACAAAATGAAAGGTACGAAAAGGTAACGTTACGAGATTGCTGGATTCCATTCAAATGTGACGTCATAAGGGTTACTTACATGTTTCTCGTAATATTTAATGGTATTTATATTTAACTAGCTGACCCGACAAACGTTGTTATTGCCCAAATTTCAATAATTAATACAAAAATCCCACAGAAAATGCACCAATTTCCCTGGCAACTTATAATTTTTTTCTTTCCTTAAGAACCTGATTCGGACTATTAGAAACATTTCAAAACGATAAATAGTCAAGTTAGTCCAGCCGTTCTGAAGTAAGTAATGCGCTTACCAACGAACAGATTTTTTTTTTTTTATATAGAATAGGTAACTGACCCGACGTCGTTGAGACGGTGTCTTGCCTAAATTTCGATAATTCATACAAAAATCTCATAGAAATAAGCACTTTCAGTTTTTCACGAATTTTCCGGACTAATTTTCAAAATTTTGTTACCCTTAAAACCTTATTTGGACAAACATTTTCAAAAGAAAAAATAGTCAAATCAAGTCTCGCCGTTCTCAAGTGATGCGCTTACCAACGGAACAGCATTTTTTATTTTTTATATCGATATTAACATATATTTAATTTTAAACTTGCATGCATAATGCCAATAGGCAGGTCAATAAATACCTATCTGAATAGCACAATCACAAGTTTAATAATGTTGATTCAGATTTAATTACATGTAAGTATAATCACTGAACCAAATTATTTTCCATTAATGATAATGCAAAATTAACACAGACATGTAAATACGTGTGTTTTGTTCGCTCTAAAGGGAGCTTTAAGCTTTGTGGAAGGCTACACAATCATTTATGTACGAGGCTTTGTTTGTAAGCTGATTCCAAACGTTTTTTTACGTTGCTTTGATAAGTACCTACCATTTTTAATACTCTGATCATCTGGATCATCCACGTTTAGAGCCAAATTGTCTTGGGACATCTGCCTAAACCGTTCAATAAGTGTGTTAAAAGAAAAAGAACTTTAGTATCGTAAGGCCTATTGAATGCCAAAGTTTCTGAATGTCCACGACAAGTTAGGACTGAAGCGGGTATTTTATATAACGTAGTTTCTGAACTGCTTTTGTTTTTTATTTGACATCCTATTTCGGTGAAGATCTTGAGCTCCCACACATTCTATTACCGTAAACTTACCTGTAAAACACTCAGCCGTAACGGAGCAACAAGACAGAATTCTGAGTACTTACCTATTTCATTACAAATGTGCAAACAGTTCCCACTAAATGTTCTTTTGAAACTGGGTTTAAATTAACGACAACTACATATGAGAGCGAATATTAGGTAGTTCATAGGATACTTAGAAGCTATCGATAATGTTATCATTCGGCACAAAAGTGATGATTGAACCCTTGATGACCTATTTATAAATGTAAACTTAGACTATTTGACGAGTATAATCAGTCTTATCTGATTCATAGATTAAGTCCTAAACAGTATCTAATAATAGACCAATGGAACAAAGTGACTTAGAATAGAATCTGTGACTTGCAAGTTACTAGGTCCAATCTTGTTTGGATACATCGTTTTGTATCTTGGTAAATAGAATTTGTTTGAGATTCTAGGCAGTAGCTATTTGCTATTCAAGTAATGTTATTTGCGTTTTTATGCAGCATATGTTCATGTTAACATATTATAATAATAGAATGAATTCAATACTTGCTGGTAACTACTGAACAACGGTATTATATTTTTCTACCTGAGTGTTCCTAGCCCAATCGCGACTATTACTTAGCAACAAACACTTAAGAAACCGTACTTTATAATACTGCCACCCGAAAATGAACCGAATAAAAATTAACCCCTTTCTCGGCAGTGGTTCGCACGGCTCGGCCCGAACGCCTCAGCATTGGCGGCGAATGGCGAGTGAACGGAGTTGGCCGCAACGTCTCGCATTCTTTCGGCTACGGGCTCCTTGATGCTACTGGCATGGTGCGACTGGCCAAGACTTGGAGGACTGTACCGCCACAGCGGAGGTGCGAACTCGCGGCACCAAGACCGCAACGACCAGTACCACCGAGGGCTTCTGTTACACTGCAGGTTAGTTTCTTGCTGTTGCATGTTTTATTTATTTAGTTAAGGGTTACTAGTAGCTACTGGCATGGTGCGACTGGCCAAGACTTGGAGGACTGTACCGCCACAGCGGAGGTGCGAGCTCGCGGCACCAGGACCGCAACGACCAGTACCACCGAGGGCTTCTGTTACACTGCAGGTTAGTTTCTTGCTGTTGCATGTTTTATTTATTTAGTTAAGGGTTACTAGTAGCTACTGGCATGGTGCGACTGGCCAAGACTTGGCGGACTGTGTTGCCACAGCGGAGGTGCGAACATGCGGCATCGAGACCGTAACGAGCAGTGCCACCAGGGGTTTTGTTACTTTACAGCTTAGTTTTTTGTATACTGTGGTATGTTTTATTAAGCTAAGGATTACTTGATGCAACTGATATGCGACTGGCTACGACTTAGGCTCGTTTGCACCACCAATCACTACACATTTAGATCGTATTTTGTCTCTGTCATCTTGAAACGATTGACAGAAACAGAACGATGGTTTAAATTCGATCAGCGTTAAATGTGTTTAGAGATTTGTGGTGCAAGGGGCCTTAGACTTAAACTGTGTTACACACTACTACAATAATCAGTAACATCAAGTGCTTCTGTTATACTGCAGTTAAAATCCTTTAGGTTTGATGCAGAAAACTAAAACAATCCAAGTTATTCCAACTATTCTGTGTTATACCGATAGCATGTAAGGTTATTTACGAAGGTCGATTTCAAAAAACTTTGAGACGTCTGCGTGGTAGATAGTTGCCAGTTCTTCGACCTAGCTATAACGACTCATAATAAAGGCATTATGTAGATTCGTGAATCTACGTGCGCATAATATCCATTTAAAAAGCAGTCGTACCACATAAATATAATCGATGGTGAGTGATCGGGCGCGAACTCGTGACGGGAATGATGGCGCGCTTACAATTGTGGCTGACACCAAAGCCGCGTTGAGTAATGTGGGTAAAAGCCTTTGTCATAATACACGCTTAAATTAATGACACAACCGGATAAGCCGAATTAACTCCTGTATAACACCATTTTGTTCAAACCTCATAAAGATACGGCACTCTAGAAAATTTAATATAAACTCAAAACTTACTACATTTCCAAAGTTTAATTGCCCGATAAGGTCGTAATAGAACGCCAAAGACTCGGGAAGTTTTGTAATAATGATTTTTAATTGCTTTTTAAACACTGAACATTGGCCATCATTAACAATTGCACTGAAAACTCGAAATAAGTGATATTATGCACTACGAAGCCTTTTAGTATCACTATCGAAGTTCGCCAGTTTATGGTAATGGAGTCGGAAAAGCGTCCACATACATTAACATACATAACCATTCGCATCTGTGTGCGGTCCATTCATTACACCAAGTCCACTGTCATATTAAATTCAGTAAATCAACGAATGTATGGGCGTCATTAAAATATCTAGTATTCCGACTAGTGTTGGGACGATTTAGTCCCAAATGTCTCTTGGGCGAAATTCTCGCATGGCGCAGTTCCACGTCATTGTACGTTTATATGTACGTATGCACGGAGCGAAATGTGTTTTCAGCTTATTGCATTTTAGCCCATCTCCCGAATGAAGTGATGTCTACAACCGAGCCAGTGATTGGAGTTTGTTTTGTGTGTGCAAAAAATACAGAGCAGGGGTATATTGAAAGTTCAGGATTCCATAAATTCAAACATTACACTGCATTTTTCGTTAAAGCTTTTAAAGCTTTTTCTGCTTTCTCATAAATATCCAATGCTATTTTGAGAATTTTTATAAAACATAATTTTCATATCTGTATTGTAAATAATGACTACTATGTTCCGTTGCGCCCTAATACGTGTCTAATATTTTTTTTATTATCTAACTGAAAAACAGTCAATTTTTTTTTTTTTCCACGTCTACATCCCTTTTGTCGCCTGTTCTTTAAACATACCAAATTCACTAAAATAAAAAGTTTGCGCATTATCCATGTTTAAGCATACAGCTTAAAGGCATCCTTCGGCTATTTCCTCATTCCTTTTACCAGTCCAACCCATCTTACCAACTAATCTATTCCAGCTGGACATAAGAGCATGTCCAGATGTGAACTATTTGGAGACAGCTAAGGCGCAGCTATTGGAGACAGCTATCATGCCACCATTATCTCTTTCCTTCTTCTATTGCCCATCCATCTAACCAACATTCTATTCCAGCTGGACATAAGAACATGTCCAAATGTGAACTATTTGGCGACAGCTAAGGCTTACAAGCCAAGTTTAAACATCATGCCACCACTATCTCTTTCCTTCTTCTATTGCCCATCCATCTAACCAACCATTCTATTCCAGCTGGATGTGATAGCATGTCAAGATATGAGATATTTGTAGAGAGCTACGACTTAGAAGTCAAGATTAGAAGAAAAAGAAAAAGAAAGAAATAAAAAGTATTTATTCTGCACAAACTAAACCCACATTACCAAATAAAAACATAATACAAAACCACTTTACAAATTATCCATATAAAATATCAAAAGCTGCGTATTCATTATTTAACAGAAAAGTTTGACAAATTATGTCTATTGCTTCCTGTCAGGGCCAGAGGCCAAAGACAATTTACAATCATTGCGTAATGTGTTGCGGCATTATCAAATCAAAACAAACAATGAAACCTGCAAAATGCCGATTGCAAAGTGGAAAAATAGCAATTCGTGTAACAATCAACAACAATAACAAGAACAATTAAACTGTGCGTCGTATCTGTGCAAGAATAGGTAGATTAGTCATCATGTCACCATTGCCTCGTTAATTTTATTACTTCAATTCTTCTCCAGCTGGTGGTGTTAGCATCTTCAGATGTGTATTTGGAGAGAGCTACGGTTTACAAGCCAAATGATTATCAATCCATCACGTCCTCATAACTTCGTTCCTTATACTACTAACCATTACAAATTACCCCGTTCCATTTCTTGACCAGTCTAAGCCACCTTTCTAACTACCCATTCTATTCCAGCTGGATGTGGGAGCGTGTCCAGGCGTGAACTACTTGGAACATGTACAGGCACGCGTGTCGTTATCAGCCGCAAGACGAGGTGACTTGCGCATCGTTCTGACCTCGCCTGCTGGGACAAAGGTCACTCTGCTTGCACCCAGGTATGTATATGGTATGGTTGGTTGATGAGACGCAGTTCGGAGGACATAGCAAAGAAGTATACTTCACTGCTGCATGGAGGTGTTAGAAAATATGCTATAACGTACGCTAGGCATCATATGTGAGAAAGGGTTTTTTTTTTGGGGTTGTATTGACAAAGGTATTTAGTTTTAATAACTTCTAATAATTACCAAATGCAAAGGGCAACTGATATAAATACGAAGACTGACGAAACACGAAGTTTGCCGAGGGACATTAAGAAAATAGTTGTACTGTACACGTATATTTCTTAACCCGCTATAGCAACATTCGGTTTGTCCAGTACGTTCCACATAAATGTCGTTGCTATGTAGATCGCAGCTCCGACAGTAATTGAGGTATAATGGATCCAGTACACAATGGCTCTCACATTGGCAGCTTTACAGCGGCCATTGAACGGGCAAGATATAGGCACGTCTAGGTAGTATTCACAAGGTGACTGTTTGGAAGTGTGAGGCTAAAACTGGAACTGTGTGGAAATGAGAAAAGTGGTTCAATCTGCCTAGCCTTTTCATAACTATGTTGGGGTCGGCTTCTAGTCTAACCGGATACAGCTAAATACCAGTATTTACATGGAGCGACTGTTACTGGGTAACACGATACCCCTTGGTAAGACTGGTTGTCAGACTTTCCGGCTTCTGATGACCCGTTAGGATTGTCAAAGATCCAAGAATGATAGCCGGGACCAACGGCTTACCGTGCTATCCGAGGCACGGAGGAGTCTCGGTATGTAAAGATGGTCACCCATCTACGAACCAACCCCGGCAAGCGTAGATTAACCTGAAGGATCGACCCGTGCGGCTGGTATCACTTAGCCACGAGCTTCACAGAGAAAAGTGGTCAAAGGGAACCTTAGGCTCGATTATGAAGAATAAATACGTCGGGCTTCAAAGTAAGAGTAATCAGGCATCTTTTGGGCATGCTCATTCCTTCGTAGACCTCAACCATCGCTTTCCATCGGGCGAGATCGAGGTCAAGAGCAGGCCGAAATCGCAATAAAAAATAAATAATGGATCTTGGATTTCATTTCGACTTTCCTAGTAAATCTATATGCAGGATTTAATCCTTTTATGTCGTTTGGTGGAAAAATACTAACTATAATTCTTTTGCGAAAAGGTCAGTTTCAATTCCAGGTCCATGATGGTTTTTCAAACACTGGAATTGTAGTCTAGCTTCCTCAATACCTTAGTTTCAATTTCCGCCCTGCAGTCTGTCTCCATAATGTGTTTCAAAGCTAGTGTTGGTACTGAAGCCAAAAGTTTATGGAACGGCTACCAAGAACCGTTTTGTCAAAGCCTTAAACGACCTTTGAATTCGATGCTGCGTTAGTAGTTCGATAACCAAGTGATTTCTGGGGACGAAAGTTAGCATTTTATTTGCAGTCTATACAGGGCGGCAGGGACATTGACGCGAAACCTTTTTGGCGCAGCTGTGAGGCACACTCCCCCCTGTTAATTTCTTAGCACTTCACACTTTTTATTTGATTTTTTTATTTAACTGTTTTTGACCGCAATATAAATTGTGTGATTTTTAGTCTGTGATAAATAAATTTATTTTCTTTCTTTCTTTTCTTTTCTATTCGGATTACCAAACAAGTCTTCAAATTTCAAATCGTTGAAAAATATTTATAATATTTCCAACTCGGAGTTAACCTACTGTTTAAATATTCACTAGACACTCAAAGCTAATGCACGACGGTATGATGTGCTGTGACATGGAACAACGTGACCGCAAATACAAAATGCGCCATCTATTCTGTTTAAAATAGATGTGATAATGTTTTGCTACGTCCATCATTGTTTACCTTTCTAGATTTCAGTACACGACCATATAATATATGTTCGTGGAAAACATTATTAAAGCTAAATGCAAAGTAACTGGAATATATTTGAATGTTTACTCTGTGTAAAATAAATAAGTACACTGACGAGCAATATAAAAAATCCACTTGCAAAGTGCCAAAAAATCTAAATATCTCCTAAACCACACAAGTTATCTACATGAAGTAAAAAAATCTTGAAAACAGTTTTATAGGTGTTTTTTATGCGCTATTAAATACACTTGAATGTTGCTTTTTACTTCAAAAAGCTATCTTGCGTGGTTTTAGAAATATTTCGTGATATGTTTGTGCCTTTTTTATGTTGCTTGTCAGTGTATTTCTGTTTTTAGGGTACATACATAACGCAGGGGGTTTTCCGGTACAGATGGTTGAGGTTACAATGCTTTACCTGTTTCTTTATGTATGAGAGCATAAGTTAACACGGGCCTACTTTACGCGCGACGATCGGTACAGACTTGTCTTTACTGAGAACCCGCGTCTTTATGCAAGCACCCTTAGACTGGAAATGACTGTAATTATTTTCATTTGCTCAATTAGTCAAAAATATTCCGTTTCGCTCACCGACAAAGTATGTTCAGGCTGCACGATTAATCATGTACACTGTGTTGTTAGTTGTTCACTTTATTAAAGCCGACACAAGACGCTAACTAGCGCTCGCACTGGGTGTAATTAGACGGTTAATTTTCCGGCAGGCCGCACGACTCGTCCCGCGCCGGCTTCAACTCGTGGCCTTTCATGTCCGTGCACATGTGGGGCGAGTCGCCGCTGGGCTTCTGGCGGCTAGAAGTCACCAACGAGGGACGATATATGGGTAAGCTAAATGACATTATACAGGATGCATGCTTTCAACAGGGACGAAATTGGCCAGGGGAATTATTGCACTAACTCAATCATCGTAACCTAACTTAGATTTAAACATTCACCCGGTAGTAGGTACATACTTTAATTAATCTTGAATAACAGAAACTCTGACTTAAATCCTCAAAGTTTTTACGACCGCATTTATAACAAATGGCTTGTCACAAAAGTCGGCGGTCTGGAAATTTTAAAGGCCCAAGAAAGGCTTAAGACGACAGCTCAAGAGATTGTTTATTCAGCTCCAGTACTTATCATTCTATTGAGCGAAAAGATTTTAACTAATCTTCAGTAGCTGTAGAATAAAATGTGAATCAATATCTGTTTGTTCAATTCCACGTCATAGGGCGAGCAACGTTGCAAGATTGGTCTTTAACTTTATATGGAACTAGCACGCCTGCAGCTAAAAACGATCCCATACCGTTTCGGAATCCAATTATACGCAACAAGGGCAACGCAACGCGACCAATAGTGGTGCAAGCGGGCCGCAAAAACAATAGAGGGAAGCCCGTGCCGATTGTTCCTACGTACACCGTGGGGCTGGTGAAGCGGAAAAAGAATAAGAATTCGAAGAATCCGAATAGGAATTCGCAAAAGTCGAAGCAGAGTCGGCCGGCGACGCGCTCGCCGATAGAGAGTACGACGGCACGGGTGACGACGTCGACGGCGGCGGACCTCAGTCTGAACCTGCGCGCCGACCTCGGCGACCCGCTGGCGGACGCGCGCGGGCGCAAGATGTCGCGCTTGTTCGAGCAGTACCCCAAGATCCAGCGCATATACCCGGCGCCGCTACAAGCCCACGGTACCGCCATGCATGTCGTGTCCGTGTTTTGCCCCGACCGTTTATTTTCGCCGCCTAGTTTAAACCTGCACGTCAATTACCTTTGTTCCAGACTCTTCGCCGCTCTTTGCATGTCGTGTTTTTGCATTGTTTACATTTTTATTTTGTAGCGGAACTTAATTTAATTAAACAGTTTCGGTTTGTATCGAATTTTGTGTTCAATTAAGTAATTAATTGTGTAATTATTGTACATGACGTACACAGTAACGGTTATTTTTGTTTTTGTGTTTTTTTTTAGTTATTTTGTTTTACTGTTGTAGTTTTTACTGTCCATAAAGCCAATTTAGTCTTTTCATTTGCCAGTATCGTATTCATGCTTTGTGTATAACTGCGTAATAACAACCACTCGAGCTTTAATTGTAGAACACCGTCAGTACTGAAACGTTATCCCAAATTCACCTATTATAATGTCACAATTTCTGCAGCTGGTCCACTGACCCAATGGGAGCTGATATTCTACGGTACGGAAACCCCTCCTCAAGAGTACGACGCGTCTCCTGAGACGAACTCACTGAATGGTGGAGCAGCAGCGGGCGGGGTGTTGGTACATCCAGAGATACCTGGCGGAGGAGGCGTGACGTCATGGAGTGGAGCGAGCGAGCCCGCCGAGTCCGTGGAAGAAGTGCGACAGAATGCGCTCGACGACGACCTCACGCTCGTCTGGCATTCGCACACGGTGAGTCTGAACACTCCGTTTGTTGTTTGTTTACTATGTGCAAACAAATCCTTGAATCATATTTTGTTTCTTCTGTTTGAAAGAACAATGGAAGCGAAGTTTGTTTCGGGGCTACAGTAGCGTAATTTACAGATAAAGAAATCACAAATTCGTTTATGGAGAAGTACCTGCATAAATAGTAGATTTTGAAATTCGGATCTTAGGACCAATTATTGTGAAAGATTATTCATCCATTTCTCCTATGATGCATGTATATGATGGCAGACTGCATTGTCCTCATATTATTGTTATACCGTGTTCAAACATTTGGAATTAAGTCAATAATGAGACAATGGCAATGTGTGGTATTATTGTTTTAAGCACCTGTGTGCCACTGTGTAAACACCGGATTGAATTAGATGGGCTAAATACATACTCCGTATAAACACTGAATGCTTGGTAGCAAGGCTCAAAATACTCCATTCGTTTTTAGATCTTTCTTAATTATGAAAAAGAACGTCCATTACGGCTTCGGTATAAAAATGAAAATAGAATTTCTATTTTAAATATGAAATTAAAAATAAAACACGCCTGTACCTAGCACCTACCTACTTTATCCTTAATATCTTTTAGCGTTTGCTTGAGCTTAACAGCGGTTATCCTAAAAGTTGGCAACGTCGCAAATAGTTGTCAAATATTTACCTGTTTTGATAAATTGGCAATATTACTAGTATGGAAATATGAAATGTGACTAACTAGTGAACCAAAATATTGATTATGAAATGCAATAATTAATATCGTAATACCGAATATTTTTAGTTTTATAAATAAAAGAAGTATTTGAAAACTTCAAAATGCCTTTTTTACATCTAAAACGGCTACAACATCAAATTCAGTGTTATAATTGCAATTCATTATTAATATTCTTGCCCATTGCCCACTTTCAGAATAAACGCTCTTAATGTAAATTGCGAGAAATAAAACAAAAAAGTGGGCTTTCTGAGAGTATTCAAACTTAAAATAAAACAATGACAATGTCGTTACAACACTTCAAACTGTTATCACAAACAGTTTAGAATACAGTCAAATAAAATAAAATTGTATTCGTGAACAAAATGGGGCTTACAAAAGTAGGTAGGCAGACCAATAAAAAAGCAATTTACACACATTTGAACACAATACAAAACGTAGTTATATAAATGGCGAAAAATAACAATGGTCAGAAATTGGCGTGAAAAAGGCAGTCTTCATTTTTAGGGTTAGGTAAATATTCGTAAAAGTCTTTACAATAAATAAAATAAAACAATTTTTTACAATAAATAATATAGGTAGGTAATAAATAAAATAAATAAATTCAATAACAGAATGGGGGGATTTATTCATCGCGTTTTTGTAATGCCTAATAACAAACAAACACTACAACAAATACCATGCAACTTGCGTAATATACTCTCAATCATAAAATCGTTACAATTTCACAATAATAAAAAAAACATTACTTTATATGTATCTGCTTGACAACAAAAACTACGTAGAAGATATTTTTGAATACTCAAAATAAAAGGGGTTGTCGGTACTAGAGTATGCAGCTATTTGCCATGGAAGCAATCATGATCAGTCCGGTCCGGTATATTCTGTAAAAACTAAGGTGAAGTGAGTTTAAATTGAGTTAGCATTTCACCTGTCGGTGGATTCTGTAAAAAAATCAACGTGAAACTTAGGTGAAGTGAGCGTGAAGTGAGCTGTCACTGTCACAAATCGACCGGCAGGATACTAGGGATTAATACTATCGGCTGATGCGAGAGATTGACAGCTCACTATGAGCTCACCTCACCTAAGTTTTCACAGCGACATTTTTACATAATATGCCACAGGTGTGGGAATTTCAACGTGAATCAGTCTATAAGACAGAACCACACCATAACAAGCAGGCATGTTGTGGCCAAGTCAATTCGCTGTACCGTGACTGTCCATCGGCTCTACTAATTGGCTAATGTATCCTTGCTGCAGGCGTTACATTTGCTAACGCAGCACAGTGTGTTATCGGCTTAATTTAACGGTTGATTCTATCCGCCAATTAGTAGGTACAGTTGCTTCTACATTTTTAACATCGGCGAGTTGATTGGTACATATTTGAACATGCTGCGAATTTAACATTAGCGAACAAGTTTGAAGTCATGCAACACAATATTCCTGTTACTACCTATCTTTACTCTAATAGATAACCAGGTAGTTCTGAGTGTCCATATTTTATATGTCATACGCCTTCATTGAATAATTCGTCGAATAGGACGCAGAAATCAAGAATTTATTAATGTAGTCATAGCTTTAGATGCCCCAATCATCTGTGACATACTCGTAATAGTACGTGGAGCTGACAGGTCCCAAACACGTCATATTTAGGACCAAAATAGAAAGCTTGAAGGCCCTTGTTCCCTTAACACCCATTCACCAAAAAGTAAGGACTAGCCAGGTGGTGTTTTCTGGGAATCTATTATTAATAGACGAATACCAAGATAATCAGAAAATACGTATGAATTTTATTTATTTATTGCATGGAAGATTTACAGACAAAATAAGTGATGACTTTTTCAATTCATAATGTACTTTCCGAGTTTATCTTGGACATTACTGACATCAGTGAAGGAAAACATCGTGTGGAAACCAGGACTTATAGTTAATATAAGTCTGCAATTGCCAACCCGTCTTGAGCATGCGTGGTGATTAGTCCTCCTTCCTTCTCAGTCTAAGAAGAGGTTTTTGCCCTGCATTGGGACAATAATAAGCTGGTATTATTATTTCCTTTATTTCATTTTTAGGCATATACTCGTAATTATAAAAATAAAAGAGAAAATAAAAACATTTAAAAATATAAAAAATAGTAGCCCACCGGTATCGGGAACAGGGTCCAAGCTACTGGTGGTCAGGGTTCCTGAGAGAGGAATCTCCTAACGATACGCGCCGTGTCCAGAAGTACCGCTTTCTGGATCAAGCCCTTGATCCAGCTGCCTTACGAGAGCCTCCTCAGGTGTTGGTTGAGGCTCTTGGCTATTATGCCATTGGCCGTCACTACTATCGGCACAATGACTGCTGTATCCACATCCTACATGTCGACAATCTCGCGAGCTAGGTCAAGATACTTAATCTGCTTATCTTTTTCAGCCTTCACGAGGTTCTCGTCATGCGGGACCGCATCATAATCATTGTGCGACGCTCTAATAGATCTATCACCACTATGTCTGGCTTATTGGCAACCGTAGTCCTGTCAGTGATGATAGATCGATCCCAATACAACGTGATATTGTCATTTTCGAGTATTTTATTATTATAACTTAAAAAATGAAAACACAAAAAAAATCCGCTCATTTACCTGTCCTGATTATCCCTCCATTTTCTCTTACAGACTTAAAGTCCCTAATGCCCGTGAGGCACGATTCTTATTCGATAATTTATTTTTAAATGTTCGCAAGCTAAAAACAAATAAACCACTACCTTTTTCTGGGAAAACTGTATACAAAACACGCTTTCGATCATTAAAATATCCAATTACTTTACTTCGTTCGTAGGTTTCCTAGAGCTCGTCTTATAGGTAGATAATATTATGATTTAGATTCTAAGACAAGATAAAAATAGAAAGGGACCTAGCTCAAACCCAAGACACCTATCTAAAGTCTTCAAAATAATAAGATACTGAATTTTAATTTTAATAAAATAATACGACAAAATAAAATGAGACATGTTTGAAAAAAGATAGCGTGGACCAGCGTGGTCCTTCGTATCACATGATAAATGCGACTACACTACACTAAAATTACCGCTGTTATGATTTATTTCTACTTCGAAGATTAATAGCCCTAGATTATTTATTAGTTAGGAAAACTGCTGCGTTTGTATCTAGGCTAATATCCTCACGCGATTCAGAAATTTACGCCCAGCACTACTACAGAAACACCTGTTTGAACTCATCAAGACATTGCCACCCTCAATTCTCAATAAAACCTGATGTTTATACTGAAATTCCTTTTTTATATACTAGCGACCCACCCCTGCTTCGCACGGGTTTTATGTTTTGACGAAATATGAAGATTTTTTTATACGGGCTGGTCCTCAATAGTACCGACATAAAAAAAATCCTCATGGCCAGGGGTAAAAAAATCAAATATGTATGTGCGATTAATAATAGTTTTCGATTTATGGTTATTTTTTTTAATTTCTAGAAAATTTGGTAGGAACTGCTTAAAAATAAACAATCTTTATTTTTACACGGCTTTTTGACATTCTTTTTTTGTAATTTTCATTGTTATGAAATATTCATTCAGACATAAAAAAATCATCGTTGTATTATATGATACAAAAAAAACGATTGTTGGGGCTGACATGACCTGTTAATGGTACAAGTCCCTAATAAATAAAGAGAAATAAGAAAAAAAAAAAAATGATCAAAAAGAAAGAATTTACGTTCGAGTGAATACAGAGTGGTCATGTTTTGTCAAGTCGTAAGTCAGTTAAATGTTAATGTTTTATACACATAAACCTTCTAGAGTAAATTCTCTAAATGTTGTCGATAACCGTGTCAAAATCCGTTGCGTAGTTTAGAAGAACAACTCGGTCACACCGACAGACACGAAAAGTGACTTCAATTTATATGTATATAGGTATACAGTTTTTACGTTATTTGATAAACGAGATACGATGATGAAATGAGAAACTTTATGGAGATTGTTGCTCTCTTTAGTGTGCATTGGAAGATATTTACTTGAACAAATGGTAGCAAGGACCAGACGAGTCTGAGTGAAAATATTTAGAATTAAGTTCGTGTACATCCACTCATTTTGTGGTGATTGTGTCTCAGCGAAATTGTACAAATTAAAGTACTTTGGTGACAAGGATTTGTTTGCATACTGTTTTTATTTTAAGGTATTTTATTAAATAAATAAACTGGTTTTTTGTTTAAGGTATTTTATTAAGAGCGTCGCAAATAGCTGTCAAATATTTCGCTGTTTTGATTAATTTGGCATTATTACTGTATGGAAATAAGAAATATGGCTAGCTAGTCAGCTAAAATATTGATTATGTAATGCAATAATTAATATCATAACACCGAATATTTACTTTTAGATGTAAAAAAATACCTTTTTTACAGCTAAAACGGTTACAATATCAAATTTTGTGTTATAATTGCAATTCATTATTAATATTTTAGTTCACTAGTTAGCCATACTTTTTTCCATACAGTAATATTGCCAATTTAATCAAAACAGGGAAATATTTCACAGGTATTTGCGACGTTGTCAACTTTTTGGATGAATGCTCTTGAATAAGTAAACAAAAGGGTGGACCCGAATAATTTGGTAGACTCTAGCGTTTTTTATTCAAAATTAAACCGAGAACATTTTATATTATGGTCCCAAGTTATGTTATCGTGTATGGTATGACATCACAATAAGTAGAATAAAAAATACAACCTTACATTCCACCCTTCGGGGAAAATAAGTGTGATGGTATGTTGTGTTTATGTTGAAAAATATCCATTGTTTAGGTCCGCAAATAATGGCTTCGATAAAGTACCTTTCCGTTCGACATAGATATTTGGATCATGGTGAAAAGAAACGAAGAGTTCGGTAAAGTTTAATATATGAAAAGTGTATGTTTATAACAAAATCTAAAATATTAAAGTTCGTTTGATTCATATTAATGTTGTAATTAAAATTGTAACGTTCGAAGATTGTTATTTTGACCAACTTTATGTAGTTCTAAGTAAATTAAAATCCTTCATTGTTCTTAAAATATTTTGCTTAAAATTGTTTTACTTCGTAAATCAAATATATCTTTAGTAATGTTATTTATTTCATTTCAGTTAGCCGCTATTTTACTACCAGACTACACTTTGTAGCGTTTCTTGTAGAATCTTATTTGCACTTATCTTATTTATCAAAGTATCTCTTGAAAGAAATCTTATTTCTTTGAACGTTAAAAGAGACTGATTTTCTTTTTAGAACTAACGACTTTTTTTTTACTAGATAAGCGAGGATAGTCCTCCGGAGACGGTGGACCTGGGCAGCGCGGGTCAGTACACGGGCAACGCGTCGGGTTGCGCCACGCACGCGCCACAGTCGCTACACTGCCTAGGTTTGTGTCTATTCATCATCATGTTAATGTCAGCGGCCGACGCGTTGCGTTTACAATCCTCAAGTATCAGTTCTCAACGCAGACAGCCCCATAGAGTAAGTAATCGCGATTGTGCACTAACTGCTAGCGGTAGGTTAGAGTTAAGAGTTTTGAGACGCGCGTGGCTGGGCCCGCGGCCGGCGCGCGCGCCGTGCTTGCGACGCCTGACGCCGAGCTCTGTAACCGCACTGGGTCCCTAGTACCGCGCCTAAGGCATTGTGATTTTAGTTAAATTTACCGGGTTTATATATAAGTACAAGCTGTTATTATTCATATGTTTGTTTTAAGTTACGGTAATGCTGCTGTCCGATCACAATGTGGAAAATAGCGCTGTCGTATGTGCACCGATTTTGTCTGAGTTTACCTTTAATCTTCATCAATTAAGTCAGAGGCTAGATTTACAAGTTCAAGTTAAGTAAAACTTGCAATGGTTATGGTACAAATAGAACAATACTGCAACAACGTCAATCAATTCCTGTTTATTAAAAACATAATTTTATGGTTCCTAGAAATAAATGCAGCTACAAAAATTTGACATGTGCCATCGACACTCTATACACGTAGAATAAAAATATTAATATGACAGCTAAACCAATCAAACCAGCTTAAACATTGATATCTGAAACGTTGCTTTGATCTGCGGAGACAACTTCCAAAAGAACCTGCTTTCAAAAGCTTTGGTGGTAATCAAAAGCGAGCTAGCAGCTAGCAGCTGTACAGGCAGCTGTATACCGCCATACAGCTTTGACAGTATTGGGCGCTGGATTCATCGGAAATTCCATAATACTGTTTGGCTATTGGCTCAGTCCTAATCCTTGCAGGTTTGACTGATTACTTGTTAATGGACTGTCCATTCAATTCGCCGCTACTAATATATATATATACGCCTCTTCACCAATTCTGGTTTTAGGGTATTTTTAAATAAAGTATAGAGATTCTGCTTGACGTTTTCCGTCCTTCTCAAAGCTTTCTAATACTTCTCAAATAATCTGACCACCTTATTTAAATGCAACTTGAATAAAGAAGTCTTTTATAGAAAAGACTTCTTTATTTAAGTTGAATTTAAATAGAGTCTCGATCTATATTCTAACTTATGTGTTCAGACAACCAGTCAAAATCGGCGTGCGTGCAAGCAAACTTATGTTAGAATGTTTACCAATAGTTAGCGAATAATGCCGCATCTCGTACCTACATAGACTTCATACTTAAGGTTTACGTACTGTTCGATAAGGATCTATTGTACTAGTTAACAGTAGCTGCTGTTACTATGTTAAGTCCAAACGTTTGAGTAAACAAGTCATCTTAGCCTAGCATTTTCCCAAAACATCGTGAGGAAACCGGCATGCCTGAGAGATATTTCTCGACGGCATATGAAGCCAAGTCAGAGGCCCATGGGCGGCTTTAAAACCTGCTACGTCCGGGTGGGGTTTGTGAAACTTTTTACCTACCACCATTAAGTAAAACATAAACTCATCAGATGATAAAATAAAGACGAGGCGGAAGGACCAAGTCCATTACTAGTAAAGGATACTTCTGCTATTTTTCAAAAGATCGAAGAATTCAGTAACTCCCGATTTTTGAAAACCTGATCAAATCTCGAAACAACAACAGTCGATTAAAGCACTTTATATGGTATTTGCCAACATACTAAATTGATGCTTTTATAAAACGAGAAACTAGGGAAATGTTTCATGGTTAATATAAATAAGATACTATTTAGCGTTAATAATACGGCCTTGTTACTGTCCCACTGCAGGGCAGAGGCCTCTTCTCATACAGAGAAGGCACGAAGCATTGATCACCACGCTTGCTCAAGACGGGTTGGCGATTTCCTTGACAATTCAAAAGTGCCTGTAATTGGTTTATTTGAAATAAATGCTTTGAGTTTGAGTTTTTGAGACTTATATTAACTATATAAGTCCAGGGTTCCTCACGGTGTTTTCCTTCACCGATTTAGCGTTAAATATTGTAAATTGTTTTTTTGCGTCTGGACTTGATATTTTAACACTTCTCCCTAAAAGCATGGGGAGAATAACATCAAACTTTCAAATGGACAGCTAAAATGAAATAAATGTAATTCTCTAGGTGTTACTATTTAAGTATGTTCATTTGTATAAAAATCATCACTTTACTGGCAAAAATATTAATGAAGAGCTAGAGAACAAGTGCAATTACGTATAATAATGTATAATTACGATATCAAGTCGAGGACGTCCATTTTTCACGAGTAATTGCAAATAGTAAGTGAGTATGAGTGAACAATGTATAGAGTTTTCTTAAAATCAATACGTAAGGCTGCTCACCAAAACGTATAGTCGGCCTCAAACTGAGCGTCTAGTTCAAAATGTATGAAAAAACAACTTCAGCCGCCGATTAAGGCTAAGCGTATGCTGGGACGCAGGTAACGCAGCTCAGCACAGTACAGATTTTGTAGGGTAGGGCAGGTGAGACAGATATAGGCCGTGAGCGTATGCTGCGACGCAGCTACAAAGACACATTCGCGTCCTAGCTAGTACAAACAATCTGTCATTGAAACAAAATTATGAATCAGTGGTTAAAAACAAGTGACGACCTGCATGTGTCGCGCAGAAATCTGTGCCGGCACTACAACGAGACGCAGAGCAGGACAGACACATGTCTGCGACGCACGTAGGCACGTGAACGTACTGACAGCTGTGTACACTGCGGTGCAGGCGCACCGCAGTGTACACAGCTGTCAGTACGTTCATACATTACAAAATCTGCTCTGCCCTGCGCTGCGTGGACCTGCGTCTCAGCATACGCTTAGCCTAACTGTCTTAACTTTGTTTTTCATACATTCTTACAGTCGGCAGCTGATTATACGTTTGGTGTGACCGCAGCCCTACCGTAAAATCTATGTGGTGTTATAAACTTAAGCTCATTTTACGTACTTATTTTGCACTGTGCTCAAAATTTTATTAATTTGATATTACTTTTCAAAGTAAAAATAACTTACAGCTATTTTGTTTTGTATTTGAAAACATATTTTATTTTCTTTATAATAATCGCTGGTTCATTGTGCAACTTGTATTTTCTCTAAAATCGGTCTACGTTGAACTATGAAAATGATACCAAATGTTAGCGCATTTACTTTAGCCCTTCACATGTTTATAATATAATTTATTTATTAATGAATATATTTAGATTATAATAAAATTATAGAATAAATTTATTTTAGAGTAAATCATGTTCTGATTTATTTTAGGCATCGTTTTGGCGATATTTTTCAGGGAGTTGTTCCTTTATCATATTGTAGAGTTGTTTGCAGCTATTTGTATTTTGTTTATTCATCTAAAATCAAATGAATATTTTGAAATAGTTTCCTAATTAATGAAAAATACAGTTTCTATATTTGTTGAAATGAAAAAATCGCCTTTACGCATGTTCGAACAGGAATACATATCTGTTATAATAAGTTTCGTGTTTAAATTGTCCTTACTCATCGACGTGTTTGTCGTAGCATAATTAGGAGCTGTCACGCCACCGATCACGGTTTTCAAAGCGTTTTGACACGTCAGGAACATGATTATGATTTGAGTCTAACATTGAATTTAATAAGCGATAGCGAAGCTGTACGTGTCAGCGGTACTGTGAAGATTTATACGAACATTATAACTTACGATATAAAATTTTCCTTTGAATGCATTAAATTAATGCCAATTATTGCAATGAATTCGATTTTACGCTCGATTTTGTTTTAATGGGAAGACTTGCTAAATTTTTCCGAGTCCGGTCAGCTTTTAATTTAAGGAAAATATGCTACGATAAACACTACATAAAATGAATGTAGTTTTCATGTATTTGGACGTAACTTGTAGGTTAACATAATTGCATATTGTGGTTGTGATCATAGCAAAGATTGCCAATCCATATAGCATAGGACAATATAAAGATAAATGTAAATAATATGTAGTATCGATATAAATAAATTTGGAGACTTGTACAAATTTGCTCACAAACCTGTAAATTGAAAACGACTGAACGTTCATGATTTCTCATCGACTGGTAGTAAAATTATCGTAATTTTAATGTAATAGGTAAGTATCTAGAATACTTCTCCATCATCACTTCTAACACTTCATTTTCTACAGATTCCAAGTCGAAAATAATGTTGATCTACTGTTAACTATCGCTCGATGGACTAGAAATCATCAAAAAGGCTCATTTTTATAATAGTTGTGTAAAATGTAAAATTGTTCACCGATTTCGAAGTTAAGTAGCAACCCAATGAACTGTATCTATTAATGTAAATGTTGAAGCATAATTTGTATATATTGAATCTAATGTGAACGGGAAATAATAAAAACAATCTTTTATTACAAAATTTACTCAGGTTTTCATTTTGCCATCAATATTGTGTAGTGTCTTGTCTCTGATGATAGTTATAAGCAGTTAGTCGCATTACGTGTTGTTGTAGGAAAACAAACTGTGTTTCATTAGATTTATTTTGTTTATTTTTATTACATTTGTTTATTGCATGTTTCGCTTTGCTTAGATTAAGCTTGCTTTAATCAGTTAGCACCGCAAACCACGCTTTATTATTTCACATGTCAATTTAGTTATGCACTGGCACAATTTTGTCAAAACATTTTTTAATTTCTTCTCACCTCTCATACTCGTCACATGAAATTAAACTTTATTTTTCTGTCTGATTTCATTTAATTTTGTGCACGTCCCTTTGCATGTTTACTTCTATTTTTTTTGACATTCGTTTGTTTTCATCAACTGTATGATTCGACAAAGTATGTATGACCAAAATTATTTGAGATCAGTGACAAGATTCTATGTTACCTTTCCTAAACTTGCTTCCCTCTCTGTGAACTGACATCGAGTCTCTCGGACGCGCATCAGCATCATTTGGCAAGAGATCGCAAGCTGCATGGACGCTGGAAAAGGTGCTGGTTGGTGAAGGACTGTCGCTCTGTTGTTTCATGTAATTAAATACCTTTGTTCTCTTTCTTTTACTAGAGTGCGCGAAAGGCTTGCATTTGTACTCCGGTCGATGCTACAAACGTTGTCCAGACGGTTCGTATGCCAGTGAGATTTCAATGGAAAGGAGCTCAAGAAGACGTAACCTAACTTATTATTCCGAGGGGGCTATAATGAAAAGGCAGTACGGCGACGCCCCTAAGCAGACCGCGTTAGAAGCTTTAGATATGGAGTCTGCAGCTAACGAGAGCGACGCTAAGCCCCCTCTCACGTGCCTCCCGTGTCATTACACATGCGCCACCTGCGTGGGCCCTCACAACAATCAATGTCTGTCTTGTTTAGACGACGCTCAACTCTTCAACTTAACAGACACCGAACCTAAATACTACTGTTACCAGAACACCGTACTGACACAAATAAAGGACGCTAATTGGCATTATAGGCTGAACGTTGCTCTTGTTGTCGTCTTGTTCGTAGTCAGTTCTGCCTGTTTGTACTTTATGTTATCGTGTGTCGCGAAGAGGTATTGTTGTGGAGGTTATTACAAACCAAATGTAGTCTATAATAAGTTGGCTGTAGATGATAAAATGCAGACTGCGATGGAGGTCGAGGAAGAGATACATAAGGCTTTAAAAGATTTTAGCGACAGCGAGTCAGATGACGACTTGAATTTATAGCAATTGTTAACATTCCAACCTAAGTATTATGAACTCATCGAACATGTGACCGTTAGTGATTAGGAGATTCCAAAACAGATGCAGGGCTCGTGTTGTGATATTTATCATTCGGTTGTCACAAAATTTTAGTTTGTAAAGAATGTTAGTATTATTTCAATGAGATTTTAATTCGTACAAACATTGACATTATTTTGAAATTATTCCAAAGAGCTGTTACAACTCTTGAACGTTACTCTAACTCTGTTCCTTTACCTTTTCGCGTTTCTTTACACGCAGTTCTATATGAATATTGGTTGTGTCTATTTTTTTATTTGTATTTTTTATATTGGAACTTTCTTTTTTTAATTAATTTAGTTTTTAAAGTAAAAGAGAGTATTATGAAACATTCCATTCCAAAAATGATAAAATCTTATGATCCTTAAAATTATTTTCGATCCCCATAGCCTTCGAACATTGGGGGCTTGGGGGCGCTATTATTATTTCTAAAAGGGGCTATTCACCCCCGTTAAGATGGCGATATTTCGTAAATTGACGTGATTTAATTTGCTCAAAATCTTACTTATTTCTCTTTTTTTTTCTTTTTTAATTTAGTTTTTAAGGCTTGAGATTCACTCAAAGAGACTCAAAATAATTTTAATTTCGATGGTTTAGTTGTATTTTCATTTTATTCGTAAGATCGTCATAATAATCGCATAATATTAACTAGGTGTATTTGCTCAAGATGCCATTCTGTTTGTGCGTACCAAGCCCGTTTGGTACTGTGTAAATATTTGTATGTAAATAAATGAGTTCCTATTTTCATATGCTGTTTTACTCAAATGCTTTCTACATCAAATGCATGGGGAGTGGATGTTTGATTACCTACCTACGCTTAAAGTGAAGTTGGTAAAGTAAGTATGAATAGACGAATATAAAAGTATATCTACTACGTATTTAGATTTCAAAGTGCAGCAGAAAATTGTTAAGAGCGTTTATCCTAAAAGTTGGCAACGTCGCAAATAGCTGTCAAAAATTTAACTGTTTGGATTAATTTGGCAATATTACTGTATGGAAATAAGAAATGAGGCTAACTAGCGAACTAGAATATTAATAATGAATTGCAATTAAAACATCGAATTTGATGTTGTACCCGTTCTAGGTGTAAAAAGGGCATTTGGCAAGTTTCCAAATACTTTTTTTACATCTAAAACTAAATATTCGGTGTTACGATATTAATTATTGCATTTCATAATCAATATTCTAGTTCGCTAGTTAGCCACATTTCCTATTTCCATACAGTAATATTGTCAAATTAATCAAAACAGTTAAATATTTGACATCTATTTGCGACGTTGCCCACTTTCAGAATACATGCTCTTAATGGGAATGTGGTTCATCTCAACCTAAAGGTAAGTGGTAACGCATCAACATGCATAAAAAAATCTTCGCAAATATAAGTTTCGTAAAAACCAGAAAAACACACAACACATATAACATCACGCCAATATTACTCCGAAGGTTAAGCAGATTACGAGTGAGCATATGCTATCAACAGGCCACAAATCCAGCCTCCAGGCTGCTACTGAGATATTCCAGATGGAAAAACTCGATATCCCTTTGCCCGACCTGGAACTCGAATCCAGAAAAAACCTGTGTTCAAAAAAGTAAATATGTCGCAGTAAGATGGATATAGCCGTGATATAGTTATATCCCTAGGGATATAGCTATATACCGTAATATAGTTATATGAATGCGGTTCATAACGCTGTTGGAGTGCCCTAATTTTGTTACTGCGACTAATTTCGATTTAGCATTAGTTGGTGACAGTTGTAACCTAACCTATTTGGTTGGAGTGTCCTAATAGTTAAATTACTAGATTGTGTTCGTATCATAGTTATATTCCTAGTAAGATAGTTATTGTTAGGGACCTAATTAAGGACTGAAGTTAAAAGCAGTGGACTGTAATTTTAGATGAATTTAATTCAGAAATATATAACTTGTCGATGTTGGTAAACGTATGGAGAGCGCGCGCGTGCCGTCGTTGGAGATCGGTAGCGAAGTGGTCGATGGCCCGCGCGCCGCACGCCGCACCTCTCGCCGCCGCCCGCGCCGCCTTCCGCTATCTCACGACAGCAGCCGAAGATTGCCGAGTGGTCGGAGGCGCCCGAACATCCTCCCCGGGTTGAAGTATTCAAATTAGAGGAAGGGGGCAGACGTTGTTGTAAGCCCGCACCACCGTTCCTCTCTTCGTCTTCAGCTCCACTACCCGTGTGGTCCCGTCGCAGCCAGGGAAGACCTTGATGACACGCCCCAGTGGCCACACCAAGGGCGGTTGGCCTTTCTCTTTGATGAGAACTAGTGCTCCCACTGAAAGTTGGCCTGTTGACGCTGTCCATTTAGATTTTTGCTGGAGCAGAGAAACATATTCTAATTGAAAACGATTCCAAAAATGTTGTTTTATGTGCTCCACTCTTTGGTAGCGCTCCAGTCGCCCGATGTTGAGATCAGTAACCTGTGGATGCGGAACAGATATGAGTGGTCGCCCAATTATGAAATGTCCAGGAGTGAGAACAGAAAAATCTAGTGGATCAGTGGAAAGAGGGGTAAGAGGACGGGAATTTAAGACGGCCTCTATTTGAGTCAAGCACGTGGCCATCTCCTCGTATGTAAAGTGCGTTAAGCCTAGAAGTCTCTTTAGGTGATGTTTAGTGGATTTGACGGCGGCTTCAGCAATGCCGTTGAAGGGGGGGAGTACGGAGGCGCAAAAGAAAACTTGATGCCTTGTTGAGCAACTTCAGACACGAGATTCGAGTCTTGTAAAAACTTACGTAGCTCATTGCAAGTACCAATAAAGTTTGTCCCATTATCGGACAAGATGCCTTCGGGTTTACCACGACGAGCCACGAAACGGTTCAAAGCAGCCATGTAGGCTTCTTTCGTAAGGTCTGCAACAAGCTCGATGTGAACAGCCTTTACAGCAAGGCAAACGAAAATACACAGGTACGACTTTATAAGCCTGCACCCTCGCCCTTTGCGATCAGCAATCAGCACTGGCCCAGCATAATCCACACTACAATTTAAAAATGGATGTTCTAAATGTGTCCTTGAAGAGGGCAATTGACCCATTGTAGGTTGCACAGTTTGACACTTGTATTTAAAACATTTGATGCATTTTTTAACAGTACATTTAGAAAGATTTCTACCACCAAGAGGCCAGTACATTTGGCGTATATTTGCCAAGAGCAGCTGAGGGCCAGCATGTAAGCAGTCGAGATGATATTTATGAAATATTATTTTTGTTATATGGTGCTTACCACATAATAATACGGGGTGCTTGACATTATAATCATAAGGTGAGTTGTCAAGTCTCCCTCCTACGCGTATGAGACCATTCGAATCTATAAAAGGGCTCAAAGAAATAAGCCTATTTTTTTTTTGTAAGGACTTTCCTGATTGCAATAATTTACACTCATCAGGAAACATATCCATTTGAGCGTGACGTAAAATGAAATTTGTAGAATTAGTAAGTTCTTCACAGGAAAGGGGACCACGGGATTTATTATGTTTATGTTTTATATTGTAAATAAATCTTAGTATATAAGCGACGACTCTCTGTAAGTGATTATAATTGGAATATTTGTGAATAAGTGATTTAATGGGTGAATGATTATTATGATGTGACAAATGATTTGAAGTTGAATTATTGTATGATTGATGATGGGATGAGTGATCAGTGAAGTGTGATGATACAACTTCAGGTAGATCTTGTTTCAAGTTCTCATTGGGCATTTTTGGCCAATATATTTCATCATTTAACAAAAACTGAGGACCTGACCACCATAAGGAACACTCGCTGATAAGGTCAGCCTTCTGCCCGCGAGAAACAAGATCCGCCGGATTTTCCTTCGACGGCACGTAGCTCCACGTGTGCCCTATAGTGCATTCTTGTATTTCATTAATGCGATTACGGACAAAAGGTTTTAATAAATTAGGTGTCATGGAGAGCCAACTTAACACTATTGTCGAATCGCACCAAAAGTAACATTTACTAACGGGTTTGGTGAAGGAATTCCGTACATTAACACACAGTCTTGCTCCTAATAAAGCCCCACATAACTCAAGTCTAGGGATGGTTGTTGGCTTGATTGGTGCAACACGATTTTTAGAGACCAACAGCTGTACTCTTACCAACTTATCCTTAGTACTAGACTTTATATAAATACATGCACCGTAGGCCTTTTCGGATGCATCTGTAAACACATGAATCTCATTTATAGTTGAATTGTCACATGAAACCCACCGAGGTATTTTTAGGGTATTTAAACATGGTAGACTATTCACGAACATTAACCAGGAGGTATGTATATTATCTGGCACTTGCTCGTCCCAGTCACACTTAGCCGTCCATAGACTTTGGATGATAATTTTTGCCTCGATAATGCAAGGACCTACCAGACCTAATGGATCAAATATTTGACTAATCACAGATAAAATGTGACGCTTCGTGATTGGTTTGCTAGTATCGACCGATATTGAAAACTCGAGAGAATCAGATTCACATAGCCAATATAGGCCCAATGTTTTAGATGACACGTTTCTATCCTCAGACAAGTCCAACCTACCAGAATGCCCTGACACACCGGCTATTTCCTTTAAAATATCTAAACTATTAGATTGCCACTTTCTCAAATGAAAGTTAGCTGACGCTAAAATGGACGCAACTTCTTTACCCATCTGGACCACCTTGGAAACCGAGTCATCACCACTCAGATAATCGTCGACGTAAAAATCTCGTTCAATGGACGATTTTACAATGTTATTAGAGGCGGATTTTGCTAGACTGACTAAGCTCTTAGTAGCTAAATAAGGGGCGGAAGCTGTACCATAAGTAACAGTATTAAGACTGTACGTTTGAAGAGGTAGCTTAGGGTCAGCACGAAATATTATTTGTTGTAAGTTACGTTGTGATGGTGTTACCTGAATGGCCCTATACATCTTTTCTATGTCACCAGAAATAACAAACTTGTGCTGACGGAAACGCAGCAATATAGAAAAGAGATCATCTTGGACAGTGGGCCCCACCATTTGGATGTCATTATACGACACTCCAGAAGTAGTCGCTGCTGATGCATCGAAGACTACCCTGAGCTTAGTTGTGGAACTGGATTCTCGAATGACTCCATGATGTGGCAAAAAATACTCATTTTTTTTACCTGAATGAGGGTTCCTTGTTGAGTTATTCACAGTCATATGCCCCAAGCTCACGTACTCCTCGATGAATGCAACATATCTTTCCTTGAAGGCAGGATCACGTTGGAAACGACGTTCCAAAGATAAAAATCGACGTTTAGCCATTTCATAAGACTCGCCCAACTCACTGGGATCATTTTTAAGAGGCATTGTAACTATGAAATGCCCGTTTTGATCACGCACAGTGTTAACACGAAAACTTTCTTCGCAAGCTCGTTCTTCCTGTGACAAGGAATGCTCAGAAGAAACAGAATCGAGCTCCCAAAACTTATTGAGGCTATTATTTAAATTGTTCATGGAGATATTACAAAAATGTGTATACAAGTTTTTGGATGGATGTTTTGGAAGAGCCACAGAGCCTGATACTATCCATCCGAGCTTTGTCTCATGTAACTTGGGTTGATTTTTTCCTAAATTAATCGATGCAGTGCCTAGAATATTCCAAAATATTTCAGCACCAACTAGTATGTCAATCTCTGATGGAACGTTGAATGACGGATCAGCCAGATTTAAATCTAACGGTATGGGGATGCTACTTATGTCGACTAAAGTAGACGGCAGTAATTTAGTAATGGTAGGTAACATGAAACAATTTATGTCTGTCTTATAGCTGCCGCTGCACGATTCAATGGTTAGGTTGCAAGACCGTGTACTTAATGTAGTATGACTGTTTATACCTGTCACCGTGGAGCTCGTGCTACGTCGAGGAAGTCCTAGCTTATCACATAGTTTCTGCGTAATAAAATTAGCCGTGCTACCATTATCGAGGAGGATCCTCGCGTCGCTCTTGATGCCTCGGTGGTTCACCACTCTCACCAACGCTGTGGACAGTAAAATATGAGAGGTAGTATTTTACGACCGAGCGTCACTCGACATGGATATATTCTCTGAGGTGTCATTATGTGGAGCGGCACCACCAGAAACATCAGTGGGCAATGCTACACTATTAGGCATAGGGTCTTGGATATGAGTAGGATGTTCTACATGTAAAAGGGTATTATGTCTACCTTTACAATATTTACAACGAGCTAATAATCTACATCGTTTCGTTACATGACCACTACATAAACAGTTAAAACAAACTTTAAATTCTTTAACCTTTATCGTACGTTGTTCTACGTTTAATTTTCGGAACCCTTCACAAGTGTATAATAGATGAGTTTGATTACATAAGGGACATTTTGTTTTATATTTTTGATATGAATTATCGGTTTGATTAGTTGCTATTATTAAAGATTTATGTTTACTTTCTACTTGACTGTTATTAGTGTTCGAATAATTTTCTATATTAAGTGTGTTTCTATTATGTTCTAATGTCTCCAATAAATTAGCTTTTTTAGTAATGAAAGAACAAAATTGAGTAACTGTTGGTTTTGTTGGTATGATATTACGATGAGCTTCCCATTCCCTGCTAGTGATAGGATCTAGTTTAATTGCCATCATATAAATAATCAACGTATCCCAACTGTCCGTGGGCTCGTTCATTGTATTAAGGGCTCTAATATTTTTATTAATTAGATCAATTAAACGACGCAAAGAAGTGGATGACTCTTGTGTAATACAATCTACATTGAACAAGGCTTTAACATGGGTATCTACTAAAAGTCTACTATTATCAAAGCGGTCGCATAGTAACTTCCACGCCATTTGATAATTATCACCTTTAAAATCAATATTTTTTATTATTTCCAAAGCATCGCCTTCAAGCGACGCACGGAGGTAGTGGAACTTACTAATGGCATCTATGCAACTACTATTATGGATTAGTGACAAATATGTATCTCTATACTCAAGCCAGTACTGATAACCACCATCAAAATTAGGCAAATCAATTTTAGGTAAGCGTATAAAGTTACGTTGTTGGAACGATTCACCTGAATGTTTGTTCACCGAGCCTGTTACAGGCCCGCCATCACCGCTCTCGTTACTAGCAAGCAGGCTGTGCGCCTGTGCTGCGAGTGCGTGGTAACGGTCTTCGAACTTTGCTCTCTCTGCATACGCCTCGTCAGGGTCATCCGAAAGCACCTCGATGTCCACCTGTAAATTGTCGAAGTCGTCGTATGTAGCCTCAAATTTTTTTAAACGGCTCTGCAATTCTAAGCGTTGAACGTCGGAAATGATTTTGCAACTAAGAAGCACATTTAAGAAATTTGTGAAATTTGTAAGCTTCGCCTTAATGGCACTTCGCTTCCTCAACAATACGTCTAAAGAGGCCATAGCGTTATCTAGCAAGAAAAGAAATAGGTAATATTAACACTAATGACTATGCGTAGCAAAATTTCGTAATGTAATTGGCAGTTAAGTTTGAAGAAAACACAAAAAAAAATGTCAATGAATAGCTGCGTGACCTTGATGAATGTCGCGGGAGCCGGCGAACTACACCGGTCAATGACCGCTCAGCTGTTACAATTATATAGGCACACAGCCGATCATGCACACAAGTAACGGTAAATAGCCTGGCGATTTAGCAGTGCACAAGCGTAAGCCGTGCATAGGAGTGAAAGAGACTATAATAATGTGAACACGTATTGACTCAAATATGAACGTGAAAACGGGAAATACACTGAATTTAACAGAATAAAAACACTTATTTGTCCCGCTTTCATATAACTATATTACGGTATATAGCTATATCCCTAAGGATATAACAATATCATGGCTATAACCATCTTACTGTGCGTATGTACCTTTATATGAAAGCGGTATCTGACCCTAGGGATATAGCTATATCACGGCTTTCCTGTGCGAGTCTCAATAAATACTTTTTCTTTCTTTCTTTCTAATAACAATCTTATTGCGACAGGTATATGATTTAAGCTGGCTATCAACACTGACACCATGATCCCTATATTAACAACTCCTTTCTACAAAAAAAAAAACAACACAATCAAGATGATATATTTCTCAAAGACCCACACCATTATTACGGAGGTCCCTCGAAAATAAACGCGTCTGTCGAACGATCAATAAACCCAATGTATTGGGTAATATAAGCCCTCACTGAGGTGCCAGTATCAAAACCAAGCTACCCTATATTATAGAGATGGTACTTGTAACTGCTACAACGATGCTTTTGGGGTACTAACTAATACAAATATTGGGCTTTAGAGTATGTCCTTAAGGGCTTTGACTAGCAACCATAGAGAGCTAGACTGTTTATTTTATACTAGGTTCCGCCAGCGGCTTCGCCCGCGTGATATCTTTATAAATTATAGCCTATGTTACTCAGTGATAATATAGCATTCTACAGGTGAAAGAATTTTTAGAATCGGTCTCGTAGTTTTTGAGTTTATTAATTACAAACAGAATTACAAATCTTTTCTTTATAATATTAGTGTAGATGAAGAGAGGACGGGTAAGACCACCATTTTAGGTTGGTAACAAACTCAGTGGAACTACCTCAAACAGGATAGGCATGCTGACTGGGGAAAAAAAACTATTTAGTCCGTCAGTCAGGTAATAAAAAAACATTAGACATATTTTTTTTTGCTTTATCATATTAATAAAAAATGGTTTATATTTGGGGAGTGGGGGCTCGCTACGTCACAAGTCGGTATAAAATCTACCGGGGAGTGACGTCATGCCACATTTTAACGTATTGCCTACCTAATGTATTGCCGTAATCTTTTGATTACGTAAAAAAAGAAAAAATACGTGTCCATTATTTTAACGGACAAAAAAACTTTTTTTTGTCGACATCCCTATTGGTTTTTGAAAAATACTTATTAGTGCACTAGCGACCCGCCCCTGCTTCGTACGGTTTTTACGACTAGATATAAATCGACATTTATTTATTATATACTAGCTGCCCGCCCCGGCTTCGCTCGAGTAGCACTAAGTACTTATCTACGGCGCACCTACCTGCATACCCTACCTACCCTACCTTTCATTGTTTTTAAGATCTATTCTGCTATTCGGGGCGGAGACAAATGCAACGAATCAAAAACCATGAAAATTGGTCCGGCAGATCTCGAGTTATAAGTATTGTAACAAACACGACTTTTTGTTATATATATAGATAGATGCGAAATTTATTAATATATTATTATATATTTCTCTAAATGATGTCAAAACCGCATCAAAAACCGTTGCGGAATTTGATGTATATAGATAAAAAGAGGATGAAAGGTAAGACTAATCGTAAGTACAGTAGGCCGCACATCAGTGGTAACACTTTGACTTTGTGCTGGCCTAGCGTTATACGGAGTTTCAATATAAAGCCAGCTTATAAAACCAATTTTATCTTGAGGCCTACTGTGCGTAGGTATCAGTAGAACTTAAGATAAAATTGGTTTTTGAAAACGACTTTATTCATGAATAGTAATGAAATGAAAGATCTACTGCGTAAATAAATGATAACAACCTATCTTGGTTTGTGAATACAGGCCACAACAAGCTCAGAAGTCATGATTTCTTTGAAGTCTAGACATTCTAGGTACGTAGCGCCGCGTAGCATGGCGTAGCACCACGTAGCATGGCGTAGCACCGCGTAGAACTGCGTAACACATTTGACTTTGATGTAAAGAAAGCAATTGATTGAAGTCTCTTCCAGTAAACAAAATACATCAACGTTTAAACCCCCGCCGTTGTCACGAGGTGACTCAAGATTCATCCGAAAATACCAATAATTACGTAGAGGGGAGAAAAATAATATATTTTCATTTCACCCTCACACATTGCTTATATGGTACTCATGTACCGATTCCCCATCGTCTAAGTTCAATAATGCCGCCCATTGTGCGCGGTCCAATTTATTATTCCGCTTAAATTGATCGCATTTTCATTAAAATAAAAAATAAACACACCCCACGAACTGTTCGCTTCTTTAGTTCTCTTTAATGTTGTGAATTTCGCAAACTTCCATCTTTCCCGACGTCGAACTTAATTTCAATCTAATGAGCCTTAATTTTCCTTTCAGAACTTCTGAACATTTTTTGTATCAGAAAGTATTGCCGCTAATTGATACAATCTCCCAGAAAGTTGATAATAGAAATAATATTGTGAGAGGAACGTGCGAACATTATACCGGCGACGTCGTAAATAATATAAAAGGAGATATAATTAGATCCGATCCTTCCACATCCCTTCCGCCTCATTTAATACCAATAATCGAATGAGGATTGGGTTCAAAGCTTCCTCGTGTTCTAAAAACGTGTCAGTCACGTGACCTAATTCTTTTTCCTCATATAAAATCATAGTAAGTGAGACGGGGTGTGTCGGATCGTCACAGCTCACTCTATGATAACGTTAACAGCTCGTAAACTATGTTTGTCCACTGCGTTACGCCTCTACTGTGTTATAAAACAAACCATGTGAACTTATCTTAAAGCCCTTTTATAGTCAGAGGCTTTTACGCTTTTTATAGACTATTGGCTGGTCGACTGGGAAAACTAAACGAACGATCCAATCTCTGCTATCGAGATCTTTTCAAATACAACTGAAGTCTGCAAGTCAAGAGGGGTGGTGGTTTACATACGAGATTCGTACTGGCATATCGTTACGGCTCTTGGTGAAAAGGGTTTTTTTTTCATACGTGCCTGCAGATGAACGCTTCGTTTCGCTTGGAAAATATTTTTTCGAATTAAAAATACGCGTTCATTTACGGTGTGTTACATTTCAAGGATGAGAGTGAATTAAAAGAGCCTCAACTAGTGATGCTTACGTCGTCTGATGAAAGTGAAAGGCTTACAGCCTCAGTACTAAACTTCCTGATAGTTTTCTTTTTTTTTAGTTTTCTTCTCACCATGGCATAATCTAGTACCTACTGGGGACCTATTTAAGCCCTACTCAACCCGCTGACTCAAAATTCAAAAGTCATTTATTCAAACTAGGCTGGGAATCAGCACTTTTCGAACGTCAAAATTACATAAGACAGTCCCCCAAAAACCTTTACTTTTCCCGCGATTAACGTATCCACCTATTGAGCTCAACTCATTTAATTCAAATCCAAGAACCTTCCTTTCCTTTACCTTTCTTTTTTTTTCTTTCTTTTTTTTTTTCTTTTAGAGTCCTTCTTGTTTCTGTTCAAAAACAAGAAGGTGAAGACCCCTACTGCAAAAAAACCAATATATCGTAGGTCAAAATACAAAAATAAAAATACATTGATCAACCATCATGGCAACATTTCCGATACAATGCAATGATTTTAAAAGCACTATCGTATTCATAATAAAACAAAAAAAAATATCGAGTAGGTACCTAATGTAAATATGAAATCGTGTTGGCTCCCGCATTTCCGCAGTTTCATACATAATATTATGTTCAAATAATCACATTAATGGAACTGAAAACAATAGGTCTCACTGTTGGTGGAAAACAAATGAATATTGAATTGCTGTTGAAACAATAGCATTTGAAGCGAATGATTTTCGAGTACAGTCATCTTCCTCGTTTCATTTATTGCTGGTCAGGTACCTACATTACCAGTGGTTCCTGTATGTAATTAACCGGTAATGGAAATAACGACAACCTGCGGGGTAATTGCGTAACACACTTAAAGTAACAATGGCTTTCATTTTGACAGTTCAACAACATTCATTGCGTCATTTACGTTGCTGAGCAGGCACATTTTTCGAACATATGAAGAAATGGATTAGCAATGTTCTTCATAATCATTTAGAGTGTGATTGAAAGTGTGTTACGCAATTAGGGAGCTGTTAATGTACCATCAAAGAAGTTCATATCTAACCAGTTTCAAAACTAAATCCCGTGAACACGATGACCACATCTGTTACCGGCCCGGTGCTATAGCCGCCGAGAGCTGCAAGCAAGAATAGTCCTTACGGTGGTTCGATATGAACTTCTTCGATGGTACCTACTGCGACCTGTGGCATGGGTATTTGAGCATGCAGTGCGCAAAGCAATATAATAATATTTTTCATTCAGTTGCTTGTACCCTTACAGAGTCCATATTTTGTATCTAGCTTAAGCCTTAAGCCTAAGCCTTTAGTAACATTTTTTATAGAATATGGAATGCAATAAAAACATTATTCATTTTATTTATAAATACTTTATTGTACACCACAAAAATACATAACAAAGAATAATATTTAAGCACTACAAAATATACCTTATCGCTTTCCGCGATCTCTTCCAGGCAACCTTAGAATGGACAGTGATTTGTCTGGACATAAAATGGGGCTGTCGTTGGTGCAAATAATAAGTATACAATATACTAGAATAGGTACACAGATAAATACACATCCTAAATTATGAATATGAAAGTCTGAACACATATCACACTTCGTCATTCCGTTTTGCAGTCTTACAGTGTTTGGAGACGATATTAAGATAAACGATCAATCGATCGATTTTTTTATTTATTTTTTTTGTTTTTTTTTTTATTTTTGTTTTTTTTAATTAATTTTTGTTTTTTATTTTTTTTTTAAGTGGTATTGTTTTGTTTTTTTTTTTTGTAATGTGCGTTTGGTTTCTGCAGAATAAACACTTTTTCTTTCTTTTCCTTTTCTTTATATTTAATAATGAACTGAAATCTTCATAGTTGCCTTCTGTAAACAAATCAATACGTGGACATACGGACCGGGGATTAGCAATAAATTGCAAGTCCGAGTGCATTTGAATACGGCGATCACTGCCCAACTGGTCTTGGTACTCTCTATAGGTTCAATATGAACTACTCATACGTCTACAAATCGATCAGGTTTTAAAGCTCTACTCTGTCATGTGTCATCGCATATGTGTGTGATATTCGTTTAGGTTTTAGTTAGGCGTTTACCGGTATAATTATAAACGTTGTTTAAAGTTAAGAGACGTTTAAAACGTTTCCAAAAATTGCTTGAAGTTAAGTAACGATTAGCGACTGCTTAACCATACATTTTTGAAGTTTAAAAGTTTCTTAACTTTTAGCAACGTGTATACGGATACATTCCTACTAATAAGCTCTTTATACTGTCATCTTTTGATACCTTCATAATATGATCCATATTTTAGAACGCTGCTTAGTCTATGATATTTTAGAATGATTGTCAATTTGAAACTGAAGGATTTGATATAAGTCGGGACCCAACCACTGTTTTCAAATGGAGACATGGCAGAACATTGTTCTTAATACCTACATAGCCTGTTAAAATTATAGCTGTATATAGATTGTCTATCAGCTCTATTAAATAGATTTAGATTTATCAGTCGAAACTCCCCACGTAGCCATTAAATATGGACCACAGAGCTGATATTATTATGTTTTGTGGTCGAACTAAATCTATCCGATCTAAATAGATAACAATCGACCCTTGTTTATACCAATAGACAAGGGTAGATAGATTGATACATTTATGTAGGTATGTCTTGTAGGTACTTAGTCTACAGTCTGTGCGGATTAGACCAAGTCGAATAACACACGGAGCGATGCGGCGCCTCCAGCCACGGCGGTGTGTGGTCGAGCGGTTCAAAATCTTGGCGAGCACTCTGCAGCTAATCCGTAGAGTCTTGGGCTTATGTGCTACCTGTGTTATTCGAAGATTTTGATCCGTACAACCGCAAATTGCTACGTCTTGCTACTCCGTATGTTATTCGTCTTATCTAAACATTACTAACACTGACCTGCTTTCATGGTATACACAGGGAAACTTTTGATCCGATCAACAAAGTGGTGTGTATTACTATAGCTTACAACTAGTTCGCTCACTTAGTTGGTGAATCCCAGCTTAACTTTCGGATACAGTCACTGATAGCTGATATCGACTTTGTGTACTAGGCTAATAGATTGGTTTTATACGTTTCTAAAGTAAACATAGCAAGCGATAGAGGAAATTATAATGTACCTATCGACCGGCAGTTTATATTGCGAACTTTGCTGAATCTATAGAGATTGCATGATGGGATATTGTTCTGAATCTAAAGTTTTGGCTTTTCTAAATAAACCTTTAAATCGTAGGAACAAGGGCATAAGCGGCCTTTAGTTTGGCAACACCAGCAAATCCTTGCAATAATGGAAAGAATCGACTATGGCGAGCTGGACAAATGATAAACTCTTATGCCAAAATTTTACAAGCCTTCCAGACCTTCCAGTGAGGTTGAAGATTTTAAAATATATGGCACCTGAATGTCAAGATATTGGCATATCATCAGTTTCACATCAGCCTTACTTACCATTTTAGAGGTTTGAGGAACAGGGTGTAAAGTTCACTCATTCTCTATATAAAAGAGAGGATCAGACGGGTGTCGTATCTGGCGCGCAACTGTCCAACGATTGATGTCGGAAAGTTATATATATATATATATTGATCGAGCGGTAAACTTTGCTTGCGCGATGCAGGATTTGTGTGATGTCCTGATTTTGTGAGACGGTCGAGGTTTTTGATACGTAGTTGACACGTGCCGATGTAGATGGCGCCACACCATGACCTTTTGAGTTTGCCTTACTTATCACTTTATAACTGGCAGTTTTCATCTACTTCAAAGTCTTATACATTATACAGCCACTTAAAGTTAACTATCCTCACCGATTTCCTTTAATCTCCTAGATCAAGTGGAATCCGGGCTTGTTGCCAGTTCCCTCTTCACAATAACTAAGAAGATATGTTATTATTCGCTTGCAACGATATTTTATAGTAAAAACGTAACATTAAATCTTGCTCCGATAAATTATATCTGGTGCCAGAAACGGCAGCCAAACGTCTTGTGTGTGCAATTTTTATCGGTTTTTGCTTCGTTTAGCAGAAATCACGGGCGAGATTCAACGTGACATAAAAATATTTTATTTGAAACTGTGGGTTGTTTGTTTTTAGTTCTTAGGTATAAACTTTGGAGCAAGACCGACTTGCAAAACTTATGATACCTACTTAAATCATCAGTCACAAGTTTAAACTCAAAACTCAAACTCAAAGTCAAAGCATTTATTTCAATTAAACCATTACAGGCACTTTTGAATTGTCAAAGAATCAGTCAGTCAAAAATATGAAGCTAGTTGCCCATTCCAAAGCGTAGTAGGTACCTATGGAGAAAAACGGACAAGAAACTCCACGGACACTCTTTTAAATAAAATAAATTGTTACAAAGTATTGGTGTGAGAACAATGTAGAAAGACGTGCACGTTAGAAGCGTCCGTAAAAAAATTACCCCTATTACTTATTAATTAATTTATAAACATAATAAGGAAACACATGCCTGAGGGATATTTCTTAACGGCATGTGAAGCCAAGTCAGAGAGCATAAAAACTCTGACACCAAGTTAGACACTAACCACATGAAATAGAAAGAAGAAGATTTATTTACTAGCTTCTGGCCGCGGCTTCGTCCGCGTGGATGTCTGATAATATCCCTTGGGAACGTGCTACCGTCATTAAAAGTATCCTATGTGTTAATCCAGATTATAAACTAAGTATCTGTGTGCCAAATTTCGTCTACATCCGTTCAGCCATTTTTACACCAATCCGGAACAGACATCCAGACAGAGAAACGGACAAAAAAACTAAGTATGCATATATAAGTATGCATATATTTTCGGCACCAGACTCGTTCCCACACCTCTTAGCAGTTACTTTTTTTTTAATATTCAATGTACTGTTTTGACTTCGTTGCTATTTATTATAATGTAGGTACCTAACTGATTCTTCGTAAGGCTTATAGTCTAATTAATATCTTAAGCCCACGTGCGCACGGGCGTAAAAATATCGCGGCGGGATTTTGTCGGGCACTGAATTTTCATCTCTCGGTGTTGAGCCGAGCGTTAAGAATCCAACGCGCTGGGACGCACTCTCGTCCCAGCGCGTTGAAAAAACACACCGTTGGATTTTCAACTGTCGGCGCTAAGCAGAGCATTGGAAATCCAGTGCGCGAAAAAAATCGCCGCGGGAAAAAGAAATCCATGCGAACCTGCGCTAAAGGTTAACAATAAACGCTTTAAGCGGTACAGTTTCCATAAAAAGGTTACATGGAATTAAAGACCTAACTGAATCCTTTTAAAACAGCCTATCCCTGTAGCAAATACAGGTCTGATGAGAGATTCTTTAATAAGTTAAGAGTATTAGAAGGTTTCCTATCTTTATAGCAGAAGGTGAGTTAGGATCGTCGGATCGATGACAGCCACTTCAACTAAAATTCAGATGTGTTGCCGCATCTGTCGCAATCTTGTAGCTGAAAAAAGATATATAAAAGAAGAAAGATAACATTTTTATTTACGCCTTGAAATGACAGATCTAATCTGCGTTCGCAATTCATTTGCCAAACCTGTAAACAAACATGAGTTTTAGTAAAAATAACTGTAATGCCTACACATAAGGTTCAGTTTGCGCTACAACTTCATATTTTTTATGACTTTTTCAACAATAATAGTCGGTTAAAATCAACTTTATTTACACAAACATAAAGTTGATTTTTGTCTAAGTGGAAAACTCGTTTTTGTTTACATGTTTGACAAATAAATTGCGCACGCAGATTAGATATGTACAGTACGACACAGCTTAGATGTAGCAACGGCAAAAAACGTTAAACCGATCACCATCTGAACTGAGTGCGCCAACAAAATCACCAATATTTATTAGAAAGAAAGAAAAATGCGTTTATTGGCATTACAGCAGAAAAATACACCTTATAACTAACTGCTTTAGGTGAAAATGGTCTTTACGCAAACGAATGTAGGTTTTTAGTTATATGACTTAACAAGTTATTTGTTAAGTCATATAACCAAATACATTCGTAAAATTGAAATGAATGAATGAAAATTTTCAAATAGTAAATAAAACAATTAAAAAAAAATTAATAGTGCAGTGTAGTGTAGTGTGTGTGTGTAGTGTAGGGTGTAATAGTTTTTTTTTTTTTTTAGTTAGTAAGGCCAATCTGTCGCATTGGATCATAGATCTGTAATGATAGTATAGGTAAGATTGTTATAAATAAATAAATAATAAATAAATTTATGCTACATGCAAGTTGTGTCATACTGTACTGTATGTACCTATTTCTACATAGCTCGATATTCTTCCCTCGACAAAAAAGACAGGTCTTAGCCTAAGTAGATAGTGTGGATACATATAAATCTCACTGACGATCTATCTGTCGGTTTTTATATAGATGATGGATTACGCTCCGATACTGGGAATAAACAAAACTTCGTTCATCTTAAAAAGTTTTCTCAGAAAATGTCTAAATTCCTGTTTTTTTATTTACCCACGGCTTCACCCGCGTAGAGTTCGGAAATGATGGAAACGTACAACCTGAATAAGAAGCATCCTTTATGTTAATCCAGTTGTAAACTAACTGTATGCCAAATTTCATCCAAATCCTATTAGTAGTATTAATATAATATATATTATAATCCTATTGAATTCATGCAAGCCTAGTACTTTTTGTTGTGTTACTGCTCAGAAATTGTGCAGAACGAGTCGTGAACAGAATACCGGCTTGTATGCATGCAACGTATTTCCGAGATAAAGAAAAACCGGCCCAAAAAACCCGAGAATAATGTTTTACAATGTTTGTCTGGCAAGGGGTTGGAACTATCAAAAACTTCTGGCTAATGAGGAAACATCATCTAATGATCACCCAAGTATTATATATAAAAAACCGGCCTAGTACGTGTCGGACCACCAATGAAGGGTTCCGTAGTTGGGATGAATTTATCCCAAGATCAAACTTAACATTGTAGTTGAAAAACATTTTCTTCGATACGGAATGTATGATAGATCATCTTTATTAAACTGCAAATTTAAGTTGGTCGATTGTTACTCGTTAACCTGTAAAGTCTACTTAGCTGTGATAGTTTTCCTTTTAATTTGGTTATATATACTACTGCTGTTTTTTCACAAATCCAAGTACAATCATTTAGCTGGCAGGGGGGGGACACTTGACTCTAACAAAAATTAGCACTTTGAAGCTTAATATTTCGCAAACGGACCCCTGGATTGATAAACGACTTTCACATACTCGTACCAACGATACCCCACACCATGGGACAGACGAGAAAAAAAAAATATCCTCACTTAACATGTTGGAGAGATACCTACCCAAAAAAGATATATTTTTCTTGATTTTATTTTACTACTTTGTCGGCATGATTAATTTGTATACCCAGCCAAATTACAGCTTTCTATTACTAACCGTCTCTGAGCTAAGCCGCGGACAGACAGACGGACATGGCGAAACTATAAGATATAAAATTCCTTGTTTACTACAGAGCCCTAAAAGTATCCTATGTCCTAACCCAGATCATGGTCTACCCATGTCCCAAATGTCATCTAAATCCGTCCACTCGTTTTAGCGTGAAAGCTTTACAAACAAACAAACAAACAAACTCACTTTCGCATTTATAATAAAAGTTAGGAAGTTAGGACTTACTGACAGTAGAATTCCTTGATGGATTTCAACTTCAATTTGCCACGTCATCATGCTCTTGATTTCTCGAATTTTTCTGTGCTCTCTCTGGAGAATATTTTTAGAAACAAGACAAAGGAAAAACGCAAATTCTTTGTTTTCCCAAGGTTCTTTTTCTGAAGGTTATGCGAAAACGCGAATTTTCTTCTGGCAGTTTATGTATACTACATAAATAGTTGCCAAAAGATCTTAGATATTGGGATGCGTATGTATCTCGGGAGTAGACTGAGGCTTAATAGGAAAGAAAACAAATTACCTACGTATTGGAATAATCTTATTCCTATTGTAGTAGAGGATCCGACCTACGAACGAGCTTCACCTATCTGTTTAATAGATGAAAAGTAGGTATTTCAAATCTAGTATGTTAGAAAATATATCGCGAGTGGGCTGGCTAAGCAATTCATGGCCAGACTGTGATTAATTTAAAATAAAACATGACTATGATAACTACAAACATACATGCATTATGGAACAACAACATTAAATAAGTAAGTTACAGTCCGCATATCGTACAAATAACTTATAAGTTAGTCCCACACAATAAAAGCAGGCTTCGAATGTACGCAGTAAGCAAACAACATTAAAACTAGCTTTGTAAGTAAAACTAGCATGTATATAGACTTGTTTTTCAATGAATAGCTGAAAGTTAAGTTCCTAAGGTCATTTACAGTATTCGCTAACTTTTTTTATGTAAGTATGGGCGACCTCGTAACTGCTTTACAACCCTAACGCTGTTTGTCCACCGTTACGTCAACGGGACGTCAACGAGCAAGAGATGATGGCGGCGATGTAGCGATACATACATTTACTATGGTCGCGTGTCCACCGCACATCATCGCCTGGACGTCACGTTCGGTATGAATAATCTCTTTTCTGGTCAACGCGACGCCCCGTTGACGGTGGCGTTGGACAAACGGCCTTAGGCACCTGTCCCACCGCGGGCGGTAAACGAGAAGCAAGTAGAGCTAGCAACTAAAAACGAGTTGGCGAGCAACGAGTAGCGAGTGCGCGACGGCGACGAGCGATTACTCGCTGGTATGCGTATGTACCAAGCATAAGACTCTCAGCGAGTGTTCTGCCCACCCAGCAAGCATCGCTGAGCGATCTATGATAGCTCTTGTCACTGCGATAAATGAGTACTCACTGGTCTTTCTTTTTCGTGTGGTTAGTGACTAATTTAGTTTCAGAGTTTTTATACCGCCCATGGGCCTCTGTCTTTGCCGTCGAGATATATCTCTCAGGCATGCATCCTTCCGCAGGAGACGCCCCGGGCGTCGGGAGTTGCGAGCCGACTTCCGGCCACCATAGGCGCGGGCTTGCGGACGGTGAGCAATGGGTAGCTCGCCGTCCGATAGGGACCAGGCCCGGGTCGACGGCGCGTTCGGTCCACGCGCGCCTCAAAGAGATGTCAGCACCAACTGACGGGGTCCGGAAGGGCCAGTGCCTGCCAAGGTTGCGAGTTTGACCGAAAGGGATATCGTGGCCCCGGCACACAGGCAACGGAAGGAACACGGGTGGGTTTTAGTCAGTAAAAGTCTGACACACCCTCCCGCTCCGCCCAGAGCGGGAGAAGTTATTTGATAATTTCGCATCCTCAAAAATAAAAGGCATGCATCCTTGCGATGTTTCCAAGCATCGTTTTTTAAGCAAATAAACCAAGGCACCTCCGATTTTTCGGATTCATGTGCATATTGTATAATTATCACTTGCTTACTCGCTGGTGGTGCGAACAGTCAGCGATCAACTACAATTATGTATCTCTTTTACTTACACTGGACCTCCAATCCTTTGTACATTTTATGAGCGAGAAAATCGTTGATAACTAGTCGCTTCCTCGTCGGCGGTGGGACAGGTGCCTATGATTGAATGTCACCTGTACGTCAGTGTCGTCATAAAACGTCATGAGATAGAATATATTGACTTGCCCTCTACACCTTTGAACATTTTATATAATGTGCTCGCAACTGCTCTATTTATTATCATATATCTTCTACGTAGGTATACCTAAACCAAAGATTTGTAAGTCACGAACTCACAACGTTGGTCGTCAGTTATTTAGAATTTATTTATTTACCAACGTTCGTATGTACTACAATAGAGGAAGCAACAGAAAATAAAGAATTAAATGTAACAAACAATTATAGGCAAATACAGCATTTTCTTAATATCACCTACTAGGTAAACAACAAAGTTAAGTATTATCTGCAGTAACAAAACAAAGATAGATAAAGCTCAGAACATGCGAGAAAGAAATAAGTAGCATGCAGTCACGTACTTAATTATAGTCATAATCAATCTGCCTAGCCTTTTCTGAACTATGTTGCGGTCGGCTTCCAGTCTAGCCGGATGCAGCTGAATATCAGTATTTTACATGGAGCGACCGCCAGTCTGACCTCCACAGCCCAGTTACTGGTTAAAACGATACCCTTTGGCAGTGAGTCACTAATTCATCTAACTGCAAATTCGTAATTAGTATTACACAGATTAGTACAGATGGTTCACTCCAAAAATAATTTAAATAAAAATTGACTTTTTTGCGACACAATAAAGTGCAATTCAGGTCGCAAAGCGGTAATTACCTACAGTTACACCTAGGAGTTGCCTCTCTTTCTATCGCGTAACTCTTAGATCTTGTGACTACGTTAACAAGTCGAGCCCGCCTCGCACTTGCAGTTTCATACCTAAAATGCGGAGTGAAATCTGTGATTTGGCTTGCAGTGCACTATTCCGGACTTTATCACAATTTTTATTACTTCAAATCTACGAGTATATGTATAAAAATGAATCCCCATTTCCCTTGGTAACGCCATCACGCGTGAACGGCTGGACCAATTTCGCTAATTCTTTTTTTGTTGTGTTTGTTATTGTAAGGAGAAGAATAATACAGAAAAAAAAATTAAGGAAATTGCGTAGAAAAATGGAAAATTTCAGAAAACTTAACGACTATTTTAACTTCGTGCGTTGGACAGTTAACGCATTTGATGAATGTGAATTTAGTAGAGTAGGGTAGGTATGTAGGTAGGTAGGTTGGTAGGCAGGTAGGGTATGTAGGTAGGTAGGTTGGTAGGCAGGTAGGGTATGTAGGTAGGTAGAGTAGGGTAGGTAGGGTAGGTAGGGTAGGTAGGGTAGGTAGGGTAGGTAGGGTAGGTAGGGTAGGTAGGGTAGGTAGGGTAGGTAGGGTAGGTAGGGTAGGTAGGGTAGGTAGGGTAGGTAGGGTAGGTAGGGTAGGTAGGGTAGGTAGGGTAGGTAGGGTAGGTAGGGTAGGTAGGGTAGGTAGGGTAGGTAGGGTAGGTAGGGTAGGTAGGGTAGGTAGGGTAGGTAGGGTAGGTAGGGTAGGTAGGGTAGGTAGGGTAGGTAGGGTAGGTAGGGTAGGTAGGGTAGGTAGGGTAGGTAGGGTAGGTAGGGTAGGTAGGGTAGGTAGGGTAGGTAGGGTAGGTAGGGTAGGTAGGGTAGGTAGGGTAGGTAGGGTAGGTAGGGTAGGTAGGGTAGGTAGGGTAGGTAGGGTAGGTAGGGTAGGTAGGGTAGGTAGGGTAGGTAGGGTAGGTAGGGTAGGTAGGGTAGGTAGGGTAGGTAGGGTAGGTAGGGTAGGTAGGGTAGGTAGGGTAGGTAGGGTAGGTAGGGTAGGTAGGGTAGGTAGGGTAGGTAGGGTAGGTAGGGTAGGTAGGGTAGGTAGGGTAGGTAGGGTAGGTAGGGTAGGTAGGGTAGGTAGGGTAGGTAGGGTAGGTAGGGTAGGTAGGGTAGGTAGGGTAGGTAGGGTAGGTAGGGTAGGTAGGGTAGGTAGGGTAGGTAGGGTAGGTAGGGTAGGTAGGGTAGGTAGGGTAGGTAGGGTAGGTAGGGTAGGTAGGGTAGGTAGGGTAGGTAGGGTAGGTAGGGTAGGTAGGGTAGGTAGGGTAGGTAGGGTAGGTAGGGTAGGTAGGGTAGGTAGGGTAGGTAGGGTAGGTAGGGTAGGTAGGGTAGGTAGGGTAGGTAGGGTAGGTAGGGTAGGTAGGGTAGGTAGGGTAGGTAGGGTAGGTAGGGTAGGTAGGGTAGGTAGGGTAGGTAGGGTAGGTAGGGTAGGTAGGGTAGGTAGGGTAGGTAGGGTAGGTAGGGTAGGTAGGGTAGGTAGGGTAGGTAGGGTAGGTAGGGTAGGTAGGGTAGGTAGGGTAGGTAGGGTAGGTAGGGTAGGTAGGGTAGGTAGGGTAGGTAGGGTAGGTAGGGTAGGTAGGGTAGGTAGGGTAGGTAGGGTAGGTAGGGTAGGTAGGGTAGGTAGGGTAGGTAGGGTAGGTAGGGTAGGTAGGGTAGGTAGGGTAGGTAGGGTAGGTAGGGTAGGTAGGGTAGGTAGGGTAGGTAGGGTAGGTAGGGTAGGTAGGGTAGGTAGGGTAGGTAGGGTAGGTAGGGTAGGTAGGGTAGGTAGGGTAGGTAGGGTAGGTAGGGTAGGTAGGGTAGGTAGGGTAGGTAGGGTAGGTAGGGTAGGTAGGGTAGGTAGGGTAGGTAGGGTAGGTAGGGTAGGTAGGGTAGGTAGGGTAGGTAGGGTAGGTAGGGTAGGTAGGGTAGGTAGGGTAGGTAGGGTAGGTAGGGTAGGTAGGGTAGGTAGGGTAGGTAGGGTAGGTAGGGTAGGTAGGGTAGGTAGGGTAGGTAGGGTAGGTAGGGTAGGCAGGGTAGGCAGGGTAGACAGGGTAGGCAGGGTAGGTAGGTACGTGCGCCGTAGATAAGTACATAGTGCTACCCGTGCGAAGCCGGGGCGGGCTAGTATATAATTATTTTCCACATAATAATAGGAAAACTCACCAGCATTCTTCCTACCATATTAATATCTTCAACCTGTGTATATTACGAGGCATTATTGCTTTTGCTTATTGTTGTGGAAACTCTTATTCGTTATATTTGAATAGGAAATACACATTCATATAGATCCTCCTACTTAGAGATATGTACCTCCTACTTCCGAGGAAAAAACAGGTAATATAGTAATAATACGTGTATATCTATCAAGATTCTTTTCATAAGCTAAGATTATAATAATATGATATATAAGATTAAAAGAGTATCCGTGGAGTTTCTTGCCCGTTCTTCTCCATAGGTACCTACTACGCTTTGGAATGGGCATCTTTCTGACTGACCGACCCCCTTGACAATTCAAAAGTGCCTGTAATTGGTTTATTTAAAATAAATGCTTTGAGTTTGAGTTATGTCCTTTTCTTAATAACAACTTACTGGATAGTTAATTGGAAACAAACTTGACTTCGTTGTTGGATAAAAAAGGTCTTTATGTAGGTCCTGCTTTAATAATTAGTGCCAACAACCTATATTCTAGAATACCCCAGGAAAAAATTAGGACATTGTCGGCACTTAAAGGGTGCGACAGAACTGAATGTGACACTCAAGCGTTCACCGAGAAAAAACCGAAGACGAACCGATATGACGAAATTTCGCAGGTCCCAAAAGGAATGATTCAACTGTCATGGAATCCGCTACAAAATTATTAAAAAAACATATTGGAGGAGAGGGAGGGTCACGCGGATCTAGAAACTCTAGCAAAGACTTCCTGAGAGGTCAATATGCACGACTACAAAGAAGATATTTGCACGGTCGTGGGATACTAGTATAAGAATGATCAACCAATAATGTTCCCACTGCTGGGACATAGGCCTTCTCTCTTCGAGAGGGAGGGGGCTGTAATCTACCACACGGCCCAATGCGGGTTGGTAGGTGTCACAGGTCTTCAGATTTTTGGTTCTAGGACATGTTTCCACAAGATGTTTTGCTTCAACGTTTTGAAAGCAGTGGTGATGAATTTATTTATACAAAGTAAAGCTCTGCATGGATTCGAACCCATAATCTACAACTCGTAGGTCGAGGCCGTTACGGCTGGGCCACCACTGCTCTCTCGTAAAATACTATTCACGTTATTTGATCCAGCCAGCATAGTCAATCTCAGTTGCACCTATCGAAATTGCAAACTTTCAGCCTGCGTAAATCCGGTAGCTGGTAAAACATTGAGTACTGACTACCTACATACCTAATGTTCGAAAAGATTAGTTTCAAACTTGTGTGCCAAAATACTTACCCACTTGAAATCCGGGCCGATCACCATCTCGGTGTAATTAGTAGGCGGCACTTCTCCCAAAAATCTTTAGAATGTTCAAAGTGACTTGCAGCGCCATCTATCAATTGACGGATGAACTTATGGCAGTATACTGTGCCACAATACAGATTTTTTGTAGCAGTGTGCTGTTATTTTTAGAATTTTGTTACAGTACGACACAACTTAGATGTAGCATCGGCAAAATTCGTAAAACCGATCACTATCCGAACTGAGTGCGCCTTCAAAATCAACAATATTTATTACTGCTTTATGTGAAAATGATCTTTACGCAAATGCAATGACTTGTACAATAATATAACCAAATTCGTAAAATTGAAATGAATGAATGCAAATTTTCAAATTTATGCTACATGTAAGTTGCATTGTACTGTACGACTTTATATTGATAGATAATCGTTTCTGAGTTTTCTGACGAGCGATTGAAGAGGCTTATGACTAGCAGAGGACTAGTACCTACAAAACAAAGACAACACTACCACCTCAGTATCACTCCATTACATACAATACACCTAAATAAAATCAATAATTAATTACCAAATAGAGAATTCCACCTACAAATTTATCTCATTACTCCGTCTGCAAACTTTAGATTCAGATTTGCTGTACCTGAGGATAAATTACAGGCATTCTACAACATCAAAACTAAGCAAGATTGAACACTCAGACCCACATAGTTGCCATAATATCTTTACTAATTGTTCAACACAAATTAAATCTAAGATTAAACTAAATGCCAGCAATTTTCCGCTGGAGTTAGTTCACAAGTTCATTTAACTATTGAAGTCTAAGTTAAAGTCTAGTTAGATTGATTTTAAACTGAAGAGGAAGTGCTTTGCTTGATGTTAGGCGCACTTTGAGCAAGTTATGTAGTCCTAATTATTCGAGAATTTAACCGAAGTTTGGCCCTTTGTATGTTAAGTTCGGATAGCTAATGACCTTTAGAAGATCACGAGGTATTATGTATGCGTATCAAGTCTTGATGAACTATTTTGGAAGGTACCAAATTATGCTTGCAGAAACTAGAGTTTGCCTAGCGCAATTAGGTTCCATTTCTGTGAGGTGATATACATACTACGGGATGTTTAGAATTTCTTGACAGAAAATTCATCGATACGATATTGCCTGGCTTGAGAATCGAACGAGGACGTCAGGCCCACAAAACACGTTTTAATCAATCAATCAACTCAGCCTAATCATCTGCCTAGCCTTTTCCCAACTATGTTGGGTCAGCTACCAGTCTAACCGGATGCAGTTGAATACCAGTATTTTACATGGAGCGACAAGACTGGTTGCCAGACTTTCGGGCTGATGACTACCCGTAACGACTGTCAAAGATCGATAAATTAATGACAGCCCGGACCAACAAGCTTAACGTGTTTTCCGAGGCACGGAGGGGTCTCGGTATGTAAATTAGGTCACCCATCCACGGATTGACTGCGGCAAGCGTAGCTTAACCTGATCGATCGACCCATGCGGCTGTAATCACTTAACCGCGAGCTCAACTCAACCTATCGTTGATAATAAATTATTTTGGGAAGCAAGCAGCAGGAGCACCAAGATTATGAGACAAAGAAGGTGCCTAAGGCCCGTACTGAACTCGTTTAAAGCCTTTTGATTGGTTGAAACTAATTTTAAGTAATGCTTGAGTCTTGAGTGAACTTCTGTAATACGGGCCTAAAAGAAACGTATTTCATTCTGCTAAAAATAGCATAAGTACCCAACCATCAATTTTGTTAGAGTAGCCCGTCAATGTCCCCTCTGTCCGGTCATCATAGACCATTGGGGGGACTGGTTGTCAACAAAGGTTGTTTATGAGGTATCGAAGGCAGTGGTTCCCAAAGTATGGGACACAATCCCACTGGTGGGTTGCGAGCGAATATTGGGTGGGCCTTGAAATTTATTTTAAAACTAAATACCGACATGAATTGGCGTATCAAACCCATTGCGGTTAAAAATAGCTAAAATTGAAGTAGATGCTAAAGCTATAATGACAAAAAATAGGAAACAAATACATCCTTCTCATTGAAATAACACTCCTTGTATTTAATTAAGTATTAAAATTTTAGATTGTAACTGAATGTTTTTTTCTTATTATCGAACAGTCCTTCATTCATATAGTTATGCCCCTTTTTTCACCATGGAAGCCAAGAGGTGAGTCCTAAAGTTGGAAGTTTTTGTTAAGTGGGTCGAGGTCCAGTTAATTTTGGAAACCACTGATCTAAGGTATCTATAGGATCATCCGCCGAAATTATGTGATGGAATGTTCGACGTTTTTAAATTACTTATGACACATCAGGCCGAAATTACATCGCGTAATTTTCATGGAAAGCATATCTAAACACGCAGAATTTCCGTCGCGTAATTTTCACCAGGTGTGTTCTCACTGTCGTTATGCTGAAATAGAAAAGTATACTTGTAAACAAAATAAATATGTAAGAAGGTATAATTTAAATAATCATTTCCTCGAATTTTGTAGCCGTGTCTCTGTGAACTCAAGAGGGCATTATTTATGGAGCCCTCACAGTGATCCCATTAGGGAGGCCTCCCGCTGTGCGAGCGCCACTGCGAATTTGTCACGTTGTCACTTTTTATGTCCTGTCAAAAAACGCGCGAAGGCTTGTCAAGTCAGATCTTCTTATGAATAAAAAGAATTCGAAATATTGCTTAATCTGTTTAATGGTTGACAAATTTCGATGAAATTTCGTGGTGCAATCTATCTAGCACCCTAATTACGTAACGTACTTTCAATCACAATTTGAACAATTTTGAAGGTTATTGCTAATCCATGGCTTCATATGTTCGAAAAATTTGTCTGCTCAACAACTTAAATAACGCAATGAATGTTGTTGAACTGTCAAAATAAAAGCCATTGCTCCTGTAAATGTGATACGCAATTCAAAAATTCAAATGTCATTTATTCAAACTAGGCTGAGTATCAGCACTTTTCGAACGTCAAAATTACATAAGACAGTCCCCCAAAACGCCCACCCTTCACCACTTCCTAGTGCTTTAGCTGGGAAGAAGAAGTGGCGCAACAAACTTCCCAGCAGCACTGCTGTCTGTTCAGTTAGAAAAAAAAAATTACTTGTTTCTATACAATAGTATGCAAAATAATTGACATTACTCAACACAAAACAGTAAATTTTTTTTTCAAAAAATTTCAAAATTCAAAATATTTTTATTTCACATAAACCTACAAGGGCACTTATGAAACGTCAGAAGCTAGGTGCACGGTTCCAATTGGTCGTTTCCTATGGAGAAGAGCCGGCAAGAAACTCCACGGTTACTCTTTTAAAAGTAAATGGTTTTTACAATGATTCCAAGTTACAGTGTTAAAAGGTATGAGAGGACAGTGTAGGCCCATCAACAAGTACCAGGTACTTAGAAAAAAATTAAATGGTCCACCGATCTACAGTCTGTTAAGTCTACAACGTTCTCTCATTCACAAAATTTAAAAGAAAATAAGCTATATAAAAGACAAATGAAATTCATAAATAAAATAAAAACCTATTTAAACCAAATGATAATGGTTGCCATTACTGCTGTAATAAATCAAATTTAATATATTGTAAATATACAATGTCAAATAATACAAAGATTATGTCATTTGTAAATTAAAATAAAATAAAAAAGTAAATTAAAATAATTATCGTAATTTGGGAGCAGTTAATAGACATTTACATAGTTATGCCGTTAATGAGGCACCAGGGAAGCCACATGTGCAGAAGTAATTATTGCCAAACTTCCTTGTCTTCAACGTAGTCTTTAATCTTATAATATGCTTTTTTGATAAGGACACGTTTGATGTGGGCTTTGAACTTTCCATCGCTAAGTTCTGTAACTGACTTTGGCTACTTGTTATAAAAGCGAATACTGTTTATAAGAAATGACTTACTAGTTTTGGTTAATCTAAATTTGGGTATCACAATTTCATGTTTACTACGTGTATTTATATTATGGAAATCGCTTCTTATTTTGAAAAGTCCTAAGTTTTTGCGAACATACAAAATACTTTCTAAAATATAAAGAGAAGGCTGAGTAAGTATATCAATTTCTTTGAATTTATCTCTAAGCGACTCACGAGGAGCCATTTTATAGATCGCGCGAATTGCCCTCTTTTGTAAGATGAAAACTGAATCTACATCAGCTGCCGATCCCCACAGCAGAACGCCATAAGACATACGCCACAAACACACAAATAAATTTATTTGCCATAATGACAGCAGCAGCAGAAGCACACTCCAATATACCAACAAAACAAACGAAATATATACTCAAGCAAAAATAAAAACCCAAAACATAAACAGAACTTAATACCGGAATAAATGCTTCCGGGGATAAAGGACGTGCCCGCTTACATATAGCTAATAAAACTGTAACTCGAAGTCATGATAAACTTGGACCAATTACCCCGCTGAATTAGCATTTAGGTGGGGACCTACTAATGTTTTCATAACGAATATTAAAACTACAGCCTTTTTTGCGCTTATAATCTACAGGTAAACAATTGCCATTTCGATCTATGTATAAGTTTGTTTGTAAGATTCGTGTCCTGGTGTAGAAGGACCTCATTTTAAAAATAAAAATGGTAAGAAGGTAGAGAAGGTCGTAGCTAAGTATTAACCAGCCGCACGGGTTGGGTTCGCTTGGGGTTGTTCCGTGGATGGGTAACCATCTTTACATATCGAGACTCCTCCGTGCCGGAAAACACGATATGCCGTTGGTCCCGGCTGTCATTCATGGATCTTTGACAGTCGTTATGGGTCGTCAGAAGCCCGAAAGTCTGACAACCAGTCTTACCAAGGGGTACCAAGGGAACCGTATCGTATTACCCAGTAACTGGGTAGTGGAAGTCAGATAGGCAATCGCTCGCTCCATGTAAATAATGGTATTCAGCTACATCTGGTTAGACTGAAAGCCGATCCCAACATATTTGGGAAAAGGTTAGGCAGGTTGATTAGTAAGTAGGTACATATCATGAATTTTTTGGCTAACATTAATGGTACTTTAATGGCGTTAGAAAAAACATTAAGCAGGATAAATTAAAACACCCTTCCGTCGAAAGTCCGACATCTATGTAGTTCCCTAAGCCCATTTAGCAAGGTATATAAAAGTAATAAACACGTTTGTGTGTTGTAACTGCCTCGTTGGTCTAGTGGTTGCAAGCGCTACTGCTGACCATGAGGTCCTAGGTTCGACTCCCAGGTCGGGCAGTGTTATTGAGATTTTCCATCTGGAATTTCTCAGTACCAGCCCGGAGTTTGGATTTGTGCCCGGTTGATGGCAATAGGCTCACCCCTATTACATGTGACTTAAACATAACTGGCGAAATGTGGGTTTACTATAGGTACACCTCTGCTCAACTCTACGGGGAATAGAGGCGTGATGTTATGTGTGTGTGATGTAAGTTTGGTACACGTGCAACTAACACTTCCAAATTGCTCGATAATTACAGCTTGCACAAGAAAACGAAATAAAAAACATTCCAGGAACTTTTACCGAACATTTCACGTGTACGCAGACTAATTTCGTTTCACCATATTCCGTAAAAGTTCGAGTAATTACGGAGCTGTGTTTGGAAGCACCTTTATTTAAAAAAATAAAATAAAAACTCCCTTTAAACCAGTCACGCTAATTAACTAGGAGTCCAGTACGGAACCCGAGATATTTATTATAGCATTTATAATCAGTCTAAGTATAACCTCCACCCCTCTTTGAGAGGGAGTCGTCAGTAATCCACCACGCGGGCCCAGAGTGGTTATGTAGATGACACTGGTCTTAAAATTTTTGGTTCTAGGACATACCGGTTTCCTTACGATGATTTGCTTCACAGTTTTGAAAGCAGTGATGATGACATAAATTACACAAATGAATGTGCTTGCCTAGGTTCGAACCCACGACCTTTAACTCGTCGGGGCCGCAACCACTGGGTCATCCCCTCTTTATTTAAGAGTTGGAGGAATTACGGAGTTGTTTTGGAAGCACATTTATTTATCTTTATAAGTAAACATCAATTGCCGCATGTATGAAATATGATCACTTGAGAACGGCTAGACAATTAGCTGTTTTTTTTTTGTTGTACATAATTGTCAGGACAAAGTTTGTATAAATTATATTTTTTTGAAAATCCCGCGGAAAAGTTGGGTGGTGGTATTTTTGAATGAACATTTCAATAAACCACTGGATGAACCACAAAGCTAGTTTTAAATATTTAAAAATGAAACTCGCTTTAAACAAGTTACGCTAAGGGCCCGCCTTCGCACGGACGTAAAAATATCGCGGTGGGATTTTATCGCGCACTGAATTTTCAACTCTAGGTGTTAACCGGAGCATTGAGAATCGAACGAAGTTCCTCCAGCGCGTCGAAAAAACACACTGTTGTATTTTCTACTCTCGGCGCTGGGCAGAGCGTTGAAATTCCAGTGCGCGAAAAAAAATCGCCGAGGGAAAAATACGCTTGTGCGCCTGGGCTAATAGGGATGAAGTAAAAGTTGGAGAGTGGGGGTTGCTACGTCACAAGTAAGTATAAAATCTACATACTCGTGACCTCATGGCACATTTTAACTCAATGTATCGCCGTAATCTTTTGATAAAGTAAAAAAAAAAATACGTGTCCAATCTTTTTAATAATTTCCATGACGCACTAAAGAAAGAAAGTTTGTCATCATCCCTATTGACTAGAAGTCCAGTAGGGAACCCGAGTTATTAATTACAGCGGCCCTCTATTGAGGAACTGGGTAGGTATAACAGTGATTTGTGAACTGTTCCAAAGTGTTTGGAACAGTATGTTAGTGATGCGAAAAAGTAACTGCGCTCGGTCTGTGTTCTTTTAAAAGTAATTAAGATATCTCCGGAAAAGAACTAAAGAACATACAAAACAAAGTGTTTGTTTTCTAGATAATATAGTTAACTTAACAAGGAAACGAGAATTTAAGTATATACGCCTTAAGAGGCTTACAACAGCTAAAGCGCGGTCACTGTCGGACTGCATAGAAATGAAAGAGAAGCGCGATGACACGACGCAGGTAATTTATTGCAAAATCAATAGATTTTTTGTAAATCGCTAACTGCTTCATGCAGTTAGCGATTTACAAAAAATCTATTGATTGGACTGGAAAATTAAAACACTATTATGCTAATATGTAGCTTGTAGAATAATCTGACAAAAAATCAGAATGATTGCATGTAAATTAATATGATTTTTAATCGTTAAAATAAATTTTTAGAGGTATCTTCATGATTTTTTTCTATCGTATCAAATTAGTTGTATTATGTTTTCAACACACTATCATACTAGCATATATCCTGAAGAATATCATATATTTTTCTGATTTTGTTTACTGCAGTGGATCATATACTTTTACGCATTATAAAACTTGCGTTTAGGCACGTTTAGGCCCTGTAGTCCCCTTAAGGCTTGTGCAGACCAGCGCGACGCGACTCGGACAATACAATTTCTAAGAAAACTTGACGGTATAACAATAACCGGTGTCGCGTCGCGCTGTCGCGTCGCGCTAGTCTGCACAAAGCTTTACCGTCGCCTCGCCCGCGCCTCGCCATGTGTATTTTCCGCGCCACGCCGTTCCTATACATTTTGTACGAAATATGAAACAAGCGGCGCAACGCCCGCGCCTCACCGTCGCTAGGGCTTCCAATTTAGGGACATTTTTTGACATTTGTCAATACCGATATACAATAATGAATACAATGAATACAATAAAACAATTTTAAGATTTTATTTTATTAACCATAGACACTACAGTAAAACAATTTCTTTTTATCACACATTATATTTCCAATCAATTTTGTATCTGGGTAAGATTGAAAAACTGCGTATTTTAATTATCTCGTGGTTTATTTAGACAGTTAGTTACATTTCATTAGTCCCAATGTTGAATTAAGCATTGAAAACAAACTTGAGGCAGAAATAGAAGCTAAAACTTAAAGGAAGTTAAGAGTAAGACCCAAGCTTCTTCCAGCACTGATACAGGACTCTGTATTAGTGCTGGAAGAAGCTTGGGTCTTACTCTTAACTTCCTTTTCTTTTTTTTCTTTCTATTAGTTTCTATTCTATCATAAATGCCCATTTTAATTCTTATAATAGACTTATTATAAGAATTGAAATGGGCATTTATGATAGTACTGGAGGCGGCCGAAAGATGTATATTGACATGGTCACATGGCGTATAATTATTTACTAAGGATTCCACCTACGAGCGTAGAGGCAGAGAGAACGTTTTCCTCGGTTCATGCTCTTTCCGTCTTACAAACTCATTTTCAGGAAGAAAGAGCCGAAACAATAATGAAATTTGTTACTGATTTATATAATTAAGTTTAAAAATATATTATATTATTGTTTAATTGTTGATTTTAAAGAGATTTTATGCATGATATTACTTTATAGCTCAAGATACTATGTTCCACTCAGTAGTAACTTTAGTAAGTCAGGAAGAAAGAGCCTTAAAAGCACCATGAACAATTTTGACAGGTTTTTATATAGTTTTAGATTTTTATGTGATTTTATAAAAAATATATTGTATGTTGATTTTGAAGAGATTTGTTTTATAAAAACATAACGATAAATAGATCGCTATATTGTAATTACTTAGATAGTGATTAAATTTAAACGTTTTATTTAACTACGTACTTTATTTGGTATACCTATGAAGTTTAGTTTATTGTCATATTTACATCCTTAACCTAGATACCCATACTATACTAGCAAAACAAAACAAATACGGGTATTGTTTTGCTCAAAAATACCAGCTCTCCAAACATAAGCTTTTTTTTCAGGTGAGTACCACCTGCGTTCCTTTCATAACACACACGTGCAGACACGCCTTCCTCCCTCCCACTTTACTTAATTCTCTTACGCTAGGCCACTTCATTGTTAAAATTTTCCTGCTCGAATATGTTATTTCAAATTAGACCCACTTCCTAAAGAAAACCTTCAAAGCTTTGAACCTCATTAAATCGCCCAATTTCGAGGCTTCAATTTGCTTAAAACAGACTTTTCGTTGTTAAGGAAGAGATAGAAATGCTTGCATTATGCTAATAGGATTGGCATCTTGTTAGCAATTTAGACATTCTCGTCTTTATCGGTTACATCGCCGGCTTTAAATTGGCGACCTATAAAATAAATACAGGCGTAATCTTCCGTACTTAGGGGACGAGAAAACATTATGAAGGTGATCAACGTTTATTAACATTTTTTAAGTGATACTGCTCGAAATAAACATAATAATAATTATGCTCAAACCAATTGATAATTTTGACAAGGTAAGGTAAGGGTGTTTTGGCCATAAAGGTACAGATGAGAGCTGCAGTGGTGGTCCAGTGGTAACGGCCCTGACGTAAGAGTTTTACATTAGTAATTTATTTCATTACCACTGCTCCAAAAAACGGTGGAGGAAAACATCGTGAAGAAACCGGCATGTCCTAGAACCAAAAATTCGAAGACATGTGACATCTACCAACCCGCACTGGGCCTGAGCGATGGCCCACTCCCTCTCATAGAGAGGAGGCCTGTGCCCCAGCCGTGGAAACTTAGGCTGATTATGATTATACAAAAATGCAGTAATTATATTGAAAGGTTTTTATTTCAAACCTTAACCTTTGTGGTTTTCGCAAAACAATATTCAAAATTCTAATACTGATAATTATTCTGTCCCATCAAATATCTAAGCCAAGAAACCACAATGCCAACATTAATTAAGGACAAGCCAAACCTTATGATAAAGACCGTGCTTAAACAATTTCCAACACCCTTTCATTTGTTTAAAGTTATTGCTATAGGCAGTTCAGTAAACTATTAAGTCCCTATCGTAACGAAACGAGTCTATTATTAGAATTCATAGTTATTAGAGGTAATACCATTACGGATAACTCGATCGGTGGGTCCATTGGGACTTGGGAGTTCGCAACAAAGAGCAGTAAAGGGACGTCTTGTAACTGTTCTGTAGCATTCGAAAGTCACACTCCAACGGTATTCGTGTTGCCAACTCAATTAAAAAGTTAGGTCTACCTGACTGAAGTTGGACTGACTAGGAAAGTACATTAGGATGTAGCGGCTAAAAGTATCGTATTGCTGGAGTGCATGCTAATTTTGAAACTGTCTGCGTCTAGAATTACGTCACTCGGTTATTTTTTTAGAATGTTGATCTTTGTTGACTCCTGCCATGCTATTCTGTAAACATCTCACCGTGAAAACTTGGGTGAAGTGAGCTGTCAATAGTGTCAATCCCTGTGGAATGACAGCTCACTCCACGATCACTTCACCTAAGTTTTCACGGTGAGATGGTTACAGAATAGCACTGCTGGTATAAATGCGAAGTCATAAGTAATTTACAGGAATTTCAGTATTCGGGGTGAAATGTTTATTTTTATAATTTAAAAGCTGCTTGCAGGTTGCATGGTAGTCATGGATGGGTAAAGATTATTTAGATGTGATGGTGTGTGGTGATGTATGTGATGTGTGATTGATGATTTGTTTCAAAATAAAATTTATTCCTTATTTCTTTCTTTCCTTCTAGATAACTATAGGCAGATGATGATATGCTTTCCTGGATGCCAGACGGGATTCTGTTAAATTTTCAGTTTTTTGTTACTTTTGACGTTCAAAAGTGCCTTTCATGTGCCTATTTGAAATAAACAATTTGACTTTGACTTTGATGAATGGGTTGCTCATCTTACAAGATGAGCAACCCATTCATCAAAGTCAAAGTCAAATTGTTTCACAGTAGGTAGGTTACTCCTAGTATTCCTACAGGAATACTAGGAGTAACCTACCTACTGTGAGAATTCAGAGTACACTTTTGAGTTTTTATAAGTAGGTACTTAATGTATAGTTAATAACAGTTATTAGTAAATTATAGTAAATACAAATAACTTGATATTAAACATCTCCGAAAAGGTAATGAACTTCCCTAAATTTACGCAACATGTTTCAAAATTTAAGCAATATATCACGCTGTAGAAACTACAGACCACAGGAAAGCTCGTACGTAACATTAGCAGTCCGTAACGAGAAGAACCTTCATTTTACTGGCGGCACACATGATGTATCTCTGCGACGCGGATGCATCGCGTGTTCAGCGCCCGTTCGAATCAGGAGTGAAAATATGAAAATGGAAAACTATGATGTTCGTGGCTTGATGTGGTGATGTGACGAATAGAACTGTAGTTTTACAGGTAACGCTCTTCCCTAAATATTAATACAAGATATAGACCACATCAGTGTGTACAACCAGCCAATATATCACGTAGTGGAAACACCACAGGATAGGATAGTTCGTTCATATTATTAGCGGTACATAATGAGATGAACCTACATTTTCTGGAGGTACACATGATTTACATCTGCGACGTGGATGCATCGCGTGCCAAGTTCACGATCACGTCGGGGGTCACCAATTTAGGGTTATGAGGAACAGGGTGTAAAGTTCACTCATCCACCATAGAAAAGGGAGGATCCTCCGACCAGACGGGTGTCGTGTCTGGCGGGCAACTGCCCAGTGGTGGAAGTTGGGAGCTTGTATATATGTCCATCGCGCGGTAAACTATTATTACGCTATACAAGATTTGTGTGACGTCAGTCTTTGATGCGTAATTCGCATGTGGCGATATAGATGCCGCCACATCAAGTAACTGTTCTAGCCAGGAGTTGAATTAGAAAGAAAGGGAAGCACTAGGCTAACAAGTTAGTCCAGTAATTAAATGACAACAAATTCCGTATCCGTGATTCAGTGTAAATATTCATTAGTAACTTAATTAAATAAATTCTGACCCATCAACAGGTAAAGTTCTTCCCTAAATATTTGCACCACTGTAGATTATATATCAGCTTCAAAATCCAGTGGATAAAATTATAACACTGCAGGAAAGCTTGCTCATAACATTAGGGGTACATAACGAGAAGAACCTTCATTTCGCTGGAGGCACACGTGATATATCTCTGCGACGTGGAAGCATCGCGTGCCAAGTAACCGTTCCAGTCAGGAATGAAAATATGAAGATAGGAAACTATCATGTTCATGGCTTGATGTAGTAACGTTGCGAATTAGACAAAAGGTGAGTTCAATGTTAATTATTTATTTATGTGTAATATCTTTAGGAGGAGCTCGTGGCTAAGTTATAACTGCTGCACGGGTCGATCCGTCAGGTTAAGCTACGCTTGCCGGGGTTGGTCTGTGGATGGGTGACCATCTTTACATACCGAGACCCCTCCGTGCCTCGGAAAGCATGTTAAGCCGTTGGTCCCGGCTGTCATTCATGGATCTTTGACAGTCGTTACGGGTCGTCAGAAGCCCGAAAGACTGACAACCAGTCTTACCAAGGCATATAGTATTACCCAGTTACTGGGTTGTGGAGGTCAGATAGGCAGTTGCTTCATGTAAAATACTGGTATTCAGCTGAATCTGGTTAGACTTAAAGCCGACCCCAATAAAGTTGGGGAAAGGCTAGGCAGATTGATTGATGTGTAACACCTTTCCTCTCGCTTTCCTGCAGTCTGTGGGAGCGATTTCGAAAAGGGACGGAAATGTGTAACAGTAACCCAAGCGCGCGCTATTTGATTTGACCAATGAGCGCGCGCGGTGCTAGAGTTGACAAGTAATCTACAAGTAAATTGAAATGGTTTTAAAATGGCTCATCAGTTATCAGTGTTTTTTTTAAACTGTGGAAACCGTATTTCTGCTGGGCAAAGTAGGTATTTGTTGCTTTTTCTGGAAAGTTTATTTATAACAAATCCAAGTCGTTACAATTAATACATCCAGACTGTCGTCAGTCTGATGTCTATTAGATGATGATGATGATGATGTCAGTCTGATGTTATTACGAACCTGGCTCGTGCCAGGTTCGTAACGCAATAGACATCCGTCATAATCAAATCAGGCCCAGCAGGAAACATCATAATCTGCCTATAATGTTCCCAGTGCTGGGACATAGTGGTGAGATGGCGCCACTGCCACGGTAAACAACAAGCTCCATAAAAAAAATCATAAAAATAGTAATTCTGTATAAAAGTGGTGAAAGTTATGTGTAAAGAGTGCGTAAACGAACAAATATCAATAGAAAACGTTCGCAACAATTTGTGAAAAGAACTTTGCAAAATAACATTAAGTAACAAATTAAAAATTTGTAAACAAACAAGCGTAAAGAGTTTATTGATTAAAGACATTGCTCGAAGCTCGAAGTACGTCAAAAAACATAAAAACTTTACTTACATAAACCCAGGTGAACTACATTGTGATTTTAAACTAAAAATTAAAGTATAAACAATAGTGCAAACAATTTCAAAAATTCAAACGGCGCGCTTCATGACGCTTCTCTAACGATCGTATTTCGTAGTAGGTATACAGCTAAATAGCAAGTTTGTTAATGAAGCCGCGTGTGGGTGACGACACTAAAGAGTCCAAGATCGATCCTCAGTGAACATAAATCTTTTTTTAGTTTTTATTTTTCTTATTTTTCTTTTTTTTTACAATAGTACTATTGTAAAAAACATAATAAAATAAAAATAAATATGGATAACGAAAATATAACCATACGGAAAAAGAAACCAGTGTTACATGATTCGCTAAATGATTCATTCCAGTCAACACTGTCAGCAGACGACTACCTGACAAAGAGTTTACCAGATCTGTCAACTAGAAATGAGCCAACTGAAACACTACAGGATGAAATACAAGACCTTAAACGACAATTACAAGAAGCCCAGAACAAAATAGACAATTTATTAACTGAAAATAGTGCATTAAAAACACAAACAATAGAACAGCGAAATACTATCTCACAACTGCAAACAACTTACGCAATATCTACACCTAAAAAAACCAAGCAATCTACACCAACACGAACGTCAACGCCAACAATAGGAAAAGATGTTCGTCCTATCAAAACCTTCCGAAGTGTAAATCAGGATAAATCGAATGATAGTGTCGCTAAATTGAATTTCACGCGGGAAGAACACCTAGATGGCGATAGTGTGACGCGTAATAAAAAATCTATTTCCCAAAATAAGCCAATAGAGGGCAGCACACGACCTATTAGCTCAGTCCAAAAACCAAAAATTCAAATATTAGGTGGAAAACAATGCGCCGACATCGCTTCAGCACTCATAAATTCAAGAAACAAGACGAACTATCAAAAATACATAATTACATCAACGATAAAGCCTTACGCGACGACGGATGAATTATTCTCAACAAACTATGAACTAAGTGACTGTAAAAACAACTTTTTAATTTTATGTGTCGGTGAAAACGACACCAACCCGAACAAAATAATAATAGAATTAGCGTCTATATTAAAACTTATAAAAAAAAACGAATGTCATCATTTTAAGTGTTTTGCATAACAGTCATTTAAATGAAATGTTGTTAAATAGCTTGTTAAAAAATATGTCACAAAACTTTGAAAATTGTACCTTTCTAGATATTGGCAGACATTATTTTAGTAAAAAACGTTATTTATTTGATACCTGCAAAAACATTAACTTCATAATAGACACAAACTACTACAACCACACTTTTCTATCGTACAAAGAGCCAATCGTTATTAACACCACCACTAACTCGTTCAAAGATCCAGTTGTTGTGTACACCGATACCAACATGAACAAACAACCAGTCACTGTAAACACTGTCACTGACTGTAAAATTACAGAAACTGCTATTCCAAATAAAGGAACAATTCCGTATTATTTCCCTAAAATAATAAAAATAGATGACACCCCCATTAAAACGTTTTTTCGAGACCACGTCAGCATTTAATACCAAAACATTGCAGGTTTGTTAAACAAACAAGAGCAATTAGAACTATGTCTAAATAAATTTCAAGAAAGCGGTACTTCAATGGATATTATTTGTTTTACTGAGACCTTTATCAAATCAGGCGACGAGCACAACATATATATAAAAGATTATAATAATAATAATAATAATAATCGTTTATTTCGAGCAACAAGACTCATAAGTGTTAGTAACAAAATTCTTACAACCTATGTTAGTAATTAATACACTTACAAAAAACAAAACTTACTTAATTTACTTAATTTAAGTATTTACCGCCCTCTGGGGCCCCGGGCACACGCACTTGTGCTTGAACCCAGTGTCCCAGTAGGGGGCTGTCCAGCTTGTGGCTTAGCACTTTCAGGATGGTGTTGGCGCTCCCACGCGTGCGGAACATCAGCGAAGCGATGCGGCGCCGCAGCACAGTGTGAAAGCCGTCTGTGTGCGCTTGCGCAAACATCGCAGACGCACTACAGTAGCGTGGGAGCCCCACCAGCACCCTGAACGCGTTATTATATTGTATTCGGAGAGCGTTGATGGCCCGCTGCGTGTAGTTGACCCACAGATTGCAGGTGTAGAGAGTTTGGCAGAATGCTTTAAACAGAGTGATCTTCACCTCTAGACTACACCTCGCAAATCTGCGTGCCAACATGTTACAGCGGACCGCCATCGCTCTCCTCTCTCTTTCTATGTCCCCATCGTCTTTTAAATCCTCGGTAACCACATGGCCGAGGTATTTAAACTCACTCACTTTTCGAAGAGCGACACCATTAAGCAGCACAGGTGCCACATCCCCGAGTTTACGACCCCTGGCTTGAAATACTAAGAGCTCGCTTTTCTGTACATTATAAAGGAGACCGTGTACCCTCGCATACTCCTCACATACGCCTATCAGCTTTCTGAGCGCGGCTATTGATGGGCTGAGCAACACCATATCATCTGCATAACTAATACTGTTAATACAGTGACCATCGATCGAGCACCCTACTCCAATGTCGCTCAGCTCACCAATCAGGCCGTTCACATACAAGTTGAAGAGTGAAGGAGATGTTAATCCCCCCTGTCTCACTCCGCACTCCAACCTGTACTCGTCAGAAAGTTCGCCGTGCCATTTGACCTGGTTAGTTTGGTGGTCATACCAATATTTAAAAATATTAATTATCTCACCCGGCACACCTGTATCCTTCAATTTACGCCAGAGAATATCATACCTAACCAGGTCAAATGCCCTGGAGAGATCAAGAAAGGCTGCATACACAGGCGTGCTCCTATCTGTGTAATACCTGACAGTCTGCTTGAGAGACATAACCGCACATTCTGTCGACAGTCCTGGTCTAAAACCGAACTGTGCATCGTTTAAATTTAGGTGTTCTTTAAGCTGTCTCTCAAGCAGGCTATCAAGCACCTTAGATGTGGTTGTAGCTAATGATATCGGGCGGTAGTTGCACTTGTCGGAATTATCTCCAGTCTTGTTTTTAATTATAGGCACTACCACCGTCTTCATCATTTCATTTGGCAGATAGGAATGCCTAATACATAGCGTAAACAATAGTCCCAAGAGCCTCTGGAGGTGTGGCCCCGCATGCTGAAAATGTTCGATGCTAAGGCCGTCGTGTCCGGGAGACTTCCCTCGAGTCATGCCCTTTATTATTAGAGCAACTTGTTTTGCTGTGACACGCTCGGGCACCGCTGACACGACAACCCCCGCATCCACGGTCTGCTCACCTTTCAGCGGAGACTCCACTTGAAAGTGACATCTAAACATATTAGCAATCTCTTTTGGTTCACTTATGTCGTTGACACTCAACGGGACGCTAGGTTTTGGGTTCAACTTTTTTGTTTGCTGCCAAAATCCTTTAAAATCTTTATTTTTGTGTTTTGTAGCTAAAATATTCATTTTTATTAATTCTTGGTTATTCTGACAATAACGTAATCTGCTTTTGAATTTGTTTTTAGATTCATACATTTCACTATAAATGTTCCCACTGTTAGGTCGACCATACCACACCCAGGTTAAAAACTTCTGCCTAGCGTCCCCGTGAGCATCACGAACATACTTGTTCCAGCCGACAATATGACGACCGCGGTGCTGTCTGCCGCTACCCCCAAGACCAACATAACTATCAACCGCAGCCTTCTGCAACGTTATTACAATGTCACCATAAAGCGCGTCTATCGCTGCCAAGTGATCCCTTCCACTATCATTACACATGCTATCACAACACTGGTGGAATTCATGAGGGAAGGCAAATTCCCTTAGTTTATCATTACAACATTTGGTATATTTTTCTATTTGGCTTAAGTCCCTGTCTCCCCATAGAACTTTATTTGCTTTGGTAAGCGGTGGCTTAATGGTTCGACAAACTGATACTAAGTTACACTGAATCTCTACTGGATAGTGATCAGACCAGAATAATATTATAATGTAGCATGTACATTTTCAAGAAAAAATGAAAAGCGTGGTGGGGTTTGCATACTAACTAAAAAATCTATAGATTTTAAACAAATAAATATTTGCGAAAGTATGTCAACTGAAAAACAATTTGAATGTTGTGGAATAGAAATACCTACCATGAAATGCATAATTGTATGTTTATATAGAATCCCAAACTCCAGCACAAAAACTTTCCTTAACAAACTAGAAATTCTACTACATAGATTAACTTCACACAGGAATAAAAAAATTATCATAGCGGGGGATATAAACATCGACACTCTTAAGTCAAGTATATCTTCAGATGACTTAAAAAGCATCCTATCGAATAATAATTTACAAATACACATTAAAAAACCAACGCGTAAAGATTCATGCATCGATCATATATTTAGTAACATAAAATATGCAAAAGGTAAAGTTCATTCATTATTCCTTTCAGATCACAACACCGGCCAAACCCTATCTTTTTCGTCAAACCAAGAACAAAGATTACCCTTCTGGTATGAAATGAAAAGGGACTTTAGCTTAGAAAATACCTTAAAGTTCAAAGATGTGTTATCTAAATTAACCTGGTCCGAAGTGCTAGAGCAAGAAAATTATAATAAAGCTTTTGATATATTTCACGAAACTTTACAATTATATTACAATCTTTGCTTCCCAATAAATAAAGTTAAAATACATTCCAATGTTAGCGCTCCCAAATGGATCACCAAAGGATTGAAAATATCAGCCTGTCACAAAAGAACATTAAGATACCGTTACTACAAAAACTCCACAGACGACAACAAAAAAGCCTACACAAAATATGATAAATTATTTAAAAAATGTATATCTAACTCTAAAAAATAAAACAATAATTCATATTTAAATCATGCAAAAAGTAAATGTAAAGCCACATGGGATATCATAAAAAATAAAATAGATGATACAAAAACATTTGAAACAATAAAATCAATAGATTGTAATAAAAAAAGGTTTGAATGCCCAATGAAAATTGCGACTGCCTTCAACGATTTCTTCATATCTACAACAAATAAGGAGAACAACTCTCATCCAAATTACAAGTTAATAGATTCATCAAATTCGACTATTTATCTGAGACCCACCTCTTGTGAAGAAGTTTCAAGAACTATAAATTCACTTAATAACACACGAGCTGTTGGTTATGATTCCATCTCTACAGCCATTTTAAAAAACTGCAATAAAGAATTAGCAGACATTTTAAGCCACCTTATAAATCTATCGTTTACGCAAGGAACCTTTCCAGAAAATTTAAAATCATCAATAGTAAAACCATTTCACAAAAAAAACTCCAAACAAGATATGAACAACTATAGACCCATAACGTTAATCCCGATTTTATCTAAAATTTTTGAAAAAATAGTACACTCTCGTATAATGAATTTCTTAAATAAATTTACTTTAATAGTTAATAACCAAAATGGTTTTCAAAAAGATAAATCTACAACACTTGCTGCATTCTCACTGATACAAAAAATTACAGAAAACATCGATAAACGTAATAAAGTTGCTGCCATTTTCTTTGACATGAGCAAAGCATTCGATTTCGTAGATCACAAAATCTTACTCAATAAATGCGAGCTATACGGAATCAGAGGCAACGCACTCGATTGGATTAAAAGCTACCTAAATAACAGAAAACAATGTGTCGAAATAAACCAATTAAATGACCAACTTGTGTCTACTCCATTCAGATCTACTTTTAAAACAAATAAATTCGGTGTTCCCCAAGGAAGTGTACTAGGCCCTCTTCTCTTCCTTATTTATTTATATAAATGATATTCCTCAAGTAACATCACATCAGTGCATCCTATTTGCAGACGATATTTCGGTTATAGTACCAGAAACCTCAGAAAGCAACTACGAACATTCATTAAACAACACTGTAGAATCAATAATGAACTGGTTAAAGGACAACAATCTAACAGCTAATATTTCTAAAACTAAAATTTTACAATTCTCTAATCATAACAACTCTCAAATAAAACCCTTAGACTTATATTATAAAAACGCTAAAATTGAAGAAGTACTTGATACAAAATTTTTAGGTATCATCTTAGATAGAAATTGTAATTGGAAAGCACACACAACTCGCATATGCTCTAGTCTAAACAAATTTGTCTTTGCTCTAAAAAAGCTTAAGAAGGTAGCAAGTCAAAAAACTGCTATGGCTGCGTACCATGGCTACGTCGGGTCAGTTCTTAGATACGGTCTTCTTTTATGGGGTAATTCTTCTCAGGCTAAAAATGTCTTTATCACACAAAAAAAATGTGTCAGAGCAATCTGTGGGGTTGGACCGGTTCAATCTTGCAGACCTTTATTTAAGAAATTAAGATTACTAACTTTACCTAGTCTGTATATATTAGAAGTAGGATTATTTGTTAAAAAGCACTCTGAGCGTTATACTAAAGCCATAGTAAATAAAAAATTCCTTTCAAGAGATCCAACCCGACTGGCTGTCACAAGATGTAGAAGCACACTAGTTCACAACAATTGTTACAATATGTCTGTCAAAATATATAACCAAATACCCAAAGAGATCAGAGAGCTACCACTAAACTACTTTAAAAATAAACTTAAGAAATGGCTCTATAATAATGCGTTTTATACAATAAATGAGTTCTTAAATTATAAGCAAAGCTCGAAATATGATCTCACTAGTAATATAATTAAATAACGTAATTTTTAGGATTTTTTATATTTTACTTCATGATCTCCGTAGTAACAATTGAAGTGTTTTTTGTATATAATTTTATTATAAGATATTTTTTGCATGCTGAAATAGTAAGTAAGCAAAATATGTGGAACTCCTTATATTTAAGTTAAGACCTATTCTGTACCATATTTTATGCAAAATAAAGAAATTCTAATTCTAATTCATAGGCCTCATCTCGGTGAGAGAGAGTGGGCCGTAATCCACCACGCGGACCAAGTGCGGGTTGGTAGATGTCGCATGTCTTCTAGGACATGCCGGTTTCCTCACGATGTTTTCCTTCACCGTTTTGAGAGCAGTGGTAATTAAATAATTTACACAAAGTAAACTGCCTGTCTGGGTTTGAACCTACGACCTACAACTCGTAAGTCACGGCCGTTACCACTGGGCCACAACTGCAACAGGCAACATCAATAACTTACCTATTGATTTTATGTAGAAAGATGAATTAAAAAATTTAAACTCTTGGGCGAGTTACACCATAACATTATCAATCTCTGCCTACTTTTCAGTAGTATCAAGCACTGAAATAAACCCCTTCGTCAAGCGTTCTGAGCTCTCGACGGACATGAAAACATGATGTATCGTCGCGACGTGAATGCATCGCGTGCCAAGCGCCCATTCCAGAGTTATACTTATCGCTTGAACTTCCACTATGTTACTGCATCATTTTATTTTAGCGCAGTCTTTCTTGGATGTTAGTTTTCCTTTGTTTTACCAGATTGTTTACAGTGGAGGATTTTTGTGTAATTCTGTAACTATTTTTTGTAGCGAAATATTTGTCGCTGTAATGCTACTGCATATTTTGTAACAAATATCGCGTGTTCAAATTTTAATATGAGACCACTATTATTCAAGGTAGATAATTCATGTAATTAGATAATTCATGTATCTGAAATTCTATTTTAAACTTAAATAGGTATTATTTTTACCTATTAGCATTTCAGATAGTAAACAATACGAGTAATAATTTTTGTGTGAAGAAAATCATTTAAAATAACAATGTAACTATTTGAAATCACATTTTCAAAACACAAAACAGTGTTAATATTCTAATTTCAGTTCTAAAATAACATGACGTATTTATAATAGTGTTGTTAGAAACTCCACTTGGTCCAGATCGGGACTTAACGACGATCCCCAGGAAAGCCCGAGCTTACTACAATGCTATTTAATTAAACTATCTCGGGTACATATTGCACCTGGCGTTTGACATATTAACGGCTAGTTAGAGAGATCTGCTATTACCTTCGTTAGTTAAACGTGCAGTTGAAACGATGGTTTTCGATGAGAAAGTTGGCTGTTTATATACTTGAAGTAGATTTGTCCTTTCAATACAATGTTTGCTTCGTCAAATAAATTTTATATGAAAACGTAATGTAGTTTACGTTTATGATAAATTTGATAGTTATTAAGTTTTATTTTTGCCCTTAAATATTTAGGTAGAAATGTTGTATTGCTAAGGTTTTTAGCATTTTTCAGTGGAGAAGTTTCTATATTATTGTTTGTATTTCAGCGACAGTTTTTTAATAGAGCAAGTTATTAAAAAAACTAGGGTATGACCCTAGTTTTTTTTTAGTCATATACCCTTCCTTTTTTTTTCAAATTAGGTGGATAATTTTTGAATAGGTCGTAAACTCAAAATTGTTTTTTAAAATGTAGTAATGTTCCGATCACCTTTGAAGCATGTTAAAGGGAATATCAGTCGGTCGATTCTGTAAAAATATCAACGTGCAACTTAGGTGAAGTGAGCTGTCACTGTCACAAATCGACCGGCAGGATGCTAGGGATTAACACTTTTGACAGCTCACTTCACGCTCACTTCACCTCCAAAAGAAAAACAAATGAAAATGAACCCGTGTCTAAATTAATAACCCTTGTCTTTATAGAAATGAAACTAGCATGCAGAAAAATAGCATTCATGGTCCGTCGACTGAATTACTATAAAGGGAAGATTTATTTACACAGACTTGAATAACGGAGCTAGCGCGTATTGTGTCCGTCACAGAATAAAATATATTATAAAAGATACACAAAGAACCGTGACTTCGTGCAAACCAATTTTAAACGGATATTAAAAATGTCGGTAAAATTGTTGTCAAATTCTCAATAAGTCTGCGCGAAGCGCGTTATAGTACGAAATATATTATGAAAAATGTTACGTTTAACATTCCTTTGTGCTCAAATAGGTATCTTTGAACGTATTCATGATGAAATACGAAATGTTTTTAATGCTGTTTCGGGTGGTGGAGTAGTTGAACTTTTATTTTTGAAAATCCGTTTTTTATTTTTTTTATTTAGAATGTGGCCTGCATCTCACCAGATAGTAAGTGATGATCAGGTTGAAGGTGGAAGCGAGCTTCACCCGAAATCCTCTACCATAGAGGAACTGGCTATCTTACCTCTAACTACAGAAACTCAACAATGTTGTTAATATTGATGTTATGGCGACAGACTTAGATAAGATGGTGGTAGGTAGCCAGGTGGACTTAGAACAAGGTCACATGCCCGCACTGGGAATCGAACCCGGGACCTCTGAGTCTGATACAGGTGGTCTAACCACTAGACCATTGAGGTGGTTTGCGAAAAAAATAAGATTCTACATTTTGAAAAGTACAAATAATTCAATATAATATTATATCATTTCTTCTTTACCTCAACTTCCACGCAGGCACTGGCAATTATTAGACGTTAGAGTTCTCAATATTTAACGCTTGAATAAATCCCATCCGACAGAATAAGATCAAATAAAGTTGAGGAAAAAAATACGATTAAAATATAAATTTCCCGGCAATCTCCTGTATACATCTTCAATCTTCTTAATAATGTACGTGTAGTTAGGTATATATTGCCTCTTTAAGTAGTAATATTATTACGAAATCGGTCCATTTCACGAAGTATATATTTCAAGCTCCATCTATCACTCTCTCATCATCTATAGAATCTAGTTAAAGTCGCTTCACGTGTCTGTCTGTGTGACCGCGTTGTTCTTCTAAACTACGCAACTGATTTAAATGCAGTTTTCACCATTTAGGGAATTTATTCCGGAAAGTTTATGTGTATAATACATTAATATTAAACTTACATATAATAAAGAAATCTCGGTGTTTTGTCAAGTCGTTACAATCGTGTGAAGCAGCTGTTCGATAGTCTAAGGGTACAATTCCGCAGACAGCAGTAGCAGGCGACATGTCACCGCGACACGACTGGTTTCTATGAAATTCCTTCCGAAGCTAGCGACACGTCGGTTTCGTAGAAATACATGGTCATGGTACATGGTCGCCTGCGGTTGGCAACGGAATGGTTCCTTTATTTAAAAAAATATATAACCCCGTCACTGCAGCGGGCAAAACAAAAGAATTGTACAAAAAGAACGTGCGAGAATCCGAGCTGTTTGCAGTCAACAGTTACTCACGAAATCGTTCCTGCGTTTAGGTAGCAGAATTTATTGGAACCGAAGCGATATTGGGTTTATAGTCTTTTGGAGGTGAAAGAAATAGGATGGAAAATTCCGCATTCTCAACATAAAAGTGTGGATCTTCCGACATGACGGGTGTTGTATCTGGTCGGCAACTGCCCAACGGTTGTTAATCGCGCGGATAACTCCGATATCGCGGTGTAGGATACGACAGAGTAGTCCGTATGTGATGGTACAGTATACACACTGTAAGAGAAAACGACACGTAAACTGTAACACATGATGTTTGACCCCCAAGATTTTTTTATAAGTAATTAAATACAAATCAGCTGCCATCGCTTCATACAAAAGTACAACACCTACACGGTCAAAACGTATGAAACAGCTGTTTTTTTTTTCAACTTTGCTGAGTCTAGAATCATGAACATCGCAGTATAAAATGATGGAAAGTGCCGATAACTTTCAGCTCGCTGACTAGGGAAAAATGGTAGGTGTGGTGAAATTAGGGCATCTAGAGTACAGTCCTCACGTGGACGGCAAATCAAGATTATGCACGTACTGTTGAGTCACAAAGATCCTTGTGTTAGGTAAGCTTTAACAATTTCCAGTAAATTAAAACTTCATAAGGTTGAAATTATTTAACAGCCACATAGAAAAATAGACATTAGGATTTAAACAAGTGGTTATCGCTTTCAAAGGTTTTCGGATTTCTACAACGACTTTCAACGGGATTGACATAAATTTTTCGGTATAATCCGCGCACGACTGCTAGTCACCGCCTGAGGTACGTGAGCGATGAGACTGGGAAGGTAGACAAAGGTGAATCTATGTAGCTCAGTCTGCCAATTTTGTCAATGGCGCTCTCCCCGTCTCGCCGCTCACATAGCTCAAGTGATGACTAGCAGTCGCGCGCGGATTATACCGCGGTTATAGCTTATGTCAATCCAAAACATTTTTGATTTTCTCATCAACGTTATTACTGATAGAATGTCTCTTTTTTTCTTTTTTAAATGACGTGACTACGTGCAAGTGATATTCAACCTTTGGGTGATAAAGCAATAGACCAGGGTAGAAGCCTTTAAAAATAATAAAAAGTGAAAAAAAGTAATAGTAGGATGAAACCCATTAGAAAAGGAGGGGAATATTATAAAAATGATAGGAAAAATAATTTACGGGCGATCTGAGGTCGGGAAGGGGATGGGGGTGAGTTTTTAAGGGTAAAAAACGGTTTTTCTCGATTTCCGGCAAAACTAAAAGTCCTATCGAAAAAAGTCAAATCGCAAAGTTGGATGTAATAAAAAGATCTAAAACTTTTGTATTTACACTTTTTTCACATAACTTCAAAATGTATGTGAAAAATTCAAAAAACCAAGTTTATGGTTTTTTATTTTTATCTTTTACATTTTTTTTTTTTTTTAACGAAATTTGGTGAAAACTTTCCTTTTTATGTCCCAAATACGCTGTAATTTATTTGATTAAAAATATTTATTTTTTCACCTTATTTTGAATTAATATCGAAAAAAAACCCTAATTTTCAATCGAAAATTCACCCGTCAAAATATCAGCTTTTTTCAAAAAGTTGGTATGGTTTCTATTCGTTGAAATCTCTACTTTCCGACGGTGAAAAAAAAATATATGTTACTACAGTAAATCTTCTCAGAAAATGCAAAAATTCAAAAAAAACTTGAATTCGATTTTTTTTTAAATTATTATAAATAATTTTGAGCTATTTATTAAAATTTACACTTTAATTACTCGAAAAACGTTAGATTACATGTGACATTGATAACAAAAAAATTGCAAATAAAAATATACTACTATAATTAACAAACAAATAAGTTAATAAAATTAATATTTAATAAGACATCTACAATATTTGGAGAAAGTTGTCGAATCTTCTTTAAATTATATGCGTAGATGCCTATTTATAACTATTTTAAGATAAATTATATATACCTTTTTTTTTTTTTTTTTTGAGGATGGGAAATTATCAAATAACTTCTCCCGCTCTGGGCGGAGCGGGAGGGCGTGTCAGACTTTTACTGACTAAAACCCACCCGTGTTCCTTCCGTTGCCTGTGTGCCGGGGTCGCGATATCCCTTTCAGACAGAGTAGATATACCTGAGTGACAAATATGAATAAAAATATATATGAAAATCGGCCAAAAGTTTGTTATTAAAAATATATTTACGATATATATTTTTTATAGATTTTTAATATATTTTTTATGTATTTTGAAAATTTTTTTTTTTTCATGGGATTAACTAAATTTGTTTGTACAAAATTAAGGAGATTATTATTTTTTTATCTTGTACTAAAATATCATTTAATTTCAATCTTTAGGTTATGTTACGTTAAGCATACTATTTTTTAAAGAAAATATTACGATTTTTATGTTTGAGTTGATTGATACAGATAAAAATAGAGATAGTATTTACCTTCCTATGCAGATTCGAAAAGTTTTTTTGTTTTTTTAAGTAAACTTGTCACAATTATCTTCAAGAAACTCAGCGTGCACGTGTATTTTTATAAACGATGTTGTATACTGTACTGTATTTAGAATACTGGTTAGGCTAACGGTTGTAACAGCTGCTACGAAATATATAGTATATAATAGTAGGTATGTATGTAGTAAGACCCAGACCCGCCTAGCCCCTTCCCCACTTCTCCACGAAATACCTTTTGATGGGCTACAATTTTTCGTAGGTCACTCAGGTATATCTACTCAGGTATATATAATTTATCTTAAAATAGTTATAAATAGGCATCTACGCATATATGTAATTTAAAGAAGATTCGACAACTTTCTCCAAATATTGTAGATGTGTTATTAAATATTAATTTTATTAACTTATTTGTTTGTTAATTATAGTAGTATATTTTTATTTGCAATTTTTTAGTTATCAATGTCACATGTAATCTAACGTGTTTCGAGTAATTAAAGTGTAAATTTTAATAAATAGCTCAAAATTATTTATAATAATTAAAAAAAAAAATCGAATTCAAGTTTTTTTTGAATTTTTGCATTTTCTGAGAAGATTTACTGTAGTAACATATATTTTTTTTTTCACCGTCGGAAAGTAGAGATTTCAACGAATAGAAACCATACCAACTTTTTTAAAAAAGCTGATATTTTGACGGGTGAATTTTCGATTGAAAATTAGGGTGTTTTTTCGATATTAATTCAAAATAAGGTGAAAAAATAAATATTTTTAATCAAATAACTTACAGCGTATTTGGGACATAAAAAGGTAAGTTTTCACCAAATTTCGTTAAAAAAAAAAAAAAATTGTAAAAGATAAAAATAAAAAACCAAAAACTTGGTTTTTTGAATTTTTCACGTACATTTTGAGGTTATGTGAAAAAAGTTTTAGATCTTTTTATTACATACAACTTTGCCATTTGACTTTTTTCGATAGGACTTTTAGTTTTGCCGGAAATCGAGAAAAACCGTTTTTTACCCTTAAAAACTCACCCCCATCCCCTTCCCGACCTCAGATCGCCCGTAAATTATTTTTCCTTTCATTTTTATAATATTCCCCTCCTTTTCTAATGGGTTTCATCCTACTATTATTTTTTTTGGTTTTAAAAATTATCGACCCTGGTCTACAAGTACAAGGGCGACCGTACCTACCTAAGTATGTCCTGAAAAGCTCGTCAAAGGAACAGCCTCGCCTAAAGCTGTTCTTATTGCCTACTAATTGGATTGTGGAGGTAATATACTAACCTAGTTGAGGAGACAGTCGAGTTTCAGTCATATTTCAATTGATCCGTCATACCTACCTACTCTAGTTTTCACAGGTAGGTATAGTGGACAGGGAAATTGATAGTTATATAGAGGCATAAGGAACAGGGTGTAAAGTTCACTCACTCTCTATAGAAAAGGGAGGATTCTCCGACCAGACGTGTGTTGTGTCTGGTGGGCTACTTACTGCCCGACGATTGATGTCGGGACGTTGTATATATACTCTCTCTGTTGTTGTATTTTTGTGGTGTACAATAAAGTATGTATAAATACTATCTAATACTAATAACTAACTCTGTTTTCGCGATGCAGGATTTTGCGTGACGTCAGTGTGATGCGTAGTTCGCATAGATTCTGCCACAGTTTAGCTAATTGACACTACGTTAATTTGCCGTGTTATAGTCATTTCATACAACTGTCAAAGAACCAATATTCTTGACAATTAAGGCTCCCGCAGTGAGAAGCGAGGCGACGGCATGACGCGACACTTGTAGAACAGCAGTGCTATTCTGTAACCATCTCACCGTGAAAGCTTAGGTGAACTGAGCGTGAAGTGAGCTGTCATTCCACAGGGATTGGCACTATTGACAGCTCACTTCACCCAAGTTTTCACGGTGAGATGTTTACAGAATAGCATGGCAGTTTCAGCGAAGTTTTCATATAAATTTTCATGCAATATTTTCCAGTACTAGACAATGGCCGACATCACTCAAGGATCGGCTCATTGGCTGCGAATCGACCGAAACAATTGGAAATACGCGCGGGTTTGTTTCGAGTGCTCTCGATAGCCTATTATATGCTCAAAACTGACATCCTCAGCTAACGTTATACTCATTGCTTTTTCCATTTGTAAATTTTAGCCATTGACAAATTTGTGCTGTAAAAATATCAACTTGAGAGAACGACTTTTCTTCTACTAAACTTAGTTTTTGTAAGGTAGGGATTGTTTTTCTGTCTTCTATGCATGCAGTTGTTTTCATGGTAAATTATCTTCTATACATAATATACAAACCTACTATATAACAAAATAAAAAATTAATGTCTGTTTGTAATTTCAAAATAACAGCTTTTTTGAAATGATAAACGGTATAATTGAAATGACAAATGAAAGTATAAACGGTAACTACATAACAAAAAAAAAAAATAACTGTCCGTCTGTTTGTTCCAGCTAATCGCCAAAACGGATGCACCGATTTTGACTGGACTTTCACTGGCAGATAGCTGATGTTTTATGGAGTAACTAAGGCTTTTATTTACTTTTATTTTAGAAAAAGAATGAGGGTCCCCACTGGCGAAACCGCGGGCACCAGCTAGTCTTACATAAGGAACTGCTCAAAAAGTCGAACACAGATTCATGTCAAGAATCATGAGGTTGGGCTGTCGCTTTCTCTGTCTCGAAATAAGACATTGCTGGCAAAGTTGGTTGGTTGGTTGGCAGGAAGCGTAGGTATAGTGGTCATAGAGCTCATTAATAGAGCCATTCCAAGTAGTTGGCTTGATTTTCGGATCTATTTATTAAGGCTTCGCAGACAGGCGCGACGCGACAGTGCGACGCGACTCTAATAGAACAATTTCTATGAAAACTTCATGGAAATTGTTCTACCAGAATGAAAGAATGGCGTTTAACCGTCGCGACGCGCCTGTCTGCGGTCTTTAAACCCGAATTAAACTTGTAGTAATCTAATATAGTAGGTACAATAATACTGGCTGCAAAGACCGTAACTGCAGTGATACAGTAAAAAATAAGAAGTCCGTTTTATTATCCTTACACAAGCAGTTTTAGCCGTGAATTTGTTGCGCCGCCCGCCACGAGACTGTTCCATGCTTTCTGGTCACGTCCACCGCAAATGCAGTCCTCGTTTGAGGAAAATACATTTAGGTACTCCTTCCTTTTTCTTGTTTTACATTTTCTACCTTGAATATATATATATTTGTTTTTGAGGGTGGGAAATTATCAAATAACTTCTCCCGCTCTGGGCGGAGCGGGAGGGTGTGTCAGACTTTTACTGATTAAAACCCACCCGTGTTCCTTCCGTTGCCTGTGTGCCGGGGTCGCGATATCCCTTTCGGACAAACTCGCAACTCTGGCAGACCTTGAATATACTTGAAGTAGCTTCCGCCAGCGGTTTCGCCCGCGTGATATATCTTTCTAAACTATAGCCTATGTTACTCAGTAATAATATAGCATTCTACTGGTGAAAGAATTTTTTAAACCGGTCTAGTCGTTTTTAGGTTTATTCATTACAAACAAACATATAAAAAATCAAATCTTTTGTCTTTATTTTATTATATTATATTATACAACAATGTCGCCCATGGGCAACTTTCACTATGGGGCCAAGCTTGAAATCGCGAAAAAAAAATCAGCTGTTACCTGCATTATAACAAGCTATGCGAACATAAATGTATGGAACAGCAGATTTTTTTTTCGCGATTTCTGGGTTGGCCCCATAGTGAAAGTTGTTCATAATGATGAGTACAATGACCCCTTAAGAGGATGCAAACGAATTACATTTCTCATTGTATAGCCACTGAAGTGATTTCTGGATAGTAATATCCACGGGGAAAAGGCCGTCGCTTGTTTCGCGGATACTAGACTGAAAAACGGGTACATGTTGAATATTATGTCTATTCCGTTCTAACCTTTACGTTTGCTCGCTTTAACGCATTTTCTATCCTTTTCTTGATTTCTTGATAAACAGCCGCTCAAGACCTAATTTCGGGTATTATAGTGTCCGGCCGTCACTTGTGTCCACGGCAGATACTAGAGAGACCACTTAAACAAGCGACCACCCCGCACCCCCCCGACTTTAAACAAATAAGCCGATATATACCTATTTATTTTATGTTTCCATTTGTATACACACTTATAAAGACAAGAAGAAAAGAACAGAAAACTATGTACAAAACATACAAGCGGTAACCACTTTGAACAAGCGACCGCCCCGCGCCCCCCGGACTATAAACAAATAAGCCGATATATACCTATTTATTTTATGTTTCCATTTGTATACACACTTATAAAGACAAGAAGAAAAGAACAGAAAACTATGTACAAAAATGACGCTTATTTCTAAAGAAATCTTCCAGCATACTTGCGTTAAGAAGGTATAGCTTGTCCACTCTGAAATCACGCGCCTCAATCCGCATTACCGTGTGCGCAAATGCGATAGTAGAGCGCGTCATTTCAGCGTCATTTGACACCGTGTGTAGGAGAGAAAATAAAACACAAAATACTAACGTACATTTTTGTGAAATTGGAACTTACGTTATTTAGAATACAAAATCCTTAAAAAAAACATCGTTACAAACTGAGTCAAGTGTGTAAATTAGTTTGACTTTGATATTGTGTAAACAGGCATTTTTAATTAATTTGTAGCTATGCTCATTAACTTTAGCAAGAGTCTACAAACAACAATATCAAATTAATTAGCGTTTTACGAATTCGCAGTCTACTACATACAAAGGAAAATGAAAAATCTTCATCTTCTAATAGACTTGATCTCGTGCACACTTTATAAGATTTTAGGGAGTTCGTTAGTAAAATACCTAGACTAGAATTAACGGCTACATTTCACCAAGTAATTTATTGAGCTTCTAATTAGTAATAAGAACCTTTGATTTTATGTAAACCTAGTATGTTATTAGACGCTTGATTAAGGCCAAATTTTGTTATGAAAACTGAGACTGTAATTATCGCTGTAGAGACCCAATCAGTAGGTATATAAATAAGGTTATTGTGTACACAAGATTTTCTTAGGTTATACAAACACGAGAATTAAATTTCATCTACCTATGTTATTATAATAGAACAATGGTACAGTATAATAAAGTAAAGCTTCGTGCAAACCAGTGAGACGCAACAGCGCGACGCGACACCGGATTGTTATACCGTCAAGTTTTCTTAGAAATTGTATTGTTCGTGTCGCGGCGCGGCGTCGCGTCGCGCTGTTCTGTACGAGCTTTAACAGTATTATGTCTCGGCAGTGATCTTGAAATAATTACCTACGGCCGCTCCGTAGATAAACCTTCCGCGTCAATACGAGCTGTCAACGTTGGAACATTTCTATACGCACATAGGTTCAACACTACCAGCTTATTTTGATGCGTGGCCAAAATCGGAACTAACGCTGCCATCTTGTTTTGTCAAATACAATTTTACAAATTTTTACCAAAAACGCTCCCCTGTCAATGTCATTCGGGCTCCAAAATATACTTGTAGCACTATAAATTAATTTGATACCTCTAAAACGTCGTAAAAGCGTCGCATGTCCTTGTCACGCGCTCGTCTGTTTGAAAAAGATAGAAATACTCTAATTTAAGTTTACTCGGTGAACAAGCGAATCGTTGGCATTATCAATTATGTAGGTAGGTACTATTACCCCATAAAATAATATTTCGGTAGCCAACACCGCCATTGTAGGCTTAATTGGAATTGGTTCATTGAAGCTAAATTATTAATATCAAGTTGGGGTATTTACAGTTGGCAGAATAAAGAGATATATAATTTGGAACTATCCACTGAAATAATGAAACGACCCGTTCCCGTTGTTCGTGATAGCAAATAGGTTGATAATAATAATCTAATCATGCAAACGATGTACATACATTTTAATGCCTATTTTGGACAAATGTTTGTTTTACATGATGTCACGTTAATAATATGGAATAGACTAACAGAATAATGTTATCTCTTACTGGTATTTCAGGAAAGTTATTCGCATAATTTGAACTAAAATTATTGGTAACAAAACCTTGTTACCAATAATTTTAGTAGGGTAATACGGGTTGATATCCGCAACTCCACGTCTAAGCGCGTATTTTGCGTACCTACGGAATAACTTTAGTAAGAGAGATAGCATCAAAGCTCGTACAGACCAGCGCGACGCGACGCCGCGCCGCGGCACGAACAATACAATTTCTAAGAAAACTTGACGGTATAACAATAACCGGTGTCGCGTCGCGCTGGTCTGCACGAAGCTTTACTCTGTTAGCCTATTCCATATTATTCATGTGCAATGTGTGTGTGTGAGTTTATATACGGTCTATTAACGGATTGCACGGAATATTACAAGGGGGTTCCTTTGTAATATTCCTCGCCTTTAAGCCGATAGAAAAGGTCAAATGTATTTTTGAACGCCTTCTAGATGTTCAAGATTTATACAAACCTGAACAAACGAAGATTGTCTTCACTGAACAACTTGGTTTAACATACATGTGGTGTTCAGTTGAATCACTTGTTATATAGGCTTTGGGTTTAGAGTAAAACCACCAAATTATCAGTAAGTACACAACAACTCAAAGGGAACGTCTAGTCGCCACCGGGGATAGAGCGGGACTCTCGGGACACTCTTGAGGCGCTACCTTTGAGTTGTGTGCTACATTTAATTGTATATCACATCTCTTCCTTTTTATATGTTAATTAAGTTTTAAGTACAATTACAATATTTATCATTTAGACGTCAATTAATTTTGTAGACGATAACAATTTTAAGCATTTAGAAAATACGTTTTAAGTAAAGTATAGTATTTAGCATTAAACTTACAATTACAGTATTTAACATGTAAACTATTACAGTATTTAACATGTAAACTATTACAGTATTTAACATGCAAACTATTACAGTATTTAACATGTAAACTATTACAGTATTTAACATGTAAACTATTACAGTATTTAAGATGTAAACTAAACTCCTTTATCTGACGATTTGTGATCGATAACTTTCCATTTGCCTTCTACCTTCTTTAATATTCCTCAATTTATATCGCTTTATTGAGCATTTATAACTGTATGTGGTGTGGGATTAAATTCTGGAGTCAATTTGTTTTCTTATATCATGTTCTTTACATATACTTTTTCGCCATTTTAGAATTCTCTATCTGTAGTTTTTCTTTTCTTATCTTTAGTTTAATTTGTTCTTTTCTTATGTATTATTTGTCTCTGTCTCTAATTTCTGAATCGTCGTAGTTATTTTCGAGGTCTGTTAAAAAGGATAGCTTATCTCTGAATGACCTTCCGTATAACAGCTCGGATGGGGATTTTCCTGTATACACCTTGTACAGATAAACATTAGTTATTTTAACAAGTCATCTTTCCAGACAGTTTTTCACATTGACTGATTCTCAGCCGTTTAAGGATATCCCTGTTTTGCCTCTCGACTTCGCCGTTTTGCAGAAGCCAGTAGGGGATCGTATTGAAAAGCGTAATTCCTTGTTCAGTACCGAAGGTTCTGAATTCTTGTCTACAGAATTTTCTGCCAATATCAGTTGATATGCTTGCAGGATTCTCGGTTCGCGAAAAGATCTTTTTAACATTTTTATTGTGTCCTGTGTAGATATAGATTTCATGATTTCGATCTCTTTGTATCTACTGTAATAATCGATGTTCAAGAAAAGATATTTCTCACTTGGAACAGCAGTATTCACGTATTCACCCAGGCTTGCGATGGGATTCACGCTTTTTCATCGGTACTAGTGGATTTGGGCCTGAGACTAAAGTGCCCTCTGCAATTTTTTACAGGATTTTCGGCATTTTTATCTGTTTATGGCCATCAAACCTTTCCTCTTAAATAAGACGCCATTCCTCTTAAATAAGACGCCATTACGTAACCGAAGCTCATGTTCAAATAATTAGTAGTTGTTTATTGAAGCATTTCAAGCATTCTTTTTATTAAAGCGTCTTTGATTAATTTAAATTCATTATCATTATTCGACGCTTCAATAAAATCGTTTTAAGGGATAATGCTACGGGTCGCGCATATTAAACAATCTGTTTAATATGATATTTGTTTTCAAGAGGACTTTTTTTGTATGCCGGAACTCGTACACAGACGTGATAATAGATCTGCTTTATTTGATTTTCCAGGCTTATTAAATGACTATAATTATTCATTGTAATCGAAGGACCCACCGCTCAATTCATGCGTAAGGTTTCGATTTCGTGCCAAATATTTTTTCCATACAGGTATACTTGTGAGGGTTCAATTGCCCATAACAAAGCTAATGCCTCTTTTTCGGTCTGACAATACCGTTTTTTCAACGTCTGTCAGACTCTTGTTTCCGAAGGAAATGATTCTTGTCGTCGTAATGAATCAGTACAGCCACTAAACATAATCCCAGGGAACTTTGAATTTCTTCTATGGTTTCCGGTGATCTAAATGACTCTATTGTTTTGATGTATTTTTCAAGTGGCTTAATGCCTGCCTGATGATGAAAGTTCGTAGCTCAGAAACTGAATAGTTTTATAATAATTGAAAACACATTTATTTTTGTTTAGTAAACCATTATTCTCTTCGAGCACTTTTATTACATGTTTAAGCCTGGCTTATTTTTGTTTAGTAAAACATTATTGTCTTTGAGCACTTTTAGTACATGTTTATTAAGCCTGGCATCATGTTCTATTTCATCACATCCAAAGACAACTATGTCATCAATAAAGTTTACAATAACGCTTGGCAATAACATTTTCTCCATGATTTTTTTGAAAATGTTCCGTTGCGCACGATAGGTATATCAAAATGTAATCTTATGTTGTGATTTCTCTACTATTCTCTTCGAGTTCAACGTGATTAAAAGCGTTTTTAATATCTGATTTTGAGAAAAATAATGCTTTTCAAATTTGGGAATGAGTTGTTCCAATGGTGGACAAGGGACGTTTATTTTATTTTTATTTTTTATAATATCTTTGTTGGCAGCACGCTTAACCAAACAAAGACGAATATCATCATCAGGCTTTAGAACCGGTACCATCGGAGAAACCCAGGAAGATGGTTTGTTTACAGATTGTCCATTTTTACCAATTCGTCTAATTTCTTATTTAGTTTTGATTCCAAAGGAATTGGGACTCGTCTATCACAAACTGGAGGAATTGTTTTATCAATTCTTTGAACTTGGGAGATTGTTTATCCTTAAAGGAACTCAGATCAAAACCTAGTTTTAGCATATTCAGGGATATGGTAGTTTTCTTTTTTACCAAAATGATTCCTTGAACCATTTTCTATGAGATAAATTTTGTTAGTTCTGATTAAGAACCAGCTTTTATTGATGCATCAAACGACCCTAGTACTTTTAGTGGATGTTTGGTACCATAAGCTATGAATGTTTTGTCTGGAGACGTTTGCTGGTTGGAGACTATAACTTTAGATTATTTCATGTGCTCCAATAGCTTTATTGTTATCATTTGACGAGAGGTCAGGAGTTTTTCTTTTATTGGCCCTTGTTCTGCAGTGTTTCTGGAAATGACCTTTGAACACATTTATGCAATTCGCACTAATTCAGGGCAGGAACTATTATCATTTATCACCTTTGTGATTTTTATTGCCATATTGGCAACGTTTTGTTGTTTTAGTGTCAATTTTATTAAGGCTGGTAGTTGTTGCATTTGTGCTCTGGCTATCGTGGAACTTGTTCAACTGCCGTTCGACAGTTTCTAGAGAGTTTGCTTCTACTATGATTTTTCAATTGTTGCTATGTCTCACCAAGTATCAAAATATTATTTCTTAGTTTAGTCGACCGAGCTACACTTTTCCGTTATTTGGTCGGTAAGATTTTCGTCCTCTTTAGCAAATTTTATTTTGAGCTTTGACGTATCAATCTAACCAAGAATTAATCAGACTTTTCGTCCGGTGCTTGTTTCATTAACCGAAAAATGTGCCCTTTAAATAAATAACTTTGTTTTGGGGGAAAATACTCATCCAAATTTTTAATTACGGTGTCATAAGACGTCAGTTGCGTCAAGATTCAGTTGCTCACGTGACTGCGTGAGCTCTGGGTACATTTAAATTTAAGTCTTGTAGTGCCATACCTCAAATGCAGTAACATTGCATTTTTTTTTGTTTTGTTGATTGGTGTTTGTCACTGTGAAGTAGGTATATTTCTAAAGCACTTTTCCATCTTTCCCAACGGGAGCCTATGGAGGTTGGATCATCTTCACAAGCAAATGGTTCTAATGCCGGGACTTGTAATTGGGACATGTTGATCGGTCTGCAAGTAAGAGGGAGGGGCCCTCTTCAGCATATTGTAGTAAAAGAATCTTCAGATCGACTCCACGGATTAGTATCTTTCTCACCTTCAAATTATTTTTAGTTTATTGTTATTATTAACAAAAGTACAATAAAGATTTGATGATGAGTTAATCAAACCCCGTACTACATTAGTTTATTTTTAACCAATTGATCGTACCCGGCTACGTCGACTTTTAAAATAAATAAACAAACTCTCTCAAACAAGTCGCACAAAGGTCCTTTATTAAGAACGTGTTAGGTGTCACAAAGCAAACTAAATAGTTACTTGAAATAATTCAAACACATCGGAGCACAATGGGGCCCATAGAGATGTGAAGATTTCTATGAATTCTTTTGTTGCGGTCAATTGCCAGTGCAAAATGAATTCGTTTTGATTCAAATTAGTTAATTATTTAGCCTTGATAGATTTCATGACATTTGTTCAGTTTTAACAGTAGGTAAGATAATAATTACCTACATAACTTCGATGTTTCTGAAGTGGAACTTTGTTGAAACGGGTAAATTAACGAATTATTCGTGGGTACATTCAGTTTTAACAGTAGGTAAGATAATAATTACCTACATAACTTCGATGTTTCCGAAGTAGAACTTTGTTAAAACGGGTAAATTAACGAATTATATTCGTGGGTACATTCAGTTTTAACAGTAGGTAAGGTAATAATTACCTACATAACTTCGATATTTCCGAAGTGGAACTTTGTTAAAACGGGTAAATTAACGAATTATATTCGTGGGTAAATTTCATTATTTGATCGAATAATATTTTTTCGATATGCATATTATTATTTGCAAACGGATTTGGTCAACAATATATATTTGGTGTGTGGTAGTACATTCTAAACATTGTATTAGTTATTTTTTAGATTCTGGTCATATTCCAACACACGGTTTTATTCCGGAGTTGATTTATTTAGTGACGTAATAACTCATTTCATGGATTTATTCAGCACATTCCTCTGTCTCAGCTGATCGCCGACACAGATTGTAACACCGCACATAAATGTACTTAAATTGAAATGATAACAAACACGATTCATGAATTTCGCTTAGATCACAGTCACTAATTTATTTTTTCTTTTAAAACACTTTGTGCAATAAAATTAACATTTTGTTGCTGACCAATTTCCGTAAGCTGGTACATAATTTGAGCAATAATTTGACTTACTGCGCTTTTACTCGTCGCCAATGTGGTGTTCAGTTGAATCACTTGTTATATAGGCTTTGGGTTTAGAGTAAAACCACCAAATTATCAGTAAGTACACAACAACTCAAAGGGAACGTCTAGTCGCCACCGGGGATAGAGCGGGACTCTCGGGACACTCTTGAGGCGCTACCTTTGAGTTGTGTGCTACATTTAATTGTATATCACAATACATAACAATAACTTTTTTTTATTTTTATTGCTTTATTTATTTTGGTGTATCCCATAGTGGGATTTATCTTAGTCCGTAGGTGTGTCCATCACAGTCAAGTGGGCCCTATCAGAATACCAGCGCTGCGGTATTTATTAAGTTTTTAAATATCGCCACATTATGCTGAGATAGGAGCCTATTTGGCCTCACACAGGTCGTTATTATTCTGTTTTTAAATTCTCCTTTTTTTGTTTTTGATTTTAAATTTATTTTTTATTTTTATTATTACTTACCGTTTGTATTTCCTGTGCTTAAATAAAATATTTTTCTTTCTTTCTTTCTTTCTTTCTAACATAACATCACGGCTTGTTTCCCCGAAGAAGGGTTAGGCAGAGGTGTGCTTATCTATAGTACACCCAAATTTCGCCTGTTAGGTTTAAGTCCCATGTAATGGGGGCGAGGCTATTGCGAGGCCATCAACCGGGCACAAATCCAGAAACTGGGCTGCTGCTGAGAAATTCCAGATGGAAGACCCAATAACACTTTGCTCGATCTGGAAATCGACCTCACGCTTAGCAAGTACCGTTTGCGACCAACGACGCAGACTTTAAACTTCGGAATAATAAAATACTTTGATCTATTTTTGTTTTCACTAAATCAAATTCGTTTAGTTTAGGAGACTTGTTTTGAAAGAACCCTAATAGAGTTTCTAAAATGAATAACTTAGTTTGTGAAGTCAATTTTCTCGCTCAATCAAAATTCAAATGAAGTTTACACGAAATGAATGACTTAATTTCCTTGCAATATCTTTTGAAGTGAAACTTAATGACTTTTGAATCGAAATGCTTTCATGAGAATTCGTTACAAATCAAAGTGAACATCAACAACGGTGGTCTAGTAGCCGCAAGCGCTACTGCCGAGCATGAGGTCGGAGGTTCGATTCCCAGGTCGTTCTATCTGAAATTTGTCAGTAGCAGTCCGGAGTCTGAATTTGTGTCCAGTTGATGGTAATAGGCTCGCCACCTATTACATGGGACTTAAACATAACTGGCGAAATGTGGGTGTACTATAGGTACACCTCTGCCCCTAACTCTTCGGGGAGTACAGTCGTGATGAGCTTAAAAATAAAATATAAAAGTTCATAAAATCATATTAAAGTTGTTGGCTCAACGGGTGATCATTAGGACGGGATGTACCTACCTACCACCTGCGGACTCGGTAAAAAAATCACATCAATAACCCACTGGGATAGCTTCTAACGACATTTTAATGCGATATTTCGTATCCGCATAAATATACCTAGGTGAGACGATATTTTATAAACACTTTCGAGTTTAGTATCGATACAGATTTTTGTATAAATACTTGTCGAAATTGCAAAATAAACATTCGGAATAATATCGAAGTATAAATTATAGTTATGATTTTGACATTATTATTATTAATGATGATTTTGACATTATTATTAATAATGATTTTGACATTATGGTTGTGATTATGACATAATTTAATTATTGATGGTTTTGACATTGCTAGTAATTATGACCAAAATTTGCCGAATATTATTATGTACCTACTAACACTAGTGTTTAAGATGTGTATGTAAATAACTAACAAATTGGATTGTATGATCTATAAATAAATAAATTTGATTTGATAAATACTTTAGTACCTATGGAAGTTTTTTATCCTACGAGGCGTTCATTGGGTAATAACACTTTTTTAATCCTAGAAAGGTTAGCAGCAGTTTGCCGATTAGAGCCAATTTAGAAAGAACTGGATTTGAATATTACCTTGTTTTATTTCCAGTTATGACCCAAATTATTGGAGATATCTATTCAACTACAAACCCTTTTGGGAGCCTATAGGTATCTAGTTTTAAGTCTGGTATATTTAACTAAAATAATTGAAGTATTCAAACGTTGTTCAGCTTCAGAACTTATTCAAAACCTTATCAAACTATCCTCCTCACACCGGTTAAGTAATAATTACTTGAAAATACCGCGGCTGCCAATAAAATCTAAGTTGCTGACATTAACCCGAACATGACACCACTTAATCTTGTCACACAATGAGAACTATGTCAAAGTGTCGGGGGGTCGGGGCTCACCCATTGATCGTCTCATTTCCTCAAGAACATCGTAAATTCTTGCCACAAAATAGATAGGTACAGAAGGCCTCCTTACAACTACGTAAGGGCAACGCATAAATCTGCGAGCTCCTGAAAAACAAAGCTCCTCTAACTGAAACCTGCGATGCGTCGCAGTTTTGTGTGGGAGCCCTAAAACGCACGCACACATATAATCTGACCCAAAAGTATCTGATAATCAGTTTCATCGTTAAAATTTTACTTGAACAGAGCTTGTTTACAAACTCTATTCAGGTAAAATTTTAATCACTCACTAATGGGAATTATTAACATATTCTTCCGTATTTACGTTTAAGCTTTCTAATCATCGGCAAAATTTCGGATATAAAATTAACCTCAATATTTTAAAATTAAAAACATCTTTTTAGGTGATTTAAAATAAGAATTTTGTTTTAAGTGTTCTAATTATCAAATAAATGATCATCATTAGTGGCACTACAAATTGGCCTCCATAGGTACGTTTACTAATCTATTATGTGTATAATTTAATCAGATACTTTTGGATCAGATCATAGAAATACTTCACATACGGATCTTCACATACAGTTTAAGGCTGCCTGTCTACTGGAGCGGAGAGGAGAGGAGCGGAGCGGAGCTGTGCCAATATTGACCAATGGAATTGCATAAAATCTCCGCTCGGCTTCAGTAGACAGGGATTTGGGAACTAGTTTAAAAATTCATACAAAACCGGGAACCGGAGCGGGGAAGCGGAGAGGGGATGCGGAAAAAACCGGCCGCGAAGTATTGCAGCCGCGGGGCCCGGGGGAGGGGGAGTAGTGTGCCACCGATGTTCCGCCAGTGCGTGCGTGCCCCGGCTGGGCTAGTATATTATGTGGCCTCTTTGTTTCGACTTAGGGGAGACCGGGTACAAAATTAACACTTTGTACATTGACATACACAAATTACTCGTCGCGTGAACTCGGTCTAGCTCCGCACAGTCTGCCACACTGATCCGCTACCTCGCTCCGCACAGTCCGTAACTCCGCATCGATGGACAGACACTGACCGCAATTCCGCTCCACTCCGCTGCCTCACTCCGCTCCGCTGCCTCGCTCCGATCCGCTGCCTCGCTCCACTTGAATGCACAGGTAGCCTAAGAATGCTGGAATCAGCTGTGCGCGACAAGAGATTGGGCGATACTTGGGCTGTGTTAATAATAATAATAATAATAATAATGTATTTATTTCCAAGTATATGGTATTTTGAGATCTTACACTAATAATGTTCCACATATACTACCATTGCTGGCGTAGAAATATAAAAAAAAAATATAAAAGTTAAGCACATTCAAATCATCACTAAATTAATTAAAATGTCATAAAGTAAAATAAAAATTAATTTGTTATGTCCAAAATACAAGTTCTAAAGTCAAAGTAATACAGTGATATTAAGATTAATTGTAATGTCAGAAAATATAATTAAAATGTCAAAATAAACAATGTTATGTCCAAAATATAAGCTCTATAGTAAAGTAATAAGTAATTATAGATATTATGCCAAAATAGTAATAACATAGAATATTCCTTACAATTTCAAAAATTATGATTTAAAAATTCATTAACTGAATAAAAGCACATCTCTAATAGCCAAACAAACATTTTACATTTAAATTTATCTATTGGTAACATTCTGAACGCAGATGGTAATTTATTATAAATTTTGATCGTCATACAACTTGCATTTCTACTATAGAGATGCAGTCTCTGAGGAGGAACTAACAGTTTGCCAGCATTTTTTTTATTCAATCTTTCCGAGACTTGTTCATTCAATGAAAATAAATGAGGGTATTTTTTAACAAATAAACAAACCTCAAAAATATACAGACACGGGAGTGGGAGAATTTTTAATTCTTTAAATAATGGTCTGCAATGGTCTAAATATTCTGCTCCACTCATGGCTCGGATACACTTTTTTTGTACTTTAAACGCTCTGTCCACGTCCACTGAATTACCCCATATAACTAGACCGTAACGTAATACTGATGAAACACAACCATGATATGCATTTAGGACTGTTCTTTTACTGGACACTAGTCTCAACTTGCGAAGAGCATATACAAACTTATCAAGCTTACTGCATACTCTTTCTACATGTTCCTTCCAATTCAGTTTGTTGTCAATTATTATACCCAAAAATAAAGCCGATGGTTCTGGTTGTAAAATTGTAGTGTCATGTCGAATTATTGTTGGTGTAGCTGACAAGTTGCTTGTTTGAAATTGTACTACTTTGGTTTTATTAATATTAACATGAAGATTATTGTCCGCTAACCAGTTTATTACATTAATTAATTCAATATTAGTGTCAATTTCAATGTCAGTTTGGTTGGAACATTTTATCGTCAATGTTGTATCGTCAGCAAATTGAATACATTCACATTTTAGGCATTTTATGAGGTCATTTATATATAATAAAAATAGTGGCGGACCTAGTATGCTTCCCTGTGGAACGCCAGAAGGATTAATTTTTAATTCTGAGCAATATGTTTCACTAGTATTTTTTTCTACTCTAGAAATAACAGTTCTCTGTTGGCGATCAGACAAATAGCTTTTAAGCCAATCGTGCGCCTTGCCTCTTATTCCATACTTTTCCAGTTTGTGGAGTAGTCGTTTATGTGAGACAAAATCAAATGCCTTGCTCATGTCTAGGAATACCGACAATGCAGACATTTTTTTATTAAGAGCCTCAGTGATTAATCTCACTAAGGAGAAACAGGCTAGAGTTGTTGAACAGTTTTTTCTAAAGCCAAACTGAGTCTCCACAATCAAGTTATATTTAGTTACAAAGCTATTAATTTTGTCATGCATTGCTTTTTCAAAAATTTTAGCAAAGATTGGAATCAGTGTGATGGGCCTATAATTACCCATATCAGAACAGTTACCCTTTTTGTATAATGGTTTAATTATAGACTCTTTAAGTTTCGTTGGGAAAATACCTTCTTCAAATGAGAGATTTATTAGGTAAGCAAGTGGGGATGCTATAATTTTTAGTGTTAAGCAGTCGACGTCTTTAGGCTGAAATGATGATGGTGATAATGAGTTTGAGATCGCCGCGCGTAAGCGTCAGGTATATGTACACACACATATACCTGACGCTTGCGCTGTGTGCGCGTTTTCACTAATTGTATGGAGCCGACCTTCTGCGCCTATCTATTTCGTGTCGTCGGCTACACACGAGATCGGATCGGTCGGATATATGCTCCCTGTTTATTATGATGTATTCAGCATGTATAGCCTTACTTTCGCTGAGACTTGTTAGAACTTCATTCTCGGGTTCAGGATTGAAAAGGAATAAGTTCGGTGGTATAAAAACTGGTTTATGGAAATGTTTTTGCGTTATGCTTTAGCCTGAGCTCAATGTTAATATAGAAAAATAACTAACTTAGTACCGAAAATACAATCACATCACTCAGTGTTTTTTTGTTTTTTGCATTCGGAAGTTATGATTCCTTTGGAAAATAACGCGACAAAAGATAAATGCGGGATATATACATAAATCTACCACTGGTTTTCAAATCCCCAGGGTGCCAAACTAAACACTTAAGTTATATCGAGTCAGTTTGGGTACTTCACTAACGAACATTAGTCCTCTTACACTTATACTGATCTTTTTTAGCTAACGACTATACCAAAGGCAATATCCCACTGGGACCTCCCTCAGTGAATTTGTGACCGCAATAGAAATAATCATATTGCCATGAATTATTCATAGTTCCGAATGTCCCTCTATCATTCTTAAGTTGCTTGTTACGATACTTGAGGAAAGTGGCCGGAAAAGAATCCTTGAAGACGGATAAGGGGTCCGTTGGTCATATAAACATATGTATCTATGGAAGAGCCAATTCAAGACGGAAAGCTCTCGCATTGATTTCGGTTGACGATCTAAGAATAACATTGAGGCTGTAACTTTTTACTTTTGGATAATATTATGCAGTAGTACTTATTACGACTCAACACATAAATGAATATCAATGAAAAATCTAATACAAAGCGAGATTTAAATGAAATAGTTTTACTATCCAACAGCCTGCTCTGATGCTGCTTTTCTAAATTAAAAAAAAAAACTGCCCACGAACTCGCCATACCTTTAGATAAGTATTTCAGACGAAGTGTCCAATTAAATTCAATTGCAGACTAACATCACTAACAATAGGGTCCAGCTATTATGTTCCTACAACTGAACTGTTTGCCCGTTTAGATCCAGGTCACAGTGAACAATTTGCATAATACGACACGGATTACGACGAACGAGTATTACGAGTAGCAACAAAAATATCGCGAATTAATGTAAATTGCCGCTCGGTATCGCATGCGGGCCTCGCCGCAATGCCGAGCTATTCGCCGATTTAAATTGTCATCGATCTTCTGGTGTTTGTGGAGATATCCGATTCTGAGAAATTGGATGCTTAGGTTTTGTCTGGATTATCGTTTTTGGGGTCGAGAAATGGGGGTTTTAGGAAAAAGGTTTTATTTAAGACAGATCGGTGTATGAGAATTGTTATTATTCAAAGTGTTAGGTATTGGGTTAGGTACACTTTTTGTCCACCGCACCGAGAACGGGACGTCAAAGAGAAAAGAGATTACGTGGCCATACTGTCGATACTTCGGGGTCGTCATGTCGTTCTCGTTGACGTCCCGTTTACGGTACGGTGGACAGCCACAAGCCTGTATTTGTGCCCGGTTGATGGTAATAGGCTAGCCCCCTATTACATGGGACTTAAATATAACTGGCGAAATTTGGGTGGTGTGCAAACAGGCGTGATGATATAATGTGTTATTATTCATAACAAAAAGGCATTATTTTGTTTTCAGTTATATTTATAAAGTAAGGTATTCAAAGAACTAAATATTGACAGAGAATAAAGTGCACTCCACTCATGTAGAGTGCACCAATATTTTCTACAAATACTAGCATATTATCGTAACAAACTTGTTACAGGTATACTAGCCAAAATTATGATAAGAAATGTGCACAATTTATCATTCGTTCATAAATTTTTCATGTAGTCTCTAAATCTTCAGATATATGGAATAATGTATGGTATAACGTTATAGTAGGTAATGGACCATCAAATTGTCACTTCCGCCATATTATGATTTTCAGCTACATTAAGCATTACTCTTAACTTACTCAAACGATGCGAAGAACCACAAAAGCGCTTTATGAAGCTTCGAAATAATGCGGGGATAATGACGCGAGTTTTATTTTTTCGTTATGTGGAACTTCTTTCTTAGAATTTCTTGAGCACTCGTTTGAGGGTTTGAAATATACGTACCTATACATATGGTGTTACTGTGATTTTTAATGGCGTTACATTATCTAAGACTTGTGCTGACCATGAATTTATACTAAAGATTTTTTTTTTAAAGTATCTTAATACACGCAGACAGCCTATTATAATTATGATCACCAATCGATATTTTTGTGTATCTATGGCCATATTTTTTTTCCAACATATTTATTTTCAAGTGTCTAGACGTTTTACTAATTTAATGTAGGACGTCCTTTTAACGTTCTTTTGAAGGTATTTCCAATTTTCCACTACCATTAATCTGAGTTTCTATAAAAATCAGTCTCAGAGCTTGTTTACTTGGAAAGTTTTTAATCAAAAGGAAGCCTTTGATCAAATACAAGTATTGCGGGTACCACTTTACTAAGTTTCAGTTGTTAATACCAAATTATAATATTTTTTTATGTTTATAGAGTATTGCTTTCACCGACAGATTCACAACCGATTATTTCTATCGATAAACGATTTTATTAGCATAACCCGCTCACTAACTATCGCTTTGTATTCGATACTGTTTGGGGCGCAAAACACTTTCGACAATCGTAGATCCGAGGCGTTAATGAACCAATCAATCAGTAGTTTCTTGATCTATTTGTGAAGTTCATCGTGATAACAAAGGCTTCCTATTGGTCTAACTTTCCCTATATTGCGGTTAACGCAGACAGCGTACCAAAATTCTCGAGCACGATCTTTGTTGTCAAGCTTTAAGTGAAAATATACTAGAGCATGCTCGAAAACACTCTATAGGGAATCATCCCTTGCACGCTATTCTGAACTCTATCTCAGTTGTCATTTGGTTCATTGTCTAATTAATAATAATACCAGCCCATCACTATCCTACTGCAGGGCAAAGGCCTCTTCTCATACAGGGAAGGCACGATCACCACGCTTGCTGAAGACGGGTTGACGATGTCAGACTATTAATTCCAGGTTTCCTCACGATGTTTTCCTTTACCGATTTCAGTAAAGTCGAAGATATAAGTAAAGTTCAAGATAAACTCAGAAAGGACATCATCAATATATCAATGAAAAATTGCTCTTTCTGCGCTGAACGTAAAGGAATAAATGGAACTGTATTAAAAAACTAATTACAAGTCTAGCTGTTAGAAAACAGAGTATCGACTATCTTGAGACTAATCTTGCATGCAGGATCAACGGAAAAGCGTCTATAATGCTGGTGCACTCGCTTTGTACAAAGGCTAGTTTCCGATTAATCCCCGTTTGTGCGGGGAGGACAGGGAATTATGCTGAATGGTCCGTGCAATCTGTTTGCCTCTATTCGTTTTTAGTTCGACAATGATCGGATGTTGTCGGCTATAAGTTCATCTTGATGCTAAGTTGGGTGATGCGCATTTAAGTACCTAGATGTTTAATAAATTTTTACTTATCGTATTCATTCTTACTACTCTTTTTATTTGCTATCCGATGCTATGATAGAGGAGTTTTTCAAAATATTTTCTTATAGTCTTCAAAAACAGAGCCGGTTTTTAAGCGAAACTCCGGGTTTAATCAAATAATTTGTAGGTAGAATTACGTTCATTGGTCCATTAAAAACTTGCAAATTACGGCAAGAAAATGTAAAATCAAACTAGTGAGTACTGAAGCGTATTTCTCTTTCGTTATACCTGCGAATTCCCGAGTCCTTTAAACCTTTTGTCCTTACACCTTTCAAATATTAACAAGAAATTAATAAAGTCCCAGGAGCGTGGCCGTTCTGAGGACTGTGCAAAGTGCCCTATAACAGATGCGTAGAATTCCCAGGCGAGGTCTAATGGACCCCGGTTATAAACTAGATAGGTATAATAAGTACGATGACGACCTTCTAGCTGAATTTGGGAATAGAAATCAGGTTAATACCTATTTGGAGTATTATTTTGTAGTTTTTTTTATAAGAAACCTGTGGAAAATGTTTAAAAACAAAACGGATCTGCAGCAACATTGCCTTGACATGGATTTTTTTAAATAGAAATGCTTACTTAGGCGGCGAAATCGTTGTACGCCATTTCTACATATTGTAGGTGAAAACTACAATTAACATTAACCTAATAGGTTAATTTCTCTTTTCCGTTTAGTAACCTATAAAATAAAAACCGGCCAAGTGCGTGTCGGACAACGCACAATGAAGGGTTCCGTAGTTGGGATGAATTTATCCCAAGAACAAACTAACATTGCAGTTTAAAAAACATGTTCTCCCATACGGAATGTATCGGAGAACATGTTTTCTAACTGCAAATTTAAGTTGGTCGATTATTACTCGTTAACCTGTACAGTCTTCTTAGCTGTGATAGCTTTTCTTTTAATTTCGATATATACATATACTACTGCTGTGAATTTTGAATGAAAATTGTTTTCGCAAACACCCATACACCTATTTACCACTTTGTCGGCGTGATTAATATGTATACCCATGCCAAATTACAGCTTTCTAGTACTAACCGTCTCTGAGCTAAGCCGCGGACAGACAGACAGACAGACGAACATGGCAACACTATAAGGGTTCCTTGTTTACTACGGAACCCTAAAAAAGCTCTAAGTACTCATAGGGTTTTTGCTGTTAAACAATAAAAAATAAAACACGACCGCTGGCTACCACATACTAGAATTTTGGAACCAGTTGCCAAAATATACGCAACATAAAAAGAATTTATGTCGCACTAATAAACCGCGTACCTAATTGCAATCCCACGCTACCCAGGTATACGCGTTGTGGTCTCGAATGGGTATTAACTCAGCCTTGTTTATGATTATTATTTAATTGTGCGGTGGTCGACAGACAGCCATGCCGGGACCGCGCAATATGCCGCGGTGTTGGAGTGATGCATGTGACATTCATATCAACATCACGCCCTTGTATCACGAAAGGTAAGGCAGAAATGTTTAGTACACAAAGGTAAAGCATAATACACTCACGAGCAATATAAAAAATCCACTTGCAAAGTGCAAAAAATCTTATATCTCTTATACGACACAAGTTAGCTACATGAAGTAAAAACAAACTTGAAAACAGTTTTATATGTATTTTTTATGCGCTATGAAATAAACTTGAATGTTGTTTTTTACTCTTGCGTGGTTTTGGAAATATTTCATGATAAGTTAGTGGCTTTTTTATATTGCTCATCAGTGTCGTCTACTCACATTTTACTCGTTATGTTTAAATCCATTAGCACTTCATCTGACCAGGAATTTGACGATCACCCATTCTCTTACAAACACATGTAGTCCGACAAGGCAGTTCGTTTATGACTATGTAATTGTACTGCGGTCGATAGGCACTGATGGCGGGACCGGGCAATAAGCCGCGGTGTTGGAGTGATGCATGTGACATTACTGTGAGATATTGATACGTAACACATACCATCACGCCTGTATGACTCAAAAGGATAGGCCGAGATGTTTAACACACCCACTTTTTGCCGATTTAAGTCCTATATAGGGTGGCGATTTAGACACCCGTCAAAGGGGTGAATCTACCCGTCATACTAAACAACTTTCACCTCACTTATTTACGATTTGTGAAAAAAAATAAAAAAATCCTATACGACAGTAGACAGACTATTTCGATTCATGTACGAAAAGTTTTTGAAGTGAAAACTTCTTTAGGCGCGTTGAGCGATTTTTGGTAGGGGACAAACTGTTGGATTCGCATCACCGACATGCTCGCGCCGTACTGCTGTACTATGGAATATATATGGATGATGCTAATACCAGTTTCAAGTTTTCACTTCTGTTGGTAGTCCCTATGACTGCCTTTTTTTTATACGAATCTTTTAATATTTGTCATGTGTCGCTGCTTTCTTAGGTACCTAGTTTAGAACATGACAATATATATAGCTAACCCATAAAGCTCTACTTATAAGTAGAGCTTTATAAAGCTGGAGCCGTCACAAGAGAAAAAGACAATACGACCTACACTACGAGTACACCATTATTTAAACGCTAACTTTAGAAAATTTCGACATCAAGGCTCGATCCTGATGCAAATAGATAAGGCTGTCGGCACCACACGCTATACAACGCTCTACAGAGGCGATACAAAGCCGCTCTATTGTAAACTGGAAGCGGTTTTCCTAGCTTTTGAAAACTGAACAGGGTTTACTAAAGTTGAATTTGAAACTAACTCAATGCTCTATGGACAAGGCTACATTTTCAGGTAAAATACGTGACGATAATTGAAATAAGATTGTAAGCACGGTTATAATAAAGACCGTAAACTAAATAGGACATGTTGACTACTTGAATTGAATGAAAAGATCGATAATTTCCCGTACCAATGTGTCGTGACGATATTTTTATCGTTGGACAGCTGTCGTATCTAGCTGCGACAGAAGACACCATTTTTAACTGAAGCGTGGTTATGTGAATAGTTTAATTTAATTTAATAAAATATGTAAGTTACGACACTTTGAAGATCAACTATCTGGTTTGATTTTCAATGGATAGATGCAAATATTAATACAACTTTAATCACTTTCTTTATCATTCTACTGGCCTTATATTTCGGGTCGGCGCAACATGTTTTTTTATTCCATACTAACTTATTCCCGTGACTTCGTCCGCGTGAAATTTCAGCCTCGACCCACCGCGTCGCATCGCATCGCATCGCCTGCCCGCGCTATTACTTCGTTTTCGCTTAGCATTCTTTCTGATATTTTTTCTTTTTGCTCGGCTCCTCAGTGTCGTAGCGTGATGGTACATAGGCTATAACTTTTTCTCGAGAGCTGGGCTATCCAATGTTACAAGAATTTTCCAAATCCACCTGGCAGTTCCGGAGATTACCTACATACAAATAAACAAGCAAATTTTACTTCTTTATAATATTAGTAAAGACTTCTCTATTAGTCGTCATCTCGGTAGTCAAACCCTTTCTATCTATATAATAATAAATAATAAAAATATTAAAAAATGTAAATTATATGTTTTTAAATGAAATAAAGCAAATAAAAATAATAATAAACATTTATTTCTCTTCCACAAAGGTGCCTTAAAAATATGAAGATTACAAAATCTGATAAATCTGAGACTGGTATCTGCACTAGGAAAACCTGTCAAACAGATTACCAAAAAAAAAAGGGGCCCCCCAATATCATCTTTCACTCAGTCCATCCATCGTTTCTTTGATCTTCCTCTACCTAAAAACCATCCATATTCATACTCAAAACTTTACTCACTTTCTTATTAACAAAATTGCTTTTCTCAATAATCTATTCAATTTTTTTCTTTTTCTTGATAACGAGGAAAACTTTTTTTACATTGCCGATAGTCATGATAAAATCTTAATTATTTGTTGCAAACTCTTAGCTAATTAATAATGTTCATAACTCTATTTAGTTTGCCTTGGAAAGTTTTATAGACGAGCAGAGATGAAGTGATTATTCTTTTCAGATATTTTTTACTTTTTGTAGAGATAATGAATGAAGTTTTAATTTTTAAACCCACCATTCGATTGTTACTATTGGTATTGTTATAAATAAATCTGTCTTAATATTTTTTTCATATAGCCTTTTCACCGGATTATTCTAAGGGTTTTTTTTTTTTGGAATGCTTAGCTACCATGTTGATTGTCAAGAAAATAATATATACTGACGAGCAATATTTAAAAAAAAAACCGGCTAAGTGCGTGTCGGACCCCACACAATGAAGGGTTGCGTAGTTGGGATGAATTTATTTTATTTTTATATTTGAGTTGATTGAATGAAAGGTAAATTGCGGTTTACGATTTATGACGTATTAAAAAAAAACTACTTACTAGATCTCGTTCAAACCAATTTTCGGTGGACGTTTACATGGTAATCATATCTTTTTTATTTTATATTTTTTTTTTTTGGACACACATTTTACCACTTTGGAAGTGTCTCTCGCGCAAACTATTAAGTTTAGAAAAAATAATACACTCGAGAGCAATGAATCCGGGTCACTTAAAGAATCCTAAAAATCTCGGAAACTAAAAATGCTAGGTTAATGCAATAAATTGTATTTAATAGACAATGTAATACTCCTTAAATGAAGGTATTAAAACTTCTTAGTTATTGTAAAGTTATATCATAAAAAAATCAAATTTGAAAAAGGGCCACTTTCGAAGATGGAACTACGAAATTACAGCATTTGGTTTTGCTTTTGTTTGTAATCTGTCATTTATGTGGGTACATAAACCATGTTGATAGTGCTCTATATTCATTATTCAAGCTGAAATTATGTCGCTTACGCCTGAAGAATGCACCAGAATACTTACAATGCTGGAAACCGGCCGGAGTCAGCGCGATACAGCCAGGACTGTCGGTGTGTCGCTGTCAACAGTACAAAGAGTTCTCCGACGTTACGAAGAAACTGGTTCTAACCTACGCAGACCAGGAACGGGCAGAACCAGGTGTACCACAGCACGAGAATACCGATACTTGGTGAACACCATGCTTCGAAATCGCTTTCTCACAGGAACTGAACTCACAAATCAGTTTCGACGCCTCGGAGGAAGTAACCCAAGTGCATGGACAGTAAGACGTCGGCTTGCTGAATCTAACTTAAAACCCCTTAGACCTGCAAACGGCCCTAAACTGGAGCGTGGGCATCGTATTTCAAGACTAAGATATGCCCAGAGCCACGTAAATTGGAGTATTGAAGATTGGTCAAAAGTTATGTTCTCCGACGAATCAAAATGTATGCTCTACAAGCACGATGGAAGACACAGAGTGTATCGAAGACCAGGGGAAAGATTCAAGCAAGCATGCATCGAAGAAAAAGTAGCCTACGGTGGTGGGTCTGTACTTGTGTGGGCCGGAATTTCTTCTGAAAGTCGCACAGAGCTGGTGATCATAGAAAACGGCTCTTTAACTAGCGTAAGATATGTGGAAGAAATCCTCAATGGTCACGTTGGTCCATTTATGGTCAATTTTGGTGAGGATGCTTTATTTATGCATAACAATGCCCGACCTCATACAGGTAGGATTGTGAATGACTACCTTCAAGAGATGAACATTACTCGTATGGAGTGGCCAGCGCGCAGCCCGGATATCAACCCGATCGAGCATGCTTGGGACGAGCTAGGCAGATGCGTAAAACAACGAAACCCTCCCCCAATCACGCTTCGTGAGCTCAAAATTGCTCTCACAGAGGAATGGGAGAATATTCCCCAAAATCGTATAAGGAACTTGGTGTACAGCATGCCAAACCGCGTAAACGCAGTAATGGAAGCACGAGGAGGCAATACAAAGTATTAAAATTCAAGAAAATCGTAATAAAGTTCAAAAATTTCATGTTTCCTATTTTTGTTTTAAGGAGAGATCAGCAGTTTTTTTCTTTATGTAATTTTGTGTTAATAAAATGTATGGTGACTCATATTTTTTTTACTTTCATTTAAGGAGTATTACATTGTCTATTAAATACAATTTATTGCATTAACCTATCATTTTTAGTTTCCGAGATTTTTAACATTCTTTAAGTGACCCGGATTCATTGCTCTCGAGTGTATTAGAAACCTCAATATAATTTTTGAAGACCTATCCATAAATACCCCACACGTATGGGATTGATGAAAACAATTTTTTTGAGTTTCAGTTCTAAGTATGGGGAACCCCAATTTTTTTTTTTTTTTTTCTATTTTTGTATGAAAATCTTAATGCGGTTCACAGAATACCTCTACTTACCAAGTTTCAATAGCATAGTTCTTATAGTTTCGGAAAAAAGTGGCTGTGACATACGGACGGACAGACAGACATGACGAAGCCATAAGGGTTCCGTTTTTTGCCTTTTGGCTACGGAACCCTAAAAACACTTGCGTAGTGGGAAAAAAATCCAAACATCTCCTAAACCACACAAATCAAATGAAATCTAAATATATCTTAAACGAAAAAAATCTTGACAACAGTTTTATAGGTGTTTTTTATGCGCCATGAAATACACTTGATTGACGTTCATTGACGTTCAAAAGTGCCTTTTATGTGCCTAATTGAAATAAATTCTTTGACTTTGACCTTAGTTTACGATAGTTCGTTAACTATCAAAAAGTAATTTCAAACACACTGTAAGCAAAAGGACCAGAAGATTCATATTTATGCCAGCACCCATATAAACTTTTAATTCAATATCCAGAGTTCGTATCCTCTCATAATATCCATAAAGTTAATACATGAGTGAATTAATCCATTAGAAGGGAAGCACCTGATCCCTGGTATCCACAACTTCCGTATGTCGCCTCCCGAGAAGTCATTTAGTGATGAATTATGCAAGCCAGACTACATTAAACCCCACGTCCGTGATAACAATTTGGCATTGACAGCACCTTTAAGTCGTAGCAGGAAGGCTGGTTTTTGTAGCGCAAAGTACGCAATGAAGTGCCGTTGTTAGTACAGCAAGCAGCTATTAATATGGCAGGTCGAGTGTTAGAAAAAGTTCGGCTTTGTAGAGCGTTGTCTCTGCCACTCATAGCTGTGTGACAGTCTCTTTCTAAATCTCAATGTGACTTGTTAACATTCAGATACTGTACTGACTTCTGTCAGAGACCCTCGCGAACGCGCGGCGTAAACGTTTAGAAGAAAGAAAATACGTTTATTTGATTTGTAAAACATGAATACAAAAATAACAAGTTGGAGGAAAATATGCGCCACATCCACGCAAAACGGTAATTGCTCAGTATATGCTGTGACCTTAGGTGTGACAGAGCCACAGCGCTGGCTTTCAGGTTCAGCAATAGCCGCGTTGACGTGATGACGTCGAATTCAAATGATATTTGAATCCAAAATACTATCTACTAACTATCCCATAACGTTTTGGTCCAAATTGCGACAAGCACAATTACTATCACCCATAGACATGAATATACGTTACTTTTACTCCGCGCGTTCGTGCTAGGCCCACTGAACTATTCAAAATCTTGGATGTAACTGAACACGTATTTCAAGAGGCTTACGATAAGCTTGTGCTATGAATTCTTTTACGTGGTAAAAGTTGATTTGTATCAAAAACATTTTTTGAGGACAAGTTGATGATAAATGTTTTTCATGTTGTAAATAAACGGAGCAAGTATAGAATGGCTTTTCAGTAAAAACATAGTATTCTATCATAAATGTTGATTTAAAACTACATTTTAGTAGACGTTAATAACACGAGGTCTTGGGTTCGAAACTCAAGACGGGCAAAATGATGTTGGGTTTTTCCGTCAGGAATTTCTAAGTAGTAACCCGGAGTCTGGATTTGAGCTCGTTTGATGGGAATCGGCGATCACTTTTAATAGAATCGTCACGTGGTGCACACGCGAAATTCCATTGGCTCTTAAAGAAAGCTTAAAAAAAATATTTTGATTTGACTTTCAGTGATAATCATTGTAATCGGTATTTTTTATGGTTAAGTTTTGTTGCGATATTTTTGAGTAATATTTTACGAGTATTATTTTTCAACCACGCCCATGATGGAGGACCAACAGATGACGGATCAGTCATTTTTAAATTAAGATTCTTCCTTAACTTAGTATCTCTCTAAAATACGACCCAGTTTCTTGTATTTTGTCCTTAGAAAACTCTGCGACGAGATTGTTGGTTCTCATTACACAAAATTAAAACATTTCCCGGTAGATCTCACAGGAATTGCCCATACTGTAGAATAAAACGAGTTCTTTAAATGTAGATTTTTTCTACGCAAACTTTGATCGTTGTCCGTCGTCCCGTGGAGACATCGTGGTATAGTTAAGTAAGTGGGCACTGACACGATACCGTTCCCACGAGGTAAGCTGAGTTGCTAAATCCCTCAACAATCGTATGGAAATCTTACGGAAGGAAAATGTTGCCTAGCGGTTGAAGGACTGCGCTTCTCAAGCACAACAAAGTAAGATAGTAACCTGCAGTGCTATTCTGTAACCATCTCACCGTGAAAACTTAGGTGAAATGAGCGTGGAGTGAGCTGTCAATAGTGTCAATCTCTAGCATTAGGTGGAATGACGGCTCACTACACGCTCACTTCACCTAAGTTTTCACGGTGAGATGGTTACAGAATAGCACTGCTGTATTGTGACTCGAACATCATCGTGTCTTGGGTCATTCTTAAGTGTATAAACATCTTATGTATAATTTTTCAGGTAAATTATAGGTCTACGAGGCGACTGCGCTGCGAGGTGCGGGAGGGGTGACAGTTGTCACAAATTGACGAATCACCGAGCCTTCGCATTACGTCACCACACCCCGGCCGCACCGCGCAGGATCAGCCAACGTATTCTGTAAATAAAAAACTCACCGTGATGACTTAGGTGAAGTGAGCTGTCAATAGTGTCAATCTCTAGCATTAGGTGGAATGACAGCTCACTCCACGCTCACTTCACCTAAGTTTTCACGGTGAGATGGTTGCAGAATAGCACTGATGTCTCAGTTAAGCGGTTTGGCTATACTTTGTCTTTGACACCACTAAACAAAGGTGAAGTAAAATATCGTCTAAATAAGTCATGAATATAAATGTTGATTGATGGAGAGGGAGAGGGATGCCAAAGAAAAGATGAATGGACTGTATGAGGAATGATATGAAAGAGAAGATAGCGAATTATAGCGTGACGGTTGACAGGGGAGAGAAAAAAAAATGTTGCACTGACCCCAAGTAACATGGGACATGGGCAGAAAGGTGATGATGATTTAGTCTGAAGTCGTCAACACGCAAGCGTGGTAATCAATGTTTATGCCATCTGTTTAAGAAGTTGACTTTGCCCTGCTGTGGGACAGACTGTTAACAAAAAAACAAAAATTGGTGCCGTAATTCCCAGACGGGTAGCCAGTGGTGTACCTATGTATAGTACACCGTCATTGATCGTTATTTTTGTTAACCTTTTGTCATCAACTAGGCACAAATACAGACTTAGGGCACAGATTAATACATATGTGACTATAATAGTCACACATACTCACAATAACATACTACACAGAGCTGCTAATTACTTTATAAGTCATTGTTTCTCTGTTCTTAAAATAATTTCTTACTTTTATTTTTATTTTTATACAGTCTCAATATTGTTAACTACCAATTAACGGATGGAGCGAGACAACCTCAACACAAGTATTATTAATTACTTACTGGGGCTGTTTCATTCACATTTGTAAATGTAGCCATTTGAGACACGACAAACATTTTTTTTTTTGGACACTCCACATAACCATTTATAAAAAAGTGATTCTTGCTACGACACCATAAAGTGCAATTCAGGTCGCACAGCGCTAACCACCTACAGTTATATTCACCTAGAAGTTGCCTCTCTTTCTATCACGTGACTCTTAGATCTCCTGACTACGTTACACTCACTGAATTTACCCAGTAAGAGGCCCGCAGCGTACTTGTAGCTCCATATCTAAACTGCGGGGTGTCCCATCTGTTTTAATCTGTGCTTAGCAACTAAGAAATTCATTATAGCAAAGAGCATGATCATGCGCAGGCTGCAGGTTGGTATTATTAAGATGCTCATCACATGATATGGTATAATAGTTACACAATGTGTCACGTAAAGTAAGTAGTGAAGTAAAGTTCATGCTGTGACGACACTCTTGCCAGGAATTCCGCTGCATTCAGATCGTATGCAGAGTGCCAAACATATCTCAACAACACGGGATAGATCGGACGTACTATTCACGAATAGGGATGTCAACCACTCAACGGCTCAGAACCTAATCTGATCTGCACTGTCTCGCTAACAGTTCGAATTTCCCATGTGTTGGGGCAACTTAGGTAGGCATGTACTGCTTTGTAACGTATACCTACACAGCATCTAAATATTATCTGCTGCAACCGCGGATCAAAAAGTATCAATCATTTTCCAATAAATCGCACACATCGCTCACATGTGAAATGTTAGCAAAACGCAGTCGAATTTTTTCAGTGCAGAAATTATGTATAACTAGCTGCCCGTCCCGGCTTCGCACGGGTAGCACTATGTACTTATCTACGACGCACTTACCTACCTACCTACCCTACCTACCCTACCCTACGGGCCCTACCTACTCTACATAACCTACCTACCCTACCCTACCCACCCTACCCTAAACTACCTGCCCTACCCTACCTACCCTACCCACCCTACCCTAAACTACCTGCCCTACCTACCCTACCTACTCTACATAACCTACCTACCCTACCCTACCCTACCCTACCCTACCTGCCCTACCTACCCTACTTACCCTACCTACCCTACCTACCCACCCTACCTACCCTACCTATCTACCTACCTACTGTCTGCTAAATTCACATTCATCAAATGCGTTAACTGTCCAACGCGCCAAGTTAAAATAGTCGTTAAGTTTTGTGAAATTTTCCATTTTTCTGCGAAATTTTCTTAATTTTTCTTTCCGTAAGATTCCTCTCCTGAAAATAACAAACACAACAAAAAAAAAATATTGTGAAATCGGTCCAGCCGTTCACGCGTGATGACGTTACCAAGGGAAATAGGGATTCATTTTTATATATATAATTTATATAGATAAGTTGCTTTTAATGTTTTAATTTAGCGGCCTAAAAAATTATAAATAAGTACTTTTTTATTAGATCAGATATACGATAAAGCTATTTTCGCTTACGTTTGATTAAGATTAGTTAAATTAGTTTAACTTTCTCCAAGTTTATATTTGTAAAACTACGATGGGATTGATATCATCGCAGATTTGTGCAAAAAAATCCCCTTATATATAAGGTTTAAAAAAAAATGTTTTAATTTCGTTGCTAGGTACATAATACACATATAATGGAAGCCAATCCTTAACAAATGAGTTTTTTTCAAACATAAAGGATAAAGTTAATAGCTATTCTCAATGCTTAAAAATAACCGTAACTTTTTTAATAAACGTCCTCTAATGGTTTCGGGTCTCCCATTTTGAGGGTAGACGGCATGCAATATTGTAGTTATCATCCATACTTGTAGCCGACTTGCTACCGTTATATCAAATAGTTATTGCATTCCCGGGTACCCATGCTCATATCGCGGTTAAAGTACCTTTCGGGTGTACAATATGTTCGTATGACACAATATAGCTTATGATTATTGCGTCGTACGTCGGTTATTGTTGAAACGGGACTTGAAACGCTTGAATATGAACTTTTTTGAAAAAAGAATCTACAGACTATAAACGAATGCTACAGAGTGCTGTCAGACGAGTAAACTAGTGCCCGGTTCCTATAAACTAAAACGAATCGTTATGGTTACCAATGGTTGTTTTTTTTGTAGCCAAACTGGGCATATTTATAGATTCGTAAGCTAATGTTATCTGTGATAGCTATCTCCTTATGGAAGGGTCTATTATACAAAGCAATTAGGTCTTTCCTTTATTATTGGTCAAGAGTCTTAATTTTAACCAATAACGGGCCGAACGTTATGGGAATCGGCCAGTAGGAAAATTGCTCATTATTGATATGCTCAAAAATATTTAAAGATATGGTCAGCAACCAAAGTCGATAATAATTTAGTTTTTTAAGCTTAGTTATTGAGAAAAATATGCATAGACAATCAGAACAGATACAAAATTTAAGGAGTATTAACTGCTAGGAGTTACACACACACTCTTACATGAAATGCTGTAAAGCAAAAAATCGTATCATTTTCTATCAATAGGTATCCAATATTATATAAAGTCAACAATGTTATTCGACTTTCATTGCTGACTATACTTAAGTGTAAAGATCATCCGCGTTAAAATCGTAACTTTTAGTTCGTAACATCCCAAATGTCAAAATTACAAAAAAAGGCCTCGAGAACTTCTGTCTGACAGTGTTTGAAATTAGAACTCTACATCCAGCTTTCAGCAAAATGAAATACAATAGGAAGTGGTCTATTTCCTACCAACGTTTTTTTCCTTTCAGTCCACTCGGACATTGAATTAATAGTCCTGATATCAGCTTTCACAACATGCAGTCGACGTTTAAATTAAATACACCCAGTTGTTGGCAATTTATCTACAAAATAGTTAAATTTTCAGCGTGTTTTCAAATACGCGTTGCACTCAATTTAATTTAAAAATAAAAAAATAAAAATTTAAATATATATATTATTATTATTTATATATATACATATATATATATATATTTTTTTATTTTTTTTTAATTTGGCCTACATCACATACTTTTATGTGGACCCGTGGCTGAGTAATAATAGCTGCACGGGTCGATCCATCAAGTTAAGTTACACTTGCCGGGGTTGGTCCATGGATGGGTGACCATCTTTGCATACCGAGACTCCTCCGTGTTTCGGAAAGCACGTTAAGCCGTTGGTACCGGCTGCCATTCGTGGATCTTTGACAGTCGTTACGGGTCGTCAGAAGCCCGAAAGTCTGACAACCAGTCTTACCAAGGTATATCTTATTATCCAGTTACTGGGTTGTTGAGGTCAGATAGGCAGTCGCTCCATATAAATACTGATATTCAGTTGCATCCGGTTAGACTACAAGCCAATCCCAACATAGTTGGGAAACGGCTAGGCAGTTTGATAACGAACTTTTATGTACAAAGCTAATACAGTCACATTTAAATAAAAGCCCTTGAATTAAGTTCTAGTGGTTTTACAGCCTCAAAATTGCGTATCCCGTGTCATTAAATAATTGGCGCGAAATAAAACAGAAAATGTCAGCCATGTTGGTCGTGGTCGCAGATTCTGCTGTGCGGTCAGTGGTCGCGCGCTGTGGTCGCACGTGTCTCATGTGGTCGCCAAAATGTCCGTTTGTCGAGCCACATTCGTGTACAAAGTTACTCGTCACATGAATATACACAATTGGAAAAGTAAATTGGAACATTCGGTTCCGGTCATTTATTGTTAAATGAATTAATACTTTTTATGTAACATGAATTTTGGGGCGTTTAAAATTAATGTACCTTTTAATTTTAAATTTAATTTCCTGCGCAAATTGTCGTGTTTGTAGCAACAATTTTAAGGTGCGTTTTACATTTTTATTACATCTTCTGTTTTACGTGCTCGTGATTCGATTGTGTGTTCAAGCTTTATTGAATGTTTCTATGTCCATTTTCATAGCTGAGATAACTTCTTTATAAATGCAGTAATTATCAGCCTTTGATGTGATTTTGAAGAAAGGAAGAAATATACATGTGGCTTTAGACTTTTCATTCTTCATTGAAATCCCTATCCCTATACTCCCTGTTTTTTTTTCTCCAGTCTTCCTTTTTTCAGTTCCGTAATCGAAGGTTGCCAAACGAAACCCTATTACTAAGCCTCCGCTGTCCGTCCGTCTGTCTGTCTGTCAGCGGGCTGTATCTCATGAATTGTAATAGGTAGACAGTTGAAATGTTCACATTTTGTGTATTTTTATTGCTGATAAGACTACAAATAATAAAAAAATTGTAAAGTGAAAAATTAAAGGTCATACAATAAACTTTTTACCTATATAACAAAAAAAAATGTTATCCTGACATGTGGATCTGGCATGTGTTATTGTCTAGAACTCATCGAGTAGGGTACAATTATTATTTTTTAGCTTTACCTGTAAATGTTGTCAGGTTTAGACCATTTTTGTACGAGATCTATCGCAACAACTAAACAAGTTAGGATTTTTTTTCTGAAACTGTATTTAATCAACAAATATTAGAAACGCATTCCAAATATCAATGTTTAAGTATTTATATACCTACCCTTACATAATGTGCCAAACTCAAAGGCGTGCCCCACTATCAGCATCAATCACGAAATAGATCCGTTTAGGGAGACATCCGCTCACTGCTTTTGTATCCGCCATGCAGGTCCCACAGTTGAATAAATAAACACACTAGGTATAAAGTATGACTGGTTAAACGAGGAAAATGATAAAGAGCATTCAGTATTCGATTCTCGTTTCAGATGTGTTGTAGGACCTTTTTTTTCCTATACAAGTAGTTGTCTGTTTTTTGCATGTCCTGAGCCCAGTTCGAAGTTTGAAGAGAAAATGGATCATTTCTTCTGACTTAGATATCAAAAGCTATATGGACGGTGTAGCCACCAGCGCAAGATGACATTTGTCTCTGTGTTGCACTTCTCAAATCTATTATACTAATTTTATTAGATTTCTTTGAATTTAGTGTTTTACAATGATGTTAATTGAGAAGCTCATGGCTAAGTAATGACAGCCGCATGAGTCAATCCATCAGGTTAAGCTTCGCTTGCTGGGGTTGGTTCGTGGATGGGTGACCGTCTTTACATGCCAAGACTCCTCCGCGCCTGGGAAAGCACGTTAAGTCTCGGCTGTCATTCTTGGATCTTTGACAGTCGTTACGGGTCGTTGGAAGTCCGCAAATCTGACAACCAGTCTTACCAAGGGGTATCGTATTACCCAGTTACAGGGTTTTGGAAGATCCATGTAAAATACTGGTATGCATGCGGTTAGACTGGAAGCTGATCCAAACATAGTTGGGAAAAGGCTAGGCAGATACATAGACCATGCTGTTACTTCGTTGTGTAAATGAATGATCATATCCTGGAGTAGACATGGCCTTCTTTTATGTAGTCATATTAGACATACAAATGTTGCTATTTTGCTTACCCGGTCTGTACATTAAAGACAGTCAACATTAACTAAAACTAACTAAGCCAATGTGAGTTTTGGATACATAAATAAGTTTTCAAAATGGATATTTAAATTGCTCCAGATGTTTGAAAATAATTGATATTCATAAATACCCTTATGCTGGTGTATAGGCTTGTAGCCTTGACACTCTACTAACAATAACATGATTACTACGTAGGTTAAATTAGTATACATTATTTATACACTTGTCACGATTTTATGAATTGTTTTTAAATCTTTTAAAGGCATTGTTTATTTTGTTTATTCAGAGGGTCTCTATTTAAAGGCAGACATTTTTCAAAACAACAATATAAAAATTGAGTGTGAAAGTGGATTAGACAGCACTTTCTACAGCTTTTAACAGAAATGTTTGGTGTGAATATTAAGGGTTTGGTACAAATCATCAGACTGAACACCTTACTTCATGGACCCAATATAGCAATCGCGCAAAAAAAAAACAACAACTGCCCCATAGAAAACTTCAATACCTACTTGACCCAAATGTATGGGACAGTTGATTATATTTTTTCGCGATTGTTGCAGTTTGAGATTCCATGGAGAAAGTTATTTCAGTTTGATGGTCTGTACCACACCGAGCACACATTTTTGATACACGCTGTATACCCGAGTGACTGTCTATCATTTCGACCTCTATAACTGTATTATACGCTCACAGACCGAGCTTCGACGAAGATGACACCACTGACATACAATCTGATTGAAATTGACATTCATTCAATTAATTACAGTTGAACTGGGCCACTTGAAGGCATTGTTGCATCGGTAACAGTATATGCCTTTTATGCTGCAAAGGCCATTTGAGTACTAAGAATGCAAATGGGTCAAAAGCAATTCACATGGATACAAGGAATTGTAGGATAGTATGCAGTCTGAGATGGTGGCATGACGTTTCAATAGGTGTCCAGTTCGGAGCTTAAGCTATACGAAATACTATGGAAAATAGTACAATTCGTTCTTCTTTCTGAAACCTATTTTATCCTGTAATTTGGTATTAAAATACCGTTGATGGTAGAAGGGTGAATTTCCCAAACAGAAAATTTTCGTGGCGTGGATGCCACTACAGAAAGTTAAAACAACAATACAGTCGAGATATTTTTTTCTAAATAGAAAATGGTTATTCCCACTTGGGGCAAAATAAATGTTAAACCACTGGCAGTGGTTGTCCCCAATACGACTCTGATAGTAATTTGCCTCGTAAAAGAAAAAAATTACCCAGATCCAAAACTCCTTTAAAACGCTGTCATAACGTTAATTCACGTGCACTAGAAACCCTACAGCGACGAGAATAAAAACCACTGTGAGTATGACAGTGATGCAAAATGAGAAGTAAAATGACTGAAAGAACGCTTTCAGTCTCGTGGCACTCTCGCGCAAGGGCGACTGTGCGACGCGTGATTGTGACTGACGTGTTGGGTTTTTCCATTAGGATTTTCTTAGTAACAGCTCGGACTTTGGAAGTTGGCGGTGTGACCCTCCCGAGCCTAGGAAAGCACGTTAAGCCGTTGGTCCTGCGCCTAATCTGTCTCCGGTCGTGTCGGATTGCCGTCCCATCGGACTATGAGAGTGAGGGAAGAGAGAGTGCACCTGTGTCTGCGCACACACTTGTGCATTATAATATCTCCCGCGCCGAAGGCTGGTCTCGGCTGAGATTGGTCGCCATGGCCGAAATTCGGTCTGGAAGACTATTATTATTATATGTAAGCGTTAATTTTTGAACTAGTGTGGCCATGCCCATTGTGATCATTAATTAAAAAAATGTAAATGTATGATATTTACAGTTTTTCTTAAAACATCTGTCGAAGAAAAACAACCACTACCATTTAAGTAATGTACCATTACTCAAAAATATTCTTGAGTCTTAAAGTACTCATTTGAATTGCAAACCGATACATTTCAGCATGCCCTGAAAGTAAACAAAGGTGCATAAAACAAATGGGTGGTTTAATACCGTTAATCGATTCGATAAATCGAATGCATTTCAAAATGAAATCGTAAACAACTCGTATCGATTGCTGCGGTTCACCCCCGAGCTAGATACACTACGGGATTAGATTTTTATTATTCACACACACCGATAAATGATTTTAGGCTAGAAACGTGTTTATGTTTTATTCAGAACGTTTTAACCTTTTTAAATTCGTATAAACAGACTCTAGAGGGCGTGTTAATAATTTAGGAGCTATCCTTCAACCTATCAACGGCAGTTCTGGGGTTCTGTACCCAAAGGGTGCCATGGAGACCTATAGCTAAGGCTCCGCTGTCCATCCATCCGTCCGTCTACACTGATGTAGTACTGTATACAATGATGTAACCAATACTTTGTAACAATTTATTTTATTTAAAAGAGTGTCCGTGGAGTTTCTTGCCCGTTCTTCTCCATAGGTACCTACTACGCTTTGGAATGGGCAACTAGGTTCATATTTTTGACTGACCGATTCCTTGACAATTCAAAAGTGCCTGTAATGGTTTAATTGAAATAAATGCTTTGAGTTTGAGTTTGAGTCTGACACAGGGCTATAACTTTTGAACCATAATAGGTAGATACTTGAAATTTTCACAGAGTATGAACTACAATGGCCGCTAAACCTCCTCAGGGTCCGAGGGTCCTCAAACAAAAAACGTGTTTCCTTTTAATAATAATAAAAAAAATGTATTCGATTTTGTACGGTAGTACGGAACACGTGTGCGAGTCCAACTCGTGAATCTTCGGGACGCGACTTCATGCGACTGCTTGCATCAATTATTTCAATTATTAAGCCGCCCGCGACGGTTCGCGCCAGTTTAAACACCTTCAAACAAGTAGTAAGTTTACACAATCAGCGCGAGCTGAGTAGATAGGTACTTAGCTCGCTGATTGTATGTGTTTTGTATAGAAATGATAACTGTAACGTAAATACGCTATCTATAACTGTATTGAAGGCATCGCAATAACTGTGAGTGCACCTATTTTCTTGACGCCAAGCAAAGCTTTACCTTACCGACCAATTAGAAAGCGCACAAAACGTCTCAGTCTCAACCATAACGTCTTGTACGTGTTCACGTTTCTGGTCTAGAATTGTTTGGAGACCACTTTGAACTGTAAGTAATAGGAACAAGGAACATAACGCTTAACTTATCACACAAACATCACTCCTAGTGCAAGACCAGTCCCTTTGTGAGCGAGAAGGATGTTGTAGAGCCTGATTCTAGCTTCAAGTCTACACGTCCATAAGGAACGAGAAATGGGTCGCTATTTGTGATGGGCACATGTTTATGAAACATTTTTTGTCCCAATCCTAGACGCCACATACCCAAACTGAGGGCTAATATTTTCATATATAAACCCTTAATACTTCAGAATATGTAGTGTGAAACTTTCGACATTTAAGTCGCTCCGTAGTTCGAAGGTGCGAACGATGCTAGTTCCCAAGCTAGGTTATACCTAGCTTGGGAGCATAATTATTAACAAGATTTAAAAACAAGAGCAATTCGACGAGTTATACGGATAGACAAATATTTAAATAGTTTTGCAATCACCGTATTTAGTCGCGCGATAAAGTTTCAATACTGCGAAGAGTGAGCTCACCGTAGATGTATTATTAAAACTAGCGTATGTCTATGGAGCTCACACAACGAAAATGACGTTTTCATGATAATCAAGTAAAGTCACTGCTTCGTTGTGTGTCAGAGGTGTCAAAACGAACCAGAAACGCGACCATCTTTTGACGCGGTAGTGCGAATCTAACGAATTAAATGTTTGGGTAGACATCTGTCATACTTGTTATCAGAAAGTTTCTAAAATCCATAGTACTAAATCTTTAGTACTATGGATTTTAGAAACTTTCTGATAACAAGTATCGGCATAACTGAGTGTATGTCCTAAGTTGCATAAACAAGATTGTGTGAAAGTTACGTGGCAGATAACTTAGTTAACTGAACCGACTGTTTCCTTTAGTAGTTTGAACTTAACTTGAGACTATTTTGCCGCGTGTTTTGCACTTAAATGCAACAAATTAAATAATATATAAGTTATGTGCAATAGTAGAAAGGTAATCTGTTTAAGTGTAGTTGTAACTTTCTTGATTTTGGGAACTTGCAGTTCTATAACTTATCAAAGTCGCCAGCGTTGAACTTTCATGGAAAATATTTGAGTGGCGAACCAAAAGAAGATTCATTTAAGAAGGGTATAAAAATGGCTGATCAACCCTTCGCGTGAGTCACATGACACTTTTAATTTCGGGGTTTAAAAAAAAACTATTTTCGATCTTTGTTATTTTTACGAAAAATAAATCTGAAAAACTCAACAATATCAAAAGAGGACATCTGTCTATGAAGCCTGTGGTCAACGGATACGCCGAACACATTTCAAAAACAGGCCAAACTTGGATCCTTCGGCCTTTCACGAGAGCAATTCCTCTTTTTTATGTGAAAGTCGGCGACAATGACAAATCGTCGCAGAACTGTTCATCCGTCTCTTGACCTATTTCACGAATGAGTGCCGAAGCATGCCGAAGCCTTCCGAAGTGACCCCAGTCAAGTTGTTACACTAGTTCAATGCTTACGTTCGGAATAAAGATTGTGACACACTTGTGTTACGCATAAAATGAAACTACTTACTTATTATTTTATAGTGTACTCAAAGCTTTTATTGTTCTACGTATTCGGCACACGGATGTAATGTTATAGATTTATTATTTTTTTATTAACGGGGGGCCAAAAGCTAGCTGTCATATACATAGTTTTAAAATATGTTCTCACATATAATTTATTTACGCGTGTTAGCTGAGCTACATACAGACGTAAGCTAGTAGGTACCTACCAGTCAATGATACACATTTTATTTTGTAAAAAGTAATATCTGTAATTTTATTCGATATGTTCCATTGATTAGGTATACCATTCACATTTCATTTGTAATGGACAAAAATGTAAAAAAAAAATACGAGAAATTAAATTATGGTACAAAATAAAACAGATGTAGATTGATTTTGATTAAATATGTAGATTTTCAGAAATACCCACGCAATAAAAGTATTCAATTCAATATTATTATAATCATCAGAAAGGAGTGATTTTTAGAAAAGTTCAAACAGTGTTGATATTTTAGTTAACAATTTAAGGCCGTAAAGAATATTTATACACCTACGCAAAGTATGTATTTTACCTTTCTCTCTACTCTTACACACGGTATCTACATCTCTTTTTATCCTCTTTCCTATCGCAGGTATGCTGGAAGAGATTTCTTTAGAAATAAGCATCACCTTTGTACCATCGAAGAAGTTCATATCTAACCACTGTAAGGTATTCTCGCTTGCAGCGCTCGGCGGCTATAGCACCGGGCCGGTAACAGATGTGGTCATCGTGTTCACGGGATTTTGTTTTGAAACTAGTTAGATATGAACTTCTTTGATGGTACGTTTTTTTCTGTTCTTTTCTTCTTGTCTATATATGTGAGTACATAAATGGTTAAATAAATAAATAACACTCTGCCCGACCTGGGAACCGAACCCAATACCTCAAGCTCAGCAGCAGCGCTTGCGCCCACTAGACCAACGAGGCATCTAAAGCTACGCAAAGTAATTTAATAAAGATTAGCATCGAAATATAAAAAAACCGTAATGTTTTTACGTAAAGTACTTACTAAAACTAGCCAAATTCTACGTGATCACAACCCATGACTCTATCTCCAATTTCAAATCAGACAACGAAATCGAATGCCTACAAAAAGTCGACGGCCTTAAAATGGCGCTCCCATAGCCCTTCTCCAGATTAAGTAGGACGATCCGATTTAAGACGGGCCCGTTGTGATCCGAGATCCGTCGCCCCGATAGGGCACGTCCGATGTGCGTCTATGATGTACTGTGGACTTGGACCGATGCCACGGTGTTTATCTAACCAGTCCCAGTTGCTGTTTCAGCCAATTTTTGAGTAATTGCTTTTTCGATTGTTGTACGGATTATCTGTACGTGGGATTAGGGTTAGGATTTAGTTTTGGAGGTGGCCTGGTTTTGGGTTATTAATAGTCTGGTGGTGATACAGCGAAAATTTGGTTTAGTTACGAAAATCTTCAAAGATTTACAATAAACACGCCATATGTTTACCTTTACGTACAAAATCGTCTGAACTGAGAACCTGCGAAGCTAGATCTATATAATTATGATATATTATGTGTGTAGTTATGTAATTAATTATTTTAAGTTAGAATTGAAAGCTCTTTATACATCCGTTAGTTTTTAGAGGTATGGGGAACAGGGTGTAAAGTTCACTCCTCTATTAAAAAGGGAGGATCCTCCGACCAGACGGGTGTCGTGTCTGGCGGGTAACTTTGCGACGATTGATGTCGGATAGTCTTATATACGTCGTTCGCGCGGTAAACTCTAATTGCGCGATGCAGGATTTGTGTGACGTCAGGTCTTTGATGCATAGTTCGCATGTGGCGATGTAGATGCCGCTACAAGTTAAATGCAGAAACAGTCGATATTGCCACTTGGACACTTGTGTGATACTTGAGTTTTTTATATAATTATGTGAGACTAGCTTCTGTCAGCGGCTTCGCCCATTTTTGTAAATTATAGTCTTTGTTAGTCAGTGATATAGCATTCTACTGGTGAAAGAATTATAAAATTGGTCCAATAGTGTTTGAGTTTATTGCAAACAAAAATACAAATGTTTTCTATACCTATCTAATATTATTTAGAACCAGAGTAACCGACATACCCCGAAGAATTACCAAACTTAAGTGGCAATGGGCAGGGCACATTGCTTGCAGAACAGATGGCCGATGGGGCCGAAAGGTTCTGGAGTGGCAACTGCGTAATGGAAGACGAAGCGTAGGAAGGCCTCCCACAAGGGCAACCGATGACCTTGTGAAGGCCGCAGGAATCCGGTGGATGCGGGAAGCATAGAACCGGTCGAAGTGGCGGTGGTTGGGGTCCAGCAGTGGACGTCTGTCAGCTTAAATGATGAATATTACTTAGTGCAGATATATAAAAACAAATCTATGTGCTCATTAATGCCCAAAACTGTAAATTCTGGGCCGAGTCCATTTAGATTGCCATCGTCACGTAAAAAGAATGTGTTATCCAATACATCATAAATATTTGTTGATCGAAACGACGATTTGTATCGCAGAAGTCATAATTAGGCAAATTAGCATAAAGTACCAGGAGCTCAGTAAGTATTAGGAAGTTTCAAACTATTAAGAAGTTACCACGCAATTGTATATTTTAAATATCATTATAGTGTTGAACAAAAGGGATTCAGGTAACATTAATGGCTCGTGTAAACTAACCGAAGCTTTTATATCGGGTGCGTTTCACTTAATCCGGTTATCTGAACTCCATTAACCGGAACATTATGTAACAAACAAACGGTTTTTGTTTGGATAGCGGTTTCACCTTTTTCAACCACTAAGAACAGAACAAAAGAAACAAAGATGAGAAAGTTTTTAATTTTAATGTTTACTGTCTTTTTTTCATTCAAAAAAACAAAGGACACATCAAACATCTGAAGCTGCGATACTATTGGTTGATGAGATTTCTATAGCGGCCGAGCGCTGCAAGCAGAAATAGTCTTTACGGTACTTAGATATGAAGTTCTTCGATAGTACCTATAGAACATCCACATTTGGCAAGTTATGTTTCAGTCCCATGTAATTCGGGGCGAGCCGATTGCCATCAATCGGGCACAAATTCGGACTCCGAGCTGCTAATGAGAAATTCCTGATGGAAAAACCCAATAATACGTTGCCCGACCTGGGAATTGAACACAGGACCTCATGCTCACCTGTAGCGCTTGCGACCACTAGACCCACGAGGCATTCACCCAATTATTTTTTACATTTACGATACGAATAATAACTTCTGCTTACTTTTATAACAAGGCATCACAATATCTTCGTTATAGACTAGATTTTAATTAAAACTGAATTAATTGCTAGTGTATCAAAGTTGGATAGAATAAAACAACTAGATTCTATTATGTTTGATACAGTGAACGCAATCTTCAGTATTCCCTTGTTTTTTATCTAGAGAAATATAAGCTAGAAATCATAATAAAATTCCGAGTAATAAAAATACAAGATCATATTTATTCATTCAAAGATATCTAACCGAAATCATAATAGACAGGCTGTGTTTGGGTAAAGGGGTAAAAGCTCATAAATTCAAATAAATAAATAAAATAAAAACAGGTGAACGTGCAATACCGTGTAATACTGGCAATAACGCGTTTGTAAATAAATGTTACGTTTTATTTGCATATTCACCGTCTTTTATGAAAATTGATGTTACTCCTTTTTGCGTATTGGCGCGAGATAATTCCAGTTTATTTGACATGTTAAGTTTTGTTTTTGTAATGTAGGGAAGGTAGAATCTTTTATTTCGTGTTTTTGTTATCGTGTAATATTATTACACGCAGTAAGAATAACGATGACTTGTCTTGACATGACATATAAAAAAAAATGTTTAGAAACTTTATGAGGTGTTTTAGACCATCGAATTGAGTGCGGTTAGGCGCTAAATTAAAATTTTAAAGGAAAAAATAAACGGTTTGTGTGCAGTGGGTCTAACAGAACCTACCAGACATACCGAGGGTTATACAATGTGAAATTTAATTCGTTTGCATCCTCTTAAGCGGTCATTGTACTCATCATTATGAACAACTTTCACTATGGGGACAACCCTGAAATTGCGAAAAAAAAATCAGCTGTTCCCTTCATTATAACGAGTTAAGCGAACATAAAAGTATGGAACAGCTGATTTTTTTTCGCGATTTCACGGTGGGCCCCATAGTGAAAGTACAATGACCCCTTAAGATGATGCACACGAATTAAATTTCACATTGTATAAGAGGAAGTCTGAAAGTGACACTGGTGACTAAAAAGTTTGTCATGGTATGTGATGCGGAGAAATGAGGGAAATGTCGTCAGGAAAGTTTTGAGTATGAATGTGGATGGCTTTACGAGTAGGGGGAGACCAAAGAAACGATGGACTGTGTGGAAGATGATATGGCTAGAAAGGGAGTGACTACTGAGATGATGACTAATAGACGAAATCGAATGACGATAAAGGTAGGACAAAGATGATGATGATGAGCAGATTGACAGATGGAAGATGAACACAGTTGGTCACTCCACGGCCTGGCCCAAGCGACAAGAGAGCCAGAGGACGCCCAAGAGAACACCCCAATACACTGTACCTAAATGGTAGCTTTATAGTCGGTACATAGTAATCACAGATGAGCTATGAAAGCATACAAAAAAAAAAAAAAAAAAAAAAAAAAAAAAAAGGGCAGACCATTACCTGGAATAGGACATAGAACTAGGACTACGACATAGGACTTTTTATCCTACGTACGTTCCCGTGGGATAATTTCCGATATGCACGCGGACGAAGTCGCTGGCAAAAGCTGGTATTATAATAATATTAATTCACTATAATAAACACATAGAATAAAAGATTTAGGTCACTACCTACATCTGCTAAGTCCGAAGTCCTATTAACCCAAAAGTCAACTGGCAGAGAATACCTTGTGGCATTTTAAAAGACCGCCTTGTACCTAAAATTTTAATAAAGAATCTACTTTACAAAGCCATGGCACGGAAAATCATTCGAGAACGGGATCATTTCAAATCAATTATTCAGATTGTTTTCACACGAATCTGAACCATGGAAGTTTCAAGATCGGATATTGCAATACCTTGACAATATTATAGCGGAATAATCATGATTAATAACTTTTGTTCGGAAATCTCAAAAGTCAGCCTGACTTGAAGGAGTTAGAGAGAGATTGATAACTTTTGTTAGAAATTTTCTACAGTTCAGCGTTATTATTATTTTGGATATAACCTCAGAAATGCCTTTAGTTTTGTGAAATAAAAAAGCGGCCAAGTGCGAGTCGGACTAGCACACGAAGGGTTCCGTACCAAGATATAATATTTAACACTTCCATTTTTTATTACATAAACCGCCAAACAAAAACACGTTTCTTGTATAATTACGTTCCTTTAATATTTAACTTTATTTTATTTTTATTATTTGTTTTAATAGCGGTCATAGTAGTACACACTTTGGGAAAATTTCAAGTGTCTAACTATTACGGTTCAAAAGATAGGACCCTGTGACTGACTGACGAATAGCGGAGTCTTAATAATAGGGTTCCGTTGGCGTCCTTTGGGTACGAAACCCTAAAAAGTTCTAGTTATTCATTTTCATAAACACTATCTTCTGAATTTATTCGATGTAGGTGCAGCACGTGTTTTTCTTCCATATATTATAATTAGCCATTATCTCAGTAACATCCTCTATTAAAATCATGCAAAATAAATGTTGATTATTTGTACTAAGGATAGTTCACACCGAGACGTGGCGCGTTACGTCGATACTTGAAGAAGCTAGTGGTTTCGCACTGCGCAGCGCGGTGCCGCGACACGCATCGCAACGTTGCGAGGCGCATCGTGAAGTCGCTAGCAGCGCCACGCCTCGCTGCGCAACAAGACACAGTGTGGCGCAGCGAAACGCCGCGCAGCGCAGCGGAATATGTCCACTTTAACCGCGACATCCCGGCCCGCTAGCTAATTGTAGAGACGAATCGCCACGACAGCTTCGCCTTCGCTTCGTGACGTGGCTTCGCCAGGCGCAGCGCGCGCCGCGTTTGCACGGCACGCCTTCCGGCAAAGCAGTGTGTCGTGATGCATTACGCTACGCCGTGAGGCATCTCGAGGCGCAGCGCGGCGTAGCGCGACGCCGCGGGACATTTTCAAATTATTTCAATCAAGTCAGGTCGTCAGTGTTGAATGGATCACTATGGAGGCTTGTTGAAGACACGTTTTTCCTACGGCGCGGTTCATACGCCGTGTGTAGGCACGGTCGTCAGTGTTGTATGGATTACTATGGAAGCTTGTTGCCGGACACGTTTTTGCGTGCGTGCAACAAAAGGCCTAATCCTAATTAACTAATATTTTAAATGCGAAAGAGTGAGTTTGTTTGTTTGTTACGTGTTCACGGGCTGAACGGATTTGGATGAAATTTGGCGCATGCGTAGACCATGGACGGGAGGACATCGAATTTGTATGCCGATATTCCCATGGGATCAAGACGTATGGGTGAAACCGATAGGGTATAGCTACTTGAAAATAATTTTCTGAAAATCCTTATGTTTTTTTAACATTGTCTTACATTAGTTTTCATTCTAGAGACCTAGTTTAAAATAAACGTGGAGTTTACTAAAACATTTATCTTTATTTAGTTAGTAGAGATAATTCAAAGTGAGCATTGAAACGTGAACTAATATTATGTTATTTCTACCCTCATTACTTATGTATGAAAACGTCTCTTCACTATCCAAATATGAGTACATTATTAAGACGCAGATATATATGCCAGTGACCTTGAGTGGTTAGCTTGCGTGTTCTGTACTGAGCTCAAGCAACGCGTCGTATGTCCAGCCAGTAATAGGACTCGCCCATCCAGGAGCGCTGTCCCAAATTAGACGCATTATAAATTTGTTATACATAAAACAAAGGGTATTTCAATAAAACATGTATACTAAAAGATCAATAATATCTTTAAAGTGGTGGGTTTAAGGTTTCAGAAAAATACGCTGGATAGATTTTGCGTGATTCTCAGTTTTTTTTCCGCGTTAGACATAAATTTAAAAATGTATTATCACTATGTAATATAAATAAACATAATCTAAAATATTCACATATTAAGTTATTAAAAAAATCTCTTTCTATCTTATCTAACATATATTTATTCTAAATCATTAACAGTACTCGTTTAGACGTGATCTTCAGTATAAAATCATTAAAAGTCGGTTATCGCCGCCTTAACTTACTAAAATGACTACTGCGTTAATCTAGTGGATGTAAACGCGACTGTTGAGCATGAGGTCCTGGGATCGATTCACAGGTCGGGCAGTGTCATTGGGTTGGTTGGGGACATTTTTTCAGTAGATCTGTCTAGATGTGTGCAAGGTTGATGGCAATAGGTTCGCCCCCTATTACATAGGACTTACACGTAACTGGCGAAATGTGGGTGTACTATAGGTATATCTCTGCCTAACTCTCGGCGATTACAGGCGTGATGTTTATGTAATGCTATGTTTGTAGATCTATGAATAGATACATAAGATAATTATATTTTAGGGATACCGTAAAGTGATGACTATTTTGTAAATCGATTGTGGATACTAGTTTCAATTGTTCTAAAACTTATTAAAACAAAAAAAAACTTTTACTTTTTTTAGTTATGGTAAGAACTTCTTCGATGGTACATACCCCACACAAATTCGTATATATAATGAAAACAACAGTGACAGAAAGTATTACAACATCATCAAGATACACAAAGTGGATTAAATACGTATTATCGAAAATATCTCAAAGCTACCCGAACCAAGTTAAATAAAATTTATATGGAACCACCGCGCTTCCTCTTCTACCAAATGAAAAAATAATCACAATCGGTCCACAATTGACGACGACATCGATAAAAATATATACAGACGAACATCATAACCAGCTCCTTTTTTGAAGTCGGTTAAAAAGTAAATAGCGTATTGTATTGTATGTTGTTACTTGTATATAAGCTGAAGAGTTGGTAGAGTTTATAAATTCAAATAATATTGGCTTCAATCGGCCGGTTCATTGGTGCTAATTTTCTTTTGTATAACTTCAGAGGAACTTGAACTTTAGTTCTAAAACTTTTCTGAAATTATAATATCATCCTCCAATTTGAATAGGAAAGTTGAATTTGTAAGACGGTTTTTAGGGTACTGTACTCGAAGGGTGCCAACCCTATTTACTAAGCCTCCGCTGTCCGTAACTAGTAAACCGTAATAGGTAGACAGCTGAAATTACAGATGGTGTATTTCTACTGCCACTATAACAACAAAAAAAAATGAATAAAGTTAATAATTAAACAAAAAAACCGGCCAAGAGTGAGTAGGACACGCACACGAAAAAAAATTTATAAAAAATTCGAGCAAAAAAAGTCGAAAAATGAAACTTGTTATTTTTCGAATTTTTCTCCTCGAATTTTTTTGCTCGAATTTTTAATACGGTACAGATTCCTTCTTGGCCGGTTCTTGGCCGGTATTTTTGTTTTATTTCCAAAACTCGTTAGCATGTTAAATTGTTATTGATTGAGCAAGACAAACGAAAATCCCAAATCCACCCCAGTCTTATTACTGAACAAGTTCTAACTTATCCAAACCCCCACCTTCAAGTCAGTTATTGTATTATCGAAATTTACTACTAAAATGAAATGAAATTATTTATTCTGTAAATAGGATATTGGAATCACTTTTACACGTAATATTAAAAAAAAAAAAAATTGCTAGATGACTTCGGCGTTTCCTATCTGACTACTCTGAGAAGAAAGGCCGAAACAAACTCAGAGGTCACAGTCTCTTTTAAAAGTCCAGACATAATCTTGGTCTGGCCATATGAGGACCATGTAGATTAGTGTCTGAAATGGTCTTTTGAAAAAAGAACCACATTTGTAAGTAATCGTGGAGCTCAACTCAGAACATAAGGAGCTCAACTCGACGAACAATACCAAAGAAAGGACATTTGGATAGGCCGCATAAACTACTCAAACTGCCAGACCATCATTAAAAATAACTGAGAAACAAAAAAAAGAGTACATAATGAAAACAAATAAAGATAAAAAATAATATCCACATAGTCCTCACATTCACAATAATTAAAATAATATAATACTTTACAAAGTAATCATGTCATTTTGTACTACTTATTCAGAGGACGGTTTTCTTAAAACAAAATAGGCAAGTTAAATACACACATCGACGAACTTTTTCGCCCTTTTTGTCGACGATTTGGGAGTAATTTATGGTAATAAAAAAGACTACGTACTTGGAACGGACACATTTATTTAATATTTTCGAGGTCTGTTATAACTTGCGTGGTAACGAAACCATAGCACGAATTTATTTATTTAAGGACAACCAACAAAGCATATACCAAAAATACATGTTAAAATACACATAATATTATTACATTTTGTAGTGTAGCCTTAACTAAAGGCTGCCACGGCATGCATTGAACATAGGAGTAGGAAATGCAGTTACAAAACAGTTACAAAAAAAGAGAATTTAAACCGACCAACGCCATCTATCGAGACATGAGGTAAACCTTTCATACAAATTGGTTTAGGTTCAATCTATTAACAACGTTAACACATACATACATAAACTCACGCCATCTTCCCATGGGGATAGGTAGAAACTAAAGAACGCCACCTGCAACGATCCTTATAGGTATATTTCTTTTGCTTCGTTTACGTTCATACATCTGGTCATACACGCACGCCTGTTGCGAGTACTACGTACCTGACCTTTCTGAAGAACATCACCAATAAGGTCAGTATGACCTTCCAGCGACGTTTCCGTTTTAAATACCTTTTATTAATCGCCTTTCATTCATTCTCATAACATTACCAAACTATCTAAGCATACTTTTTACAACTTAAAACGCGCGCCCACGGTGACTTTTTGCAGCGATGCCGTCGCGCATGTGTATCGATACAGCCGCGATGATGTCGTTGGCTGTGTACCTTCGCCCAGATTCTGTAGCGCTACTATCGCGATGCAACACCGCGTTTTGTAAACAAAAAGTCGCCGTGGGCGAGCGGCCTTAGACTTGGTTTTAAAATGAGATTTGGTGTTTATATTATTACTTTAACATTTTCAGAATGAATTTCGTAATTAAAAAATGGCACGATTATTTAAACATGGGTCTCGATATAAATCTTTATTTGTAATGACACCGAATAAGTTTTCCTAAGTTGAAGCAGTGGTGGTCCACTGAAAACGGCCCTGACTTACGAGTTTTAGGTTGTGGGTTTAAACCCACGCAGGCGCTTTACTTTATGATAATAATTTCATCACCACTGCTGTCAAAACGGTGAAGGAAAACATCGTGAGGAATTCGGCATGTCCTAGAACCAAAAATTCGAAGACATGTGACATCTACCAGCTCGCACTGGGCCCGTGTGGATTACAGCCCAGCAAGAGAGGAGGCCTGTGTCCCAGCAGTGGGAACATTATAGGCGGCTTTATGCTTTATGCTAAGTTTTCCTAGCCCACTAAAAAAGGTCACGGAGATACGGGTCCCCACAAAAACCCTCTAGATAGTCTATTTTGACCGCCAGTGGTTATTGATAGACAATAGATAGGGTATATAAATAAGGCATTACGAGCATTTTACGGCCATTTTTTACCTAACGGTGATTTTTGGGGCCACGGCTATCTATATCAACCCTGGAATAATTTGTCGATAAAGTTGTTGAATATATTTTTTGGTATTGACATTGAGCATCGACCCGTAGATGATAGGTAGGTAAACATGTACTTCTATGGAGTATCTATATAAGAAAAATATTTTATTTGGGACACGCACAGGAAATACAAACAGTAATAAAATAAAATATGAATAGTTAATCATCCCAATCGAGTTAATTGGGGTACATTTTTGTTTCGGTTAAGAAATGTATGTTAAGATTGTTTGGATTAGACATAGATTATATAGTATAGGATCTTATTTACCACACAAGTGCCTAAATTATTATGAAAGTAAATTCTGTATCGTTATAGGTATTATCGGTTTTCCTTCAAACGCAAGTTTTGGCAAAACACGGATGCCAGTTAATGTATAAGTTATGTAATAGGAAAGTTAAAGATATTTGAAATATACATGCAAAATATACATAAAACTCAAGGAGAGAACTTGATAGGGTTGTCAAATCAAATTAAGGTAGTTAGTACCTAGGGATATTTTATAAGTACGTTTAATTACTTTTCTGAATTTAAGACAAGTAAATGCCACATTTAGCTAGTCTCACAAATCGTACACTGAACAGGTACAGTACCTCTAAAACACATTAAGCAGACTGAACACAGTTATTTCAGAGCCATTCTTCCTATTCTTTTACAAAAGCACCATTTCACAAAAGTATGCGCATTTTACGAGACCGCTGTCTCCAGCTAAACACCTAAAGAGAAATGCGCTAGCTGGACGAAGGCGAAAAAGGAAAAATTTAATATGTCCAGTTAAACTCGTGCGGGGCAACCCTAGCCTAAAATATTACATACCCGGGCCGCGCGGTTTGATAAGATAAAACTGGCTGTAACTAATATATGAGAATTTTTCCCTTTTTATGTAACGTACATAAATAGAACATGCCAATTTTCGAGCTCATATAGTGTACGATGTATCTCCCACAAAAGTTTTATATTAGCATAAATTGACTTTTCGTAATACCGAGCCTAGGGGTAGTATTACATTTCTGTAAATATTTACCATACGAAGTTTTTACAACGTCCAGGTTAAGATGACCCTTGGACACAGGACATTTGCTTCTAATCGAGGGTCTATTTAATTTGGATTTTTTGCTGTTGTGTGCTCAATATTTTTTCCAAACTTGGCGACAGAATGTGGAGGATCTTGTTTATTGCACATACGATAGTTACCATTCTCTTTTCGACTATTTCTTTCCTCAGAATATTTAGAATATTTCCTCTTTTACCCTTTCATATTTTTGGACGCTACAATCAAACTGTATTGACCATGTGATGTCAATGTGAATATACGTGATATTTTCAATTTATTGTGTTAGATACGTATTTAATGTTATTTTTATATTTGCATTCGATAAGCTTTGCTTTTTCTTGTGGTTTTTTTGGGACACAAGGATACAATGTCTTGTTTTTGTACCAATCATCCATTAAAGATAAGTTTATATTTTACCCAGTATTCTTTGAATGCGTTCTTAGTAAGAAACTCACTACTTCCCATCAGTAGCACAAAGAACAGCATTAATCGCTTTCAGGAAAATTCTTACTAGTTAAAATAAAAGCCAGCGTCTTGTATTCTCTTAGCAAAAATATTCTTAAACATCAACACCACAGGGTATAATTAAACTATCTATTCAGTAATGGAAGATGACAACTTGTTACAACGAGTTGATTATCAAACTTCAAAGTGAGAACAGGCAGGTTAGATGTCAAACGACAAGTTCAAGCTAGTTACTAGAAACCGCTACAAAAGATGGTGCTCAGCTTACAATTTATGAGCGTAGTTATTTGCAGACATAACATATACGTCATCAATGTAATTACGGTTGGCTTTATACCCTTGAGTAGTGATACCTTTAAGGAGATATTACAGAAGTTTAACTAAGAGACCGTAAGAGCGTTTATCCTAAAAGTTGGCAACGTCGCAAATAGCTGTCAAATATTTATCTGTTTTGATTAATTTGGCAATATTACGGTATGTTAATTTTAAATGTGGCTAACTAGTGAAATGAATAATTGTTTATGAAATGCAATCATTAATATCGTTACACCGAATATTTCGTTTTAGATGTAAAAAAGAATTTGGAAACTTTCCAAATGCCTTTTTTACACCTAAAACGAGTACAACATCAAATTCAATGTTAAAATTGCAATTCATTATTAATATTCTAGTTCGCTAGTTAGCCACATTTCTTATTTCCATTCAGTAATATTGCCAAATTAATCGAAATAGCGAAATATTTGACATCTATTTGCGATGTTGCCAACTTTCAGAATATTTCAGAACTTTAACTTGGAGACGTTAACTGTTGAAAGTAGGTTTGTTTTAATAATCGGTCGTAAGCTTCTTACTGTTTTAAGCAAGATGGGCCATTACCACTCAGCAAACTTGGTGTTGGTACTAATTAGGTCCACTTAGTAGTGGATGCCATTTTCTTTATACCTTCAGACCATCAATCTGAACAGTTTTCTCCATGGGTACAACTTCGCAGTCGCGAAAAAACTTTTTTGGAGTTTATTCCTTAAGGATCGATTTTCATATATGGCCTCAATATGGAAATTTTATGAGGAGTGAATAAATACAAGCGTAACACTTGTTTTATTCGTAAATAACACGGATTGCAATTTTGAAAACAACATATTTTATATTTCACACTGTGAACTAGATATATCGGTCGTTGTTTTTTTTTTAAGAGATGCGTTTATTTACCCTCTTTGCCTATTGCATATTCAAAGACAATTAATTGTATTAAGGAGTAAACTCTTAACACACTTTTTTCGCATCCTTAAATATGATCATACCTTTCTTGTACTGATAAATCTATTTACACCACGCTAATTTCGAACATATTAATTATAAATTTCGAAAAGATCCCGGTTCGGCCAAAGTTTTATTGGGTTTTTCCATCTGGAATTTCTCAGTAGCAGCCCGGAGTCTGGATTTGTATCCGGTTGATGGCAAAAGGCTCCTATTACATGGGACTTAAACATAACTGGCGAAATGTGGGTGCTATAGGTACAGCTCTGCCTTACCCTTCGGGGAAAGCATGCGTGATGCTATGAGCTAGTGATCTGCCTTCTGGCACAGATTAGTATAAATGGGACACTCCGCAGTTTAGATATGAAGCTACAAGTACGCGGCGGGCCCGTCTTACTGGGCCAATTCAGTGAGTGTATTGCAGTCAGAAGATCTACGAGTCGCGCGATAGAAAGAGAGGCAACTTCTTGGTGAATATAACTGTAGGTGATTATCGCTTTGCGACCTGAATTGCTCTTTATTGTGTCGTAGCAAGAGTCGCTTTTTATTTAAATGATTTTGCTGAGTGTCCCATCTGAATTGATCTGTGCTTCTGGCTTAATGTTTTTTTTTCAATACTCATAGAGCTCATGATTGCTGAATGATTTATGATTTATAAACCTACGAAAAGTATTAAAAGATTAAATAAATTACTGCTTGTTATTCCAAAAAATTATGAAACTCCAACAATTTTCTACTACAGTTCAAACGTCCGTTTCTGTCGCGGTCATGATGTGACGTCGTTTGGCACGTTACTGCTTTGTTTATATCTGTTTTTTTAAGGGTATTTTGCCCCAAATCATATAAATTTAATTGTTTTTGTTTTTCTTCAAGCAGAAATCGCACTTACACACTTACCTTAGTGAGAATTCAAGCAGTTTGCTAAGAAACGATATTTATTTATTCACATGCCTTTTGACGTCACATCCGGCATTTTCGAAGACGACGCGTTTCGAGTTTGCGTTCCATTCCACCAAAAAAACATAACATAAAATAATGAATTGTAAAATAAAAGTGCATCAAAAAATGACAAAAAAAATTGTTGACTCCTACATCTATATATATAAAAGAAAGTCGTGTTAGTTACACCACTTATAACTCAAGAACGGCTGAACCGATTTGGCTGAAAATTGGTGGGGCGGTAGCTTAGAACCAGGAGACGGACATAGGATACTTTTTAGTAGGGTAGGTAGGGTAGGTAGGGTAGGTAGGGTAGGTAGGGTAGGTAGGGTAGGTAGGGTAGGTAGGGTAGGTAGGGTAGGTAGGGTAGGTAGGGTAGGTAGGGTAGGTAGGGTAGGTAGGGTAGGTAGGGTAGGTAGGGTAGGTAGGGTAGGTAGGGTAGGTAGGGTAGGTAGGGTAGGTAGGGTAGGTAGGGTAGGTAGGGTAGGTAGGGTAGGTAGGGTAGGTAGGGTAGGTAGGGTAGGTAGGGTAGGTAGGGTAGGTAGGGTAGGTAGGGTAGGTAGGGTAGGTAGGGTAGGTAGGGTAGGTAGGGTAGGTAGGGTAGGTAGGGTAGGTAGGGTAGGTAGGGTAGGTAGGGTAGGTAGGGTAGGTAGGGTAGGTAGGGTAGGTAGGGTAGGTAGGGTAGGTAGGGTAGGTAGGGTAGGTAGGGTAGGTAGGGTAGGTAGGGTAGGTAGGGTAGGTAGGGTAGGTAGGGTAGGTAGGGTAGGTAGGGTAGGTAGGGTAGGTAGGGTAGGTAGGGTAGGTAGGGTAGGTAGGGTAGGTAGGGTAGGTAGGGTAGGTAGGGTAGGTAGGGTAGGTAGGGTAGGTAGGGTAGGTAGGGTAGGTAGGGTAGGTAGGGTAGGTAGGGTGGGTAGGGTAGGTAGGGTAGGTAGGGTAGGTAGGGTAGGTAGGGTAGGTAGGGTCGGTAGGGTAGGTAGGGTAGGTAGGGTAGGTAGGGTCGGTAGGGTAGGCAGGTAGGTGCGCCGTAGATACGTACTTAGTGCTACTCGAGCGAAGCCGGGGCGGGCAGCTAGTAATGTATATTTAAATAATGAACAAGTTTTGAATTACGTGCATATTCCCTATTGCCTCAGGTGACATGCGCACGCTTCACCTGTTTCCGTCCTTCGTTTCGCAAGTTGCGTCGCGGTGTTTAGTGGCATACTCTTAATAACTTATTTCTCCGCAGTCGCAGCCGCCAGACGCGTTTCGCTTGAGCGTGTAGCGGTCACGGGAAGAATTAATGGTACTGCTGCAAGACCGTACAAGCACCAATAACCCTTTAACATCTACATAAATTCAACTAGCACGTCACAACCTGCATCAAGCTAACATCACCTCAATCTATAGTCGAGAACATCGGGGCCAGTGCTTATATTGTGTGCTGCAAACTATTGTGGTGTGGACAGAATAATAGGCCGCTGCAGTGTAGGGTTAACAAGATATACACAATGCAGTGTATAGAGTCAAATATTGGTGTAGCTGTAGTTAGATGGGCAAAGACAGTGCCCAGTGGCAGTTATGAGGCCACAGTCTAAAGGATAAGAAAAGATCGGTCGTGATAAAAAGTTGACGCTGAACTTCTGAAAGAGACTTCGGGCCTGTTTCATATTAAGTATAGTCACAGACAAAAACGGAGTCTCTAAATCAATTTTCACAAATAAACAGAGAAATTTAAAATAATACTGTAATGACGTCTGTCTATAAAATCGAGATTTAATAACTTTAAGAGCGTTTATCCTAAAAGTTGGCAACGTCGCAAATGGCTGTCAAAATTTACCTGTTTTGATAAATTTGGCATTATTACAGTATGGAAATAAGAAATGTGGCTAACCAGCGAACTAGAATATTAATAATTAATTGCAATTATAACATTGAATTTGATGTTGTACCCGTTTTAGGTATAAAAAAGGCATTTGAAAAGCTTCCAAATACTTTTTTTACATCTAAACCTAAATAATTAATATTGTAACACCGAATTGTTACAATATTAACTATCGCTTATCATAATCAATATTCTAGTTCGCTAGTTAGCCACATTTCTTATTTCCATACAGTAATATTGCCAAATTATTCAAAACAGCACAATATTTGACATCTATTTGCGACGTTGCCAACTTGCAGAATAAACGCTCTTAAACCCACCTAGATTATAAACACACCTATATATTTTAACTTTGACGTTTATTTAAATTGAGATTTAAGCTAAGTCGATGACATGCAAATCTTTAAATTAAGTTTAATCCTAATTCGAGTTTAAATCGAGATTTAAGTAAAAGCTGCAAGTTGCCCTTATATAGGACTTCCACTGCTGGACATAGGCCGCCCCCAAGCGATCACATCTACCGGTTCTGTGCTTCTCCCATCCAGCGGATTCCTGCAGCCTTCACAAGTTCATCGGTCCTTGTGGGAGATATTTGTAATTAATATTTCTTTACACATTGTAATTTTAAAATCGCAGTGTTATCAAAATAAACAATAATATACTTATTTCAGTTTTTTTTTAGTTTAGTCGACCCGATCCAAATAGGCTAAAATAAACATATGTTCAGACCAGTTGGTAAACAAAAAAATAATTTATTATCAGTTTGTTTAGGTTGGGTCAGTTTCAATACTTCAAATAAATATTGTATGTGTAAAGTATATTGTTCACAGTTTGTAATATTGGAAAATATAAGTGTCAGCTGTTTACATAGGTACTCGGAACAATTCAAAATGATTGAAGGGTCACTGCTAGTTTGTTTGTGGTAACCTTATGTTTATTTTATACTTATATTTATATATTTCATATTTATCGTTTTCATTGAGTTATGAGTTCGTTTGTTCAAAAATGTATAGGGAACTTAGTATTATCATGAATAATCAAATTCACTCTACACACCGAATATTATCTCCATGACAGAAACAGAAATATGGACTGCTAAGATAAACAGAAATATCGTGTCTTCGTGTTGACAGCAGCCCGTGCTGCGTCTCGAGGTACCACGCGTGTTGACCGCACTCAATAAGCTCGTGGAAGCTAACCCGGACTGCGATATGTTCGATAATAAATTCGCCAATTTAATAGTTATATGCCTACATTTTTGTGAGAATAATAATATTTAGTTGTTGTTAATCGTTTATGTGTTATGTTTGTACTTATTATATATACTTCGATTTATGTTATTGGTTTCTTAAGCCGTGTAAATCAAATAAATAAATGTATGAATAGAAACCTTTAAAGGACGTGTTTTTGTACCTTCAGACTTATGGCTTTTAACATACATTTCAACGAACATTTTTTTTTTTTTTTTTTTTGAGGATGGGAAATTATCAAATAACTTCTCCCGCTCTGGGTGGAGCGGGAGGGCGTGTCAGACTTTCACTGACTAAAACCCACCCGTGTTCCTTCCGTTGCCTGTGTGCCGAGGTCGCGATATCCCTTTCAGACAAACCCGCAACCCCGGCAGGCATTGGCCCTTCCGGACCCCGTCAGTTGGTGCTGACATCTCTTTGAGGCGCGCGTGGAACACAACGCGCCGTCGACCCGGGCCTGGTCCCTATCGGACGGCGAGCTACCCATTGCTCACCGTCCGCAAGCCCGCGCCTACGGTGGCCGGAAGTCGGCTCGCGACTCCCGACGCCCGGGGCGTCTCCTGCGGCGACTAGGGGCGCGAGGGGGCGCATTTTGCCTCTCCCTCGCGCGCTTCGCCTCCTCCTTCGCGAGCATTACTGCTTCGCAGAAGGAGGTGACAGCCTCCCATGCACTCTCGCTCCGGACCATGGCCTGAACCAGGGCCGGACGCGAGAGATCGCCGCCGCCGATCGCCTCCGTGAGGACACGGCGGTGCTCCGCCCAAGCTGGGCAGACCTCCACCGTATGCTCCACCGTGTCCTCCGGGCGATCCACACAGTGGTGACACCCGGGCGTTTCCTCCCGCTTTATCCTGAACAGGAACCTCCCGAAACAACCATGTCCGGTGAGGACCTGTGTCAGGCGGAAGGTGAGGACGCCGTGGCGCCTCTCTAGCCACTCCTCAAAGAGGGGACTTATCGCCACAATTGTGGCGTGCCCAGCGCTGGGTTGCGACAATCGCACTCTCCATGCCGCCATGAGATCCCGCCGGAGCTCTGTCCGCTGTGCCGCGATTTCTCGCGGCAGCGGAGTTACGCCCCGGCGTTTCGCCTCCATGCCGTCCAAATATAATGCAATGCAACACAACAGCTTCACGACTTTGTTTTGAAATGTAACAGCATAATATAATAAGCATGGCTACTTAAGGTCTATTCGCAGTTCCACAGAGAATCTAAGGACAAAATGGCTTTAATAGGGACCACCAAATTTAAAAACCGTCAGAGACCAAAACGCAAACAACCAAAAAAATACAACACACACACGCATGCCGCCTACATTTCCCCGAAAACCTACTGCGTCAAATCAGGTCAGGTGTCAAACATAACTCATGAAAAACATGACCCTCCTTCCAACTTCGGCGTCGGGTAAAAAGTTGATGAAGCCATGCAAGAAGTGGCCATCAGTCATGACCGCCTGTGGTCGGGACGTACCATTTATCAAAGGCTCGAAATCTACATGACTAGGCCTGAATTCCGACTTTAGGTTTGTGAACTAATATGTTCTGCAGGTTATGTTTAATTTTCAAACTTCAATAGCAACATGCTGTATCTGACAGATGACAATAAGTTTTTACCCGACTGCGGTGAAGCTAAAATAGGAGGGCTATGTGTTTGACCTGTATGTATGTATGTCTGATGTGTGTCCATCTCTATCATGTTCCCTCGTAACTATAAAACGGATGAACCGATGTTGATGAATGATATGTTGTTAGATTCGTCTTTATTGCGTGAATGTCACTGGGTATATTAAAATTTATTAAAATAAAATTGAGGATTTTGGAGCAAAACACATCATTAAAAAAAAAAACTTCCGTATCGAGATAGAGAGAATTACCGGAGCCGGTTAGTAATTTTTTTTTGTATTTCCCTTTTTTGTTACGTTTATTATTATTACAATTGACTGCCTCGTTGGTCTAGTTGTCGCAAGAGCTACTGCTGAGCATGAGGTCCTGGGTTCTATTCCTAGGTAGAGCAAAATGTTATTGGGTTTTTCCATCGGCAATTTTTCAGTAGCAGCCCGGTGTCTGGATTTGTGCCCGGTTGATGTCAATAGGCTCGGCCCCTATTACACGGTATATATATATACTAAAGGTACACCTAAACCTTTGAGGACAACAAACGTGATGTTATGTTATGCGTTAATATTATTACTATGGCGAAACTTTATGAAGGCGTTTGCATAATTTCATGCATTCCCCGTTATTGCCTGCTAAACGTGACAAAAATAGGTGCCATACGAGCCATATTATATTTTTGTACGGGCTGCAACAGGCCGCTGGAACTGTATCGAATCAATAAGCTGCATTTTTATGCCATCATGGCGCTGGTTTGGCCGCTTTTATGTTTAAAATCAATGGATTATTAATAAGTGAATAAGTCCTATATAAATATAGATACACAAGTTTACATAACACTACTTGCCTAAGAATGATAATTATGAATACAAAAAAAAAGCTTAATTCACGTTAAAAAAAACGATGTCGATAAATCAGCTACAACATTGCTACGCCGTAGCTGTATTGCTACGTCAGCTACGGCGTAGCGCTACATGCGTTTCGGTCGACATCTCGAAATTTTGTTAGTATGGGCAACAAACATCAAATATTTTCATCCATTCTTTGTTAATGTCCTTATTTTAACCACGATATAACATTGCACCAGTATTCCCCATAGCAGTAGGTAGAATTGTAAAGTACCTGCACAAATATCGCCATATTTTATCCACATCCATACAAATATTACAAATGCGAAAATACCTTTTCACGCCCAAACCACTGAAATGATCGTTATGAAATTTGGCAGATAGGTAGCCTAGGAGCTGGAGAGTGCTTCCCCAGTTCCTAGGCTACCTATCTGCCTAATTTCATAAGCTACTTTCATGTAGAATATTTGTATTAGAAAAATATGAAATACAAAATATACGCCAAGTAAGTCTCGTGCAACAACTAGTAACTCCCATTTATTAGGAATTCGAGCCTATTGCCAATAACAAGGTACTTCTTCTTAGTTTCTTTCTACTTAATTATGTTCATAACATAAAACAATTAAGAACCTTGGCTAATGGGGATGTTGCGCTTACGAGAAATGAAGTTGCGTCCGCAACACGGAAGGAAATAATATCTTCTCATTAAGTCGGTAAACGCAGTTTATTTAGCCTTATTACGTTGTTTGTACAAGATATTTAAGGAAAATATAAGTACGAGGAAATAATAAAGAGGAAAACGCTTAAACGAGGTCAAGATTGCACTTAAAAGGTATTAAGTTTATGCCATTTTTGATCCTGGAATTTTCTCTCCACGATGTTTTTCTTGACGTTTAGAGGTAAATTTCATAATTGTTTGATACAATTTCCACTGCAGCTTATAAATAAGAAAAATAAAGTTCTTGGCTAATATTGATTGAGCAAGATACCTCTATCTAAATTTTGCTTAGTCCAAAAGAGACACAAAATATTATTATTTAATTAATTATTTTCTAATCACCATTTGTAATGTTTGAGGTTTATACACCCACAAATTTTTACCCGCGTAGTGATCGGTTTACGAAGATAAAAAGTATCCTTTGTGTTTATCCATGTTATAAACTATCTATGTGCCAAATTTTATCCAAATCCGTTCAGCCGTTTTTGCTTATTTCTGAGTAACAAATATAGACAAATTTTCATATTCGTAATATGTTTTAGTAGGATTACCCCAATTTAATCAGTAAAACACAATGTAGGTATAGCAAAATAACATCAACAAAAAGTAAACAGACATAATACATCTCCCGTCTAAGTAATGTTTTGGCACGAAGTAACAAGACTGGGATTATTACTAACAAAGTTACCGTTACCGTAAACAAACAATACATTTTACCTGATAATGTGTCATGATGTTTCTAAGAAAAAAATATATGTAAGTGAGTGTGTTAGGATGTGTATGTCGCAGTAAGATGGTTGAACCCGTGATACAGTTATATCCCTAGGGATATAATTTTTTTATTACTAGATCGTGTTCGTATTATAGTTACGGTTAAAGATATTTATTTACTCAAAAGAATTTACAAAATTCACTTACAGAGTAAACATAGTTTAAATAAAGTTTATGGTGGTTGGTGGTGGTTTTTTGTTTTTTTTTATAGTTGGAAGCGGTTCATGACTGTCTTACTAGGAATATTTCTAGTTAGACAGTCATGAACTGCTTCCATATAATGGTATATAACTATATCCCTAGGGATATAATTTATTTATTACTAGATCGTGTTCGTATTATAGTTGGAAGCGGTTCATGACTGTCTTACTAGGAATATTCCTAGTTAGACAGTCATGAACCGCTTCCATATAACGGTATATAACTATATCCCTTGGGATATAACTGTATCACGGGTTCAACCATCTTACTGCGACATTCATATGTTGCCGGGAAAATAGCCAAAAAATTATATGTGTTTAGCAAATTTTGTAAGTAAAACCAAAACAAGCGATTCGATTAGTAAAGGGCAAACTCAGGTTTTTATTGGGATTTTTCAACGATCACCGCCTGTTCGGGTAGCACTATTTGCTCGTACTATATTTTTTATTAATTCAAACAGCCAGTATGCTGCAAGATCGTCCATCACGTTAATATTCAAAATATTATTTATGTATTGGGTTGTAAATTCGTATCCAAATGAATGTATACAATATGATTCCATTAATATCCTTATTAAACTCAATAAAAAATAAAAATAGTTTAAAAAACCTAAACCCGACGGAAAAATAAAAGTGATCTAAAAAGTACGAAACAATAAAAATATTTCAGACAGAAATCAAGACATAGGTACAAAAATGGTCAAGGGAAAGCCGCGGTTGCATTCCTGTATACCATGTGGGTGCCAGGAACACCTACAAAATTATAATGGCATGCGACTTTACCTTGACCATTTTTGTACCATTTGTGTATTTATTTATATATATATGTAATGTGCTTGTCAAGACCTTTCTTTTGATATCAAACATGTCATGAGTATCTCAATAATATTTTTTTCTCCATTTTAAATTAACGTGTAAAGTCCACTATATTAAATTACGCGAGAATTTATTTAGCCTATGTCACCTGGACTATTCTTTCTATTGATACCTCATTCATCAAAATCGGTTCAGTAGTTTAGGCGCTACGGTGGAACACACTTAAATACAAACATACATACATAGACTGCTTAAATCATTACCCTTCCTTTTGGCTTTGCCATACCCCGGTAGAAAGAGATTTGTTGAGATCATAGTACATGCGTAAACTGCCTTCAACTCATCCTTTCCCAATCGACTTTTAAACTTATGCCTTTCCTACGTCACAACACGTTAAATAAAGTACCCGTTCATATTAATGCATATTTTCTACCTCTCTTTATGAAGTGTGCTCCGAGCTCGCTTTACGTGTATAGATGCATAAATAACAACGAAAGTGCCTGCATTTGACCTTAAGTGAGCACACTACGGCATATGCAGCCTTCACAACGGTTATTTTCTTTGTTGGGAATTTTCAAAGCGATGAAAATATGCAGGTGAACCCATATTTTAGGAAGAGTTTTTTAGCCGTACAGCAGTGGAGGGTACTTTCCAGTAGATGTTAGTAATAGTAATAATTTTAATTGTTAAGTTCTCTGCTAGTGCTGTGCACTTCTGTAAGTGACGAATTTACAATACCTAAAACTGTATGTGATTTTTGTATGTGTATGTTTTAGTGAGTAAGTCGTTGAGGTGCCTTACCAATAAATAAATAATCTATCTACATACACTGTGGAACAAAAATAAATGAAAATTAATTATATTTTGACAAATGTACGGTCCTCTCAATTACCAACGTTCTTAGATAACCTAACTTAATCTAGCCTTGAGACAAATCATAAAAGTTAATGACTAATAAGCTTACTATAGAATTTCAATATTCTTTATTCGTATTCAATATCTATTTATTTCAATAGTTATTTACTTCAATCAAATAAGATCTAGACATTTTAATTCTACTCAATTAGAATGTAATCAATACAGATTAAATATAATTGGATAAGAGTTCTTCTTCATTGAACAATACTTTAGTTTCTAATACTTTCTGAATTTCTTAATAATTGAATCCATTGAATTCTTTAAATAAGTAATTTCAGAACAAATTAGCACTTATTCAGAAAACAGGCTAAGATAGAACAAAAATACATTATTTAAAATAAGAAACTTTATTTGCCTACCATCAGTTTAAGCTTAGCATTGATTAAATATTCTGATTTAGAAAGAAAATAATAATTTGATAAAGAACGAATCCTCAATTTTTTTTCCATGTATAAAGTTTAAAGGCTCTTGCGTACAGACGCGACGCGACACCGACAGATTTTTTTTATTTCCGTTTAGTTTTTAATCGACGTCTAAAAAAGGAGGACGTTCTCAATTCGGATGTTTTCATAGAAATTGTTCCACCGCATGTCTGCGAGAGCCTTAAATTGAAATATACCTATTTTTTACATGGACCATTCTATACAAGCGGGCAAAATCACGTTGTTAGATAATTTTAGTCGATTCATTTGCCTTTGCCTTTGCCTAAAACATTGTAACTTCTCTATACCATTATCATAAGATAACATAACATCACGCCTGTAGTCCCCGAAAGGAACGGCAGAGGTGTACCTATAGTACACCCACATTTCGCCAGTTATGTTTAAGTCCCATGTAATAGGAGGCGAGCCTGTAGCCATCAAGCGGGCACAAATCCAGACTACGGGCTATTACTGAGAAATTCCTGATGAAAACCCAAAAACACTTTGCCAATCCAGGACCTCATGCTCAGCAGTACAGTAGCTCTTGCGACCATTAGACCAACGAGGCAACCTACTTCTGAACGGTCCTGCCGTTCAGAAGTAGCACTTGCGACTATTAGACCAACGAGGTATTTTTTTTTTTTTTTTTGACGTTGGGAAATTATCAAATAACTTCTCCCGCTCTGGGCGGAGCGGGAGGGCGTGTCAGACTTTTACTAACTAAAACCCACCCGTGTTCCGTTGCCTGTGTGCCGGGGTCGCGATATCCCTTTCGGACAAACCCGCAACCCCGGCAGGAACGAGGTATACCATTGTCAAAGTGCAAAATATTTAATTCATATAAGTATCTACTCTATACCATAATATCCATACAACACCCTCCTCGACACAAACATACAATTTATATTCAAACACAAAAAATTACATGACGTCGCAGAATGACGGAGACGCATGTAGCCGTCAAACTGATAATTAAGTCAATCTGTAACATGACATCCGACGTCGACGTCGTTGCTGCAACGTTCGTGCAGTCATCCGTGAAAGAGATAAACATACATGTCTGTATAATGTAGCTACATTTATTTATGTGATGCGGAGGAATGAGGAACAAGTTCTGAGGAAAACTTTGACCTTGAATGTGCATGGCCTCTTCTTAGCGTGTCAGACATTTTTGACAACATCTTCCACACAATCCTTTCATCGTGTCTTGGTCTTCCTCTACTCATATAACCGTCCACAACTGGAGATGAGTTGCCTTGGTTTACCTGAAGGTTTATAAATAAAATGCGGACCCAGGTAGGCAGGTAGGTTCGGGAGGTTCCTGTTCAGGATAAAGCGGGAGGAAACTCCCGGGTGTCACCACTGTGTGGATCGCCTGGAGGACACGGTGGAGCATACGGTGGAGGTCTGCCCAGCTTGGGCGGAGCACCGCCGTGTCTTCACGGAGGCGATCGGCGGCGGCGATCTCTCGCGTCCGGCCCTGGTTCAGACCATGGTCCGGAGCGAGAGTGCATGGGAGGCCGTCACCTCCTTCTGCGAAGCAGTAATGCTTGCGAAGAAGGAGGCGGAGCGCGCGAGACGCCCCGGGCGTCGGGAGTCGAGAGCCGACTTCCGGCCACCGTAGGCGCGGGCTTGCGGACGGTGAGCAATGGGTAGCTCGCCGTCCGATAGGGACCAGGCCCGCGTCGGCGCGTTGTGTTCCACGCGCGCCTCAAAGAGATGTCAGCACCAACTGACGGGGTCCGGAAGGGCCAATGCCTGCCGGGGTTGCGGGTTTGTCTGAAAGGGATATCGTGACCCCGGCACACAGGCAACGGAAGGAACACGGGTGGGTTTTAGTCAGTAAAAGTCTGACACGCCCTCCCGCTCCGCCCAGAGCGGGAGAAGTTATTTGATAATTTCCCACTCTCAAAAAAGGCCTTACATTCCTATTTTTGAATATAGTCAGCCGTCACCGAATTTGTTACGACATTCTATATATTGCAGTATATACGAATTTAACGCGAACGAATGTGATTTCAGCTTCACTACTGGTGTATTTACCCGTATTGCGGTGACTAGAGGTAGAAGCGCTTCGTTCGGTCCCGGAGTATACACCGACTGCTTGAGTGCAGGAAATTGAAATCCTCGTGGACTCTGCGCAGTGGGAGACGAGATAGTGGTCGTCAAAACAAATATATGCTGCAAAGATTAATAAACATTATATTAGGTAGAGCATGAAAATTATGATTCTACAACCAAAGATTTAAGTTGTTAGATATTGAATAACATTAGAATATTATTGTTCTGGTCACTCATTGATTCATCAGCTAACCTCATGTTACAGGGAGTAATTTACCCTTTTACCACCATGATACTTTTTTTGATACTATCGATAAGCAATCAAGTATTCAATGAAATAGATAGCATAAAAATTGATAGAAAATATGAGTAAAAGAATCCCAAAAAACCACTTAGATCAACAAAAGACTGGCAAAATGCGTGTGAAGCCACAAAAAGCCAATTTGTAGCAAAACAATCTGTAGTGAAGTTCTGACACGTTTTTGCCGTACCTTTGTTATTATTGTTATTTGATAACTGTCAATATCGGGCAATATCGGAAATCTTGTGAATGGACAAAATGTAGGTCTACTCACTTGACGCTTACTCAGGAATATTTTGAACTGATCATTTATTTATTTAAACTTCTCGCACACAGTAAGGTACACACGGCTACACATCAAGATATACATTTCTAGGTTAGGCTGATCTCGCATTGTATAGGATTTCCGTACAATGCGAGGTCACCTTATACTGGAAATTTATATTTTGATGTGTAGCCGTGTGTACAAAGGCGGAGTTAATGCCTTAGGCATTCTCTACCAGTCAACCAAGGGTGGTGAAGAGATAAGATGGCAGGTGCTCTGATTGAGAGAAGATAATAATTATAACTATTCGGCCATCAGCCAATGGCCTGATGAAGGCAATACTCCTCGATGCGGCTCGCATTGTGAGGAGGTTCCTGTCTCTGCAGCCGTAACCACCGGTAGCTTGGAACATCCTGGAATTATAAATAAAATAAGTACACAATGATAACAAGGCCTGTCTTCTTACAAAATGCATTAAAATGATAGATACTCGTATTTAAAAAAATTGTGCCTCTGACCGCTAGTTCGTCTTGTTTTAATATAAAATAAATACTATGCAATTAAATACTCTAGCTTCCGATTAGTGAAATAATCTTCAGAATCGGATCTGTAGTTCCAAGCTTACCCGAAACATTCAAACTCACAAAATTTTACTTCTTCATAATTACCTACCTCTTTATAATTGTCTGTCTGTGATGTCTTGTTCATACCTTTTTAGTTGACTTTTTTGTCGTTGTTGGGTTTTATTAGATGTATAAATAAATATTTTACACTTAATCTCAACACATTTTATTTTGGCACAAAATTTCACCGATTATCCAACAGCGGTATTATGTCCTATGGAAAAGACAAAATTTGCACCTGCATGCATGTTTATTTTTTTTACATTTTGTTTTACGTGCACCGTAATAAGTGATAAAACCGTCCAAGCGCGTGTTGGACCACGTACAATGAAGGGTTCCGTAGTTGAGATGAATTTATTCCAAAAACAAACTTAACATTGTAGTTGAAAAACAAACTCAAACTCAAAGCATTTATTTCAATTATACCATTACAGGCACTTTTGAATTGTCAAGGAATCGGTCAGTCAAAAATATGAAGCTAGTTGCCCATTCCAAAGCGTAGTAGGTAGGTACCTATGGAGAAGAACGGGCAAGAAACTCCACGGACATTCTTTTAAATAAAATAAATTGTTACAAAGTATTGGTTACATCACTCATGTTGAAATTATACATGTGTGAACAATGTAGAAAGAAGTGCACGTTAGAAGCGTCCGTAATACAAAGATAAAACAAAGAACAATTCAAAAATTAAAATCAGCCATGGCCGCTAAGAGTCGACCAGTTCCAACTGACGGCGCCCGTTCACGAACATGACGCATGGATCAGCACCATTCAGCTCAACTATTTTGAAGGGAGCTAAATGATCCAACACACGCGCCACCATCAGCGAGACATCTGAGTGAGCATGACATACTCACAGCCGCCAGGGCACACATGTTCTCCCATATATTCCAACTGACAATGTAAGTTTGTATGCACAATATTGAAAGATTTGCCACGTTATTTTTACTTATAGGTTTTCCTGAAAGCTATAAGTATAGAATAACTATCTGAATAAAAAATAAAAAATTGGCTCTTTAGGTTTAGATAAGGTCAGTTTTCATCAATCTTAAATCATTATAAAACTATTTATTTTCATCATTATCATTTCAGCCAAAATACGTCCACTACTGTACATAGGCCTCCCCCCATTTAATAATTTATTTTAAAACTACAAAAAAGATATGTTTGTTACCCTTACAGTAAGTTCTTTCATTTAATATATCACACGGTAGTTTGCAATTTTTCAATATTTTTAAAGTGATCCCCGTTCAAAATTGATTTATTTACGTTACACGTCCGTATTTGGATCGCAGAAATTCACATGTGTACCAAATTTTCAACATAATCGGTGCATTAGATTCGGAGCAAATTGGCTGTGACAGACAAAGACACGAGTGATACTTTAAGGGTTCCGTTTTTTCATTCGGACGTACGGAACCCTTAAAAGTATTAAATATTGTAAGGGCTTATTTCACGATGTCCAAATAGCCACTACTTACCGAATAAATTTAAAAATGGAACAGAATTTGTATGAAATTATCTGACAAGTAAGTTAATAGGAACTTAATCGTAGGTGGTTAAACAGGCCCTCACTCTCACAATTTTTCAACATGTTTCGAAGTGACACTAACTTTTTGTTTGAAATAAAAACTAAAATATTCTCATCATTTTTGTTTTAGCCTAAAAATGCTCTCAAAGACTTTACTAAGAAAAAGATAAGTAAGTAACGATCTCCAAGGATTCTACGAAAACACTTTTTTATTTTTTACAACACTGTCAAAAGAAAGTTATAGCTACCTTCTATTTTGTGACAAAATTTTCCGAGAATTTTTCTATTGAATAAAATATTAGGGACCTAAAGTAATAGTTTTATATTACACAGCTATTCAAGCAAAATAGGCAAAACGAAACCACAGCAATATGAAACTCATAAAACGTTAACAAAGGAGATTGCATCTGAGAAAAAATACAACATATTTGGCTCGTTACATATTATTCCGGAACCCCGGAGCAATATAGTACTGTAGATAAAAAGGTTTAATTAGTATGGCAATGATGTTATAAAAGGATTTTTTTTTCGTTATTACACTAATTAGGTTTTTTTTTTACAAAATTAACTCGTAAAGTTTTGGCTTGATAGATGACGGCGAAATTACTCTGAAAATGGATCGGGAATTTCAGTACCTGAAACTGCGAGTTTACAGTTCCTCAAACTTTATAGATATCCTTTTCATAAAAGCACATTTACAATGGAACATAACAAATATTTCGTTCTCTCTCGTTATTTACAAAATCCTGTCTCCAACTTTGCTGACATGATATGTGTTTTTATTATTTATTTCATGCAGTTTTAGTTTGACATTCGTATTGATATTCTGTAAAAACTGTTATTGAGCCTACCTCTAGTTTTGACATGTCTACTTTGACATATCAAAAGCTTTTGACACTGCTACTGACAGCTGTCAGAGCGTGTACAAAGCGAGTTCGATAGTGAGTTTAAAAAATAATGTTCATAGATTTTGTGAACAACGAAACAGTATCAAATTCCGGGCTTTGTTTTTGTATGATATAATAATATCTGTCCATGTATCTTTATTTATGGTGGCTATAACAATATTTTGCGAGTTTTAGGGAAACAACGGCTGCATATTATGTTACTGTTATTATTATCTGCACGACTCTGTGGCGATAGGCCTATAAAAATATACACACTTATGTAAATAAACAAACCTTGTAATATCATTGCTAATCACTGGTTTTAAAGTGAGTTTATTTTGTTTTGTCACCTTTTTCCTCTTTTACCCATCGTGATAGTTTGTAGGAAAGGGTACCTGCTTAGTGATGGTTCTTTACTTTACAAGAAAGATGAATTGATAGTAAAAACAAAACAAAAAACGAGCGAGCCTCACAATAGTAGCATGTGATGTGTAACATCTGTTCTGACATCTTGGGTGACAGTACCAACCACTCAGAAAATGGGTTGGTACCATCTGACGGTCAACTCTAGCACCGCGCGCGCTCATTGGTCAAATAAGATAACGCGCGGTTCCCTGGCTTCCTGTTACACACTTCCGTCCCTTTTCACGAAATCACTCCTAGAGATTGCAGGACAACAAAAGGAAAGATGTTCCACATCAAAAAATGTTTCTGGTTATTATAATGATGTGAAAACGAAGCTCTAAGATTACTTTGCATAAGAAATGGACCAACTATCGTAACTTAGTTTATTACAACCTAACACATAATATTAACCCATATTATGATGTGTAGCAATCAAATGTTCCGTCGTTAACGGTAAGTGGGAATACATTATTAAGTGCTTTATTATGGACGTTCTTAATGCACAATATGCTTCGAGAATATAGGACAGGGTTAATAACACACCTTTTGCTGTATAAGATATCTTTATCAGTGTTAAATATGAACTTTTCTTGCTGTTGTTGATGTTACGAAGATCAAAAGTAAACCTGCTTGAAAGCACTTTTTAAAAACAATCTTTAAAATAATAAGGAACAATATGTATATTCCATCCATAAGGAATAACAAGGAATATATCCCATGACGAATTTCTCAGTAGCATCCCGGAGTCTAGATTTGTACTCGTTTGATGGCAATAGGCTAGCTGAATTTTGGAGAAGGGTTATAAACTGTTTAACATCACGATTCGACCCTGAGGAGCCGAGCAACACAAAAAAAGCCAGAAAGAACGCTTAGCGAAACGAAGTAATAGCACGGGCGAAAATGTGGCTGGTTGTTTCAGTATATTGTGGTGTCTTGCGACTTCCACGCAAACAGAAGCTAGTGTAATATATTAGTCCTAAAAAGTGTCGCATTTTCCAACAGTGCTGCAGCTGATTCCTGTTTTCTCTCCCGTCGCGTCGGCGCGAATACCCGAGAATATTAGCAAATACTGTGGTAAAGAGATTAGCTAGTCAGCAGGTTGCTAGCACGGCTGTCTGCTCGGGTATGCCTGACGAAGGCTTACCCCCTCAGTCGTGGATGCAATTTTATTGCAACCTGGATGTGTGATAATTTCACCCCGTGGCCACGACCCACACGCTCAAGTAACATGCGACTTGCGACAGCGACTGCGGAGAAAAAAAGTATAAGAATTTGCTTAGAGTATGCCACGAGTCAACATGACGCGATTTGTAATGTCGGAAACGGACGCATGCGCATGTCGCTTGATGCTTGACCAAGTCGCATAGCTCGAGGCCGTGAACAAGGTTAAAAGTTGCTTAACAAAAACATGCGTAGATTATGTTAGTTATCCGTCTGTATTTTTTTGAATGGCTGACTAATCATTATCTAAATGGATGATATAAAAGATTATGGCATTTATGGTTAGTAGCAAAGGTTCTCCCCAAAAAGCTCTTTCCATTGGTGCATATCTTATGGCTATTGGGCTTCAAGGCAGAAACCAATAGTTCAGAACCCATTCTCCTTTGACAATTTATTTTTTCGGCCTCTAATCTTTTATGTCAATTCACGATCAAACTAAAACCTCCTATGGACACAAATGCGCCCATAATTATCATTCTAGTAAGCATCACCAACAAACACTATTTCAGCACAAACACTAAAATTAATCAACATAAACCACAACAGTTAGCCACAAAATGATCATAAACAAAATTGTTTGGACAGCACATTATTCTCCCACATGACTGCAACTGCAACTTTCACCCGAACGTACAGAAAAACGTCTAAGGGCGCTAACACACTGAGACGCCATGGGGACGTCGCGGGCTTCAACGTATCCAAACCATTCGTATTGAAATGTATGACAGTTAACTCACTTGGCTACAGTCTGACGACGCCGCCAATTTGGAAGCGTAACCACGACCGACCGGCCCCTACGTGGAGACTGGATACTCTGACGACCTGGCGACGCGTAGCCAAGTCGCCGTTATTTTGTATACAAGTAAGTTACGCCTGCCTCACTCAATGTTCAACTGATGGCTAGGACGGACGCCCGCGTATTATTAGCAACTTCATTTTGACTACGGTAGGTAGCCAGAGGTAGCCATGGCTACGTAGCCAGCGACGTCGCCATGGCGTCCCAGTGTGTTAGCGCTCTAAATGTGCAATCCGAGCACTTTTTGTTGTTTGCTTATAAAATAAAGCTGACCGGTGCAGCTTTGTTTTATTTAGGTTAGTGTTGCTGACTATCGTGAGTGTAAAATTATTTTTGGGAACGTCATTAGTCTGTTTTGGATAACACTTTTATGGTGCAATACCAAGCTGCTAACTAACTGCCCTGCGTGGTCGCAAGCGCAATTACAGAGCGTGGGTTTCTGAGTACGATTCCCAGGTTGGGGGTTATATTGCGTTATTTAATTAGGAACTTCTCTAGCAGCCCGGAGTTTGGAAGTTGGTCGTGTGAAACCCCCATGTCTCGGAATGCACGTATAGCCGTTGGTCCTGCGCCTGATCTCTTCCTGGTCGTGTCGGATTGTCTTCCCATCGGTCTATAAGAGTAAAGGAACAGAGAGGGTACATCTGTGTGTTCGCACACACTTTGCTTTGGTTCACCCTTGTTTGATCGAACAACGTTTGATATAATATTACTAAATCGAATTTTAGTTGCAATAAAGTCAATTCGAAGAATTATTCATTTGACCGAATAATTCATTGGTAAATTTTTATTTAGCGTAATTATTTATTTGAACTAATTTCATTTGAACTAATTTCATTTCGCCGAATTTTCAAATGCACTAATTTTATTTAAACTAATGTTTCACTACACTAATAATGATTTAGTCGAAAGATCGTATCGCTGCAAAACCGACTTCACGCAGTCTTGTCTGCCCTACCCCTAGAGTGTAATTTAAGCCCGCGTAGGCGCGGAGGGGTGGGGCGGCCCGCGAGCTGAGGAGCAGGTGGTTTGAAGGCCCGCCGCCGCGGCTGAGGCTGGCCGGCGAAGCCGGCCAGCAAGCCGAAGCTGCGGTGGTGAGCGTTAAACCCATCTGCGACGATAAGCTCGCGTGGGGCCGCCCAAACCCCGCAGCGCCGGAGCCGTGACAGAAACAATGCTTGCTGCATGTTGCATGCCTGCTTGCTTGCTGCTTGCATGCTGCATGCCTGCTTGTATGATGCATGCCTGCTTGCATGTTGCATGCCTGCTTGCATGTTGCATGATTGCTAGCATGCTGCATGTCTGCTTGCACGCTGCATCTGAATATTCGATAAAATACATGGTTATACCATCTGAACATTACATCAAATGAACATTATACCTTTTCAGTTTCAAGCAGATGCAGCGTGCAAGCAGACATGCAGCATGCTAGCAATCATGCAACATGCAAGCAGGCATGCAACATGCAAGCAGGCATGCATCATACAAGCAGGCATGCAGCATGCAAGCAGCAAGCAAGCAGGCATGCAACATGCAGCAAGCATTGTTTCTGTCACGGCTCCGGCGCTGCGGGGTTTGGGCGGCCCCACGCGAGCTTATCGTCGCAGATGGGTTTAACGCTCACCACCGCAGCTTCGGCTTGCTGGCCGGCTTCGCCGGCCAGCCTCAGCCGCGGCGGCGGGCCTTCAAACCACCTGCTCCTCAGCTCGCGGGCCGCCCCACCCCTCCGCGCCTACGCGGGCTTAAATTACACTCTAGGGGTAGGGCAGACAAGACTGCGTGAAGTCGGTTTTGCAGCGATTCGTTTCTGTCACAAAATTTTGTAGCATAATGTTTTTTTTTCTGCATTACATTACACCAATTGAATATTCGATAAAATACATGGTTATACCATCTGAACATTACATCAAATGAACATTATACCTTTTGATCATTAGCGCAAACGTTGTTATAGCAAATAAATATTCGATGAACTGAAAATTCTGTCAAATGATATTATACAAAGTGATGATTTTCTTAAACGTTGTTCGATTTAGTAATATTATATCAAACGTTGTTCGATCAAACAAGGGTGAACCCTTTGCTTTACACACGTTAATATCCGTTGAGATTGGCCACCGTAACTGAAATCGGCTGGGAGGATTATTATTATTACCGAGCTGTTAGGTAAATGTATTGGTTTCGATAAACAGGGTATAAATCGTCATTTTCTTTCTCCTGTTAAGACGGAGACTGAATTGCAACGTTTGTTTGTAATGTATCGAGTTTTTGTAATGCGTTACAGTAGTGCAGCGAGCTGAGCCGCTCGATACGAGCGCCGGCGGTATTCCACTTGACTGTCGGCTGTTTCGTGAATTCCTCTGAAACGGAAATATGAGAAACGAAAATTTCATGTCGACACGAGCGTTCGCCTCGTTATGTGTATTGCCGTATTGTAACCAAGCTCTTCTCAAATGATACATTACAAACAAATGTTGCAAGTCATTCTCCGCCTTTACATTTCTTCTCTGATAAAGTGACTTAATCTAAGTATTGTGCTCAGCCAGTACCAACTTGATCTGGAACTAACTAGTAGATATCAAACATTTAAAACTGTTTTAGTGGTTGAGAATGTATGTTACTCTCACAGAACTCATGATTTTTTTGCCGAAAACTATGTAACGACATACACACGTACACAGAGATAGTTGTCGTAAAGTTGGAGCTGTTATGAAGCTTCACGACATTAGGTTGGCAATGTAAACTTCGCATAACAGTCATGACACTGCTTTATGTACAGTCGGGGAAATTAACATTAAATTGCCATTTCATACAACTGTCAAAGAAGTCAGTTGTGATTTGAAAATACTGACAATTTAATAAGTTGGTATTTAATTTACTTAACAGTTAATCTCCATCTCATTTACACATACAAATAATCATACGAACAGTTTTGTTTGAAAGCCATATTCAAAGTAACTTGGAACGTATTTCATTCATAACCGTATCAGTCAAAGCGAACACGTGTAATTAAGGAACCCCGTTCACATTTTAATGAACAGCAAATTCATAAAGACTAGTTCAGTTAATATTTACATAGAACAATATTAATATTTTTGAGAACAATGGTAGCCCAGTGGTAACGGCTCCGACTTACGAGTGGGTTCGGACTCAAGCCGGCGCTTTACTTTGTGTAAATAATTTCATCACCACTGCTCTCACAACGGTAAGGAAAACATTGTGAGGAAACCGGCATGTCCTAGAACAAAAAAATCGAAGACATGTGGCATCTACCAACCTGCACTGGGCCCGCGTGGTAGATTATAGCCTGCTCTCTCTCGAAGAGAGGAGGCCTGTGTCCCAGCAGTGGGAACATTATAGGCTGATTATGTTATCCATATTTCTTTTGAGCTTTTGCTTTATGAGATATTTAGATATAAACCTACTCTTTAATTTATAAACCCATATACAATAAAAACATACAGTAGCAAAGGATACAATTCTCAAGTACAAACATATTGTTAATTTCTTCAAGAATTTCTGCCCGCAAACCTGCAAAAGGAGGTCTTTACTTTTGTTCGTCTTTCAGAACGTTGAAATTATTCCGAAAATATTGCCTTTAAGTTGTTTGAAAACAATTTTAAGATCAAGATAATTATTATGGTTTCTTCAAGCATGTTTCTTAACAAATAACTAAAATGAGTGTACTGTTTATAATACTTAATTAGTGTATGTCTTCTTCTGTTGGCAAAACTGTATTCTGGAATAGTGAACGGTGCCTTAGTGAACCACTGTTGACTAAGAAATTAAATTATGTAGAATATGTATATGATATATGAATATCAAAGAAGAGGGTATGTGTTTCTTTCGTTATTATCAGCCATATTTTAACTACTGTGGGCGTACTGTGGGTAGTGTTCGTTATTGCGCAAAAGCAAAACCGTTTGCAGTTCAGATCAAATTATAATTCACGATCACATTAATCACACTAGCATTTCACACACTGTAGTACACGACACAACTATTCGAAACGCGCGACAGTTTCTAAACGTGTTCACTGCTTGACCGCCACCGATGAACTCTGCTTAGCTCCAGCCTGTCCGAGAATAACGATGTAGACCTATCGAGCGCCGCTAGGCGACGCTGGCGGCCCGATCGTTGGTCTAGTGGTCGCAAGCCCTACTGCTGAGCATGAGGCAGGCTCTGAATTTGTGCTCGGTTAATGGCAATAGGTACACCTCTGGCTGACCCTTCGGGAAATACAGGCGTGATGTTATTTTATATTTATGTGATATTTGATTCGATTCCGTCCCATTTAAACGATGTTATTTAAGTACTATTCGTTTTTTTCGCTCGATGAGAAGGATCGTGTAAATGAGCCGTAAAAACTTTTAAATGATTCAGATAGAAAAATATGCAAAAGAAGTCGAGGCTACCGTTTATTCAGTTGTAAATCGTACTCCTGAACTTTTTAATATTGTGAACCTTCATATTCGCGAGTTTTTTTAATAAAAGCGTAATCTGGTTGCGAAAGTTGACGCCATATTTTAAAATTTCTATCATAAAAAAGTTTTGCTAAGTGATAAATTATTATTCTGAGTGGATTTTAGCGGTATATTTATTGTTTTATTTTGTCTAAAGGTTGGAAATATAAATATAAAATTTGGTGAAAACAGTATCAAGGAAGTAATTTCAACTGAAATGCCTGAAGCGCCCTTAATCGTTATTTGCATTAGCAAGCTATATTGCATACTAATATCACCATCAATGTGACGTCACAAATGCACCAACTTTGGCCATTGTGTACAGGCCTCATTACCATTTAAAATTGCGGTAATCTTCTTTCTTGGCGGGAAAAATGGCACTCCCCTTTCTACTCGCATATTTTTTCTTTAAATTACTTAGCGTAAGTAATTGTCTTTCTCAGAAATGCATACCGTCGTAAATTTCCTTAGCCTTTAAACTGTCTATTAAAAAAAGGCGATTTCTTTCGCCATTTTTAAGGAAATATATATTTTATTTTAGCATTTTCTTGGTAAAAACTGATTACACAAACTCTAATACTTTTTTAGAGCACCTCAATGTTTTGGCCTTTCAAAATGGCGTTTTCTTAAAGGTAGACAACTATTAGTCTACAAGGTATAGTGGAATGATAGGGGCGACTCCAAGACGTGCTCTTAAAGCTCTTCATTGGTGCTTCATGAATATAATAGCATCATTAGCAGAGAATTTATGAGCTCTATTTTCATTTTATGTTGGTACGTAAAAGACGGTTGAAATTTAAATATTGTTTTCGAAGTGAAAACGTATGTTTGATGGCACAGCACATTGATAAAAACGTCCGGTTCTGTGCTAAAAGATGTGTGGGGTGGGGTTGATATCGGTAGGGAACACAATGTTTGGGTCTCCCCATATGACTCTATATGGTGGATTGGTTGTCTTTTTTGACTAAAAACGAGAACACTCTCTCTCACGATTTACAAATATTTTACCAAGTTGAGCTTAGAGAAAATAATATAAAAATAAACAATAAGTTTATTGTACGAAGAGAAACACATAAAGTTAGTCATACACTAAACATGATTGTACAAATGGTGGTCAAAATCGGGCTCCTGAACCTTAGTTCAGGAGCCAGCTGTTGTACCCGATTTTACTTATAAAAAGATACTTGTATCTCAGGAGGTAAAATTCCTCACAAACATTGATTATTATAACTTAAATACAATCAGGTTTGAGTGACTTAGTAATTACCGGTAGGTATCAGTTTTAAAAGGTCAGGGACTGAAAATACCACAATATTGAGAAAGGTATTCATGAGGTGATCGTTAGAATATCTTCTGAACCGTCGAAGGACAAATTCTGCAACCAATTAGTCAGCTTTGCTTTCAGCGCAAACTTGGTCAACGGATAAATTAACCGATGTACCCTATTATAAAGACGAGCGCTTAGGACTGCGTAATGGCGGCTAGCAAAAGCGGAACGACATTGGACGGAGTCACTGACTGGAACACCTCGACGTCTTAGAAGGATGTTTGAGTCGAGAGGTAGGATGGAGTGAGGGCGTAAGACTACACGCAAAATGAATAGTTGTCGCACAGTGAGAACTTGGGTTTCAGAGCACAGCAAGGCGGTTGGATAGTCTCTACGCTTAAAATGCATAATCTTTAGAATCACCCTTTGAGCACGTTCTATTTGAAGATTTTTGTCAGTGCCTCGAGCCACCCCATACTATAACACAGTAGGTGATTATAAATGGACATAGACTCTGGTAGACTTATGACAAAGTTGCATGGTCAGCTGAATGTGATAATTCTTTAAATATGAAGATGAGCTTCCTTGTACATAACGCCTCGATGTGGGAGGCCCAGGTTACACCCGTTTTTTTTTTTTTTTAGGTTGGGAAATTATCAAATAACTTCTCCCGCTCTGGGTGGAGCGGGAGGGCGTGTCAGACTTTTACTGACTAAAACCCACCCGTGTTCTTTCCGTTGCCTGTGTGCCGAGGTCGCGATATCCCTTTCAGACAAACCCGCAACCCCGGCAGGCATTGGCCCTTCCGGACCCCGTCAGTTGGTGCTGACATCTCTTTGAGGTGCGCGTGGAACACAACGCGCCGTCGACCCGGGCCTGGTCCCTATCGGACGGCGAGCTACCCATTGCTCACCGTCCGCAAGCCCACGCCTACGGCGGCCGGAAGTCGGCTCGCGACTCCCGACAGGTTACACCCCTAGGTATTAGATACTCGAAAATAAAGATTGTGTAAGACAACCGCAGCTGCTGATATCATGCTCTGAACAGGAATGGGCTTTTACTATACTAGACTCGGTAAGTAAAGGAGTAGAATTCAGTAAGGAAAAACGTTAGAGTTTGGTCTTCCCAAACGCTTACGTTTTTATCGAAAATAATTTTCGAACGTAAGTAGATACCTAAGTTTTTCACAAAAACCGTACTCTCACTACTTCTCAAGTGCAAACCAGTTTCTAATATTGACAATGATCCTATTACGGTACCGTGTATTTTTAGAGCATCTCCAGACGAACCGTTCCCATATAACAACAAATCGCAGCGATTGCGTGCTCACCACTGAGAGGGCTTCACAATCAAGCTGGTAAACCGTTCGGAACGATTCAATATTATAGTGATTTTGTAAGAAATTCTTTATTTTGCTACCGAAGTAGCACTTAAGTACTTACTTATTTTCTTACTTTTTTCTAGAGACGATGAGAGTTTATTTATAAACCCATTAAGGAGAGTTTTGTGATATCTTTAGAAAGGTCACGTCTTTTGAGATTGTTATGACTAATGCTCGGTTCCTATAAACAAAAAACCGGCCAAGTGCGTGTCGGACTACGCACAATGAAGGGTTTCGTAGTTGGGATGAATTTATCCTAATAACAAACTTAACATTGTGGTGGAAAAACATGTTCTCCCATAAGGAATGTATGGGAGATCTGTGTTTCAAACTGCAAATTTAAGTTGGTCGATTATTACTCGTAAACCTGTAAAGCCTACTTAGCGGTGATAGTTTTCCTTTTAATTTAGTTATATATACTACTACCGTGAATTTTTTCAGATTTCCAAAACCAACCATTTCGCTGGCAGGGGGGGGGGATTTATTTATTTATTTAAACTTTTCACACTCAAAAAAGTACAAAGGCGGACTTAATGCCTTAGGCATTCTCTACCAGTCAACCAAGGGTGGTGAAGAGATTACATGGCAGGTGCTCTATTTGAGAGGAACAAAGGAACTTTGAGAGGAACACTTGACTCTAACAAAAAATTCAGTTAAAAGCTGCTTAATATTTTGCAATAGGATTCCTGAATCCAAAAATTGTTACACAAACAATATTTTTTAACGACCTTTCTAACGATACCCCACAACATGGGGTAAATGAGAAAAAAAATAACATTCCCACTTTACTTGTAGGGGAGGTAGCCTAAACGCCAAATTACAGCTTTCTAGTACTAACTCTCTGAGCTAAGCCGCGGACAGACAGACAGACATGGCGAAACTATAAGGGTTCCTTGTTTACTACGGAACCCTAAAAAGGAATCGTTAAGCTTCGTGCAGACCAGCGCGACGCGACGCCGCGACGCGACTCGAACAATACAATTTCTAAGAAAACTTGACGGTATAACAATAAACGGTGTCGCGTCGCGCGACATGTCGCGCTGGTCTGCACAAAGCTTTATGCGTACCAATGGTAAGTAGCTTTTTTTATTGCCAAACTGGGCATATAAATAGATTCGTAAGCTATTTTACCTGTGATACCTACTTTCATATGGGAGGGTCTACTATGCAAAGCTATGACCTATGGTCTTGGTTTCATTATTGGCAAAGATACAAGAGTTTTAATTTAACCCATTAACGGTCCGTAATCGATATGAGACTTTCAAAGATTCGCGACATACCTACAAGATTTATTTGGCAAAATTAAGACAGCATTTACCTAAGCATGTATTACACGTAGAAAGTCCTTAGTGCCTGTCCATTACCTAAGACCTTTTGTCGATTAGCTTTTATCTAGAGAGTTTGTGTTGCTTCTACCATTTACTAGTAGAATAAACTTCTTATGTACCATCAAGAACAGAAGTCTTAAAACCTCTTTAAGGCCAAGTATCAAGGCATTTTTGTCCGTTTAAAGATCAAGAATTTTTTAGTTCAGAAATGATCTACTGCATTCAATTTACGATGCAATCCATCGCAAAAACCTACCCCACGCGACGGTAATGTTTCGAAAGCGAGAATACCGCACATAAATAATGGTCGTGATATATGTAGGCAGTCTGCTGAGACCCAATATTCGGTGATTCGGGAAGCACGTCCAAGGAGGATTCATATTTCATCCAACACTTCTGTCCCAAGGGATGAGCGAGTTAAACCAATATCGACACTTCACTTTTTGTTAATTTCCTTTGCCTTTCATTCGGTGTCTATCACTAGAAGTGAAACGTTTGAACACCAAATGAATCAAAAGTAAAATTGAATTCATTAGTTAATCTATCCAACAATGTTTGATTTCAGCGTTCGGCATCTTTCACTCACCTATCGACGAATGAAAAAATGAAACGAAAGGTTCAGATGAAATATTAATTTCTATTTAATTTTGTCGGAGTCGTGTGAACGTGGAATGAAACAAAAATGAACCTTGACACGAATGAACCATTCACTCATCTCGCATCTGATATTGACTTAGCGCGAAACACTTTCCACGATGACTGTACTCACTGATTGTGTTATCACAGAAAATAGAATAACGAAACATCGGGTAATCTCGTGATTTGTGTTTAGGGAAAGAATATATTTAGAAGTGAGTGTAACATGTTATTTTAGCACAGAGCACTCACATAAAAAGTTTGTTTTACTTATATTGTTGTGTACTCTGTTTCGTGTTTATTACTCTGTGACATGTGTGAGTAGGTTAGTTTGTAAGTATGGTCATTGCTTGTAGTGAATGCAGATTACTGTAACATTGACTGGACATGGATATCAATAAAGTAGGTACTTAAGTTAATTATTTACATGGTAGCTGTGAGTGGAAACGCCGGGACGGGACATATACTGAGCTTTTTGATGTGTAACATATTTCTCGTCGCTTTACTGCAATCAAAATCTAAATAATCAAATCTGAGGAAGTGATTTCGTAAAAAGGGACGGAAGTGTGTCACAGGAATCCGGGGAAGCGCGCGCTATTTGATTTGACCAATGAGCGCGCGCGGTGCTAGAGTTGGCTGTCTGAAACGACCTTGACGAGGCCCCGCCCCTTTAATGTCGCTTATTACCTTAATATTGCTTATTTTATTATCAAGGTGAGATGTCAGATGTTACACATTATATGCGACTAATGTAAGGCTTGCTCGTTTTTGGTCATGTTCATCAGGAAGGCAGGTGCGTACTTGCAACCGACGTGCGTGTATGACCAGATATATGCTAGTATCCTAGTGCACACTGACTTATTAATTGCAAAATTTTAAGAAAATCGTCTTCTTTTACAATGTTTGTAAATATGTGAGAACCATGCATCTACGAGTATCACATAAGTAATTAATTTATCTTTCGTTGCTTAATTTTTATTTATTCTTCTTTTTACCTATTGTGGTCACGTATTTTTTTTTTTAGGTGCATCGTCTTCACATATAATTATGTAACTAATTTACCTAGGTACCTACATATACAAAATATTGTAACACTTTTTAAAAGAGTAACGGTGGAGTTTCTTGCCCATTCTTCTCCATATGAAAACTACCTTTTGGAAGGGGCGACTAGAATCAATTCAATTTTTTGTAAACTTTGACGTTCAAAAGTGCCTTACAAGGGCCTATTTGAAATAAATGATTTGACTTTGACTTTGACTAGTAAACGAAGCAAAAGGCGTATGTAAGTATCATAGCAGGTGGCGTTTTATAGTTTCTGCCTACCTCCTTGGAATAAGTCGTGAGTTTTATGTTGCTGAGTAATATAAAGCCAAATTAGAACAGTGTTTATTTGGTTTGATTAAATCTGAATTTGATTGTGTTTTATTTATTAGAACAAGGTACTTCATTGAATAACTAAATAAACGAACAAGGACTATATAATTCCTGAGTAAGCCATATTTCTTAAAGCAATAATAGACTGTAGAATAAATATCCATAGAAATGAGGCTCTTTTGGATTTCTTTAAAACCTTCTTTAGACTTTCAGAACTTAATAATATTAATTGGGAAATATTTATCTGACTTTCTAAAAACTTATTGACCTTCTAATGATGGACTCTTTTTAAAACTAATGAACCTCTAAAAACTTTTTGCGCTTCTTAGGATGCATACTTTTTTTAAATAATTGATCTTCTTTTTAACTTTCTGGCCTTATCTGACACTTGGTGGTAGTAACTAAGCTAGGGTACCCCGATCATACGGGTTAGGTTAGGTTAAGCCTGTGCCCAACCATGCGCGAGCCGAATTGATCGCAATAACGAAGTTAGGGCACCAGTAACTAAGTTAGATTAGAACTGTGACCAACAGCGTGCGAGCCGAGCGAGCGGAGCGAGCGGTGCCGCGACAGCGAGCGGAGCCGCGACAGCGCCGGCGAGGGTTAAATCGAAGTCGCAATGCTTGGCTATTTAGTATTTTAAGGACCCCAAAATAGGAATTATTTGAGATTCACAAAAAGAGGTGCAATCATTATTTAGATTTTCATGATTTAGACATTATTAGATTAAATGCATGCCATATTAACTTAACACCAACCGCCTTTAATTTAGACCATAAACCAGACAGACTCCATAACTTGCCGCGTGTCACACAACTTTAGATTGGGACAGAGGGAGGAAGTATTCTGAATCGTTTCCAATCGTTGTTTGTCTATTTTCTTGAGATGTTCCGACTAGTCGGTAAAGCTGACTATTGGCCACTTTCCTAGTCGGCGACTATTAGACAAAGAGCGCCGACTATCCCGGCGTCTTACTTTATAATTATGTATTTCTCAATAAAATTTATATAAGTAGGAGGAATTACAGTAGCTTGACTGTAATTTTTTATTTTTATTTTAGAATCAGTTTTACTCATTTTGAAATGTAAAGCAACCTTTCCTTTGGTATACGGTCTATAAAATTACTTAAAAAAAAAAAAACTATGACATTTATCAAACAAAATTCAAGACATGATTAAAAACAATAAAGTATTGTCTTTATTTTTTTATACAAAAACACCGCTCTGATCCGTGCAAAAGCAAAAGTAGACAAAACATATTCCGACACGCAGACAGCGGTTGCGACTTGCGCGCGAATCAGCTGTAAACGAAGCGTCACAGCAATTGCCGAATACCCCCGAAACAGTGATCGGTTTGGCCGACTAGTCCTCCTCTTTACAACCGACTAATAGGCTAGTCGGCCAAAGTCATAGTCGGCACATCTCTCATTTTGACATCGTTACAATGCAATCCTTTTACAATAGTATTGTTTCAATGACTCTAAAGTTTTATTATTATTCATTCGACACTTTTGAAATTATTCGAAACAAGAGAGCGTACGGGTTTCACGATAAGTTATAATTAGTTAAGTTATGTTTCTACATAGCATAACATCACTTAAACATTGAAGAGTTTTACAGTAACGTTAAATAACCATTATATGTACAGTCACGATCATACCTTACACTTACGTAAGTTCATAAGCAATGTTCACCTAAAATATTTATAGTTCGAAAAAAAACTCAAGGAGCTCGTGGCTAAGTAATAACAGGCTCACAGGTTAAGCTACGCTTGCAGGGATTGGTCCGTGGATGGGTGACCATCTTAACATACCGAGACTCCTCCGTGCCTCGGAAAGCATGTTAAGCTGTTGGTCCCGGCTAACATTCGTGGATCTTTGACAGTCGCTACGGGTTGTCAGAAGTCCGAAAATTTGACAACCAGTCTTACCAAGGGTATCGTATTACTCAGTTACTGGGTTGTGGAGGTCAGATAGGCAGTCGCTCCATGTAAATACTGGTATTCATACATTCAGCTGTATCCGCTTAGACTGGAAGCCGACCTTAACTTAGTTGGGAAAAGGCTAGGCAGGTTGATTGATAACGAAACAAACTATTATGAAATAGATCTTTTTTCAAAGTTGCAATTTTAATTTCACGAGAAATCACTTTTGAACTTTGCGTAATTGTAAGTAATTTATGCTCGTGACTGTACCTAGTATGTACGCAGACTAAGTGCTGAAGTAAATATGTAAACTGATACGCCAGTATTCCCCGCTGTGGGATATCGAACTCTATGATAATACACTTACTGACACAATTAGGGTAACACAAAAGAAAGGACGTTTATTGTACTACGGGTAATGACGATGTGCTGGCAAAACTACAGGTACGTAGATTGTATAGCACTAGCGTACTGCATGCTGGCAACGACGCTGACATGTTATTTCGTCCAACTCAGAAATATTTGGAGTTATTTAATTTTTTTTTTAAGATTTGCTGCTGCCCGCGGCTTCGCCCGCGTGGACTCTAATTTTGTTTCCAAAATAAAAGTAGTTAGTTACTCCTTATAACATCAACTATCTGCCTGTGAAAGTCCCATCAATCGGTTCAGCCGTTTCGGAGATAAGCTGGAACAAACGGATAGACGGACAAAACATTTAAAAATAGTTTTTTTGTTATAAGTACCGAATATACTTTCATATGCATTTAGTAAAAAGCTGTTCTTTTCACATTACAAATAGACACTTCAATTTTATTTACTTGTATGTTTAGAAGACCGTTTCGCCTCACATTCTTTTAGAAA